>JAWXYG010000014.1:4029660-5429854 GCA_034222035.1 Acacia crassicarpa
CCCGGAGCTCAACCCAAGGCCTGCTCCGATCCCAACCCCAACACTCAATGCCGACAGAAAAACCTGCTTGTTCTCCATCTCTTCGAAACAGTTTGATCTTAACCCCTTTTGATCAAGCAGAAAAAACACTCCTTTTGGTCACAGTTCAAGTACTCACCATGTGTGTGACCCTCTACACCTCTCACTCTATATAGCAAAAGCATGCCTTGACTGTGGTATGTGACTTCATGAAAAAGCAGAAACTTAATCCCCAAGTTGTCTACTGAGAGAGAGCCGTGTGTACTACGGTGAGAAAAATAATGCCTTGGTCCCCACATTTACAGTAATAAATCAATTCTTTTAAAATTCAGTCCCTGCTGTTGGCTACAATTTAAAAGTTAATCCTTACCGTTCATCCAAGTTAAGGTGTATTTTTGCTAATAAAGTATTACAATAAGAGTATCTGACACAAATATATATTAAAGATATCTTAAATACTAAAAAATAATTAAAAAGGGTTAAAAAACACAATGGCCGTTAATTTTTTTCAGGGATGTTTAACTTAGGGAATATATGATGTGCCAAGATTGTGTGTCAGGAAAAATTGACTAGCTTCAGAACTCTCATAAAAGAAAGATAGGAAGCAAACGCCAAAACAAAACGCGTGATTACCTGTTGCTTCTTCTTCTTCTCCTCCCAGTCTCAGACCACTTTCTTAATCCTTCCACTTTGTATCGTACCACTTGATCTCTTCTCTCTTCCCTCCCCTGGTTGTTGCTTAGTTGAATCCACCCCCACCAAAATTTCTTCCTCCTTTTCCTCTCTCTCTCTCTCTTTATATATATATATATATTCTTACACCTTCACAAAATCATAACACCCTTCTCCGATTTGATTCAACTCACCTGCCAATTCCCTGATTTTTGACCTGTATTTGCTCCATTCAAAATGAGTTCCGATCCTCCCCTGCTGCCGTCAACGTTGGTGTTCCCGTTCATACGTCCTCCTGGATACTGCTGGACTTTTTACAGAGCGTCAATCTCAAGTACGTCAAGCTCGGTGGGTCGAATGTCCAGGACACGTAGAAGATGTGGGTCACGTCGGTCAATCTGGAGAGCTTGGCTTCGGTGTCATTTGGATCAATATCGCACTGAATTCATTTGATTCAACACTGTTAGGTAACTGATGAGTTGCCGAGAAACTAAAACTTGAACAATGATATGGCACCTACGTTGCATTAAAACTGTAATGGGGATTTTGATTGTTAAAATTCACACTTGACCTCTGTTATGAATCAGATTAAAATCATTGTTAAATGCAAGAGAATTCAGTCTCCAGGTACAATTCAAATATATATTACTCTACAAAAAATCTCTGCCAATTGAACAGACTCAATAATCCCTCATGTAAAGTTCTCCTATAGCAATAATCAATATCAGAGGCAGCTGAACAACTTTTTCTTTAGAAATAGGAAGTCCGTATTCTTCTCTTTGTTTTTGAATTCGGACGTTAACTTCACTGGAGAGTGGAGACGAACTTAAAAGAGATGATGTAAAAATTTTGAAAGTATAGGGGCTTATGGGAAAATAAAATATAATATAGTGATTGATTATTAAATTTCATATGGGAGCTTTTTTTAATAAAAGCAATATATTAGCAAAAATACGCCATAATAAACCCCTATTTTATTTTATAAAACAGGGGTAGAGAAAGAAATGTCAACTAAAATATATAAAAACAAAATTAGAAAAAGAAATGTTGCCAAATGGAGATAAGAGACAATATAATAGTTTGTTATGGTAATGAATTTTTCTAAAGTTTATCACTTTCACCAGATTCCTCAACAAATTGTTTAAAGGAGTATTATATAATGAATTATCCAAGTCAAGACTTTCCACTAGATATTGAGTGTTTCATTTATTTTTTAATAATATATCCATATTAATTATTTGACACATTGATTATGGAATTAATTGAATAAAAAAAATAATAAAAGCACAAGATATTGAGAAATTATTTCTTATATATATTTAGACTCTAAAAAAATTCTTCATTTATTTATTAAAAAAATCCGAAGTGAGTGTTTAAAATTATAAAGCAGACGTGGTAGTATAGATTCCAAGGCGAATATTATGTGAGGATTAGTTTAAAGTTATACAATTTTTTGTATAAAAAAATTATACATTTTTTTAAGAAAATTATTATTATAATAAATAACAACAAATAAAATAATTAAAATGTACTATGTGAGCGCATGCCTTATATGTAGAGTTTCGCGCCAATTTCTTTCTTTTCTTTTTAATAAATAAATGGGTTCGGTATGAGGTACATAAAAAATCTTTTGTCCTTTCTCTTTCCCCATTGGTGGGGCTTGCTTTTGTCCTTCCGAGAAAATGGACAAATGAAGTAGCCAACTTCTACTCGTTCACGCAAACGCGTAGATATATAATCACCGTAAAGCACTAATTAATTTTTTTTATAAATCAATAAAAATAATTAAAATCAATAAAATTATCTTAAAATTTAAGTAATTTTTAATATTATCCCTACTAATTATATTAAAATCTAATATTATGTTAATTATTACTCTAACTCATTACCTTTATTAATTACGAACACACATGAAAAAAAAATTAATGCTCATCGGAAATAAGTAAATGCCTTATAAAAAAGATCAAATAAACTTGTTAGTTAGTGCTTTATAATAACGATTAGAGGAAATACTTGTTTTAAAAAGGGGGAGAATTCACCTCAAGGCCTAAATAACTAAAAAATTGTAAAAAATAAAAAATAAAAAAAGTGACATGTCAAACGAGACCCAAAGCATTTTTTTTATATTATTTCATAAAAGTTAACAATTTTATCATTATAACATTAACAACTAGATCAGTACACGTTAATAACAATATCCTAATAACTAAGTCAATACCACTTTGGTCCTATTTATAAGTCCCTTTTGACTAAAAATATTTGGTCCTATTTATAAGTCCCCTATGACCAAATAAATGAGATTGTGACAATTTTGTCCATATTTGTACAAATAAAAATAGAGAGAGAAGAAAAAGTTGAAAACACCCAATTCTAAATGAGGGTAAAGTTGAAAATTCACCTCATAATCATTGAGCTAACTACCTCTCTTTGGGTATGTGTGATTTGGTTAAAATGAGACTTATAAATAGGATCAAAGTAGTACTCATTACCAATTATATCAGCACAACGTTTTCTGAAATAATACTAAGAAAAGGTTAGAAGGCCTTTTCTGAAATCTGACTTTTCTTTAAGCCTTTTATAATACTCCCTTCGGTCCTAATTATAAGAGCACTTTTGAAGTTGGTTTTGGTCCTAATTATAAGATCAAGTTTTAACTTTTGTCAATTTTTTCCTAAAATACCCTTATTTATATTTCCTCAATAATAATTAAAGACAATAATACACCTATATATTTTATAAAGTAAATAATGTTTGTAACTCATTAATGTCATATACACCTAAATTATACTTTTTTCTTATAAAATAATTTTAAGCAATTTTTGTCATATTTTTCCTATATCACCCCTACTAATACTTCTTCCACAATAATTAATTTAACAACACGCTTATATCCTATCAAATGAGATATTCTACTTTATTTTTTATTTTTAAATAAAATAATTTTAATATTTCTTTAAAAACATTTTTTTGTAACTATCAATCTAAAGTGATTAATTTTTTCCTAATTCCCACGCTCCTGCGCGTGTTGTGCGAGTGAAAATCCTTTTAAACAATAAACAAATTACTGGTTCCTCAAATAAGTTGTAGTTTAATACTCCGCGGCTTAGTTACAAAAAAGTATTGTGCGTGGGCTATGATTTAATTAATTCTGCCTTATGTAATTTTCAATTTTTAGAAAATAATCATAATTAACTAATTTTACTTCTCTTCTTAATATCTCCAAATTCTAGTAAATAGCTCCTATAATTAGGACCGGAGGAAATAATACTTTATTAACTTCGGCCTGAGTGGGATTTTCCCAAAAAAGGCGCGCACAATATATACTTACATGTGTGTGTATATATATATATATGCTGTGTGTGTTCATTATTGTACGGTGTTTACAGTAAGTCTGTAGCCAATTCATCCATAAATGTTCAGTTAAAGAAGAAAGGCTTAAAGCTCTCCGGTGTCCACAAAGAAACCACTTGTAAGAGCGACAAAATGGGAAAAAGTTTTATGTAAGGGAATTTTATTTTAAAGGGGTTCGAAATGTTCATGCCCCTTATTGGTGGAGACTTATTGATGAGACTGGCCACTATAATTTTTTATATTATTATAAACACTATTAGAATATAAATATCAAAAGTACCACTCTGATCCTATTTATAAATCCCTTTTAACTAAATCACACATACTAAATAGAGGTCGGTAGTACAATGGTTATAGGATAAATTTTCAACTTTACCCTCATTTATGATTGGTACCTTTTAATCTTTTCTTCTCTCTCTATTTTTATTAGTACAAATATAGGAAAAATTGTCACGAGTTCATTTATTTGGTCAAAAGGGGCTTATAAGTACCAAGCACTCAGGTAGTGCAGTGGTATGACGCTGGCTTATCCAGCCTTTGTATCAGGGTTCGACCCTGCCCGGGACCATTAGGTCCCCAATTCCAAAAAAAAAAGGGCTTATAAGTAGGACCAATTTTTTTTGGTCAAAATAGACTTATAAATAAAATTAGAGTGGTAAACTTGAGTTAGTCCGTCAAAATATTAAATTGGTGAACCAATCCCCATTTTAAACCTTAAACAATACTGTTTTGAGTTAAGTAGAAAATGATAGTTAATTAATTTTTTTTTTTTTTTAGTAACTCTATTCCCCATTTGAATATAAGACCTTTTAAATTTGTTTTCTAGTAATATTTTTGTTTGAGATAAATATATCAAAGAGTTTCTGTAATCTCATAAACTATAAAAATATTTTTGTCAAAAAAAATAAGTGACTTTGTGTATCTAATTTTTTTTTTAAAAGGAAACTTAAGAATTAAGAATCATTTAAAAGAATTTTATATTTTAGGATTTTTTTTTTGCCATAACATGTAACAAGATAAAACTCATAAAACATATTTTATTTTATACAAAGTGTTGAACTAGGATTGTCTGACACAAAAATGTTTTGGAGGTAGCAAATATACCAATGAACAATTGAAAGGGAGTAAAAATATTAATTAAGAATATAAAACTTCTTCAAATAGACTAAAATGTGGATTCTGCTATTTTCATCAAAATTTATTTTTTTTCATTTGCATTTTTGCTCCCTTTCAATTGTTCATTTTTTTATACCTTCAAAACATTTTTGTGTCAGATGCTCCTAGTATAATACTTCATTAGTCAATCTGTACTTTAACTCTTTTTCATACAACATTAAATCTTTTGTGTATAAAAAAGATAAACCCATTTAAAATAAAATAATCCAAACAAATCAATTTGATGGATACGATGCTCTCAGTTCGTCCTAAGCAAGTCCTTGGAAAAGTCATTGGTCCCATAGGGACACTGCCAATGGTTAAAATCACCGACGATCGTTTTTATAAATGTTTAAAAAAAAAAAAAAACAGTTTCAAGAGAAAGATTTCATACAACAAAATTTCAGGAGAATCTTCTATCCTTCCACATGGGCTTTAGTTGTTTTTAGTTCTTCACAGATCATTCTTGTGAAGAATATATATATTACTTGCTCATGTTTTAAATATAAAATAAATTTAATCTTTTTACAAATATTAAGAAAGCTAATTAAATTATTTTAGAATTTTTCTATTTTTATTTTTTCTTCAATCTAATTAGTTGGAGTGAGAAACTAATATTTAACTAAGGATACATAACATATGATATGATTAAATAATTTATTTAACTTCCTTAATGTCTTCAAAAAAAAAAAAGTGAATTCTACCTTATATTTAGAATCAGAGGAAGTACCTTGAAGAGATTGAGGAAGCTAAACAAATTTATTTAAAATATTTATATTTATTATTTTTTTCTCCAAATTAATTAGCTTGATTAATGAACTAAGACACACACATAGAAATTCACACATGCATACATATATACATATATATAAGGGTTCACATTATGCGCTTTTTCATTATGTGCTTTTTATGTGTTTTTCCCTCTAATTAGAGGGATGAGGCATTTTTTATTTTTTATTTTTGTTTTTATATATATTCTATTTATTTAGATTAAATTATATGTTGCATTCTGAAATTTTTTTTTTGCACAGTATCTCAAATTAATTAATTTTCAGTCATATATTCAGAAATATTTTTCCAATAACACCAGTATCTTGAAAATTAATTAATTTGAGATACTAGGTACAAAAACAATTTGAAGATGCATCATATAATTTGATTTAAATAAATAGAATATATAAAAAATTTTAAAAAAAAATGCCTCATCCTTTTAATTAGAAGGAAAAACACATAAAAAGCACATGATATAAAAGCATCTAATGTGAATTCATATATATACTATGATTAAGTAATATAGTTGACTTTCTTAACTTCTCTAAAAAAATTAACTGAGTTTTATATTTAATACTAGAAGGAGTATGCGTGTATGTCTATCTATATAAAACCATACCCACATGTTTATGCCTTAACCGTATTTCACATATTTAATATCATTTAAATTAAATAAAAATTTTATAAATTTATAAGCTTAAAAATAAATTTTCTAGACCAATAGGCGTGGCCTCATCGGTGAAAGATCATTAGGCCACTTAACCACAAAATATTATCATATCAAAATAAAATCAAAGTTTTAAGAATGACAAAAAGGATCAATTTAATGGCAGTTAAATTCTTAATTTTTTTAAGAAAATGAACGGTAAACATTGATTTAATAGCTAGAAATTAGGAGTTTCTAAGTGTAAATTAGGTATTTAAGTTTTAAATGAAATTCTTAATTTGTAGCTGAGATTACCGTTTACAACTATTTAAATATTGAATTAATATTTGCAAATAGTTTTCATCAAAATTTTTTTTAGAGAATCTAACTGTGATTTCCTTATAATTTATTCCTTGTGTGCATTGCTTTGAAGTTTCCTTGTTAATTTCCATGAAGTTTCCTAGCGACAAAATGAAATAAATTTAATTTAAAAAATGGACTCCTTATTACTGAAAGTATGAACACAAAGACTGCATTCATTGGTCATCGTTCTAGTCAAGGATTTTAAACTAAAGACAATGACTTCGAACTTCTCTTGAACCGCTAAAACTTGGCTCACTCTCTTTTGTTCCTTTTTATTTTTTTCAAAGAATCAGGAGAATTATTAAAAATTCTCAAAGCATCAGGAGAATTATTCTTGAGAAAATTGCTATTTGGTCCCTAGAAATGGATTTTATTATTGAAAAGTCCTAATGACAATTAATTAACATAAAATACTTGTTATTTAATTTCCTACTTTTCCTTATGTGCTCCTTAATTGTTATCAAACTTGTGGATGATTAAATCATTTCTTTAAGACTTTATAATAATTCTCACATCGTTCTTTTAAGTTTTTGTTTTTTTAACAAACGTTTGTGAATTATTTAGCAAAATCCAAATCAAGAACATTGCGCCAAACGAGTCCGCCAACTCGGTATCATGAAATAGACATTGCAATCATATTTAATCTCAAGCATTTCGGATATAAGCATTTCACTAAAATTATTTTATTTAAAAATTTAAAAAAATAGAATATTTCACTTTTAAAAAAAAATTCTTCTTAATCTCTCTAAATTCTGATAAATAGTTCCTATAATCAGGACTTGAGGGAGTATGTAGTTTATTAAATTTGTGTTTTAGTAACTCTAGTCCCATATTGAATTAGTTGTGGTTAGGTTGGATGAGATAAATATATTAAAGAGTTTCTACAATCTCATAAACTATAAACATATTTTTTTTAAAAAAAAAAGTGACTTTGAGTATCTAATTGTGCTAGGAAACTTAAGAATCATTTAAAAAATTTTTACATTTTACGATTTTTTTTTTTTTGCTATAACATTTGTTCTGTTGTAAAACACAAATGTCTAACCTTAATGGGCTAGTGGGAAGTTTATATGGGATCAATTATACTCTCCAGGGTATATATGCTCAAATACCGAAGAGAATATGACTGTTCGAGGATGCCTATTAGGAAGATACCGAAGAACATTAGATAATTATTGTGCAACACGAGTATAATGTTTAGCTAAAAGAGGTGGGGTGTGTACACTGTGAAACTGAATAGTAAAATAGATGAATAGAGCGTGTGCTTCTGTGATGTTAACCTCCTATTTATATAGATTACTTATTGGGTTTCAGTCCTTAGACGTTGTGCACCTCCAGGTCCGAGTCTCTCTCCACTATTTGTAAGTATATCTACTCTATTACCTGTACTGTTCGGGATTATAGTATGGATTATAGGACAATTAGCGTTTTACTTAATTATGAAGGGATTCTGGTATAAAATGTTCTTATTAGGCCGCCTAACAACTGGACCCAATATTCAAGTTCATAACAACATTTAAGGAGATAAAACCCATAAAACATATTTATCTTTTGTGTATTAATAAAACAGATAAAGTATTTAAAATAAAATAATCCAAACAAATCAACTTGATGGATACGGATGTTCACAACTTGTCCTAAGAAAGTCTCGGGAAAAGTCATTGGTCCCACGATGGCACTGCCAATGGCTGGACTCACCGGTTATGACAATTGATCGGGTGTAGACTCTCCCAAATTTTTTTTTTCTCAGATCTCAACTCTTAGATTTAAAAAAATAGATGATCTAGATTTAATATTTTATATAAAACTATTATTTGTACACAAATAAATAAACTTGAACTATTAAATCATGATTTATATAATTTATATCTATAATATAAACAAAATTAATAAGAAAATTAATTTATAAAATACTATCATAATTGTTTTAGAAAATATTAAATCTAAACTATCTATTTTTTTTTATTTAAAGGTGGAAATTGGATTTTGAGAAAAAAATGAGAGAAAAAATTGTGAAGAAATATGATTCTAAATCGACTACGATCATTTTTATAAATGTTAAAAAAAGAAGAAGTCTCAAGAGAAAGGTTTCATACCAATTCCGAAACGTGTTATTGGTAGAGAAGCATTTTGTCAAAAAAAAAAAAAGGAAAAATGTCAGGAGAGAATCTTTTGTCCTTCTACATGGGCTTTGGTTGTTTTTAGTTGTTGACATATGTTGACTGAATAATTCATTTGAAGAATATATATATTACTCCCTTTAGTGGTGAATATAAGATAAATTTGATTTTTTAAGAGAATAAAAAAATTAATTAAGTTATTTTAAATTTTTCGTGTCTTTATTTTCTTTCTTCAAACTAAGTAGTTTGAATAAGAAACTAATAGATAATCTAAAGATACACAACATACGACATAATTAAATAATTTATTTAGCTTCTTTAATGTCCAATAAATAAATAAATAAATAAATAAATAAACTTTGCCTTATATTTAGGATGAGGTACCTTTGATCCAAAATACAAGATCCACTTATTTTTTTATTTTTAAAAATTGAGGAAGCTAAATAAATTAATTTAAATTATTATGTATCATTTTTTCTTCAAACTAATTAGTTTGACTAATAAACTAACACACACACACACTATGATTAAATAATATATTTAACTTCCTTAACTTCTCTATAAAACTCAACTAAGTCTTATATTTAAGACTAAAGAAAATATTTATGTATGTATGTGTGCGTGTCTCTCTCTCTCTATATAATAGCCACACACCCACATTTTTATGCCTTAATGTATTTCACATGTCTAATATCATTTAAATTAAATAAAAATGTTATAAATTTATAAGCTTAAAAATAAATTTTTCAAGACCAATAGGCGTCGCCTCATCGGTAAAAGATCATTAGGCCACTTAAGTTCATATGATTGAGCTTAACAACACTCAAATCAATATCAAAATTTTAAGAATGACACAAAGGATCTGTTACGGACTGGCCGAAGGCCCATATTCAATATATGGCCCAACAAGGGGTATATTACATATCAGGATCTACCTATAATCAAGGAGGATCCAATCTCATCTACGATCCAGGTATATCTAAATCTATATCTAAATGACTATCTAACAGTTACGATATCAGGGCTTCGGATCACAGGGCCCAAGCGATTCAACCTAAGGTAAACTCTATAAATACAGAGGCCAAGCCTTAAGGTATATCGGATTACAGGTTCTACGCTCTAACCCTAGACTATTTACATATAGTCACACAGAGCACACACTCCACCCCCTTGGCTAAATGCCTGTGTGTGTCTCGAACTACGTGGACTTTGATCCCTTTACAGGGTACGTAGGCCCTAGGCTTGGCTCCTAGTCAAGTCCAACCAGTCCTGTTCCCAAAACAAAACATTGGCGCCGTCTGTGGGGATCGGTAAATTTCGATTCCTGCGACCAAAGATGGTCAACACCAGAAGCAGCAGTCAGATGCCTTTTCACAGGCAGTTCTTGAAAATCCACAGCAACAAAATTAAGAACCGTAGCAGCCTACAAAGGATTCAGAGAAACAATTGTTGTTTGAGCAACACTTCTCAACTCTGGCATAAATTTATATGCTCTATTTGGATCATAAGCTTCCACATGACGAGAAGATAGTTCGAAGGCTCACCAGGAAGAACTCAGAGAAGTCTTTGATGGCCTTAATAAAAAACTAGCAGACCTAGAGGATCTTGTTCAGCAACTTTAAATCCTCCTATCATCGTGCTAGCAGCCGTCGGCATAGCAGCGTCCAGACCCACCGTGCAACAACAGCCACTGGACAGAGGATGCGATCTAGGAATTGATACAGCTGCGGGTTCAATACCCATTTGAGAATCCCAAACGAGCAAATTGGGATAGCCGAGGTTGTTGGTAAGCCGAGGCTGATTTAATCCTAAAGGAGTTATTTTTAGGACTTGGTGATGCAAGTAAGTCTACTTTATGTTTGCCTTTGCTATATCCATTTGTCTTTTCTATATTATTCACATTAGAAACAATTAGCGGATTACTAAAACCCTCCAAACATATAACGATAGCGTCTGATCTCATTGACATATTATTTCTTCTATGAAAATTGTGAGGCAGGGCAAACACACAAATTAAGTTAGTCGAGGCTGATTCAACGCGTCTCGACTCCATCGCGATAGTCGAGGTTGATGATGTGCCAAGATGAGGAGATGCCGAGACGTCGAGGCACGCCAAGATTGATGCCAACCATTAGTCCCACTAGCTTCAACAATTCTATATAACTGCATCAATTTTTCCTCATCAACACTATCCACCAACCATTTCCCATCAATATGAAGAGAGGAATAATCACTTGCATTTGTTGCGGTAGATGTAACAGCCCCATTGGGTTCTTTAGTGTTCTTGTTGCAAAAGCCACAATCCCTCCAACTAGTTACTTCACGGTGGAATTTACTACAGAAAATGGATGCCTCATAGGTAGATATGGAATCAAGAGTGTCAAGCTTGCATTCGGTGGGAATTCCGCAACTATTACAATATTGAGCAAATCCACGCCGGGATATATTCTGAGTCATGTCGAGATGTACTCTTGGCTGGTATTTATATTTCCTTTGTCAGGATCTAGTAGTTTCCCGGCAAGGCAAACGAGCAAAGGGAGAACTCCATCAAGCTACATCCAGATGAGTATCACTCTCTTTATCTCATAGATGCTCAATCTTTGCTTATTATCAAGTATTTGTAAACTTGTTTGTGAGAAGGACTCGGTTACACCAAATATGGTTAAAATCCGGGATCCCTATGAATTTTTGAAGCCGAACCCGGTTACGCTGAATCTGGTTAAAATCCGGGCTCCGTGTAAATTTTTGAAGTCGGACCCCAGCTACGCCAAATCTGGTTAAAGCCCAGGCTCCGTGTAAATTTTTGAAGCAGGACCCCGACTACGTCAAATCTGGTTAAAGCCCGGGCTCTATAATACCCCAAAATTTGTATTTTTCTTAAATATGATATATTGGTGAATTTTGAATTGGTATTGGGTTTGGCGTGAATAGTATTTACTATTCATATATACGTATTTACTATTCATAAATACGTATTTACTATTTATAAATACGTATTTAATTAGGTATATACTATTCACGTGGGACCCACGGCCAAATAATTTCCCTCTGTCGACAGAAAACCCGTGAAGTTTGAAATTTGTGACCGTGGGACCCACTCAATAATATAATATTATTGTAATATAATATCTTATATTTTGGGAAATAATAGAAATAGAATTATTTCCAATAATCCGTGAATTAGGTTTCTTAGGTAAGGACATATTATAAACAAGTGAATTTTTATCTCAAAGTGGGTTATTTCCGAAGTCATTTCCGAAATCGGCGGAATGATTATTGAGATAGGTCGAAACCGATATTTTGAATCAGGTCAGATAGTAGAACCGGTAGAAAATAAATCATAACTCAAAATCCTTGAACTAAGTAGTAAACAACTGCACATATTATGAATCAGTGAATTTTTGTCTCAAAGATGGTGTCACCCGAAGTAACTTCTGTTACCGGCGGTGTCCGACTTAAAATCTTTGACAGATTACGAAATACCCTGAATGAGGTCAAAAATTCAGTTGACTCAGATATTTTTAAAGAGGAAGAATAGAGCTTCAGGGCTGTGCTTCCGGATTTTTGGGAATTTGCAAAAGATCACGCGGTCAGAACACCGAACAGAAATTTTATCAGTAAAAAATACTATTTGCATTATTAAAAAAAAAAAAAAAAAAAAAGAGGCGCATGGCACCCGTGAACTTTTTAATATTTTTTTAATATTTTTGGAAATTACGAAAAATGACCCAAAAACAAGAAATTACACTTAAGGACCCATTTTCCAACACTATAAATAGAGGTCTCACTTCTTCATTTTCTTCACACCAAACTCAGATCACAACGGTCGAGTTTAATAGAAGAGAGAGAATTCTTAGAGTTTAGAGGGAGAATTTAGAGTAAAGTTCTCGGAGCTGAAGAGAAGGAGTAAGAACTTCAAGGGTAAGTTCTTTGGTCCCTAGTCTTAAGATTTGGTAGTTTCTTTTGGTAATTATAGTAGAAATGCCAGATAGAGTTTTTTTCTGAGTATGCTCTGTGGCTGCAGCTTAGTCTGATCTGTCACATCAGAAAAGAATTATTCTTGGGCAGTAATGTTATTTACCAATACAGTAAATACTATTTACCAAACAGTAAAAATTATTTACCGTCGTGGTAAAAATATTTTTACTGGTACTATTCACATGAATAGTGAATACTATTCACATGAATAGTAAATCTTCAACGTAGAATTCCACAAGTATTGCAAAGTTGATGGCCACTGATAAATGTGATATTGTTCCTATAGGGTATCTGTGAACTTGTATCGCTGTTTTCCGTTAGAAGTACCGTTTTAGTCAAACGTACCAAAACATCATCAACGAAGGTACGGACGCGTACTGTAACCTTAACTCTGATGCTTATTGTAAATTTTTATGTGATGGATAGTCTGAGATTCTGTTTTTATAAAATTGTGCATACACATTAAGCTATATACGGGTTATAGTCATGATAATGCCGTTGAGTTTTCCTAGCGCTGAGGACACGGATGTACACCGTGGCACTGGGTAGTGCAGACTGGATTAAAATATGAGGTGGTTGTGCTGTTAAAATGTGATTATGCTGAAACTATCATGAATATCTATTATATATAAAATTGTTACATAAGCATGAGGTTAACTGTTACCTGAGGTTCAATGGGAATTGAACCTCAGCTCTTGCCATAGCCTCAGGTTCTGGCGGAGACAGGGTTGCTGACAAGGGTAAGCAGGCTGTATAAGGACTCGGACGGAGGATTGTTTATCTGTTGCTGTTTTCTTATGTACTTTGAGTACTTGAATATTTGGATGACTGTATTAGTATCAACACACCAATGTTGGTTAAATATCAGATACTCGTTTTGTTTTAAAATGAAAACTCTTTTCCAATGCCACACTGTTTAAATTATTCAAAACTCTAATAATCTCTTTTGAAAATCGCATATTAAAAGACGGGACGTTACATTTTGGTATCAGAGCTTGCATCCTGGCACGAAGTTAACTAGGTTACTTTAAACAGTCTTGTAAGGTTGTTTAAGTAGCAGAGTTAAGTTCTAGCCTTCAAAAGTATTTTATCTGGCATGAACCCGACTTAGTTACAACAAACCATTGGTGCCGAAGGTAGGGCCGAGTCTATGTGGATCAGCCAATCAGTCACCCTAGCACGGTGAGGCTCCCATGATAGACGCCTACCTGGCCAATCGGTTGATTAACTAAGTTAGGCTCTAAGCCATGGTTTTCTTTTAAAAAAAAAGTATAAGTACTGATATGACCCTGGTGTTGTTGTAGAAATGGACAAAGAGGAATTTCCGTATATCAATTACTTTGGGAAAAGAAGACGTATTGCACGTCGGTCGATAGTCCCCGAACCAGTAAGAAGGAGATTGAACCCTGAGCCGATAAATCCACTCTCTGTACCAATGCCTGAACCTGTGCCGGTACCAGAACCACTCTACCCCGCTCTTGCACTTGATAATGATCCAGAACCAGAATACCATCCTGGACCTGAGTATCCCGACCATCTATATGACTCAATACCCATTCTTGCAGAGCCCTACTCACCGAAACCCGGAAATCCCAGCAATTCACATCACTCCTCAATAGGTGATAACTTTGACTATCCTCAGATACAAGATCTCGACTATGATTCTGACGCCAACTCTGGCAACTTGGAGTACGTCTTAGATGAAAACTCCATCTTAACTTTAGCCTTACACTTGGAATTTCTCCATGCCGCTCTCACTACTAAGACCGAGAAAGACAAATACCTACTGTATCTGACCCGAGTCAGAGAATTTTACCAGGCAAACTCTCGCTACCATTTTCCGTATCCTTCTAGAGACTGGGTTAAATCCACCCTTCATCACTTTCCTCGCACCCATTTCTGGAAAACAAAAATCAATGAAATTCTGAATAAGGGCCACATCGAGGATGTGTGCTCGTGCATTTTCTGCCTCCAGCATTTAGTTCACCTGGTCATGTAGAAAGACAAAGACAACCCTACAACAGTTCAATGAACCATGGAAGTAGTAGTAGCAATAGTTTTGTAACAGTAGGACTAAGTATAATAGTAGTTTGTGTAATCACCATTAATGAATAAAAGGGGTGTACTATATACGCTTTGGTGTGATTCATATGAAATTTGTGATCTTATGTTATGTGTAATCTTTTTGTTTTCTAGTGTTTATATCTATTAACCTTTGGAATTTAGAATATGGCAACTTTGGGAGGCGCCGGAACTCCTAGAGGCCGAGGCCGAGGTCGAGGCAGAGGCCGAGGCAGAGGTAGGGGTAGGCAACTGCGAGTAGTACCAAACCCTGAACTCGAACAACATGAACCTCCACCACCAGTACAAGATGAACTTCAAGAAATGAGGAGAATAATACAAGAACAGAGAGCTCTCATCGATGCGCTTCTCGCCAACAGGCAGGGAGGACAAGGGGATGAAGAACAACAGGTTGAAGGAGAGCAACAGCAACAACAACGAGAGGGAGGAGAAAATTACGAAGAACAAGAAGACGAGCGCAGCAACGCATTTGAGAGACCAGAACGATCTCGGTCATCTCCTCGACAGGAGAGAGTACTGGTGGAACAACATCAACCTGTCAGAGAAGCTAAGGATACACAATACTGGGTGACACAATTCTGCAAACACAAGCCACCAGTATTCCGAGGAAAACTTGATTCAGCTGAGGATTGGCTATTACATCTTGAAAAGATCTTTGAGGTCTTAGAATGTCCGGATAACAGGAAGGCTCAATTGGCAATTTACAAGCTAGCAGGAGACGCCGATCGTTGGTGGCGAAACACCGCGGCAACCCTCCGAAGCCGAAACTGTCCCGTCACATGGGAAACGTTCCAAGAAAAGTTTAACGAGCAGTACTTTCCACCCTCAGTACAGATGATGAAGGAGACAGAGTTCCTGCACATCCGTCAGGGTCGGGAAGAATCTTTCGATGATTACTTCGCTCGTTTCACCAACTTATCTCGGTACTCATCACTTTTGAGGCGAGATAATGACGAGAGCAGCATTGCAAATGTACTTGTGTATGGACTAAAGTATGAGATAAAGGAAAGGTTGGTATCGCACAAATTTCTGGAACTAAATCAAGCTGTAGAAGCCTGCCGACTCATCGAACGAAACTTGAAGGAGCTTCGCAAGACCAGAGACTTCAGCAGTAGCGGCCCCAACCGTAGCGGTTTCAATCGCAACAACCCAGCACAGAAGAGGAAGGCACCTTGGAATAATTCCCAACAAGGGAATAAGAGGCCATTTCAACCGAGACAGCAAAACTTTCCAAGAATGCAGACATCCCAAGCCTGTCCGCAATGCAGAAGGTTCCATCCGGGAGCTAACTGTGAGGGAAAGCCAGTGTGCTTCAGGTGTCAGAAACCGGGGCATATTAGCTTAAACTGTCCTCAAAAAGCTTTGGAGGCGAGACCGCAGAACGCAGGACGAGTTTTTGCTCTGACTAATGAGGAAGCCAAGAAATCTCCTGAGATGATCAAAGGTACTATTTCTCTTAATGGAAATCTACTACAGGCATTGTATGATTCGGGTGCTAGTCACTCGTTTATTTCTTACGATTGTGCAAAACGACTAGGAATGCAAGCCTATAGACTACCATATGATTTGATAGTAGCTACCCCACTTGGCGCGAAATCTTTAGCGTCTGATGCATGTCTTAATTGCATTGCGAGTGTGAACGGACGAGAATCTAACATAGATCTTATCCGATTACCGCTTCATGGCATTGATGTCATTCTTGGTCTTGATTGGCTCACGGCAAACAACGCGGTCATTGATTGTGGTAATAAAGAGATACGATTCTCACCACCACACGACCAGAGCAAGATCAATGTGAGTCTGAATTTCCTATCTAGTGCAGAAGCAGAAAAATGCATGAAGCAAGGTTGCCAAGCGTATATGGTGTTCTTCTCAATCAAGATAGACGACGAACCATCACTCAAAGACATTCCCATTGTGAATGAATTCCTTGATGTGTTTCCCAAAGATCTCACCAAGTTACCCCCTGAGAGAGAGGTTGAATTCGCCATCGACTTGATGCCAGGCACTGGACCAATATCAAAAGCACCATATCGTATGGCACCAAACGAGATGCTGGAATTAAAGAAACAGCTTGAGGAGCTACTGGAGAAAGGATTTATTCGACCTAGTGTGTCGCCATGGGGAGCCCCAGTACTGTTTGTAAAGAAGAAAGATGGAAGTTTACGACTTTGTATCGATTACCGCGAGTTAAACAAGGTGACTATCAAAAACAAGTACCCACTTCCTCGCATTGACGATCTACTCGATCAACTATCTGGTTCTTGTGTATTCTCTAAAATTGACTTGCGCTCAGGATACCACCAGCTGCGAGTGAAAACCAGTGATGTTCCAAAAACAGCCTTTAGAACCAGATACGGGCATTACGAATTCCTTGTGATGCCTTTCGGATTGACAAATGCGCCTGCCGTATTCATGGATTACATGAATAGAATCTTTCGTCTACACCTAGACAAGTTTGTAGTGGTGTTCATCGATGACATCCTGATCTATTCTAAAAGCAGGGAAGAACACGAAGAACATCTGCGACTCGTGTTGGGAATACTCCGAGACGAACAACTTTTTGCTAAATTGAGCAAGTGTGAATTCTGGCTACCAGAGGTAAAATTTCTGGGTCATGTCGTATCTCGCGATGGTGTAGCTGTTGATCCTAGTAAAGTGGAAGCGGTTCTGAACTGGAAGAGGCCGGAAACGGTGGCAGAGATACGTAGTTTCCTGGGATTAGCAGGATATTACCGCAGATTCATACAAAATTTCTCACGTATTGCCTTACCATTAACGAAGCTCACAAGGAAGAAACAACCATTCATATGGGACGATGATTGTGAGGCGAGTTTTCAAACTTTGAGGGAGAAGTTGACTACAGCTCCAGTATTAATAATTCCAGATCCAGACGAAACGTACGTTGTCTATAGTGATGCTAGTGGGCAAGGATTAGGGTGTGTTCTCATGCAGCAGGGCAGAGTTGTGGCATATGCTTCTCGCCAGTTGAAACCTCACGAGTTGAACTACCCTACTCACGACTTAGAACTTGCGGCTATTGTATTCGCCTTAAAGATATGGAGGCACTACCTCTATGGTGCAGTCGTAGAGTTATACTGCGACCACAAGAGCCTGAAATACCTGTTTGATCAAAAAGAGCTCAACATGAGACAACGTCGCTGGATGGACTTACTAAAAGATTACGATCTGGAGATCAAGTATCATCCCGGAAAAGCAAATGTCGTAGCAGATGCGCTTAGTAGAAAGACGGTGCACGCAGCATACATGATGATTCAAGAGTGGAGACTACTTGAAGATTTCAGAGACCTGAACCTGTCCAATCAGATTTGCATGAGACACTACGCGCCCGATGACGTGTATCTTGCAAGTCTCCTTGTTAGTCAAGGGGAATACGATCTGAGAGATACAGTTGAGGAAGCACAGCGACACGATGAATGGGCTATTGCAGCGCGAGAAAAGATCTCACAAGGTGAAACTCAAGACCTTGACCTATCACCTAGTGGTTTGGTCAGATACAAGAAGCGGATCTACATTCCGAAGGATGGTGAATTGCGACAGAAGATACTAGATGAGGCTCATAAGAGCAGATACACTCTACATCCAGGAATGGTCAAGATGTACCAGAACTTGAAATCCGAGTTTTGGTGGCCCAGATTGAAGAAAGATGTAACTGAATACGTAGGAAAATGTTTGACCTGTCAAAGAGTTAAAACTGAACACCAACGACCCCCTGGTCTTCTTCAAGGTTTGGAAATTCCGGAATGGAAATGGGAGAACATTACCATGGATCTAGTGGTAGGGTTACCTAAGATCAGACAACACGACGCGATTTGGGTAATTGTTGACCGATTGACTAAGTCAGCACACTTTCTCCCCATTAGTATTAATTACTCACCAGAACAATTGGCGAGGATTTATATCAAAGAGATCGTAAGACTTCATGGTGTACCTAAGAGCATCGTTTCTGATCGGGACCCGCGATTTACATCCCGATTCTGGGAGGCTTTGCATGCAGAGATGGGAACTAAACTAAGGCCTAGTACGGCTTATCACCCGCAGACCGATGGTCAATCTGAAAGGACAATACAAACGCTAGAAGATATGCTTAGAGCGTGTGTATTGGATTTCAAAGGCCATTGGGATGAACATTTACCGCTGGTCGAATTCGCTTACAACAATAGTTACCATTCGAGCATACAGATGGCTCCGTTTGAGGCATTGTACGGGCGGAAGTGTCGATCACCTATATGCTGGACAGAATTGTCGGAGCGAGAATTCATCGGGACAGATTTAGTTGATAAGACCTCCAAGCAAATTGCATTGATCAAACAGAGACTCCTAACAGCACAAAGCAGACAGAAGAGTTACGCTGATAAGAGGAGAAGACCACTAGAATTCGAGGTTGGAGACCATGTGTTTCTCAAGGTATCCCCGGTAACTGGTGTTGGAAGAACGCTTAAACGGCGAAAGCTAAGTCCTCGTTACATTGGGCCATTCGAAATCTTGGCAAAACGTGGACCGGTCGCATATCAATTAGCTTTGCCCCCGAATCTGAGTAAACTCCACGACGTCTTCCATGTTTCTCAATTGAAGAAGTATCAACCTGACCACGATCATATTATCCAATATGAAGATGTCGAAGTGCGACATGATAACACTTTTGAGGTCGAGCCAGAGCAAATTGTTGATTACCAGGAGAAGCGGCTTCGACAAAGAAGTATTCCGTTTGTGAAAGTAGTATGGAGAGGCTTATCTCCTGCTGAGGCAACTTGGGAAACAGAAGAAGATATGAAAAAAAAATATCCGGAGTTTATGGCTCAAAGTTTAGTTAGTGTAGAGTAAAATTTCGGGGACGAAATTTTATTTAACGGGGGGAGAAATATAATACCCCAAAATTTGTATTTTTCTTAAATATGATATATTGGTGAATTTTGAATTGGTATTGGGTTTGGCGTGAATAGTATTTACTATTCATATATACGTATTTACTATTCATAAATACGTATTTACTATTTATAAATACGTATTTAATTAGGTATATACTATTCACGTGGGACCCACGGCCAAATAATTTCCCTCTGTCGACAGAAAACCCGTGAAGTTTGAAATTTGTGACCGTGGGACCCACTCAATAATATAATATTATTGTAATATAATATCTTATATTTTGGGAAATAATAGAAATAGAATTATTTCCAATAATCCGTGAATTAGGTTTCTTAGGTAAGGACATATTATAAACAAGTGAATTTTTATCTCAAAGTGGGTTATTTCCGAAGTCATTTCCGAAATCGGCGGAATGATTATTGAGATAGGTCGAAACCGATATTTTGAATCAGGTCAGATAGTAGAACCGGTAGAAAATAAATCATAACTCAAAATCCTTGAACTAAGTAGTAAACAACTGCACATATTATGAATCAGTGAATTTTTGTCTCAAAGATGGTGTCACCCGAAGTAACTTCTGTTACCGGCGGTGTCCGACTTAAAATCTTTGACAGATTACGAAATACCCTGAATGAGGTCAAAAATTCAGTTGACTCAGATATTTTTAAAGAGGAAGAATAGAGCTTCAGGGCTGTGCTTCCGGATTTTTGGGAATTTGCAAAAGATCACGCGGTCAGAACACCGAACAGAAATTTTATCAGTAAAAAATACTATTTGCATTATTAAAAAAAAAAAAAAAAAAAGAGGCGCATGGCACCCGTGAACTTTTTAATATTTTTTTAATATTTTTGGAAATTACGAAAAATGACCCAAAAACAAGAAATTACACTTAAGGACCCATTTTCCAACACTATAAATAGAGGTCTCACTTCTTCATTTTCTTCACACCAAACTCAGATCACAACGGTCGAGTTTAATAGAAGAGAGAGAATTCTTAGAGTTTAGAGGGAGAATTTAGAGTAAAGTTCTCGGAGCTGAAGAGAAGGAGTAAGAACTTCAAGGGTAAGTTCTTTGGTCCCTAGTCTTAAGATTTGGTAGTTTCTTTTGGTAATTATAGTAGAAATGCCAGATAGAGTTTTTTCTGAGTATGCTCTGTGGCTGCAGCTTAGTCTGATCTGTCACATCAGAAAAGAATTATTCTTGGGCAGTAATGTTATTTACCAATACAGTAAATACTATTTACCAAACAGTAAAAATTATTTACCGTCGTGGTAAAAATATTTTTACTGGTACTATTCACATGAATAGTGAATACTATTCACATGAATAGTAAATCTTCAACGTAGAATTCCACAAGTATTGCAAAGTTGATGGCCACTGATAAATGTGATATTGTTCCTATAGGGTATCTGTGAACTTGTATCGCTGTTTTCCGTTAGAAGTACCGTTTTAGTCAAACGTACCAAAACATCATCAACGAAGGTACGGACGCGTACTGTAACCTTAACTCTGATGCTTATTGTAAATTTTTATGTGATGGATAGTCTGAGATTCTGTTTTTATAAAATTGTGCATACACATTAAGCTATATACGGGTTATAGTCATGATAATGCCGTTGAGTTTTCCTAGCGCTGAGGACACGGATGTACACCGTGGCACTGGGTAGTGCAGACTGGATTAAAATATGAGGTGGTTGTGCTGTTAAAATGTGATTATGCTGAAACTATCATGAATATCTATTATATATAAAATTGTTACATAAGCATGAGGTTAACTGTTACCTGAGGTTCAATGGGAATTGAACCTCAGCTCTTGCCATAGCCTCAGGTTCTGGCGGAGACAGGGTTGCTGACAAGGGTAAGCAGGCTGTATAAGGACTCGGACGGAGGATTGTTTATCTGTTGCTGTTTTCTTATGTACTTTGAGTACTTGAATATTTGGATGACTGTATTAGTATCAACACACCAATGTTGGTTAAATATCAGATACTCGTTTTGTTTTAAAATGAAAACTCTTTTCCAATGCCACACTGTTTAAATTATTCAAAACTCTAATAATCTCTTTTGAAAATCGCATATTAAAAGACGGGACGTTACAGGCTCTGTGTAAATTTTTGAAGCCGGACCCCGGCTACGCCGAATCTGGTTAAAGCCTGGGCTCCGTGTAAATTTTTGAAGCCGGACTCCGGCTATGCCGAATCTGGTTAAAGCCCGGGTTCCGTGTAAATTTTTGAAGCTGGACCCTGGCTACGCTGAATCTAGTTAAATCCCGGGCTCCATGGAGATAATGGTTAAAACGTGTTTTCTTGGGAACAGACGTGTTTCCTCGAGAGCACGGTAAAGCCGAGGTAACGGTTAAAACGTGTTTTCTTGGGAACAGACGTGTTTCCTCGAGAGCACGGTAAAGCCGAGGTAACGGTTAAAACGTGTTTCCTTGGGAACAGACGTGTTTCCTTGGGACACAGTAACACTGAGATTATAGCTGAAATGTGCTCCCTTCGGGACATAGTAAAAACAAAGTGTACTCCGGATTAAATCCTGGTCAACCATGTCGAAGCATATAGCTCTCGGCTAGCACCAGATGAACATTATGCGCAAAATATTTTTGACTCTGGCCCAGTCATTGAATGGACCCCGGTTACACCAAATCTGGTTAAAATCCGGGATCCGTTTAAACTTTTGAAGGCGGACCCCGGTTACACTTAATACAGTTAAAACTCGAGCTCCGTGTTAAAGAAAGGGTTAAGACACCCATAATGGAATTCTGGGTTGCGACACCCATCTCGGATAAGCAAATTTCGGATTACGACACCCATCTCGGACAAACAAATCCAGGAAAAACTTTACGGAGGAGTCCACCTTTAAAGGAAGCAAACAGAAGGAGGACCCTGGTCACACTGCATTCCAGTTAAAATCCGGGATCCATGTAAAATACAGTTAAGTCCGTACTCCTTAAGTTGACCCCGGATAAACTAAAACTTATCTAGGTGACTCCGCGCTCCTTAAGTGGACCCCAGACACACTGAATATTATACAGTTAAATCTGCGCTCCTTAATTGGATACTGGATACACTAAACATTGTGCAATTTAATCTGTGTGCACTCCTTAAACAGACCCCGGATAAAGAATTCCTCAATGGAAATTCAAATCCTTTATTATCGATAGTCAAAGATTCTATACCGAGGTCATTACACCCGGTCAGAAACACCGAGGTCTTCACCTTCGGTAATTAACATGACACCAAGGTCTTCACCTCTGGTAATTAATATGACATCGAGGTCTTCACCTCCAGTAATTTACATGACACCAAGGTCTTTATGCCTAGGTTGAAAACCATCTAGATGTGTGACACCGGCCGTCGTACTCCAGTGTCCATAGGTTAGAGCTCAGCGAAAACGCCATCCGTGGCCTTCGCGAAATTGACACGTCAACGCTCGCCCGATATGAGGCTCTCGAATTGCTATGCCGACCCTGATCAGGTCAAAATGTTAAAACTTTTAGGCTATCTGCGCCTCGGGTAAACATGTGGTAGTTCACTTTTATATCGGTTAGAATAACCTTTCCGGCGAGTTGAGCCGAAACGAGGCAGTGCGGTTAGTTTACACCTGATGAGGTCAACATATACAACCCTGTCCGTATCTCCCAGAAGTAAGTTCTAGTCGAGTATAAAGACATATACTTACTATGGTCAACTTTCTAAGTAAAGTTAGAATTTTATAAAGCAAGGCAATGAAATTGGTCAAACTATCAATTCATTTGTCCAAATATGCAAACGGCATAGACGCCAGGAGTATTCAAAGTCAAATCGGCACAGATGCCGGGAAAATTCAAAGTCAGGCAGGCACAGACGCCTTAAGCAGAAGCAAAAATAAAGCTAGGGACTCCGACCCCTAGCTCGGGCAAGCAACATCACCAGAAGGCACCACCTTATTGGACTGCCCGGCCTCCGGAGCTCCTTGCGCGACCTCATCATCACCTTGTCCTTCCAGTTCGTCCGCCTTAAAAGACATGGACCCTCCATCAGGCGTCGGAAGGGGCGGAATCAGGACACCATCCTTCACATAAGCCTAGTAGTCTTACTCGGCGAGTTCCAGGGATATGTTCGGAATCAAGTCACTGATTTGATCTAAGGCCATGTCAAAGTAGTCGGAGGCAGTCTCGGTCAACGAATCGGTAGTGTCTGAATGGGCCTACTACTCCGCCAGAAGAGCATCTTTGGTCGAGTCCAGCTGGGAGGACAGATCGGCACGCTACTTCTGTAGTGATTTCACAACATCCAGGCTTTCAGCATCAGTTTTCTGCAAATGGGCACACTCGGAGGTTGTTTTCCCCAACGCTTCGTTGGTGGGCAGCAGGTCCTCGGTCGTTTTCCTCGCAGCGGCCATGGCGACGTCATGCTCCCCTTCCAAGGCCATCTTCTTGGTCTCGCTCTCATCCAGTGCTTTCTTCAAAAGGGCACAGACGCCCCGACCAGTTAAAAGAAAGACAAAACTAAAGCCCCGACTCTCAACTCGGAGGAGCGGCATCATCTGAGGGAACCACGTCATTGGAGGAGATGAAGATTAACCTCGGACATGAGATCCAGGTTAAATGGTCAATGTACCCCGGCAGCCCAGAGTCCTCGACTGCCAGGCTGGGGGGCAACAAGACAGATGTGGCACTGTGATAAGTACATATTTTATAATTAAATAAGTAGGGATTTTGGGCGATATTGATTGATTTTATTAATATCTTATGCTTATTTAATTATCTTTTAAATACTTATCTATCTTTTAATTAAATATAGGATAACAAAATATTATAACAGAAAATCTATTGATATCCTATTTTTTTATGCAGGAGATATTATGTGATCTAAGAAAGGGAAGAAATATAGAAAAGATTATCATATTATATCATTAAATTGATATAAGATAATCAAAATATATGAAGATCACATACGCTGGCAGACATGCAAGGAATATATGTGGAGATTTGGATAAAGACAAAAAAAGAAACGCATGATATGGATATTTGGCCCACATATATGATATCTTTTAGCCATTTGGAATTAACGCCTGGGACCCACAGCAAAAGACCCTGAAGTTTATCTATTAAATTGGAGAAACAACACGCATCAGAACACCACGTACAAGCCAGAAGACGCAAAAAGAAAAACCACGCATTGACGCAGGGAGAAAAACGCAGAGAAGGAAGACACATAGGGAGGAGTCACGCGGACCAAGGAATTCCAAAGATATATCAGTTGCATCGGGACGCACATCAGCCGCAAGAACGAGTTTGATCTCTTTTATTATTTGTTAACCTAGCCATGCTTAGCTAGTTTTCTTTTGTAGTTAGGGAGAGGATGAACCCTATGCGAATCTAAAATATTTGTTTGGATTTTTTATTGATTCTTTATTTTCTTGATTGAATGAATTATCTTTGATTAAAGCCTTCTTAAAGATTGATCACCTTTTAGATTGTTCATAGGTTGGTGTATGACAATAGAGATGTTGGTGCATTTAACCAGAACCATTAATTCATCATAGAGTTGCATGACCTAGACATAGGCTTACGAGTTTATGCGATCTCATAATTCTGGTTTAAAAATATAATCTTTCCAAACAATACTAAGACATTAGGTTGTTTTCAAAGATAGCGGACTAAGGTAGCATCAAGACATTGGGACTTAGTCCAACTTTAGAGAATTGATCGTCAATCAAGAGAATAATAATAAATAAGGGATTTCATTTGAATTATTAGAGGAACATAGGGGGATTCTCATCCCTAGCTGCGTTTTTCTTAATTACTTATCTTTTTCAACTGTTCTTGAATTCTTGATTTTAGATTCTTTTTCTTTATTTAATTCTTTAAATTCTGTTAGCCCCATATTATTCGATTCATCCAACTAAAGCAAAAATAGCAAAATTAGTGATTAGAGTACTATTCCTCGTGGGACGATCTTTTTCTCACTACTTTATTACTTATAACGACCGGTGCACTTGCCGAAGTCGCTATCACACTGTAAAGCTGTTAGCAACACAAGCAAATATAGCAGCAAACAAACCCAGAAACCCGGATGATTGGAGAAGAGATCCCGACGAAGCAACTTTGCTAGTGAAAAAACATGTTCACCATCAACCGAGGTCGAGGTAAGCAAAAACAAAGAACGAGGGAAAGGTAAATAGATTCCACCTTGGGAAAAACCTATCGTCTAAACAGGTACATCGGTAGCAGAATACGAAGGAATCCGAATTCGTCAGGACTCGGACAAAAGCAAATCAAAATGGAGCAATTCGGATACGAAATTCGGGTTAAACAATAAACGCACCTCGGCAGGGTCAAACAAAAAAGGGCGCCTCGACAGCCTAGAGATTTTTAAGCCCAAAAGGCAAGGTTGACGCACGTGACACGACAGATGTATTAAATGTGCACAGAAACCGTAGGTGACTAGGTGTGGTGGTTGAAACCCCACACGAATACAAAGCCGCCAGGTGTCAGATGGCAATGATGGCGAATGCATAAGGGTCTCAACCTCGAAGTCAGGCAAATCGCCTCAGCATTATCCTAGATCCTTGAGACATTACCTCGGATCTTTGGAGAAGACAACTTCAATAGCCAGGATCAACACCTGGATTCAAATGCAGGCAAACCATCTTGACGCTACTCAGGATCTTTGAGACAAAACCTCGGATCTTTGAAGTAAGCGGCCTTAACAGCCAGAATCAACGTAAGTCAACTCGGCAATGTAAAGGCCCACGACAGCAAAGCTCGGCTAGTAAAACCGATTGGAGGCAAAATACATCCCAGCAGCTCAGAAGCCTGAACTACCAGGCTGGGGGGCATCTGTTATGAACCGGCCGAAGGCCCATATTCAATATATGGCCCAACAAGGAGTATATTGCATATCAGGATCTACCTATAATCAAGGAGGATCCAATCTCATCTATAATCCAAGTATATCTAAATCTATATCTAAATGACTATCTAACAGTTAGGATATCAGGGCTTCAGATCACAGGGCCCAAGCGATTCAACCTAAGGTAAACTCTATAAATACAGAGGCCAAGCCTTAAGGTATATCGGATTACAGGTTCTACGCTCTAACCCTAGACTATTTACATACAGTCACACAAAGCACACACCCCACCCCTTTGGCTAAATGCCTGTGTGTGTCTCGAATTACGTGGACTTTGATCCCTTTACAGGGTACGTAGGCCCTAGGCTTGGCTCCTAGTCAAGTCCAACCAGTCCTGTTCCCAGAACAGAACAGGATCAATTTAATAGCAGTTAAATTCTTAATTAATTAATTAATTAATTTTAAGAAAATGAACGGAAAACATTGATTTAATAGGTAGAAATTAGGACCTTCTAAGTGCAAACTAGGTATTTAAGTTTTAAATGAAGTTTCTTAATTTGTAGCTGAGGTTACCGTTTACAACTATTTAAATATTGAATTATTCCTTGTGTGATTGCTTTCAAGTTTCCTAGTATCGAAATCATTCTTATGAAACTTTTCCCTTGTGACAAAATGAAATAAATTTAATCTGAAAAAGGTAGTATGAACACAAAGACTGTATTAATTGGTCATCGTTCTAGTCAAGGACCATTGCCTATTTTAAACCAAAGACAATGACTTCGAACTTCTATTGAACCGCTAAAACTTGGCTCACTCTCTCTTTTGTTCTTTCTTGTTTTTTTCCCCCATTTATAAGACAGGTTTGACAGTGATTTCTGAAAGCATTAGGAGAATTATTCTTGAGAAACTAGAAATGGATTTAATTATTAAAAAGTCCTAATGACAAGTGATTAACATAAAATACTTGTTATTTAATTTCCTGCTTATCTTTATGTGCTCCATAATCGTTATCAAACTTGTGGTTGACTAAATCATTTCTTTAAGTTTTTTGTTTTTTACAAACGTTTGTGAATTATTTAGCAAAATGCAAATCAAGAACATTGCTCTCAAACATAAAAAATTAATTTATGAATATTAAAAAAGTAGGTTTTTTTTTTTTTAAAAAGTAAGTTGAGTTAGCTATTTATAAAACATATCTATTTGTCATGAGGCGGATAGAAGCGAGTGTGAGCCCTTCGATACTCGATACTTATTCGGCGCCAAAGCATCTTTTTCTCCCACCTCCACCACCACATTCTCCTTTTATTTTACATTTCCTTCCTCTAATTTTTTTTATTGGACACGAATTAATTAAACTTAAAGGTTAAAATAATCAAGATGAGCATGTTGTGATGAATACATGATTATATATATAAAAAGATAAGAGTTATAATGAATATATCGTATGAAGTGGTTTGAACAGTTTTAATAAATAAAAAGTAAAAAAAAAAAAAAGATCTGGACCGTCCAAATCTGATCTGGACGGTCTAGGGAAGAGGAGCTTTCTCTACCTATCCAAAAGATAGGTAGGGAATCTCATTCCTTTAATGAACTAGTTTTATTATAGAGTATAATAACATTGTGTGATTCATATAAACGACCTTACCTAATAAGATAAGACTTTATTACTGTTGTTGTAAAAAAAGGCAAGAAATAAAAAATAAAAAAGACGGGCTAAAAATAAATAAATAAAGTAGCCGATCTCATGATTTGTGGTACAAAAGCCAATGAACGTGGGATTTGATCCCCTTATTTCTAGCAAAGATTATAACTTTGAAACACCAATTGAATTAGGATCTCATCAAAGCAAACCTTTTAATGAACTCCGAAACTTTGTCATCATACAAATAATAATAAATAAATAAAGTAAATTTAAATAAATTTTCCGAATGTATGATGACCAAAGAAATATAAGGGGTTCACATTAGATGCTATTCCCTTAGGTGCTTTTTAGGTGCTATTCCCTCTAATTAGAGGATTAGGAATTTTATTTTATTTTTTTAAATTTTTTTTATATATACTATTTATTTAGATTAAATTATATGCTGCATCTTGAAATTTTTTTTTACACCCAATATCTTAATTTAATTAATTTCTAGGATATTGGGGTTACAGGAAAACTATTTTTAAATGCAGAACTAAAAATTAATTAATTTGAGATATTAGATGCAAAAAAAATTTCAAGATACAGCATATAATCTAATCTAAATAAATATAATATATAAAAAAATTTAAAAAATAAAATAAAATTCCTAATCCCTCTAATTAGAGGGAATAACATCTAAGAAGCACCTAAGAGAATAGCACCTAATGTGAACTTAAATATAAGTGGGGTTCTTGTAGGCACCACTATCTTAAAGGCTTAAACAAAGGCATTGACTATACTTTTCTTGAGTCGGCGGAAACACGTAATATGTCACTCTTCTTTACTTATTTATTATTTTTCTTATCGGTCCTTTATGAGAAATATTTCCCTACAATTTCTAAACATGTCAATTTTTCTTTCTCCAATTGTATTTAATATTCTGATGTGATGTTGTTTTTCTCATATGTTAATCTCATCCAATTGGGCCTTAATACTTTAATAGTTATATTTTATGTTGTTTTAAGAATTATATATTTTTTTCAAATTTTTTAAGGATAATATTCATTTTGAATATTCTCAAAGAAAATTTTTTTTAAAAAATATTATAGGATTATATGAGAGAACATGAGTGTCCAAACATTAGGATAGATTGATTAAAATAGTACCAATAAGAAGTTGTAATATCCTCCATTTAAGAGGAGGATTTATTATTTATTAACTTGATTAAACTATTTATTAAAATGTTTTATACACAGTTAAGCTTTAGATTTTATTAGGCCCATATTTTAAAACTAAATACTACTTAGAGTTTGCCAAAATACTCAAAATATACTAGAATATGCCAAGTGAGCCCTAATGACGTGGTAATATATAATAATTCAACATGTACCAAAAAGTGGAAGCACTACTGTTAGTAAAAATAGCTTAAGCTTCCGAAACCTTTCTTGATTGACCCACATGAGAACTCTCACTCAAAAAATATTTGTAACCAAGAAGCTCATCCGAGAGGCAGCAGTGTACACCATGATCGACGATCAGTTATACCGAAAGGGGCTCCACTGACCAATGATGTGGTGCCTCAGCTTAGATGAGGCTAAGTATGTGCTAGCTGAGATACATGGCGAGAGAGTCCGGTCACAACACATCTCGGCCGCTTAAAACCTTGACCGACCGAGCTGGGGGGCAACTATTACGGACTGGCCCAAGGCCCATATCCACGACGAGGTCCAAACATAGGACACGTTATTACGCATCAAGTCCCGACTATCTAGGAGAATCCTAGATAGTAGCGGATCCACATCCATCGCATCTATCGAGTATCCAGATCATATTCGGATAGCATATCTTCCTAGATATCCGCCCCGGATATCGCACCAAGACGAGATATCCGCCTCGGACATTCCTATAAATATAGGGGCATATTAATTAAGTGCACACGTTCTAACTTATGCTACCTTTATCTTCTGTCACACAGAGCACACACCCCACTCCTCTAGCCAACGCCACCCCATATTGCGAACTACGTGGACTTTGATCCCTTCAAAGGGTACGTAGGCTCTAGGCTTAACACCTAGTCTTGATTCCTTCAAAGGGTATGTAGGCTCTAGGCTTGACACCTAGTTAAGTCCAACAAGTTCTATTCTTAGAACAGAACAGGGCCACTTAACCACAAAATAATATCATATCAAAATAAAATAAAATTTTAAGAATAACACAAAGGATCAATTTAATGGCAGTTAAATTCTTAATTTTTTAAGAAAATGAACAGTAAACATTGATATAATAGCTAGAAATTAGGAGTTTCTAAGTGTAAATTAGGTATTTAAGTTTTAAATGAAATTCTTAATTTGTCGCTGAGATTAACGTTTACAACTATTTAAATATTGAATTATTATTTGCAAATAGTTTTCATGCATCAAAATTTTTTTAGAGAATCTAACCGTGATTTCCTCCTTGTGTGCATCGCTTTGAAGTTTCCTTGTGAATTTCCATGAAGTTTCCAAGGGACAAAACGAAATAAATTTAATTTAAAAAATGTACTCCTTATTACTGAAAGTATGAACAAAAAGACTGTATTCATTGGTCATCGTTCTAGTCAAGGATTTTAAACCAAAGACAATGACTTCGAACTTCTCTTGAACCGCTCACTTGGCTCACTCTCTTCTGTTCTTTTTTATTTTTTTCAAAGAATCAGGAGAATTATTAAAAATTCTCAAAGCATCAGGAGAATTATTCTTGAGAAAATTGCTATTTGGTCCCTAGAAATGGATTTTATTATTGAAAAGTCATAATGAAAGTCCTAATGACAAGTGATTAACATAAAATACTTGTTGTTTATTTTCCTACTTGTCCTTATGTGCTCCTTAGTTGTTATCAAACTTGTGGATGATTAAATCATTTCTTTAAGACCCTATAATAATTATCACATCATTCTTTTAAGTTTTTGTTTTTTTACAAACGTTTGTGAATTATTTAGCAAAATCCAAATAAAAAACATTGCGCCAAACAAGTCTGACAACTCGGTATCATGAAATAGACATTTCATCATATTTAATCTCAAGCATTTCGGATATAAGCATTTCACTAAAATTATTTTATTTAAAAATTAAAAAAATAGAATATCTCACTTAATAAAATAATTTTAATATTTCTTTAAAATTATTTTCCTATACAAAATGACTGATTTTTTTGGAATTAGTTAGCGGCATTTAAAATTGACAATTTGTTACCACCAAACATTTAGGTCAACTAGTAAGAGGTTGTTCTAGCTTAACCACGGGTCAATGTGGGAATGCAGCATACATGGGTGGTAAAGGCTTCCTCCCGAAAGGGGCCAACCTGGTCTCAGTTCGGATTAGTCTGGGGCCATTGATGTGCCTGAAAGATGACCTGCCCTGGGACACCAAATGCCCTAAGCAAAATAATAATAATAATAATAATAATAATAATAATAATAATAATAATAAATAAAAATAAAAAATAAAAAAATTAACAATTTGTTTTGACAGCCCATAAATTTTGGGAGAGAGACAAGTGAGAGATCTGGTTTCTCTCTGTAACTATCTTTAAATTTTAAGTAAGAATATTTTAGAAAAATAAATATAATTAACTAATTTATTTATTTTCTTAATCTCTCTAAATTCTGATAAATAATTCTTATAATTAGGATCTAAGGGAGTAGTTTATTAAATTTGTGTTTTAGTAACTCTATTCCCATATTGAATTAATTGTGGAGAATTAATTTTATGTTGTATGAGATAAATATATTAAATAGTTTCTACAATCTCATAAACTATAAACAAGTTTTTTTTAAAAAAAAAAATTAAGTGACCTTGAGTATCTGATTGTGTTAGGAAACTTAAGAATCATTTAAAAGAATTTTACATTTTACGAGATTTTTTTTTTGGCCATAACATTTGTTCTGTTGTAAAACATAAATGTCTAATTTTAATGGGATGGTAGGTGGTTTATATGGGATCAATTATACTCTCTAAGATATATATATATATATATATATATATATATATATATATATATATATATATATGCTTAGATACCAAAGAGAATATGACTGTTTTAGGATATCTATTAGGAAGATACCGAAGAATATCAGATGATCTGTAACATCCTAATTTTTATTTCTAAGATTTAAATGTAATTATAAAATAATTATAGGTAATTATTGTAATATTAAATAAAGTTTGGGCCTTTGTCGCAGTTTGCTCATTTTTTTTTTAAAAAAAAAAGAGTTAAGGCAGGTGAGAAGAAAAAAAAAAAAAGGGAGAAGACGTGAATCGCGTGGGAGGATTAAAATAATAATTAAAATATAATAAAATAATAATAAAATCACCGTCCCATTATTTGAGACGGTGATGTTGGTTTTATATATATATATGTATGTTAGAGTGTGTGTGTGCGCCGGACTGAGGAGGGACAGAGAGAGAGTGCGTGAGAGAGAGAAAGAGAAGAAGGTGGATATAATATTTGGGTCTTTTGAGGTATGTTATTTATCTTATAAGATAATTTTAGTAGTTAAATTAACTTCTTTTCAATGAACTTTCTTCATGAAAGTTGTTCTAAATATTTTTCTCTTTTCAATGAAAGTAATATCATGTTGATTAGTGAAAATTTTGAGGTTATGATTTTGGAAAAGTTTTGAGTTTTAACAATAGAAGACTGTATATATGTATATAGTATTTAATAACTAGTTTTGACCGGTTTAGTTTTATTGAAATGTTGTTGCAAGAATTTAAATTAATTTTTCTATTTAAGAAATTTAGGATTTACATCTTACTTTATATTTCTACCAATTAAAAGATGTATAAATAATTTATTTTGGGTTAATGGAGATATTATTGAAGTTTTGATCGGTTTGGTTTTGGAAATTTAAAGGATAAAATGGTTATTTTCAGTTTTATAACAAAAATTTATTATTATTATTATTATTTGTGTATTTTGAGTTATATAAGTTATATTTGTGATAATGTAGAGTTTACCTGTGACCGGTGATTAATCGAGTTTAATTTCTCAAGATAAGGTTTGGCCTGGAGTTGAGGTAACCGGGGTTAATTTATTTTATATGCATGTTTTGGAATGTAAGGTGTTTACTAAATCTTATTTTCATAAATACTAGTAACATGTGTTTTGAAATTGTGTGTTTATGTGAGTATGTTGCTAATTTAGAGAAGCAGTGTATTTTCTAATCTGTATGAATATATGTGAGTGAATTTTGTTATTGGAATTATTGTAATGGTGATTATTGTGTTAATTGTTGTAAGATGTTTTGTATGGGGTAGTATATCGTACTATGTTTTGATAATTATGATTTCATATTGTTATTAATTTTGAAATTTGTTGGGAGGTGTGGAAGAGACTGAGGGAGAATTTGTGCCCATTGGTTCACTCTTATTCCTGGCCCGGATTTGAGTTGAGTGTTTTGGGCGGACACCTCCCTGTTACGGTATATTGGTGGTGACACGGGAGGGAACAGTTTCCTTGAGGTGATAGTTAACCTTGGCCGGGTTACTAACACTGATGGGCTGATCCATGTCCATGAGGAAATAAGGAGGAGCAGGATGGTAAATGTGAGGATGGTTAGTTGATTATTGAAGTTGTTGTTATTATTTTGTTAACAATCCCGTTTCTCTGACTTGCAATCCTTTCCTGCATATTTTATAAATTAATTTTGGTTACTGGGACTTAATGTCTCACCCCGTTAATATTAATATTTTCCAGGCGAGGTTTCTAATACCATTAGTAGCAAAGGGAAGCAACCAGAGGCATAGTTGTAGAGAACCTTGTAAGCCTCTTTTGGGTAACGGTGTTGTAATGATCTCTATATTGCCATTATAGGGCCCACATGTTTTAAAAATACTGTTTAAGCTGTTTTGGAATGACTGTGAGTTTGCTACTGAACTAAAGGTTTAATTTTATATGGTATGTTATTTTAGTGTTTGTTATAATGAAGTGGTGGATTGTAAATTAAGGTTTGTGTGTGGGTATTCTGGTACACACTTCTATGATGGGAGTTTGGTATTATTAAAGTTGTGAGCTTGCATTTTTTTTTTCCCGCCGAATAGTTGTGCCCAGAGTTTCGGTTTTTATTATGATGCGTTTGTGGGCGAATGTTGTGTCTTGAACTCCGTTGCACTTACTATAGTAAGTGGAGAGTTTTCTTTATTTATTTGTTAATCTGGATAATTAAGGTTAATTAATGTTTTGTAAGGAAGGTCTTTTCAATTTGGTATCAGAGCTTTAGATCCTGAACTTGTGGTGCATTGCATATAGAAAATGGCAATATATAATCTTTACACACCTGCTTCCCTTTTATGTTGTGTTTTGTTCTTCTCCTTATTTTTTTTTTTCCATCTTTGGTGGCTTTCACCCTTAGGTGGGGAGAGATGGAAAATATTAGGCATGAGGAAGTCGCGGATAACGCTCGTGCAGACGCTGTTAACAACGATCAACAGGGATCAAATGGGCCTCAGGATCACATAACCGAGGCTGAGATGTTGCGGCAACTCTATAAGTGGACCCGTGCGACAGAGGAACGGTTGAAAAGGCTTGAGGAGGATAAAGCTAATAGTGGGCCCAGCAAGGAAAGCAAGAGTACTCGGAAGGCTCATGCAAAAACAGAGGAAGGAGATAGTACTCATTCTGGGGGATCGAATATGAATTTATCAAATTCTGAGTCAGAGGAATCAGCAACACGAAAGGGTGCTATTGACATGCTTACAGTATGGAAACATTTAGATCGTTTCCATCCTGAGACTTTCGGAGGAGGTTCAGCAATAAAGGCTGAAAATTGGATTGATCGGCTAGAAATGTTATTTGAGTCAATCAATTGCGATAAATATCAGAAGGTGATAGCTGCAAAAACACTGTTAACAGGCGCTGCTTTAGATTGGTGGAACACGGTGAAGCCTGTTGATGGTCATCAACTGGATTGGGATGAATTCAAAAGAATGTTCTTTGATTATTACTTTCCTATTGAAATGAGACATCAAAAAGAGGCTGAGTTTCTATTTTTGCGACAGGGGGAGATGGATGTGGAAACATTCATATCTCAATTTATGGGGCTAGCCAAATATGTATCGCAGTTGAACAGAACAGATGAGGAGCAGAATAATTGGTTAGCGCGACAAATGTTTGAGAGATGTAATGATGAAGTTAGAGCAAGAATGGGAGTTTATGACATCACTACTCTTGAGAAGCTGATAGCAAAGATCCGAGAGGTTTGTAGAAGATGTAGAGACGCTGAGAGATCTGTGAGAAGGGATTCGCAAGGCCGGTTTAGTGGTAACATGGGAATATCTGGAGGAAACAGTAGAAAGAATTACCCTTCAAGTTTTACTGGATCCGGAAGTAAGAGGACTTTTAATCAAGGGAGCTTCCAGCAGAAGAAACGTTTTCCCATAGCTCAGAGCCGTAAAAGCAACACTAAAGCGAGTCAGAGTTCTCAGTACGAATCAGTGGCGTCGACTCCCAGAGTAATGCAACGCCCTCCTTGTTCTCAATGTGGGAAAGTGCATATAGGGGAATGTTGGACTTGCTTCAACTGTGGAGAGAAGGGACATATTGCAAGATTTTGCCAGAAAAGAAGAAAGGAGGATCAACCATTTAGGCCGTCTGCTCCTGGACGAGTGTTTGCTTTAACATCAGAGGAAACGAAAGATACCCCTAATTTGATCCGAGGTAATGCCCTCCTTCAGGGTCATTCTTTGTGTGTTATATATGATTCTGGTGCTACGCATTCTTTCATCTCACATGATTGTGCAAAAAGATTAAATCTTGTTATGAGTGATTTGTTATATGACTTGATTGTATCTACCCCCACTGGTATACGTGTAAAAACTGCTATGGTATGTAGGAAATTGAGGTTTGTATGTGATGGTCGTGAAACGACCATTGATTTGATTTGTCTACCCATGCGGGGTATAGATGTGATTGTGGGAATGGATTGGTTGACAACCAATAACGTATCCTTGCGATGCAAGGAGAAAGCTGTGCAATTTAATGACTGCACAGTAAATAAGAAAACTCACCAAGAATCGATAATGTTGTCAGCAACCCAAGTTCAGAGAAGTCTACAGGAAGGCTGTGAAGTTTTTGCGGTGTTCTTCTCTATTCAGAAGGAATCAAAAGGAAATATAGAGCAGATCGAAGTGGTTAGGAATTTTCCCGATGTGTTCCCTGAAGAGTTGACCGGGCTACCTCCAGAACGAGAAGTTGAGTTCGCCATCGAATTAGTTCCAGGAACAGAACCAATCTCTAAGGCTCCTTACCGAATGTCACCTTTAGAGTTAGCAGAATTGAAGAAGCAGATTGAAGATCTGTTGGAGAAAGGTTTTATTCGGCCAAGTGTATCTCCATGGGGATCACCAGTTCTGTTCGTGAAGAAGAAAGATGGTAGCTTGAGGCTTTGTATTGATTATCGGCAGTTAAATAAAGTCACTATCAAGAATAAGTACCCGTTGCCGAGGATAGATGATTTGCTGGATCAGCTGGTTGGTTCATCAGTATTTTCAAAAATTGATTTGAGATCGGGATATCATCAGTTGAGGGTGAAGGCAGATGACATTCCAAAGACCGCTTTCCGTACCAGATATGGTCATTATGAGTTTCTTGTTATGCCCTTTGGTTTGACTAATGCGCCAGCAGTGTTTATGGATTATATGAATCGAATTTTTAGACCTTATTTGGATCAATTTGTAGTGGTATTCATTGATGATATCCTTATCTATTCGAAGAGTACGGAGGAACATCGGGAACACCTTCGAACAGTATTGCAGATCCTAAGAGAGAATCGGCTGTACGCGAAGCTGAGTAAATGTGAATTTTGGCTGAAAGAGGTGAAGTTCTTAGGTCATGTGATCTCGGTTAATGGAGTAGCCGTAGATCCAAGCAAGGTTGACGCTGTGTTGAAGTGGGAACGACCGAAGTCTGTGACTGAGGTGCGTAGTTTTGTTGGGTTGGCAGGTTACTATCGTCGCTTTATTGAGGGATTCTCTCGAATTGCCGCACCACTTACTAGATTAACAAAGAAAGAACAACCGTTTATTTGGGATGAAAAGTGTGAGGCAGCTTTTCAGGAGCTGAAGAACCGGTTAACCACTGCACCTGTCCTCATCATACCTGACCCACATAAACCGTATACGATATATACGGATGCATCATTGAAAGGATTGGGATGTGTGCTCATGCAAGATGGTAAAGTCGTGGCTTATGCCTCTCGACAATTAAGGCCTCATGAAGAGAATTATCCAACGCATGATTTGGAGCTTGCAGCGGTCGTATTCGCTTTGAAAATTTGGAGGCATTATCTGTACGGAACTCAATTCGAGATTTTTAGTGACCATAAGAGCTTAAAGTATCTTATGGATCAGAAGGAGTTGAACAACCGACAGAGAAGATGGATGGAGTTCTTAAAGGATTATGATTTTGAGTTGAAGTATCATCCGGGGAAAGCAAATGTAGTTGCAGATGCCTTAAGCCGGAAGTCAATACACATGTTTCACATGTGTATGACTGAGTATAACCTTCTAGAAAGGTTATCAGAAGTATATCTCGAACCAAGATCTGAGGTAATTATGAGTACGGTGCAAGGAAATTTTGATTTTTATAATGACTTGAGAATGGCCCAGATGGAAGATGATCGGTTGCAAAGGGTTAGAGAAAGGTTGGAGAATGGTGAAGTAACTGACTATGATATTAGTGATACAGGCATACTGAGATACAAGAAAAGGATTTGTGTACCAGATAATGAGGAAATCAAAAAGACGATTCTTGAAGAGGCTCATCAGAGCAAATATACCATTCATCCGGGAATTACTAAGATGTATCGAAATTTGAAACAAGGGTATTGGTGGCCTAAGATGAAGCGCGATGTGACAAATTTCGTAATGAAATGTCTGACTTGTCAGAAAGTAAAGATTGAGCATCAGAAACCTCCAGGGTTACTTCAACCTTTAGAGGTTCCCCGGTGGAAGTGGGACAGCATTGCCATGGACTTTATTGTCGGATTACCGAATACTGCAGCACGCCATAATGCCATATGGGTTATTGTGGATAGATTGACAAAGTCAGCTCATTTCCTCCCTATCCATATTGAATATAGCTTAGAAAGGCTAGCTCAATTGTATGTGAATGAGATTATCAGGTTACATGGTATACCTATAAATATTGTGTCAGACCGTGATCCAAGGTTCACATCGAACTTTTGGAAAGCGTTACAGGAGGCTATGGGAACAAGGTTGAATTACAGTACCGCTTATCATCCGCAAACTGATGGACAGACAGAGAGGACAATTCAAACGCTCGAAGATATGTTGAGGGCTTGCGCCCTTGAGTTACCCGGTAGTTGGGATCGTCACTTGCCATTGGCTGAATTTGCTTACAATAATAGTTATCACTCGAGCATTCAAATGGCTCCTTTTGAGGCACTTTATGGCAGGAAGTGTAGATCGCCTCTTTGTTGGACTGAGTTAAGTGAGAGAACGGTAATTGGGCCGGACTTGGTGAACAAAACAACAAAGAAAATTGAAATGATACGCCAGAAGTTGTTGACTGCCCAGAGCAGGCAAAAGAGCTATGCAGTTAGAAGGCGTCGACCATTGGAATTTGAAGTAGGGGACCATGTGTTTCTTAAAGTTTCACCAGTAACTGGCATTGGTAGATCTATTAAAGCTAAGAAATTGACTCCTCGATTCATTGGGCCATATGAGATTTTGGAGCGCGTGGGACCCGTCGCTTATCGGATTGCCTTGCCACCACACCTGTCAAGCGTGCATAACGTATTCCATGTGTCCCAACTTAAGAAATATCACCCAGATCCTTCCCATGTAATTGAACCCGAGGACATTGAATTGAGAGAGAATTTGACTTACATACCCGAGCCAGAAAGAATTCTTGATGTAAAAGACAAGCAATTGCGAAATAAAACAATTCGTCTCTTAAAAATTTTCTGGAAGGGTATGTCTCCTGGTGATGTTACATGGGAAACAGAAGAGCGAATGCGGCGTGACTTTCCTAGTCTGTTTGCTTAGTTATGTTTGTGTGTTATGTAGTATTGGTATCTACGATTGTGCTGTTTGTGATCAAACTTGTGAGGTATAATAATGTAATTATATTGGTAATTTTTGATGTGTTGATGTAGTGTGATAGTTGGTAATATTGTTGTCTCCCTAAGATGATTGTGTTGAAATCTTATGTTGAGGATTGTTTACATTATAACCTGTTGAGAATTTTGGGGACAAAATTCCATTTAGGTGGGGAGAGTTGTAACATCCTAATTTTTATTTCTAAGATTTAAATGTAATTATAAAATAATTATAGGTAATTATTGTAATATTAAATAAAGTTTGGGCCTTTGTCGCAGTTTGCTCATTTTTTTTTTTAAGAAAAAAGAGTTAAGGCAGGTGAGAAGAAAAAAAAAAAAAAAAGGGAGAAGACGTGAATCGCGTGGGAGGATTAAAATAATAATTAAAATATAATAAAATAATAATAAAATCACCGTCCCATTATTTGAGACGGTGATGTTGGTTTTATATATATATATGTATGTTAGAGTGTGTGTGTGCGCCGGACTGAGGAGGGACAGAGAGAGAGTGCGTGAGAGAGAGAAAGAGAAGAAGGTGGATATAATATTTGGGTCTTTTGAGGTATGTTATTTATCTTATAAGATAATTTTAGTAGTTAAATTAACTTCTTTTCAATGAACTTTCTTCATGAAAGTTGTTCTAAATATTTTTCTCTTTTCAATGAAAGTAATATCATGTTGATTAGTGAAAATTTTGAGGTTATGATTTTGGAAAAGTTTTGAGTTTTAACAATAGAAGACTGTATATATGTATATAGTATTTAATAACTAGTTTTGACCGGTTTAGTTTTATTGAAATGTTGTTGCAAGAATTTAAATTAATTTTTCTATTTAAGAGATTTAGGATTTACATCTTACTTTATATTTCTACCAATTAAAAGATGTATAAATAATTTATTTTGGGTTAATGGAGATATTATTGAAGTTTTGATCGGTTTGGTTTTGGAAATTTAAAGGATAAAATGGTTATTTTCAGTTTTATAACAAAAATTTATTATTATTATTATTATTTGTGTATTTTGAGTTATATAAGTTATATTTGTGATAATGTAGAGTTTACCTGTGACCGGTGATTAATCGAGTTTAATTTCTCAAGATAAGGTTTGGCCTGGAGTTGAGGTAACCGGGGTTAATTTATTTTATATGCATGTTTTGGAATGTAAGGTGTTTACTAAATCTTATTTTCATAAATACTAGTAACATGTGTTTTGAAATTGTGTGTTTATGTGAGTATGTTGCTAATTTAGAGAAGCAGTGTATTTTCTAATCTGTATGAATATATGTGAGTGAATTTTGTTATTGGAATTATTGTAATGGTGATTATTGTGTTAATTGTTGTAAGATGTTTTGTATGGGGTAGTATATCGTACTATGTTTTGATAATTATGATTTCATATTGTTATTAATTTTGAAATTTGTTGGGAGGTGTGGAAGAGACTGAGGGAGAATTTGTGCCCATTGGTTCACTCTTATTCCTGGCCCGGATTTGAGTTGAGTGTTTTGGGCGGACACCTCCCTGTTACGGTATATTGGTGGTGACACGGGAGGGAACAGTTTCCTTGAGGTGATAGTTAACCTTGGCCGGGTTACTAACACTGATGGGCTGATCCATGTCCATGAGGAAATAAGGAGGAGCAGGATGGTAAATGTGAGGATGGTTAGTTGATTATTGAAGTTGTTGTTATTATTTTGTTAACAATCCCGTTTCTCTGACTTGCAATCCTTTCCTGCATATTTTATAAATTAATTTTGGTTACTGGGACTTAATGTCTCACCCCGTTAATATTAATATTTTCCAGGCGAGGTTTCTAATACCATTAGTAGCAAAGGGAAGCAACCAGAGGCATAGTTGTAGAGAACCTTGTAAGCCTCTTTTGGGTAATGGTGTTGTAATGATCTCTATATTGCCATTATAGGGCCCACATGTTTTAAAAATACTGTTTAAGCTGTTTTGGAATGACTGTGAGTTTGCTACTGAACTAAAGGTTTAATTTTATATGGTATGTTATTTTAGTGTTTGTTATAATGAAGTGGTGGATTGTAAATTAAGGTTTGTGTGTGGGTATTCTGGTACACACTTCTATGATGGGAGTTTGGTATTATTAAAGTTGTGAGCTTGCATTTTTTTTTTCCCGCCGAATAGTTGTGCCCAGAGTTTCGGTTTTTATTATGATGCGTTTGTGGGCGAATGTTGTGTCTTGAACTCCGTTGCACTTACTATAGTAAGTGGAGAGTTTTCTTTATTTATTTGTTAATCTGGATAATTAAGGTTAATTAATGTTTTGTAAGGAAGGTCTTTTCATGATCACTATGCAACACGAGTATAATGTTTAGCTAAAAGAGGTAGGCTTTGTGTCACAGTGAGATTGAATAGTAAAGTAGATGAATAAAGCGTGTGCATCTATGAGGTTGACCTCCTATTTATAGAGATTACCTCTAGGGTTTCGGTCCTTAGGCATTGTGCGCCTCCAGGCCCAAGTCTCTGCTCCACAACCTATATGTGTCTCTACTCCACTACCTGTACTGTCCATGATTATAGCCTGAATTATAGGATAGTTAGACTTGATTATGAAGGGATTTTGTCATAAAATATTCTTATCAGGTTGCCCAACAACTAGACCTAATATTCAAGTCCATAACAACATTTAAGGAGATAAAACCCATATAACATATTTATCTTTTGTGTATTAATAAAACAGATAAAATATTTAAAATAAAATAATCCAAACAAATCCACTTGATGGATACAGATGTTCACAACTTGTCCTAAGAAAGTCTCGGGAAAAGTCCTTGGTCCCGCGACGACACTGCCAATGGCTGGACCCGCGGGTTATTAAAATTAATCGGCTTTGGATTCTTTCAAAATCTTTTCTCTTCTTTTCTTTCCAGTTTCTGATCTCTATTCGCAAATCTAAAAAAAATAGATGATTCAAATTTAATATTTTATAAAACTATTATTTTGTGCACCAATAAATAAACTTAAACTATTAAATCATAATCTCTATAATTTATATCTATAATACAAACAAAATTAATAAAAAAAATGAATTTATAAAACACTATCATAACTGTTTTAGAAAATATTAAATTTGAACTGTCTATTTTTTTTATCTAAAGGTGCAAATGGGATTTTGAGGGGAAAAAGAGAGAGAGAGAGAAGAGATTTTGAGGAAATACACTTTCAAATCAACTACGGGTTCACAATAGGCGCACATCCGTATGTGTTTGTCTCTCTATTAGAGGGATGAGCACATTTTATATATATATATTTAATATATTTATTTAGATCTAAATTATATGCAGTTTTCTAGAATTTTTTTACACCTAGTATTTCAAATTAATTAGTTTCCAGTTCTGCCTTTAGAAATTTTCTCCTGTAATATTAGTATCATGGAAATTAATTAATTTGGGATACTGGGTCAAAAAATATTTTAGAAAGTACCATATAATTTAAATATAAATAAATATAATATATAAAAAAAATTTAAAAGAAAATGTCATGTAAGAAACACATAAGGTGGTAGATAAGCATTTTGTCCAAAAAAAAGGAAAAACGACAGGAGAGAATCTTTTATGCTTCCACATGGGCTTTGGTTGTTTTTAGTTGTTGACATATGTTGACTGAATAATTCTTGGGAAGAATATATATATTACTTCCTTTAGTGTTAAATATAAGATAAATTTGATTTTTTGAAGAGAATAAAAAAGTTAATTAAGTTATTTTAAAATTTTTGTATTTTTATTTTCTTTCTTCAAACTAAGTAGTTTGAGGAAGAAATTAATAGGTAATTTAAGGATGCACAACATATGGTATAATTAAATAATTTATTTAATTTCTTTAATGTTCCAAAAGTCAACTTTGCCTTATATTTAGGATCGGAGGGAGTACCTTTGATCCAAAATACAAGATCCTCTTATTTTTTATTTTTTATTTTTGAAAATTGAGGAAGCTAAATAAATTAGTTTAAATTATTTATGTATAATTTTTTCTTCAAACTAATTAATTTAACTGATGAACTAACACACATACACATATATAATATGATTAAGTAATATATTTAACTTACTTAACTTTTTTTATAAAACTTAACTAAATCTTATATTTAAAATGAGGGGGAATATTTATATATGTATATATGTGTGTCTCTCTCTCTATATAAAATAACCACACCCACATGTTTATACCTTAATGTATTTCACATGTTTAATATCATTTAAATTAAATAAATTTTTTTATAAATTTATAAGCTTAAAAAAAAATTTTCAAGACCAATAGGCGTCGCGTCCCCTCATCGGTAAAAGATCATTAGGCCACTTAAGTTCATGATTCAGCTTAACAACACTCAAATCTAATATCACATCAAAAAAAAAAAATTTTAAGAATGACACAAAGGATCAATTTAATGGCAGTTAATTTTTTTTTTTTGGAAGAAATTAGGAGTTTCTAAGTGTAAATTAGGTATCTAAGTTTTAAATGAAATTCTTAATTTGTAGCTGAGGTTACCGTTTACAACTATTTAAATATTGAATTATTCCTTGTGTGATTGCTTTGAAGTTTCCTAGTGAATTTCCATGAAGTTTCCTTGCGACAAAATGAAATAAAATTTAGTTTAAAAAATGTACTCCGTACTACTGAAAGTATGAACACAAAGACTGTATTAATTGGTCATCGTTCTAGTCAAGGATTTTAAACCAAAGACAAAGACAATGACTTCGAACTTCTCTTGATGAACCGCTAACTTGGATCACTCTCCTCTGTTCTCTTGTGTTTTTTCCCCCATTTATAAGACAGGTTTGACAGTGATTTCTGAAAGCATTAGGAGAATTATTCTTGAGAAATTTGCTATATGGTCCCTAGAAATGGATTTAATTATTAAAAAGTCTTAATGACAAGTGATTAACATACAATACTTGTTATTTAATTTCCTACTTATCTTTATGTGCTCCATAATTGTTATCAAACTTGTGGATGATTAAATCATTTCTTTAAGTTTTTGTTTTGCAATAAAGACCAATTTTGCCACAGAAGTTTTGCTAAGGGAGCATCCAGCACCCGAAAGTTTTTTTGGTATCATTTTTGCCCCGCCAGTATACAAACATAGCAATTTTGCCCATCGGTTGATCTTGACCGTTGGATTGATATCATTTTTGCTCCGAAAGTTTATAAAAATTTACTCCTAAACAAAACTTCCGAGGCAAATTTACTTACAGGGCAAAAATAATTCAAAAAAAACTTCCGGGTGCTAAATGCTCCCTAGCCAATACTTTCATAGTAAAATTGGTATTTATCCCTTTTGTTTTTTACAAACGTTTGTGAATTATTTAGCAAAATGAAAATAAAAAACATTGCTCTCAAACAAGTCCGACAACTCGGTATGATGAAATAAACATCCCAATCATATCTAATCTCAAACATAAAAAATTAATTTATGAATATTAAAAAAAGTAAGTTGAGTTAGCTATTTATCAAATATATATATTTGTCATGAGGCGGATAGAAGCGAGTGGGGAGCAGATTTCCTCACAGTCTTTTCTTTCATTTTCTTCTCAGAATCCCATCTCTACTCTTGGATGAAAAAATGGATGGTCCAGATTTAATATTTTCTAAAACAATTATGATATTGTTTTATAAATTAATTTTTTTTGTATTACAAATATAAATTGTGTAGATCATGATTTAATAGTTTAAGTTTATTTATTCATGTTCAAAATACTTATTTTATAAAATATTAAATTTGAACCATTTATTTTTTTAAATCTAAGGGTGGAGATTAGATACTGAGAAGAAAAGGAGAGAAGAGATAATAAGAGAATCCAAACCCGAAGCGAGTGTGAGCCCTTCGATATTCGATACTTATTCAGCTCTTCTTCTCCCACCCCCACCACCACCTTCTCCTTTTATTTTACATTTCCTTCCTCTATTTTCTTTTTACTGGACACAAATTAATTAAACTTAAAGGTTAAAATAAAGTTGGGCTAATCAAGATGAGCATGTTGTGATGAATACGTGATTATATATATAATAAGATAAGAGTTATAACGAATAGATACACAAATATGGTATGAAGTGGTTTGGATAGTTTTAAGTAAAGTCAATATATGCGCTTACGAGGAGGTCATTTAATTAATAAACTATCTAAACAACTAGTTTTATGGGAAAATTATAATGAAGGACCTAAGAAAAATAATATTTATTAAGAAGGATCATAAAAAGTAGTAATTATTTTAAAGGACCAAAAATTAAAATATTAAAATAAAATGACTAAATTACCCTTAATCAGATTCCATATTTTCTCATTAACTAAATCTGAAATAATTTTTTCTTACATGAGAATCTAAAGTAATTGATAGATAATAATTAATAGATATCAATTCAAATAATTCTTTTTCTATTGTAGAATCACTCAAGATTATTATGTTAGAGAAAAGATAGGAAAGATAGAGCTTTTTATAGTTATAGTGAAAGGAAAGAGGGATTTGGTTTCTTTAACCACGTTCTTCTCTTTTGATGGGGTTTTTCTGAGTTAAGAGCCTTTTACTTTATTTTCTGTTTATCTGGGAATGGAACAACGGGTAATATTGAATGAATATCAGGTACTTTTGGTTGCCTCAACACAAAAAATCTCAGGTCTAACATTACCGACGGTTGCACAACGCATGAGGCTTCTTCTGCCACAACCATAAAAAGCTCTATCTTTCCTATCTTTTCTCTAGATAATAATCTGGAGTGATTCTGCGATGGGAAAAGAATTATTTGAATTAATATCTATTTATTATTATATATTAATTACTTTAGATTCTCATGTAAGAAAAAATCATTCCATATTCAGTTAATAAGAATATAGGAAGAAAAAATCATTTCAGATTTAGTTAATGAGAAGATAGGAAATCTGATTAAGGGTAATTTAGTCCTTTTATTTTAATATTTTAATTTTTGGTCATTTAAAATAATTACCACTTTTTATGGTCATTCTTAATAAATATTATTTTTCTTAGGTCCTTCATTATAATTTTCCCTAGTTTTATTATAGAGTATAATAACATTGTGTGATCCATATAAACGACCTTACCTAATAAGATAAGACTTTATTACTGTTGTTGTAAAAAAAAAGGCAAGAAATAAAAAATTAAAAAGACGGGCTAAAAATAAAAAAATAAAGTAGCCGATCTCATGATTTGTGGTACAAAAGCCAATGAACGTGGGATTTGATCCCCTTATTTCTAGAAAAGATTATAACTTTGAAACACCAATTGAATTAGGATCTCATAAAAGCAAACCTTTTAATGAACTCCGAAACTTTGTCATCATACAAATAATAATAAATAAATAAAGTAAATTTAAATAAATTTTCCGACCAAAGAAATATAAGTGGGGTTCTTGTAGGCACCACTATCTTAAAGGCTTAAACAAAGGCATTGACTATACTTTTCTTGAGTCGGCGGAAACGCGTAATATGTCACTCTTATTTATATTTTTATTATTTTTCTTATCGGTGCTTTATGAGAAATATTTCCCTACAATTTCTAAACATGTCAATTTTTCTTTCTCCTTGTATTTAATATTCTGATGTGATGTTGTTTTTCTCATATGTTAATCTCATCCAATTGGGCCTTAAGACTTTAATAGTAATATTTTATGTTGTTTTAAGAATGATATTTTTTTTTTCAAATTTTTTAAGGATAATATTGATTTTGAATATTCTCAAAGAAAATTTTTTAACAAAATATTATAGGATTATATGAGGGAACATGAGTGTCAAAACATTAGGATAGATTGATTTAAATAGTACCAATAAGAAGTTGTGTGTATCAAGCAGTGGAAGAAGGGGAAAAAAAAACTACCTTCAGACATATTTATAAAAGAAATGGAAGTTGGCTTTTATGTGTGTGTATTTAGAATTAATGCAAAGACCAATAAAATACCTTTATACATGACTTACTATATATGTGTGTGGGTATCTTTGTGACCTTTTTCTTTGAAAAGTATTAAAATTAAACAAATATATAATTTTATATTACAAATATATTACGAATAAGATTCCAAATTCCCATAAACTGAGCTAGGATTTTTGTCCCTCAGAATATTAAATTGTTGAATCAATCCCCATGTTAAACCTAAAACAATATTGTTTCGAGTCAAGTAGAAAATAATAGAATCTTAAAAGGATGATCCAACACACTATTTCTCAACAAAATATTTATCGCTTCCAAAAAATATAAGAGAAAACCTAAATTCTTTGAAATTTGTAAAGATGACAAACCTTAAGTCCTGCCTTCAATACTTTTGCAATCACTACGGGAAAGGTCTCAACACTCTTCATAAATCCAGCGATCCTGTAACATCCTGAATTTTGGACCTAAAGACTAGAAAATTAGCCTATTTTTGGAGGACTATTAGACCCTATTTTTGAAAATGAATTTAGAATTAGTATTTTATTGGACATGAATAGTGTTTACTATTCACAAATACGTACATGAATAGTATTCACTATTCACAAATACGTATTCACTTTTTATAAATACGGTATTTAATCGATATTTTGAGAAATATGAAAAGTATTCACTATTCACAAATACGGTATTCACTATTCAAAAATACGGTATTTACTATTCCTAAATACGTATTCACTATTTGAAAATACGTATTTACTATTCAAGCGGGACCCACGTCAAATTATTTCCCTCTGCCAACACCCGTGAAGTTTGAAAAATTTTGCGCGCGGGACCCACTCAATAATAATATTATTATAATATAATATCTTATACTTTGGAAAACAATAGAAATAAAATTATTTCCAATAAACCGTGAATTAGGTTTTTAAAGTAAGGGTATATTATAAACAAGTGAATTTCTATCTCAGAGTGGGTTATCTCCAAAGTCATTTCCGTAATCGGCGGAATGATTATTGAGATAGGTTGAAACCGATATTTTGAAGCAGGACAGATAGTGGAATCTGTAAGAAATAAATCATAACTCAAACTCCTTGAATTAAGTAGTAAACAACTGGACATATTATGAATCAGTGAATTTTTGTCTAGAAGATGGTGTCACCCGAAGTAATTTCTGTAACCGTCAGTGTCCGACTTAAAATCTTCGGCAGGTTACGGAATACCCTAAATAGGATCAAAAATTTAGTTGACCCAGATATTTCTGAAGAGGAAAAAATAGAACTTCAAGGCTGTGCTTCCGGATTCATGAGAATTTCTAATATAACGCGATTAGAACACCGATCAGGGAATCTTTATAGGATAAATGCAAAAGAGTAAGAAAGTGTCATCGTCATGATGACGTCATCGATGACGTAAGCATCTTGATGACGTCATCGATGACGTAAGCAAATGGATTGGACGGTTGAGATGAAGCCATGTTTAAAGTCAAGATCCAACAGCCAAAATCTGACCTGATAAAGTATGAATAGTGTCATGCTTTTTCACTATAAATAGAGGCTTCATTTCTTCATTTTCTTCACACCAAACTCAGAGAACAACAGTTGAGTTTAAGAGAAGAGTGAGATTTCTTAGAGTTAGAGAGAGAGTTTAGAGTAAAGTTCTTGGAGTTGAAGAGAAGGAGCAAGAACTTCAAGGGTAAGTTCTCTTGTTCTTGAGTTTTAGCTTTTAGTTCTTGGTAATAGTGTAGTTTGATCCAGAAAACTAGAGAATAAATTCTTAAACTTGTTTTTAGGTTTCCTTACATTGAAATAGTGCTGAACAAGGTTCTGCAAGGGATGTCCGAAGATTCCGGAGTCAGATTCGAAGGAAGTCCGTATACGTGAATAGTGCCGTATACGTGAATAGTACCGTATACATGAATAGTGCCGTATACGTGAATAGTACCGTATACATGAATAGTGCCGTATACATGAATAGTAAATTACTATTCACACCGAACGAAGGTATGGACGCGTATTGTAACCTTAACTCTGATGCTTATGGTATGCTTATATGTGATAGATAGTCTGAAATTCTGTTTTTGAAAATTGATCATACACATACAACTTGATACGGGTTATAGTCTTGATAACGCCGTTATGTTTTCCTAGCGCTGAGGACACGGATGTACACCGTGGCACTGGTGAATAGTGCAGACTATAATAACATGCATATTGCAGTGGCTGTGTTATGTTATTATGTGAATATATGAATAATGTATGTGATTATTGCTGTTTTGACATGAATATCTGTCATACATATTTGATACATAAGCATGAGGTTAACCGTTACCTGAGGTTCAATGGGTATTGAACCTCAGCTCTTACTGTAGCTTCAGGATTTTCGGAGTGAACAGAAACAGAAACAAGGGTAAGCAGCAGGCAGAAGGACTAGCTGGAGAAAGTCCTGTAGATATGTATAGTCTTTCGAACTCTTTGTATCAACAAACCAGTACACTACAGTGGTTGAATATCAGTTACTTTGTATTTAAAATCATTTCGTTGCTCAACTCTGGTTAAATTATTTTGAACTCTGATCAAATAATTTCGAAAATGCTTTAGAAAAGTTGGGGTGTTATAGACCCAGTTTCCACCGTCATCTCTAATCAAGCTTCCAACTGCTACCTGATTATACTCTCTTACTGACATAGAGAAAGGTTCATAATTGTTTTCTGAAAAAACAGTTTCAAGAGAAAGGTTTCAAACCAATTCCGAAATGTGTTATTGGTAGAAAACCTCTTTGTCAAAAAAAAAAAAAAAAACAAACAAACGTGAGGAGAATCTTTTATCCTTCCACATGAGCTTTGGTTGTTATTAGTTCTTGACATATGTTGACTAGATAATTCTTGTGAAGAATATATATATTATATATTCTGGTCTTAAATATAAAATAAATTTCCTAAATATAAAATAAATTTGATTTTTTTTAAAGAAATTAATGAAACTAATTAAGTTACTTTAGAGTTTTGTATTTTTTTTCTTTAAACTAATTAGTCTGACTGAGAAACTAATATATAATCTAAATATATACAATATATAACATGATTAAATAATTTTTTTTAGTTTCTTTAATACTTCAAAAAAAAGTCAACTTTGCCTATATTTAGGATCGGAGGGAGTACCTTGGATCATAAATATAATATTCACTTTTTTTAATAAAGAGATTGAGGAACTTAAATAAATTAATTTAAATTATATATATATATATATATATATATATATATATATATATATATATATATATATATATATATATATATATATATATATATATAGTTTTTTTCCAAGCTAATTAGCTTGCCTGATGAACCAGTATACACATATACATATATACACACAAACACACACATAAATATAAATACATACATACTTATATATAGTATAATTAAGTAATATATTTAGTTTCTTTAACTCCTTAAAAAAAATACACACACACACATGTGTGTGTGCGATTTATTTATGTGTCTTTATCATCCTTGTACGGTGTTTACTGTAACCAATTCATCCATAAGTGTTAAGTTAAAGGCTTAAAGCTCCTTTGTGGTTGAGGTTTTTGATCTCAAAGTACCATATTAAACTTTTGGTTTTGGTTGAGACAAAAACTAGCGGGGAGAAATGTTTGAAGTTGTGAAGAAGGATTGGGTTTGATAGCTCCTTTGTGGAGGAAGCAAGTGGTTTTTCTAGAGGAATCTCGGTTCTTTGGAAATCTCAAGATATTTAAGTTTTTGTTACAAATACTTCTTTCCAACATGTTCATATGCATGTGGATACTATGGGACATGCTTTTCAATTTACGACTATTTATGGGAGTCCTAGGGAGGAGGAACGTAAATCTCTTTGGGATTGTTTGGATGTTATTGCAGGTACCGCTTTAGACAAATGGCTGGTTGTTGGAGATTTTAACGAGATTGCGGATGTAAAGGAAAAAAAGGGGGTAATGCTGCTGCTATTGGCCCGTGTTGGGTTTTCCGGAATCGTTTGACGAGTTGGTAGCTTGATGATATTCGGGTGTTAGGTAGTTTCTTTACCTGGATAGGTCCGAAGTGGGCTCATTTAGAGTTTTTTCTTGTCTACAAAAAGCTTGATCGTGTTATTGCCAATGCTTCTTGGCGAATGGATTTTGCGAAGGCAGATGTGATTAATTTACCGAGAAATAGCTCGGACCACTCTTCTATGCTATTGAGATTGTCTGTTCCTCCCGAAGGAAAGTAGGATAGACCTTTTCGGTTTTTAGCTGATTGGATGAAGCACTCTGAATTTCCTGAATTTATGTTATCGCATTGGAAGACTTGCTTTGACATTCCTGTTATGCTAGCTCGTCTAGTTATGCCATTAAGTCGCTGGAATAGGGAGGTTTATGGTAATATTTTACAGATGAAAAATAGCCTAAGCTCGGAGCTGGAAGAGCTTCAACAAGAGCGAGTGAATAATGATTCTTCTCTCTTGGGTGTGAAGGAGTTGGAGTGTAGGAATCGATTAAATGAGATTCTCAAGCGGGAAGAGATGCTTTGGTTTCAAAAATCTTGCCACCAATGGTTAATGGATGGGGACCGTAATACTAAATTCTATCATCTGAAGACAATAACTAGGAGAGGTTTCAATAAAATTGTCAGGTTGAAAAATGAGCATCAAATTTGGGTGGAACAAGAGGACCAACTCAAAGGTATGGTTGTTTCTTATTTTCAGAATCTATTTTTTGATGCAGAACCCACTCGTAGGTGGCTTACTTCTTCTTGGCCGAGTATCCCTCAGAATCTCTTGGAGGGATTGCATTGGATCCCCTCATGTGAAGAGGTTCGTAAATGTTTGTTTAGTATGGGAGGTTATAAAGCCCCGGGGATGGATGGTTTCCCTGTAGTGTTTTTTCAGAGACAGTGGCATGTGGTTCGTCATCAGATTATGAGATTAATTGTGGATGTATGGCACAACCCTCTCATATTTGTTGGTTAAATGCTACTCTTATTGCTTAAATCCCTCAAGTTCAGGTACCAACGTCTATGTCTCAGTTTCAGCCTATATCACTCTGCTCAGTTTTGTATAAATTGATCACTAAGTTGATTGTGGGATGCTTGCGGCCAATCATGGAGATTGTTATCTCGCCTTTCCAAGCTAGTTTTGTTCCTCATAGGCAGATACATGATAACATTGTCATTGCTCAAGAATTGTTCCACTCAATGAAAAAATGAGAGGAAGACAATTTATAGCAATTAAAGTTGATCTAGAAAATGCGTATGATTGTGTAAATTGGAATTTCCTACATAATGTTCTTGGGGAGGTTGGATTACTGTGTCCTACTGTTGAATTAATTATCTAGGCTGTATCTACTTCCTCTCTTAACATCTTGTGGAATGGTGGTAAAACTGCATCGTTTCAACCTTCTAGGGGTGTTCGTCAGGGTGATCATTTATCACCATACTTGTTTACTTTAGTAGGTGTAGATTTACTAATCAACTATTACCTGAGGAGCGTCTGGGCCAAATAACTATTGAAGGGACCAAAATTGCCAATCAACAATTAAAAAGAGAAAAAAAACACCAAATAACTATTAAAAAAAACAACTATCACAATAAAGTTAAAATGTGAGGCACTGGCGTAGGATGGTGGTGGAAACGCTGGAGAAAAGAGCGGTTAAGCCTTCTTGTTGGAAAAGGAAAACACCAACAAAGATGGGACCCATGGGAGCAGGCATTACGGCAACAGAGGTTGCTGCTTGTGGCATTGGAGGAATGGAATTAGGGTACAAGGTGCGTGTCAGTCGAACGCTGTGGACTACTGGATGAGTTCAAGAGGATGAGTGGAACACCAAGCAACAATAGAAGCTTTGGAAATGCCAACGTCACAAACACTATGACAGTCAATGGAAGATGGAGACACCAAGACAATGACGGGGTAATAGTTCGTTGGCGAATCTGCTTCAAATTGTGTTTTTTTTTTTCACTTTTTAATTGTTGATTGGCAATTTTGGTCCCCTCAATAGTTATTTGGCCCAGACACTCCTTGGGTAATAGTTGGTTGGCAAATCTGCACCTTGACCCTATGGAAAAATTGTCTCATATCATTTCCACAGCTGTTAATGGTGGTCTTTGGACCCCTATTAAGGTGGGAAAGGGAGGACCTCCAATTTCCCATTTGATGTTTGCTGATGATATTTCGCTATTTGCAGAGGCAAGGCCTGAACAATTGGATATCGTTATGAAATGTCTATCCTTGTTTGTACAGATTTCAGGTCTCAAACTAAGCATTGAAAAAACAATGATTTACCTTCCTACGCATACACCGGAAGCCCTCACTGTTTCTCTGGCATCAAAGAGTGGATTCAAGCGAGTTAAAAGTATTGGAAGATATTTGGGGGGCTTGGATGGTTCATGGGAGAGCAACTAAACAATGTTACCAACATATTGTGGACAAGCTTTGAAGGAAGCTAGGTGGGTGGCAACAACAGTGTTTGTCTCAAGCAGGTAGAATAACTCTTGTCAAGTCAGTATTGTCTACTATCCCTTACTTTCATATGCAATATGCGAGCCTTCCATTAAATATATGCAATGAGATTGATAGAATTCAAAGAAATTTCATTTGGGGTGACTCTCATCTACGGAAAGCTCACCATGCTATAGGCTGGAATGTATTAACTTCTCCTAAACCTATGGGTGGGCTTGGTTTGAAATCAGCTGCGATTATGAATGATGTTTGATAATTGAATATTATTACACTTAATTGTATCTCTTGGTGAATAAATTTAGGATTGTTTAGTCATTAAATAATGGATTTTATTACTTAATCGAGCTTTAAGCTTTTAATTGGATTTAATTCATTTTTTATGATTAAATTCCAGATTTACAGTGATTTGGTATTTTCGCCATAACTTTTGATCTAGATATCCGATTAGCCTGATTCTTCTTTCTTTTTTTAGATGATTCAGAGAGCTACAATTGTTATGAAGACTCGGAAGGCTAATTTGGACAAGAAGATGGACGAAATTGGAGCTAAAGACAGACCTATTTTTCTGGATTTTTATTTTGCTCGAATTTTGTAATAAAAGACCAATTTTTAGATGTTTCCTTTTTTATAGGGATTTCCTATTGATTAGGGGTTTCCTATTTATTAGAGGTTTCCTATTTTTTAAAGATTTTCTATTTATTAGAGGTTTTCTATTTTTAGTCATCTTTCCTATATAAGGAATATGAGATGGTGGCTACAAACATATTCTCAATTACCCTTTATGGGTTTTTCAGATTAAATTAGAAGCTTTTTATTTTTTCTTAGTTGTTCTTCATGTTCTTCATCATCTTTTCTTTTGCGTTTTTCCTAGCCATGCTTGGCTAAGCTTCTTTGATTGATCCAACGTTGAGGATTCCATGATTCGTCTAGAGAACTTGTGCTTTATCGTAATTTAACTCGTTTCTATTTTCATCTTATCGGATCCGATTTCTGGAAATAGTTCGAATATTAGATTTAATATTCGGTTTGGTTCATCCCAAGGACTGAGTTCGAACTAGGTTTTAAGTTTTGCTGTGCGATCGCACAGTGGGATGCCGCTGTTCGGACATATTCTAGGCGATCGTCTAGTCGAGGGATTTTCTGGGCGAATGCAGAGATCTCGGTTCGTCCAGAGCCAAACGTGGGTTATTTATATTTCGTTCAATGATGGAAGTCTCTGGAATCTGAACGTTGGGTTGATCGATTTAATCTGTTTCTTCTCATTTTCTTATATTCTATTTTATCTTTGTTTCATTTAAATTGCATTTTTATTTTAGTTTATCAATTAAAAAATCCAAAACCCAATCCCCCCTTGTTTTCATTGCATTTCCATGACATTTAGATTACTTAGGATTCAATAAAAGGCTCCTCGAAAAGAGAGAACGATCCTAGGTTTGCCTATACGCAATCCTTGGTTAATTGTTGATTGTGGACCCCAAGGCTAATGACGAAGGTCTCCATCAAATGGCGCCGTTGCCGGGGAGCTAAGTAATTGGCTCCCTAGGTGATTTAATTGTCAAATTCACTTTTGACAAGGGGTTTCTCTTGTGAAGCTTGTTAGATTTGCATTTTTTGATTTTTTATTGCATATAGTTTAGGATTTTTGGCATTTAGGTAACTTGCATATAATTCATTGCATTGTCTTAACTTGGTAGCTTCTGTGTGGTGTGTTTGTATCAAATTTGATATGATTTTGGGCGTAATTGTTTGAATTCACCATGTCTCCAAGTTAATTCATAGCATACTTGCATCTTTAATCATTTTCCCAAAAAAAAAAAAAATCTTTTCTTTTTCACTTGCATTTGTATTTTATTAGATTCCTTTTCTTAGTTTTTATAGTTTATAGTTAGACAGTTTTCTTGTAATTCTTTGGAAATTAATTGTTTTGAAATTTCATGGCTTGGTTTTATGGCAATCATAATCTACCTTTCAATTCTCACTCTTTTGTAGGCAATCAAGAATGTCATGGTCCTTTCCACCACCCATTATATGAACCATACCACCACCCATTTCAACAATATCATCAACCCTCTCACTTATCATACCATCCTTCATTCCATCCCACTTCAGGACCATGTCATCCATCTCATGAATCCCAATACTCATTTGAACCACCTTATGAACCTCATTCTCAACCATGTATGCCCAACCAAGATCCTTCATTTTGTGAAATCATTGGAGATCACCAAAATCAAACGGCTTGGGCTATAAATGAGGAGTGGTCACATAAGGATGACTTTCATCAACAAATGGACTCTCTTCTTAGAATTATGGAACAACAAGCGAAATCATCTGAGAGATTAGCAAAGGAAATTGAGCAGCAAACACAAATGTTGAAAATGAATTTTCAACAAAATCCTTCTCTCATGGTCGCACATGCACAAGAAATGAAGCAAGTACAAAAGCACATTGAAGAGTCTTCTCTCCCATTTGGTAATGATCCTATTCTTATAGAGGTAGACTCTCCTACTACTTTGATTAATGAAGCAATTCATGATTTGAGTGATAATGAGGTGGACGACGAAATCATTGTTGAATCCCCTCAATTGTTTGGAAATGTAATTGCTCAACCAATTGGTTTTAGTAGTAGTGATTCGACTGTACTTGTTGATGAGTGTGTTCCTATTTCTTCATGTGATGCTTTAACTAATGAAAATGCTTCTCTTCATAGTACTATGGATGAATGCGATAAATTGAATGACATATTTTCATGCCCTTGTGAGGAATATCAAATGTGTGTAGATTGTTATCATGAAAAATGTCATTTACTTGTTGAACTTCAAAAGAAAGCATTTAGTGAAGTGGTTGATTCTACCATTGATCAAAATGCACACTCTTGTACTATTGATGATAGCAAGCATGTCAATTTTGAAAAGGTTGAATTAAGCATGGATGACAATGTTGTTGATGATGTTCTTGCTCAATGGTATGTTGATTATCCTGATTTTGCATGGACGAGTAATTCTGCCAATTGTGCATGTTCTGATAATGAATGGTGCCCTATTTGCACTGAGATTAATGCTGCATTATTTGGTGATTCTGACTTGCTTAGTGATTCTACATTACTTGTGGATTCTGTTGTTGATGTGAGTGAGAAAGATCATAGCCTAGAATACCAAATACATAAAATTCCCATTGAGTTACCTCTTTGTAGTCTTGTTGGTGACAAAGATTCTGAAATTTTGATTGATAAAATCTTGCATGTTGATGGATCTTCCCAACAAGTACTTTCTTGTGATTTGCCACCTGATTTAGAAAAACAAGATAATTGTTTTGAATCTTTACACATTCCAGGTGGTGATGATTTGAAAACTTTGCTTCATTCTTCCACTCTTTTCCCTTCCATCTCTTGTGATTGCAACGATATTGTGGTGTACTCCAACACTAAATTGGATTCCACACCTTCCATTTTACAAGCACAAGAGAATTTTCACAATATGACTGGTTGCTTGACTCCTACTGATGGGAGTATCATTGATTTCCTTGGATGTGATAGTTACTTGGAGAGTTTGGAACTTAACATGTCTTTCATTTACTTAAAATCTCTCCATGTCTCTATTTTTGGATGGGATACTGCTATTTGCTTGTCTTATTTGCAGGCACATTTTTGGAAAGGTTGTCAATGGAATCAACATCCACCGTACATTCTTGGACCTCTTCCAATAGATCCTGAGCCACCTCCACCAAGGAAATTCAATGCGGGAGAAGATGTTCCAAGGGAAAAATTCATGATTCTCATCAAAGATGAGAACTTCTCCTTCAAGCAACTCAAGATACTCTAACAAAGGTTGTCTCTTTCCTTACTTATTTTCTTCCTAATTCATATGATTACTTGGGCTTAATTGTTGTATGAGGAAGATAAGTGTGGGGGAGGGACACGAATCAGTAAAAAAGTAGAAATAATGTAGTTTAGTAGGTAAAAAAAAAATTATGAATAACACGCTCTCTTTCTATGATTGCTCTACCTCTTGTGAACCTTGACATCTTGGTTTTGATGGATCCTTCTCTCTGAGGCTGAATTTCTGGACTCTTGGATTATATTTCTTGGTAGTTAATTTTGGGATGCTGGTTGCATGATTTGGTATTAACCCTAGTGAGGTTTTGGGCCTGCATGAATGGAATTCATCTTTTACCATTCTTTCTTTCATGTGTGCATCTGCTCATGATTTGTGTTCTCTAGAACTTGCTCCTTTTCTTTTTGAAGCTAATTTTTCACTTACGTGCATAAATATGATGGAAGCTTGTTTTCTTCCTTTCATTTTCCCACTTTGGCCAAATAACCTTTCCCTTATATTATATTTCCTTTGCTAGCCCCTTTGTGCCTTCTTGACTCATTCTTTTCTAAGCCACATTACAAGCCTAAGCGTAAAACCATTTTATCCCGCACCTTGGAAATTTATTGAGCATTGGTTTCACCTTAGTTTTGTGCTTAAGTGTGGGGGTTGCCCAGGTGTGCAACATTTTAAGTGTGGGGGGAGTATTTGATTGTGTATCATTTATCATTTGGCATTGATTTTGGTCATTGTTATTCTAAAAGAAAAAAAAAGTACAAAAAAAAAGAAAAAAAAAGAAAAAGAAAAAAAAAGTACAAAAAGGAAAAGGAAAAAAGGAAAAAAAAATTCAAAAGAAAGAAAATAAAAGAAGAAAAGAAAATAAAAGAGAAAAAAGAAAAAGAGAGGAAGCAATGTAAAGAAGGAGAAATAAAAAGGAATGTTACTGAGGTCATTTGCTATTACTAACTGATGTTCTTTGAATTTTTTGGGTGCTTAGCCAATCATATCCATACTTATTCACACCTATACCCTAGCCCCATTACAGCCTTCAATAACAAGCTCTCTTGATTTTTGCATGCATGTGTCATAAGTGGTGGAGAAGTAGAAATTGAGCAAGCCTATGGTAGGACTATTTTCTTGAGCAGAATTTGAGCGATACACTTATTTATCCTATACACTTGAGAGATTGATTGAGGGCATCCCTTGAGAGACTATCTTGTGTGATTAGCATCATTGATTGAGATTGCCAGGATTTGTAATTTGAGATGAAAGAATTTTGGTCTTGATTGATTGGTCTTTTGAAGTCTTATGTCCTTTATTAAATTTTTCCATTGTTAGCGATTGTTAGAAAGGAAGAGTTTTTCATTTTAGTCTTTTTCTTTGAATTTTGCCCAGGAGTGCAAAAAGATAAGTGTGGGGGAATTTGATAATTGAATATTATTACACTTAATTGTATCTCTTGGTGAATAAATTTAGGATTGTTTAGTCATTAAATAATGGATTTTATTACTTAATCGAGCTTTAAGCTTTTAATTGGATTTAATTCATTTTTTATGATTAAATTCCAGATTTACAGTGATTTGGTATTTTCGCCATAACTTTTGATCTAGATATCCGATTAGCCTGATTCTTCTTTCTTTTTTTAGATGATTCAGAGAGCTACAATTGTTATGAAGACTCGGAAGGCTAATTTGGACAAGAAGATGGACGAAATTGGAGCTAAAGACAGACCTATTTTTCTGGATTTTTATTTTGCTCGAATTTTGTAATAAAAGACCAATTTTTAGATGTTTCCTTTTTTATAGGGATTTCCTATTGATTAGGGGTTTCCTATTTATTAGAGGTTTCCTATTTTTTAAAGATTTTCTATTTATTAGAGGTTTTCTATTTTTAGTCATCTTTCCTATATAAGGAATATGAGATGGTGGCTACAAACATATTCTCAATTACCCTTTATGGGTTTTTCAGATCAAATTAGAAGCTTTTTATTTTCTCTTAGTTGTTCTTCATGTTCTTCATCATCTTTTCTTTTGCGTTTTTCCTAGCCATGCTTGGCTAAGCTTCTTTGATTGATCCAACGTTGAGGATTCCATGATTCGTCTAGAGAACTTGTGCTTTATCGTAATTTAACTCGTTTCTATTTTCATCTTATCGGATCCGATTTCTGGAAATAGTTCGAATATTAGATTTAATATTCGGTTTGGTTCATCCCAAGGACTGAGTTCGAACTAGGTTTTAAGTTTTGCTGTGCGATCGCACAGTGGGACGCCGCTGTTCGGACATATTCTAGGCGATCGTCTAGTCGAGGGATTTTCTGGGCGAATGCAGAGATCTCGGTTCGTCCAGAGCCAAACGTGGGTTATTTATATTTCGTTCAATGATGGAAGTCTCTGGAATCTGAACGTTGGGTTGATCGATTTAATCTGTTTCTTCTCATTTTCTTATATTCTATTTTATCTTTGTTTCATTTAAATTGCATTTTTATTTTAGTTTATCAATTAAAAAATCCAAAACCCAATCCCCCCTTGTTTTCATTGCATTTCCATGACATTTAGATTACTTAGGATTCAATAAAAGGCTCCTCGAAAAGAGAGAACGATCCTAGGTTTGCCTATACGCAATCCTTGGTTAATTGTTGATTGTGGACCCCAAGGCTAATGACGAAGGTCTCCATCAATGTTTTTTCATATGAAGTATGGGTGGAGATTTCAGAATGAGACAGATGCCCTTTGGGTGCAGTTTATACGGGGGAAATACAAGGTTTCAAATAGGCAATTACCTCTGTTTAAGGCTGGTGGCTCACTGTTTTGGAGCGCATTATGTAACATCTTTATTAACATGAAGGAAGGGGTACTATGGGAGATTGGAGATGGGGCTACTATCTCATTTTGGAAAGATAAATGGGTATCCTCTACTATGTACCTGCAGGATTATGCATTGAGTTCCATTCCTGAAGATATGCGCGAATGCATAGTTGCTAGATTTGTTGGTCGAGATGGCCGTTGGGACCTGTCATTACTATACAACCTTCTTCCTCAGAATGTGGTTGGACTAATTAGAGGTATACTCCCTCCCTCCATTGATGATGGTCTGGATCGATCATTCAGGTTGGTTGGTGATTCAACTGGTGTTAGTGTTAAAAGTTGTTACATGTATTTAGCTGAATTTGACTTTCAACACTCTGATATAAGTTGTGACATATGGAGTAAATTATGGAAGTGGGAGGGACCCCATAGAGTGCAACTTTTTGGGTGGAAATTATTTCACCAGAGGCTACCATTACGGGCATGGATCCACTCTTGGACTGGAAATGATGGCCTTTGTCCAGTGTGTCACCAATCAGAAGAGACTAGCTTACATGCATTTAGGGACTGTCCTGTGGTTTGTTTGTTTTGGTATGAAGTAGCACCTACTGATCGATTCCACTCGTTTTGTAGTTGCAACTGGTTTGATTGGGTCAAGGAAAATTGGATGTGTGATGACGAAGGAGTTGGTGGATACCTTTAGCATGCTATATTTATTGTTTCCTGCTGGTTCATTTGGAAGGAGAGGAATGGTTCCATCTACAACTCGCAAGACGTGAGTGCTAGATATCGGCCCAGGTTTGTCTTTCAATTTTTGGAGGGTGTTAAAATGACAACTATTAAAGTAGGGATTAGCAGATCAAAACAATATCCTATTACTGTCCGTTGGGCTTCCCCTATAGCCCCGTTTGTGAAACGGGGGCCTCAAAAGGTCCACTTCAGCTGGCAGCATGTGGGGGGTTGCTGAGAGATTGTTCTGGTAACTGGCTTGGAGGTTTTTCTATGCGACTTGGGAGATGCTCGGCGCTAGCGGCTGAGTTGTGGGGAGTTCTAAGGGGACTAGAGATGGCATGGGAGGGCAGGTTGGAGACATGTAGTGGTTGAAAGTGACTGTCAAACAATCATTGCATTTCTTTCTAAAGAAGGTAGTGCAGCTCGTGAGTCTCATTTGGTGGCTAAGATACGAGCAGTTACTCGGCGACGATGGGATGTTCATTTCTGTCATGTCCTTAGGGAAGGGAATCAATGTGCGAATTGGCTGGCGAACTTTGTCCTTTCCAACGTAGAGACCCCTGATGAAGCTCACTTCTCAGACCCTCCTATTGGACTTCATCATATTCTTCTAGCTGATGTTATGGGAATAGATCATATCAGGAGGGGATTGAGACATTAGCCCTTTTCAGTTTTCACTTTGTTTTACATTGTTTCTATGTATTTTCCAATTTCTTAGTATCAAAAAAAAAAAAATGCTTAAAGCTCTCCGGTCTCCAAAAAGAAACCACTTAGCTTGTAAAAGCCACAAAATGGGAAAAAGTGTTATGAAAGTGAATTTTATTTTAAAGGAGTTCGAAATGTTCGTGCCCCTGTATATTGGCGGAGACTTATTGAGACTGGCCACTATAATTTTTATATTATTATAAATACTTATCAGAATATAAATATTAAAACCAAACTAGTTCGTCAGAATATTAAATTGGTGAACCAATACGCATGTTAAACCTAAAACAATTTTGTTTTGAGTTGAGTGGAAAATAATACTACCTCATGTCCTAATTATAAGAACACATTTTAGAGTTGGTCTTAGTCTTAATTATAGGACCAAATTTTAATTTTTATCAATTTCTTTTTAAAATACCCTTATTGATATTTTCTTAATAATAATTAAATACAATGATAATTTAATAATACACCTTTATATCTATAAAGTAAAATGTCACATACATCTCAATTATACTGTTTTTTTAAATAAAATAATTTTGAACAATTTTTGTCATATCTTTCTCATATCACCACTACTAATACTTTCTCCACAATAATTAATTTAACAACACGCTTATATTCTATCAAGTGAGATATTCTACTTTCTTTTTTTTATAATTTTGATATTTCTTTAAAATTATTTTCCTATCGAAAGTGATTGATTTCTTAGGAATTATTTAGTGGCTTTTTAAATTGACGATTTGTTTTGACAGCTCATAAATTTTGTGCTCGTAAGGGAGAATGAAGTGCCTTTTTTTGGGGGGGGGGGGTGAGACAAGTCAGAGATATGGTTCCTCTCTATAACTATCGTTAAATTTTAAGTAAGGATATTTTAGAAAAATAAATATAATTAACTAATTTAATTTCTCTCCTTAATCTCTTTAAATTCTGATAAATAATTTTTATAATTAGGACTGGAGAGAGTAGTTCATTAAATTTGTGTTTTAGTAACTCTATTCCCATTTTGGATTGGTTGTGGAGAATTGATTTTATGTGGTATGAGATAAATATATTAAAGACTTTCTGCAATCTCATAAACTATAAACATATTCTTTTTTTTTTTTGAAAAAAAGAGACTTTGGGTATCTAATTGTGGTAGGAAACTTAAGAATCATTTAAAAGAATTTTACATTTTACGAGATATTTTTTTGGCCATAACATTTAAGGAGATAAAACCCATATAACATATTTATTTCATACAACAATAAATCTTTTGTGCATTAATTAATAAAACAGATAAAATAATTACAATAAAATAATCCTAACAAATCGACTTGATGTGGATACAGATGTTCACAATTTGCCCTAAGAAAGTCTCGGGAAAAGTCATTGGTCCCACGATGGCACTGCTAATGGCTGGACTCGCCAACCAGTTTATTAAAATCAACTACGATCGTTTTTCATAAATGGCTTTTTTTTTAAAAATAAAAAAATAGAAGTTTCAAGAGAAAGGTTTCATACCAGTACCGAAACGTGTTATTGGTAGAGAAGCATTTTTGAAGACGTAATATCACCTAGGGGGTTGAATAGGTGATCTACTAAAACTTTTCGCGATGTACACACAGTAGAACAGATCAAAAGTAAACACAGAGAATAGACATAGAGCAATTTATATTGGTTCGGTCCAACTCTTTGACGTACGTCTAGTCCTCAAGCACACCTTGGGATTTTCACTAAAATTCCAAGTTCACGTACAATTACACACATTGTAAACGAAGGATAGTCCTCACACTCTCAGACTCAACTCCCCCTTACAAGTTGTTACAAGTTGTAATTGATACTGTTAGTTCTCTATGAGTTTTGATGATTGCTAACAATTGCAAACAATATGGATATGTTTTGTTTAAGAGTAAACTGTTTTTAACTTGTAAATTTCAAGCAAAAACATTCTGTCCACGACAAACTCGAGCCTGTTGAGTGCAAGCTCGAGCCTGTTATTGACAGAGAACACAAACCTGCCAGTCTAACTTTCAAACTCGAGACTGAACCTGAAGTTTGATTTTAAACTCTCTTTGAAAGTTTGCTCAAACTCGAGCCTATAGTTTTTAAGCTCGAGTCTACCAATGGCAGAGAGCTTTTGTTTTTGAAAACAAGTTCAAACCTGACCTCTATGTTTTAAACCTCAGGTTTGTTTCAAAGCCTTTGAACTCGAGCCTGTTATGGCAAACTCGAGTTCATCTCTGGAGGGAAGAAACTTTTTCAAACTTAGGGATTTTCGCAAACTCTGCATTGTTTCATTGAAAGAAAAGTTTTCCAGTTTTGAAAAGTTTACAAGACTTTTAAACTCGAGCTTACCCTTTCAAACTCGAGCCTATCTTTGGCCGAGAGCTTTCAGAATTTTTCAAAGTTAACCAAACTCGAGCCTAGATATTTCAAACTCAAGCCTAAAAGTTCCAGAGAGCAAATGCATTTTCAATTTAAGAGAACTCTCGAGTTCAATTTATAAACCTCAAGTTTGAGCTTTGAAAGAGCAAACTTAGACTTGGCAAAAATAGTGTCAAACTTGAGTCTAGTATGTTAAGCTCGAGCTCAAACCTTACAGAGAGCAAAGAACCTTTCAATATGTTTTAAACTCTAGAGTTTGCTTTACAAACCTCAGGTTTGTCCTTTCAAGGTAAAACTAAGTTTTGCCTTGAACAACTTTAAACTCGAGTCTGTCACTAATAGACTCGAGCCTGGCCTTTGAACTTCAAGTCTCCAGTTTTCAAAATCGCGATATTCTTCTCTAGATGAAACAAACTCGAGTTCAGAATTAGTAAGCTCGAGTTCCTTTCAACCCGAGAGCAACATGACTCTTCAATGACTTACGAACCTCAGGTTTAGAACACAAACCTCAGGTTTACATGTTTCAGACTAAAATGATTTTGAACACTGAAGTATCAAACTCGAGCCTGTAAGATTTAAGCTCGAGTTCGTGACGCTGATTCAGAAATGTGAATCTGTCGATTTAAAAAAAAACAATGTTGTTTGATCTTAATCTCTTCTAATATTATTCTCTGATATTCCCTGCTATGTTTAACGTATTTGTTAGTGGTTTTCAGAGCATTAAAGAATGTTTGGTGAGAAGTTAAAGCATAAAGTAAAAAGCAACTCAGAGCATTTATTGCTATGTCCAGAAAATTGCCTCTTCTGCCAAATCCGTTTGTACACAACCACAAAGCATTAAAGAATGATTGCTGCAACAAGTAAACTCTTCTCTAACGGATTAATTTGCAGAGAGTCAACTCTGATAATCTAATCAGCTAGATTAAGAGCAATTAAGAGAGAGAAGGTCCTCAAACCACTTCAGAACACTTGGACAGCTTCTCCAACGGATCTATTTGGAAAGCAACAGTCATTTAATGATCTCTGTGTATAAATAGAAGAGCATTCAAGTCTTTCCAACAAGAGAACAACAACTGAGAGCGAATTTCATTAAGCTTCATTCAATTTGGAAAGCAACGGTCATCAGTGTTTATTCATATCTGCTCTTTAAGAGAGTTGTACTTTTGAATATTCATTTACTGTAAGGAATCACAAGTCAGGGGACTTGGTGATTTGGGAATCATTGATTACAACTTGTAAGGGGGAGTGAGTTCTAGTGAGAGAATCACTTCTTGAGTGCAGAGTGTGTAATCTTTGATATAGTGGAAATCCCAGTGAGGCTGGGGACTGGACGTAGGTCAAGTGGTTAAGACTGAACCAGTATAAATCTTCTCGTGTCTAGCTATTCTTCCCTTGCTTTGTTCTACTCTGTTTTTAACACTTGAAAACAGAGCTTTTGCAAGAAATTTTTAAAATACCCAATTCACCCCCCTCTTGGGTATTTGGCTCCACTTTCAGATACACCCTCACTTAAGGTTCCTCAACCTTAAGTTAACAGAATGAAATAAGTGTTTAAGAAATCCTCACGAGTAGATAAGATATTGAACACTGAAGTACAAAATTAATGCAACAGTGAATGGTATTAAACTTGAATTGATTGTACAACATTTCGATGGTTGGTGGAATTGAATGTGGTGAGCTTTTATAGTGTTCCCCATTAATGCTGTTTGAGAGGCTTTGCAAACTAGCTGTTGAGACTCTTCATATTTTCCATTAGTCACAGGTGCACTTCGTTTGTAAATAATCGATCGTTGCTTCATTAAATGCTTCGCCGTCGATTGTCCCAGAGCAGAGGTTGACTCAGAATAATAGCTAGAATAAGTATGCCTCGAAGGAATTGTTTTGTCTGCCACGAAGGTAACTTCCGATTGTTGCTCTGCTTTACTGAGTAGCATTAAATGCGTGTGCCACGTCGGATTGCCTTTTGTTCAAATACTAGATTAACACGATTAATCAACTAAAACTCAATCAAAAAGATGATTAAATGTGATAAATCAGATTTGAATATGATTAACAACAATTAGATAATGACCCAGGGAATTTCAGATGCTATTAAATATGCATGAGACATGTTGCAAATCCAAGAAGTGTATTCTTGAGAATTGTTCTTATGATTCTCGAGAATTGTGAGAAGAAGATGATATTCCAGAATCAGTATCTCAACAATACTCGAGAGTTATGTCACTATTCTCGAGAATTAGATCTACAGATAACAAATGTTTTGATAGTATTTAAATTCAAGGTGTATTCTCGAGAATTATACATATATTCTTGGGAATTGTGTCAGTAGGAACTTACCAGTGAATGAAAGACATTCTCGAGAATTATAATGCTTATTCTCGAGAATTACCATAGTGAAATTGCAATGGAACAGTGAATCTGAATTCTCGAGAATTAAGTTGGTATTCTCGAGAATATTTGGATGAGCCATACTCGAGAATTATGTGTCTATACTCGAGAATGTTTAGATCAAAGAAGTATATCAAAGAATTAAAATTGATCATACTCGAGAATCAGATAACCATTCTCGAGAATCAGCAATGATTGAAGAAACCTTTACCTTTGAATTCTCGAGAGTTAACTTATCATACTTGAGAATTCCTTGACCATTCTCGGGAATTAATTCTCAATTCTTGAGAATTGATAGTGTGGGATATGACTTGAAGGCAAATAGTTAACTTTATTCTCGATAATTAAGGCTATATTCGAGAATCAGAGTTTTATTCTTAAGAATTATATTCATTCAAAAATATCTTCAAGTAATTACCATTTTCGGGAACTATTCTTTTATTCTTGAGAACCATCAACTATTCTTGAGAGTGAAAGGACGATTCTTGAGAATCCTGGCAAGAGATCTTTTCATTTAGCCATTCTCGAAAGCTATTTCATAATGCTCGAGTATTACTTCAAAATCTTAGAACTATTCAATTGTTGTTATCATCAAAATACACTTGAGAACTAACAATTTTGTCAAAAAAAAAAAGGAAAAACGTCAGGAGAATCTTTTATCCTTAGCTTCCACATGGGCTTTGGTTGTTTTTAGTTCTTGACATATGTTGACTGGATAATTCTTGTGAGGAATATATATATATTACTCCCTCTAAGCTTAACTATCAGATAAATTTGAGTTTTTTTAGAGAGAATACAAAATCTAATTAAGTTACTTTAGAGTTTGCGTATTTTTATTTCTTCAAACTAAGTAGTTTAAATAAGAAACTAATATATAATTTAATGATACACAATATATGATATGATTAAATAATTTATGTAGCTTCCTTAATGTCCTAAAAGAAATCAACTTTGCATTACATTTAGAATCAGAGGGAGTACTTTGGATCTGAAATATAAGATCCACTTATTATTATTATTATTTTGAAAAGATTGAGAAAGTTAAATAAATTAATTTAAATTATTTATCTATCATTTTTTTCCTCTAAACTAATTCGCTTGACTGATGAACTAACACACAAATATATATTAAGTAATATATTTAACTTCCTTCACTTCTCTAAAAAAATCAATTGAGTCTTATATTTAAGATTAAAAGGAATACGTGTGTGTGTCTATATGTAATAACCACACCCACATGTTTATGCCTTAATGGATTTCACATGTTTAATATCATTTAAATTAAATAAAAATTTTATAAATATATAAGCTCAAAAATAGGCTTTCAAGACCAATAGGCGTCGCCTCATCGGTAAAAGATCATTAGGCCATTTAACCATAAAGTCTTAAGTTCAAGATTGAGCTTAACAACACTGAAATCATTATTATAATCAAAATAAAATAAAATTTTAAGAATGACACAAAGGATCAATTTAATGGCAGTTAAACTATATATATATATATATATATATATATATTAAGAAAATGAACGGAAAACATTGATTTAATAGCTAGAAATTAGGAGCTTCTAACTGCAAACTAGGTATTTAAGTTTTAAATGAAGTTCTTAATTTGTAGCTGAGGTTACCGTTGACAACTATTTAAATATTGAATTATTCCTTGTGTGATTGCTTTGAAGTTTCCTAGTGACGAAATCATTTTTATGAAACTTTTCCTTTGTGAATTTCCATGAAGTTTCCTTGCGACAAAATGAAATAAATTTAATTTAAAAAAGGTACTCCGTCTTACTGAAAGTATGAACACGAAGACTGTATTCATGGGTCATCGTTCTAGTCAAGGACCATTGCTTATTTTAAACCAAAGACAATGACTTCGAACTTCTCTTGAACCGCTAAAACTTGGCTCACTCTCTCTTTTGTTCTTTCTTGTTTTTTCCCCCCCATTTATAAGACAAGTTTGACAGTGATTTCTCAAAGCATTAGGAGAATTATTCTTGAGAAAATTGCTATATTGTCCCTAGAAATGGATTTATGATTAAAAAGTCCTAATGACAAGTGATTAACATAAAATACTTGTTATTTAATTTCCTGCTTGTCCTTAATTATGTGGTCATTAATTGTTATCAAACTTATAGATGATTAAATAATTTCTTTAAGACCCTATAGTAATTCTCTCATTATTCTTTTAGTTTTTTTTTCTTTTTTAACAAACTTTTGTGAATTATTTAGCAACATCCAAATCAAGAACATTGCTCTCAGTTGTATTTAATCTCAAGCATTTCACATCTAAGTATTTCATTGTCTATTACTTTATGTTGGGTTTAAATATAGTAGTTAAGAAATTAATTTATGAATATTAAAAAGTAAATTGAGTTAGTTATTTATAAAACCTGCTCCTAGGAGTTATGTATTTGCTTTTCTTGGAGCAATACCACCTTTAATCGTTTTGTCATGAAAACTACTCCGATCCATTTGATAACTTTTTTTTCTAATATTTGTGATTAATCATAATCTAGAAAAGATTATAAATTTGAAACACCAATTGAATTAGGATCTCGTAAAAGCAAACCTTTTAATGAACTCCGAAACTTTGCCGAAAGTACGATGACCAAAGAAATAGGTGGGGTTCTTGTAGGCACCACTATCCTAAAGACTTGAACTAAAGACTTCTCACTCTTATTTATTTATTATTTTCCTTATCGATCGGTCCTTTTTGAGAAATGTTTCCCCACAATTTCTAAACGTGTCAATTTTGCTTTCTCCTTATATCTAATATTCTGATGTGATGCTGTTTTTATCATATGTCACTCTCATCCAATTGGGCCTTAAGACTTTAATAGTTATTGTTATGGACCGGCCCTAAGCCCGTATTCTAGATACGACCCAGTAGAGGTAAGTAGCCAGAGGTTACGATGTGGCACCAATCAAGGAGGAACCGATATCATAACAGAAGCGATCTATCGATATCATAGGAGTATCCTGGCTATATCGGCAGGATATGCCGAACATGATACTCGCCCCACATATCTAGCATGCCCGAGATATCCTCCTGAGGAACCTCTATAAATACAGAAGGACGCCATTCAGGTGCACACGTTCTATCTTATGCTCACTTTATTTCCTGTAACACCAAGCATACACACTACCCCTCTGGATTCGTATACGCTCGAACTACGTGGACTTTGATCCCTTCAAAGGGAACGTAGGCTCTAGGCTTGACACCTAGTCTGTTGGGATCCGTACACGCAGCGGATTAAAATTTCTTACGAATCTCATCCCGAGGATCACTCAGGTGCATTTAAATCAAGACTTAGGAATCCGAATCATACCTTTGGAGAATTCGTTCGTGTCTCGTTCTTTCTTTAACAGGTGGGCTACCTCCTCGATCAACAGAAGACGACTCTTAGAATACTCTTCCTCTACCGGTATCCACACGAACAATCCCCGAACACAGCTACGGCAGCGTGCTAGCGCCTCGAATTGTGCGTCTCTCTCCTTTTATGCTCTAGGGTTTCTCGCGGCTTTCTAATACGCTCGACTGAAAAATCCCGTAGGTTTTTCTAAACCCGATAGGCGTATTATATAATCAAAATTAATCCTCATTAATTTTGAAATTCGAATTTTGAATCTGTTTAATATAGTAATTAAATCTATCTCATAAATGTAATCAAATATATTAAAAGCCAGATTTGAAATCCGAATCTTGAATTTAGATCAAATCTAAATTTAAAGCCTTTTGATTTAATTTATCATTATAAATTAAATCCGAGATATGATATCTATCCATTTAATTAAATCTGAGATAGCATTTCTCAATTTTATATTAAACAGATACATGATATCTTTATTCGAAATTAAATGAAATACAATATCTCTATTTGTTTCAGATATTTAATTTATCAAATAAATTAAATACTAAACAAATATCATATATAATATTATAATCTCTATTTATAATATATATATTAATTTCGAATTATATATATATATATATATATATATATATATATATATATATATATATATATATCCTAGATCAAATTTAGTATTCATTTAATCTCAGATTAATCTGAGATTCAATGAATCTGGACACTTTTACCCGTGTTGGATTATTCTTGTGTGTGACCCTGCAGGCCCATATGAGATTGGCATTGGGCCAACACTGTATCAGCCCACAAGTCGCAAGTGGCCTCTAGCAAGACATTGCGACTACCCAATTCACATGGGGATCGATGACACGATACTACCTATCGTACAACCATGTCACGTCCCTTTTGTCACGCGATAATTTGGTCAAGGATGAGGCATGGATAATGTCAACTTCCTTTTCTTGACCATTGCTTTCTCAATTCTCGAGTAGTCTAATAAGTGAAATGGAAACTCTTTTCCATCACAGTATGGCCATACATTTCTTAGACTCACTCATCGAGGGGCCCAGCATTATCTCTCTACATATGTGAGGGACAAATCCCATCTTGACTACTCACATTCCTACGCATGAAAACCATTGATCCCGATCCGAGCCTTTATCATCACCCGGTCAAAGGTGACTTTTGACTAGGTCAAAGACCAGTGACTCATCATGTAGGAATCTATGATGGTCTCAGGTCATAGGGCGTCGTGACGCGGTTATACATGAGATAAGCTTATGACTTAATCCATGCAGCTTTCTCATAGTGGGTCGGTCCAGCACCTTGTACTCTTACAAGTGCCCATGACTTTGATTCGTATCTCCATACCTCATCAAAGTCATACTGGTCTTATTTCATCTTCACTCCCGTGTAGATGACTGACCAGGGACATTTAGGATAATCTATAAGATTATCCAGGGATGCAGTTATCAATACGAACATGCAAACGAAAATGATAACAAAAGAGAATACTTTAAATAACTTAAATATCCAAAGTACAATGAATTGCCCCTAGGGCATAATTTCCAACATAGTCAAGTCCAATCTGTCCTGTTCCCAGAACAGAAAATTGGCGCTGACCGAGGGGACCGCTAAATTTCGATCCCCAAGACCACTGATGGCTAATACCAAGAGTCACAGTCGCAACCCACCACCCAACCAGCCGTGGGCTGGAGGATCTCCACATCCAGACCAGCACCAGCCGGGACCGAGCCGTCAGAATAATCTGCCTCAACCACCGTGTGAAGACGTTTCGGAGGGCAATGTGTTAGACACAGCCTCCTCTCCCCCTGAGAAGGAAAAATCGTTTGAAGTAGCAGACGAGGATACCACGCCTCCAAATGCAGACATACACGCTTTAAGGAAGGTACAAGAGTCAATGCTTCAGAGGTTTGAAAACAAGGAAAACCGGGACTACCTCCAGCGTCAAGAAGATTTTAGGGTCCTTGAGCGAATGATGGATGATCGGCTCAACAAAGTCGAGGCCTTTTTCCATAAGGGCTCTCAGAAAGACACTCGAAAGGGTAAGGAAAAGGTCGTTGTGGAAGGTAGCAGTTCATCTGGCGAATCTGAGCCGAGCCAAAGGACCAATCCAAGGAAAGCAATGACCGCGGGGCGAGAGCGCCAGACGGCCTCGGCACGGAAGAAAACGAGACTATCTCGAATTCTGGCCAAAGAAGGTGAAGGATATGAAGAACACCAGGACGACTATGAGGGTTGAAGCAATCGTCCAGACCGAGACTGGGATTGGGACTGATCTCCAGAAAGGACTCGAGGTGTAGGTAAGACACCTCGGATGCATGGCTCACCCAGAGAATATCGAATGAAGTACTTAACGGGATGTGGCGGAACTCCATTCTCGAGGGCAATAGCAATGGCCCTGTACCCGAAAAACTTTGATCTAGCCGATCTTCCAAAGTATGATGGGACATAGGATCCTCGAAATCACCTGGAGGTTTTTGAAAAGCTCATATGGGTTCGATCGATCGAAGGCCCGGTAATTTTGCGTCTCTTTTCGGCCACTTTGACCGGGCCAGCACACAGATGGCTCAGCTCATTACCAAACAATTCCATTCGGAATTTTGAAGACCTCGGACGGAAGTTCGAGTTACATTTTGCCACTAGCAAGAAGCAGCCGAAGTTTCAATTTGTCCTGAGCAAAGTAAAGCAGAAAAAGGGCGAAACACTGCAGAAGTACTTGGACCGATTCAGGGACGTGGCCATGCAAGTGCGAGCCCTTTCTGAAGATGTCCATGTACATTGCTTGGTATTCGGCTTGGATTCAATGTCTCGGTTGGCTAAACACTTGTGTAAACACCGAGTGTACACGCTGACCGACTTCTACACAAAGGCGAAACAATATTTAGACGTCGAGCAAATGGAAATCGCCAACACTGACGAGGTAGAGCGACAGAAAAATGCATCACCAGACGATAAGGATCGCACTAACAAACATAAACCGGATTCCCGAAAGCGTGATTGAGAGAGCCGACCTCGAAGGGAGAGGGTGGATACCAAGGCAAAATATGACAATTACACCCCTCTCAATGTATCCCGATCACGAATGTGGGACGAGGTGGCCCACACCGAAATGAAGAAAGTCGGAAAGCCGAGATCCATCCAAAGCCGTCCCACGACCGGCAGATCAAAATACTGTGCTTTTCATGGTAGTCTAGGCCATATGACAGATGAGTGCTATGAGCTCCGCGATGCCATAGAGAAGTTCGTAAGGGAGGGGAAGCTATGCCAGTACGTAATCAAAACCCAAGGAAGAAAGAATGGCAAATGGAGCATCGGCGAACGAAGCCGTAGTCCGGCATCGGACTCTAGAAAAGACGAGAAAAGATGAAAGCCTGGCTCGGAAGATGAATTTCCTGAAGCCGACATCTAGTGCAATGGCGTCAGCGGGGGATTTGGCAGTGGTGGAGATACTATAAGTCAGCGTAAGAAGTATCTGCGGGAAGTCAACTCGGTGAGAGACCTCCCGGAGTTGAAGGATGACCCAACAAAGCCAAAACCGCCCCCATTGGTATTCACCAATGATGACTTAAAGGATGTACTGTCGGGACACCAAGACGGATTGTTAATTACCGGAACTTTGGTAAATTGCCGAGTCAAGAGAATTTTCGTGGACGCAGGGAGCTCATCCAATATAATAAGCTGGGACGCCTATAAAATGATGCATTTAGATGTGGAAGACCTGAAGCCTTGCAAAACGATCCTTATAGGATTTAATGGAGAACGATCTTTCCCTAAGGGATATATAGACCTCTGATTGACATTGGGAACTAGGGAGGCATTCAAATCTGAACGGGTAAGGTTCATTGTCGCTGATTTCCAATCTCCTTATAATATTATTTTGGGCCGACCAACCATACACAGTTGGGACATGTTGGTATCAACAAAGCATCAGAAGCTGAAGATGGTAAATAGCAAAAATCAGATAGTGGTGGTTTTTGGGGACCAGAAAGAGTCTTGACAATGCTACTATGAGACCCTCCGAGTCGCGGAGGGAGGACTATCATCTCCACCTCAGCTCGAGAAGGAAGAAATAGTGGCCGACACCGAGAATGCAGATCAGCCCCGGCGGCCAATCTATATGGTGGAACTTGACCTCAGGGAACCAGAAACACCACAGCCGGAGCCAGAAGGAGAGTTGGAGGAGTTGGTACTCGGCCGGGACCCATCCAAGACAATCAAAATCGGAGGGGCCATGAGTGTTGACCTAAAGGCCCGGCTAGTCAAATTCTTGAAGGAAAATCAAGACATCTTTGTGAAGGTGGAATATCACCTAGAGGGGGGGTGAATAGGTGATTCTTGATATTTTAAAACCTTTACTTGTGTAAAAACGAAATAGAGACCAATAAGATAAAAGAACACAAGAAGATTTATACTGGTTCAGTCAAAACACAGACCTACGTCCAATCCCCAGAAACACTTTGGGATTCCACTAAGATTCAGGAACAATTACAGACTCTGTAAATGAAGGATTGTCCTAACACTCTTGGACTCTACTCCCCCTTACAAGTTGTAATTAATACACCCACTCTTAAGATTCCTCAATCTTAAGATACAAACTTCTCAACGAAATAAATGTTTGAATACTCCTCACTAGTTGATACAGATGAACACTGAAGAACAAATAATAACGAAGATATTGGATGAAACAGTAAGTAGTAATAACTAAGAATTGAATGCGCAGAGTTTTGGTAGTTGGTGAATTGAATGCTTCTCATATTTATAGTTGTCTCTATTAATGACCATTGTTGATGCTTATGAAGTATCCGTTGAATCTCTTGAATATGGCCATTAGACTGAAGATAAATCCGTTGAGGATTTCGCTGTCGTAGATGGAATGTGCAGCGCATACATTCTCTTTCATTCTTTCTATTGTATCCTTTGTGAGATGGCATTGAATGCAAAGTAGAAGAATATTAGAGTAGGCTTTACTTGGCTCAGAACATTGGTCTCCGAGAATATCATGATTTAGGTAGCAGCATTTAATGTCTCTGACAGCAAGATTGCTTCGTTTAAATCCGCTGGTAATCTAAGTTTGAATAATCTGAAACTCATGAATAAATCAGTTAATAGCATTTGGTAATAAAAAATAATAACAATAAGAAGGAGTATTAATCCATTCGATGATTCATGAATTTCGAACACGGTGATTTGGTCTTCGAGAATATCACGATTTAGGTAGCAGCATTTAATGTCTCTGACAGCAAGATTCTTCGTTTAAATCCACTGGTAATATAAGTCTGAATAATCTGAAACTCATGAATAAATCGGTTAATAGCATTTGGTAATAAAATATAATAACAATCAGAAGGAGTATTAATCCATGCGATGATTCATGAATTTCGAACACGGTGATTTTGAAATCAGTATGAAGTTACTCAAGCAAAGGTCCAAGTTTGCTCGAGCAAGCTACTTTGAAATACAGAAGAAGGTATGGTTGATCGCTGACACTCGAGCAGTATTTTCACCTTGCTCGAGCATGTTGCTTGAGCATGAAAATTACATGCTCGGGCATGCTCTGTGGAGACAGTTATAACTATCTCTACTTCACTGTTGCTCGAGCATGCTTTTCAGCTTGCTCGAGCATATTGCTCGAGCATGATAAAATCATGCTCGGGCATGCCTGTTGTCAAACTAGAATCATTGCACTATACTCACTGTTATGCCTGCTGCTCGACTTTGCTCGAGCAACATTTTGGGTTTGCTCGAGCATCAGCATTTTTTTCAATGAGCAAGTATGCTTCCAGTAGAGCAAAGTACTGAGGTTCCTCGATGTTGCTCGAGCAACCTTTGAACTTTGCTCGAGCAAAGTGCTGAAGCACGCTTTTGTTCCCTCAGCGAGTATGCCTTCATCAGTTCATTTTTCCTAGCCAGCACGGTGTTGCTTGAGCACACTTTTGGCTCTGCTCGAGCAAGGTTCCTACATAGCATTGCTGATTTACCTTCCGCACACCATTGCTCGAGTAAACTCAATTCTTTGCTCGAGTAATACTCTGAGAACTTCATTATTAGATTTAGCCATGGTCTTGCTTATTTCTTTTCATAACTTAGAATTGTTATCATCAAAATCAAGAGCCAATATTCTCCCCCTTTTTGATGATGACAATTCCAAAAGCTAGTTATTTTTTTTTAAAAAAAATGATAAAACAAGTAACTGACGAAACCAGGATGTCATGATATTCATTTATAATTAGTTCAGTTACAGTATTGAAACCAGAAACATACTCTAAATTAACACAAAACAGATAACAACAATTCAATCAAAACTAGCCAGACAAAACTAGCCAGACTACTCTCCCCCTTTGTCATCAACAAAAAGGGATCCCTGAACAGCCGGAGAAGCAGGAGAGCTATCAGGAAAATCAGAAGGAGATGAAGACGGAAGAGGAACAGTGGAAGGAGCTATGGCCGGCGTAGGAACAACTGGATCCACAACTGGGGAGGATGAGGGAAGAGGAACAAATGAAGGGGCAACAGTTGGAATCTCAGATGATGAATGAACAAGAGCAGGACTGGGGGACTTCTCAGGAGGACCAGAATAGCCAAGGCTTGTCGCTAAAACATCCAGAGTAGCATCAAATCCTTTGTGTTGCTGGACAAGCATCTGGATCTCAGCCTTGATCTCTTCTTGCTGATCATGCATAACAGAGAAGCTTGCTTCCATGTATTTTTGAAAATCCATTAAGTCTGTATCAATTTGTAAACCAAGACTGGATTTGAAACCCACCATGTCATCATGAAACCCCTTGATCATCTTCCGAGTTAGCTCTTGATAGACATTCATGGCTTGATACAGGGGTTCTATTGCTTTTTGAACAACATTCTCGACAATAGTTTGTAATGCAGCGTGTTGAAATGATGGTGCTAGAGCAGAAGAAGAAGAGGGACCAGCCTTAGATGACTCTCCTTCATCTGGAGGTTGTGGAGCCGATGGACTGGGCTTGGAAGCAGACGGCTGAGAGGAAGAGATATGTTCCTTTCCTCTCCCTTTTGATGTTGCCTTGGTGAAGGATATCTGCATACTCTTCATGTGCCCTTTCCCGAATAGTGGAGGATATACTTCTTTATCATCTGAAAGATACCACACATTGTTGATCTCCAATATCCTTGAGACCAAAGATGGATAGGTGTGGTAGCACGAAGCTGGACCTTAGCCGTAGAGAGAAAGGTCATCATCTCCTCCATAATCCACTTACCCAAATCTTGTTCCTCTATGGCAATAAGAGAAGCGAACCGCTCAAAATCCCTTCGCACGAAATGAGTGAAGCTCTGCCCTTTCTGAACAAGGCTGCGACTATACACATACCAAAGTACCCTGTATTCGCTTTTCATCTGAGCTAGAGTTACATTTATCCTTTTGCCTTCAATTGGAACATCCGGGAAGAGAATTTGATGGCACTCGACGTGTGAAAGTATGGGAGGATCTTCAGGAATATTTGCGACACCCAAAAGAACATTGAGATCATGAGCCGTTATCTTAATGTCTTGGCCGTGCACCTTAGTAATTAAGACATCATCGTCCGATTTGTTCACCTTTTCTTTCACTTGCATATTGTGATAGAACACACGAACCACTTCCAGAGAATATGGCAAAGCTATACTGAGGAGAGGCATATACTGATGCAGCCAGTTAGACATATCAAAATTAAATTTCTCTTTGAAGTTCTCCAAATTCACATATACAATTGCACAAAACAGCCTAGTCTCGAAATATCGTGCATATAGGCTATGATCATCAACAGTAATAGCTCATTGATTCATGTTTGGTAATGGTTCCGGGAGCATACCATCTTGAGGGCGACTCATCGACTCTTGTTCCTTTTTGCTCTCCGAACCTTCTGTATTGAGAGGCAATGAAACTTTCAGTTTCTTGCTTCCGGACCCTTGTGACTTTTGACTGAGAGATGGTTTGAGAGGCAGAGGTTGATCCTCTTTTGATTTACCACTAATCTCATCAAAAGTCTTCTCGGTGCTGACAGTTTTTAATGAAGATGGAGACTGAGACCTAGAGCAAGGCGCTACAGAATTTGGAACTCCGATACCAGAAGTTAGAAAAGGTGGCCTTCGCACTGTTGACAATAGCTAGAAGACTCTGGCCATATTTTCAAGGACATCGGATCGTGGTGCGGACCAGCCAGCCGATCCGCCAAGTACTACACAAGCCGGATCTCGCGGGAAGAATGACGAGCTGGGCAATAGAACTATCCGAGTTCGATATTTCCTTTGAAGCTCGCCAGGTGATCAAGTCCCAAGCGTTGGTAGACTTTGTCAAGGAGCTGACCCTGGCAATTACAACTAAAGTCGGCTTAAGTGAAACCTGGAAGGTATACGTGGATGGATCGTCTAACGCCAAGGGAAGCGGTGCATGGGTTATTGTAGAAAATCCAGAGGGAGTCGGTACAGAACACTCTCTGCAATTGAAGTTTCCAACCTCAAACAACTAGGCAGAATATGAGGCCCTCTTGGCCGGACTCATGCAATCGAAAGACAATGGGGCGCGACGAGTCAAGGTCTTTACCGACTCTCAACTCGTTGCCGCACAGATTGATGGTAGCAACTAGGCCAAAGGTCCACTCATGGAAAAATACCTAAACCGAGAAAAGGAAATGATGGCCAAGTTCGACGAGGTAGTAGTCGCCCATATTCCAAGAGAAGAAAACACCAGAGCCGATATCCTCTCCAAGTTGGCAAGCACGAAAGGTCCAAGTACTCACAGGACCATGATTCAACAGAATTTGACCGAGCCAAGCTGTGTCATGTCTATCTCGACAGCAACAGATTGGAGGAAGCCGATTGAGGATTATCTTGAAAGGGGAATCATCCCAATAGATCCCACCGAAGCAAAGAAGCTCATTCAGGAGGTGGCCATGTACGCCTCGGTAGATGATCAGCTGTACCGGAAAGGATTGCATTGCCCAATGATGCGATGCCTTGGCACAACAGAAGCTAAGTACGTCCTAGCGAAAATACACAGTGGAAGCAATGACCATCACATGGGGGGCAAGGCCTTGGCCAGGAAAGCACTCAGGGCTGGATATTATTGGCCAACCATGAAGCAAGATGCCATGGAAGTTGCCCGGACCTGTGACAGCTGCCAGAAACACGCTAAGATAATATGGCCACCGTCGACAGAGTTGAAAGGAATCTCGACTCCGTGGCCCTTCTACAAGTGGGGAATGGATATCCTCGGACCATTCAAGCCCGGCCTCGGACAACTCAGATGGCTCATCATTGTAGTGGACTACTTCACCAAATGGATTGAAGCAGAGCGCTTAACAACCATCACCTCGGCCCAGGTAATAAGATTTTTTCGCCACAACATCATCGTTCGTTTCGAGATTCTGGCCGAGATCATAACTAATAATGGGACCCAATTTATGGACTATAGGTTCCAGGCGTTGATGTCTAACTTGGATATCAAGCAGCACTTCGCGTCGGTTGAACACTCGCAGTCTAATGGATAAGCCGAGTCGGCTAACAAGATCATCTTAGATGGCCTGAGGAAGCGAATGCTAGATGCAGAGACCAATTGGGCCGAACAGCTGTACAGCGTGTTATGGGGTTATAGAACCAGCGTGCAGACGACGACTCAATAAACTCCATTTCGGCTAACTTACAGATGCAAAGCAATGATCCTGGTCGAGGTAGGTCAGCCATCATGGAGAAAGCTAAGGACTTGTCAGGAAGGAGAAGCGTCAAATGACGATGCTTTGAAGACTGACCTCAACCTCATAGACGAGATACGAGTCAAAGCACATTGCAGAGAACTAACCGCAAAACAGCTTCTTGCAGCAAAGTATAATCGGAGGGTCCGACCTCGGTCATTTAACCGGGGAAACCTTGTACTCTGAAGAGCCGATATAGGCAACAAGAATGCATGAGAAGGAAAGTTAGCGGCATATTGGGAAGGCCTCTATCGGGTCAAAGAAAGATTGATGATGGCGCGTACATACTTGAAACCTTGGCAAGGAAGCTGGTTAAGAGAACATGGAACGCCGACAAGCTGAAGATCTATTACAGTTAGACTTTGCTTCGCCATCGCTGCCTTAGGCGCCTTTTTCCGAAATTTGGTTATTTCTTGAAATTTTAGTATTTGAATTCATTTAGTTTATGTCTTTATGATTTCCTCAAACTATTTGTAAGCTCCTAGGAGCTAGTTGTTTTAATGAAGGATCCCTCAGCGGAGATAAATTTCAAATGAACGTGAACGATAAATCGCTTAAGCATGACACCGAGGTGGATACACCCGGTTATAGCTATGACACTGCGGTCTTTGAGCCCGGTATTAAATCATCTAGATGTACGACACTGGGCTACGTGCCCTAGTTAGAGCTTGGCGAAAGCGCCATCCGTGGCAGTCGTGAAATTGACATGTCAACGCTCGACCCGAGGTATGCATGAGAGTTGTCATGACGACCCTGATCAGGTTAAAATGTCTCTATAGTGTGTAATAGACACCACGACTGGACAGGTGGCAACTCGTCCTTATCTCGGTTACAATATATGATCCTACGGGACGAGGTAGTGCGGTTAAGTTAACACCCCGCAAGGTTAAAACATACAACCCTGCCCCCATTCTCGGACGTAAGTCCTAGTCAAGTATAAACAGACTTGTACTATACTACGATCGCCTAATTTCTAAGTAAGTTATACCATGCAAATTGCTTGAAAATTTGTAAAGAGTATATACAAAAAATAGCACAAACGCTGACATAATACAAATGTCAAGAAGGGCTCGACGCCCAAGTATATTAAAAACAAAAGAAGACCTAGATAGCTGGAGGGGCAGCGCCTTCTTTCGGAGTTACTTTGCTTGGCTGGCCGGCGTCAGAATCCCCTAACCTCTTGTCATCGGGTATCTCCCCTTCCGAGGAAGGGGACTCGGCCTTAGGAGACGATGAGAAAGGAACCAAGACCCCGTCCTCCACAAAGGCTCGATAGTCATAGCCGTCCACGTTGACGGCAACAGACGGGTTGAGACATTTAATTTGTTCTAGGGCCACGTCAAAGCAGTCCTTGGCCGTTTGCTCCAACGCGGTGGTGGTATCCCGGTACGCCTCCTGCTCTGCCTCAAGAGCTGTCTTAGTCGAGGATACCTCCTCCTGGGCCGACTCTAGCTTCGAGGTTAGCAAGGCATGCTGTTGCTGCATAGACTTCATAGCATCCAGGCTCTCCCCAAGGGCACTTTGAAGACGGGTGCACTCCGAATAGGTCTTTGTTAGCACCTCCTGAGAAGCCTACAGCTCCGTTGATGCCTTAACAGCAGCGACCATGGCGGCGTTCTGCTCAACCTCGGCGCTCCTAACCCTAGCCTCAGCCTCCTCCTCAGCGGCCTTCACTCTGGTTTTAGCCTCCTTGTCAAGGGCCTTCAGTCTGGCCTTAGCGTCCTCCAGAGCCTTCTTGGTCACCTCGGCCTCTTCCAGGGCTTTCAGCTTGGGGACTATTTCCGAGTGAGAGGTTTTTAGCTGCTGCAGTTTTCCTTCAGCTACAACATGTTTGGCCTTTACATGGAGATATGCTTGGAGTAGCCCAATGGATTTGCACAAGGCTTTCTAGGCATCATGAACCACATTCTCGTAGGGCGGCAACAGTTCCCGACCATCCATATAAGTGCATAGGGGGCATAAAGGCGACATCAAGCTCGGGGCACACCCCCTTTTCCCAGATAAAATCGTGAGGGAGAACTGAGGAACAGCTGGTGACCCTGGAAGGGAGAGATGGAGGAGGAGGTGGAAAGGGAGTCGGAGAGATCGAGATAGCAGGAGCGGATGAAGTGACCGCCACCGCGGACACGGGGGCCTCCTCTTCGGTAGAAGCCACGACAAGGGGTCCCGCAGGCACCTCGGCCGGGATGTCAGGAGCAGGGACCCGGATATCTAGGGCCTTCGCCTTCTTTGATTTGGACGAAGCAGCAATAGTTTTGCCCTTATCAGCCTCGTTGTCAGCAGAGGCACGTTTCCGACTCCGCCGGCTAGGCGAGGCCGCCACTGGGTTAACCCGGGACAAGTAGCCAGGGAGCACCTTCATATCCTGGGCTGCAAAAACAGTAGAAAAGAAGCCGTTAGAAGAAGAATTACTACAACAGGGTAATGAATATATAGGCAAGAAGTAAAACCCATACAAGTAGAGGGCACCGGCCTCGAACCCTCCCCGGATATAAACCAGGCCGCACTTTTAACCCCGTATTCCTTCATAAAGGTGGAAAGGCAGGGGATCGAGGGAACAGTCTCTGGAAGGTGGTTGTCACGCACCACTTGATATGACGAAGGCGATTTCTTGTAATGCCCATCCTTCCAGTAGAGGGGAAATTTCCACTCAACGTCTGGACCCTCTGCCCCGTGTAAGAACCAAGTTTGTTCACCAGGCCTGGCCGTGACTTTGAAAAAGGCAGTCTTAAACCTTTTGAACGAGTCCGAAAAGGCATCCATTAACCTCCTTTCCGGATCGCCGCGAAGGGAGACCAACCCTCTTAATTTCTCGCCTTCTTTGGACGAGCCAGGGGTAAAAGGGCAGAAGTAGTAAAAGAAGAGGTTGGTTGTACAATGAATTGGGCTAGGGAAGGAATCATAGAGTTTCTCAAAGGCTACCAGGTAGGCCCATCCATTTGGGTGAAGTTGAGATGGGGCGAGGTTCAAATAAGTCAGAGCCGAAATCTAGAAATTTGTAAAAGGAAAATTAACACCAACCCGGGTCAGACAATCCCAGTAGAAAAAGAAAAAGTTAGGGTAACCTATCTCCTGCTTAGCACAGATAGGCTCGTCGGCCTCGGGACCATAGAGGGCACAACCATCCAAATCCGGTAACTTTAATCGGGCAACGTCGGTCGCCGACATCAAAGAGCGAGTCAACAGAACCTCATTCGAAACCCAGCCATACCGCCGACGTAGGGCTTCAGGAGGACTAGAAGAGTTCGACTCCTCGGCTTGGGGTTTTTTGTGCAGAGAGGAGGACTTCGGTGCCATTTACCTATAATCAAAATAAAAGGTACAAAATTAGCAAAGAATGCAAATACCTGGTAAAATCACATTAGCAAGCGGTAATGAAGGTGGACTTGGATGAAGAAGGAAGCTAGGAGAGGGGTTGGAAGGCTGCCGATGCCGGTAGGAGCCGAGATACCCATCTAGAAGAACATCGATGCTTCTAAGCGAAGGAGACGTAAAGGCGCTAAGGGGTACGGCAGACAAGGCAGGGGCCTCGGCGCTAAATTTTACACTACCTCCGGGACGGATCGGCAACGGGTGCAGAGCGTCGCTCGGGGATAGCACGGACGTGAGGTGGATGCACGAGCTGGGGAGCACGACGGCGAGGTCCAGCCTCCTTCCTCTGACCAAATCCACCCCAGAGTATGGCGGATAGCCTATCTTCTTCAGACAACTCAGTGCCAAGAAGCCAATATGAGGCTCTGGGGTAGCGAGCTCGAAAAGCCTCTTCTTCCTCAGGTGTTATTTCCGGTATGGACGAACGAAGGCGATTATCCCTATTCATCCTAAGGTAAGGAAAAATCGAATGACAGGGGGAAAAGATGAAAGTTTTCCAATTGTCTGCTAAAAGAAAGGTCAAGAAGGCAATTTCGAAGAAGCATTAGAGGAGAAGATGTTCATATGGAAACCCCGAAACAAAACTAAGAATCTACCCAGAAATGGGATGAACGAGCATGTAAACGGTAAAAGTTCAAAATAACGCCATAAAGTGAGAAGAAGTGGAAAGTAGAGCAAGTACAATACCTGGAAATGATAAAGTTAGAAGGACGCAAGAACGGTGGAAAAGCTAAGGCAGCAGTAAAAGAACATTGAGAACACCGGAGAGAGAAGTAAAGCTTCAGAAACCAGACAATGGGAAATGGGAGACTAATCGAAGAGGTTGCTTGTCAAAAGGGTATACTCATTCAAACAACAGGGGCAGAAGGATCGTTACACCAAGAAGCAGGAAGCCGCGCATTTTGCAAAGTGGGAGAATTAAATGCGCACGAAAATCGGGGCATGAATAGTCGTGACGGTTGCAGATGCACTCCAGTAACCCTTTGCCAGCTGTCAGGGGCAATGATGGCGAATACGGAACAATCTTTGTTCTGAGCCAGTTGTACCCGAATAGGGAAGCCAGAAAGTCTTGATCAGAAAGGCATCCCATACGCGGTAACTCCAAAGGTCTGAATCCTTAAGAACGTACCTCGGTTTCCAGACACAGTAAGGGCCTTGGTCATAAGGAGGCAGCACGGGGCCCCGTCCAAAAGTGTGGGATCGACCTCGACAACGGTATGCCTCGGCGTCTCTGAGGATCCTCGAGATAAGACCTTGGATCTTCGGAAAAAGCCGACTCGATGGCCCGGACCAACGCAAGTGACCCGATCAGTGAAACCGATTTAGAAGCAACGTACATCCCGGCAGCTCGGACACCTAAACTACCGGGCTAAGGGGCAACTGTTATGGACCGGCCCTAAGCCCGTATTCTAGATATGGCCCAACAGAGGTAAGTAGCTAGAGGTTACGACGTGGCGCCAATCAAGGAGGAACCAATATCATAACAGACGCGATCTATCGATATCATAGGAGTATCCCAGCTATATCGGCAGGATATGCCGAACATGATACTGGCCTCAGATATCTAGCATGCTCGAGATATCCTCTTGAGGAACCTCTATAAATACAGAAGGACGCCATCCAGGTGCACACGTTCTATCTTATGCTCACTTTATTTCTTGTAACACAGAGCACACACACCACCCCTCTGGATTCGTATACGCTCGAACTACATGGACTTTGATCCCTTCAAAGTGTATGTAGGCTCTAAGCTTGACACCTAGTCAAGTCCAATCTGTCCTGTTCCTAGAACAGAACAGTTATATTTTTATTTTGTTTTAAGAATCATATTTTTTTTCCCAAATTTTTTAAGGATTATATTGATTTTGAATGTTCTCAAAGCAAAATTGTTAACAAAATATTATAGGATTATATGAGGGAACATGAGCGTCAAAATATTAGGACAGATTGATTTAAATAGTACTCCAAGAAGCGGAAGAAGGGGGAAAAAACTACCTTCAGACATATTTATAAAAGAAATAGAAGTTGGCTTTTATATGTGAGTATTATATTTAGAATTGGGTTAAAGTATACATTTGGTTCTTTATGTTTGCCATTGGTATCATTTTAGTTCCTTAAGTTTGTAAAGTGTACGTTTGGTCCCTTAATACTAACACCGTTAGTCTGACTTAACAGAAAATACTGACTCAACAATTTTAAGCGATAACTATGCAATTAAATGCCGACTAAGCATGTTTATATATCAGTATTTAAATAAATTAACATTTTAAATCCTATAAATTGAAAAATATTTAATTTTCATTGACAAAAAAAATATATTTAATCTTCAAAAATTGTGAAAAACTGCAAAACAGTCTGTAAAAATTATTATTTTTTCAATTAATAGGATTTAAAATATTAATTTATTAAAATACTAACATATAAGCATGCTTGGTCAGCATTTAATTGCATAGTCATCGCTTAAAATTGTTAAGTCAGTATTTTCTGTTAAGTCAGACTAACGATGTTAACATTAAGAGACCAAACGTACATTTTACAAATTTAAGGGACTAAAATGATACCAGAGGTAAACATAGAGGACCAAATATATACTTTAGCAAAGACCAAAAAATACCTTATCTAAAAGCCAAATGAATTACACGACATTATGTTTGTGTTTGAAAATAAAAAAAGTAATCATGAAAAATTTATACATGACTTACTATATATATATATATGCGCACGTGTCTTTGTGACCTTTTTCTTTGAAAAGTATTAAAATTAAACAAATATATAATTTTATATTACAAATATATTACGAATAAGATTCCAAATTCATTATTACTTGCATGATGATCAAATTATATTATATTATACACCAATAAATGTACTCCTTACACCGGTTGTAACATGGACAGACTACTACTACAAATTCAAGTATGTATAAAATTTAATAAATAACGGTTACTATGAATAAATGTTATATATATTGAGGAGGAGGTTAAGCAAAAATTTATAACACTAAAACCTAACAGTTAAATATGCATATCGTCATGTATTGAAAAGCAAAATTCGTGAAAACAAAAATATAATGGTTGCAATATTAATTGTCATATATTTACTCACAAAAATGATGGTTCTTACAAATTAACCATCATGTAAAACTTTCAAACAATTTATTTGCACAACTTTATTTCAACAAAAACAAATATATAACGGTTATAATAATTTAACATAAGGTATTATTTCTAAATATTTAACAATTAAAAATAATAATCGTCACATATAAGAAGACAACATTTTTTTAAAAAAATTATTTGATAATATTTAACCGTTCTTCACAATGAACTATTATGCATTTTTCTTGAATATTTAATAATAAAAAAATTATTTGATAATACATTACGGTTCTTCACAGATAATTGTTGAGTATATATTATTTAATATAAATAAACATAGAATAATGGAAAATATCATATATAGGGGAATAGGTCCAAAAAAAATAATTTAACAGTACATTACAGTTTTTCACAAAAAACCATTTAGTATATATTATTTAATAAAAGTGGGATTTTGAAAGCTATCATATAAGGAAGTAGGACCCTAGAAAAACATTGATAAAACATTATGGTTCTTCACAAAGAACCCATATTTTTTAGAGGGTTAAATAGTAAATTTGCCTCAGAAGTATACATCTAAAAGTAATATTGCCCTGGAAGGGGTTTTTTTTTCCGTTGTCAACATTAGTTTTTTTTTTTTTTTAAACACAAAAGGGCAAGTTTGCTACGTTTTTAGACTTCCAGAGTGACATTCAACCTAAAAAAGCTTCTAGGGAAATATTGCTCCTAAGCTATACTTTTAGGACGGATTTACTACTTAACCTTTTTTAAAATATAAATAAAGGTGGGACTTTGAAAGATGTCAAATATAAGAAGGTGAGATCTTTTTTTTAAAAAAAGAATAATACATTACAGTTCTTTACTAAGAACCATTAATTATTTTAACAATATATTATAGTTCCTTCCTAAGAACTGTTTGTTAGTTCTCTATGTTTTTGATAATAATCAACAATTGTAAACATGTTTTGAAGTTTCCAAATTTGCTAAAAATCATCTGTCAATTGGAAACTCGAGTATTGGGTTGTATACTCGAGTATTGAGTTGACAGTGGATTGCTCAAATGCATTTTACAAAGCAATACTCGAGTATTGGAGTCACAGAGAGCAATCAAGTTTTTGTCCAGAGTGCATACTCGAGTATTGAGTTTGTATACTCGAGTATTGGACTTACAGAGAGCACTCAAGTTTTTCAAGCTGAGTCAATACTCAAGTATTGGGAGCAATACTCGAGTATTAGACTTACAGAGAGCAAACAAGTTCTCACCTTGAGTGAATACTCGAGTATGGGACTTGTATACTCGAGTATAGGCCTTACAGAGAGCCTTCAAACTTTTATAACTGTTGGAAACTCGAGTATAGGTTTTACATACTCGAGTATTGGGCTCTTACAAAGTTTTTAAACTAAACATCTGTTTATGAATACTCAAGTATTCATTTGAATACTCAAGTATTGACATGGAAAAACTTCACAAATTTTGAAATTGAATCAATACTCGAGTATTGGTTTGCAAACTCGAGTATTGGCCATACAGAGAGGTTATCCATTTGTCAATGATTTGAATGCTCAAGTATTGGAATGAATACTCAAGTATTGAGGTTTTGAACTTAAACAAGTTTTCACATTAAACAGTTCAAAACTCGAGTATAGACTTACATACTCGAGTATTGACATTGGTTTTCAAGTTCAAGTCACGATGATTTGCCTCTGGAAGAAGCACACTCGAGTATCAGTTTGGATACTCAAGTATTGACTCAAGTACACAGTGACATACCCGAATATTGAGGAACATACTCGAGTATTGGGCGCTGAAACTGATTTTCAAATCACACGAATTTGTAAAACACATTCATTTGATCTAGATACTTGCATTAATCATTCTTATATGTTCTTAGCTATGTTTAACCACCTTGCTAAGTGAGTTTCAGTTGACCTAGAAGAAGATTAATGAAGGTCAAAGGCAAAAAGCATAAAGTGTTCAGAGCATTTAATGCACTTCAGAAAATTAACCTCCTTTTGGTTAATCCACCTGAGCACGCCTTCACAACGGTAAAGAATGATTACTACATCAAGAAAACTCTTCTCCAACGGGCAAATCCACAGAGAGCCACCTCAGATCAAATATACATCTGGATTAAGTGGAGATTAGAGAGAGAAGCTGACCAAAGTTAACACTAATCAACTACAACGGTTTGATTCATTCTACAACGGTCAATTAATGCTCTCTAAGTATAAATAGAGTGCATTCAAGGCTTCTCAACAACCAAGAATATCAGAAAACGCACAAGCATTCAATAGTCTTACCTACCTTCTGTTTTCTATTGTAAATTGTCTTTTGACATTGTGAGCTTCGGTGATAATCATTATCTACTCTTTGTGAGAGTTTTAATTATTCATTGATTATTGATTGAAAAGAACCATAAGTCAGGGGACTTGGTGGTTGGGTTCATTGATTAACACTTGTAAGGGGGAGTGAGTTCTAGTGAGAGAACTACTCTTGAGTGCAGAGTGTGTAATCAATCGAAATAGTGGAAAATCCCAGAGTGTTTGGGGACTGGATGTAGGTCAAGTTGATAAGACCGAACCAGGATAAATTCTCTTGTGCAAGCTTTTCTTCCCTTCCTCTGATTTACCCTGTTTTCTCTAGGTTAAAACAGAGCATTCTTCAAAAATTTTAAAGATACCCAATTCACCCCCTCTTGGGTAACCAACTTCATTTTCATTTGGTATCAGAGCAAGGTCTTCTCATAAGAGCTTAACATCTCGAGAAGGATCAAGATGGAAGGTATTCTACCCGATGGAGCTTCTATCAACCGACCACCAGGCTTCAGTGGACAACATTATTCCTTCTGGAAAGCCAAATTCAAAGTCTTTGTTATGGCTTCTGAATATGGGCTATGGAGAGTATTTGAGGTTGGAGATTATGCATCAACTGTGATGGAAAATGGTCATAGAGTTCCAAAGCCAGAAGATGCCTATGATGAGAATGATCGAAGAAATGTCACTCTTAACAGCAAAGCCATTCTCATGTTGCAAAGTGCTCTTAGTCAACAAGAGTATTTCAGAATTTGCACTTTGCCATCAGCAAAGGCTATGTGGGGTGCTCTAGAAATAGCTCATGAAGGAACCACCGGAGTCAAGGAGAATAGGGTCAATACACTCATGACAGAATACGATCTTCTTCGCATGAAATCTGGTGAATCCATCATTGATTTCCAATTAAGACTCACTCATCTGATCAACCAGCGTGCTGCCTTAGGAAAGACTTATGATCAACCGGTTCAAGTGAGAAAAATTCTCAATACTCTCAGCAAAGAATGGGAAGCCAAAGTGACAGCCATTGAGGAAGCACGTGGAGAGTCAATGAGCTCAGTAGCAGCCTTGTTTGGTAGTCTATCCGAATATGAAGGAAAGCTCAAGTTCAAAAAAGAGCTTGATGAAGTGAGTGGCAAGAACAAAGGAGTAGCCCTCAAGGTTGTGAAGGAAGCTAAAGAGTCAGATGCTGAGGAAGAAGAGGATGAAGATGAAGAATTGGGCATGATGGTTCGAAGATTCAAAAAGTTCTACAAGAAGGACCAAGGCTTCAGAAAGTTTCACAAAGGGAGCTCCAACTTCGAATAGAAGAAGCCTATTATATGTTATGAATGCGAGAAGCCTGGCCATATCAAATTAGAATGCCCTCAGTTGAAGAATCAAGAGAAAGAAAAGAAGAAATTCAAAAAGTTCAAGAAGAAGGCATATGTTTCAGCCATATGGGGAGATAGTTCATCCGATGAAGATGAAGCTGAAGAAGATGAAGAAAAAGCAAACATATGCCTGGTAGCTCAAGAACAACAAGATGATGATGAGGTATATGAATCCAAACCTTCCTATGATGAACTCTTTGATGAATATAACATTGTGCAAATGGAGTTTGAAAAACTTGCTGAAAAGTATTTGGCTTTGAAAAAGAAAAACACTACTCTTGAATTGCAAGTTGAACGACTTTCTTCTCAAGAAATTCTAGTCTGTGATGAATGCCCCATTTTGGAGAAAAAGAATTTACAACTTACCAAAGCACTCGAGAAATTCACTAAGGGAAGTGAAATGCTCGATGTAATTCTCAAACAACAGAGGTTTATAAATGATAGATGGGGCATTGGTTATAGACCAGATTTCGATAAGAAGAAAGGCAAGAAGAAGAGTGGTCAAAAATCATATATGAACTATTTTACAAAATCGGTTCATTCTTCTAATCCATTTGCACATTGTAACTACTGTAATAGGAAGGGTCATTCTACTTCATCTTGCTTTCATAAAAATGAGAGAAAAGTCAAACCTGTAGGGAATTATCAATGGGTACCAAAAGGAACTTATGTTCCCAAGGTCCAAGCTAACCCCAAAGGACCCAAGAAAAGATGGGTACCTAAAACTTAATCCTTTGTGGATTGAAGGTGTGTCTAAGAGCATCAAGACCCAACAAATGGTACATTGATAGTGGATGCTCAAGATATATGTCGGGAGACAAATCCAAGTTTCTCTCAATCAAGCCTAAGGAAGGTGGCAAGGTGACCTTTGGTGGTGACCAATCCGGAAAAATTGCTGGAATTGGAGAGATTGGAAACAATGAAGGTCTACTCATCAAAGATGTGTACTTTGTAGAAGGTTTATGCCACAACTTCCTTAGTGTGAGCCAAAGCATCGACAAGGGTAACTTAGTTATCTTTGATTCTAATGAATGCTTGATTGTGAAAAAGGATTTGGTTTCTATAGATGATTTGAAAACAAAAGCTTTATTTAGAGCACCTAGAGATGGTAATTGTTATACTCTCAACCTCTCTAGTAATGCTTCTATTTCTGAAAATTGTTTTGTAAGCAATTCAAATAAGAGTTGGCTTTGGCACAAGCGTCTAGCTTATGTCAACATGTTTCAACTTGACAAGTTGCTGAAAAAGGATTTAGTTATTGGCATTCCCAAACTTAGTTTCAAAAATGATTTGATTTGTGAAGCATGCCAAAAGGGAAAACAAACTAAATCATCTTTCAAAAACAAAAATGAAATATCTACTAATAGACCATTGCAATTGCTACATATGGATCTTGTGGGTCCAGCAAGGGTGAAGAGACTTGGTGGCAATTTATACACATTGGTTATTGTAGATGACTTCTCTAGATTTTGTTGGACTATTTTCTTGTCTTCTAAAGATGAAACGTTTGAGCAATTTGTTGTGTTTGCCAAGAAGGTCCAAAATGAGAAAGGTCTTTCAATTTCAGGTATAAGAACTAATCATGGTGGCGAATTCAAAAACAATGCCTTCGCTGAGTATTGCAACAATATGGGGATTGATCACAACTTCTCAGCTCCAAGGACTCCACAACAGAATGGTGTTGTTGAGAGGAAGAATAGAGTGCTCACTGAAATGGCAAGAGCAATGCTGAATGAGAACAACACCTCACAAGTGTTTTGGGCTGATGCGATGAGCACCGCTTGCTACATCTCAAACCGAGCTTACTTGAGGAAGAAGTTGAACAAGACTCCATATGAGCTCTACAAAGGAAGGAAGCCAAATCTGAGCCACCTACACATCTTTGGATGCAAGTGCTATGTGCACAATAATGGTAAAGAAAATCTTGGTAAATTCGATTCCAAAGTAGATGTAGGAATATTTATTGGTTATTCAAATAGGAGCAAAGCATATAGAGTCTTCAATACTAGAACTAAGGTTGTAGAAGAGTCTATTCATGTTGTGTTTAGTGAACAAGAGACTGATAAATCCTTGAACGATGAGGAAGAGATCATTTTCAAGAACCAATTCTTTTCGAAAACTACTCCTACTCCTTTTGAAAATTCTGAAAATGTTTTTGAGGCTGATCCTGAAAACAATTTAGAAAATCCAGATCAGTCTCAGCCTAGAGCTTGGAGATTTATAAGAAATCATCCCTTAGACCAAGTTATAGGTGATGTGAATTAAGGAGTAAGAACTAGAAATAGTGCTTTGAATGAAGTAACTTTTTCTGCATTCATTTCGCATATAGAACCCTCTAAGATAGATGAAGCCCTTTCAGACAATGATTGGGTGATAGCTATGCAAGAGGAGTTACATCAATTTGACAGAAATCAAGTTTGGGACTTAGTACCTAGACCCAAGGACCATTCGGTTATTGGGACAAAATGGATATTTAAGAACAAACGTGATGAGTCTGCAATCATTGTCCGTAACAAGGCAAGATTGGTTGCAAAAGGTTACAACCAAGAGGAAGGCATAGACTATGAGGAAACTTATGCTCCAGTAGCAAGATTGGAGGCCATAAGAGTCCTTCTAGCCTTTGCATGTGTTAAAGGTTTTAAACTTTTTCAAATGGATGTAAAAAGTGCTTTTCTAAATGGTTTTATACAAGAGGAGGTGTATGTTGAACAACCTCCAGGTTTTGAAAACGATCAATTTCCTGATCATGTTTATCGACTTAAGAAAGCATTGTATGGTCTTAAACAAGCTCCTAGAGCTTGGTATGAAAGATTAAGTCAATTCCTACTTGATCAAGGATTTATCAGAGGAAAAGCTGACACAACTTTGTTTATCAAGAAAAATAAGTTGAATGAAATTTTGATTATCCAAATTTATGTTGATGATATAATCTTTGGTGCTACTAATGAAGCTTTGTGTGAGGAATTTTCCAAGACTATGCAGGGTTAGTTTGAGATGTCAATGATGGGAGAGCTCAACTATTTTCTTGGGCTACAAATCACACAAAGAAAGGATGGGATCTTCATCTCCCAAACAAAATATCTCAATGATTTGCTGAAGAAGTTTGGGATGGACCAATGCAATGGGGCTGACACTCCTATGAGTGCAACAACTTCATTGGATGCTGATGAAGAGGGCAAGGACTTCAACATCACAAAGTATAGAGGGATGATTGGATCATTACTCTACCTCACAGCAAGTCACCCGGACATCCAATTCAGTGTTGGAATGTGTGCAAGGTTTCAATCCGCTCCAAAGGAGTCCCATGCTGAACATGTGAAGAGAATATTCAGATATCTCTCAGACACAAAGTCCCTCGGATTATGGTTTCCCAAAGGTCAACGTGAACATTTGGTGGCATACTCAGATTCAGACCATGCCAGCTACAAGACTGATAGGAAGAGCACAAGTGGACAATGTGAGTTCTTTGGCAACTCACTTGTATCTTGGTTCAGCAAGAAGCAAACAAGTGTAGCCGTCTCATCTACTGATGTTGAATATGTAGCCATATCAAGTTGTTGTGCACAAGTGTTATGGCTCAAACAACAACTTGCTGACTTAGGAGTCCATCAAAAAGAAATCCCGATATTGTGTGACAACACAAGCACAATAAGCTTGGCAAAGAATCTAGTTCAACATACTCGGACCAAGCATATTGATGTGAGGCATCATTTCATAAGGGATCATGTCCAGAAAAGAGATGTCAAAGTCATGTTCATCCCAACTCATCTTCAACTTGCTGACATCTTCACAAAGCCTCTAGCCAAGGAACAATTCAATTTCATAAGAAGAGAATTGGGAATGGTAAATCCCAATGAATTGTAAGCAATTCTCATCCAATTTAATGTTAGTTATGTTTTTGATGATTAATCTATACTAACTTAAGCATCGGAGTGTTTAGTTGTAGTTTTGCAGAATGTTTTGAGATTTCAGATGATGCATACTCAAGTATTAGCTACAATACTCGAGTATTGAAATGCCAGAGAGCAATACTGAAGTTTTTGAAGAGCTATACTCAAGTATAGATATTGGATACTCGAGTATCCACGAGGCAGAGAGCAAACTGTTGAGGAAGAGACTCAATACTCGAGTATGGGAGTGCAATACTCGAGTATTCACCAGACAGAGGCCAAACCTGAGTTGAAGAGTTTCAATACTCGAGTATGTAAGTTGGATACTCGAGTATTGGTCTCGGGGATTCAAAAGTTCACCACACACTTTTGAAGTCCAGGTTAGTATACTTCCTTCAATACTTGAGTATGTTAGTCCAGTATTCAATACTCGAGTATGGGTGTTAATACTCGAGTATTGGTGCGCAGTTATATATATAGAGACTATTCATGTTCTTCATTACTTGCATTAATACTCAAGTTTGCCCTAGGCGTCTCTTCTTCTTCTCTCACCTTCTCTCTGAAACCGTCGCATCTCCCCACAAACTCTCTTGCTATTCTTCATAATGTCTTCCAAATCTCCTTCTAAGCCAAACCCTAGCGCCCAATCGTCCAAGGAAGGGGAGAAATCAACGCAGGCTGCTCCTCCTCCTCCTCAATGCTCTGTGAGGATGAAATCCGTCCCTAATTGACTACGTCACGGCGTTGATCGTTCGTCAGAGGAGTCAGTCAAAACATTCCCGAAGCTTCTTCTTCTCCTAACCTCAAGAAAAGGGGTGTGACAATCCGAGAACCGATTCCTTCTCCACCAAGGAAGAAGAGAACTGTAGTCGAGCAAAGCAAGGCGCAAGGGAAGAAGAAAGCAGCTCCGAGGAAGGCAAGGACCAAGAGAGCATCTTCTGTCGTTACTTCTTCTTCCGAGTCATCTGTCGAAGCTTCTGAGACCGAGTCTGAAGAGGTGCCTCCGGTCATCGCCAACGCTATCGAAGAGATTAAGTTGCACAAGTCGGCTCCGGAAGGTTTTACCATTGCCACTGTACCCCTTTCACCTGAGCTCAGCCTCAAATTCAAAGACCAATACACCAATAGAGGTTTCTGTGCTGTGGTGTCAGTGGATTTAGCCTCTGTGTATCAAGAGTGCAATGTGGACCTCTCACCGTGGTTTGCCCCATATGAGTCTTTTGTTTCTATTGCCACACCTTTCTATCCTAACTTGGTGAAGCTCTTCTACTTCAATATGGTGTCGGACAATATTCTGAATTCGGATGGTGAACTAGTTGAGAAGCGTGTGTCAACCACTGTCAAAGGCGTGAAGTTCACTCTATCTACTTCTATCCTCAACACAATTTTGAAGATCACCAATCCTCCTCCTGCTACCACTCCTACCTACACTGATGAGGAGATTTACTCAACTTTTGTCCCTGATACTGAGTTTCCTGAAGATCAGAGACATAACTTGTCCTTCAAGCCATCTGCGATGTCTCCTCTGAACCGTGTCATATGGTATATCTATTCGAGGAACTTCGTTCAGAAAGGAGGTAGCTTTACGCATTTTACTCAGAGGGACTACAGATTCTTCACCGCCTTTGTCAAGCAACATCCGTTGAATATTGGGCATTGGATCTTCAAAGAGATGAGCCAGTTCAAGTTTGCCTCCCAGAAGACTTCACATATACCTTTTCCTTCGCTCGTGTCATTGATACTATTCTATCACCAGATTTGGTATGTGGGGCCTCCAGAGAGCATGAAGTACATTCCGGCCTTTGGCAAGTCTCAGTTCAACTTCATGAAGATCACCTTTGAGGCTGAGGGATCCGAGCAATCAAGAGCACCTCCAAGATCCCAGGCCAGAGCATCTCAGTTCATTGCTCATGAGGCTCAGTCCGCTCCACCTCCTCTTCCTCCGGATTTTGACTTGCGAGTCAAGGAAGTTGTTGACACTGCCATTGCTGCTCTTTTTATCCGTATGTAGTTTGAGATTGGCAAGTTGGGTGCTGATATCAGGATTGGGCTAAATGAGGTGATTGCTGCACAGGAAGAGATGAAGACTCAAGTGGAACAACTCAAGGAACAGACTGAGAAGAAGCAGGATGAGATCTTCGATCAGCTGATTGATTTGGATGCCCGTTTGTCCACTGCCATGATCACTACTGCTGTCACACGGGATAACATAGACAAAGTGATTAGGCACTTCGACATCGGATCCTCCTCTTCCACCTTTGGCTTCACCACTGCCCCTACCTCATCCACCACCATACCTGAAGCTCAGCCGTCTTCTCCATCATTTGCATTTCCTAGTCCACCTCACCAGTCATCATCCTCTCCCGCATCCACTTCCACTCCGGCCATTGTCATTATACCTTCACCCTCTACACCAGCCACCATAGTATTACCTTCATCCACTACACCTCCCACTGAGATTCTACCATTTCCTCTTCCATCTCCAGAGACTCCTACTACTGAGCCCTTTCATCTTTCTCCTTCCACTGATCCTCCCCATTTTGAAGATGACAAAGGGGGAGAAGCAGAAAAGGACGTCTAGGGAGTTAGTATTAGGAAGAATTTGAGTTTTTTTTTTGGTTTAAAGTTGCATTGTGTTTTTGATTTCCTGATATCAGTGGACTTGTAGGCTGTTTTATCATTTCTGATATCAATGATCAATGTATATGTTACTTGGTGTTTAATGAATGTATCTTTCAGTTCATGATTACAAATTTCTGCTGCTAATCTCTGAGTTTCTAAGTTTATAATGCACATTTGTTCCATCGTTTAACTCATTGAACTGATTTTTAGAAAATTCCATTTCAAAAGCAAACACTCTCTGAAATTCTTGAAAATATTGGTTTACAAGTGTTGTCATCAACAAAAAGGGGGAGAATGTTAGTTCTCTATGTGTTTTGATGATAATCAACAATTGTAAACATGTTTTGAAGTTTCCAAATTTGCTAAAAATCATCTGTCAATTGGAAACTCGAGTATTGGGTTGTATACTCGAGTATTGAGTTGACAGTGGATTGCTCAAATGCATTTTACAAAGCAATACTCAAGTATTGGAAGCAATATTCGAGTATTGGAGTCACAGAGAGCAATCAAGTTTTTGTCCAGAGTGCATATTCGAGTATTGAGTTTGTATACTCGAGTATTGGACTTACAGAGAGCACTCAAGTTTTTCAAGCTGAGTCAATACTCAAGTATTGGGAGCAATACTCAAGTATTGGACTTACAGAGAGCAAACAAGTTCTCACCTTGAGTGAATACTCGAGTATGGGACTTGTATACTCGAGTATAGGCCTTACAGAGAGCCTTCAAACTTTTATAACTGTTGGAAACTCGAGTATAGGTTTTACATACTCGAGTATTGGGCTCTTACAAAGTTTTTCAACTAAACATCTGTTTATGAATACTCAAGTATTCATTTGAATACTCAAGTATTGACATGGAAAAACTTCACAAATTTTGAAATTGAATCAATACTCAGGTATTGGTTTGCAAACTCGAGTATTGGCCATACAGAGAGGTTATCCATTTGTCAATGATTTGAATACTCAAGTATTGAGGTTTTGAACTTAAACAAGTTTTCACATTAAACAGTTCAAAACTTGAGTATAGACTTACATACTCGAGTATTGACATTGGTTTTCAAGTTCAAGTCACGATGATTTGCCTCTGGAAGAAGCACACTCGAGTATCAGTTTGGATACTCAAGTATTGACTCAAGTACACAGTGACATACTCGAGTATTGAAGAACATACTCGAGTATTGGGCGCTGAAACTGATTTTCAAATCACACGAATTTGTAAAACACATTCATTTGATCTAGATACTTGCATTAATCATTCTTATATGTTCTTAGCTATGTTTAACCACCTTGCTAAGTGAGTTTCAGTTGACTTAGAAGAAGATTAATGAAGGTCAAAGGCAAAAAGCATAAAGTGTTCAGAGCATTTAATGCACTTCAGAAAATTAACCTCCTTTTGGTTAATCCACCTGAGCACGCCTTCACAACGGTAAAGAATGATTACTACATCAAGAAAACTCTTCTCCAACGGGCAAATCCACAGAGAGCCACCTCAGATCAAATATACATCTGGATTAAGTGGAGATTAGAGAGAGAAGCTGACCAAAGTTAACACTAATCAACTACAACGGTTTGATTCATTCTACAACGGTCAATTAATGCTCTCTAAGTATAAATAGAGTGCATTCAAGGCTTCTCAACAACCAAGAATATCAGAAAACGCACAAGCATTCAATAGTCTTACCTACCTTCTGTTTTCTATTGTAAATTGTCTTTTCACATTGTGAGCTTCGGTGATTATCATTATCTACTCTTTGTGAGAGTTTTAATTGTTCATTGATTATTGATTGAAAAGAACCATAAGTCAGGGGACTTGGTGGTTGGGTTCATTGATCAACACTTGTAAGGGGGAGTGAGTTCTAGTGAGAGAACTACTCTTGAGTGCAGAGTGTGTAATCAATCGAAATAGTGGAAAATCCCAAAGTGTCTGGGGACTGGATGTAGGTCAAGTTGATAAGACCGAACCAGGATAAATTCTCTTGTGCAAGCTTTTCTTCCCTTCCTCTGATTTACCCTGTTTTCTCTAGCTTAAAACAGAGCACTCTTCAAAAATTTTAAAGATACCCAATTCACCCCCCTCTTGGGTAACCAGCTCCATTTTCACTGTTAAGTATTCTTTTATACAAGCAAAGGCAAGATTCTAAAAGATATCAAATATAAGAAGCAAGATTCTGGGAAAAAAAATGATTTAACAAGATTCTAAAAGATATCAAATATAAGAAGCAAGATTCTGGGGAAAAAATGATTTAACAATATTTTATAGTTCTTCACTAAGAACTGTTAAGTATTCTTTAATGAAAATGCAGGATTTTGAAAAAAAAAATCAAATATAATGAGACGAGATTCAGAAAACAAAAATATAAGCAGGCGAGATTTTGAAAAAAGTTTATTTGACACAGCTTTTTAAACTCCTTCTCAAACGTTTTTTGAGCTTCTCTAGTGGGTCTCATACTCTTTTTTCCATAAGTTTTGTTCTAGCATTGCAAGTCTTTTCCTCCACTACTATCCTAAGTCTTTATTCTGTAGCTCCTTCCTCTTGTGATTCTTACTCATGTAAGTTTTCATTTTTTAAATTAATTTTTTAGTTTTATTTTTTATTTTTTATAATGAGTGCTAACTAGTTGATGCTCAAGGTCACATGTTGGGATTATGATATCTAATCTGATAGACGTCAGTATGAACATTAAAAGAGACAGAGAAACACAAGAGAAACTGTAAACACATTATCCTTCTGAGAGAAACTCAAGATTGGGTAATCTTGAGTGGGTTATACATTGTGTTGATTACAACTTGTAAGGGGGAGTGAATCCTAGAGAGAGAGGATTACTTCGAGTACGAAGTGTGTGATCAAGCAGTGTATCCTTACGGTGTGTAAGGGGGAGTATCTCAGTAAGAGATTTGTAAAAGGCTGCACAAGTGCCCGGCTAAACTTGTGGGATTGTAGCAGTTCTCAAGTACCCGATTAAAGCTTGAGTGAGATAGTGGATTGAAAATCCCAAGTGAGGCTTGGGGACTGGACGTAGGTCAGAGAGGGCCGAACCAGTATAAATCTGTTTGCAAGCTCTTCTTCCTTATCTTTTGCATTCCCAGCATTTATATTTGAGCAATTATCAATTGTTTGAAAACTTACTTTTGTTACTCAAGATGAAAACACTGAATTGCGAAAATGTTTTAAAGAGTGGAAATTTTTATACTTCACCCAATTCACCCCCCCTCTTGGGTGATAGCCGGAACTTACATTTGGTATCAGAGCTAGGCTCTTGTTTAAAGGACTTAACCGTCTCAAGAGTTTTAATGGCTGATTTTGGGTGTTCCTCACTTTCTGAAGGCTTTGATTATACAATTCCACCGGTTCTCAAAGATATTGATTTTTGGTTTTGGAAAGCTAGAATGACTAGTTTTATCAAAGCAACTGATTTTGATATGTGGAATGTTTTTGTAAATGTCTTTGATTTCAAACCAAGAAAGGATTGGACAGAAAAAGAAAAGAAATGGTTTTCATTGAACATTAGAGCAATGAAAATTTTGTATGGTGCTTTAACTGAAAATGATTTTGTGAAAATCAAATATTGCTCTAGTGCTAAAGAAATATGGGATACTCTTGATTCTTTTTATGCTTCTAACAATTGTGTTGAAGTTTGTAGTGTTGATAGTTCATCTGAAATTACAAGCGATGTATCCTCACTTGATGAACAATTGGAAGTGGAGAATGAAGAAGGAGAAATCATCGAATACTTCCAAAATCCAGTCAACACAAAAGAACAAGAGAAAGACGATTCCCAAGGAGATCTCATGGAAGATCATGATGAATCATTATCTAAAGCTCAAGATGCACAAGTGGTAAACAACTCCAATTCTTCTTGTGTAGTTACGAAAAGTGTTTTTGAACGTTTTCATAAAATTGTTTTTCAACCATTGACTGATTCTATTTTGAAAAACAAAAATGTTCTCAAACATGCTGGAAAATCATATGGGAAGAAAGAATACACAAATATGAGTCACTTGAGATTGCATCCACTAGATCCGCATAATTCTTGCAAAGTTGTTCATAATAAACATAATTCTATTATTTGCAATTATTGTGGAAAATTTGGGCATATTTCTCATACATGCTATATTAGGAGAAATTCTAATGTGAGAAATAAATTTGTTTGGATTCCTAAAGGACAATCAAGGTCCAATACTAACTATCAAGGACCCAAGTATAAATGGGTACCAAAATGTCCTTCTAGTGCTTTGAGTGTGCAGATGGATTCCAAAGAAAATGGACATAACGGTACTGAGAAGAAGAAGAATCCAAGAGTTTCTCATGAACCTAAAAGAAAATTCACATCAGTTAAGAGAACTCATGGAGAAGCCATTGCTACAACCTCATTCTCAAATCAAAAGAAGCAATGATACAATCAAGAGGTCTATGTTCCACCTCAAGAACAAACTACCATAGAGTACCATTCAGCTATCTTGAGGAGAACAAGAAAAGGAGATTCTCTCAACTATCAAATAGAAGACTCTTGAAGTCTATATCCCTTGGGAGAGCTTTGCCAACACCCATGGGACAACATATGAAGAACCAATGGGTAAGCAAAGTCAATCCTCCTTATACCTAAGGCTAAGGTATACAATGGTAAAACCTCCTATGCTATCATCTGAAATTTTCTTTGAGGTTTTATATCTTGTAGCCTTAGGAATGAGCATTGCAACTATTTCCCTTAAAAATCGGGTTCTCACACCCTGATCTATTTTTGAAAGAGATTGCAATGTTCAATAGTTTAATTCTTTATGCATACATGATGATTTGAAAAGAAAGTATTTCTTTTATGCATAAACTCATGTTTAATTCACTTTGCTTAGTTGTTCTGAATTAATTATATTTATAAGAGCATGTGAATTTTGGCTCCTACAAGCTAACGATGATTGGATCCAAGTAAGATTGGATACCAAGAAAGACAAAGATTTATAAAGTTTTGTAGGATGAAAGAAAGCTTCTCAAGAATGCAACATAGAGAAATGATTCAAGTCTTGAGAAAGCTCAACAAGCTATGCTTGATGTTGATGGTGAACAACCGAAAAAGGAGTTGTCTACACCAATCCATCTCAACCAAGCAAGTTTCTATGAGGACAAAGGGAAATACGGTGATATCTAATCCTTACCCCATATTGTGTTTATGTGAAATTCATTCTTGGGTAATGTATACTTGTCCAATACTGTATACCATTAAGCAATCAATTACTTGTGACCTTAAAAATGTTTTCAAGATTGCTAATGGATAACAAGTGAATTTGTGCATAATTTTTCTGACTTGAAAGTTTCTGAGATGCACAAGTCAAGATTTTTTTTTGAAATACAATTCATTCTATGTTTGGAAAATGCATTCCAATGTTTCTAAAAATATGCATGTCTTGATTCAAATGATATCTCAAGATTGGAATTCAATTTCCACCATACTTTGCAAATGCATTGTTTCTCTAAGTACTTCTACAAAGATGAGTTTTCATATCATCAACATCTCAATCTCATATAACATTATCACGATTGATATTTGAGATATTGAAAACTATTTGCATAGTTTATGAAAAGTTCATATCAATGACATATTTTCCATGAATGTATTTTCAAATCGTCATTGAACACTGAATTTCTTGGTATCACATATTCGCTTATGTATCTACTCAAATTTGTAAGATTATTTGTGATACATATTTTTGGAAATATCGTATTCATCTACGAGCAATTCGATTGGATAATGAGAAATTTTGGGAATGTCTAATCCCAATAGATTGTGAATTGCCTCCACTTAATGTTAGTTCTGCGTTTTGATGATTAATTGGTTACTAACTTAAGTATTGGAGAATCTAGATGTGATTTTCATACAGGATGATTATTATCCTCTGAAATCCTGCTGAAGTTTGCTACCAAGAGAAGCAAACTTGACACTGACAAGCTAAATTCAAATCCACAACAAGCGAAGAAGAAATGAAAGTCTGAAGAAAAAGATGAACTTGAGTTTGATGCTTCACCATCTGAGTTTATTCTTTTGTTATGCGCGATTCTAAAACTTGTTTGAATTTGAATTCACCCTGTTTTGTGAAAATGCATACGCATGATTTGAAAAATGTTCATACTCTGATTGCATTCAAATAATGTTTCAAATTGGAAGTTAACATTGTATATTGAATGGTAGATATGCTTCAAATGTGTCCAATTGAGTTTTCCCTGTCATTCACAAATTGATCTATAGAATTCAATGTTTTGCTTGAACTCTTATGTTTCATTCTCTAAATGGTAAGACCTTATGTCAAATAAGTGAATCATATATGAGTTTCAAGCTAATTTCCAGAAATGAATTCAGTATGTGAAAACTTATGCTTGTTGCATAAAACCTTATTGATTAAGCTATTCCAAATATTATGAATGTTCATTAATGCATCATGTGCATTAATCATTAAATGGATTAACTTTCTAGGATAATTCTTTGGAACTTTAGTCATTTGGACTAAAGAATTTATGTTTCATAGCGTATGAATCCTAGTACTTCTTGTGTTACTCAAATACATCAACATTCGTATTCATCTACATTCTGAGTAACTATCTCTGCAAATTCATACTCTTGCCTTGAATGTTCTTATATTTTCAAGACTCTTCTCTCTAAGGCAAGATTATCTCTTGGTCAATAGCAAAGTCATTAAGCTTATATATGTTGTGCTAAGCATGTCTTGACAATGCTTTACTTTCATGACTTTGGCTTTTCAGAAAATTCTTCAACATGTTAACTTCATTGTTCAACATGTTTTCTAAAACTGAAGCATACTGATATATTCATTAAACCTATTGTCTTTCAATATGTTTATAATGAGCATTGTTTTCAAACATGTTTCAAACATGAATCTTTCATCTATCAAAATCTTGATTTCATATTGCATTATCACATTTTTGAAAGATCATTCAAGATTTGAAATACTTTGCATATTTCACTATCTTTCTTGAAAAATTTGAACTTCAAATTGATAAATGCTTATCATTATAGATAAGGTTTTCTATACTCATCAATGACATCTTTTCTGCATCTAGTGTATTCACAAATTGTCATTGAGAAATAACATTTTTGGTATCATTTAGTTGTTACCCTATTCAATTAATTGGCTTGATCTTGTTTGGGTAAAACTATATTTTGATCTTTGATTGTTATACTTCTTGCTCATACGTCATATGGTTTAATCCTATAAGAGTGTAAGAGTTGTCATGTCTAATCTTGTGTGGACTCAAGAATCATTGAGTACCAAAGAACATTCATTTTATTGCAGGTGTTGGTTTTGCTGTCAAAGGCAGAACCTCGAGGTTGAGAAGCCAACCTCGAGGTTGACGGGGTGTCAAACAAAATCTCAAGGTTCCTGAAGGATGGAACCTCGAGTATGGAAGTGGAACCTCGAGTTTTGTGGCAGACAGAGAAGACATCTCATCCAAACAGACAGTGGAACCTCGAGGTTCTAGAGGTAAACTCGAGGTTGGAGGTATGAATGTCAAAGGGCAACCAGAAGGAAGTGTCACTCAAGGAACCGAGATGATAAGGAGCATGTTAACTTGATGAGAAGCTATGAGCAGAAACTAATCTTATACAAAGTTCATTCAGGATTTCAGCGTCTAAGATGCATTCAGAACATCTGATGGTTATGTGACTCTTCATCTTGAAGCTTAGTCACATCTGGGAAAGCTTCAGTATTGATCACATTATCAGATAAAAGCTAGCCCGTGATGCATCTATGGACTACAAACCATTATGACTCAAGTAATTACGACATTACTTGAGTGAGGTATTGTATTCTGCAATAATATTCATATATGATAATCATTTCTCTGTTTCATATCACTCTTCAGGCTAACTTGATTTTATTCACTCAAATTTTTCATGAACTTTAGCCTAAGCAAATCATTTTTAAAAAAATGATCCTTATGCCTTAAACTCTATTATCATCATAAAAGGCATAAGTGATTTGTTTATAACAATTTCAAGTCCACCCAAGTGAACTTGAAAGTTTTCAATTCTGAGGTACCATGTTGTGAGCAAAGATATTTTCAAACTTCATAACATTTGGTGTCACATTATTATTTGATATCATTAAAGGGGATTTCACTTTTTAGTCATGCATTCATTAAGGGGGAGCTTCACATTCATACATGCTTTATACTTTAAAAGCTCACCTTCTTTATTTGAAGAAAAACCCTTTTAACCATACTCATCTGCATTCATATCTTTTGTTAGTTTTGATGATGAGTTAATATCATATTTTCCTTTCATTAGCTTTATTTTAAAAATATCACATAGAAAAGGATACTTTGATATTTGGCTTGCACTAACAAATCTTTTCGAAAGAATGTTTTCAATTTGTAACAGGAGATTTTGTTGTGTTACAATTTTCCTTAACGCACTACAAGGAAAAACTATTAAATTAGGGAAAGATGTCTTGGCGGTTAATCATTGAAGCTGAGATGTGCTCTACATGGATGATTTATGAAGAAAAGGCAAAAGATGGAAGCTGAAGTACTGATGATCATATTCATTCAGATGAGATACAACTCAAGAAGCCAGTACTTTAGTCTCATCCCAGAGGCTATTTAGAGCACATCACATATCTCAAAGCTAATAAATGAACTTCACAGATAGTTCATCAATTTGCAAAACCAACATGAGCATTTCTAATCCCTATCTTTTTATATTCAGTAGAAATTGTGCACATGTTTGGTATCCACATGCTTTAATTGTGAAAGATTTCTTGAAAATTTCCTCAATTTCCTTCAAATGTGTTTTCATAAAAACATTCCAAATTACATTATATTTAGAATGAAAAACACTTTCAATCGGGGAGAGAAAATCAGTTTCTTTGACTCTTTTAACATGCATAAGGTGCATAGGTTCTAGGTGTTGTGTCTCATTGCATTTCATTGTATTTTGCTGATTTTGTAGTAATTGGTTCTGATATCAGTGATTATCAGACTATTTATCCTCTCTGATATCAGTTCTGTGTTTATGAAGTTTGTTCATTGAATACATTTCTAGTTGTTTATATGTTTATCTACTGTCATCCTCTGATCAACTTGTGTTGAAATGCAAAATTAGTCGTTTTCTGATAACTTCAATTCAACTTTTTGCTAATGACAAATAAGGGGGAGAGAATGGCAAGAAAAATATGTTGTATCTAATGTATTCTTACATTCATACATATTTTTCTTAAGGTATTTGCCATCATCAAAAAGGGGGAGAATGTTGGTTATGATTAGTTTTGATGATGTCTTATATAGATGCCATTCTTAATAGCAAAAAGATTGAGTAATATTGTTATCTCCTACATTGACTACCTGCTATATTGAATGTAGATTATTTGAAGTTAAATTAAGAAGAATAATCAAGAAGGAGATAAGAGATGGAAGAAAGAAAGCATTTGCAAAAGTTGAAATGAAGCTTCATCATGTTCTGAATGTTGAAGAAGGCAGAAGCTGCAAATAATGATGAGCCCAAGTTAATTGATGAAGAATGATCAAGTTGGGAGATGGAGAAGGAATAACTTGTTGAATTTAATGAAGAGATCATTATTCAAGTTCTTATATTGATGCTAGAAGTCTCCAAGGTCATATGGAAGTTGGAATGGCTCAATTCAGAGTTAAATCAAGCAAATATGAGGTCCAGGACGAGTAAACTCGAGGTTTGGGCATAAACCTCGAGTTTTGAGTGTCTTCAGCATTTTTGGTGTCACTGGACCAGCCAACCTCGAGGTTGCAAGTGCAAACTCGAGGTTGCAAGTGCCAACCTCGAGGTTGTAGTCATAACCTCAAGGTTTCAGCACTATCAGCAACTCTGGTGCACTCTGTTCCACGTTCAGCTTCTGGCGACCTTTGGTAATTTGATGATATCTTCCAAACCAGAGATCGGATTGAGACGAAACCAAAAGCATTGGAAACTAGACTCCCAACACGTACTTTTGACAAAGATTCAAGTCCAAAAGAGTTCAGATGAATTATTGATGAATTTTACAAGTTGACACAAATATCAGCGTCACAGTCAGGAACAGCCTTTAGTATTTTGAGTATATCTCACAAACGGCAAATCCGATTGGACTGAAATTAGTGGCATATGAAAGTAGACTCACAGAGCTTTCCATCAAGAGTTGAACGGACCAAAACGGAGCTCGGACCAGAGAGATATGGCCCTCAGAAATTGCTCTACTGCAGTATGAGAAGCCATACTCGAGTATCAGTTTTGAACCTCGAGTATTATGACTTACAGAGAGCAAACTGGTTGTCAAAGTAATGACAACCTCGAGGTCAAGTTTGCAACCTCGAGGTTGAGGCTTGTTTTCAAGAACTGAACTTTGCAATTTCAAAAGCAAACCTCGAGTATGGATTTCCAACCTCGAGGTTATCGGGCTCCAGAGGAAAAATGCTCTTTCAACCAAGTTTCCAACCTCGAGGTTACTGTTTCAACCTCAAGGTTGTGAGTTTCTAAAACCAGTACTTGCCTGAAACCTTCAGGCTAACCTCGAGGTTGGCCTCAAGGTTTGTGACCGTTGGTGCAATTTCAAATTTGGGAAATCTGCAATACCTTCTTGTTTGATCTCAATGCTTTCCATGATTATTCTATATTGATTCTAGATATGTTTAACCATCTTTCTAGTGAGTTTCAGACAGATTAACGAAGGTTCATTGAAGGATTAGAGCAAAAAGCAAAAAACTGTCAGAACAATAAATGCACAGCCCAGATAGTTGCTTCCTTTGGTTAATCCACTTGTACACGTCTGCAAAAGGCTAAAAGGAAGATTACTACAACAAGCAAAGTCTTCTCCAACGGGCAAATCCACAGAAAGCCACCTCAGATCAATTATACAACTGGATTAGTTGGAGATTAGAGAAAGAAGCTGACCAAACTTAAAGATAATCAGCTACAACGGTCTGATTGATTCTTCAACGGTCATAAACGGTCACAGACTCTTCTCTACCTATAAAAGACATGGATTGAAGCAGAAAAACGTGGAGACACATGATTACCATGGCAAAATGCTGATACTCTGCTTCTACATCATTCTCACTCTGTTTTCCATATCTAAATAGCTTAGAGAGTGAAATGAATTGTATCTGAACTTCAGTGATCATTTATTCATTCCTTTGAGAGGAAATTCACTGTAAACACATTATCCTTCTGAGAGAAACTCAAGATTGGGTAATCTTGAGTTGGTTATACATTGTGTTGATTACAACTTGTAAGGGGGAGTGAATCCTAGAGAGAGAGGATTACTTCGAGTACGAAGTGTGTGATCAAGCAGTGTATCCTTATGGTGTGTAAGGGGGAGTATCTCAGTAAGAGATTTGTAAAAGGCTGCACAAGTGCCCGGCTAAACTTGTGGGATTGTAGCGGTTCTCAAGTACCCGATTAAAGCTTGAGTGAGATAGTGGATTGAAAATCCCAAGTGAGGCTTGGGGACTGGACGTAGGTCAGAGAGGGCCGAACCAATATAAATCTGTTTGCAACCTCTTCTTCCTTATCTTTTGCATTCCCAGCATTTATATTTGAGCAATTATCAATTGTTTGAAAACTTACTTTTGTTACTCAAGATGAAAACACTGAATTGCGAAAATGTTTTAAAGAGTGGAAATTTTTATACTTCACCCAATTCACCCCCCCTCTTGGGTGATAGCCGGAACTTACATAGAGAACATGGGAAAAAAAAAAAGCTGAAGTAAAATGCTAAATTTTTATTGTTGAGCATCTCACCTTCCTACACTTTCGCTGTCAAAACTATAGGTTGAAATTAGGTTTGTTGAATCAGGTTCTGATATTTGCTCAAGTTTTATATTTGCCTATTTCTATTATATTCTGATTTTCAAAATTATATTCCAACATTTGTTTAAGTTATTAATTTCTTTTAAATTTTATGATCTTTAAATATAATGTATTGAATTTTGAATCCTACAAATATAATTTTTTTTATTTAATATTGTTATCTTGTTAATATCAATGATTATATTATGTCAAATATAATAAATATTAATAGTAAAAATAAATTTAAACAAATAATAAAAATAATTATATATAATAAAAGGGATAAGGGTCTTAAATGGCATGGAAGTTTTCACTCAGGAGCACTAGTAAGACGGAAGTTTTTTTGGACAAAAAATGTCATGGAAGTTCCCAAAACGTAGCATTTTGCCCCTCCATTAATTTTGGCCGTTAAGTTTAACTAAGTGACCACGTGGAATGCCACCTCATTACACGTGGCATGTCACTTCATCAATTAAGAGTCTTCTATGAAGATTGGAGCTAAATACCCAAGAGGGGGGGTGAATTGGGTATCTTTATAAAATTAAAGAGTCTACTCTGTTTATGACTAATGAACACAGGGTAAAACAGAGGAGAGAGGGAGAGAAGCAATGCACCACAAGATTTATACTGGTTCGGTCCTTTCTCTGACCTACATCCAGTCCCCAAGCCTCACCTGGGATTTTCAATCCACTATAATCAAATATTGATTACACACTCTGTACTAAGAGCTGTTCTCTCACTAGAACACACTCCCCCTTACAAGTTGTAATCAATACACCCTAACTACCAAGTCCCCTGACTTGTAGTTATCACAATCAGTAAATGATTTACAAGATAATAACTCTCTCAAAGAGTAGATAGAATAAACACTGAAGTACTAAGTATCAAAATGATACAATACAGATGAAAGCTTGATACAATAAATGACTCAATAAATTTTCGCTCTAAGTAGTTGTACCAGCTTGAGAAGAAGTTAATGCTCTCTATTTATAGGTAGAGAACATTAAATGACCGTTGTAGGATGATTCCAACCGTTGGAAGTGATTAGCTTGGGTTCTAGTCATCTTCTCTCTCTAAACTTCTGCTAATCCAAGACTTTGATGAAGTCTGATGTGGCTCTCTGAGGATTTGCCCGTTGGAGATAACTTTACTTGTTGTAGTAAGTATACTTTAACGTTTAGAAGGCGTGCTCAGATGGATTAGCTGAGAATAGGTTGATTTGCAGAAGTGCATTTAATGCACTGTACACTTTTTGCTTTATGGCTTTGACCTTCATTGATCTTCATCTGTGATTGCTGAAATTCACTCAACAAACTTGTTAAACATAGCTAGGAATATGATTGAATGAATTATGGAAGCAATAAGATCAAACAATAATGATTTGCAAATTCGCGTAACTCAAAAACCAATTTTGACCGTTGTATACTGCAGTATGTTCCTCTATACTGGAGTATGGCACTTGTGCATAAGTGTCCATACTGCAGTATCCAAAGTCATACTGCGGTAAGCAACTTCCAGAGACAAAAACATCGTGATTGATTTTGAAACATATGCTCTATACTGCGGTAAGCAACTAACATACTGCAGTATGCGAGTTTTTGTCAAAGTTAAGAGTCCTCGTGATTGCCCAATACTGCAGTATGAAAACCTATACTGCAGTATGCAATAGTTATAAAATTTTGAGAGCTTTCTGTAAGAGCCTATACTGCAGTATCCAAATACATACTGCGGTATTGACTTGGGTGAGGAAATTTGATTGCTCTCGGGTTGGCCCTATATTGCAGTATACATGCCTATACTGCGGTATTGGCTTGACTTAGAAATTTAGTTGCTCTCTGGATGTCCCTATACTGCAGTATACATAGCTATACTGCGGTATTGGCTTGTTTTGAAAACACGGTTGCTCTCTGGATGTCCCTATACTGCAGTATACATAGCTATACTGCGGTATTGACTTGTTTTGAAAACATGGTTGCTCTCTGGAAGTCCAATACTGCGGTATGTCATCCTATACTGCAGTATTGACTTTACTTCAAAAATTTGCTTGCCTTCTGTAAGTCCAAATACTGCGGTATAGCATTCCATACTGCAGTATTGACTTAACTAGAAAAATTGGATTGTTCTCTGGAAGTCCAATACTGCGGTATGTCATCCTATACTGCAGTGTTGACTTAACTTCAAAAATCTGATGACCTTCTGTAGGTCCAATACTGCGGTAAAGAAACCTATATTGCAGTATTGATTTAACTTGAAAGATTATTTCCTTTCTGGAAGGCCCTTTACTGCAGTATGCAGACCCATACTGCGGTAAGCAACTATCAGATGATTTTTAAACATCTTGGAAACTTCAAAACATGTTTTACACTTGTTGTTAATCATCAAAACACATTGAGAACTAACATTCTCCCCCTTTTTGATGATGACAACACTTGTAAACTTTCTTTTTAAAGAATTTGAAAGATGTATTCTGTTTTGAATTGAAGTTTTCAGAAAGCAATGTGAAGTTATCAGAAAACAATCAGTTTTGCATTTTCAAGCATGAAAGGCAGAGATTGGCATCAGATATGAATTTGAGAACATAAACAACTTGAAATATATTCATAAAATATGATGCATACAAGTGGAGCTGATATCAGAAAAGATGAATACACTGATAATGACTGATATCAGAACACAATCTACATAAATATCAAAATACAGATCTAAACACTAATACAAATCTAGACACTAGACATCTACATCTTTCTCTCCTTCTCCCCCTTTGTCATCAACAAATTCGGGGTCAAGAACAAAGACAGGAGGAGAATAGAGCACCATGGCGGTGTTTGGATCAAAGGAGGGATCATGGGGCTCTGCATATGGAGAAGGTGTAAGGAAAATCTCAGTAGATGGAGTAGGTGGAGATGGGAATGGGCCAGGAAGAATCTCTGTGGTAGGGGTGACTGGGGAAGATGTGGTGTGGGGTGGGCTATGAGGTGGACTAGGAAATGAGAAAGTGGGTGATGATGGTGGTGAGAAGTGAGGTTCTGGTGAGTTTGGGGAAGGCTGAGATACGGGTATAGATGGTTGGGCTTCCGGAACAGGAGTCGAAGAGGATGGACCAGTGGTGAAGCCGAATGAAGATGAAGATGAGCCACCAAGTCCAAAGTGCTGAAGGAGTTGCTGAGCCTTGTCTCTAGCATCTGAGGCTGCGGCTAAGGTGACTGACAATGTAGAGCCCAAGTTGAGCCCTTGATCATCAATAGCATCTTTCACCTTGACCAGTTCAGAGAGGACCTGTGACTGAGCCACGATCACATCCATAACCCCCAACTTGATGTCAGCCCGAATCATATCAAACTCTGCCTTCATCATAGCTCGGTGAGATACAAGTGCAGCATCCACAATTGCTCTAATCCGCTCATCAAAATCTAAAGGTAGTGGTGGTGGAGCAGACTGGGCCTCATGTGCAACTGACTAAGATGCACGAGTCTGAGACCGCGGTGGAGCTCTCGACTGCCCAGATCCTTCCAGCTCGAACTGAATCTTCATCAAGTTGAGCTGAGTCTTGCCGAAGGTCGAAATAAACTTCATCTGCTCGGGAGGACCCACATACCATATCTTATGGTAGTACATTATCAGTGAAACCAGGGATGCAAAGGGCATGTAGGATCCTTTGCGGGACACAAACCTGAAGTGGCTAATCTCCTTGAACAACCACTGCCCAATATTGAGCGGATGCTTGCGGATGAAGGCAGTGAAGAAACGATAGTCCTTCTGCGTGAAGTGCGTGTAGCTCCCGCCCTTTTGCACAAAGTTACGTGAATATACGTACCATATCACGCGGTGCAAATGTGGCATCTCCGAGGGCTTGAAAGTCAAGTGAACCCTCTGATCATCCGGTATGTCCTGACCGGGTAAAAGTGTGGCATATACCTCCTCATTTGAATATTTCGGTGTGGATGCCTCTGGAGGATTAACCACCTTGAGAATCTTGTTGAGGATGGCGGCAGACAGTGTGAATCGTACTCCTTTGACTGATGTTGTGACCCTTTCCTCAATCAGTCTTCCTTCCGAGTCCAAGATGTGATCGGTCGCCATGTTGAAGTAGAACATCTTGACCAACTCAGGACAGTAGGCAGCCTCGATGGAAACGAGCGTAGCATACGGCCCGAACCATGGTGAGAGATCCACGTTGCACTCTCGGTAGACTTGTTCCAGATCAACAGAAGTGACAGTGCAGAATCCTCGGCTCCCAAAAAGATCTTTGAACTTGGCATTTAAACTGGGAGGAAGTAGGACAGGAGTAACCTTGAATCCCTCTGGCGCATTCTTGTGAATTTTGATCTCCTCAACTGTATTTGCTACCACGAGAGAGAAATCTTGCTCAGACTCAGTTTCTGACGAAGAGCCAGAAACCTCAACAGACGAAGGAGAGGAAATGACAGTCGTGAAAGCTCTCTTGGACCTTGCCTTTTGAGGAACAACGGTCCTCTTCCCTTGTTCCTTGCTCGACTCTCCGGTCTTCTTCTTCTTTGCGGCTGAAGATGGGATAGATGTTCTGGATGAAGTTCCCCTCTTCTTGGGATTCGGCGAAGATGCCTCTGGAATAGTTATACCAATTCCAGGAATATGACGATCAATGCCGGTATCTAATCTCCTTGGAATTGATTTTGACCTCGATGCTCTGAGTGGAAGAGAATGAGATTGGGAAGGAAATGAGAGAGATTTGGTGAGGATTTGTGAGGATTTGACGAGGATTTGTGACGGTTTCAGAGAGAGATGGAAGAGAGAGATGCGATACTGCTAGGTCTTACTGTGGTATAGACGCGAGTATGAAAGAACACGGCGTTTCAGTATATATAGACAGACCTCTATACTGCAGTAAGGTTTTTGCATACTGCAGTATAGCATACTTTCATTTACATACTGCAGTAAGGATGGAAGTATACTGACCTGGACTTCAAAAATGTTGAGAGAATTTTCGAAAAACCCGATGGCCATACTGCAGTATAGCACTTACATACTGCAGTATGCCTCTTGCATACCTAAAACTTCGTTTCTGTCTGACCCCATACTGCAGTATATGACTTACATACTGCAGTATATGACTTACATACTGCAGTATACCTCTTGCATGTCTGAAACTCTGAAACCCCGATGGACATACTGCAGTATACCACTTACATACTGCAGTATGCATCTTGCACACTTGGAGATTTGGCCTCTCACACACCCTATACTGTGGTATAGCATTTGCATACCGCGGTATAGCTCTTCTGAAACATCAAAACACCCTGCAGAACAAAGGCTAAACTCTCCGATGCTTAAGTTAGTAAAAATTAATCATCAATAACACATCTAACATTAATTTGAGAGAGAATAACTCACAGTTCATTGGGATTTACCATTCCCAATTCTCTCCTTATGAAAGTGAATTGTTCCTTGGCTAGAGGCTTGGTGAAGATGTCAGCTAGTTGAAGATGGGTTGGAATAAACATCACTTTCACATCTCTCTTCTGGACATGACCCCGGATGAAGTGATGTCTCACATCAATATGCTTGGTTCTTGTATGTTGCACGGGATTCTTGGCCAAGCTTATTGTGCTAGTATTATCACATAGTATTGGGATCTCCTTTAAGTGCACTCCCAAGTCAGCAAGTTGTTGCTTCAGCCACAACACTTGAGCACAGCAACTTGAGGCAGCCACATATTCAGCTTCTGTTGAGGACACAGCCACGGTAGTTTGCTTCTTGCTAAACCAAGAGACAAGTGAGTTGCCAAAGAACTCGCATTGCCCACTTGTACTCTTTCTATCCGTCTTATAGCCAGCATGATCCGAATATGAATATGCCACAAGATGCTCCGGCTGACCTTTAGGAAACCATAGCCCAAGAGTCTTCGAATCAGAGAGATATCTGAATATCCTCTTCACATTTTCAGCATGTGACTCTTTAGGAGCGGATTGAAACCGAGCACACATTCCAACACTGAATTGGATGTCCGGGCGACTTGCGGTGAGATAGAGCAATGATCCAATCATTCCTCTATACTTGGTGATGTTGAAATCCTTGCCCTCTTCATCAGCATCCAAAGAAGTAGTTGTGCTCATTGGTGTGTTAGCCCCATTGCACTTGTCCATTCCAAACTTCTTCAGCAAATCATTTAAATACTTGGTTTGAGATATAAATATCTCATCCTTACGTTGTTTGATTTGCAGTCCAAGGAAGTAATTGAGCTCTCCCATCATTGACATCTCAAATTCACCCTGCATAGACTTGGAAAATTCCTCACACAAAGAGTCATTAGTAGCACCGAAAATAATATCATCAACATATATCTATACAATTAAAATTTCATTCAATTTGTTTTTCTTGATAAACAATGTCGTATCAGCCTTTCCTCTAATAAATCCTTGATTGAGTAAGAATTGACTCAATCTTTCATACCAAGCTCTAGGAGCTTGCTTAAGACCATACAAGGCTTTCTTAAGTCTAAAAACAAGATCCGGAAAGTGTTCATTTTCAAAACCTGGGGGTTGTTCAACATACACCTCTTCTTGAATGAAACCATTTAGAAAAGCACTTTTGACATCCATTTGATAGAGTTTAAAACCTTTTGTGCATGCAAATGCTAGAAGGACTCTTATTGCTTCCAATCTAGCTACTGGAGCATAAGTCTCTTCATAGTCTATTCCTTCTTCTTGATTGTAACCTTTGGCCACTAATCTAGCCTTGTTACGCACAATGATGGCTGACTCATCACGTTTGTTCTTGAATACCCATTTTGTCCCAATTACCGGATGGTCTTTGGGTCTAGGCACCAAGTCCCAAACTTGATTTCTATCAAATTGATGTAACTCCTCTTGCATAGCAATCACCCAATCATTGTCTGAAAGAGCTTCTTCTATCTTAGAGGGCTCTATATGTGAAATAAATGCAGAAAATGTAACTTCATTCAAAGTACTATTTCTGGTCCTAACTCCTTGATTCAGATCACCTATGACTTGGTCTAAAGGATGATTCCTTATAAATCTCCAAGCTCTAGGTTGAGACTGATCAGGATTTTCTAAGTTATTTTCAAGATCAGCCTCAAAAACATTTTCAGAATTTTCAGAAGGAGTAGGAGCATTTTTCGAAAAGAATTTGTTTTTGAAAATAGTCTCCTCTTCATCATCCAAGGATTTATCAGATTCAGATTCACAGAATACAACATGTATAGATTCTTCAACAATCTTAGTCCTAGTATTAAACACCCTATATGCCTTACTCCTATTTGAATAACCAATAAAAATAGCTAGATCAGATTTAGGATCGAATTTACCAAGATTATCTTTACCATTATTGTGCACATAGCACTTGCATCCGAAGACATGCAGATGACTGAGATTCGGCTTTCTTTCTTTGTAGATTTCGTATGGTGTTTTGTTCATCTTCTGTCTCATGTAGGCTCGGTTGGAGATGTAACATGCCGTACTCATCGCATCAGCCCAAAACACTTGTGAAGTGTTATATTCGTTCAGCATTGCCCGGGCCATTTCCGTGAGTACTCGATTCTTTCTCTCCACAACACCATTCTGTTGTGGTGTTCTTGGTGCCGAGAAATTATGGTTGATCCCCATACTATCACAAAACTCAGCAAAGGCATTGTTTTCAAATTCTCCACCATGATCGGTCCTTATACCTGAAATTGAAAAACCTTTCTCGTTCTGGACCTTCTTGGCAAAAGCAACAAACTGATCATATGTTTTATCTTTTGATGATAAAAATATTGTCCAAGTAAATCTAGAAAAATCATCAACAATGACCAAAGTGTATAAGTTTCCACCAAGACTTTTCACTCTAGCTGGTCCAACTAGATCCATGTGAAGAAGTTGAAGAGGTCTGTTTGTTGAAATCTCATTTTTAGCTTTAAAAGAAGATTTGGTCTGTTTTCCCTTTTGACAAGCATCACAAATCATATCATTTTTGAAATTCAATTTGGGAATGCCAATAACCAAATCCTTTTTCAATAACTTGTCAAGTTGATACATATTGACATGAGCTAATCACTTATGCCATAGTCAACTCTCATTCAAGTTACTGACAAAACAATTTTCAGAAACAGAAGCATTGCTAGAGAGGTTCAAAGTATAATAGTTTCCATCTCTAGGTGCTCTAAATAAGGCTTTGTTTTTCAAATCATTCATAGAGATCAAATCCTTTCTAACAATAAAGCATTCATCAGAGTCAAATATTACCAAATTACCCTTATCGGTGCTTTGGCTCACACTTAGGAGATTGTGACACAATCCTTCTACAAGGTAGACGTCTTTGATGAGTGGGCCTTCATTGTTGCCTATCTCACCAATGCCAGCGATTTTCCCGGATTGATCACCTCCAAATGTGACTCTACCTCCATCTTTTGGCTTTATTGATAAAAACTTTGATTTGTCTCCAGCCATGTGTCTTGAGCATCCACTATCGATGTACCACTTGTTTGGCCTTGATGCTCTAAGACATACCTCATTTCTTTCATTGTGTTGCTCTTCTTCCTCAGCGACTAGGCATATGTTGGCTTTTTCGCTTTCGACTTCTTCAGCTTCATCCTCATCCGATGAGCTATCTCCCCATATTGCTGACACATATGCCTTCTTTTTGAATTTCTTGAACTTTTTCCTTTCTTTCTCCTGATTCTTCAGCTGAGGGCAATCTGCCTTGATATGTCCGGGCTTCTCACATTCATAGCAGATGATAGGTTTTTTCGATTCATAACTTGAGCTTCCCTTCTGAAACTTCTTGAAGCCTTGATCCTTCTTATAAAACTTTTTGAATCTCCGGACCATCATCCCAATTTCTTCATCCTCATCTTCATCTTCCTCATCCTTTTCCACATTCAGAGCCACTCCTTTGTTGCGATTGTTGCCACCATTGACATCTTCTAACTCCTTTTTGAACTTCAGTTTGCTCTCATACTCAGATAGGCTTCCAAACAATGCAGCAACTGAAGTCAATGATTCTCCACGAGCTTCTTCAATGGCAGTAACCTTAGCTTCCCAGTCCTTTGTCAGAATATTGAGGATTTTCCTCACTTGAGCCCCTTGATCGAAAAGCTTTCCTAAGGCTGCTAGCTGATTGGTCAGATGAGTATATCTCAACTGAAATTCTCCAATACTCTCGCCTTGCTTCATCCGCAACAGGTCATACTCAGTGGTTAGAATGTTGATGCGATTTTCCTTGATTCCGGAGGTTCCTTCATAAGCTATTTCCAGCGCCTTCCACATTTCCTTAGCCGTTGATAAATTACAGATACGAAAGTTCTCCTTTTGACTAAGAGCACTCTGAAGCATCAGGATAGCCTTGCTATTGAGAGTGATGTTCTTCTTATCATTATCATCGAATTCGGCTTCTGTCTTGGGCATAGTGATGCCTCCTTCTACCTTGACTAGAACATAGTCTCCAGTTTCAAAGACTCTCCATAGACCATATTCTGTTGCCATCACGAACACACGAAATTTGGCTTTCCAAAAAGAGTAGTGTTCGCCGTCGAAACCGGGAGGTCTGTTGATTGACGCTCCATCTGGAAGAATTCCTTCCATAGTGATCCTTCTCGAGTGGTTAAGCTCTTCTGAGAAGACCTTGCTCTGATACCAAATGAAGATTGGAGCTAAATACCCAAGAGGGGGGGTGAATTGGGTATCTTTATAAAATTAAAGAGTCTACTCTGTTTATGACTAATGAACACAGGGTAAAACAGAGGAGAGAGGGAGAGAAGCAATGCACCACAAGATTTATACTGGTTCGGTCCTTTCTCTGACCTACATCCAGTCCCCAAGCCTCACCTGGGATTTTCAATCCACTATAATCAAATATTGATTACACACTCTGTACTAAGAGCTGTTCTCTCACTAGAACACACTCCCCCTTACAAGTTGTAATCAATACACCCTAACTACCAAGTCCCCTGACTTGTAGTTATCACAATCAGTAAATGATTTACAAGATGATAACTCTCTCAAAGAGTAGATAGAATAAACACTGAAGTACTAAGTATCAAAATGATACAATACAGATGAAAGCTTGATACAATAAATGACTCAATAAATCTCTAAGTAGTTGTACCAGCTTGAGAAGAAGTTAATGCTCTCTATTTATAGGTAGAGAACATTAAATGACCGTTGTAGGATGATTCCAACCGTTGGAAGTGATTAGCTTGGGTTCTAGTCATCTTCTCTCTCTAAACTTCTGCTAATCCAAGACTTTGATGAAGTCTGATGTGGCTCTCTGAGGATTTGCCCGTTGGAGATAACTTTACTTGTTGTAGTAAGTATACTTTAACGTTTAGAAGGCGTGCTCAGATGGATTAGCTGAGAATAGGTTGATTTGTAGAAGTGCATTTAATGCACTGTACACTTTTTGCTTTATGGCTTTGACCTTCATTGATCTTCATCTGTGATTGCTGAAATTCACTCAACAAACTTGTTAAACATAGCTAGGAATATGATTGAATGAATTATGAAAGCAATAAGATCAAACAATAATGATTTGCAAATTCGCGTAATTCAAAAACCAATTTTGACCGTTGTATACTGCAGTATGTTCCTCTATACTGGAGTATGGCACTTGTGCATAAGTGTCCATACTGCAGTATCCAAAGTCATATTGCGGTAAGCAACTTCCAGAGACAAACACATCGTGATTGATTTTGAAACATATGCTCTATACTGCGGTAAGCAACTAACATACTGCAGTATGCGAGTTTTTGTCAAAGTTGAAAGTCCCCGTGATTGCCCAATACTGCAGTATGAAAACCTATACTGCAGTATGCAATAGTTATAAAATTTTGAGAGCTTTCTGTAAGAGCCTATACTGCAGTATCCAAATACATACTGCGGTATTGACTTGGGTGAGAAAATTTGATTGCTCTCGGGTTGGCCCTATACTGCAGTATACATGCCTATACTGCGGTATTGGCTTGACTTAGAAATTTAGTTGCTCTCTGGATGTCCCTATACTGCAGTATACATAGCTATACTGCGGTATTGGCTTGTTTTGAAAACACGGTTGCTCTCTGGATGTCCCTATACTGCAGTATACATAGCTATACTGCGGTATTCGCTTGTTTTGAAAACACAGTTGCTCTCTGGAAGTCCAATACTGCGGTATGTCATCCTATACTGCAGTATTGACTTTACTTCAAAAATTTGCTTGCCTTCTGTAAGTCCAAATACTGCGGTATAGCATTCCATACTGCAGTATTGACTTAACTAGAAAAATTGGATTGTTCTCTGGAAGTCCAATACTGCGGTATGTCATCCTATACTGCAGTGTTGACTTAACTTCAAAAATCTGATGACCTTCTGTAGGTCCAATACTGCGGTAAAGAAACCTATACTGCAGTATTGATTTAACTTGAAAGATTATTTCCTTTCTGGAAGGCCCTTTACTGCAGTATGCAGACCCATACTGCGGTAAGCAACTATCAGATGATTTTTAAACATCTTGGAAACTTCAAAACATGTTTTACACTTGTTGTTAATCATCAAAACACATTGAGAACTAACATTCTATTAGCTACTTGAGAGATTCTCCTTTTCTTGTTCTCCTCAAGATAGTTGAAGGGTACTCAATGGTAGTTTGTTCTTGAGGTGGAACATAATTCTCTTGCTTGTAACCATTGCTTCATTTGATTCAACTTTGTAGTTTCAGCAATGGGTACCCTGAGAGTTCTCTTGCTTGATATAGATGCTATGATCTTCTTCAATGGTGCATGAGAACCTCTTGGCTTCTTCTTCATCTTCTCTATACCTTGATGTCCATTCTTTTTGGAATCAATCTGCACACACAATGCACTAGATTGACATTTTGGTACCCACTTATACTTGGGTCATTGACTGTTAGTATTGGACCTTGCTTGTCCTTTAAAAACCCAAACACATTTATTTCTCACATTAGAATATCTCCTAATATAGCATGTATGAGAAATATGCCCATATTTTCCAAAATAATTGCAAATAATAGAATGATGCTTACTATGAATATTTTTGCAAGTATTGTGCTGGTCATTAGAGTAAAACCTCAAATAATCTTTATTTGGACATTCATTCTTCCCAATAGATTTTCCAGCATTTTGTTTCAAAACATTCTTGCTTTTCAAATTAGAATCAATGATTGGTTGAAAAACAATTTTATGCAACTGTTCGAAATCATTTTTCTTTAATATACAAGAAGAATTGGAATCGTTTACCACATGTGCATCTTGAGCTTCAGATAATGGTTGATCATAATCGTCCATGAGCTCTTCCTGGGAATTCTCTTCCTCTTGTTCTTTTGTGTTGATTGGACCATGAAAGTATTCAATGATTTCTCCTTCTTCATTCTCCACTTCCAATTGTTCATCAAATGAGGATACATAGCTTGTAGTTTCAAATGAACTGTCAACACTTTCAACTTCCACATATTTGTTAGAAGCATATATAGAATTAAGAGTATCCCAGATTTCTTTAGCACTAGAGCAAAACTTGATTCTTTCAAAATCATCTTCAGTTAAAGCACTGTATAGGATTTTCATTACTCTAATGTTCAACGAAAACATTTTCTTTTCATTTTCTGTCCAATCCTTTCTTGGTTTGAAATCAAAAACATTTATAAAAACATTCCACATATCAAAATCAAAACATTTTATGAATGATGTCATTCTAGCTTTCCAAAACCAAAAATCAATATCTTTGAAAAACAATGGAACAGTATAATCAAAACCTTCCGAAAACAAACAACACCCAAAATCAGCCATTGATAACTCTTGAGACGGTTAAGTCCTTTAAACAAGAGACCTGCTCTGATACCAAATGTAAGTACTGGCTGAACCCAAGAGGGTGAAAGATGAGTTAAAAACCCAAGAGGGGGGATGAATTGGGTTTTCTAAAAATTTTCGAGAATAACTCTGTTTTTAAATAGTAAAAACAGAGTTGAACAGAGTAAAGGAAAGAGAAGCTGGACACAAGAGATTTATACTGGTTCGGTCCTAACAACTTGACCTACATCCAGTCCCCAAACTCTCTAGGATTTTCACTAACTCAAAGATTACACACTCTGCACTTAAGAAGTAGTTCTCTCACTAGAACTCACTCCCCCTTACAAGTTGTAATCAATGAACTCCCAAATCACGAAGTCCCCTTGACTTTCGATTCTTTACAATAAATGATTTACAGATAGAAACTCTCTCTAAGAGTGAATAATGATAAACACTGAAGCTTATAATGTGAAAAGACAGAATACAAGTGAAAACAGAAGGGTAGTTGAAGGACTTGAATGCTTATACGTTTTCAAATGTTGTGCTTGTTGAGAAGAGTTGAATGCAGCTCCATTTATACTCAAAGGGCATTAAATGACCGTTGGATTTGTCAATGTAACTGTTGCTTTGATTAACCAAGGTTTTGGTTAAGCTTTGGTCTTCTTCTCTCTCTAAACTGCACTTAATCCAGCTGGATAAATGATCAGAGTTGACTCTCTGCGAATTAATCCGTTGAGACAGCAGTTGCTTGTTGTAATAATCATTCTTTAATGCTTTGCAACCGTGTGCAGATGGATTAACCAAAAGAATGTAAGTTTCTGGGTTAAGCATTTAATGTTCTAACATCACTTTTTCTTTTGCTTTAAACCCTCCGTAAACTTTTCTTAATCTGTCTGAAACTCATTAAAAAGATGGTTAAACATATCTAGAAACATTAGAGATTAATCATGGAAAGCATTGAGATCAAACAAGAAGGTATAGCAAAATCGACATATTTGATTTCCAGGCAACGTTCAGAAACCTCGAGGTTTGTTCATCAAACCTCGAGGTTTGGACTATCATACTTGAAGATGATTCAAGTCCAAACCAAGAAACCTGGAGGTTTTCGAAGTGACAGAGAAGCATTACTCTCTCTGAGTATCAAAACCTCGAGGTTTGCTCAAAAACCTCGAGGTTTTACTTTAGAGTAAAACCTTGCAAAAACTCGATAAGAGCAAACCTAGAGGTTTCTCTGGAAACCTGGAGGTTTCTAGAATCAGGAAAGTTCATTTGCCCTCTGAAACTCACAAACCTCGAGCTTTGTAGAAATACTCGAGGTTTTGTATAAATTTCAAAGTTCTCAGTTTTGAGCCAAAACAGAAACCTGGAGGTTTATATGGAAACCTCGAGGTTTTCAATGTCACTGGAAAGCATTTACTCTCTGGATGTCAGAAACCTGGAGGTTTCTCTCAATACTCGAGGTTTCACATTAAATTTCAAATCTTTTAGTTTCGCGCCAAGACAAAAACCTGGAGGTTTGATTATCTCAGAACAAGCAGAACCTCTCTGCCTTGGCAAACCTCGAGGTTTGTGACAAACCTCGAGGTTTCTCATGTTTCTGAGAAACCTGAGAAACCATGTCTGATTTCAAACCTGGAGGTTTATTCCAAACCTGGAGGTTCAGGGATCTGGCGAAAACTTGAACTCCTTGATATGGGTCAAAACCTCGAGGTTTCTTGTTAAACCTCGAGGTTTCACATATTTTTGTGAAACCAAGATTTTTCCAAGTTAAAAGCGCAGACTGAGACTTCCTCTATAAGGCCAAACCTCGAGGTTTCTTGCCAAACCTCGAGGTTTGCTCTCACAGTCAATTTTCCAACAACTGAGAGCAAACTTCATGCTTTGTTTACAATCATTGACAATCATCAAAACCTTTAGAGAACTAATAGAGGGGGGTGAATTGGGTGAAGTATAAAAACTTTGATTCTTTGAAAATCTTTTTGCAAATCAATAAATTCAGTTTGTATGACAGAAATGAATTATAAATCAATTGACAGTCATTCAAACATAAATGCTGGAAATGTAAGAGATAAGGGAAGAGAATGTGCAAAATGATTTATACTGGTTCGGCCCAATCCTTGACCTACGTCAAGTCCCCAAGCCTCACTTGGGATTTTCAATCCACTATCTTCTTTCAACTTGATTACACATTCTGTAACTGAAGTAACCCTCTCACTAGGATTCACTCCCCCTTACAAACTGTAATCAACACATTGCTTAATTACACACTCTGTACTAGATGTAATCCTCTCACTAGGATTCACTCTCTCTTACAAGTTGTAATCAACACAATCTATATCCCACTCAAGATTACCCAATCTTGAGTAACACTTAGATAGAAAGATAATGTGTTTACAATAAATCTCCTCTCTTAGAAATGAATAGATAAAACAGTGAAGATCAAATACAAATCACTTCACTCTCTAAGTTATCTAAACATAGAAAACAGAGAGTAAATGATGTAAAAGCAGAGTATCAACATGTTGGAAGTGTAGGCTTGTATCTCTACGTTTTTCTGCTTGAATCTGTCCTCTTTTATAGATAGAAATCAATATATGACCGTTGTAATCTTCAATATAACTGTTGTCTTCATTAGACAAGGTTTTGGTTAAGCTTTAGTTGTCTTCTCTCTCTAATCTTCACATAATCCAGCTTGGCAGAAATTCAGAGTTGACTTCATGGAAATAAATCCGTTGTAATAGTAGCTGCTGGATGTAGAAAGTATTCTTTAATTCTTTGTTAACGTGCTCAGAAGGATTACCAAAAAGATTGCAACTTTCTGGGTTTGCATTTAATGTGCTGACGTCACTTTTTGCTCTTGCTTTAAACCTTCAATAAACATTCTCTAATTTGTCTGAAACTCACCAATAAAGTGGTTAAACATATCTAGGAACATTAGAGATTAATCATAGGAAGTATTAAGATCAAACAAGAAGGTATTGCAAATTCGTCAGATTTGAAATTCTGAAGTCGCGAAGAAACCTGGAGGTTTTCAAAACCAGAGAAAAGTCGTTTGTTCTCTGTTTGCCCAAACCTGGAGGTTTCTGTCAAAACTTGGAGGTTTCTGTCAAAAGTGGAAATTTTGAGTTTTTGCGCCAAACAAAAACCTGGAGGTTTTGAAAATCAGTGAAAAACGTTTGCTCTTAAGATGCCAAAAACCTGGAGGTTTCTCCAAAACCTGGAGGTTTTCACTTAAATCTAAACATTCTTAGTTTTGCACTATGGACAGGAATTTATGCCTGTTAATTCTAAAATTACCGAATCAAAGTTATCTTTATTAAAAAGGTGTTTTTACCCCTCATTTTCACCCTATCGGAAAAAATTTCCAGAAGCAAGAGAGAGGGATCTACAACCTCCATAGCCATAGCTCAAGAACCCAAGCTACCAAGAACATCCAACGATTCTTTGATCTGAGGTAACTCCGAAAATCTTACCTTCTTGAGTTCTTGCTATGGTATTTTCGTCCAACGGGTAGGGGCTCAGTGTTATGGTCGGATTTTTGTATTTTTGATGTCTCCAATGGTTCTAGAACGTGGTTTTGTAGGGGGTATAGCTTCTGGGATCCGTACATGCAGTGGATTTAAAATTTTTATGAATCTCATCCTGAGGATCACTCAAGTGCGTTTAAATCAAGGCTAAGGAATCCAAATCATTACCTTTGGTGAACTCGTACGCGTCTCGTTCTTTTTAACTGGTGGGCTACCTTCTCGATTAGCAGAAACCGACTCTCCGAATCATCTTCCTCTACTTATATTCACACGAACAATTCCGAACACAATTGTGGTAGCGTGCTAGCGCTTATCTGAGCTATGCGTCTCTCTCACTTGCTCTAGAGTTTTCTCGCGGCTTTCTAATACGCTCGACTAAAATTCCCGTAGGTTTTTCTAAACTTGATAGGCATATTATATAGAAAATTAATCCTCATTAATTTTGAAATTCGAATCTTGAATCTGAATAATATATTAATTAAATCTATCTAATAGATTTAATCTAATATATTAAAAGCCAGATCTGAAATCCGAATCTTGAATTTAGATTACATCTAAATTAAAAGCCTTCTGATTTAATTTATCTCTATAAATTAAATCCGAGAAATGATATCTATCTATTTAATTAATACTATATCTCAATTTAAATTAAATAGATATATGATATCTTTATTCGAAAATTAAATGAGATACAATATCTCTATTTGTTTTAGATATTTAATTTATCAAATAAATTAAATACAAAACAAATATTATATAATAATATTATAATCTTCATTAATAATATTAATATATATTAATTTCAAATTTAATATATATATATATATATATATATATATATATATCCTAGATTAAATTCAATATTCGTTAAATCTTAGATAAATATAAGATTCAACGAATCTGGACACATTTGCTCGTGTTGGGTTATTCTTGTGTGCGACCCTGTAGGCCCATATGAGATTGGCAGTGGGCCAATACCGTACTAGCCCACAAGTTGTAAGCGGCCTCTAGCAAGACATTACGACTACCCAATTCACATGGGAATCGATGACACGATACAACTTATCGTACAACCATGTCACGTCCCTTTTGTCACGCGATAATTTGGTCAAGAATGAGGCATGGATAATGTCAACTTCCTGTTCTTGACCACTACTTTCTCGATTCTCGAGTAGTCTAATAAGTGAAATGGAAACTCCTTTCCGTCACAGTATGGCCATACATTTCTTAGACTCACTCATCGAGGGGCCCAGTATTATCTCTCTACCAATGTAAGGGACAAATTCCATCTTGACCATTCACATTCCTCCGCATGAAAATCACTGATCCCGATCCCAGCTTTTATCATCACCCGGTCAAAGGTGACTTTTGACTAGGTCAAAGGTCAAGGACTCATCATGTAGGAATCTATGATGGTCTTAGGTCATAGGGCGTTGTGACGCGGTTATACATGAGATAAACTTATCACTTAATCCATGCAGCTTTCTCATAGTGGGTCGGTCCAGCACCTTATACTCTTACAAGTGCCCATGATTTTGATTCGTATCTCCATACCTCATCAAAGTCATACTGGTCTTATCACATCTTTGCTCCCGCATAGATGATCGACCAGGGACATTTAGGATAATCTATAAGATATATCCAGGGATACAGTTATCAACACAAACATGCAAACAAAAATGATAACTAAAATAGAACACTTTAAATAACATAAATATCTAAAGTACAATAAATTGCCCCTAGGGCATAATCTCCAACAGTATAGTCATGGCTTAAGTTTTCGAAGTCAAAAACACCGAGAAACCCCTAAGAACAAGCTTATTGTTGGTTCTAGAAATTCTGGCAACGAACATTCAACTGTGTTCTAAAAATAGTAAATGAACTTGAAATAATCTGAAATTTTACAGGTCGAAATTACACTTCCTGAGATTCACATTGATTATAAGTTTACATCATTTGGATTTTTCTACTAAGAGATGAAATTTGTTAAAGTTAGCCTAGAAGCATCAGGTCGAATCTGGACTAGAGGGGGGGAAAATAGTTGCACGCCAAAATATTGTTTATGGAAATATTTTTCTTGAACAATAGACTTTTCAATGGTTCAAATGGAGCTTGTTTCATGTAAAAATAAGTTCTTTGGAATTTATTAAAAATCCTTGAAGTTGAACCAGAAACACTGAATTTCTGGAAAATTCTGGTTGGGCTCGGATTTAAAAAGAAAATACAAGGGTATTTTTGGAATTACTAAAAATGGTGTATTTTGATGTTATTAGGTCAAGGGCATTATTGGAAAGGTCACCGGGCATAATAAGTATTAAGGGAAGTGTATAGTACACCAGATAGTAACCGTTTTACTCAGATATCTTTATGTGCTTTGTTGTATGCTTGTGTTTGCCATGTGTGTTTTTTGTATATGTTTTGCCAAATATGCATACAGAGTTATGTGGTTCCTAGCGTTGGGGTCGATCAGTTCGAGGCCTGCCTTAATGGCAGCTGTACAGGTTGAGGATCAGTCTGGGGCTGGCCTGGTAAAGGCGACTTTACGGGTTGTAAATCCAGTGAGTCTGAGGCTTGCCTTGGTAAGGCAGCTGTACGGGTTCTATGCATTGTGATGTGTAGTTATTATGGCATGTTTCTGAATGCATATGTGGTATGTTTGGCATGTTACCGTTGATTTCATATCTAACATGGTTATCTACATACACACTACACATTTAGTATTTGAGTATTGACGGTTACTCTGGGGGCCAATATTGGACTCTAGAAGCTTTTGTTGATACAGGGGGCGTGTTTGACAGATAAAGGCCTTTTTGGAAAGGTAGGCATAGCCAGGCCGATGAAGGATATAGGATGCCCTATCATACTTTGTACTTTTTATTTTGGATGACTGTACCTATTATCTTAGTATTTACTACTGGATGACTGTATCTTAACCCTTCGGGGACTTTACTTTATGTTGACTTTACCTTTTACCAGTATGCTAGTTTGTCCAAACCGATCCTATGCTCTGTTGCGCGTGCTTTGACTTATTATTAAATGGACTCATAATAAAGGAAAGGTAACTATTAAAAGGAATCTCTCTAACTAGCCACCTGAAAGGCCGAGGCCAGTGGAGGTGTAACATGTAGGTCATCAACGATTGGCCGAACCAGTATAAATCACAGCTTGCATATTCTTTTCCCTTATTTTTTATGTTTCCAGCACATACGTTTTGAACAACTGACAATGAGTTTATAATTCATTTCTTTCATACGTATTATTTTTACAAAGATGCGAAAAGAATTTCAAAATTCCCAAGTTCTTATCTGAAACCCAATTCATCCCCTCTTGGGTGTTAGCCGGTTCTAACAATTTCATATAAAACTGGTTTCACCTTAACTGGTTTAACCGAAGCTCGCTCAAGTGGAAAGCAGAACATGGGCGAATAGAGGTGCCGAATACTCGAGTATTCAGTGCCCTACTCGAGTATGACACTCGAGTGCTAAAAACAATACTCGAGTATTCTGAACCAAATTGTCATTTTTTAAATTTATATTACCAAATTGTCATTTCTGAAATTTGTGGTCACAAACTGTCATTTTTGAAATTCGTGTCATCCAGTTCAACGCTCAACAAGCCCTCCAAGGTTTTCAAAAAGACTATCAAGTCTTGAAAATATTTGTATGGCGGCAGATATGGATTATTACTTGAATAATGATATGAACAATTACATATCTGTCATTTGACGTGATGCGTGATAGGGCACCGCCAAAGCCACCATGACATTTGAGTCATTGGAATTTGTTTTACTTAGATGTTTTTTCTTTTTATTTTAAAAAAGTTTTGGAAGGTTCGGCATCAGTCTCTCACCAAGGTCAGGGCACGGCCTCGGGCTCTTTGAGCACTTACTAGGGACTTACGAAATTGCCAACCAAAGAAGTCTCAGCGATGACAGTGGAGATCGAACACACATCCCTTTAGGACTTGAACAAATCTCTTACCATCTATACCAACCCTCTTTAGCTTTTTACTTAAATGTTAACAAAGACAATATCACGTTTTAAGAGGCTAAAAGGAGCATTTTGATTCAATTCCCACGTTTCTAAAGGCCTGATACAACTATATGTGAATGAACAAGTCCAATGGGGCTATTCTATTGGGAATAGAAGCCCAAATGCATTGTGTAATGGATCTTGGGAGTTCTAGAACACGATTCAACCATATTCAAGCCCAAATGGATGTCTAAAAGGCGTATACATGTTTATAAATGTGAATAATAACATGAAGATCCATTTGGAAGGTCCAAGAAGATTCAAGAAACATAAATAATAATCTCATATGACATTATTAATTAGGATTCTATCTGTTTTAATTAGTTTTCTATTTTATGATTTCCCATTATGTATTGATTGCTTCTTCTATTTTGTATTCCAATAATTAGTGGAGTCAAATAAGATCCATCTCAGTAATGACATCTAAAAGGTCATCTAAATTATTCCATCTTGACTAGTAAGTTAGAGTATTTTTGAAGGTCTTTTGGTTTTTCTATTTTTTGTTGAATTTTCGCATTTAATTTTGATGTATTTTATTTAGTTAACGTTTCAGGCTCAAATAACTTACATTGAGGTTTTAAGCTTAGGTTATCAACTAAGAGTTTTCATATTAGAGTTTTTTTCCCCAGAAGTCTTGTAGTTTATAAATACTTTATTTTGTACTTAAAGTTGGTCTTGGGAAAACATGTTTATGCAAGTAGAAACAAATTTTTCTCATAAATTTATCTCATATACTATAAATCACATTAGAAAATAACTTTTACATTTAATCAAAATAGGCACTAACAAACCACAACCTAAACCAGACCTACAAACAACTGAAAATTAAGTAGGGGGGGTTGAAGGATTTGACCACCTCTTGATCAAACTTATTTTCTTCTAGGTGGTTCGTTCTCCTTGACCAAATTTGAATTTGACAGCAACCAAAAATCTCTGCCCTTGACTAGATTTTTGTTATCAAATTTTGTAAACTTTTCTGAAACTCATTTTGAGCTCCAGACCTTCAAAAGTTCTCACATGATGATCATGGTAAGACCTAATTATGGACACCCAAGTAACCTCATTTGACACTTACAATGAGGAAATTGGATACTGCAAACTGTGCTTAAGGTTCAAACCCAAAACTCAGGTGGCTAAAATCAGAAGCAAGATCGAAACTACTAGGACTAATTTGAAAAAACTTATAAAAGACCATAAAGACAACAAGATCATGGAGGCAAATGAACACCCTAATGACAGTGCCCCTCTATTTATGGGATTGTTTGAACTGCAAACTGGAAGTGAAGGGAATAAGTCTGCAGATAATTGATAAGTGTATATTTTATGATTAAATAGGTGTATATTTTATGAGAATTAATTGGAACTATTGATATTATATACCTATTTAATTATCTTTTATTGACTTTTCCATCATTGAATCAAATTTAAGATCAAAGAATAAATCAACATAAAATCTACTCATATCCTATTTTTATTGTGCAGGAAATTTTAGCTGATTTAGAAAGAAGTAGAAAAAGCAATTAAGAGGATATGCAATCAATCAAACTCAGTGGTCTCCCGCAAGAAAAATAGAAACAAAATCAATTGTGTGATCTAATGGAGTAAATTACAAGATACAAGATATCTTTTTAATTTAAAAAAAAAAGAGAGAGAGAGAGAATTAGTGGCCTAAGACCTCAATTATAAATAGGGAGGCAGAGACAAGAAAGAGGATCACGGAAGAAAAGGTCGAGGGACACAGAACAAGAAGGAACGAAGAAGCAGAGGAGTAGAGGCTATGCGTTTGAAGTCTCTTCATCATCTCCACGGAAAGACGGAAGGACTGTGGAGGCGACGGAGAAATTTTCTTTCATCTCTCTTCTTTTTTGAACCTGAATTCTTATCTTTTTGTTATGAATTTAAATAAAGCCATGTGTGGCTAGTTTGTTTTGCAATCTAGAGGACCTATGAACTTGTGGGTGAATTGAATTTTGTTTTCATTATTTAGTTAAATTTGATATTAATTTTGGTTACTTAATCTTGGTGAATTTTATCTATTTAGTGATTGGCCATCATTAATATGATTTTGAGCATTAAGATTTACCTTTGACGAAGGGGATTTTAATTAGGCTCTGAGATTAAGTAATATGGGATTAAATTACAATTTAATTTGTGGTTAGGATAGACATATACCTAATGGCCCCATATAATTGTTGAAGAGTGTAATCGAGTTTTGTTGCCTCTTGAGTAACTATGTTATACATAACAAGTTATACTCAAGAGAGGGTTGTAAGTAGACCGACAGGCACTTATAGCTATTATAGCTATTTATACTCGAGATTAACATTGATATTAAGGCTGATTAAATTAGTGAAAACAAGGTTTATGAAGCTAATGAGGGATTAGAAACTCTAGGTTGCTCATTTGATCATTTGATTATTGTGGTAGTTTTCTTATTTTTGTTTTAGTTTTGATTTTCTTTTCCTTTATCTTAATTAAATTCAATTTGCTTTTCTCAACTTAAATGAAATTATGAAATCAATGCTTAACTGAAATTTGTGATACTAAGTCCTTGTGGGAACGATACTTTTCTTATTATTTTATTACTTGATACTGCCCGTGCATTTGTGGAGTTTTTAGACTTGAAATTTCATCCTATCAATAATAAATCTTTCATATTTGCTGGTCGGTATCATATTTTATACACGAGAAAGAAAATTCATTTGCCTTGTAATCAATCGGGTCAAAACAGTTCAAAACAAATACGAAATCAAGACTACCTACGCCGTAGACATAATATCAACACTTGACAAACTAGCCATAAGAATCTAAAGCTAAAAAAGGTAAATGGATAGTCACTGAAAACATGGTACCACTGTAGCAAATCATATTAAACAGTCTTTACGCGCTTTACCCTAAACACAGCAAAAAAAAAAAAAAAAAACTCTAATTATGCCAAAAGAACTCTATTTTGATCTCCTTACATAGCTCCCAGCAATCCTACAACAAAATACTGCCAAAGCAGACAGGTAAAAAGTAAGATAATTCAGCATCTGCAGAGATCAAATGTGCTTGGATATAAAAAAAATACACACAAAAATTAATAGGGGAAGTGCTTCAACCTTCAAGGCTATCATTTTGGCAAGAGAACCAAATGAGTCACCATGGGAGTTTCATATAAATGCAGTTCGCCCACCCCTTCTGCTATGCCTGTCGTATGCAGTATTGAATTTGTCTACCAGTTCGTTCATTGCACTACGGCGACAAGAAAACAGTGAATCATTCATTAATAAATCGGACTAGGGATACAAGGCAAATCTACAGATTTTTATTTTTGTTAAAAAAAAGATTTTCATATAATGGCATCCCTTTGGTATGAGGGCAAAGTTTTGTCTTTATTCAATTTTGCCACAACTATTTAAGGATTGAGAAGGCCTCACACATATTAAACAAGAACTAAAGAGTAGAACCTATATTGGCCAAACAAAAGACGCCAACAAAAGAAGAGGGGAGAAGAGAGGAAATTAATCGCCCGATCTACTATTCTGACATTACCATTAAGCTGGTTCAACTGCACTAATTGTCAACAATAATTTGCCAATATTAAACTAGAAAAATATTAATAAACCAAGGCACCAATTGGTAATTTCATACCTTGAGCAGTTAGTCATCATAGCAAGGTAAGTAATTAATAAGGTATCGTTGTATTCCTACAAAGGCAAAAAACAGCACAAATCAGATATTGTAATCTAAAAACTGAAAAACAAGCACTAAAAAGTTTAACAAAGCCTACAACACAGCTTCAAATAGAATAAATATAGGTGCACTGCATTCATCATCGATTCTATAACTAAATTTAATGAACCCCTCTTGACTGACACATTCTCCCTCAATTTAATGAACCCATCCTTGCTAGCCCCATCAATAAATTGTGTCTCGAGTATGTCAATTCAGCTTGTCCAAAATCTTTTGGCATATTCTAGATTCCATAAAGTACCCTACTTCGATTCCTTCCGTTGTTGCCACTGATAAACCAATTTTCAAATCACCAAGCTTCAATGCTTTTTAGCTCTAACCAAAGAGGGATCCAAAAACCATATACTATAAACACCTTCCAGGGACCCTGAAGTAATAAATAAACTGATTCTCCTTTTCTTGCAAAGGCAGCCAATATTTTCTCCTTTTTTCATTTCCATTTTATACAAAAACATAAGAAAAAAGGGAAAGAGAAAACAGATGTCATCCAGTTCCAAGGAGAGGAACCCACCATCAAGAAATCATCTTGGAATTTGCCAGATTCAATTGCTGGCAATCTTCTCAGGAGACTTGATGCTTGTCTTAGCAGAGAGTTGTCACAAGGAACTTCACCTGCTTTGTAAAACACAACACGTGAAATGGAAAAACATTAAACTGGTGCCTCATATAGATTGACAGCAAAATAAAGTATAAAAAATATAGTACACTGGAAAATATTTTGCTTCAAAATTGGTACTCCAAAATTTGTATGATTGATAGTTTTCTATCTGATATAATTTAGAACATTTTAGGAACACACTGAAATAATTTTAAACACTCAAACTGCAAAACAGCTTATGCGTAATGATACTGATGCGAATGGGCATGACTATTGTTATAGTTTGAATTGAAATCTGTGGTTCTAATACGTTCAATATGTTTTAAGCAATCAAGTACTAACATCACTAGAGCATTATTTCAATTAAAAGAATTTAACTATACATAAATAAAGGACAATACACATTAGGAGGAAAAATAATTTCCAATTCCTCTATGGCATCATTCTTATTATGGACAATCATAGTGATATGCTGTTACTAGTGTAATTATTTTCTTCCTTTTAGTCACCAATAATATGAAACACTAAATACGTCCAGTACATTTTAAAATCTAGACACAATAACAACTTGCCTACACCTGTTAAGATAATGATAAAATTTAATTAGTCTTGTAGGTTTAGAAAAGAGTATCTTACAGAACCCAAAGTAAGGTGTGCAAGTGTCACAAAGAGTTTATAAAATTAGTATGTATAGAGGATGAGAGTGAGAGTCAGGCATTGCAGTCTTAATTGAGTTGGTTGTAAATATAGATATTGCTTAGACCCTTCCATTCCCCCTTCATTTTTGCTCTACATGTTAAAGAAGAGGTACCACACGCCTTACACCTAACTATAGCTTCAATTAAACCCCAAACAATTACACACAAACTAAAAAGGACAAAAAGAAGAAGCAAAACAACATATATTGAAAAACACCAGTGACTTGAGTTCACTTTTCATTATCATATTCTAAAGATGTTTTCCGTTCTTTTATTGGACATATCAAAGCGTGAAGTTAGTTCTTTTAAGGAGTTGTTATATGCAGGTCACTATGATAGTATGATATATATATATATTTTTTCCCAAACAGACTATGATGGTATGGTATATGGATAAGTGGTTTGCTGCAAAGAAAATTGCAATCCAAGCTCTTGGTAAGATATGGGGTTTAATTTAGGCATCAGTATTTATAAGCTATAGGAACAACTCATGGGAAGCGGACCAAAATTGAGAAATTGTGTTGGCCAAGACAACTGGAATAACAACTGGATTGATCTACTTTGAGCTAGTGACCTTGACCTACTGCCTCGATCAATTGGATTTTCATAACCTTGGATAACTTCATCCCATTTGTGCCCTACTTCTGCTCCCCCACTTGGTTTTCATAGAGAAAAGCGTCTCACTTCTTGGTTCATGCTAACAATGTAGGACTTTACAACACCAGGCAGTAGGCATTGCTCTTCTTGCTCTCTCTTTTTTTACCTATGATCTTTTATGAAGTATTTTCCTTAAGTCTAGAATTATTTCAAACTTTTTCTTCTTAAATTAGTTTTTATAAGCATCCCAAAAAGGCATGATACTTTGTCATTTTCATTAGATAATGAATGCGTATTCTCTAATATTAAACAAAACTAGAGTAATTTCAAAGACCTAGAATGCGATTTTGCTAAATTGAAGAGAAGAAAACCTCTCACCCTCTCACCTTCCAATTTTTTATATACTAATAAAATGATATTTAACAACTGGGTTAAGGTGCAATGTGTAACCACTGAGGAGCTTTGGGTATCTAGAAGTTTTTCAAGGAACAATTTTTCCCTGGAAATAACCAAAACATAACAATTTTGACCCTTGCCATTAAAAATGTTAGTGGTCAATGCCAAATTTTTTAACAGTCAACATTAGTTTTTTAACAGTTTGGGCGAATTTGCTCCATTTTAACACTTCCAAGGAAAAACTATTCTTTCAAAAACTTCTAGATACCCGGAGCTCTTGACTCCTAAGTGGTTACTTCTGAGGAAAAATTGCACCTTAACCCTTACTAATTTAATGAAAAACTGTATTTAACGTGCCAATGAATTGGTGGATACAAGCAACTGGCCAATACAGGTATGGAAATTCTGTTTTGGTATCAATATATACATTTAATATCTTTTAAAAAAATGTTAGTGACGGTCATTTTAAAATTCCTCTCATATATATATATATATATATATATATATATTCCTGGTTCTAAATGACTTACTAGATATGGCTCATTGCTAGTAGCAAGAGTTCTCCAATCCTAGATATGGGCCAAGAATAAGCTTCAGAGAATGTGAGGGGGCAAAACCATACAACTAGATCAAACATCATGGTTTCTAAATGATCTCTTCCGACCATAAGCAGCTATGGGCTCCGAACTAGCTTTCAGAAATGATGAAATATGAATCAAAACTCCGACTGGATTAATGGAAGATCCTCGAGCAGTTCAACTTCAATTCCTATAGAACTAATTTCAAACGATCAAAGCTATATTTTTTTCGCCCTTTTTCTTTTCCTATATCACATATATTTTCTTTATTTCAGATCTTTATTATTTGAGTAGGCTACTTTTATATCACCAATACTTCAATCCTGGATCCATCCCTACTAGCCCCATTAATATTTTTTTAACCCATGAAGGACCCCATATCACTATGAATAAGGGAAAATGGTTAAGCTGGTTTTTCAATTTAAGGAGGGTAAGAAATTTTGACATCTTCAACACGATTGAAGCTATACTTTAAATTCCACACTCAACTAGTCGCCAAAGTAAAGCAACAAATTGAAGCTTGGGATAATAAGGAGCCTAGTTGTAGATAAAGCTAGTAACTGGGACCAAGTCCTGCCAACAACTGAGTTTGCCAATAATAATTCAATAAAAAGGTCTATAGCAAAAAAGCCCACTTAGTTTGTCCAAGACTTTACTATTCCCAAGACTGTTGTCCATATGCCCATTCCTTTGACATCTTATACTATGAGCCTTAAATCTATCAAATCATTATCTTAATCAGAGTAGTCAATAGCGCGCTATAGCGGCGCAATAGTGGTGGTGTGGTGCGGAACAGGTGCTAGCCGCCACAGAAGCTCTTTAGCGGAGCGCTTTAACATAGCGGCTGTAGCGCAAGTTGCAAAGCGCTATCATCGAGCGCTATCGCACCTTGTCCCTCGTTTTAGTTTTAACACAACACCCAATTTCTGTTTTTTCTTCCTTTTTTTTTTTTTTTTTTGATATAACAGCACCCACTTTCTCATTCACGACTGTAACACTCCTTCTCCACCAGCACCTACTTTCCTCCTCCATTTTCAGCCAACCCCTCTGCCATTTTCTATTCAGCGAGCCCCTCCTGCCATTTTCGGCCAGCACCCACTTTTCGGCCAAAGCTTGTTTGTGTTTTTCTTTTTCCTTTTCCCTCTCTAGAAGATGGAATTATTATGGTTTCTTTTCCAACCATATGGGTTTATTATATATTGAATGTTTTGTTTATGGTCTTTAAAGACTAATTTAATGATGTTTGTATCTTTAGTTTATAACTTTTTATTATTAATGATGAATATGTCTTAAATTTTGAGCATTTATATGTGTATATGTTATCTTCGGTATAGCGGTCATCCCACTATACGCTATACCGCTATAGCGTTTTTTGGGCTAGCCGCACCGCACCGCTATCTGGGATTGACTACTTTGATCTTAATTACTATTAACAAAAATTTCAGGCTTTTTTACTCTCTTTTTAAAAGCAGTTTTCTTTTTTCTTTTTTGCAAAAAAAAAAAAAGAAAAAAAGAAAACTTGTTTGGAAAACTATTTTCAATAAATTGCTTTTAAAAACAAAAAGTTGTTTTAAAAATTTAAAAATCAAAACAGTTTTTAGGGGTTTTCTTGTTTTTGTTTTTTTTTTTCCTTACTCTTTTGAGGTTGCCAATCGTCCACTATCAACTCCACACCACAACCGCCAACTACTACCATGTCATCATTGGCAATAGCCACACCATGTCACTTTAAAACAGATTTTTTTTTTTTTTTAAAAAAAAAAACAACCATATAGATTTTCTTTTTGTTCTTTTATTTTCAAAACCTGTTTTTAAAAACAATTTTATAAAACTGTTTTGGGCAAAAAAAAAAAAAACAGAAAACAGAAACAAACATGCTCTTCAATTCCCTGCCTCATTTCTTCTCCCTCCTCTTTTCCCCTTCATTTTCCCTCAAAATTTGTGAAAAATTCAGGAGTAGAATGAATGAATTTTCAGGTTGTCTTCTTCATTTAAAAAACTCCATCAAGGAAAATTTACCTCATGGTGATATGCTATGTTTACAGTAAGGAGACAGATGTACCTTTCTGCATTGCAAGAAGATAATGATGCAGCACCTTAATTCTGCTATGCAGCATTTTAATAGCACTGTGCATACCAGTAAGGTTAGCAGCCACTGCAAAATGCCATATCATATAGCACAATGAAATTCCGAAACAAAAGATCATTTCCCTTCAATGAAAATGAGGTTAATGGAAGGCATTCAGTCTAAGAAAAATGACAAGAGTCAATTAAAAACACTCACATTGGGTAGCAGCTGAACCACCATCTGATGGCTTTAGATGTGCAACATGATCAACTGAAATCCGTTCTGCTTCAACAGTCTTCAAAAGAGTTCGGATTATTTAGGGGAGGGGGTAGAAGCCAAGTTGATTATTTATTGTTTAAAAGTAAACAAGAAAGGTGAAAGAAAGCAGTAAAGTCAAAAAAGCGCAACCTCAATAGTGTAGCTCGAGCGAACAAAGATCAGTTGTGGAATCCCATCAATTACATGCAGTTCTTCATTTGAAAAAGAAGCACCCACAATAAAGAAGAGGATTCAGAGGCTCATCATAGTAAGCATGTGAAAAGACAGGTAAAAAGTGATCAACAAAGATATAAAAAAAAGTGCAGAAAGCATGAAAGAATCCTTTACATAAATGAAGCTTCTATGATTTTATGTATTATATATATCTCAATATAGATTTCAGTTAGTTAGAATTTCTCTTATGTATTATATTCCTACCATCAACGAAGATTAGGATCAGATTTGTTTATTGTAATCTATCTCAAGGGTCAAAAATAATATTCTATACGCCCAGATCCTTGTAAATACAAGGCATCCTTCTCCATTCAATAAAAGTGCTGTGCAGGGAATACAAGTACAGTGTTAAGGGAAAGCATAAATTGGCTGAAAAGGGGTTTGGAAAAGGAAGAACCAGAGAGTGTGGGGAACTGGGAATATCAAAATCATATACTTCACTGGGACGATTTGAGCAAGAATTGAGTGAGAATGGAGAAATTTGGGGAATTCACGTGAGTCTGCCCCCTCAGAGTAAAGAAATTATCTTTTCTGTCCTAAATATTCTGCCCTCTAAAATGACTGGTATCTATAGTAATTTATAAGAGGAAATCCAGATTTCCATCAGGACCACTTACAAAATACACATACTAGGATTTAAAAATATAATCAAACACTATATAATAGTGCAGGTTACATACCACTTTCAAAAATACTGACAGGGAGATCCTTCTGAGCATGATTGATTGAAGGATTCAGAAGTACATACACAGGACTTTCATTGATATCCATCAACTGTTACAGCAAGAAATACAACATACCATAAGATAATAATAGAAGAAATTGAATACATAAAGTTAAAAATGATCCAAAGAAACAATGTGAATTTAAGTCTGAAGTAGGAAATCTCCATAAAAAATATTCAATGACAAAGAAAACATGCTGCGGAAGAAAGATTGAACAATTTGTACCGAGATTTCATGACGATATCACTAACCAAAAATCACAAAAGCCATAGCAGCAACATAAATCTGATCGCTAGATTGTAGAGAAATTAAGAAATCTGTGGGTAAAGGACAGAATTCAGAGGGATTGAGAAGAGAAACTAGAGAGGGAGAGGGAGACAGAACCGCTGTTCTTCTCTTTCATTCATACACAATAATGTTCAACATGAGTACATTAGTCCGCGCTCTTCCTTTATAGGCTATAGCCTTAGACTTCAGCAATAGTCATAACAGAATCCTAACTAACAGTAATAACAGACTTACTAACTAACTCCTTATTAACCAACTCCTAACTCCCTAACTAATTCACCAACTCTAACTTCCTAACTAATTAACTAATTACTAACTCTAATATTTTCTATTTTCTACATCTTACATATCAAAATCCATACCAAAAAACACAACAATGGAACTATTAAAAACGCAAATCAAAGCATAACTTTAAATAGAATAGCTGCCAACATCTTTAGACAAAGACATCAATGACCAATAAATACTAAGAGTTAAGTACCTAAGGGCTGTAGCAAACAAAAGTTGAATATGCAGACAATTGGATAGGACGCTTAACAATATCATAGTGAATTACGCAGACACAGCATATGATAGGATTTCACAACGTCAACTTCTGGTTTACTCAAGAAGGAGGCATGTGAATAAGGATAATTAAAATATAGAATTATGTATCTTTGTATTTTATCTCTGTTCTGTTTTCAGGAAGTTATGTTTTTAGGAAGTTAAGTATATCTTATCCTTAGGAAGTTATAGGGATGTTATTGGCAGTTATCTTATCTATGTTACAATATGCCTATATTTTCTCATGTAATACCAGTTTAGAAAGGATGAATGAATATATGAATGTTTTTGTATCTTGGCCAAGGACTTAGATTCTTTGTTCTTGAATATATTAGTGACTCGATCTGGATCCCAGATCCATCAGCATACTCAGTGCTGACAGATCACCCATTTAAAATATTTTAGGACTTCTTTCCCTCTTCCTTATCATTTGCTTAGTATTTCTTCATCTGTTTCCGTGATTAACATTCTATGTACTAAATGCAATCTAAAAGCACTCCTTTTCCTTGATATAGAATAAGATGAAAATCATAGATTTCAATAGACAAAAGAATGGCCAATATCGTGTGCATCGAACATTTGATTAAATATGGAGCTGCTTTTGATTGAAACTCGATGGAATTAGAGAACACTCACATTGATATTTAATTATCAATCATCAGTGATATTGAGAAGGGCAAGATAAAATATTACACATGGAGAATAAACCGTTGGCAAACACCTAATTTCCCAGATTAACAACATGGCCCCATATCGTTGACAAGAAATAAAATACTTAATAGTCTCTATGCCAAAACTCTCTTGTAATGCAAAGTAATCAATTTGAATATTTGTCAACAAAGCAAACCCATTAGTGAATTTTCTTTTCGTGCGGCACCATGTTCATATTATGGCACAATCCACCTGAGAACAAACTCAAGAGAGTACAGCAATAATGTGAACTTACAGCCTTGTGAATATGCATATCTGATTCCTGAGCATCGCTCCCAGTTGAATACCATCCCAGTATATAAAAGTGGGGGAAAACCTTCTTGTCTGTTGAACCGAAGAAAAAACAAGTCAATAAAAAAGCAAACAGCCAGGGTAAAAGCGAAAAGAAAAAATGACCCGGTAGAGCAGAGAATTCATAGAAGTACCCCAAATTAAATCTAGAACCACACTTTAACGGGGAGAGTTCAAATTAGTGATTATTAGGGGGAAGGATAAATACTTAACAGAGCTCTTGCTTCTTCTCAAGAAAAGAACGATCGAGGGAATGGGTAGAAGGGTCATAAAGAAGTTCGAAGCTATTGAAGATCTCCACGGTGCGTCCTCTCTGTACTCCTATCACGCATCCGTACACCCTAGGTGGAGGGGAAACCATTCCGTCAGCAGCATTAGTGTTAGCGGAGGTGGCGCTTCTCTGATGGGATGCATTGGGCGGGTTCATCTGCATCTTAACCCGAGTAAAATGATCCGATATGTTGACTATCGCCACGGGATGTAGCTTGAATGTCAATCCACTGCTTGAAGATGACGCCATAATCTGAAAAACACCGCAAAATTGTTGAAGACAAACTAAAAAGGTTAACGAATTAGGGTTTTAGTGAATAGGTCATGAGTACTATGATTTTCAGTTTCTGAATTTTCTTCCCTCTTTGCAGGCGAAGTAGCAATATCAATATACTTCACCTGGCCGGTTTTCTTTTTGGCCTCTAACGCCGTAGGAGACAGGAACCAAAACCTGAGAAAGTGATCGAGCAGCCTGATTCAATTCACAGTCATCACCATGAAACTGAAACCATACAAAGCATCTAAAGCACTAAGATGTCCAACTATACATGAAAGCTGAAAGGACTAGTGTTTTTATATTCTGTTTCAAAAGGACAATTGAGTTTCAATTCTTTTTAGCCCTAAATTATGGTTTAATTTGATTTCCCGCATATAGTATGTAGTCTTTTTTTTTTTTTTTGACTTTAAAATAATTCAATTAAATTTTTTAGTCAATTTACATTAATCACTTTAAATTATTTCACTATAGTATCTTTGGGAAAACTGGCCGGATTTTACTGGATTTTAGTAGAATTTTGGGCCTGAACAGCCCACACCCACAAAATATCTCTAAAGTTGAAACCCAACATTTAAACTTGTAGGTTCGGTACTTGTTTGCAATAGCCTTCAAAAGAAATTTTTAAATTGTGACTTACGATATATGAAGTAAATATATGAGAAAAGTTTTATCTCGACTTACGTAAATAAACACTTTTAAGATACAAAACAAGCATAATTTAGGATTAGGTTTGTGTGTGCAAAGAAGTCAAAGAAGACTACATCATGTCAAACAAAATGTCGATGTAGATGGAGTGTCGGAAGAAGAAGTCGGATGTCATCTGACATGGAAGACAACCTGCCAATATCTGATTTGCTGGAGAAAGAGTATAGCATCCCTGAACACTTCGACAAACTAGGGCCTGTTTGGTACGCTGAATTCATGTGAGGGAATTGGAAGATGACTATTTTCCCATTGAGTTCCCTCCCCATGTCTACCAAACAACTCAACTTTTTAAGTTCCTTCTCAATCTTCCTTCCCTTTCCCTCCTTAAATCTTCCCCATTCCAAACGGACCCTAAAAAAGTTAATGATTGTGTGTCCATCAGTGCAACTTATTCAAGATGAGAATAACGAAGGCTGCAAATAGTGGAATAATAGTCTCATCATCATGGTTTTGGGGTGCTAGACTTAATTATTATAAGTTGAAAGAGCAACTAGGTTGCATCTGGGGAATCAATGACTTCAATTTGGTAGATTTACCATATAATTACTATGTGGTTCGCTTCAACGATGGAGAAAGCTGGGGGCTAAACTATAAAAGAGTGTTGTTTGAGGGTCCATGGGTGGTTTTCCAACATAGTGTATTGATCCAGAGGGGGTCACCATATTTTGATACCTTCCAAAATCAACTCGAATGCAATATTATGTGCACTACTACTACCAAAAAAAAAAAAGCCTTCTAGACTGGTTTAAATTGACTTTTTAGACTGTGTTTAGGTCTGGTCTTGTATCTACCGTTTTAAAAAGTCTGTCTTTACTAAGACCAAACCTACAATTGGTTGGTTATGTTACATATGATTAGTTTTGATTATGTCACATATTAAGAGGAAAAAATTTCCATAATATATTTATCTTCTATATTGGCTAATTGCTATGTTTAATGTAGTTTAGTTCAAGTTGAATAATGGAAAATGATCAACAGAAGAGATTAAAGAAAGAAGAACTTGCATAATATAATGAGAATATCAATATTCAAGTTCTTAAATTTGATATTGGATGTCTCTATAATCAAATGGAAGTATTGGAATGACTTAATTCGAAGTTAAAATGTGTTATTTCAAGCTTTATCATGAATAGTGATCGTCCAGCTATAGTACATTACTCTTAGGAATCACTAAAGTGATTTCAATAGTGTTTTGTGAGTAATGCACTCTTAACTTGAGTGGAACATGAAGTAACTTGAGTGAGAACACTATTCCAGCATACTCTGTTCAACTTTGTTCTTCGTTTATGTTGGGTCTAGCAAATATTGGACAAAACCTATCAGCCAAGGGGCAAGGCTTAGGCTTATTAGCAATCAGGCCTAAGGAGGTCCACAGCCCACATCATACCAGATAGTGCTGAAAAGGAGGGGACCAGTCAAGAATAATAAAATACTGATGCTGTCAGTTAGTGGAAGCAGTGGAGTATGGGTGGCTATAGTGGCCTGATGCTGTCAGTTAGTGGGAGCAAAGTAGTATGGGTGGCTATAGTGGAAGCCACGAGTATGGGTGGCTATACAAAGGTGGAGGAGGGGAAAAAAGAAGGGAGGAGAAAAAATCAGTGAGTGAAGGAGAGGAGGTTGGGTCTCTCGAATACCTAGCTAGGAGTGTAGCAGGTCTCTCGAATACCTGCTGGTTGAGTTCTGTTTTGCTGTTCCTTCTTTTTGTTCATTGTTTTTTTAGACTTCTAGGCACTAGTTTTCTGGTTGTAGACAACCTAATGAGTGTAATCTCTATTTTTCCCATATAAATCAGAGGTTATACAGTGGATATTTCTTAATCTTAAAGCCTTAAATTGCTGGGTTCCAACAGTTTAACATGGACAAGGTTCAATAATTTGGTCATTTCTCTCAAACCACAAATCCGATTGAGTTGAAAATTGTTTCATATAAAACTAGATTTCCAATGTGACATATCAACACCAAGATCAATCTCAAAGGAGTTCATATGAAAGAGATGAAATTTAGAAATTGACATTAGAATTTCTTACTTTAGTTCAAAACAGGTTCAGCAATTTAGCTGTATCACACAAAATACACATTTAATTGAAGTGAAACTAGTTGCATATTAAACTAGACTCAAAAATAGTTTCAATAACATCAAGATTATGGTGAGCGAAGAACAATTAGAAGATATACTTTTGGGAGTTCACAATCGCATAAAGACATTGCAAGATGCTGCTTTAGACCAGCTGTTACAAATGTGATCAAAACTTTTAGAATAAAATGAATTTGAAGCTGATTATTTTTGTATTGGAAATAATATTTAAATAAATTTCTGGGTATAAGTCATTTGCCAACTTTGGAGCTATATTGAAAGAGTTATGCTCACTGGAAGTTGACCTTTTTGTGGCAAACTACCTATATTATTTTGAGAGTTAAAGTAGATCACTTGAGTGATGATTTACATTGCTCAAGTGATGCTCGAAGATCACTCAAGTGAATAAGTGATCACTTGAGTGACAGTGATTACTCGTAGGAGTTTTGCAAGTCACTCGCGATATTTTTTGAAAGTTACAACTTCCCATTCAATGAGTAAGTTATCACTCGAGTGATTGTGTTAGCTAGCAGGAAACTTACAAGTGACTCACACCATTTCTAACTGTTGGAAGTTGAACATTCAAGTGACAACTTTTGCTACTCGAGTGAATTAACGTCACTCGCAGGAATTTTGCGAATGATTCGCAAGGGAATTGAAAGTTGATCAGCCAAGTGATGGTTTTGAGTACTCAAGAGATATGCTCAAGATCACTTGAGTAATGGTGTGAAGTTTTCAGCGAGGCACTCACAGAGGAATCAAAAGTGAAGTAAACTTAACAGTAGATCACTGAGTGATCCAAGATCACATGTAAACCAATGCGAGTGATCTAGAATCACACTTGAGTGCAAGTTCATCGTCTTAGAAAGGAATACTACAGACTCTAAACGTGTGGTCGGACTGAGTCCAGGTGGTATGGTTAAGTAAGCAGATTGAGTATCCGAATTCATCGTAGGATCAGCTGATCTAATGCTTTCTGTATTCAACCTTGGGGCATTAAATCCAGCTCTAGCAGTCATCCTTTCAACAAGGTTTCCTCGCGAGCTAGACTTATTCTCAGACAAAGAAGTTGTGTCATTAAATTGGCAACCAGAAGCGTCATCTTGTGGTGCCATATCTCTTGTGTTGAAATTTCCGGTTATAATGAGCTCTTGATTTTGTTGCACAAAGAGCTCCTTAGTTCTACCATTTCCAAGAGGCTCTGAGACTTGTCTTGAAAGATTATCTTCACCTAGCATTTTAGAGAAAAATGATCTTGGACTCGGACTAGGAGGGCCCCAATCGCAATTTAAAGGAACACTATCATCAATCCTAGCCATGAAGAAGACCTCTCAATTTAGGACTGCCTAGACTGCAACATCGGATTTCTGAAAGGTTCATAAATGATACAACAATGGACAAAACAAAGCTAAACGTTAACGAAATAACATAAAATTCTGATTCCCCCACCATTCCTCATTAAGAAATAATGGAACTAAACCTGTTCACGTGGGTGAGTTTGAGATCCAAGATGAATTCTGTTTAATCAGAAGCAGAAGGAAGCTAAAGACGACCTTAATAAAGCGCTAATTGACCATTTCCAAGAGGCTCTGAGACTTGTCTTGAAAGATTATCTTCACCTAGCATTTTAGAGAAAAATGATCTTGGATTCGGACTAGGAGGGCCCCAATCGCAATTTAAAGGAACACTATCATCAATCCCAGCCATGAAGAAGACCTCTCAATTTAGGACTGCCTAGACTGCAACATCGGATTTCTGAAAGGTTCATAAATGATACAACAATGGACAAAACAAAGCTAAACGTTAACGAAATAACATAAAATTCTGATTCCCCCACCATTCCTCATTAAAAAATAATGGAACTAAAACTGTTCACGTGGGTGAGTTTGAAATCCAAGATGAATTCTGTTTAATCAGAAGCAGAAGGAAGCTAAAGACGACCTTAATAAAGCGCTAATTGAAGATTGTATGAACGAAATGCAACAAATAAGAATATGATTGGAAGTTTCAGCCATAAATTCCAAAATCTACCAAGAAAAAGGAAAAGTAATTCCAGAAAGGCTAAAATTGAAGATCTATTCCTACCAAACCGAGGGCATAATCCACTCTTACAAAAGGAAATACTGGTCATGAAATGTCGACGAATAACATTTATTTGAGATTATCATCCACGTAACGAGAAGGAAGATAGCAGGGGGGGAAAGAGAAAGAGAGAGAATTCCCAAATATTGTAATGAACAGAAAAATTGGGTAAGACCGAAGGAACCAACATTAAGAAAATTCAAAAAATAATAATAAATATTAAAAGGGCTTAAAATCGAGAGAGTAGAATGGATGATCAACAATAGGATTCAGAAAACAATAGGGCTTAAAATCGAGAGAGTAGAATGGATGATCAACAATAGGATTCAGAAAACAATACCAACAAGGAAAAGCAGACCAGAGCAGAGAGAGACCCGACTCTGACTCGAGCAAGATCCAGAAAATTTTATTGTTGCTGCTTTGTAACTTCTCTTTCCTCTTAATATCAGAAGGAGACCTGGGGGGAGGACAAAAAAGCAGAGTATCCTTCTGGGTCAGTGAGAAAGATGCCTCTGTGTCTTCGAATCCACATCCCAAATTGAAATGAATGATTATGCTGAAGAAGAAGAACTGAAAACCAAAAAAACCGAAATACACCTATTTACACCACCGAACCGAAAACCGAAATAAACCGAACCGAATAAACCGAAATAGTTCGGTTCGGTTTTGCATTTATTTCGGTTTTGGGCTTTAATTGGGCCATCCTGTTTGGGTTAATTGGCCAATCTCTTTTTGTTTTTTTTTTTACTCTGTTTGCTCAGAATGTATATCAAAACAATAGGTTGCAGAATTTTTTTTTTTTTTGGATAGAAAGTGGGGTGAAACTGAAAGCCCAAACCAACTACAACATTATTACAACATTACAGTTCTACAACATTACTAATAATGGCGCTGCATTATTAGCTTTCGGAATTCAGAAATAAATCATCCAGAATTGCATCTACTAATAAAACTATGACTCTCAGAATGAAGTGCATAAATAATTATGTATGACTCTCAAAATTCAGAAATACTAATAAAACAGAACTAGGTATACATCTGGTTATGGAAGGGATTGCAACCACAATATGTAGCTTCACTTTGAGCTAACAGTACAAGCAGAGAGCTTCTCTTAATCTCATACTTTGTCATCTAACCAATGTCGAAATGTTACAATAAAACATGAAGCTGCAACCACTAGACCTAAAAGACAGTCAGCACTTCAAAGATAGTCAAATAATGAGTCTTATTTTAAACCAGTTATAACACATTAACACCACCAAACCAGGCACTTCCCCAACCCCAAGTCTCAAAGGGTGAGAGTAGATACTACTCAGCAACATTGATAAAACAAAAGATATGGGAGGACACCACCACACTCCATCAAATTACACTTACCCAATAATGTTTACACTAATGAGGCAAGATAAGCTGACGCATAAGCTAGATTTCAAGGAAACAAAGGCATAAGATGTTAAAATATTTGCACCCCTGTGGAAGCCCGTTAAATATACGAAACATAATGAAAAAAAAAAAAAAACAAAAAAAGTTTGGAAAATAAGGCGCACAATTGATTACTTCTGTCACTAGCTTCTAAATTCACAGACCAATGAGCAGCAGGAAATGATTTAAACACAGGCTTCTAAATTGCGAGACACAAATGGAGCCAATTCATTTATCAGAACGTGCACCACAAATACCTCAAGAATTTTCCAATTTGTAAAAATATACAGAGATTAGTAAACTGGATGCCAACACACAACAAATCCAACATTGCACAACAACACAATCAAAAGCATATGAGTCACTAGTAACAAAAATGAAGAATGCAGAAGCACAACAGTCAATTACACATCATTCAAGAAAAAAACTAGCAATCAAAGTTTTAAAAAATGTAAACAAAATCTGTTTTGTATTACCAGATTCAAAAGCGTCAATATTGAAACGATTACATGACCAGATTCAACGCCAAGTTAAAATGAAAATTTTAAGACAAAGCAAGAAACGACTCGGGAAACAGATTCAAACAGATCGAAACAGTAAAAAAGGTACTAAAAAATAAGCTTTTTAGATCGAAAACAAGTAGCTACTAAGAAGAACAGATGACGGATAAAAAAGTTTGGAAAATAAAACATACAGAGTCCGGCACGGCTGCACCCACATCAGAAAAATACAAGAATACGCAGTGAAGTGAGGGAACTCACCAAAGTGAGAGACGACACCGACAAGAATACAAGATCGACCTTTGCTTCGGAAAACTGATGAAGAGGCAGATCTGCAGAGTCCGGCACGATCGGAGCTGTGAGACTCAACCGGAAGTGAAGGGAGAAAGCAAAGAGTCGAAGTAACAGGAGGACTGTGCGACTACGACGGGAATCGCTGAATCGGAGCTGGGAGGAGAGGCGAAGTGAAGAGCTGAGAACCTAGAAGGCGAACTGGCGAAGTGAGTATGATGATTGCTAGAGTTGGGAATGAGGGCTGGCCGGACAGGGTCTGGGATAAGGAAAACGTCTGTTTTTCAAAGTCCGGCCCGATAGTATCAGGGTTAGGGCCAGCCCTATAGGGTCTAGAAATTACTATTCTAAATTTTAATTATTTTTCTTCCGATTTTTTCTAGAAAAATATAATTAATAAATTGCAACCATCAAAGTTCTAATCTATCAAATAAATATTATCAACATTAATATCTAAACAATACAAATCATCCAACGAATAAACATATTCATTAATTCATAACAAAAAACAAATCATTGTACACAGTTGAAGTAGAGACTTGCAAATTAATCTTTGTGAATTTTTACTTTCCCTATAGCTTTTATTAATAAATTAATTATGGAATCCAAGTATTTATTATCATGTCATTTCAAGTCATATTGTTTAGTCTAAGTACAGCATGTGTGCTTTATGTAGTTTCTAATAAATATTTTCCAAGTTCTGTTTGACTGTTCATACATAGATAAAGGCCAAGTAAAAAAAAAAATGCTACAGTGAAACGGGCCTAACGGGCCGGCTCGAGGCCCTGCAGGGCCGGCCCTACAAGGCCAAATTCAAAATTTTAGCTGATTTTTTAAGCCCGAGCACTAAAGGGCCAGGGCTTAAACGGGCCGGCCCGACGGACTCGACCCGATTTCCCAGCTCTATTCACGGCTAGGGTTTTCAGTGGAGAGGATTAGAGGAATTGTGAAAGTGAGATACTCAGGGCCGTTTGGTTCAAAGAACTTGGAGGGAGGGAAGGGATCTTAATTAACTTCCCATGTAAAATGACCGTTTGCTACGCCAAGTTCCCGGAACCTAACTTCCTGGGTTCATACCAGGCCCACCACTCTTCCCTCATATGTGGGAACTTGAGGCCCCGTTTGTTACACAGAAGATTTGAGAAAGGAATGGAATGGAAAGGAAAGGAATGGAAATGAAGATTAGGAGGGAACTTTAAAAATGTGAGTTGTCTGGTATACAAAGGAATGGAAGTTAGTTGAGGGAAGATGAAATGTTTGGTATGAAGAATTGGGGCTTGGTTAAGTTGGAAGATTAGGTGAAATTCCCAAATTGCCCTTAAATAAAAAACATTTAAAAAAAAGGTAATAACTCGCGGAAGTGTTTTTTGCGCGAAATGAACGAAGAGAGGAACGAACCCTAGAAGGAAATTGCAACGATAAATTGAAGTAGATGGTGATGGGGTATGAAATTCCGACGACGAGTGTCTCCCGGTGGTGACAAGGACGACGTAGATGGAAGGAATAAGGCTGAGGAAGCACGAAGCAATATTTAACAAGCGACGGAAAGGAGAATGGGAAGAGAAGCAGGTTAGATTAGCAGTGATGAACATTGAACCCTGGTGATGCTATATTTAACGAAGGTTGATTGGAAAAAATGAGTGTTGAACCCCTGACTAGTGTGAAGTCGCTGAATGAAAAGGGGATTGTTGGGTTGGTGAAACAGAGGCAAGTGCGAAAATAGTGATGAAAATATGGCATTCCTTCATTTGACTATAATTAATCATTAAAATCAAACAGGGACATACAATAACGAATGTCAGATCAGTTGAAAAGGATAGAGGAAGTATGAAAAAGTGCACCTGTGAGGATGAAGAAGGAGACATTAACAGGTAAACAATGTGCAAAAGAGGGACATTGGTTGCTGTCAAATGGGTAGTTGAAGTGAACCATATGTCAAGCACAGAACAACCAACATTTTCACAGATAGCTTCGAAATTTATAAAAATAATTTTCACCCAGTGCAATATGTGGGAGAGGAAGTAAAAATAAAGCACCCAACATTATGAAATGCTGCATAAGTAGGAAAGCAGAAAAAAAAAATTAAAATTGGACTTGTAAAATGCACCAGTAACCACAGTCTTGAACCAACACAACACAGAAGCTTAATGCCAAGGCACAAAATGAAAATAAATGAATGAAATTGGCCTTCTCAAATGCTGCATACAAGTAAACAGAACCTTGGATATGACAGCAACATGAGGCAGTGTCAAATAAATGGACATAAATGATAGCATGTGAATTGACCATCATTGGCTTTTTCAAATGTTGTATGACAAATAATTGTGAAGTTTTTCAAAGGGTGCATGAGCCACCCAAAAATTGCATGGACAGTAACATATACTAACCATCATCCATCAGTGGTCAGATGGCAGGAAAAAAAGCAGGGGACGTTCAAACCAAACAATCAAGTTCGAACTACATCACAGCATAACAAATTTAATTGTAAAGTTTATGACAAGGTGCATCAAGCACCTTAAAATTAGCTACATGAGATCGACATGTTATGTAGAGGAATTATGACAGCCATGAACTACACAAAACGATAATACACATTACAATAGATTAAACATCATTCAACCATTAAACATTAGTTAAAAACACAAAAGTGTAAGTTCGAACCAAACAAGAAAGTTCAAACTCCAACGAACAGCAAGTAAACCATCTCAGAATGTGAATCAGCAGTCATAACAACAAAAAACTAGTCAATACTGTACTGGAGCATTACATGTAACTCTAAACAGACAATACAAACAATTTTTGTCCCTAGTTCTGTTTCTTCTTTGATGGGGACCTCTTTGGAGCAATGCGCCTAGGCGATGATGTCTGTGAACCAGGGAGATTCACTGGGATGAACATTGGAGCAGCAGGCTGCATACTTTGAGGACGAATTGGTGGTTCATCTGCGAAGATATTGGGCAAATTCTCTGCCACAAGGACGGAACTGAAGGCTGAAGCGGGAATGAACCTCAAAGGAACAACTTCTGTTATGTTGCTGGAAAGGGCAGGAGGAGGGTTAGCTGGTTCAGGCAAAGGGACAATTGTTGATCCTGTGGTGATTGGATCCAAATCCTCACCTTCACCCACTTCTCTATCAGGTGGGGTGGCTCCAGAGAAATGGTCACCTTTCTCTTCACCATCACCTGCGGTGTCTCCAACCCCATGGCCAAAATGATCAGCCCCTTCCTTCTCAACCTCTTCATCCCTGCTGCTTGCAAGGACACCCTCATGGTCATCACCTGCTTCCTTCTCTTCCTCTTCATCTCTGATGCTTGCAGGCTCACCCTCATGGTCATCACCCCCTTCCTTCTCTGCCGGTTCATCTATGATGCTTGCATGCTCACCCTCACGTTCATCATCCCCTTCCTTGTCACCTTCTTCATATCTACCTCCACCATTCTCGGCCTCAGAATCAATCTCATCATCCCCTTCCTTCTCTTGTTTCGCATCTCTGTTGCCATCATCCTCGGCCTCAGAATCAATGTCATCATCCCCTTCCTTCTCTTGTTCTTCATCTGTGCTGCCATCATCCTCGGCCTCAGAATCATGGCTATCATCCCTTTCATTCTCTTCGTCTTCATGTTCATCCTCTTCTTCTTCTTCCGTACTGCCATCATCCTCCGCCTCAGAATCACGCTCACCATCCCCTTGCTTTTGTCCTTTTTGTTCACTGATGCTATCACCTTCTTCACTTCCTTCCTCACCATCCTCAGATTGGGAGCCCAATGGGGTGTCTTGTGAAGTGGACTTATGCTCATTCCCTCTGCTGGTAGAAGGACCAGCCGTGTCAGGGTTTTTTGCTCTCAATTCAGCAAAGTCCTTGAACTCAGTGGCATAGAGATAAATGAAATTGCGAACGTCCTTCAAGTCAAATGCCATTGAAGCAAGGCGTGACTCCATCTCATTGAGGGTTGACTGTATGTGATCCTTCATCAACCCAATTTTTTCATCAACTATTTTGGCAAACATGGCTACCACTTCTGCAACTCCTCCCTCAAATGATTGGTTTGTTCTACTTGGACCAGCTGTAGGTGCAGCTCCCTTTGCCTTCCCTTTCCTTCCTTAATGGGGCTCATTGGGTGATCTATAGGATGACTGCTTGGAAACAACAGGGATTTGCATTCTATGTAGAGCCTCGTCATCAAATTCCTGAGTCCATATGGGGGGCTCACCTTCATGAAGATACCAAACCTTGTGCTTTTGTAATATGAGGGAAACAAGTGAAGGGAATGGCAGTTCAGAATTTTTCACCCCAAAAGTTGCAGCCTTCAACATTGTGTCAACGATCATCTTCCCCATATGAAATGGCCTCCTCTTGATCATGCAGCATAGGATTTCTTTGTCCTCAAGGCTCATGCTTGTGTAGTGCTTGCCCTTGTTTACGAAGTTCCTGCTATACAAATAATGCAGCACCCTATACCTATAGCTCAACTGCTTCGGTCTGGTCAGAGAAGAAGCACCTTCGGTTGTCCCTCCCTCTAGCAATATTTTATCCATTTCTTCTACACTGAACTTTGTAGCTGTGGACTGTGGAACCTTAACCCCTAACCAATTAAGGATTTTCTTGTCACACAATTCAATTGTTTGGCCCCTAACACGTGTGGACACACTTCCAGTTCTTGATAATCTGAGGTTAGAATAAAACACCTTCACAACCGAGTCACTATAAGGCAAACCCAACTCCAGGAGTCCCCTAAATGGTCTAAGCAATGCGTCTAGTCCAAAGGGATAATCAGTATCAAATGAGTCCATCCTAATCCTACTCATTTTACACAGACTTCTACCTACTAACCTCATGTCATAGTCCTTAAGTTGGGACTGATTGAAGTCGGCCTTAGAGTCAGGAATGATATTGGCCCTCTGTTGCACTTTCAACTTCCTATACATCTTGGACCTAACCTCATCAAGTTGCTCATTGTCATCGTCATCCTCGTTGGTGGCGGCAGAAGAATCTTCATCATCGGTTGTGTGTTGCCACTCTTTCTCATCCCCACTGGAATCGGCAATGTCAACCATTTTCCCCTTGCTCTGTTTGGCAGCCTCTGCCTTTCGTTTTTTCCCCTTTTGAGAAGAGTCAGAGACGGAGTCACGATCATCACCTGTAGGGTCCTTCCTCTTCCTAGACGCCGGAGTGTGGGTATTCTTCTTAACAGCCCGTTTATTCTTCCTCGCTTCTTTATCATCAAGTTCTCTCTTCCACTTTGCTGCTTCTGCAAACTCGTGATCCGCTTTTGTGTCTTTCCTTGTCTCCGTCGATGCCCCAACTCGACCACACCTCCGTAGTGTTGCCTTGTGCTTCCTATAAGCTACAACGTCTTCCATTGTAATGCCCAATTGGTTCAACCGGTTCTCACTTTTCCTTGGTTTCCCCATTACGAGCTGGTTCGAATGGCAGTAATAGAGGAACAATGGGAAGACGACGCTGTGTAACCTACTTGCGTTTGGGTCTGAAGGTCAAGAATGCTGAAAGGTCGCGGTTGAGAAAGGTGGAAACACAATGTGAAATGGGTTAGGTTTACCTTGGGAAGACGCGGTAAATAGATGGCAGATGTGTGATAGTTTAGAACAGAGTAATGGGCGGCGTCAATTTTGTGACTGACGTTCGAACTGCTCCATCAAGTACTAGACGTGGGTATAAACCGCCATTGCATTAATGAAATGGAAAAATACCCACGTCTAATCAATCAAGACCTTCTCCATCATTTTTTATAAAAATATTTTGGTCACGTGTTTCCCTTCATAACTTCGCTGATGTGGCTGTCGGGTCATTAATTCATATTTTACACAACTGAATCAAAAGATACAATACGTTCGAACGTAAATAGGAAGTTCGAATGTAAATAGGCAGTTCAGAGTAACAAAAATTCAGCATGTTCAACATTATTGGGTTCGAACTTTAGCCGGGCGTTCGAACGTTCAATAAGTAACAAATGCTGATATGCATTTGTTACAAGAAGCAGGTACAGAAAATGGAAACTGCTAATATGCATTTGTTACAAGAAGCGGGTACAATAAATGGACAAGGGCAAAACAGTAAACAATGTTCAAAAGATACAAAAGTAACCATTTTCTACATTCAGCATAAGTGAGTACATCCCATGCACCAGCCAATTAACAGATGGCCTGCATCATAATACACTTACAACTTATAATTTGACAAGAGGCTGCGCCACACAAACTTTATGCCATGTCCAATTTTTCCTTAACCTATTTGAACATGGTCCAAAGTTTGCGCTAATGCAAAAACCCTGCCCTATACAAAAGGACTGTGCAACATATACAAAACGACTGTGCAGCTTAAACAAAAGACATATTAGTGCCCAAAACAGAGTGACACATTTGAATTACCACTGGCCTATACAGGTACATCAAACACAAAAAGACCAGCTATGTACTCCACACTATTAAACTACACAGCTATGTAATCTTGATAATGCATCTTTACTGAGAAAGCAAGGTGCGGATCCATGATGGCTTAAACTCTGCAGGTACCTTCAGAAATGAGGTCACCATTTTGTCAGACGCTACGATCTTCATATGTGCAAGGTTTCTTTCATTCCAAGTCAAATCCTCAAGTTGCAGTAGCTCCATGTACAAGTCATCTCCTGGGGCAGGAGGTTTAGGTTGCCTTTCTTGGGGTGCCATCATATTTCCTAGCTTGTCAAATGCAGTAACGATGGTATTCTCCAATCGTGTAGCTGTATCTCGCAATGCCTCAGCGATTACTTCAGCATTGTTCAGTTTTCGCTTCTTCCTTGGACCAACATTTGCATCAGATGCATTGACTTGAGTGGTGACAGTTTCATGGTTCGCTCCTGACAACTCAGATTCATCAACATGTGGTGGTTTTTCTGGAAGTTCATCCTCTTCAAGATTAATTTGTTCCTCCATTCCCCCCGGGCACTCTCCTTCATCACCGGTAGCCCTATCCCTTCCCCAAACCATGCATAGAGAGTCAAAGTTTGGTAATGGTTTGGTTCTAAATTCCTTTGCCTTTGGATGAGCCTGCACTTTGAACAAGCAATATGTGAGTTTGGATATGGAAGTCATTTGTAATACATAATCAAACTACATATTTCAACAGTATGGTAGGATCTCATACCTTCAAATACTCATCCCACACCTCTAGATCTGCGGTAACAAGGTTAGTCTCCGGGTTCCAACCAAATCCTGAAGTATTGGGCCCATAAACAATGTCGTATGCTGCTTGCCATAGACGCTTTAACGTCTTTAGTCTGGAGGTGATGTGTGGAGTTACTTTGATACCACAGCCAGGAAGCTTTTGCTCAATCATCTTCTGCAACACATTTGCATAACCTGCCTTGAACCCACTATCCGCCATCCACTTTTGGTCCAATCTCAAAGTCACAAGGCAATCTACCAAGACCCGATCCTCCCTCTGCTGCCCACATCTTTATCCTCGTCCTGGTTCCCTGTTCAGCTGGATCCATCTAAAACAAACAGTGATTGAGGCAAAATACTGCAGGTATACATGCTTTTCAAAGAACAAAAAAATACCACACCACACCAACAACAAAAGCAAATATAGACTTAATTGAAATTCAGATTGACATAGGACATCATTCTTGTTTTTAACATAAACAGACGGAATAAATTGTCCTTAAACCTAGCAATACTTGTGTACAATGTTATCAATTATCTCCAAGTGCCACAAAGGCAGCAAACATCTCATTTGCAACTTGTTCCCTGTAATTAGTCCACACTTCACTAGTTTCCATTGTAACTAAGGGCGGGTTGTCAATCGTTGGAGGTCCAACCGGTAAGGTCTCAATCTGCTCATCAAGGGGATCTTGAACATTCTCCCGATGAATAAGGTTATGGAGCAAACAACAAGCAACGATGTATCTGTTTTGCAGCCTCACTGGATAAAAAGATGGGCTCCTCAATATTGCCCACCGTAACTTGAGTATGCCAAAGCTCCTTTCTATTACATTTCGTGCCGCTGAATGTCGCATGTTAAAACACTCATGCGCAGTTTGGGGTTGATGTCCTTGTCTCCAATCATTAAGGTGGTACCTTTGACCTCTATAAGGAGCCAAAAACCCCTGGCAATTACTTTACCTAGCATCAACCAAGTAGTAGTTCCCTGCACAAAGATATACAAGTTAACAAACAATAGTGTAACTTAATTTAAACAACGTAATGCACGCTCACAACCGTACCTAGTGGCACTGTTAGTCCAAATGGTCTCCTTATAGCATCTCTCAACACTCTCTCATCCGCAGCTGACCCTTCCCACCTGGGCAAAATAAATATGAATTGCCCATCCGGTGAACATACCCCAAGGACATTAGTTGTTACCTCCCCTTTTCTACTGCGGTACCTCCCCTTGTGTTGTGCAGGGACTTGAACACGTATGTGCGTACCATCCAATGCACCGAGGCACCCCTAAAATGACAAAAACATTATCACTATTAAGGTCAAACCATAGTGTGAATACTCTATTAAATTACTCAGACAATACCATAATGTACATACCTTGAACCACTTCCAACGATTATCATTTGAGTCCTCTGGAATTGGCTCTGGTTTCTTCAAAAGCAATGATTGAAGTCTGATGGTAGCATTGAGCACTAGTTTGAAGTATCTACTAATGGTTTCTCCTGACCTTCCAAACTCAAACTGTATGACTCTGTTCTTCACATGATGGGCCAATATGTGAAGGAACATAGCCACTTGCTCATCAACTAGCATATGTTTAGTTGCTCTCAATCTGCCGATTGTGTCTAACATGTGACACAATTTATCAAACGTTGCCCGGTACATCCTAATTTGGTTGAAGCAAGTGGTGTCACTACTATATATCATCGCTCTCAAATTCGCTCTCTTGGCATGAAAATCTAACCTAAACGTCCTATCCAGTAAGTGCCTTGGTCTACCTTCTCCCACAGCGACTATCATCGTCACAAGCAAGGTCCTCACTGCTAGTAGCAAAGTTATGCAACCAGCCATCATTTCGATCATTCCACGTAAACGTGGCTCCATACCTACACAATTTTTCACCACACCAATATCTTTTTTATCATAATTTGCCTCTCCTCTTTACAAACTACCAAAATTTAACATTCATACATTCCTATCTTTCATGCCATGGGCTCAATTTACACCACTACTTACCACCCAACATCTGACTCACTGAATGAACGACACATGTCTGATGTTCGAACTGGGGTGTCTGTGATGAAGACCTTTTGTCATTAGCCTTGGGGTCCACAATCAACAATTAACCAAGGATTGCATATAGGCAAACCAAGGATCGTTCTCTCTTCTCGAGGAGCCTTTTATTGAATCCTAAGTAATCTAGATGTCATGCAAATGAAATAATAACAAGGGGGGATTGGGTTTTGTTGGAATTAGAACAGGAATTAAAGACAAAATGAAGAAAAGTGAGATTAATCAAATTGAAACGGATCAACCCAGAATTGGGATTCCAAGACCTTCCATCATCGAATAAAAATAGAATAACTGAACTTGTGATTGATTTTAGACAAACCGAAATCTCTGCATTTGTCCAGAAACTCCCTCGACTAGACGATCGCCTAGCATCTGATCGAACACGTGGTGAGCTCGTTGTACGATCGCACAACGCTCTCTGCAACCCGGTCCGACCTAAGTCCTTGGGATTTCAATCTGGATATTAAATCTAATACCCAATCCATAATTATAATCGGATCCGATTAAAATTAACAGAAACAAGTCAGTTACTAATTTAAGCACAAGTCCTCCAGATGACACCATGGAATCCTCAACTCATGGGTCGATCACAGAAACTTAGCCAATCATGGCTGGATAAAATGAAAATGCAGAAGTAAAGATGTTCATCATGACCACGAAGAACATGAACGAGTTCATCATGAACATGAAGAACACAAAGAACAATTAAAGAAAATGAAAGCTTCTATAAAAATAAATCTCAAAAACATAATGAATCCATAAAGGTAAAAGGTAAAGAACACAAAATCAAAATAATTAAGAAGGAAAGATTAACACTAAGCCATACCAAGAAGGAGGCTAGGAATACAAAAGAAAAACATTACATAAAACTAATAAGGAAAAGTAAAGCCTTCCATGTAGGAGGCAAGAAATTAAAGACAAGAATTAAAGACAATACATGAAACTAATAAAGCAAGACTAAAGCCTTCCATGTAGGAGGCAAGAAATACAAGAAGGAAGTTAGAATGGGAGATTTCTTGGTCTCTCCAAGGTGTGTCTTCAAGTGCTAAACGTGCATGTATTTATAGGAAGCTTGGAAGAACTATTGAGCCACAATTTTTGACTTTTGAGCTCCAAAACCGCGTCAACTTTACAGCCTGGTTTACACCACGATTTCGGTGGCTTTCGGTGAAGTTGTCTTCATATGAATTGTAGCCCCGGATGTAATCTTTCCACTCGTTCAAACGGTGACCCATTTGGATGTCTGTAACTCAAGTTATGGATCAAACACCTACGTTGCTCCGGAGCCCAGTGAAAGTAGCCTGTTTCGGTTTCCATGCCAATTTTGGCCCTCTAAGCGTCTGATTTAGCTTTTGGGCTCTTCATAGGAGTTGTAGGGCTTCCTCTTAGCTTTCTGGAAATGCAAATTGGGGATCAATTGGATTTACATAACTCAAGTTATTTCCAAAATACCGAACAGTGTTCATGACCCAACTGCAGTAAGAATGTGACAAAAGTCCAATTTTGAGTCCAAACTCAAGATGTGACCAAGATTAATGCAAATAAAATCTAAAAACTCCTTATGAAGATGAAATCACATATTTGACTAATTGTTCCATTAAAGCATGATAATGACAGAGTTTATAGCTTCTTTTTGCATTTAAAATAATATGAATTCAATGATTATCAAACTCCCCCACACTTATCCTTTTGCACTCCTGAGCAAAATTTAAAAGTAAGGAACAAGAGAAATTTCTCTTTTCTAACAATTGCTGAAATTTCAAAGCTCAACAAGGATCACAAAAGCTTCAAAAGATCAACCATTCAAGACAGAAATCTCTTCATCTCAAATTACTAATCATGGCAGTATCATTCAATGATGCTGATCACACAAAATAGTCTCTCAAATGATGCCCTCAATCAATCTCTCAAGTGTATATGGTTAATCAGTGTATCACTCAAATTCTGCTCAATGAAATTGTTCTACCATAAGCTTGCTCAAGTTCTACTTCTCCACTACTGATAACACATGCTTGCACAAATCAAGAGAGCTTGTTATTACAGGTTGTAATGGGGTTAGGGTGAAGGTAGGTAAAAGTATGGAATGAGAGGCTAAGCACCAAAGAAATTAAATCGAGCACTGATTAACACAATCATTCTATGTATGAAAACTTTTATTTACTCAAATACCTCCTTTCTGAAACTTTTTTTTTTTTTACACCCCTTCTTTTTTTCTTCTTCTTTTTTTTTTTCTTTTTTTTGTTTTTTTTTCTTTCCCCTTTTTTTTTGAAACTGTACTATATATATAATCACAATGGAAAAATCAAATATCTCCCCCCCACACTAAAACTGTTGCACTCCTGAGCAACCCCCACACTTAAACACAAAACCAAGGTAAACCAATGCTCAATAATTTTTCATGGTGCGGAATAAAATGGTTTTACGCTGAGGCTTGTAATGTGGCTTAGAACAGAATGGACAAAAAGGCACAAAGGGGTTACCAAAGGGATATTAATGCATGGGAAAGGCTATTTGGCCAAAGTGGGGAAAACAAAAGGAAAAAACAAGCTTCCATCATACCTATGCACATAAGTGAAAAATGTAGTTTCAAAAAGAAAAGGAGCAAGTTCTAGAGAACGTAAATCATGAGCAGATGCACACAAGAAAGAAAGAATGGTAAAAGATGAATTCCATTCATGTAGGCCCAAAATCTCACAAAGGTTGCAATCAGCATCATAGAATCAACTACCAAGATATTATAATCCAAGAGTTCAAAATCAATCAAAATAGAATGATCCATCAAAACCAAAGTGTCCAAGTGCATAATATGTTGCAATCATAGAATGAGAGAATGTATTGTTCTTATTCTATTTAATAAACTACATTATTTCTACTTTTTCTACTGGATTGTGTCCCTCCCCCACACTTGTCTTCCTCATACAACAATTAAGCCCAAAAATTTATAGAAATTAGGAAGGAAATAAGTGAGGAAAGAGACAACCTGGGTTAGAAGATCTTGAGTCGCTTAAAGGAGAAGTTCTCATCCCGGATGGAAATCATGCATTTGTCTATTAAAACATCTTCTCCCACATTGATTTTCCTTGGTGGAGGTGGTTTAGGATCCATTGGAAGAGGTCCAAGAATGTACAGTGGATGTTGGTTCCATCGAGGACCTTTCCAAGAATGTGCCTGCAAAGAAGACAAGTAACCAGCAGTATCCCATCCAAAAATAGAAACATGGAGGAGTTTCAAGTGAATTAAAGGCATGTTAAGTTCCAAACTCTCCAAGTAACTATCACATCCAAGGAAATCAATGATACTCCCATCAGTAGGAGTCAAGGTACCAATTATATTGTGAAAATTCTCTTGTGGTTGCAAAATGGAAGGTATGGAATCCAACTTAGTGTTGGAGTATACTTCATCATTGTCACAATCACAAGAGATGAAAGGGAAAAGAGTGGAAGAAGGAAAAGATTTTTTCAAATCATCACCACCTGGAATGTGTAACGATTCAAAACAATTATCTTGTTTTTCTAAATGAGGTGGCAAATCACAAGAAAGTACTTGTTGGAAAGATTCATTGACATGCAGGATTTCATCAATCAAAATTTCAGAATCTTTGTCACCTACCAGACTACAAGAATGTAATTCAATGGGAATTTTATGCATTTGACATTCTAGGCTATGATTGTTCTCACTCATGTCAACGACAGAATCCACAATCAATGCAGAATTGCTACCAAAATCACCGAATAATGCATCATTAATTTCAGTGCAAATAGGACATCGTTCATTGTTAGAACAGGCACAATTGACAGTGTTACTCATAGATGCAAAATCGGGATAATCAGCATACCATTCAGCAAGAACATCATCACCAACATTGGCATCCATGCTTGATTCAACTGTTTCAGAATTGACATGCTTACTATCTTCAATAGTACAAGACAGTGTGTTTTGATCAATGGTAGAATCAACCACTTCACTAAATGCTTTCTTTTGAAGCTCAACATGTAAATGACATTTTTCATGATAACAATCCACACACATTTGATATTCCTCACAAGAGCATGAAAATATGTCATTCAATTTATCGAATTCATCCATAGTACTATGAATAGAAGCATTTTCATCAGTTAAAGCATCACATGAAAGAATAGGAACACACTCATCAACAAGTACAATCGAATCACTACTACTAAAGCCAATTGGTTGAGCAATTACATGTCTAAACAATTGAGGGGATTCAACAATGATTTCCTCGTACACCTCATTATCACTCAAATTATGAATTGCTTCATTAATCAAAGTAGTAGGAGAGTCTACTTCTATAGGGATATGATCATTACCAAATGGGAGAGAGGACTCTTCAATGTGCTCTTGTACTTGTCTCACTTCTTGTGCATGTGTGCCCATGATAGAAGGAAATTTCATTTTTAAAACTTGTGCTTGCTGCTCAATTTCCTTTGCTAATCTCTCAGATGATTTCACTTGTTGTTCCATCATTTTAAGCATAGAGTCCATCTGTTGATAAAGGTTGTCTTTATGTGACCACTCCTCATTTATAGCCCAAGCTGGTTGATTTTGGAAATCTCCAATGACTTCACAAAATGAAGGATCTTGGTCGGGTAGACATGGTTGAGAATAAGGTTCGTAAGGTGGCTCAAATGGGTATAGGGATTCATGAGATGGATGGCATGGTATAGAAGTGGGATGGAATGGAGGATGGTAAGGTAGGTGAGAGGGTTGATGATATTGTTGGAATGAGGAGGGTTGATGATATTGTTGGAATGGAGAGGATTGATGATATTGTTGGAATGGAGGTTGTTGGTATGGTTCATGGTATTGGTGGAATAAGCCATCACATTCTTGATTGCCTACAAAAGAGTGAGAATTGAAAGGTAGATTATGATTATCATAAAACCAAGCCATGAAATTTCACTACAATTAATTCCCAAGGAATTACAAGATGACTATCTAACTATAAATTATAAAACTAAGAAAAGGAATTTAAGAAGATACCAATGCAAGTGAAAAAGAAAAGAAGAATTTTTTTTTAAAAAAAATACGAGTATGTTATGAATTAACTTGGAGACATGGTGAATTCAAACAAATGAGCTCAAAATTATATCGGATCTGATTTTAACACACCACACAGAAGCTACCAAGTCAAGACGGTGCAATAATGCAATGAATGCTATGCAAGCTACCTAAATGCAAAAATCCTGAACTATATGCAATGAAAAATCAAAAATGCAAAACTAACAAGCTTCACACGAGAAACCCCTTGTCAAAAGTAAATTTGACAATTAGATTACCTAGGGAGCCAATTACTTAGCTCCCCGGCAACGGCGCCATTTGATGAAGACCTTTTGTCATTAGCCTTGGGGTCCACAATCAACAATTAACCAAGGATTGCATATAGGCAAACCAAGGATCGTTCTCTCTTCTCGAGGAGCCTTTTATTGAATCCTAAGTAATCTAGATGTCATGCAAATGAAATAATAACAAGGGGGGATTGGGTTTTGTTGGAATTAGAACAGGAATTAAAGACAAAATGAAGAAAAGTGAGATTAATCAAATTGAAACGGATCAACCCAGAATTGGGATTCCAAGACCTTCCATCATCGAATAAAAATAGAATAACTGAACTTGTGATTGATTTTAGACAAACCGAAATCTCTGCATTTGTCCAGAAACTCCCTCGACTAGACGATCGCCTAGCATCTGATCGAACACGTGGTGAGCTCGTTGTACGATCGCACAACGCTCTCTGCAACCCGGTCCGACCTAAGTCCTTGGGATTTCAATCTGGATATTAAATCTAATACCCAATCCATAATTATAATCGGATCCGATTAAAATTAACAGAAACAAGTCAGTTACTGATTTAAGCACAAGTCCTCCAGATGACACCATGGAATCCTCAACTCATGGGTCGATCACAGAAACTTAGCCAATCATGGCTGGATAAAATGAAAATGCAGAAGTAAAGATGTTCATCATGACCACGAAGAACATGAACGAGTTCATCATGAACATGAAGAACACAAAGAACAATTAAAGAAAATGAAAGCTTCTATAAAAATAAATCTCAAAAACATAATGAATCCATAAAGGTAAAAGGTAAAGAACACAAAATCAAAATAATTAAGAAGGAAAGATTAACACTAAGCCATACCAAGAAGGAGGCTAGGAATACAAAAGAAAAACATTACATAAAACTAATAAGGAAAAGTAAAGCCTTCCATGTAGGAGGCAAGAAATTAAAGACAAGAATTAAAGACAATACATGAAACTAATAAAGCAAGACTAAAGCCTTCCATGTAGGAGGCAAGAAATACAAGAAGGAAGTTAGAATGGGAGATTTCTTGGTCTCTCCAAGGTGTGTCTTCAAGTGCTAAACGTGCATGTATTTATAGGAAGCTTGGAAGAACTATTGAGCCACAATTTTTGACTTTTGAGCTCCAAAACCGCGTCAACTTTACAGCCTGGTTTACACCACGATTTCGGTGGCTTTCGGTGAAGTTGTCTTCATATGAATTGTAGCCCCGGATGTAATCTTTCCACTCGTTCAAACGGTGACCCATTTGGATGTCTGTAACTCAAGTTATGGATCAAACACCGAACGTTGCTCCGGAGCCCAGTGAAAGTAGCCTGTTTCGGTTTCCATGCCAATTTTGGCCCTCTAAGCGTCTGATTTAGCTTTTGGGCTCTTCATAGGAGTTGTAGGGCTTCCTCTTAGCTTTCTGGAAATGCAAATTGGGGATCAATTGGATTTACATAACTCAAGTTATTTCCAAAATACCGAACAGTGTTCATGACCCAACTGCAGTAAGAATGTGACAAAAGTCCAATTTTGAGTCCAAACTCAAGATGTGACCAAGATTAATGCAAATAAAATCTAAAAACTCCTTATGAAGATGAAATCACATATTTGACTAATTGTTCCATTAAAGCATGATAATGACAGAGTTTATAGCTTCTTTTTGCATTTAAAATAATATGAATTCAATGATTATCAGTCTGGTTCGAACGTAAATTGGAAGTTCAGACTTTTGCTATTACTTGTTTTCAATTCACCTTTAACAGACTTACTAAAACCCATTTTTCATTTTTAGCAAACATACCATCACCACACAATCAACTTTCATATATAAACATACTTCACATCATTCATAAAAGGGATCATTAACAAAAAAACAACACATTGTACAGAAACAAACAACATATTTCCTACGAAGTAACCCGTGTCTGTGTCTGGATATTGCTTCAAAATGCATTCCACTGTGTCTGTGTCCCCCCTCCCCAAGCTCGAAACAACAGGGCAACGAAAAGATCACCCCCCCAAGCTGGAAGCAACACAGCCACGAAAAGCCCAACCCCCACCAACCTCGAAGAAACAGGGCGAAGAACATTTCAGAAGCCCCCCCCCCCCAAAGCTCGAAAAAATGCAACGAATAGCTCAGACCCATAGATCTCAAATTGATTTCCAAATAATACTGACCTTCAAATGCAGCTCGGGTTCAACTTCTCCTTCGCCGAAAACCTTCCACTGTAGATACAAGCTTCTTCACCAACACCTTCGTCCAGCGTCCAGCTTGCGCCTTGCTCGTTCTTATGGGTACAGTCTTTGCAAAGGGCCTTTTTGTCCGACATTTTCACCTTCCCGCCTATTTTGGATGGAATGAAGGTTCCCATTGTTGATGGAACTTTGGGCCTCGCCGGATGTATACCCAAAGGAAGATGGGGGAAGCAAACACGTTTTTTGTGTTGGAAAGTTGTCATCTTCCCTTTCCATCGGCCCAATTCTGTCTAACAAACAGGCCCTGAGATCCTACCAAAATTGGTGAGTTCTCAAGTTCCCTGGTCACAATTCACATTTTTGGACAGATTTACCCCTGAAATTCAAATTTGGCGGGAAGTTTGAACTTGGCGGGAAAGTTCAAACTTTGCGAAAATTTTTTGGGTTAGAAGTTCGAACTTAGCAAGGACATTTTTTTAAAAAATATATTTTGGCAAAAAAAATATTTTTCTTTTTTTATTTTGAATTAATTTCTTTTGAGGGTAAAATAGACATTTCTTAATTCCTTACCAACTACCACCCATTCATTTTCTTCCAACCAAACAACTCAAACCATCTTCCCTCATCTTTTAAATCTTCCCTTCCCTCCCTTTAAGTTCCCTTCCCTCTTCAAAATTCCTTTCCCTTCCCCAAATTCGTTGAACCAAACGGGCCCTGAGATTCACGGTTTTGGACTTTGGTACTTGGCTTGGCTAGTTGGCTTTCACAATTGAGAATACTGGCTTAGGGTTTTTTTTTCAGTGGAGAGGAATTGTCAAAGTGAGATTCACGGTTGGGTTTGGTACTTGGGCTTGGCTACTTGGAGTCTCGTCTGGATGTTATGTGGGCCGAGGTTGGTCTTCACTTCGCTGGGCCCAATAATTTCGATTATTCGGTTAAAACCAAATTAAATTTTAAAAAACCGAACCAAAATAAGTCTATTTTAGAAACCGAACCGAAACTGAAAACCGAATAGATCGAACCGAAAAAACCGAACACCGAATTTATCGGTTCGGTTTTTGGTTTCAGTTTTGATTTGCTCACCCCTAACTCACTCCCTCCCTAATCTCTTTTTTTTTTTGGGAGTAAAGATTGGATATCATTCTCATTAAAGAGACATTACAACAAAAATCAATGAAAACCTAACTTTCATCAACCTTTGTGTCTTGAATAAAAGGAGGAAGTTGACCAAAGAGACAAAAATTACCATATAACCTACGAGAGTATTTGCTAACTGATCCGTAACAGTTATAGCCTCTTTGTAGACATGAGTGACTATAACTTATCAATCCCTATGAAGAATCAATGTAATATCATCCACTATGTCCTTAAAAGGATAATCCCTCTCACAACCTCTAATAGTATCATTTGTAGCTTCTATACAATCAGTGAGTAAAACAAGTAATCCTCTCACAACCTCTAATAGTGTCATTTGTAGCTTCTATACAATCAGTGAGTAAAACAAGTAAAACAATATTCCTAATCCCTTTAGACCAACGTAGATCAAATCCATCAATAGTAATGCATGTAAGTGTACTACTACAACCTCTAATAGTATCATTTGTAGCTTCTATATGCATGTAAGTGTACAACTACTACTACTTAAAAGGATAATCCCTCTCACAACCTCTAATAGTATCATTTGTAGCTTCTATACAATCAGTGAGTAAAACAAGTAACCCTCTCACAACCTCTAATAGTGTCATTTGTAGCTTCTATACAATCAGTGAGTAAAACAAGTAAAACAATATTCCTGATCCCTTTAGACCAACGTAGATCAAATCCATCAATAGTGTAACACCCCAAATTTCCAACAATTATAATAACATAAAATTGCAATAATTTTTATAAATAAGTGCTGAAATTCAAAATAACCAAATTTTGGAAGTGTTACCGCCGCAATTGTATTGGGACAAGTGCAAGGCTACCTTATTACAATAACATAAATCCAAACTTAAATAAAATGTCTTAATCCAAGCGTAAAATAAAAATAAACAAAAAACTAGCTAGAATTGCTCAGTGTTCTTCCTCACTTCTCACTGCTAGCCACAACTTTGAAAGGAAATCTGCTCCCCCGAAGGATCGTCGTAGCCCATGAACACAAACATTAGCAAAAGCTGGTAATCCTAATAAACAAGATAATATAGAAGAATAATAATAATAGCAATAAACACAATATTCACATGATCATAAAAGAAAATACCCTGTACATATTTATAATTTAAAATATCAATCTCAATACCCCTCGTATCTACCTATTTTCATCGAATCAAATATTATTCATTATCATTTTAGATTTACTTAGACTTAGGAGACCTTGCCAGTCTATTTAGTTTAGTGGGAAGAGAACCATAATAGATCCGGGAAACCCTGTCAATCTACCCTGTGACCCGGGAAACCCTGTCAGTCACAATCAATCAAATTGGCCATATATCAATAAAACATTTCGTCCTAGTGTGAACACCTCTTCCCAAAGTTACTACTAGTGTCCTGGGAAACCCTGCCAAACACCACTTTGAGAAGAACGGATATAATTAGTTCACATCAAATAACATATCGAGGCATAACGCCTAAAGGTTGTACTCATCACTTGGGAGGTACCGTCCCAAGCTATCCTCCTACTATTAATTCATTATGATCACACACAATCAGGAAATTCAATATTGTCACAATTATCAATTTCTTCATTAAACATATTAGTTGCTCAAGGCATTATGACCTTCCAAATTATTCAAGAGTATAATAATTCAAATATTCGATACGAGAGCCAACACATGTCATAACTCAAATACCTATATGAGTAAAGTCTAATTATTTAAAATACACACATAATAAAATTCCTAAATTATTTCTATGCACTAAAGTGCCCCAATTGAATTTACTAATATTTTATATTTATATAATTATCTTTCATACACTTTCCTATTATTGAATTGAATATAAGAAAAAGATATTCTACATAATCTATTCATATCCTATTTTATTGTGAGGGAATATTACATAGAGAAAGAATAAATAAAAGGGATGTCAAATAATATAGCAAGAGGCATAGCTAGCATAATTTATTGGTATATTATATTATCATAATATATTGTATTTGATAATGTCCAGAGAACCCAAAGCAACAACTCATACAGGCACCTTATAATCAAGACTGAGTAGGTGTGGTAATATAGATTTTCAATTGCTTGCTCATATTTCTCGCACAGATAACTTTGCAAAAGCAAAAATAAAATAACAAGAAAGGAAATCCAATACGTAAAACGAGAAGAGAAATTAAGCATGTATATATATATTTACTTATTCAATTGTCTATAATTGATTAGAGCAACGTACTGGCACCAATGATCAATATTAATGGAATTTGCAAAGAACTACTCACGCCAATCGAGAAGAAGAGAATGTATTTGTACACATATTCAATATTAATTTCTATTGTTCTAGGATTAGGATTACCTATCAAAATTTATATAAAACTAAACTAAGACTCATGGGGATTAGGATTACTTATAATATATTTCATATATTACAACCCCATTAAAATCTAAAACTAACCTAAGACTCATGGGAATTAGGATTACCTGGTCTCCGTTTTACTAGCCTCGTAGAAAAATAATTGACACAAAGAAAGAATAGAGGAAGTAGTAGAAGAGAATAGGAGGAGAGAAGAAGAATATTCAGGGTTAGGCTATACTTCTATTTATAACTTAAAATTAGGGTTTAGCTTTGGGCTCTTAAGATTAGGGTTTAGCTTTGGGTTGGTGTGTCAAGCTCTTCTTCTCTATCTCCACTTCATTCTGGTTTACATCTGTTGTGTGGGTGATTCGAAAAGAATTTTGAAATCCTTAATTCACCCCCTCTTGGTGATTTCCTTCACTTTCATAGGCTTCTCTGAACATGGTTGAAGCCAATTGGCAACAACTCTTCATGATTTTCTGGGTAAATGGAAAACAATACAAGCTTCAAGGGATTTCACAGCTTTCTCCACAGGTTTCTCTATGTAGTTATGATGGGATGGCAATAGTAAGACAGTTTGAGATTTTGCAAGATTTACAACAGCAATTTGCTGATATACTCCTTGAGCCACAATACCTTCCCCTTGTTCGTGATAGGAGCCATTATATTCACTTATATCCAGGAGCCTCACCACCTAACATTCGGCCATATAGGTACCCACATTTTCAAAAGAGTAAAATTGAAACACAGATTGCTGCATTACTACAAAAAAGGATTTGTTCAACCTAGTGTGAGCCACTTTGCAAGCCCTCTTCTGTTAGTCCCTAAAAAGAACTCTACTTGGTGTCTTTGTATCGATTATAGGGAGTTAAACAAGATTACTGTACTTGACAAATTTCCTATCCCTACAGTTAATGAATTGATTGATGAGCTTCATTGGACTACTTATTTCTCAAAAATTGATCTTCGTTTAGGATATCACCAAATTAGAGTTCATCCTTTAGATATACACAAGACAACTTTTAGGACTCACTCGGGCCATTACGAGTTTACAGTCATGCCCTTCGGTCTCACTAATGCTCCATCTACTTTCCAAGCCATCATGAATGATTTGTTTCGACCCTATCTCCAGACATTCATATTGGATATCTTGGTCTACAGCAAGAACTTTCAGGACCACATCACTCATTTGAATATTATCTCTCAATTATTATGTTTAAATGAGTTCTATGCAAATCCTGAAAAATGTGACTTCTTACAGCTGGATATTTCCTTCTTCAAACATAATATCTCATCCAAAGAAGTGATGGTTGACCATGACAAAATCTCTGCTATTGATAAATGGCCTTTACCCAAAAATATCACTGAATTACACGATTTTTTGGGCCTCTCAAGGTACTACCGCAGGTTTATTAAGAATTATGGTCAGATTGCAAAGCCTTTGACTGATATGACCAAAAAGGATGGCTTTCAATGGCATCTTACTTCATTGGCAGCATTCCAAGATCTGCAAAAGGCATTAGTTAATGCTCCGGTAGTACACTTACTAGACTTCTCCAAGAAATTTGTTGTTGAGTGTGATGTTTCTTCAGGCATCGGTGTTGTTTTACACCAAGAAGGTCATCCAATAGCATTTTACAGCAAATGCTTATCTCGTACAAAGCAAAATACTTATGTGTATAATAAGGAATTGTTAGCCTTAGTTTCTTTGCAAAAGTGGCGTCACTATCTCTTAAGACGCAAATTTGAGGTTCACACTGATCATTTTAGCCTCAAATACCTATTGGAGCAATGCATCACTACTTCAGCCCAACAACGTTTAATATTGAAGCTTCTCCCATTTGACTTCTAGATCATTTATAAGACTGGGTCTTCTAATCAAGCTGCAAATGCTTTATCACGTAGTCCTCATTCAGGAGATTTCTTCTCCTTGGTCATACCCCAGGCCCATGCTTCATTATTTTAGGATCTGCCATCCCTTTTAAACCAAGATCCACATACATCGGCTGTCAAGGCATCTCTTCAATCTACACCATAGTCCATTCCTCATTACTCTCTTAATGAAGGTCTTTTGTACTACAAGGATCACTTAGTCATCCTTGATGCATTAATTAATGAAGTTCATTCAACTCCTACAAGCAGTCACGGTGGTGTTCTCAAAACACTTAAATGGTTGCAGCAATACTATTTCTAGCAAGACATGAAAGAAGTCACCAACTTCATTCGATGTTGTTCAGCCTGCCAACATGCTAAGTATATTCCTCAAGCCCTAGGTGGTCTTTTACAACCTCTACCTATTCCAGCTCACATTTGGGAGGATATTTCAATGGATTTCATTACTAGTTTACCACCTTCTCATGGTTGGGAGTGTATCCTTGTGGTTGTGGACCGCTTCAATAAGGCAACACATTTTCTGGGTCTGCCTCGAAAGTTTTCTGCAAAATCTGTGGCATCTGTTTTTTGTAAGGAGGTCGTTCGTCTGCATGGGTTTCCTAAATCCGTTGTTTCAAACCGAGATCCAATTTTTCTGAGTGCTTTTTAGCAAGAATCATTCCGTTTAAGTGGGACTACCCTTAAAATGAGCACTTCTTACCATCCTCAAACAGATGGTCAAACTAAAGTGGTTAACTGGTGTTTAGAAACTTACTTACGATGTGATTGTCAGGATTTTCCTAAGCAATGGAGTCATTTTCTACATTGGGCTGAATTCTCCTACGACAGAGGATTTCACTCTTCAATTGGCTAGAGTCCTTTCAAAGTAGTATATGGTAAAGAACCTCCTTCATTGCTGCCCTTTGTTGCTGACGGCACCCCTATAAAAGATTTGGCTGATCATTTTGAAGAGAGGGATGCTGTTCTCAATATAATTAAAGCTAATCTGGTTGCTGCACAAACACAGATGAAAGTCTCTGCTGATTCTCATTGTCGGGATGTCAATTTTGCAATAGGTGACTTGGTCTTTCTCAAGCTATAGCCGTCCAGACAGAGATCACTATCTCGAAGCAGATACCATAAGCTGTCACCTAGGTATTTTGGACCCTATCCTATTAACCAAAAAATTGGGGCTGTTGCATATGAGCTAACATTACCTCGAGAATCTAAAGTCCATCCCATTTTCCATGTTTCACTCTTATGTCCTGCTCATGGCTGTGATAATTCTAATCCCTTACCTCCTCTGCCTATTTTGGATGATTGGGAGTTGCTGCTAGAACCTGCTCAAGTATTGGATTATAAAGTGGTACCTACAGATTCCTCAACAGAAATTCATCTGCTGATCCAATGGAAGAATCGTTCCCCTGAAGAAGCTAGTTGGGAGCCTTATAATCTCATTGCTTCCCAATTTCCTCAATTTAGCCTTGAGGACAAGGCTCATATTGAAGGGGACGGTAATGATAGATTTCACAACGTCCTCTTATGGTTTACTCAAGAAGGAGGCATATGAATAAGGATAATTAAAATATAGAATTATGTATGTCTGTATTTTATGTCGGTTTTATGTCTGTTCTGTTTTCACGAAGTTATGTTTTTAGGAAGTATATCTTATCCTTAGGAAGTTATAGGGATGTTATTGGCAGTTATCTTATCTATGTTACAATATGCCTATATTATCTCATGTAATACCACTTTAGAAAGGATGAATGAATATATGAATGTTTGTGTATCTTGGCCAAGGACTTAGATTCTTTGTTCTTGAATATATTAGTGACTGATCTGGATCCCAGATCCATCAGCATACTCAGTGCTGACAGATCACCCATTTAATATATTTTAGGACTTCTTTCCCTCTTCCTTATCGTTTGCTTAGTATTTCTTCATCTGTTTCCGTGATTAACATTCTATGTACTAAATGCAATCTAAAAGCACTCCTTTTCCTTGATATAGAATAAGATAAAAATCATAGATTTCAATAGACGAAAGAATGGCCAATATCATGTGCATCGAACATTTGATTAAATATGGAGCCGCTTTTGATTGAAACTCGATGGAATTAGAGAACACTCACATTGATATTTAATTATCAATCATTAGTGATATTGAGAAGGGCAAGATAAAATATTACACATGGAGAATAAACCGTTGGCAAACACCTAATGTCCCAGATTACCAACATGGCCCCATATCGTTGACAAGAAATAAAATACTTAATAGTCTCTATGCCAGAACTCTCTTGTAATGCAAAGTAATCAATTTGAATATTTGTCAACAAAGCAAACCCATTAGTGAATTTTCTTTTCGTGCGGCACCATGTTCATATTATGGCACAATCCACCTAAGAACAAACTCAAGAGAGTACAGCAATAATGTGAACTTACAGCTTTGTGAATATGCATATCTGATTCCTGAGCATTGCTCCCAGTTGAATACCATCCCAGTATATAAAAGTGGGGGAAAACCTTCTTGTCTGTTGAACCGAAGGAAAAACAAGTCAATAAAAAAGCAAACAACCAGGGTAAAAGTGAAAAGAAAAAATGACCCGGTAGAGCAGAGAATTCATAGAAGTACCCCAAATTAAATCTAGAACCACACTTTAACGGGGAGAGTTCGAATTAGTGATTTTAGGGGGAAGGATAAATACTTAACAGAGCTCAGGCTTCTTCTCAAGAAAAGAAAGATCGAGGGAATGGGTAGAAGGGTCTGATAGGGCAAAACTTTAAGCCTAAAAGAAACTCCTCAAGTGCACGGGTCGTATCAAGTAATAAAGTAATAAGAAAAGTATCATTCCCACGAAGACTTAGTATCACAACTTTAGTTAAGCATTAATTTCACAATTTCGTTTAAGTTGAGCAAAACAAATTGAATTTAACTAAGAGAAAAAGAAATCTAAAATTAAAATAAACAACTACCACTAATCAAACGAGCAACCTAGAGTCACTAATCCCTTATTTGATTTCTAGATTTTATCCCCATTAAATTAACTTTGACTTAATTTAATCAGTTAATCTAGAGTATTAATGTTTATAAGTGCCTGTCAGTCCACTTATACACCTACCTCAAATAATTATGCAATGTCTCACATAATTAATTAAGATGCAATTCAAATCGGGCTCACTCTAATTTGACTATGCGGAGCTTCTAGGTATATGTCTATCCTAGACGCAAATTAGATTAAAACCTAACTTCACGTTAAATTTAAACCAAATTCCACATTATTTATTCCCAAGGTCAATTTAGGATTCCCTCTTTCAAGTCCAACCCTAAATCCCCAAAACATGCTCAATGGTGGCCAATCAATAAGCAATAACAATGAACACAGGATTAAATAAACTGAAATAAAATTAAGCAAAACTAATTAGTGGGAATAATCTCTAAAACCCAAACAAGTTCATAGATTCTCTAGGTTGCAAAACTAACTAGCCACACATGGCTTTATTCAAATCCAAAACAAAAAGATAAGAATTCAGGTTCAAAGAAGAAGAAGAGAGAGGAAAGAAAGATTCTCCGTCGCCTCCACAGTCCTTCCGTCCTTCCGTGGAGATGATGAAGAGAACTGAAATGCTCAGCCTCTACTCCTCTGCTTCTTCGTTCTTTCTCATTCTGTGTCTCTCTAATTTGCCTTCGTGTGTATTTATAATAATTCAGATCTTGTCATTGATTCTCCTTTTCTTATTACAAAGATATCTCATATCTTGTAATTTACTCCATCAAATCACACAATTGATTTTGTTTCTATTTTTCTTGTGTGAGACCATTGAATTTGACTGATTGCATATCCTCTTATTGCCTTTTATACTTTATTCCAAATCAGCTAATATTTCCTGCACAATAAAAATAGGATATGAGTAGATTTTATGTCAATTTATTCTTTGATCCCAAGTTTCATTCAATTATGGAAAAGTTCATAAAAGATAATTAAATAGGTATATAATACCAATAATTCCAATTAAATCTCATAAAATATACACCTATTTAATCATAAAATATATACTCATCAGGGTCGTAAAGAAGTTTGAAGCTATTGAAGATCTCCACGGTGCGTCCTCTCTATACTCCTATCACGCATCCGTACACCCTAGGTGGAGGGGAAACCATTCCGTCGGCAACATTAGTGTTAGCGGAGGTGGCGCTTCTCTGATGGGATGCATTGGGCGGGTTCATCTGCATCTTAACCCGAGTAAAATGATCCGATATGTTGACTATCGCCACGGAATGTAGCTTGAATGTCAATCCACTACTCGAAGATGACGCCATAATTTGAAAAACACCGCAAAATTGTTGAAGACAAACTAAAAAGGTTAACGAATTAGGGTTTTAGTGAATAGGTCATGAGTACTATGATTTTCAGTTTCTGAATTTTCTTCCCTCTTTGCAGGCGAAGTAGCAATATCAATATACTTCACCTGGCTGGTTTTCTTTTTGGCCTCTGACGCCGTAGGAGACAGGAACCAAAACCTGAGAAAGTGATCAAGCAGCCTGATTCAGTTCACAATCATCACCATGAAACTGAAACCATACAAAGCATCTAAAGCACTAAGATGTCCAACTATACATGAAAGCTGAAAGGACTAGTGTTTTTATATTATGTTTCAAAAGGACAATTGAGTTTCAATTCTTTTTAGCACTAAATTATGGTTTAATCTGATTTCCCGCAGATAGTATGTAGTCTTTTTTTTTTTTACTTTAAAATAAGGGATTATCATTTTTGCATTTACTGCAGAAAATTTTTTCTGCATCGAGTGAGATACGACACCGTTTCATTAATATATATATATATATATATATATATATATATATATATTGGAAAAATACGAAGGGTGTTGCTTCCTTCCAACAATCAGAATGCAGGGTTCGAAATTAACCATAAGCAATCGATATTCAACAGCAATTCAGAAACCAAATTTCAAGAGCAAACCAGAAAAGAGTAAACCATACCTAAGAAGCCCCGACGAACTTAGAGATGAGAAGAACAACAGTAACGGATTGAGGAGAACGAAGGTGAATGCGAAGGCTAGGTCGAGGGCTATGTGAAGCAGCAGATAGTCGAACTCCAACTCGAACTCAAACACTTGAATGGGGATTTAGGAGTTTGACGGGTTAGGGCAGGAGGAAGACGTTTACTCAAAGAATTGAAGAAGGGGACGGGGATGGGATTCAGAGTAGGAAGGGCCGAGTCGAGCAAGGGAGACAAACGTTCTTCAAAAGCAACGGATAACCCTGTCACGACGAATGGTGGAGAAGGGCAATGCAATCAAAAACATGAGATCACCCTGCAAGGTTGATGTAATGTCGTTAGAGCCGAGTAGGATTCTAGGGTTCACAGATCGGGTATTTTGTCTATTCTCTCAAACTGGGTAAATGTACTTGGGGCTCTAATTAGCTTTACGGGCGGATCTTGAATTGTCACCCAAATCTTGAGGGTAGATGGATTAGGCATATACTTCAAGGGCCATACTGATGAAGGGGTAACCAGTGCAAGTATACACTATCAATGTAATACCGGCAAGTATCCCAAGGTAATAAAATATCGTTCCCACAGGGACCAAAGTTCCAACTACCAACCCAAATCACTTTAATTTATAGTTGATGCAACCGTAAGAGTTTTTGATGAAAAATATTAAAAAACAGTAAAATCACACAGAAATTGAATTAAACTTTGTAAAATGAAATTAACAAAAGCCTAGGGTCATGTATATCATCAATAATCCATTTAAATGTTCTTCCTTTACCAAAAGCTAGATTAAGACCTAATCTTCTTTTAAGGTAGAAATTAACTACTTAACTCGTGAATTGAAGTATGTCAATCGAATTTCAGATTTTAATCTAATTGCTTATTCCTAAGTCAATTAGCCTAATCCTTAATCCTAAAGTCATGTTCCCATGCTCATTAGAATCAATTCATGCATTAAGTCCAGAATTCTTTATGATTGCATAAAGCCTATGACAAGTTCCCTTGCTAGTACCTTATGTTCTTTAATCAATTGAACCTAGAACTAACTAGCCTTTCCCAAGGTCTAATTAATCTTTCAATTCCTTAATTAGGTGATCAAACTAACCAAGGCATTAAGCATGGATTAAAGAAACATATCCAAGACAACGATTATGTAATTAAAAACAGAATTTCAATTAAACTTCATAAAGAATCCATACATGACCTTAGAAAGATACTTAGTTCATGCTAATCATGGCCAAGCAATAAAATGGTAAAAGATGAAGAACATGAAATTTAATTAAAACAACCAAAAAGGAAAGATTAAAACTAAGTCATACCAAGAAGGAGGCAAGAAACTAAAGATAAGAATTAAAGACAATACATAAAACTAAATAAGCAAAACCTATGCCTTCCATGTAGGAGGCAAGAAAATAAAGAGAAGAATTAAAGACAATACATGAAACTAAGAAAATAAAAACTAAGCCTTCCATGTAGGAGGCAATGATCAAAAAGGAAAGCAATGGAAAATAAATTGCATGAAAGTTATAAGAATAAACTAAGCCTTCCATGTAGGAGGCAAAGAACAAGAAGGAAAGAACATGAAGAGAAATCTGAAACTAAGAAAGAAAGAACCTAAAAATGGAGAGATCTTGGTCTACTCCAAGTGTGTCTTGCTCTTCACAACTCCCTTCTATTTATAGGCAGCTAGGAGCATCTCATCCATGCACTTTACAACACAAATTCGTCACTTTAGTTAGTGGCCAACTTGGAAGCATCTTTGAGTCACTTTACAGCTCCAAAACCGTGTCTTCTTTTCCTGCCCATGTTAGGCCACGAAATCATCCGAATCTGGCCATGTGATCTTCATATGAAATGTGGCCCCGGATGTCAGCTTTCCAGTCGTTCAAACGGTGCCCTATTTGGAGGTCTGTAGCTCCAGATATGGGCCAAATACCGAACGTCATTCCAGAGTCCAGTGAAAGCAGCCTGTTTCGGTTTCCAGTCCAATTTTGGCCCTCTAAACATCTGAGTTAGCTTTTGGGCTCTTCATAGGAGTTGTAGGGCTTCCTCTTAGCTTTCTGAAAATGCAAATTGGGGATCAATTGGATTTCTATAACTCAAGTTATACCCAAAATAACAAACAGTGTTTATTACCCAATTGTGAAAGAGGTGTGATTTAAGCCCAGTTTTGATCCAAATTTCAAATATAACCAAGATCAATACAAATGAAGTCTAAAAACTAATTATGAAGATGAAACTACATATTTAACTATTTTGATCCATTAAACCATGACAATGACAGAGTTTTTAGCTAATTAAAATATCATAAATTCTAAGGTTATCAAACTCCCCCAAACTTAGATCTTTGCTTGTCCTCAAGCAAATCAATTAAAGATAACAGATATAGCTTAAAAACAAGGGGATGTGCAGATCGATGTGAGTGAGGAAAATAAGATAACTCATTAGACCAAATTTTTTTTTCTTTAACTTAGCATTGCAAATGGATATATCAATCAATGAAAGCACAGTTCAAAAATGAGTAATACATTATGCTTGTATCAACACTTCACTAATTTCCAGAGTAGTAGAAAGTAGAGTTATCAAGAGGAAAATAGTAAATTGGAATAACCCCTCACTTGGATATTCAATCCACTCAAACTCTCAAGTATTTTAGGGTGTGTATTTCACTCAATCAACCATCACTCTAATAACACTACCATAGGCTTGTTCATATTCTACTTCTCCACTGCTCTGTAATACATGCATAAACCAATCAAAAGGTCTTTCAAAGGTTGGCTATGGTTAGGGAAGGATAATATATGGATAAGTAGCTTTAACAATGGAAAACAGAAAATATGAATCATCAGTCAAACCCAAATTGTATCTCATATAACTGTTTTCATCCTTCACTAACTCATTTCTTTCTTCTTCTTCTTCTTTTTTTTTTTTTTGTTTTTTTGTTTTTTTGTTTTTTTTTTTTGCTTTTTTTTTTTTTGAGCTACCAGTACCATTACTCTTTTTTTTTTTTTACACTAATATATTCATTATACAGATCATAACCGTCATACAATTCCAAAATTCATCAATTAAGTTCATACTTTCACCTGTAGCATACTCTGCTTTCGATTGTGAGGTAGGATATGTATGGAATGGTTATATAACAGTGGTTAATAATAAGAACAAACAAGGCCTCAGGCTCAAAAGGGTTAATCAATGGAGAATGCTAGGTGGGCTATTTGGCCAACTGGTTTATACAAGAAATAAATTGCCTTTTATCATTTCAGAATATGCATACAATACTTGCCATCTCAAACCAGAAACAGAACAAGTTCTAGAGTGCTAAAATAGTGAGGTGCACACAGCAAAAGAATATAAGTATATGAAGCTCAATCCCTCACGGATATGGGAATCAATTACACTATCCTCAAGATCATTAACTATAAACTACTACTCCAGAAATTCAGTAACTTGTTTATTCAAACATGTGATCATACTCACTCAAGAATAGCGTATTTGATATTCACATTTTGCATTGCCAAAAACACATGATTCTTATTTTCCAATCTCACGGTATCTACTCTACCTTAGAATTCATTCATGTCATGTTTTAAAAGATTTTTTTTTTTTTTTTGAATAAAACATCTAATACCTAATCATGAAATGAAAACACCAAACCTTATTGGGGAAAAGTATTTAAAACCTATCCTTAAAGAAAATAAATGCATGTTTCCAAACAACACCCCCAAACTTAAAACCAACATTGTCCTCAATGTTATCTAAACATGTGAGGTGAATAAGGAGTTAGAGAAAAACATAAATAAAAGGGAAAGGTTAAAGGGACTCCCCCAAACTTAGAAGACACCCAAAGCTTAATGTAAGGGCAGCCGCTAAAGGTTTGAAGCTGACAATTCTGCACAAACAGCAAACAAAATCCAAAAAACTGCAAATAGAAAATACGGAACAGCAAACCAAAGTTGTTGTTGTTTTTTTTTAATGTTTTTTTTTTTTGAAAAACAGAACCACAATCAGCAGCAAATTATATACAGACAGTAGTACACCTTGCTAAGTTTATAGTCTTTAGCAGACATGTTACCCATATTCATTTAGGGATGTTGGGGTGAATGAGAAATCTCACTCAGGTGCACATTTTGGCTCCAATAATGCTTCAATCTTTGGCCATTCACAGTGAAGGTTCTTTTGGAACTCTCCTCTTCCAATTCCACAGCTCCATAAGGGAAGACCTTTGTTACCTTAAAGGGACCACTCCACCTTGATTTGAGTTTTCCTGGAAACAATTTCAATTTTGAATTGAATAACAATACTTTTTGGCCTACCTCAAAGTGACGTGGAGCAATCTTCTTGTCATGCCATGCTTTGGTCTTCTCTTTGTAGATTCTTGCACTTTCATAAGCATCCTTCCTAATCTCATCTAATTCATTCAACTGAAGGAGCCTATGTTCTTTAGCCACAGTGGGATCAAGATTAAGCTGTTTTATGGCCCAATATGCTTTATGTTCTAATTCAACAGGTAAGTGACAAGCCTTACCATATACTAACCTGTAGGGAGATGTTCCGAGGACGGTCTTGTAAGCTGTTCTGTAGGCCCAAAGAGCATCATCTAGCTTTATAGCCCAATCCTTCCTTGTAGGTCTTACCACTTTCTCCAAGATTCGCTTGATCTCCCTATTTGATACTTCCACTTGGCCACAGGTTTGAGGGTGGTAAGCGGTAGACACCTTGTGCTTGACCCCATATTTCACTAATAGTGTCTCAAACCATTTGTTACAAAAGTGAGAACCACCATCGCTGATTATGGCTCTTGGGGTACCAAACCTTGTGAAGATATTCTTCCTTAAAAACTTGGTCACTTGGTGTGCTTCATTGGTAGGAAGAGCCACCGCTTCAACCCACTTGGTAACATAGTCAACTGCCACCAGGATGTACTTGCAGTTGGAGGATGATGGAAAGGGCCCCATGAAGTCAATTCCCCACACATCAAATGGTTCAATTTCAAGAATACCATGTTGGGGCATCTCATTCCTCCTTGATATATTACCTGTTCTTTGACACCTGTCACAAGAAACAACAAACTCACGAGCATCATGGAATAAAGATGGCCAATAAAATCCGCTTTCTAGGACCTTGGCAGCTGTCCTAGTGCTCCCATAATGCCCCCCATAATCTGAATTATGACAATGAACAAGAATATTATTAATTTCCTCTTGTGGTACACACCTCCGAATTATTTGATCAGGACATCTCTTAAAAAGAAAAGGCTCATCCCAAAAATAGAATTTTGAATCATGCATGAGCTTTTTCTTTTGTTGAAAAGTAAAATCAGAAGGTAGAATACCACATACCAGAAAGTTAACAATGTCAGCATACCAGGGGATTGAAGTTGCAATTCTAAAGAGCTGTTCATCTGGGAAGAATCCATGCACAGGTTCCGTCTTGTCCTCATTACTACCTTCTAATCTTGACAAGTGATCAGCCACTTGATTTTCTGACCCCCTTTTGTCTCTGATTTCCAAATCAAATTCTTGTAACAAGAGGATCCACCGTATCAACCTTGGCTTAGAATCTTTCTTAGACAGCAGGTATTTAATGGCAGCATGATCTGTGTAAACAACTACCTTGGACCCCAACAGATAAGCGCGAAATTTATCAAATGCAAAAACTATAGCTAGTAATTCTTTCTCAGTTGTTGCATAATTCTTTTGAGCATTTGAAAGAGTCCTACTAGCATAGTAAATTGCATGAAAAAATTTCTCTTTTCTTTGACCTAGAACAGCCCCAATTGCAAGATCACTTGCATCACACATTAGTTCAAATGAAGCATTCCAATCAGGAGCACACATAATAGGGGCTGAAACTAGCTTGTTCTTTAGAGTCTCAAAAGCTTTCACACAATCATCATCAATTTTAAAAATTGCATCTTTTTCCAACAAATTGCACAAAGGTTTGCTAATTTTGGAAAAATCTTTTATAAAGCGCCTATAAAAACCTGCATGTCCTAGAAAACTTCTAATGGCCTTGACATTAGTGGGAATGGGCAATTTTTCAATCACTTCAATTTTTGCTTTGTCTACCTCAATTCCCCTTTTTGAAATTTTGTGGCCTAATACCACCCCTTCACGTACCATAAAATGGCATTTTTCCCAATTTAAAACCAAGTTTGTTTCTACACATCTTTGCAATACTTTTGTCAAATTTGCTAAACATGCATCAAAGGTAGAACCAAAGACAGAGAAGTCATCCATAAATACCTCCATTATGTCTTCTATAAGATCATAAAAGATTGCCATCATACACCTTTGAAACGTGGCAGGGGCATTACAAAGGCCAAAGGGCATCCTTCTAAATGCAAATGTACCATAAGGGCAGGTAAAAGTTGTCTTCTCTTGATCCTCAGGAGCAATTACTATCTGATTGTAACCTGAATAGCCATCAAGAAAACAGTAAAAATCATACCCGGCTATCCTGTCTAGCATCTGATCCAAGAATGGGAGAGGAAAATGATCTTTCCTGGTCGCCTTGTTTAACTTCCTGTAATCCATGCATACCCGCCAACCAGTCACGGTCCTTGTGGGAATCAGCTCATTGTTGCCATTTTTCACCACTGTTGTTCCTCCTTTCTTTGGAACACATTGTATTGGGCTGACCCAAGAACTATCAGATATGGGATAGATGATTCCATTATCTAACCACTTGATTATCTCCTTCTTCACCACTTCCTTCATATGGGGGTTTAGACGCCTCTGTGCTTCAATTGAAGGCTTGCTCCCTTCTTCCAAAATGATCTTGTGCATACAGTAGGAAGGGCTTATACCTTTGATGTCAGCTAGAGTCCAACCTATTGCCTTCTTGTGCTCCCTCAACACCCTCAATAATTTTTCCTTTTGAACCTGATTTAAGTCAGCTGCAATAATAACAGGATAAGAAGCATCCTCTCCTAGATAGGCATAGGAAAGGTGTGATGGAAGCTGTTTCAAATCAAGACTAGGAACATCGTTAAGAGTAGAAGGTGGTTCACTTACCTCTTTTCCTTTAACAACATGCAAGGTTTCAAAGTTTTGTTCTTGTAAAGAGGGAGAGAGATCATCTAAACAAAACTCATAATCCTTACCATCAAAGGACTCTGTCTCTTCCAATGCTGCTTGCAAAGGGTCTAAAGGAAGTGTCATTACTTTTAAATTATTAAGGCAGTTATCAAGCACATCGATTGAGAAAACATTCTCATAGTTATCAGAAAATTTAACCGCCTTAAAAACATTAAAAGTAACCTGTTGATCTTCAACCCGCATAGTCAACTCACCCTTTTTTACATCTATCAATGTTCCTCCAGTGGCTAGGAAGGGTCTTCCTAAAATGATAGGAATATCTCTGTCCTCCTCCATGTCTAAGATGATGAAATCTGCAGGCAAGATTAATTTATCAATTTTAACAAGAATGTCCTCAATTATACCTTTTGGGTATGCCAATGTTCGGTCAGCTAACTGAAGAACTGCAGATGTAGATTTGATTTCCCCAAGGCCGAGTCTCTTGAATATGGTTAGGGGCATTAAATTGATGCTAGCCCCTAAATCACAAAGGGCGTTACCCACGAACTGATTTCCTATTGTGCAAGGGATGGTGAAGCTTCCTGGATCCTTCAACTTTGGTGGCAACTTCTTCTGCAAAACCGCACTGCACTCCTCAGTAAGTGCAACTAGTTCGTTCTCCACCAATCTCCTCTTTTTGGACAACAACTCTTTCATAAATTTTGCATAAGATGGCATATTTTCTAAAGCTTCTGCAAATGGGATGTTGATCTGCAATTTCTTGAATACATCCAGAAATCTAGAAAATTGCCTATCTTTTGGATCAAATTTCACCCGTTGAGGAAAAGGAGGTTGAACTTCTTTCTTTTTAGTTTCAACATGTTGGTGTAGTTGCTTGGTTTGACTTTCAGCCCTACTTTCACCTTGATTTTCTTCATTCGTTTGGGCTTCAATTGCCACTGGTTCAACATCTTTCAATACTTTACCACTTCTAAGAGCAATGGCTTGACAAGTTTCCTTACCTCTAGGATCTTCAGTATTACTGGGAAGGGTACCCTGCTGCCTGACATTTAGAGAGTTGGCAATCTGTCCTACCTGTACCTCTAAATTCTTGATAGAGGCTGTATGGTTCTGTAGCATGGAGCCGGTTCTAGTCATGAATTGAGCAAGAATATCTTCAAGACTGCTCTTTTTCTCTTGTGGCTGGATTGGTGCTGCATATCCAGGAGGATTGTGGGGAAGTCGTGGCTGTTCAGATTGTTGTTGTGTACCTGCTTGATTACTCCATGAGAAATTGGGGTGATTCCTCCAACCTGGATTGTAATAGTTAGAATGCGGATTGTACTGTTGCTTATGTTGATGAGCAACATACTGCACACTCTCCTGACTTGTAGCACACTTCTCAGTAATGTGTCCTTCTCCACATAAGTCACACCTACTTCCTTGTACATTAGCAGATGTCAACTTATTCAACTGATTAGTCATAGAAGCTACCTGAGCAGAAAGTGTTGATAAAGCATCAAGTTCGTAAATTCCTGCTGCTTTCTTAGTATTACTCCTTTCCCCGTTCCAATGATAATTGTTGTTAGCCATGTTCTCCAAAATGTTGTAGGCATCATCCACGGATTCTGCCATCAGAGCACCACCTGCAGCTGCATCGACAATGCCTCTTGTATTCCCTTGTAGCCCATTATAGAATGTATGGACTGGATACCACTCAGGAAGGCCATGATGTGGGCACTTCCTAAGTAAGTCTTTAAACCGCTCCCAGGCTTCATAGAGTGATTCACCGTCAGCTTGATGGAAAGAGGTGATGTCGTTTCTTAACTTTGCAGTTCTTGCAGGAGGGAAATACTTGCCCAAGAATTTTTTTGTCAATTCATCCCAAGTGGTGATTGCTCCAGGAGGAAGTGACTGCAACCAGACTCTTGCTTTATCTTTCAGAGAAAATGGGAAGAGCCTCAGTCTAATGGCATCATCAGTAACGCCATTAAATTTGAATGTGTCGCAAATCTCCAAGAAACTTGCCAGATGCAAATTTGGATCTTCATAGGGAAGGCCATAAAATTGCACAGCTGTTTGTACCATCTGAATAATTGCTGGCTTGATCTCGAAGTTGTTGGCCTCCACCCTTGGCTTAACAATGCTGGAAGCAATTTCACTAACCCTTGGGATAGCAAAATCTCCCACACTTCTATGATTCCCAGCTGCTTCTGCCATTGTGATCTTTTCAGGTTCGGTAGTATTTATGGATGAAGAAGCTTGTTGAACTTGTAACAAAGCTTTTTGTTCTCTTCTCAAACGCCGCAATGTCCTCTCTATTTCTTGATCAAATAAAAGATTTGCGTCTTGCATACACTTTAATCAAGAAATCAGTTCTTAAGGACCTGAAATTCAAGAAGAGAGATAGACTACTAAATTTTTTTTGTTATACTTAATTGAAATTCTGTAGAAAATGAATTTCCAAGAACTCAATTATCACACCTTAGAAAATATACAAAACACATAAATTTAAAAGTATAATAACAGGGCACACTTAATTTAATGGCTTTTTTTTTAAAAAAAAAAAATAACACACAATTGAAATGAACAAGGAATAACTCAAAACGAAAAATAAAAAACTGCAATAAAACAAGCACCAATCTATAAACAAGCAAAGATAGTTGATATTGGGACAAGTTTGGTCCCCGGCAACGGCGCCAAAAACTTGATGAAGGGGTAACCAGTGCAAGTATACACTATCAATGTAATACCGGCAAGTATCCCAAGGTAATAAAATATCGTTCCCACAGGGACCAAAGTTCCAACTACCAACCCAAATCACTTTAATTTATAGTTGATGCAACCGTAAGAGTTTTTGATGAAAAATATTAAAAAACAGTAAAATCACACAGAAATTGAATTAAACTTTGTAAAATGAAATTAACAAAAGCCTAGGGTCATGTATATCATCAATAATCCATTTAAATGTTCTTCCTTTACCAAAAGCTAGATTAAGACCTAATCTTCTTTTAAGGTAGAAATTAACTACTTAACTCGTGAATTGAAGTATGTCAATCGAATTTCAGATTTTAATCTAATTGCTTATTCCTAAGTCAATTAGCCTAATCCTTAATCCTAAAGTCATGTTCCCATGCTCATTAGAATCAATTCATGCATTAAGTCCAGAATTCTTTATGATTGCATAAAGCCTATGACAAGTTCCCTTGCTAGTACCTTATGTTCTTTAATCAATTGAACCTAGAACTAACTAGCCTTTCCCAAGGTCTAATTAATCTTTCAATTCCTTAATTAGGTGATCAAACTAACCAAGGCATTAAGCATGGATTAAAGAAACATATCCAAGACAACGATTATGTAATTAAAAACAGAATTTCAATTAAACTTCATAAAGAATCCATACATGACCTTAGAAAGATACTTAGTTCATGCTAATCATGGCCAAGCAATAAAATGGTAAAAGATGAAGAACATGAAATTTAATTAAAACAACCAAAAAGGAAAGATTAAAACTAAGTCATACCAAGAAGGAGGCAAGAAACTAAAGATAAGAATTAAAGACAATACATAAAACTAAATAAGCAAAACCTATGCCTTCCATGTAGGAGGCAAGAAAATAAAGAGAAGAATTAAAGACAATACATGAAACTAAGAAAATAAAAACTAAGCCTTCCATGTAGGAGGCAATGATCAAAAAGGAAAGCAATGGAAAATAAATTGCATGAAAGTTATAAGAATAAACTAAGCCTTCCATGTAGGAGGCAAAGAACAAGAAGGAAAGAACATGAAGAGAAATCTGAAACTAAGAAAGAAAGAACCTAAAAATGGAGAGATCTTGGTCTACTCCAAGTGTGTCTTGCTCTTCACAACTCCCTTCTATTTATAGGCAGCTAGGAGCATCTCATCCATGCACTTTACAACACAAATTCGTCACTTTAGTTAGTGGCCAACTTGGAAGCATCTTTGAGTCACTTTACAGCTCCAAAACCGTGTCTTCTTTTCCTGCCCATGTTAGGCCACGAAATCATCCGAATCTGGCCATGTGATCTTCATATGAAATGTGGCCCCGGATGTCAGCTTTCCAGTCGTTCAAACGGTGCCCTATTTGGAGGTCTGTAGCTCCAGATATGGGCCAAATACCGAACGTCATTCCAGAGTCCAGTGAAAGCAGCCTGTTTCGGTTTCCAGTCCAATTTTGGCCCTCTAAACATCTGAGTTAGCTTTTGGGCTCTTCATAGGAGTTGTAGGGCTTCCTCTTAGCTTTCTGAAAATGCAAATTGGGGATCAATTGGATTTCTATAACTCAAGTTATACCCAAAATAACAAACAGTGTTTATTACCCAATTGTGAAAGAGGTGTGATTTAAGCCCAGTTTTGATCCAAATTTCAAATATAACCAAGATCAATACAAATGAAGTCTAAAAACTAATTATGAAGATGAAACTACATATTTAACTATTTTGATCCATTAAACCATGACAATGACAGAGTTTTTAGCTAATTAAAATATCATAAATTCTAAGGTTATCACATACCTTAACAAATGACTTTTTTTCTTTAGCCTGTTGAAGCCATCTTTTTACCACCTCTAGAGCAGGCAAGGCACAGCAGTGCAGCACTCAACCCAACCAACTACTCACTCTATAACAGTCTGTGCTGCTCCACCCTTCGTCTTGTTGAATATCGATTGCTTATGATTAATTTCAAACCCTGCATTCAGATTGTTGGAAGTAGGGTTGATCATGGACCAGACCAGACCGGGTTCGGTCCCAACCCGAGGTCTGGTCCAGGTAGGTCCTCGGGCTGGACATTTCAGCCCGAGGTCTGGTCCAGTCCAGCACAAGCCCAAGCTCGGGCTGGACCAAACCAGACCATTGGATTGCCTGGACCAGTCAGGACCTATTTGGGAATTTTTTTTTTTTGCCTTCTTTGAGAGGCAATATTTCAGCTCTCTAAGGTTTCACCTAAATCCTGAAGGTTTAAATTGAACCTAATAAGCCCATAATAATACCTATAATAAGGAAAAACACATTATAAAACATTAAAACCCAATCACAAATACATAACAGACTCCAACAACATTAAACAAGAGTACAAAACAACAACATTGAACAAGAATAAAAAACAACAAAAAACAACATTCAAGTTTCTTTAATACAATCCATAACAATCAAACATAGTAAACCTAACAAGTAACAACAAGTCTATCATTTGTCCCCTCCACCTTCAATGACAATCGATCCATCTAAAAAAATCAAATTGTTAGTATGAATAAATTCGTAATAATGAAATATGTAAACTTGAACAAAGAGCATAGAATCGGAAGGCATATGAAACCAAATTCTTCCTCTTCAAATTTGGATTGGATTCATCTCATTCCCAAATCCCAAAAATATACATAGGTACACATAATTCACGAGAGAGAGTTTTATTCTTTGTTTCATATTCCCAATTTTCAAACCAATCAATCAAAGCGATTCTTAAGGTTTTTGGGATCCAACACACACTCAAACCTATCACATAACTCTGGCTCTTAGACATCGCCATCATGGAGCCAGTGTGAGGAAATGCTTATTCCAAAAACTCAAGCAGGTATAACTAATACTTCCTCCCATACATATTTACTAGGTGGGCAAATAGTTGACAGTACCAAAACTCAAACTCAGAAATCAGCCAGGGAATCAGGGCAGAATTTACCACTCGTTCAAATCAATTTGTGGCAGATAAGGAAAAAGAACACACACCACACAGCCAAATCAAACCAGCCCTGGTCAAATATGTTACAACATACAATCTGCACATGGGTATAAAAACAAACAACTGATTTTAATCACAGATGCGTTGACATTAAAACCATTCTTATACTCGGCACAAGTAACAAAGCAAGCCGAATGCATGGCCATCTAATGAATATGATGATTTTTCCTTATGAATACTAATTACAAGGATTATTGCCAAAATTAATTTTTCCTTTTAAATTGCGAAAACAGCTTCATCAAAATACACAGCAAACCCAGGTCAGACAGTTCATATTCCCACAAGCTAACAAGAAGAAATCCTAAAAATTTTGTTGATCACAAGAACAGGAACGCCAATTTCAAAAATGCTATATGGATCAAAGAAACAAGTAAAATAGTACATACCTGACCGAATTGAGGAGGAGATAAGGAGAGGCGCCTGGATCTGGAAGAGTCGAAGCAGAGAAGTCGAGACAGAGTGCCAAGAGCCTGAGCCTAAGGTGGAGAGTGGAGACGGAGTGACGACTTTGAGCGTTTGAGACTCTGTCTCTGACCATCGACCGTCGGGTACGAGAGTGGAAACGGCGTCGATGAAAAGAGCAGTGTTGAGTGTGGTGAGACTTGCGCCAAGAGTGGAGACGCTGACGGAGTGATGAGTTGCGCGTTTGAGACTGAGTAAAGACTAAAGAGTAAAGCAGAAAGGCAGAAACCCTAATTGGGATTTTTTAAATAAAAAATATTTAAAAATAATAATAAATCGGGCCAGACTGGACCAGACCAAGGGATTTGGTCATCTGGCCCGAGGTCCGGTCTAGCCCGAACATACCAGTCTGGTCTGGTCTATTTAAGTTGCCTCGGACCATTATTTTTAAAAGCTGACCGGGTCGGACCGGGTCATACCGAGTCAGGCAACCCAGACCATCGGGTTTTTTGATCAACCCTAGTTGGAAGGAAGCAACACTTCGTCATTTTCCAAAAAAAAAAGTTAATGAAAGGGTGTCGTATCTCACTTACTGCAGAAAAAATTCTCAACAGTAAATGCAAAAATAATAATCCCTTAAAATAATTCAATTAAATTTTTTAGTCAATTTACATTAATCACTTTAAATTATTTCACTATAGTATCTTTGGGAAAATAGACCGGATTTTACTGGATTTTAGTAGAATTGTGGGCCTGAACAGCCCACAACCACAAAATATCTCTAAAGTTGAAACCCAGCATTTAAACTTGTAGGTTCTGTACTTGTTTGCAATAGCCTTCAAAAGGAATTTTTAAATTGTGACTTACGATATATGAAGTAAATATATGAGAAAAGTTTTATCTCGACTTACGTAAATAAACACTTTTAGGATACAAAACAAGCATAATTTAGGATTAGGTTTGTGTGTGCAAAGAAGTCAAAGAAGACTACATCATGTCAAACAAAATGTCGATGCAGATGGAGTGTCGGAAGAAGAAGTCAGATGTCATCTGACATGGAAGACAACCTGCTAATATCTAATTTGCTGGAGAAAGAGTACAGCATCCTTGAACACTTTGACAAACTAAGGGCCTGTTTGGTACACTGAATTCGTGTGAGGGAATTGGAAGAGGACTATTTTCCCATTGAAGAAAACAGTTTGGTGCGCCTCTCTCCCAGAATGCTGATTTCCCTCCTGCGCCATCTTCCTACAAAAGTGGGAAAATTGAATCCCTCAAAAACTGGCGGGATAGTGTGAAGTTCCCGGGAGAGTGAATTTTGTTGACAAAAAAGCTCTGTAAACAGTGGAGCAGTTTATGAAGAGATTAAACTAGAGCACCGCGGATCAGATCTGATCCTTTTTGCCTCTGCCTTCCTTCCCCATTTCTGTCTCCAGCGACTTTGACCTTCTTCATCATCGTCGCCGGCAACATTCCTTTCTTCCCTCACTTTCCACCACAATTGTGGTAGACCCAATGTCAGAAGCAGAACCAAAGCACCGAGGAGAACAGAGAGCTTCGACTCTCTTCCATCATCTTCACCTTCTTCTTCCTCTCTACCAAGCACCGTCACCAGAGAGGAAAGACTAGACCACCACCGTTGACTTCCTCTGTTTCTGAATTCTTCTCAACCTTCTGTTCTTTAGTTTTTGTGTCTCTGTTTAGTTTCTGTGTTTTGGTGGTCTAGTTTTCTATCTATAGGATTGTGAAATTGCTGATGTAAACCTCAAGCCATTGTCAGATTTTACATTCAAACATAGGCGATTAGGTGCTTATTACTGTTAGCTCTTATGTTTTTGATGATTACAATTCTCAAAGCTATAAGATTAAACAAGCAAAGAACATGACAAATAAAACTGATAACTGTGTCTCAAATGTTACTTGAGCAAAGAAGTAAGTATGCTCGAGCAACATCGTGTGCAAAGTGAATCAGAAGTATTCTGAGGGAACCTTGCTCGAGCAGACCACATAGTCTTGCTCGAGCAACATCGGGCAGAAGCAAGTCTGACCAAAACAAAAGCAAAGGCATACTCGCCCAGGAAGCAAAAGCATGCTCGAGCAAGCTTAAAAGGTTGCTCGAGCAACATCGAGCAACCCGTGTATGTTGCTCTTCTGAAGACTCTACTCGAGCATTGAAAAAGTGCTGCTCGAGCAAGCCCAAAATGCTGCTCGAGCAAGGTCGAGCAGCAAGCACTTCCGTCTGTTTAAAAAGGGGTTGCTCGAGCATGATCTATCTCATGCTCGAGCACTATGCTCGAGCAAGAAAGAAAACATGCTCGAGCATTGGTGCATTCTAGGGCTTTCCAACCAAAGCAAAGAAGGATTGCTCGAGCAAGGGCTGGAAGTCTGCTTGAGCAAGAACGAGTCCAATAGAATTGCTCATCTTTAAAAAGAGCTTGCTCGAGTATGATTCCAGTTATGCTTGAGCAACATGCTTAAGCAAGCTGAAAAGCATGCTCGAGCAGCAGCGAAGCAGAAGTGATTTAAACAGAGTCAAATCTGCTTGCCCGAGCATGATATATTCATGCTCGAGCAAGGGAAAATTCCTGCTCGAGCATCAGTGAGCAAGTGCACTTTCTTTAGCATTTCAAAGGAGCTTGCTCGAGCAAGCATGGATCCTTGCTTGAGCAACATCACTCTGTTTTCAAAATCACAGTGTTCGAAATTCATGAATCATCGAATGGATTAATTTCTCTTCTAATTATTATTTATGATTACCAAATGATATTAACCTATTTGTTCATGAGTTTCAGATCATTTAGGCATAAGTTACCGATGAATTTGAATGAATCAATCTCAGCTGTCAGAGGCATTAAATGCTGCTACCTAAACTGTGATATTCTCGGAGACCGATGTTCTGAACCAAGTAAAGCCTACTCCGACATTCTTCTACTTTGCATTTAATGCCATTTTACAACAGATACAACAGAAAGAATGAAAGAGAATGTTCATTCGGCACATTCTTCGTAAGACGGCGAAATTCTCAACGAATGCATCATCTATCTAACAGACATATTGAGAAGACTCAACGGCTATTTCATGAAGCTCACCAACGGTCATTAATTTCATCAACTATAAAAAGCGGGAGCATTCAATTTGTCAAACTACCAAAACACTATGCAATCATTTTGAGATTAATTTCATTTGCTGTTTCATCTGTATCATTTATTGTTCTTCAGTGATCATTTGTTATCAACTCGTGAGGAGTATTTAAACACTTATTTCATTTCTGAATTTGTATCTTAAGGTTAAGGAACCTTAAGAGAGGGTGTATTAATTACGACTTGTAAGGGGGAGTGGAGTCAGGAAGTGAGTGGACCATCCTTTGTTTACAAAGTCTGTAATTGTTTTTGGAACTTAGTGGAATCCCAGAGTGTTTCTGGGGACTGGACGTAGGTCAGTGTTTTAGACCGAACCAGTATAAATCGTCTTGTGTTCTTTTATCTTATTGGTCTCTATTTCGTTTATACACAAGAAACGTTTTTAAATATCAAGAATCACCTATTCACCCCCTCTAGGTGATATTCCACCTTCATTTGGTATCAGAGCCTGGTTTCTCATTTGGGATTAACACCCTAAGATAGATCATGGAAGGAATATTACCAGATGGGGCTTCAATTAACCGACCTCCTGGATTCAATGGCGAACACTACGCCTTCTGGAAAGCAAAATTTAAGGTGTTTGTGATGGCTTCTGAGTACGGTCTTTGGCGAGTAATAGAAACTGGAGATTATGTTCCAACAAGAACGATAGAAGGAGGATTTCCCTTCCCAAAATCAGAAGATGAGTACGACGAGAATGACAAGAAAAATATCACTCTCAACAGCAAAGCAATTCTGATGCTACAGAGTGCTCTTAGTTAAAAGGAGTACTTTAGAATATGCAACCTATCAATCGTAAAAGAAATGTGGAAGGCCTTAGAGATTGCATATGAAGGAACTTCAGGAATCAAGGAGAATCGTATCAATACTCTGACTACTGAGTAAGACTCACTACGGATGAAGACAGGGGAGACTATTGCAGAATTCCAACTCAGATATACTCATCTGACAAATCAATTGGCTACCTTGGGAAAGACCTACGAACAAGGGCCACAAGTCAGAAAGATTCTCAATGTTCTGACCAAGGAATGGGAAGCCAAAGTCACAGCAATTGAGGAGGCACGTGGAGAATCAATGTCTTTAGTTTCTAGTCTATTCGGAAGCCTATCTGAATATGAGAGTAAATTAAAATTCAAAAAGGACTTGGAAGATGTCGACGGTAGTAGGAATAAAGGCATAGCTCTCAACGTTGTAAAAGAAAAAGAGAATAACAACGAGGATGATGAAGATGACGACGAGATGGCCATGTTTGTTCAGAGATTCAAAAAGTTCTACAAAAAGGATCGTGGCTTTAGAAATAGAATTCAAAAAGGGAATCCAAGTAACAAACGCGATCTCAAAGACAAAGATCAAATCGTTTGCTATGAATGTGAGAAGCCCAGCCATTACAAGTCAGAATGTCCTCAACTGAAAGAAAGTGAAAAAGAGAAGAAGAAGAAGTCCCATCAGTTTAAAAAGAAGGCATATGTGTCAGGAATTTGGGGAGATGACTCCTCAGGAGAAGAGAGCGAAGAAGAGAAAGAAATTGCCAATGTCTGTCTGGTGGCAGAAGAAGAAGAGCAAAATGAAAATGGCAATGAGGTAACCTATGATGAATTATTTGATGAATATAATGAGATACAATCTGAATTTGAGAAACTTATGAACGAGTGCATATCTTTTAAAAGGGAAAATATGACTCTTAAATTACGTGTTGAAAATCTTACTTGTGAAAACCTTATCTGTGACAATTGTTTGGATTTAGAGAAGAGAAACTCATACCTTACAAAATCACTTGAGAAGTTCACCAAGGGGAGTGAAATGCTCAACGTAATTTTGAAAGCACAAAGATTTACAAACGATCATTCAGGTATTGGATATAACCCTATTCTTGATAAACGGAAAGGGAAAAAGAAAACTGGTGGAAAATCGTATCTGAAATATTTTCAAAGAACGGTCCATTCTTCGAACCCATTTGCTCACTATAATTACTGTAATCGTAAAGGACACAGTACCTCATCATGTTTTCATAAAAAGGACAGAAAGGATAAGCCAGTTGGCAATTATCAGTAGGTGCCTAAGGGAACCTATGTTCCTCAAGCCCAGACTAACCCCAAAGGACCCAAGAAAAGATGGGTACCTAAAGCTTGATCCCTTTTGATCTTGCAGGTATGTTTGAGAGCATCAAGAATCAATAAGTGGTATATTAACAGTGGATGCTCCAGACACATGACGAGAGATGCAGACAAGTTTGTTGCAATGAAATCAAAGGATGGCTGTAAGGTCACCTTTGGAGGAAATCAATCCAGAAAGATCACTGGTATTGGTGAAATCGGTGCAAAATACGAGCCTCAGATTAAGGATGTCTATCTTGTAGAAGGTCTCTGTCACAATCTTATGAGTGTAAGTCAAAGTGCCGATAAGAACAACTAGATTATTTTTGACTCAGAAGAGTGTCTCATTGTCAACAAAGATGATCTCCCAATCGATAAAGGTAAACTAAAGGTATTGTTCAAAGCCCCTCATGAATGAAATTGTTATACCTTGGATTTACCAAAAATAAACTCTGAAAAATGTTTTGTTAGCAACTTAGACGAAAGCTGGCTGTGGCATAAGCGATTGGCTCATGTCAACATGCATTAATTGGATAAGTTGATAAGAAAAGACTTAGTGATTGGTTTACCCAAACTACGTTTTAAAAATGATATGATATGTGATTCATGTCAACGAGGTAAACAAATCAAATCATCTTTTAAAAACAAACCTGAAATTTCAACAAACCGACCTCTTCAATTACTTTATAAGGATTTAATTGGACCAGCAAGAGTTAGAAGTCTTGGTGGAAAGTTATACACTCTGGTGATCGTCGATGATTTCTCACGTTTTACTCAGACTATTTTCTTATCTTCTAAGGATGAAACTTTTGATCTGTTCGTTGTGTTTGCCAATAAGGTGCAAAACGAGAAATGTATTTGTATTACAACTATTCGAACAGATCATGGAGGTGAATTCGAGAATCAAGCGTTTGGTGAATTTTGTGATGCTCATGGGATCGATCACAACTTCTCAGCTCCAAGGACACCACAACAAAATGGTGTAGTTGAAAGGAAGAATCGTGTACTAACTGAGATGGCTCGTGCGATGTTGAATGAAAATCAGATATCACAAGTGTTTTGGGCAGATGCTATGAGCACAGCCAGCTACATATCAAATCGAGCCTACCTTCGAAAGAAGCTTAACAAAACTCCGTATGAGCTCTACAAAGGAAGGAAACCGAACCTAACTCATCTTCACATCTTCGGCTGTAAGTGTTTTGTTCATAACAACGGTAAGGACAATTTGGGAAAATTTGATCCCAAATCCGATGAAGGTATATTTCTTGGTTACTCTAATAGGAGTAAGGCATACAGAGTCTTTAACAAATGTACTCGTGTAGTTGAAGAGTCAATACATGTTGTGTTCTGCGAATCTAAATTAGATGAATCTTTGGATGATGACGATGAAGAAAATGATTTCAAAAACCAATTCTTTTTGAAATCTACTCCTGCATCTATTGAAAACTCTGAAGATGTTTTTGAAACTGATCCTCAAAACAATTTAGAAAATCCTGATCAATCTCAACCTAAAGCTTGGAAGTTCATAAGGAATGATCCTTTAGACCAAGTGATTGGTGATGTTAATCAAGGAGTAAGGACCAGAAAAAGTACTTTAAATGAAGTAACATTTTCTGCTTAAATAAATGTGGCAAGAATTGCAAGACTAAGTCAATACTCAGCTCATGGTCTATGATAAAGCCCAAAAAAGCAAGCTTCATTTTCAACCCAATCATTTTGAGGACGTGCAGTCCAACCACCATGCCCTCAACTATCATGTAGCCAAATAGCTGATATGAGGTCTCAAAGCGCTCAGCCCTCCCTTGCTTATCTTAAGGCTCTTGCATATGGAAGATAATGGAGGGAGCATCGATATGGATGTTGACGTTGGAGTTCCATGGATATAGATGCCAGCATTTTGCAAGTTGCCTACTCATTATCCGTCAGGTGCTGTTTATAGGCTTATGAGTCAAACTGATCATACACATCTTGCCCTTGATCAATTGAAAAGAAGATAAAGATTATGAAGTCCTATAATGTTGATCCATACGCGTGACTCCTAATTGCAACGAGAACTCTTTCTTCTTGACTCCTCCTTAGTTTTTTACTAGGTGATGGCAAGGTGGAAGGTTCAAGTGTTTGGGTTTCCTTTTCTCAAGATGGTGATGGTGTCTTGAGGTTAGGTAAGGCGCAGGATAGTAGGATGGGATGAACAAGATTGGATACTCACTTTTCTTGAATTGGACCTTTCTGCTTCTTGAAAAAACATCCATAAAAATGGTACTAGAAAATCAGCCACTTAATTATGGTCCAACCCTTATTTAAGTGCTTACAAGAAAGGCCCAATCTAAGGTTGAATTCGAACAATTATGATAATGGATCATATTCATATCCTGAAATATATTTTGAATTCAAAATTCAAGATAATAGACCTATGCATATCATTAAATATATCTTGAATTTTGGGTTATATCCATATCTTGAAATATATCTTGAATTCAAAATTTAGAATGATCTCTATCCAATCTTTATTTATTGTTTATCCAATCTTTATTGGATATAGTTTAGATAATTCAAAATTATATTTTGTAACCTAACTTCTTGAATCTAAAATTTGAATTTAAATTTCAAACTTAAATTGAAAATTCAAATTAGGCTAAGATCCCGTTGAGCCTTTTAACACATTTGGGCCTATTAATAGATAAACTAATTCATCACTAATTAAACAAATGTTGTGTCATCCATGTTCTTGGGTTTGAAGTCCCACTCCAACCCAATTACACCTATAGTCTTGACAAAGTTCAATAACAATTATAGGCCTAAACTTGCTAAATTACACAATCAAGAAAAAAATCTTAGTGTGTGACCCATTAGACCCAATTAGTTACTAAAATAGATAAATTTGGACCAATTAAACTCCTTTAATGGACCCAATTTATCTAATAACCACATAAGACACTAGTAATTCTTGACGGTCCCAGAACTAATTGAGTTGACCAAGTGATCTACCTTCCTAATTTGGATATCATGCCATTATCATCTCTCACATCATCATTCACATTTAGCCGAGAGTAAAGATAAAATATCATCTCTCTTAGTTGACTAAATATAGCTTTTCACGGAAAAAAAGGAATCTTCTTCAATTGACACTAAGATGGATCATGACCCTTCATGATCACTTGCTATGCATAGACTCTCGAGTCAACTCGAAGTCATCCAAGCTCTAGCAGTCTTTTGAACAACTAATCCCTTGTAGGGGATTGTGAGTCCTTTCGGTATGTCCATCTATACTTATGTATTCAAGTTACACCCAAGAGTACAGTGTTCTCACCATTCTCAAGAGGATAGAGTTATACAGTCAAAGTATGACCCTTGGATATAGTGTTCGATGAAATTCTAAAGTCTAAGACGATCCGCACTACCAAATGATAAGAGACTTTACAAATTCAATAATACTCTTTACAATGAATCATTATAGAGTCTCTCGGTGAGTCAGTTCAGTGCTATCTATTCTCTAACAGATCCACCCACGACATTAGCTAAGGCATCATCATGCCTGCATTCCATAAAGTTCCTACCTTGTATCTTTATCCAAGTAGATGATGTTGCACTAGTCTTATTGAGATTACTAACACCCTTTCTTGGTGATTCAAGACTAGAAATAAGTTTCAGGTAATAGATATGTAGTGTCCTCAAGTCCTTATAATCACAATTCCTATCATAGATCCTTGAGTGAACACATATTTTATTTCTAGGTTTTTTATCTTTAAATGCATATTAACCTTAAAATAAAGGCGAAATATAAATATGATAAAGATAAAATATGCTCAAATATATAAATCATGAAATACAAGGTGTTCATCTGATGAAACAGATTGTCTTTAGGACACCTATGTAGTAACATCTCATTCATCATTACATGTCCTATGCTCAAATTTCTCCTAGCTATAAAGATTTTTTTGCTATCAGCTGATGTGGCTATTGAGCCTTGTAGTTTTTAGGAGGCAGCACATTACCCTAAATGGATGGATGCAATGTGAGAGGAAATTAAAGCAATGCAACACAATCAAACTTAGGAGATTGTTAATCTTCAAGTGTGTCTTCAAGATAAAATATGACTCAAATGGTAAGATAGAAAGATATAAAGCACACCTTGTAGCTAAAGGTTTTAGTCAACAAGAGGGCATATATAGACTATTTTGAAACCTTCTCTCTCGTAAAAAAGGTGAAATTAAGGGCTATCCTCACACTTGCACCAATGCATGTTTGACATCTCTTCCAAATGTATGTCATCAATGCATTCTTGCAAGGTGACATACATGAGGAAGTATTTATGAGAGTTCCACAAGGATTTGATAGTTTTGGCATATGGCGAAGACCTTGTCATCACTGGAAATTTAGATAAAATTGTTACGATAAAGAGGCATTTACATCACAGTTTGAAGATTAAAAGACTTGAGACAGCTTAAATAGTTCTTGGATTTAGAACTTGCCGGGTTATCAAAATGAGCTATTTTTAATCAGTGGAGATATACTCGTGACTTGATCTTAGCCATGGGGCTAAGTAGTTCTAAGCCATTACAAGTTCCGATGGACCATGGTACTTGACTTGCGTTGGAACCTATGAAGCTGAGTTCAACTAATTGCAATTCCTAGAAGCACAAAGGACTCGATAGGAAGACCCACTTTTGACAGACCAAACAAAATGTCGAAGGCTCATTGGTGGGTTGTGTTATTTAACTACTACTAGGCTTGACATTAGTTTTTTTGTGAAGGCTCTGAGTCAGTTTATGAATAGTTTGTTATCTCAAAGGTTGCCCAAGTCTAGGAATTCTACTTAGTGCTAATAAGGAAAGCACATTGGAGTGCTATGTAGACTCTGATTTGGCTACTTGTCACAATCCCAGGAGTTCCACGACTAGATATTTACTCAAGTTTGGTGGGTCCTTCATATGTTGGAAATCTAAGAAGCAACATACAGTGTCAAGGTTGTTGTTGAAGCTGAGTATAAGGCACCAGCATGATGCGTTTTAGAGGTAGTTGGCTCACACGCTTGCTTCAGGACTAGAATGTTTCAAATTCAATTTTGCTTAAAGTATTCTACAGCAATAAAGTCGCGATCCTCATTGCCAATAATCCAGTATTCCATGAGTTGGGTGGATGAAGCGCATCGAAATTGATTGTTACTTCTTTCATGAAAAACTACAAGAAGGGATTATTGATTTGGTTCATGTGTCTTCCAAACATCAATTAGTGGACATGTTAACTAAGCCTCTTGGTTGTGAAGATTATGAACACTTTCTGTGCAAGTTAGGAACCATTAACTTATTTTGTCCCTAACTTGAAGGGGGAGTAAAGAATATAGTTGTAGTTGAGTGCATGTGTGTGTAAGGTGTTGGGCTCAGCCCATTGTGTACACCGTGTTCGAGTGGGCTTTGGCCCAGTTTGGTATATGTTATGCTTTGTTCATGCCTACGTGTAAGGGCCCATTTGGATGAGTTTTTTAAAGAAAAAAAAAGCATTTTTCAATGCAAAAAAAAAAATTTTTTTAATTAATTTATGTGTTTAGATGATATTTTTTTGAAAAAGCAAAAGTCAAAAAAAAAAAAAAGCCAAAGTGTTGTTTTTCTAAAAGCTCCAATTTTGAGCTTAAAAAATAAGCACTTAAAAAAAAACCACTTTTTTTAAAAGCCCATCTAAATGGGCCCTTATATCAATGAGAGATCTACCAATCAAGATGACTGATTGGGTTATTTCTGATTATTTTTGCTTATATATGTGGCATTTAACACTCGTTGATTGTGTTTTCGTGACCGCTAATTAACAAGGAGTGGCGTTGTTAGCTAAATGAGAAAAAGAAATAGCTGACTTAAAGCATCAGAAAACACAATGCCAGAGAAGACTTAAGGTCACCGGAAAATGACATTTGAGAGAGTTTGTTCGCTTGAGTTTCTTCTGGCAAAGTTGGAGTACAATATTTGAGGTAACAAAGAGAGGACATACGGAGATGATTGTGAAACAAACAAAGGAGAAGACAAAGAAATAGATTTTGTCAAGGCCATGGTTATGTTGTCAACTGTTTTGGATATGCAAAAATCGATTTGAAGTAAGAAAATTTATTTCTAACTCACTAATAGCAACAAGCTGACAGAAAATCAATTTTGATAGGAGAAATTGATTTTAAAGAATAAAGAAATCAACTTTGAACAATGAAATCAATTTTAAAGAAATAATGGAGGCAAAAACACGATTTTGAAGCTTGAAATTGAGTTCAACAACTAGTGTTAATGTTAAATAGGCAAAGTTAACGGTATCCAAATTCTTATGAAAATAAAGGGATTAACATTTTGGATAATATAAAGGACATGAACGAAAAATAACGAAAGAAGAAGTTGGCTAAAAGTCTATCTTGGAACATATTTAACTTGATTGTTTTAAGTGAGAATGATATTTAAGTTTTAACGTTTTAATCAAGGAAAATAATACATTGATAAATCTTATATATAAATTGTTAATGGTAACTAATTTACTTATTAATCCCTACGTTCACTTGCTAATAAGAACTTTTCTGATATTATTTCTCTTAGTTAGGATCAAAAAGATATTTTTCCTTATTTTAAAACTAATTAATTGAGCATTGGATTACTATTGAAGCCTATTATAAAATTAAAATGATTCCTACCCACCAATAATCTTTGTACATAAATTTAATTTCATTCCAACGACAAATCCTTTTAAAATCAGACCCTGACATTTATTCATTCTATAGTAGTATTCTTTCCGTCTATACAAATGTTATACTTGTTCTTAGTTAAAGAATTTGTTTCGGCCCTTACTGTATAAGACTCCAATCTTCTTTATTCATATCTATTATTTTGCATAAACTACTCCTAAAATGTGTGCAATTAATAATAGAGTTAATTTTAAATGAAAATACTTAAAATTAAAGATATTTAAAACATAACAATCTATTTTACTATGAATAAATAACTTTATTTCTTGGGAAAATTCCTAATAAATACCAAATAAATTTGCAAAACCCCCAGAAGTCCGTCAAATTTGCAAAAAGACCTAGAGGTGATAAGGACTTTTGGGGGATATGCAAATTCACACAAAATGATCATTTTACCCTTAGTTCTAAATAATTAAAAAAAAAGAAAGAAAATACCCCCCGGTGGACCCCACCGTCGGCAGCCACCAGCCACCGATGGTGGGGTTTTTTTTTGGGGGAGGGGGGGAGGGGTGGGGTGTTTTTGAAGAAAGCAAAACAATTCTTTGAAAGTGTGGGGGTAGGGTTCGAATCCCCCAACCCCAACACAAGAACCAAGTCTTGGTTCCTTTATTATATATATACATTAAAATATATATATATTCTTCTTAACCTTTTTTCAATGGTAATTACCATTCCTGAAGTGAAAATTACCATTCCGTATATGGAAAATTACCATTTTTGAAGTGAGAATTACCATTGTTTCTCCAAAGTTCCCTTTTGTTACTTCTCCAACCATGTTTTGTAAAACCCAAAAAATTGAACTTTCATAAATCCATAAGTGAAAATTATCATTCGTGAAGTGAGAATTACCATTCCTGAAGTGAGAATTACCATTGTTTCTCCAGGGTTCCCTTTTTTTACTTCTCCAACCATGTTTTGTAAAACCTAAAAAAATTGAACTTTCACAAATCCACAAGTGAAAATTACCATTCGTGAAGTAAGAATTATCATTCATGAAGTGAGAATTACCATTGTTTCTCCAAGGTTCCCTTTTTTTTACTTCTCCAACTATGTTTTGTAAAACCCAAAAAAATTGAACTTTTACAAATCCATAAGTGAAAATTGCCATTTGTGAAGCGATAATTACCATTCCTGAAGTGAGAATTATTTAAACAATTATTGGTGCAGCCCATGGGCACCAATAATTGTTTAAATAATTGCGTGTAAACATGTTTTCATTTGACAAAAATGAGAAGGAAAGTTCCCAACAAATAACCTCCAAAATTTCAAAATTCCAAATCAGGTTTATTTTTTTAGAATTGATAAATCATTGATCACACTTGATAAGAAATTTAAAATTTATTTTAGCGGAAAATTATTGATTTGAGATTTTAAAATTTTTGAGGTCTTTTTCTGAAATTTTTCGAATGAGAAAGTGTTTTCAATTTGAAGAGATGCCAATTGCCTTTATTTTTTTTTTTTTGTAAAAAGAAAAAGAAAAAAGAAATCAAGCTGCCCTTTTTTCTGAAGAAATTAAAGGTATTTTGATTTTGAAGAGAGACCAACTCCCACTTGTTCAAGTCCAACTCGCTCAATGAGAAATAAAGGTAATAATGCAAGCTGTGGGTTCGAGGCTGGGCTTTAAAATTAGCCCTCAAAAAGTTCAACCCATCTAGGCAGGTTGACCCGCCAACTCAACCGTTTCTTAAAAAATATTTTGAAATATATTTTTTAAAACTTTTTAAAATTATATTGCGAATTTTTATAGACTAAATTCAAAATGTATCTATATTTCCATAAATTTATATATTTAAATTAATCCTAAATCTTGCAAATATATATGTAATCTATTTTAAATAATTGTTTTATCAATATTAAAATGATAACTCAAAAAAGGAATATGAGAAATAAAACATCAAATCAAATTTCTAACATAAAAAACGTTGCATGTTTTTTTTTATATGAAAAAACGTTGCATGTTTAAATTAACTGAAAAATAATTTTTTTTTATATTAAATTGAGAATAGAAAATTGTAGAGATAAGCTCTTATTTTGTGAACCAAATGGGCACTTTATGGCAGATTGGGCCCTCAAACCCAATCTGTATTATCACATCTTCTGAACTCATCCATTGAAGTTAACTGGAGTTGACCGACTATTATATTTTTTTTTAAAAAAAAAAAACCTGGAGTTGACCGACAATGACTATTAGAAAATGAAGAAATCAAAAGAAAAATGGGGAAAGACAACCAAATGCGGTTAAAAAAAAAATCAAAGATGACAAGTAAACATAGAAGCAATCAAAAAACAAAGATCAGAGATGATAAAATTTACCCTTATTTTAAAACTTTGACCAATTAAGATATCAGAATAATTATATTTGAGTATGGTTGGATTTGAAACTCTAGATAATATCTAGACAAGTAACACGGAAATAGAAATAAATGGTACCCCAACTTGCTTGAACAAGCTTAGCCCAGTGGAGAATGGTGTTGTTGCCATCCAAATCTTGCAAATTCAGCAGCTCATCACAAGTGTCAGTATAACCCGATTCAATCGAAGTTTTGAAAATCTCCAAATGGTTGTATTCTACACAAATGGAAAATTGATTTGCCTTTGTGGAGGATGCTTAAATACTCAGGCTTTACTATAACAAGCTCTGTTACAACCTCTTTTCTGCCTCTTCATGACTGCTATATGCAATGGAATTCTTCCTTCTTTATCAGAAAACAAGCATTCATGCCTCCTCATAAGGTTCCAGAAGCTTCTTCACAATTTCAGTGTGGCCTTCTGCAGAAGCTAAGTGAAGGGCTGTTCTTCGGAAAGAGGCTAGCTTTTTAGGCTTGTAAGCAAGAAGGGCTTCTATGAAAGGAAGGTGGCCGAGTGAAGCTGAAATGTGTAAGGGTGTTTCAATGAAGGTGGTTCATGAGTTGATTCTATCGAGGATTAAAGGATCTTGTTGTATCAATGAGATCAATGTTGAAACACACCCTTTGTATGAAGCCTCATACAAAGATCTCATCATTTTCTCTTCTTCTTCAAGATGATGAGAATTTTCCATGTCCTTGGAACTTGAGGCTGGCTTGAGCTCTCTAGTTCCTATGTGAATGGGCCAAGTCCTAAGCAACCTCTATGTGAAGCCTTATCAAAACGACAATGCCTTGAGGAAGGAAGGACCTTTAAAAAATGGCAGGCGAGGATAATGCTTTATGTAACATCCTAAATTTTTCTAGAACTATAATATAGATTAATTTATGATAATTAGAATTTACCATGTAATTACTCAGTATGAGATACATTTTTCTAAAGTAGAATTTAAAATTTTGTATAATATGGTAATATCCCAAATTTTGGAACAAGGAGTCTAGGAATAAGAATGATAAAAAGACTGCTAAGCTCTTGATAATTGGTATTTTTATTCTTTGCAAAATCAAGGTAAAAATTAGATATTAACTTGAATGATGCATAAATGGTTATGTAATAGATAAGCATGTGATATTTGATCAGTAGATGAGTATTTAGTAGTTAGATAGTAGATGTATATATATGTGGTAGTTAGATGGAGATGTGTATGGTAGTTACATGGTAGATGGACATATAAGTGGTAGATAGATGTTAGATTGACATGCTTAAGGTAGTTAGATAGTAGATAAACATGTGATTTCTGAAAAATGGTTGAGATTCAAAACTCTATAAATACCTCACCCCCCCCCCCTCTTTTCTTCCACAATAGACAACCACTCAAAACACATAGAAAGGTAGAGAAAGAGAGAGAGTGTTGTGGTGTGATGTGGTTTCCAGCAATCCCACAATAAAATCCATGGAAATATTTCTCATTTCCATTGTGGAACCTCTAAAGGTTGAAGTAATCCTGGAGGCTTTTGATGCTCGATATTCACCTTCTGACAAGTCAGATACTTCAATATGAAGTTTGTCACGTCACGCTTCATTATATTTTTGGCTACCAATACCCTTACTTCAGATCTCGATACATCTTGGTGACTCCCGGATGAATGGTATACTTGCTTCAATGAGCTTCTTCAAGAATTGTTTTCTTGATTTCCTCGTTATCCGGAACACAAATCCTCTTCTTATACCTCAATATACTTGTATCACTAATATCATAATCAGATATTTCACCATTCTCCTACTCTTCCTTAATCCTTAGTAAGCAATCATCTTCCATCTGGGCCATTTTCAAATCACTATAAAAGTCAAAATTCCTATACTCATAATTACCTCTGATTTTGGTTCAAGATAAACCTCTAATAATCCTTCTAATAGATTATATTCCACTACATACATATGAAACATATGTATTGACTTCTGGCTCAAGGCATTAGCAACTACATTCGCCTTCCTTGGATGATACTTCGACTCAAAATCATAATCCTTCAAGAACTCCATCCATATTCTCTGTTGATTGTTCAACTCCCTTTGGTCCACAAGATATTTCAAATTCTTATGGTCATTGAAGATCTCGAATTGAGATCCATACAGATAATGCCTCCAGATATTCAAGGCAAAAACGACAGTTGCAAGTTCTAGATCATGCATCAGGTAGTTTTCTTCATGAGGCCTCAACTGTCGAGATGCATAAGCCACAAATTTACTATCTTCCATGAGCACGCATCCCAAGCCCTTCAATGATGCATCTGTATACACCGTGTATAGTCTGTGTGGATTAGGTATGATAAGAACAGGTGCAGTAGTCAACCGATTCTTTAGCTCCTAAAAAGCCGCCTTACACTTCCCATCCCAAACAAACGGTTTCTCCTTTTTAGTTAATCTGGTGAGTGGCCTTGCAATCCTAGAGAATCCCTCTATAAAACGGCGATAATAACTAGCCAACCCCACAAAAAAGCTCACCTCTGTCACAAACTTAGGTGGTTCCCACTTCAACACACTGTCAACCTTACTAGGATCTACTGCTACTCCATCTGTTGAAACCACATGACCCAAAAACTTCACCTCTTTTAGCCAAAACTTGCATTTACTCAACTTCGCATACAAATGATGCTCTCTCAGAATTTGTAGTACTATTTGAAGATGCTCTCGGTGTTCCTCTTCACTCTTTGAATAGATAAGAATATCATCAATAAATAGCACCACAAATTGATCCAAATAAGGTCTGAAGATCCGATTCATATAGTCCATGAATACCGCTAGCGCATTAGTCAAACAAAAAGGCATGACAAGGAACTCATAATGGCCATATCTAGTACAGAAAGAGGTCTTCAAAATGTCTTCTGCCTTTACCCTCAACTGATGATAACCCGATCTCAAATCAATTTTTGAAAATACCGATGAACCTATTAGCTGATCTAACAAATCATCAATCCTTGGTAATGGATATTTATTCTTGATAGTGACTTTATTCAACTGTCGATAATCAATGCAAAGCCTCAAGATGTCATCTTTCTTCTTCACGAACAAAACTAGTGAACCCCATGGAGACACACTTGGCGGATAAAGCCCTTCTCCAATAAATCTTCAATCTGCTTCTTCAATTCAGCCAACTTTAAAGGTGACATCTGGTAAGGGGTCTTAGAAATCGGCTTTGTCCTTGGCACTAATTCAATAGCGAACTTGACTTCTCACTTTGGAGGTAATCTGGTCAACTCTTCAAGGAATACATCAGGAAACTCTTTAACCACTTTGATCTACTCAATATTTTCCTTTGATTCCACCTGAACTGAGAAGACCACCGTGAAGGCTTCACAACCCTCCCTTATACTTCTCTCAACCTGAGCCAATGACAACATTATCAAGACTTGATGAATTTCTTTAATTACTGAGCAAGCATTAAATTGCACAACTTTCTCCTTGCATTGCAAGGATACATCATTAGACGTTAACCAGTCCATGCCCACAATCACATCTATAACCCACATGGGTAGACAAATCAAATCAATGGTCGTTTCACGACCCTCACACACAAACATCAATTTCTTGCACACCATAGTAGTTTTTACACGTACACCAGTAGAAGTAGATACAAACAAATCATATGACATATCACTCATAGTAAGATTTAATCTTTCCACACAGTCATAAGTGATGAGAGAATATGTAGCACCAGAATCATATATAACACATAAAGAGTGACCTTGAAGAATAGCATTACCTCGGATCAAATTAGGAGCAGCTCTCGCTTCCTCTGATGTCAAAGCAAACACTCGCCCAAGTGTAGACGGTCTCTGGTCCTCCTTCCTTCCATTGTAACAATACTTTGCAATATGGACCTTCTCCCCACAATTAAAACAAGTCCAACACTCACCTGGGTGTACTCTCCCACAACAAACACAAGGAGGGTGTTGAGTTACACTAGGGGCTGACACTACTAATCCATGTTAAGAGCCTTGACTTACTCTAGTATTGCTCCTACGGGTTTGACTCATTGGAGGATGACTCCTCTACTGGGAGCTCCCCTGATGGAAACTCCTCTTAGCCCCTGATCCACTAAAGCTTGAAGAATGACCCTTTTTACTAACACCCTCTGATATTCCCATACGTCCACTTAGTCAACCATGAGAATCCCTTCTTGCAGATCTCTCAGCAACTTTATACCTTCTACAGACGTCTCAAATTTTTGCTATCAACTTCTCGAGAGTAGTGACGTCATAGGTACCCATTCTTACCTTGACCTCAACATTGCATCTCTCAAACATTTGTCTGGCTAGACAATTATTATGCTGCTCTTCTGTTTTATTTAACTGCGATACATATTTAGCTAGCCCCATAAATTGAGCTATAAATGTATTCTCATCCATCTCCCCTTCTTGAAGTTTTAAGAACTCAGCTTCTTTTTGATATCTCATCTCAACAGGGAAGTAGAAATCATAGAACATTCTCTTAAATTCATTCCAATCTAGTTGATGCCCATCAGCAGGCTTCATTGTATTTCACTAGTCCAATGCACTCCCTTTTAACAGGGTCTTCGCAGCTATAACCTTTTGATATTTATCACAACAAATAGACTCAAATAGCATCTCCAACCAATCAATCCAACTCTCAACCTCTGTTGGTAATCCCCCTGAGAAAGTTTCAGGATGGAAACGATCCAAATGTTTCCATACTGTAAGCATGTTAGGATTGCAAGTCAGAGAAGCAGGTTTATTAACATAATAAAAATATCAATAATAATGAATTAATACATAATAATTAACAATAGTTAAAATCATCCCCACTCATCCATTTTGGTCCTCCTTATATCTTCTAGTTGTGGTACAGCCTATCAGTGCTAGTATACCCGGCCAAAGTTAGCTAGTCACTTCAAGAATACTTCCCTTCTCATATCACCACCAATATGCCGTAACAGGGAGATGTCCACCCAAAACACTCAACTTAAATTCCAGGCCAGGAGTGAGAGAGTCGATGGGCACTATTTCACCTTCGATTGCTTCCACACAATCCAACATATCCCACAACAGAAGAAATAATATAATACTAACATTTTCAACAACATTTTAATAAAATATTATTCCATATACATCATCTCACAACAAATATTATAGTCATCACAACAATAACAACCCCATTAAAAATATTCATGTAAATACATAGATTGGAAAATACATGACTTCACTGAAATAATTTCATATTCAAAATACACATAATTTTTTAAACACATACAAGTAGTATATATGAAAGTAAGACTTAGAAAAACACCTTACAGCCCAAAACAAGCATATAAAATAAATTAAACCTAGTTACCTCAATTCCAAGTTTAACCTTAGCTTGATGAATACCACCCACATAGTTACCAGTCACAAAAAGGCTCTACATTATTACAAATATAACTTATAATTTCATATAACTTAAAATAAAAATTCTAATAATAATAATAATAATATATTACTATAACTAAAACTGAAAATGACGTTTTAGTCCCAAAATTTCAGAAATTACAGTTTTGCCCCCAAAATTCCTGAAATTATAGTTTTGCCCCAAAATTCCAGAAGAGTAAAGGGTCAAAAATACACATGACCTTTTTCCACAGGATCACCCAGCACCACGACCTTTCAACTGGATCAAAAATACACACAACGTTACATTTTTGGGTCACCCAGCACCACGGTCAACTAATGGTAATTAACGGTTGACTAACGGCCGTGGTGTTGGGCGACCCAAAAACATAATGTCGTGTGTATCTTTAATCCAGTTGAAAGGTCGTGGTGCTGGGCGATCTTGAGGGAAAAGGTTATGTGTACTTTTGACCCTTCACCCATTCCAGAAATTACAATTTTACCCCAAAATTCCAGAAACTGCAGTTTGGTCCCAAAATTCCAGAAATCACATTTTTGCCCCCAAAATTCCAGAAATTACAGTTTATTCCTTCATATATAAAAACTACATTGATTAAATTCCAATAATATCTTCCTAACCCAAATAAATTATTTTCAAAACATTTAATTGGTAAAAGAATATTTTATAGACACAAAATCCTAAACTTCTTAAATAGAGAAAATTCATTTTAAACTCCTATAACAACCAAACAATAAATCTAACCGATTAAATTTCTAATACTATCTCCCTAACCCAAACAAATTATTTTTATAACATTTAATTGGTACAAATATTTTATAGACATAAAATCCTAAACTTCTTAAATAAAAAAATTCATTTTAAATTTCTATAACAACCAAACAATAAAACTAAAAGTTTACTAATAATCACCCATTATATATATATATATAGTCTTCTATTGTCAAAAATCAAAACTTTCCTAAAATCTTAATCCTAAAATTTTCACTAACCAACATATTATTAACATTATTAGAAAAAGAAAATATATAGAATAACTTTTATGAAGAAAGTTTATTGAAAAGAAGCTAGTTTAGCTACCTAAATAATCTTATAAGATAAAAGACATACCTTAAAATGACCACCACATCTTCTCTATTCTCTCCTTCTTTCCTCACACTCTCCTCTTGGCACTCTCCTCAGCTGATGGTGTGTGTGTGTAAATGTTTAGGGGTAGTTGATTAAATAGAAGAGGAGGAAAGGGGGGTTGGAAGGAGTGGTTGAACCACTCCTTCACAATCAAGTAAATGGTATGGAGCACTTGCCCCATTCCATATCACACGTTGCAACTGCAACAATTTTATTTTATTTTATTTTTTGCATTTTTTTTCAATTTTTTTTCTTTCTCATTCTCTTCTCTCTCTCTCTCACACACACACAAAATACATAATAAATATATTTATCATATATAATTATTTTCATAATTATAATTAAATCCTAAAATTAAAAATTAGGATGTTACAAAAAGCTTCTAGAATTTTCTTGACTAATAGAGCAATTTAGACCATAGGAAGATGACATGTTTCAAAGTCATCCAAGGGTCCTAATTGAGTCTTGAATTTCGAATTGGATTACGGGTACGGAGATTAGAGATGAGAAAACTTCTTGATTAAGTCTTGGAAAGATATTACACAAGGATGAAAGGGTAATTAGGCACATGTGGGGGTCCACATGAACTTGCCACTTGCCTATAAATTGGAATGGCTCCCTCTTCATTTCTTCACACCAAAACTCAAATCAAATTTGATTGAGTGAAAGAGAGAGAGAGCTACGCGAATTAGGAGAAAGAAGGAGGAAAGAGTAGGGCTTCAAAGGTGAGTTCTTAAGCTCTAGCTTTTTAAGTCTTCGTAGAATTGTGGTTTAATCTAGGAAATGGTGAAGTGAATTTAATTTCATGTTTTTAAGGTCACCAATAGGTTTAGAATGCAAAATGCATGAAAAATAGGGTGGGAAATAATTTTTAGAATCAAAGGCTCAAAATTATGAAAATTGAGAAATATCTAGATTTCAGTGTTTATGGAGTTAGTCACATTTTAGGCATTATTTTATGTGGTAAATGATTTCTAAAAATCATGAAATTTTCCAAAAAGAAAGTAAACATCTAGGGCTTTTATTGATATAAAATTTTGTATTGTTTAGAGTTCTGTACAAGAAGATATGAATTTTTCAAGATAATCCATGTTTCTAGACTTGCAACTGGAACAGTGGTTAAAGAAACTAAAACTTGGAATGATTCAAGAATTTTGAGTGTTTGGGATTATTTTTCTAGGAAAGTATACTTGTCAAGGATCAATTAGACTTTGGAAGCACAACATTTTGATATTTTTGCATTTAATTATGATATTTCAAAATTGCTGAAAAATCTGGCCAAAAAATCTATCAATTTGAATTTAAGGAAATGTAAGGGTAAAAATGGAATAATTAATCCACCAAAGGTATAAAGGTTAATAGAGATGGAAGTAACCCTTTAGGATATTATTTTAAGCAATATGATATTTATTATGATATCAAGTAAAATATAGAAAAGAAAATAATCTAATGATAACATTATAGAATACCCAAAAAGTCTGGGGTCGGATTCAAAAGACTAGTATCTTGGTAACTACACAGAATAAAGGTACCTTTGCGTATAGTAACTTTAACTCTCCTATGTCTTGTGTGGCTTTGATATGATTGATTGAATCATGTGTTAGTTCTCTATGGTTTTGATGATAACTGACAATTGCAAACCCAAAAATGAAGTTTTTGTCTTGGTAAGTTGAAAAACTTACTGTCAAGACAAAACTCGAGTTTTGACCTTGACAAAGAGATGCTCATTTCCATTGAACAAGAGCAAAACTCAAGTTTTCTTTGGAAACTTGAGTTTTGGACATTACAGAGAGCACTCAATTTTTCATCTCAAGACAAAACTCGAGTTTCAGTTTGAAAACTCGAGTTCTGGTTTACACAAAGATTTCAAATGTTTTCAACTAAAGACAAAATTCGAGTCTTGGTTTGAAAACTCGAGTTTTGCCCATACATAGAGTCTCTAAGTTTTAAACCTAATTTTGCGCCAAGTATCTGCAACTTCAACCTGTTCTGAGTTTTTAAATATTTTCTCTAAGTTAAGAGAAAACTCGAGTTTTGGTTCAAAACTCGAGTTTTTGACTTGACTAAGCATTTTCAACGTTTACACAGTTTTTGAAAATTGGAGAGTGATCTGGCTTAAAATCTTTAAGGTTTTCATTTAAAAATGAAAACTCGAGTTTTACCTTGAAAACTCGAGTTTTACCTTGAAAACTCGAGTTTCAGCCAGACAGAGAGATTTCAATGTTTTCAACGTTTTTCACTCTTAAAGTGAAAACTCGAGTTTTGGTTACAAAACTCGAGTTTTGATCAGGCAGAGAGGTCTGAACTTTTCCCTATTTTCATATTCAAATGAAAACTTGAGTTTTGGTTACAAAACTCGAGTTTTGATCAGACCGAGAGCCTTGTAATTTTTCTCAATATTTTCACAATTAAGTGAAAACTCGAGTTTAGAGTTTGAAACTCAAGTTTGGTCTTAAGTGCACAGTTGAAAACTCGAGTTTTGAAAACTCGAGTTTTGATGAACAAACTCGAGATTCCATCGCTAAGTTTGAAAATTGAATTCCGCGATTTTGCAAATGCTTCATGATTGATTCCAATACTTTCCAGTATTATTTTTCTATATTCCCATCTATGTTTAACCACTTTGTTAGTGAGTTTCAGATGTTTTAGAAGATGGTTAATGAAGGATAAAGCATAAAGCAAAAAGCATGTCAAAACATTAAATGCTAAGTCCAGAAAGTTGCACATTTCTGGCTAATCCATCTACACACGCTTACAAGGAATTAAAGAATGATTTCTACTTCCAGCAGCAACCTCTCCAATGGATTTATTTGCAAAGAGTCAACTCTGAAGTCTTGCCTAGCTGGATTAAGTGGAAATTAGAGAGAGAAGGTGCCAAAACCACTTCCTAAACTCTGGCACAACCTCTCCAACGGATATATTGGAAAGCAACGGTCATTTAATGATTTCTAAGTATAAATAGAGCTGCATTCAAGTCTTTCCAACAACCACAACTGCTGAAAACGTATTGCATTCAAGTGTTCATTTATTTTCATCAGTTTTCACTTGTATAGTATCTTTTGATACAGAGAGCTTCAGTGATTATCATTATCTACTCTTAGTGAGAGTTTCTGATTGTAAATCATTTATTGTAAAGAACCATAAGTCAGGGGACTTGGTGGTTGGGTTCATTGATTACAACTTATAAGGGGGAGTGAGTTCTAGTGAGAGAATCACTTCTTAAGTGCAGAATGTGTAATCATTGAGTCAGTGGAAAATCCCAGAGAGTCTGGGGACTGGATGTAGGTCAAGTTGTTGAGACCGAACCAGTATAAATCTCTGTGTGCAAGCTATTCTTCTTTTACTCTGTTTATCTCTGTTTTTAGTATTGTAAAACAGAGCACTTGCCGAAAATTTTAAGAATACCCAATTCACCCCCACCTCTTGGGTATTTAGGCTCCACTTACATCATGAATTGTGGACTTGTGAACAAGACTAGTTCCTGAGGTCATGTGTGTTTACATTTAGTTAGTTATGGATTATTGTATGTAACACCTCAATTTTCAAAAGCGGAATAATTTTTCTTTTCCATCAGAGTAGAGCATCGGAGCAAGTAAAAGAGTGAGTAACTGATATACCATTAACTGTGGCGTATCTGTATGTTCATAATGTACAATACATTTATCTGAGTAATGTTACAACGGTACAAGTCTAGAAGTAGGATCTTCAGTCGAGTCCTTAGTGTGATGTTTACTCTGCTTACTCTTGTCTTCGGTCCACGGTTCCTTGGACCCTGAAGCTATGGTAAGAGCTGAGGTTCAATATCCATTGAACCTCAGGTAACGGTTAACCTCATGCTTATGTAAACAAGATATGTATGACAGATATTTATGACATTACAACAATAATCAATGTGAAAACTCATGACAGATTTGTCTGGATAATGGTACACAGCCACTGCAATATGTCCGCTATCCCCAGTCTGCACTATTCACTAGTGCCACGATGGCCTATCGTGTACTCAGCGTTAGGAAAACTCAACGGCGTTACCAAGACTGTAACCCGTATAAAACTGAATGTATATGAAAAACTTTAAGACAGAGTCTTAATCTATGAATACATCTATCACATATATAAGTACAATAAACATCAGAGTTAGTGTTACAGTACGCGTCCGTACCTTCGTTGACGAATACGGCACGTTGTCGGTCGGAAAGCGATCACAGATATCCTATGAGGGTAATATCGCATTTATTAATTCACAATAAATATCCTAATAAATATTCTAGCCACAAATGACTATTTTGCCCCTGGTGTATTTATTTTTCAATTATTTCCCTTTAATTTCGGAAAAAACGCTGTTTAACAGTATTTGGGCTGATTTTCACCTAACTTTGAAAAATCATAACTAATTCTAGAAAAATCGAAACAAGGATCCGTAAAATTTTCCGGACTCCTTAGGATGTATATTTTTGATAAAAAATATCATATTTTACCCAGGAATTAAGAACAGCTCCCAGTTTTCACGTGTTCATACGCTGCCCAGAAATTCACCTAGAAAACATAGCCCTTCTTCGAGAATTTTTATCTCTTTGTACAAAATTCAAAATGACACACTCTAGGTATATTTGGAAAGCTCTATATGTCTACTTTAACCATGAAACATTTCAGAATTAATTAACATAATCTTCAACATAAAAGTATGGTGTTTCTACTACTGACTCCAGAAATCGCCTACCCGACAAATTTCGCCACAACTTCGTTACTTTAATGTTTTTCTTCCAGAAATTTTGCTCTAACCCTTCCTTCATCAATTTTTCAAAATAAAGCTATTTTTAACCATAAAAACAAGAAAATAAAACTACTCTAGCATTTTTAAGATTAAAACACATCTATCTATGAATTTAAAAACTCAAGAACTTGCTTACCAATGCTTGAACTCCTTCAAGCTCCTTTCCACTCAACCTCAGTTCACTCTACTTTTAGATTTCTATTGCTTGCTTTGGTGTGAGTTTCGTGAAGAGCCAAGGTGCCTATTTATAGGAGTAGTGAAACTTGCAACTTGCTCAAGAAGTAGTGAAACTTGTTCAAGAAGGGTTGAAACTTGCTCATGAAGGATGGGAAGCTTCCAACTTCTCCAACAAGTTCTAGCATGTGTGGGAATTCTTTTCCTTGCTCCCCAAGCTTCCCAACTTGTTCTCCAAGTTTTCCCAACTTGCTCTCCAAGTTGTTGAATCTTCTAAAACTTTCTAGAACCTTCTTTCAATTCTTACTTCCTCATTTATGTAGAAAAATCCTACTTGCTTTAGTAGATTTTTATTTTATATTACTTGTGCTCCTATCTTATATTTTTGTTTAATCTTTTTCTTCTTAATTTACCATAAATTTCGCCCCTTATTATATCCTTAGAGGAGGTTGTTAATTTAATTCAAGTTATAATTCCTAATATAGTGTTTTAGTTGTTACAAGGCTTAATTGTAATTGTATGATTGATTTATTACATTAATTATGATTTTTGGAAATTCATTTGATACTAATATTGAACCCTTATTACTCTTTGATATTTAATTAAGTCTAAATATTCCAAATTGTTTATCAATATTTGCCACTAGATTAATTATGAATGTTAATGCAAATAATCCAATTAATATCAATTTAATTTCCCAACAATTATTGACAATTTCTTTTAATTTGTTTGGGTATTTTAATAACATTTTATGGCCCTTTAGAAATAAATAGGGACTACGATTCAATGTGATAATTATAGGGTATTTCATTCTCTTTAATATCTTTTATTTTCATTGTCATCTATCTCTTGTACTTAGGCTAAAATATACCCCTAATAGGTAGTTATATGTATTTGTCACTAATCTTATTTATTGCAAGTTCATTTGTTCATTTACTAATTTGCTTTAATATTTTTAAGTGGTTTCATAACCTTTGGTTATAAATTAATTACTAATTTATGTGTTATTTTCTTACCTTATAATCATTCAAAATAGTTGTTATTTTATGTGATTTACTATAGCCTTCAATATGTAGTCTTATAATTGACCATTGGTTAATTAATTCCAAAGTGGAATTTAGATGAAAATATTACCAATAGATCATAACAAATTCACCTTTGTATTTTATTTGCTAAGATATGATATTCATATGAGTTATTAGGGTATTTTATGATCTCTAAAAGAATATTCGAAAATTTGGGTCTTTGGTTTATTTAATTCTAGGAGAAAATTCCCTAATTTAAATTTGATAAGCTATAATATCTTTGAGACCACATATTCACCTATTTTAATAGGTATCATTTATCAAAATATAGTGGTTATGCTAAATATGATTTTTAGAGTATTATATTTCTCCCCCCCCCCCAAATTAAATAAAATTTTGTCCTCGAAATTTGCTCTATATTAACTAGATATTGAATCATAAATTCTGGAAACTTACTCTATACTAATTAGACTTCGGACCATACACTCTAGATATTTACTCTGCCAGAGCACTTTTATGTTTAAGCCGTTTCTCTCGGTGATCGAGTATTCACTCTAACTCGACTACAAAGGTATTGTCACATCGTACTCCGACATTCTCATACCACAAATGTCTCTGTGGCGCCCATATATCGTGGCAACATGAGATACCTCATACGATATGGTCGCGGTCTGGTTGGTACAACTAAGAAACATGGAAAACGTTATGGAGATTAATCAGGTTCGGGGGTACGGCTTATCTGATAAGCAACTGGTTCACGTTTAGCTAAAATTTTGAATGGTCTTATGTAACGTGGACTAAATTCTCGCTCTGAAGCATTCGACTGACACCGGTTATGGGGATATCTTTAGAAACATATGATCGTCGACTTCGAACTCTGGAGGTCTTCTCCTTTTGTCAACGTAGCTCCTCTGTCCGCTTTGTGCTGCTAGGAGTCGTCTTTGAATAAAGCGATTTGTTCGAAGGTCTGATCGATTTGATCTGGTCTCAGCAATTTCTACTCAGATAAGGGTGACTAACACGTTTGCCCTTGACATTTGATACTGACCTGGCTAATTGATATGAATAACTGAGTATGATTAATGGCTTCAGGTCTAGTTAGAGCAAGATTTGAGTCTGTATGATTGTATCACACGAATATTCATCCAGGAATTTTAATGTAACCAGCATATGTCTGTGCATCAGCATATGTTTGGGCATACGGTATTAGTTACTCATCATCCAAACATTAATGCATGCTCTCCATTCCACTTTACTCTGATCTATCAACACTATCAATTCTATTGATATTCCTGATACTACATGTCATCGGACACGATAAGTAGTATAGAATTTGAGGTATTACAATTGATGTCTTTTAAAATTTTAAGAAAATCTCATAAATTTAGTATTGATGACTTCCAAAATATATCAAAACACATCTCAAATCTGTTAAAAATAGGAAGTCGTAAATTATGAGCTTGCAAAGGAAGAGCTATTTATAGCAAGAAGCAAGGGTAAGTACATGGAGTGATTAATTTTTATGTCATTATTTTGCTAACAGTTTTAAAATGTATAACAACTCACATGAGTTGTGTAAATTCAATATGAGGAATTGACGTGCATACTTGATATGCAATGCTGAATTACAAGTGATTATAAGCTCAAGTATGAACTTGATATCATGATTTTAAGATGTTGGGTTATGACTGCCAAATTTAGATTATTTTCAGAGTACGGTTAATATTTTTTTACAGTAAGTGTAGCAAGCAATATCTAATTCTCATGATAACTGGTATGTGTAAAGTAAATACATAGTGCTTTTCAAAAAGTCCGAAAGCAGGTTAAATGGATGCATATACAATGATGTAGGAATTGTTGAAGTTAAGGTACAATTTAAAGGAGTCATTCTTATGAATTGATACAATAGATTGTTAACAACTTACGCATTTGGTATCCAAAAGTTTTTTAACTTTTCTCTTTAAATTTTATTTAACGACTTCTTTTAAAATTTGGTTACCTTTCGAAAATGTATTTATCTTATTTTTATTCTTGGTGCCTTTGCAAGTGGTATCTCAGATGTGATTTTTGTTGTCAAAAAGAAATTATATAGGAGAAGAAATGTGCTGCACCATTGACACTAAACTAACTCAATAAATTTCTGAACCAATCATCCGATATGGTTCCTTCGTGTGTGAATTAGTCCTTTAGTACTGCGCAATTTCACTTTAATTTTTTTTTTTTTCAAAAAAAGAGTAATTCAACTTCCAAGTTTTACTAGCACCTCGGCATTTAACAATGAATGTTAGCTGGTTTTTCCCTGTCAAAAAGGAAGTATCATAAGATCTGTGAACTCATGTATCCAGGTGAGTAAAAATCAGGGAGAATGACTTTTAGGTCTCACTCAAGTGAAATAATATATTAATAAGTCTTATAAGTTGTTAACAATAACTGATTAATCACATGTCCACTTGTTAATGGAGATTTTTCTAATACTATTTCCCTTGGTTGGGACCTAAAAGTCATTCTCCTAAAAATAATTAGCTTATTTTATTTTGTTTATAGGAATACTGAGAATAAGAAACTTTGGATTGAATGCACAATACTCCTCTACATTTGTTAGTAGTAGCGTATATTTGTTCCACTCTTGAAGCTTCTTCTTAATTGATCCACAATTCTTGACTGCTAATTTCATCTACTCGTAGTTTTTAAATTGAAAATAATTAATTTTGACATGCTCAATTTAAGAACATGCGAATTCTAGTAGTTACGGTCATGTTTGACAGATACAAATGTGTAGATCATCAAGGAAAGGTAAACAAATTGAAGAAATACTCCTCTACACTTGTTAGTAATAACGTATATTTTTTCCATTCTTAAAGGTTATTCTTAGTTGATCAACAATTCTTGATTGCTAATTTCATGTACTCGTAGTTTTTAAATTGATAATAATTAATTTTGACGTGCTCAATTTAAGAACATGCAAAGTCTTGTAGTTAGTCATGTTTGCCAAATACAAATGTGTGCATCCTCAAGCAAAGGTAAACAAATTGAAGAACGAAGCTCTACACAAACATTGATACGTACAAAATCAATTAGGATAATCAAAGTTTAACAAGACATGGGATTAAAAAGTGCATTTCTCTCATATCTATTGAGTCTAATTTATCGAGCACTAATTGTAGTATTGGAAACATTGTTTACCGAAGGACCACCAGATGTAGAAGATTCTGAATGCTCTATGTTAGAATCGAATAGGAAAGCAGGCTTGTTTGGTGAGGGAATGCTCACTTCATTGCCAAGCATGAAAACAACTTCCAACATGGATGGCCTAGACAAGGCACTTTCTTGCACACACAAGAGACCAATTTGTATACACCTTAAGGCTACGTCAAGACGATATGATTCTCCAAGTGTTGAATCCACTATTTCTAAGGCTTTTTCTTCTTTCCAAAAGTCCCATACCTTCAAATTAACACAGTATCATATTATTAATAAGAAAAAATGGAGATGGAAAAGTTTCCAATAATGATTATGTTTCGATTTCTCGATTATAAATTTGTTTAGTTACCTGTCCAATCAAATTTATCTGTCCTCTTTCTTTATGAGAATCTGTACATCTCTTGCCACTAATGATCTCTAACAATAGAACACCAAAGCTGAAAACATCGGACTTTGTTGAATATTGCCCTACCATTGCATATTCTGGAGACATATAACCACTGCAATAAGAAAAATAATTGTAATGTAATATTGTTGTGAAACTCAATTAATGGTTTTATTTTAGATTATGTGCAAGAGTTTCATCCTTACTATGTCCCAACAATTCGTCTAGTTCTTGCTTGGATTTCATCCTCTCCAAATATTCTAGCCATGCCAAAATCTGAAATCTTAGGATTCATTGTAGCGTCTAAAAGGACATTGCTAGCTTTGAGGTCTCTATGGATTATTTTAAGCCTTGAATCATGATGAAGATAGAGAAGACCCCGGGCAATTCCAAATATAATAGAGAAACGTGTATCCCAATCTAATGACATTCTTTGGTTCCTGTCTGCAATGAACCAAAAAAACAAACCTATCTTTGAAAATGATGGAAAACATATTTAACTATGTCAAGAAGATATACAGATATGACATACAAATTCTAGGCTACAATACTTTTATTTATATACGAAATGATATTTTTAAGTATATAATCTTATCTAGCTACCTTGAACTACATTAAGAACATACAACTCTGTCAATATCTTTTGCTTACACATATGATAGTTAAGCCATTGATGCTTGTTGAACAAGACTACTTTTTACTATTTTTTTGGGTGACAAAGATCAATACTCTGAACCATCTCAATGTACTGTAACTATGCATTTACACTACCAAAAAAAAAAAACAGTGAATTAAGATGGAACTTAGCAACAGTATTATGTCGCTAGCCAATTAATAACAGTCTGTTTTATGACAGAATTATCATATTTGGTTGCTAATCCACTATTTTATTTAGTGTCACCTAATTTGAGAAGAATATCGGACAAATCATGTTTATCAGAGTAGAGAATGATCAGAACAATAAAAACATACCAAAGAGAAAGAAATTCAAACTCTTGTTGGGAAGGTACTCATAGATCAACATCCTTTCTTCTTTGTGAATACAATATCCAAGCAACTTCACAAGGTTCCTGTGTTGCAATTTGGCAATTAGTTTAATTTCATTCTTGAACTCTAGAGTCCCTTGTCCAGAACCTTGGGACAATCTTTTCACTGCTACCTCTTCTCCATTAACTAATATTCCCTGAAACATCAAAGCATATAAAATTATACTATTTTAAATAAATTTTTTTAATTCCTGTACGGTTTAAAAACAGTTGTCTTGCCATGCTGTACGGGATTAATGCTACTATTAAATATTTATACTAAAGTTGCATCACATTGCCAATTGTATGACAATAAATTCAAACTCTTGCATCACCTTGTAAACAGAACCAAATCCACCTTGCCCTAATTGATTCTCATCTGAGAAATTGTTTGTTGCTGTAATTATGGTTTTGATGCTGAAAAACGGTAAGCTTGGTTGTGCTCTATTGTCACCATTTTGCTCTTCTGTTGGGGAATTTAATTTCGCTTCTTGTTCTTTTATTTCATCTGCAAAAAGAAGAGGGTAATGAAATAATTTTAAATAAATTGAATAATTAAGTACTATCAAGAAAAGAGAAAATTATTTTTTAATACTCTATATTTAAAAAAATTCAAGACCAGTGCTCTATTTTCACAATTCTCCTCATGCAACTTTTGCTATGTTAGCTATCAATTACCGTACGCTTTAAAGCACATCGTAATTACACATATCCTTAACAAATGCAACTTAACTTTTGTTAGAGATAATCATACAGGCCAACAATTCACAAGTGGCAATAACTAGTCTAAACGCTGACCACACAAAATATAACTTAACGATGTAGAGATTAGAATCACATTATTGTGATGATAACAAAACCTGTATGAAAGGCTGTTTTGCCAGGTTTATATAACAAAATAATCAAGTGAAAGGGATAAAAGAGAATATTTAGGGACTTTAGATTTTTAATCTTAGTATATCTTTTGTAAAAGAGTCTCATTTGTACTATCTAAGTGTAAATAACTTACTAATTTCATATATAGCTTTATTAATTGGACTCGTTTCCTTATTTTTCCATCTTAGCTGTACACCTCAGTCAACAATAGGTAACAATAGAAGATGAAGGAATCCTATCAACTTCGAAATAAATAACACTTGATGGAGAGGCGGACCAGAAATGTAATTGGGGTGAAAAATTATAGAATAGAACCTAGACTTTCACAAAAGTACATTTTAGCCTCATAAAATTTTAATATTTTCATTTTAGTCCCTCTACGAAAACTTTTAGTAAGGACTGAATTGAAACCATTGAAATTTTTATGAGACTGAAATGTAATTTTTTAAGACTCTATATTCAATTCTATAATTTTAGGGGACGGGTGCCACCTCTGGGTCCCCAGGTCCACCCCTTGGACTCATATGTTTGTCTATTTCTACGTGGAATGACAAGTCTCACTCACTGATTGTCTCATGGGTGGTCACGACACGAAAGAAGAAGACAATAAAAAGAAATGGAGATTAGTAAAACAATAATGAATAAGACGACCCAAATGAATAGAAAAAAGGACAATGATTGGAGAAAAAAAACAGTTATATATATCATGTTATAGGGGAGAGCATTGTAAAATAAAATGAAATAAATTTGAAAAAGTAAATTAGCGATTTTTGTAAAGAAGCTAGATTCATAGGAATTAATACAGGCTATAAGGCAGCAAGAAATGAAATTAAAGGAAAGGAGAAAAAACGCACCTCTTCGTTTTTTGTTCCGAAAGAAACACACTGATAAAGCTATAAGAATAGCAACCAAAGTGACAAAAGTCACTGAAATTCCCACTTTCCAAGACATAGTGAGTGATCTTTTTGATTTCCTAGCATATTTTGCTGAACAAAGTTTGGGAAGAAATTACGAAGACTTCAAAAGAAAATGAAAAAAGAAGTAGAAAGAAAAAACATTCATTAAAAAAAAAAAACATAAAAATAAGGAAAAATATATTGCAATTACCAAGTTCAATAGAATCAACACGAACAAATAGATCCTGCCCTTCCTGACTTAATATCTGAGTATCCATAAAAGTCCCATACCAACTCAAGCATCCACTTCCACCATTTCTCACATCTGCAACAGCATAGGCATTACAAGAACAGTTTCTCAGACACTCTTTTTCACATTCTTCCAGACTCATATTCATATTTGCAGTTGCCACAGAAGTATCAGGAATCTTAACACTTTCTACTCTAACAAAGCCTTCTCCATTTCCACATAAGGATGGTCCTTTCTTCCTCACACAACCTTGCGATGCATCACTGTTTTGATACCATTCGATTGGGTTTTTGGGTTCAAACCCAGGTAGGCAAGAACACCTAAAATTTGCATAGTTAAGAGGATCACAGTTACCATTGGCCCCACAAGAGGCGTAGCTATCACAATCCACTTCTGGGGCAGACCAATATCGATTCCATTGATTCTTATTGAAATCCCATAGCATAGCTTGGAAGAATCCAGATGGCACAGTCACCACTCGTAAGACGATTCTCTTGTCATAAGGATGAAATACAACTCCAACTTCATTATCATCATCTGTGACAGTAATTTTAAAATAAGTTGCCATTGCTCTTTTCATAAATGGGATACCGACAAGCTTTTCGCCGTTGTAGGATCCTGCTCGCCACCACGGTGCGTAATTATTATACATGAATAACTGAGATTTCCCACTTGTATTAAACTTGATGGAGAAGTTTCCTGTTCCAGGATCTTCCTCTGCCTTCCATGCCTGCAAGAACCAACTCTGGCCAGTTCTTTTGTTCACTCCCAAAAAGGAAGACGGAAGAAAAGTATCGGTAGGATGATCAAAGCTTTGCCATATAACAGTTTTATTAGAGTCATTTTGAGACAAAACAAGGTTACCTAAATCTGTGAGTTGAGCCACAACTGTTGTATTTGGAACAGTGACAGAAGCATTTGTGGACCAGATTGGCTTGTTGGAGTAGTTACAATGAAGAACTAAGTTTCCATCTGAGCTGATGGAGAGAACACCAGATTTATCAGTTACGGGATCGTCTCTGTTTGCAACCCAAACGTTAGTTTGCAGTTGCAAATTGTAGTACCAAATTCCTACAAAGCGATTGTTTGATTTGCCAGGAGAGAAGAACCCAAGAGCAAACGAATTTTCCTTAGAAATTAGAAGATCACCATCTCTTATGGGTTTGTTAATGGTTATGGTGTCAGAAGCTGCACAAAACAAGAAGAAGCAGTGACTCAATATAACAGATAAAATAACTACCCCTTTTGCTTTCTTCATTATCTTGTGACTTGCTGGAGCAAAAATTATCTTGTGACTTGTCCCATAAATAAATTGGCATCAGAGATTCCAGTTCAAAGAACTGATTGCAGTCTCTGTACCATTCCTCACCAAGAACTTTAAGTGATGATATAAATTTGCTGTCAGGACGAGCGATGATTATTCTAAAATAGGAACCGAAGAAAGGGAACTGTATCAATCATTGTTATATAATAAAAGGCAAATTAAATGATAAGAAAGTGGAATAAGTTTTTGGACAGTATGAATATTTCAAGTCCATTGACTTTTGTGGTATCATGTTGCAGCCACAGGAAGACGGATTTCGGGCGTTAGCTACCCCTCAACTCCGCCATCAGCTGTTAGGCCTTAAATTTTCCGCATTTTTCAGATGTGTTTTTTTTATCATTTGTGTAGTTTGAATTTTTATGATTTTTTTGAATTAAGGAAAAAAAAACTCTAAAATTGTGTAATTTCTTTTTGATTGAGAATCTGATGATAAAAAAAAAACACACACACACACCCACACACACATTCATTTGGGAAATGGGGGAAATTTTAAGGGGATAAAGGGGGCGGCTGACACCCCTTGCGTTAGATGACATAGAAATTGGGATCTTGGGAACGATTTTCAACTTTTAATTATGCCACCGAAGATAATGATTTAGTTTTGTGATAATAAAGTCAAATAATTAAAACCTCTTTGAATTTCAACATGGATTGATAAGATTAATGATAACTCAGTTTTCTCTGCACATTCACTGAACGTCTACTGCTCAAATGTTCTTCCCATTCCTAATCTTGTAATCTTGTACAAGTGGTCCAAAAGCTTACAGAGGTCAAGTAATCTCTCGCAATCACTGAATTGTTTGTACTTAGTAAAGTTCATTCCCCTAGATTCAGTGCATAATATTCATTATCCGTCTTGATCATCCATACCTGACTTGAATTTCAACAATTTGAATCGTGTTGGGTTTTTCCGATTATAATATTTTCATCCAAAAATGATTAGAATGTAGAATAGAAACGTTCTGCAGTGACTGTTAATTTTTGTGTATCATTTAAATCAAATATAAGTGATTCTTAAGAGGTAAATATAACATCTCAGTCAAAAAAAAAAAAAAAAGAAGCAAAAATACATATAAAGATTTTTAAATGGGGCAAAAATACCCCAACCAACTTCTTGATGTCGTAACTGCCCCTCCCTCCTCTAGCCATCCTTTACTTTGGTTTCTTCATCAAAAATGGTTTTGCCTTGGAGCTAATGTGCTACAAGTTATTCAGGGCACAATTGTTATATATCATGTGTTTAGATTTATGGTGGTAAAAATATATTTTTTTTAATTTGACTTTTGGAAATTTAAGATTAGATAATATATATTATATATGTATATTGTGATAATTTTTAGAGAAATATTAAATATTAAAAATTATAATAAATAATTAAAAATTTAATTTATCGGGAAAATTTTCATAACAGTAGCATACTTATATTTTAGCAAAAAGTGGGAAAAATTATCCATTAAAAATTTAATTATGGTAAGAAGAACTTAAATTATAGTAGTAATACCCAGTGGGTACATAATTTGTAGAGTCTCCATAATTTGGGTGTATAAAAATTTATTAGATTTTTCTCACCAATTAAACTTCTAATGGAAAATTTTTCCCAATTTTCTCTAAAATTTTGTATTTAATTTATTTTTATTCTTTCGATTGTTTATAAACATGGGTCCACTTTTATTAATTTTGTCCTTCTTGCATTAAAAAATGAAGTGGGACCCATTAAAACAGAGTCTCTCTTCTACAGCATTTAACAACCACATTACCACACCCATAATCACCTTATTGCTTTAATTATGACTTAAAGTGGCTTTTCCCCATCGGCTAAATGGACTAAAAGCCCATCCAAACACAAACGAATGGGAACCATTTTGTATCATTTTAGCATGTACTTTTACGACCAGGGAGGGAGAATACTTTCCAGTGGCGGAATGAGAAAATGCTTTTAAGCTGGGGGAAAAAGATTCGCATGTTAAACTATTTACTAAATAATATCATATAATGTTGAAAATATAAATATATAATAACTGACAGTTATAAATTAAAATAAGATATAAGATGATACTTACATTTTTATTAGGTATTTTAAATAAGAATTTTACTTTCTTCTCATACTCCAATAAATAATAAACCAAACATTATCATAAAGATATCACAAACACAAACACAATAAATATATGTATTATGAAAACATATAGATGTGATTCACAAATACTAAAAATATGCATTCCACCTACCTCAAACCAAAATAATTGAAGAAAATAAAAAGAATATGATATAAACCCTAAAAAATATTTTTAAAAACCATATAGATCTAATTTAATTTCAGCTAAAAAAATAACCTATTATAATCTATTTTTTAAAAGAGAAATTTTTATAAAATTATAAGACAACCAAATAATAAATCCACATAGATTAAAATTAGTCATTAATTATCTTATATATATATATATATATATATATATATATATATATATATATATATAGTCATTTATTGTCAAAACTCAAGACTCTCCCATTATTATAACCCCAAAATTTTTACTAATCAGCATAATATTACCTTCACTAGAAAGAGAAAAATACGTAGAATAATTTTCACAGAAGAAGTGAGGTGCAAAGAAGTGATTTTAAATACTTATTTAGTCCTTAAAATGAAAATGAATGCCACCGGAGCCCAAAAATTAAAGAAGTTTGACGTTTCTAGACCATCTCACTTGCACGAAGAAAATGACAAAAGAAGGTAGGGTTTATTTGATTTAATACTCCTTTCCACATACAAGTTAAAGGGTCATGAGCCTCTTCAATTATTATTATCATTCTTCTTTTTTTTTTAATAGTCCATAGTTGTTTTTATTAAAAATATATATATATATATATAAGATGATACTAATATTTTTAGTATGTATCTTAAATAAGAATTTTATTTTCCTCTCACAGCCCAATGAATAATAAACCAAATATTGTTTTAATAAGAAATGAGTATAATATAAAAAAGATAAGAGATTAGCTAAGATCAAATTATTAATTAAAATAAAATATTGTGTAATACATATATTCATGTAAATGCACAGAATGGGAGCTAATCGAATTTTACTTTCGTTAAGTTTGCAAGCCCAATTTTATAAGGAAATCCGCAGTGTAGTCCCTATTAACAATGATCAGAAGCTTCAAGATATTTTTGTCGACCGTGCTCTACCGATTTGGTAATCAAATATATGAGGAATCGAAATTGATTTTGAATTTCAAGTTTTCGTTACGCAACAAATGGTTGCGTTGAAATCTAATGACAATGACATTGAAATATTAATTATAATATTTGTGGAGAGTGACTAAACAACTGTCAGGAATGGAATAAAAGCAAATGGTTAGTGGTACGAAATTTCAAAGCTTGACTTCTCTTTTGGTATGATGAGGAAAAAGATTTCTTTTTCCCTCCTTCAGGATATGAGTGGATTCACTGTCCTAGTCTTTCTCACCAGTGTTCCGGCGAGTAAAGCCGACACAAAATATGTATAGTAACTCACTAATACTATGCAGGTTTCAACTGCATTAAATGGTTAAGAAAAGAAACATTTTATTTACTCCCTTGAATTAAGTGCAAGTTTTAATTGGGAAAATCCTTTTCAAGGTCTATATTACCAAAAAAAAATTTAGAAAAGACCCTAAAATTCTGGAATTTTCAAAATCTTAGGTCTTTTCTGAAATTTTTTTGGTAAAGAGAGCCTTGAAAAGAATTTTCCCGTTTTAATTAATATTTTTTTTGATACAAGGCGATAGGGGGAGGGGGGATCGAACCCAAGACCTAAGGGAGGGAAATGAATCTCAATACCACTGCACTACTAGTAGTGCTGGTCGTTTTAATCAATATTGTTAGTACTTAATAAAGTCTTAAATTATACTCCATCGTCCCATAAGGATTTTTTTTTTGAAAAAAATACTTGTATTCTTATTATGAATCGTGTACTTAAGTGTTATATAAGAGCTCAAAATTTAAATTGTTTTAATCCTTTTTATAAGAGCTGGACAAGAGTTTGTATGAATATTTAATGATGTTTTTTTTAAAAAAAAAAAAAAATTTGCCCCTTATTAATTATTAGTTGCATTAATTAAAAGGTTTCTATATTTATTCTATTTCTCTCACTTACTTACCCCTCATAAATAAGGATATGCATGGAAAAGAAGTTTATTTCAAATACATTTATTTTTTTTAAACTAATTTTAACCACTTTCTTAAACCACATAATTTAGTTAATGGGTTTGCATAAAATGGACTGAAGGGAGTATTAATTATGTTTCCCCTCAAAATTATCAATATTTAAAATTTCATTAATTGCAACTTTTTAGGACTTCTTGAAGTAATTCAAGGTGTTAAATATGAGTAAATTTATTATTATTATTATTTTTTTTTTTTTGCATTTTTAATTGGACAAAGTTATTAATAATTCAACCACCTCTCCTTGACTCTCATGTGAGTTATAGATGTCTTGTAATAAAATATGGGAGGAAGCATCTAAGATGCATGCATGCATGCATGCTGAATATACAGCCCAGATTCATTTAACTGAATTATATCAAGTTTAGTGAGTACTCCCAATTAAATAATATAGCGCGTCTTCTAGGAAAACAAATTATTGGTCCATAATATAAGTAATCTAAAGATTTATTAATCGTCATTACTATTTTCTTGGGACACACATATTGAATATCAAGAAAGAGGAGAGAAGTGAGACATATTTTGAATATGTGCAAGTTGAGAGTTTTTTTTTTTTAATTTAACACCGATTTAAGGAGTTAACTATTTTTCCTTAATTGTGGTGAAGTGGTTAAAATTAACTTATACTACTACTTTGGATCGAAGAACTCATAGAAGCAATATTTAACCTCACAATCAATTAGGGTTGAGCATTTCCTTAATCATGCAAGAGAAATTATGAAATTAATTGAAATTAGGGTTAATTAATTTAGCCTTAAGGGAACAGAGGTACAATTGATTCATAAACTAGCAAGTTAGTGCGCATTTTTTTTAATCTTTTTAAATAAATAAAAAATCTTATTTTTGGAAAAAAAAAATCAGTTCAAAACATTTTATGATGTCTATTTAAATTTTTTAAAATAATCAGAACTTAAAAAATATATGTATAATTACTTTAAGTTTAATTAACTTCTCCGAATAACTTTTGAAAAAATTAAATACGGTAAATGAAAAAAGTAATTATAAAAAACGAAGATAAGCAAAATATCATAAAATCTAAAAATTACTAATTTTTTGTTACCTGAAAAATTGCTAAGTATTAAAATATGAAAATCATTGGTAGGTGGACACTTCTATTAATTTTATATATGTTATTAAAATATGAAAATCATTGGTAGGTGGACACTTCTATTAATTTTATATATGTTATGAAGGACCTTCATTGATTTAGTTGGTCAAAAGAAATTCAGCGAATCCTGGTACTCCATTTCACACTAGACGCTTACGAGCTACCTTATTTTGGATTACTAGCTAAAGCCAAAACAATAGTGTCTTATAATTACATGTGTCAACAAAGCTTTCCACATTTTCACGAATTAACCACAATTTATTAACAGCATCACATGGTAGGAGATAATTATGACGCTTCTTAAATATTTTATTTTACAGCTTGTTCACAATTTTCCATATTCTATCTATTTTCATTATTTTATTTGTGGTATTTAATTTGCTTTAGTACTTAGTAAACACTTTCTTTTTAAGTAATATCATTTTGTCCTTTGTAAAAAAAATGAAAATCATTAATATTAAATCACTTACTTATGATGGTAATAACATGTAAAATAATTTGTAATTTATACTACCATTATGCAAAGAAACAATTTTCATAAAATCTCTAAACTATCTAAATTACTCATAGGTCCTTTGCAAGAAAATTAAATACATATAGGTTCCCAGATTTATTTTCATACTTATAGATCCAACTCCCAAAGTATTTAACGTTTACAAGTATGACTTGTAAATGACACAACATTGACTTATAAAGTGTAATGAACACAAGCCCAAAGGGAGAGTTCAATCCCAAAAAGCTAGCCTATGAGGAGGGAGAACCCAATAGACTTATAAACCTTACTCTAAAAGTTTAGCTCTCCAATGTGGGACTTATAACATAGTCACCCCTCAAGAGCCTGACGTCCCCGACAGCTCCACTCCACTTATAACATAGTCACCCCTCAAGAGCCCGACGTCCCCGGCAGCTCCACTCCACGGCACTTCACTCGGCCTTGCCGAGCAGAATCCTCTGTGGGTAGCCCTCTCCGAAATATCGACTCTCAATAAAACCACCAATGTAATGAACACAAGCCCAAAGGGAGAACCCAATCCCGAAAAGCTAGCCTATGAGGAAGGAGAACCCAATAGACTCATCAACCTCACTCTAAGAGCTTGACTTCCTGACGTGGGACCCATAATATAAAGATGAAAGTTTGATTTGTAATTATTAAATATCTTACACTTGTTATTGTTAGTCTTTATATTTTAGCTTTTCGTTGTTCCTCTTCCATACCTAATTGAACGTATTGTGTACTGACTAATCCTTGATTGGCGGAAATAACACTACAGAGTTCCAACAAAAAGACAAATTTTAAATGATGAATATGATATAATGGACAATATACCTATAAGGTGCTTCAAGTGAATTGACTATTGAAGTACTTAGAATAATTGGGTTCTTGTGAACGATTTTTCAACCTATAAGTATACCTACAAAGTGACATATTCCATTTTCTGATTATGACATCTAATGGTACCTATTTGAATTTGATAACATGGGTGGGCCAGGTTAGTTCTCAATTAAATGATTTTTTGTTTTTTTTCCCAACATTCTCTGCATATTCACTGAATGTCTGCTGCTCAAATGAGCTACCACATCAACACTATAATGTTTTTTATACTCCCTCTGATCTTAATTATAGGAACACATTTTGGAGTTACTTTTGATCCTAATTATAAAAGTAAGTTTTAACTTTTATCAATTTTTTCCTATAATACCCTTATTTATACTTTCTCAATAATAATTAAAAACAATAATAATATAATAATACACCTACATATTTTATAAAGTAAATAATATTTGTAACTTATTAATGTTATATACACCTCAATCACCAAAAGTATTTTTTTAATAAAATAATTTGAGCAATTTTTATCATATTTTTTCCATATCACTCTTATTAATACTTCCTCCACAATAATTAATTTAACAACACACTTATATTCTATCTCGTAAGAGATTCTAAAAATGTTCTTTAATTATTTCAAAACCCAAAACGTGCCCAAAAATCAAATTAGGAAAAAAATATAATTCCCAAGTCTAATTCAATGCTTCGGTATCCAGTTGGTTTATTAAGTTACCACCAATTAAATGATTTTTTGTTTGTTTCCAACATTCTCTGCATATTCACTGAATGTCTGCTGCTCAAATGAGCTGCCACATCTATAGTATAATTTTTCTTATACTACGTTTTTTATGCAAATCGAATCAGATTTATTTATTTATTTTTTAGAACAAAATAATATATATATATATATATATATATATAATATATATATATATATATATATATATATATATATTTTTTTTATACATCATGGATAACAAAATTTGCTGGTTCCCTTCATTTTTGTTTTGGTCAACAGTTCCCTTCATTGACTAACTGGTATATCAGTTCTAAATCTTTTTTTTTTTTTGGGTCAACAGTTCCCTTCATTGACTAACTGGTATATCAGTTCTAAATCTTTTTTTTTTTTTTTGGGTCAACAGTTCCCTTCATTTTTTTTTTGGCCAAAACAGTTCCCTTCATTTACTAACTGGTATTTTACAGTAATAAGCATTCCAATCATAAAAAGTTACTATTTAGTACTAAACTTTTGTTTTAGATTTTGAATTATTTTTTCTTCTGGACATTTGGAGAGAGTTAAAATCCATATGATTTAGGTCCCAATATTATAAAAAATTACAAAAAAGTCCCAACAGAAATTCACATATAAAAAAAGTCTCAAGGACTTTTTTGATATTATTTTTATTAATAATAGAAAGTGTTATATTTACAATAAAATTTAAAAATCTGGTCATTCACAACAGAAAAAAAAAACTATATTTACAACAGAAAGTGTCATATTCACAACAAATTTTAAACACCTGGATTTTGTTTCAAACTTAAGTCTGTAGGCATACGGAAGTCATTCTAAATTTACAACAAGAAGTGCTATATTCATAACAAAATTTTAAACCTAGCCATTCACAACAGAAAAAACTATATTTACAATAAAATTTTAAAACCTGGATTTTGTTCCAATACAAATAATATATATGAATTTCTGTTTGGACTTTTTTATAATTTTTTAGGGGGGGGGAGGAACAAAAAGATTGCTACTTTTTTTTTTTTTTGGCTATTGCACCCGGTTCACCAGAGCTTTGTCCTGCCTAGTCCGGATCGAGGTTCTGTCGGACACATACACGAGGACCTCTTCCAGGAGATTGCTACTTTAAATGGTCTGATACATGCTCTTTGAAGGGTTAAATTCTATTTCTATGATACTATAGAAATTTCGGGCATATATGTTCATGGGTTTTTTCATCTGAGATTGTGGGCTTTTGGACTTAATCCCCCGGGGGGGGAAGAAGGAACAAAAAGATTGCTACTCTTTTACCAAAAAAAAAAAAAAAAGATTGCTACTTTAAATGGTCTGATACATGCTCTTTGAAGGGTTAAATTCTATTTCTATGATACTATAGAAATTTCGGACATGTATGTTCATGGGTTTCTGCCAAACTTCGGTACAAAGAAGAAAAAACACAAAAATACTTAATTATGGGTTTCCAAGAGTTACTACGTAATTTGTATTCTTATTACCACCAAAAATATGACAAATCACACCACATGGGTCCCATAAATGTCAAAGCCTTCCCAAGTCCAAAGTTCAAAGTTTTTCTCCGTAATTGATACTCTCTCCCAAATAACACGCTATACTGGTGGGTCCCACTATTTCCTTAATTTTCCAAGACTTTTTTTATCCTTGGCCTTTTCCTCTCTCTTTCTCTCTGTTGATTGGACAAATATTTCCAAGTTCACATTCTCAAAACACATTCTCAAATAATTTTTTTTACATAAAACTATTTTAAATATATGAAATAAAAAATTTGCAATTCCACGGAAATGGGTCCCTTGAAAAAGCTTTTAATTGCTCTCAAGTGTCAAAGTTCACCAGCACATAATTGAAATAGAGAAAATCAACTGTTCTAAGGTGAAAAATCATTAATAAATCAAATTATTAATAAAATCCACAATTAAGCACATGAAAACCCTAAAATGACTTTACTACTCATTATACACATCTATCCTTAATTAAGCCAAAAGCCTAAAATTAAATAGTAAAACATGTAAAAATATTGTGATTATTTGAAACACCGGGGTGTAAATAAGGGTTCATTTGGGAGTTGCTTTTGGAAAATGATTTTCACCGTTTATGAGGCAAAATCTAGCTTTTGGAGAATAATGATTTTGAAAAAAACTGATAGTGTTTAGATGTTTTTATCAGAATAGCTTGTGAGGGATCAAATTTACCAAAAAGGACATTAGCTTTTTGTATAATTGCATTTAAAGGATAAAGTGGTATTTTAAATATCATAAACATTATATTCAATAATAAATACCAAAAATTACATAAAATTGTTAGGAAAAATAAATTTCTACCATTAAATTATGTAACATGATGAAAAATAGTAAATTATATAGAAAAAATATTTTTAACATATAAAATAATTATTTTTTGGCATCATATTTTTAACATATAAAAGTAGTGGAGTTGTATATGACCATTTTTGATTCGTTTGTGAATTAAAAAAAAAAGATTCGATGGAGAGGGAAATACTGGAGTTGTTGAAGTGTGTGTATGAAAGGAAGAGGGTTATGAAGATGAGAACGTGAAGTGGTGCCTAGTATAAATTGAGGGTATTAACGGATATAAATTGAGGGTATTTTGGGGTTTCTTCAATTATGGTGGGACTCACAATCTGCAAAATGAGTTTTCAAAAGTAAAAAGTGAAAAAAAAAGTTGGATTTAGCAAAACCTAGGTTTTGAGGTCATAACCTAGGTTATGGGTGGAAAGTAATTTTGGAGAAAATTGAAAGTATTTGACTAAACTTTAACAAAAGCTAGGTTTTGCTTTCGGATGTTGGCAAACAGGCATTAAATTAGGCAAAGGATAAAAAGACAGTTAGAAAAATTATGTAAATGGTGGGACCCACCTTATATAACGTGTAATTTTGGGGGGAGAGTTAATTATGAAGAAACTTGGTCTTTGGACTTGGAAAAGCTCTGACATTCACAGGACCCATATTGGATGATTTTTCAATTTTTGGCTGGCGAGAGTACAAATTACTAGTCCTCACAGAGCATGTAATAATATTTTGCATGGGATGCCGATAATATATATATATATATATTTTTATATAATACAGGCAAGTCAGAGCTTGAAAAGATAAAATAGGAACTAGACTATAAAATCTAGGCCTAAATAAACAAACTAACTACAATACTAAGATCGACAGGCTATTTGGTCCCTTGCCACCAAATCAAGACACCCCATAGGAATTGTTGAGATAATGGTCACATCCTCATGAAGAGGAGCATCATGGCCTTTCTTAGCTAAATAGTCTGCACATGCAATGTTATCTCTTGGTGTGTAGTAAAGTTTGACGTCCCAATCCTAGAAGAGAATATCTCTAATATCACCGATGATGTCTCTCAACGGATGATCATCATAACAGTTGTTCCTCATGATATGATTATATTGATAAGGGATGCCGATAATTAGAGCCACAATAACGGCCTAGTCCTCACAGAGGATATGCTCTGGTTCAAGGTTTTTACTTTCATCAAATTGTAAATGGGCTTAAAAGGGCACGGTTAATCAGCTGGCTTAAAAGATCAGCCCATTTAGACCTTTTTCTTTTTTTTAAAAAAAATTTGTTCATATCATATAACGTTTTTACTATTGGATTTTCTTCCTTTATTAATATTGTTGCAAATATTTTGTTGTTGTTATTATTATTATTATTATTATTATTGTTATTTTAGTATTCAATTTCATATAAACATGTTGTACTAAATACCCTATTATTTTTGGTAAAAAACCCGGGAAAGATATATCTTTAGTAACTATTCTTACTAATTTTGCAATTTTTTTTATACTTATTTTCCAAATATTTTTTTCTTCATAGATTTTTTTTTTGAACATATATTAATAAAGTGTTGTTTATTTTGTTAACTACTTACACTTTTTATAACATATTTATAAGTAGTATTCATTTGTTAAATCTCCAAATTGATTCTAAGAAACATTTTACTCAATTTTCAAGGGCTTTTCATTTGGTTCTTAATATATAGTTTTGCAAACTTAATTGTTACAAATATACACTATCATGTATTGAGAGGAAGAATTCGTGAAAACAAAAACATAACCGTTGTAATTATTAACTGTCATTTCTTTAGTGACAAATATGATAGTTTTTATAAACCAATTGTCATGTAACACTTACAAATGATTTTTGTCTTCTAATCGTATAATAGAGAAAACAAAAACATAACGGCTATAATAATTGATGGTAAATTATGAATAAGAAAAATGACATTTCTTAAGAAACAACAGTCATACACTTTCAAACAATATATCTTCCCCGACTACTCTTATTTAAAGTATCTTTTTTACAAATCTCTAATTAAGCTCACCTATTTAGATCTATCTTCCTTATTAATCACTTTTATTTAAAGTACATTTTCATAAATATCTAATTAAACTCACCTACTTAAACCCTAGGGACCTCTTCCTCCACAAGTTCTTCCTCCCTCATCATGATACTTTCTCTGGTTGTCAATGGAATTCATGATAATTGGATTTGCAAAACGTTTCATATCTCATAACAACAATTTTCGCAAATCCAATCATCATGAGTTTGTCTTGATAACCCATGAAACCATTTTCATTCCACTTACTCAAAACCCTAAATGAAAACCTACCTCTCTTTTTTGCTCTTTGAAACCAAAATGAAAAGTTACCTCTCTCATTTGCTCTTTGAATGAGAAGGTCTATAAATTATTGGAGAATGAATAATTTGATGATGCATCATATCCTTCATCTCCACAGATTTTTATTTTTTTTTTATTTGTTTTTTAATTTCCTTTTTCTTTATTATAATTGTTGTTTGTAATATAGCAGCTGATTATGCAACCGCACACCAAAGTTTAAAAAATATGTCAAATACGTAACGGTTATTGAATAAAACCCATCACATATTATAATTCCATGTCAAATACCTAACGGTTATTAAGAAACAACTATCATCATTTATAAAATATAACGATATTTAATACTAAAGACGCAGTCAGCTTGATAATCCATGAAACCCTCTCTCTTTAAATGCATGCTGACCACAAAACATTTACTTAACTATTCTAAGTGCTAACCTTGCAAATGCAATCAATCAAAACATTGCAATCAATTTTAATAATGCTCAACTCTTTAAAGCACTAATGATGCAGAAGCTTTCTTTTTTGCTTTTCAAAACTTGGAGTTAAGAAAATTCAAAGCGCGGGTTAATTTCTCTTCCCATTCACTTGAAAAGGAAAAATTTGATTTTAAAAAGTTTTCAAAACACTAGATCTTATGAAAGCTGTAAAAGTTTCTCATAAATCACACTTCCAAAGAGGAAAATGCAACCCTTTACCACTAAAGGAATGCATCAAAGCAAGTCATCCTTGAAAAGTTGTCCTCTAATTAACTATCTCCAACATTTGGGCCAGGAGTGAGTACGAACTTTTTGGTTACATAAAATATAGAAAAAAAACTTCTAAGTTGCGATGATTGTTGCCACTGGCGAATCTAAAGTGTTGTGGCTAACATGTCAACATTTGTAAACTAGACATGTTCATACAAAATTAAGGGGGATAAGTAAAGTATAACGAGAAATAGGATCCTAAAATACTTTCTGTCATTTGCGAGGTCATGTTTATCGAGCACTGATTGTAGTACCAGTAACATCATTTACAGAAGGAACTCCAAATGTTGAGGATTCTGAAAGCTCTGCATTAGAATTGAATAGGAATGCAGGCCTTCGAGGTGAGGGGAGAGGTACTTCATTGCCAAGCATGAAAATTACTTCCGACATGGAAGGCCTATAGGAGGCATTTTCTTGCACGCACAAGAGCCCAATATGTATACATCTCAAGACAACATCAATGGGATATGCGTCACCAAGTATTGAATCCACTATTTCCAAGAATTTTTCTTCTCTCCACATCTCCCATACCTGAAAATTAAGGCAATATCATTTCATTATTGGGAGGAATGAAATACCCATCAAAACTCTTTATGCCATTTCTTAGTCTTACATGTCCAATTAAATTTAAGGACGATCTTCCTTTATCGTGATCTGTATTTCTTTTCCCACTAATAATCTCTAATAGTAGAATACCAAAGCTGAAAACATCCGACTTTATTGAATATTGTCCTTCCATTGCCACTACAAAAATTTTGAGATTTTGCTACGGAAAAATTCCGTAGCAAAATCATTTTGCTACGGAAAAATATGGATTTTCCGTAGCAAAATGATTTTGCTACGGAATTTGCTACGGAATTTTTCCGTAGCAAAATCCTTCGTCGCAATTGCGACGGATAAGGAATCCGTCGCAATTTGCGACGGAATTTCCTTTCCGTAGCAAATTTGCTACGGAAAAATATTCCGTAGCAAATTTGCTACGGAATTATATTCCGTAGCAAATTTGATATTCCGTAGCAAATTTGCTACGGAATATAATTCCGTAGCAAATTATTATTATTTTTTAATTATTTTTAAATTTATTTTTTTTCCTTTTTTTTTCTATAGCAAACTAGAAATTTTACAAATTTCCCCATATTTGATCGTTTGCTACAGAAACAATTTCTTAGAAAAACTAATAATTATTTTGAATGTTATTTTTTTTAATTTTAAAAAATTGAGTACAAAAAGTAGTGATTCATGGATATAATAATAATTATAAGGAGTGCACATTAAGAGTAATCTAACAAATACCAAATACTAAAAAGCAGTCTAACAATGTTACAAAGGGCAAATTCTAAACAGTAGTCTAAACAGGAGCATTGTGATCATCATCATCATCACCAGCATGGTCATCATCACCAGGAGCCGACCCCGAACCCTTGTTCATTAGGGACTTGAGTTGAATCTGCATCTGCCTCATCATCTCCTCTTGCATCCGCCTCATCCGCTCCTCCATCATCTCTCGTTCCTTAGCCATCCGCTCCTCCATCATCTCTCGTTCCTGAATCATCATCTGCCTCATCTTCTCTTGCTCTTCAACCATCCGCTCCTGTTCCTGAGTCATCTGTGCTGTCAAAGCCTTCATCTTCTTCATCTCATCTGCAAAAACAATATCAAGTACATTTATTATTTGGACTTCATTTGAATGGACAAGAGAATGGAAATTTTCAATATCAAATACGTTTACCTGCAGAAACATCTCCAATGCCGGATGAGGAGCGCTTTGTTGGCTTCAGTCGGCTAGCAGCGGCACCGTATCCAAAGACTCTCCCTTTCTTGTCAAATCCACCTGCAGCCTGAATGAACAGACTATCATTATCGCACACAGAGGATGACGGGTCAGTCTCACGCTGTGAGTCTCTCTCCTGCGACAGCTTCGTATAATTTTCCTACAAAGACAAAAATACATAACAAATAAGACATATAAAATGAAATAAATATTGTGGTGCATAAAACAAGTAATAAATGCAATAAATGTCTAACCGCTACTGTGTGCGCCCTTGAGTTAATCCATTCCCTCTCATCACTTCCTTCAGACTGCCGGGAATGGGTCCGCTCAAAGGCAGCCCAACCTACCGACTCTGGAGGAACCCCAGTCTCTGCCTGCAAACGCAAATGATGATCATAGTTAATTACTTCAAAGTACAAAATATTGATTACCTAAATAGAAAATAACGTGTACTCACAAGTTTCCGTTTCCACTCAGTCATCGGAATAGAGCCGCCAACATATGACGGGCCTTCCATTTTGGCCCTATTTTGCTTATTTTTCACACTCTTCTCCTGAAACTTTTCATTGGTGGCCCAATTGTCAAATAATTGGTTTGCAGTGTCCTGTGGAAGCCAATCTCGCCTGCCTCTTCCACCATGTCTCAAGTTATAAAGCTTTTGAGACAACCACCGGGCTGCCCTGGCGTTATAAGCCTTTCTCAGAGCTGCACGATGTTCAGGCAACGACATGTGCTTCCTCTGAAAATCAACAACAAACAATTAGTGCGGTAATTTATAAAAGTACTTAATTAAAAACCATAAATAAATAACTTACCATAAACTCATCGAACCAAGCATTTCGATTTTCCGTAGGAATCGCTGTCCAGCTGGTCCAAGCTTCATTGTAGTTACGGAATAATTGGTCCGAGATGAAATCCATCACCGGATCACGAGGCACAAAGCTAAAGCCAGAGGACATCATGCAAATATTATTAGCATAAAACCAATTAGATATGGGATTAGTAACATTACTGGTAACTTGGCATGACTTACTACTCGTTGTCAGGACAGATCCAAAGTAGCCCTGTCTCAGGATCTGTTGTGCCCCAGATCGGTGTATTGGAGGAACTACCTTCTTCCCCGACGTGGCTCTGAGGCGACGGGGTGTGCTAAGCAAGAAATGTGAAATATTAAAGATGTTTGTACATAGATGGTTTCATGAAACTAAACATATGTAAATCAATCAGAATTAGGCTAGTAAACCTGTTGTCCCATTTGCTGCGGATCAGTGGAGGTAGGAGGCGACGGCGACGTATACAGCGACGGTGAAGATGCGAAATAACCCGACGGTGACGATGCCATATTAAACGGTGGCACCTCTGGGGCACCGCCCCGCTCTCTGCCTACAGAATGGGCAGATGACGACGCCCTACCACCTCTGATAGGACGGGGCCGGGATCGACCACCACCACGTCCACTACCTGAAGATCCTCCTTGATGCTCCATCTCTGAACACTTATAGACATTAGGTCAAAAAAAAAAAACTACAAATATATTTAGGGTTGATTACAGTAGTGAAGTAACAAAGTATGTAGTATAACAGACCGTCAAAAACAAAGAACTAACAAATCTCAACCGGACGATTCCTGTTCATCAACTTCTGCTTGGCCGTCTTCCTCTGAAGTCTCATAGTCGTCGAACTCAGATTCACTGTCAGAGTAAATCAATGCTGCCTCATCGTCTGATTCCTCATCGTCAATTTGTATAGGAATCAATTCTAAATCCACAGCAGAATCAAAGAGATTGCTTGGTATTTCGTTGTCTTCGATGTTTATGGGCAGTAGATGTTCCACATCAGCTTGGAACGGTTCAGCCATACCGTCATTTGAATCCGACTCTTTCGACTTCGGTATGATATTTCGTGCTTTGGTTTTAATAACCCCCCTCCACCCTTGGCGGGATGTGGGATATAATGTATAATAAACTTGTTCCGCCTGTTGAGCGAGGATGAATGGGTCATAACCAACCGCATATCTCCTTGTCCAATGGATCTCAATATTTCCATGCTCGTCCATTTTTGTCCCACGCGGACTATTATCAAACCACTCACACTTAAAAAGGGTCACCACATTGTCCCACGGATATTTCAATTGAATTATGTCACGTAACTTCCCGTAGTAGACAGTCTCCACCCCGTCAACTTGGTCACCTCGACAACATACACCGTAATTGCAACATTGTGTACCTGCATCCGTGTCAACAGTTGAAAACCGATACCCATTGATTATATATCTGCTGCATTGAGTAACACTAATTGGAGCTCCATAAGATAAACTCCATGCAACTTCATTGGGATCTTCTCGATGTTTCGCGAAATAGGTTCGAAACCATTTTGGAAACTCAGAGTTCGTGAATTGATCAACCTGGGACACCGACATTGAAGGATTTTCCGATCGGACCCAATTAGAAAAGTAACTGCAAATATATATATATATATATATATGAAGTTAATACTTTAATACTTATCGTAATAGTAAAACGGAAAAACAAAAATCTTACTTTAAGTACGGGGCGACCTCTTCACAGTTGTTTAGAATGTACCACTCCGCTACTTGCTTATCTCTTCCGTCAAGAGTTGATTTCCAATGTTTTCCCACGACTCGCCCTGGATAATTAAATATGGATTTTTGATCCCTTGTATCACCGGCATCGTTGCGAGGTACCCTTCTCCATCTTGACATCATTTCAGGGGGATGATAGTATGACGAAAATTTAGCGGCCTCTTCGACTAGATATGCTTCAGCGATAGATCCTTCAACGTGGGTTGGATTTTTGATCTTCTGCTTAAGTGTGCGTAAAAACCTACAATGGAATATCATAGGGTATTTATAAACTAAAGTACCATGTTTTTCAATTAATAACAGATCGAAAGACATATATATTACCTCTCAAACGGATACATCCATCTATATTGTTGTGGGCCTCCTATCCTTGCTTCGTAAGCCAAGTGAACGGGCAAATGTTCCATTGAGTCAAAAAAGGAAGGAGGAAACACCTTCTCTAACTTGCATAGCGTTATAGGCATACTCGCCTCCAGAAGCCGTAACTTTTCAACATTAAGCTCTGAAGCACAAATTTCTCTGAAGAACACGGAAAAGTCCGTTAGAATAGACCATATTTCCTTCGGTAGTGCTTTGAAGGCCCAAGGCAACAATCTCTGAAAAAAAACATGACAATCATGACTCTTCATCCCGAAGAACTTCCCCTCGTGCATGTTGACGCATCTTTTCAAGTTTGACGCATAACCGTCCGGGAGTTTCAATTCTTTTACCCATTGCAACAATTCTGAATTCTGCTGTTTGTTTAATGTGTACGGTGCTCTAGGTTTGGAAATCCGTCCCCTGCCATCCTGCACCAAATGCAAAGCAAGCCTTCTGCAAATCTCTTGTATGTCCAGTCTTGCATTGACTGTGTCCTTCGTCCTGCCCTTGGTGTCCATCACGGTGTACATAATATTGTCAAACACATTCCGCTCAATATGCATGACATCGAGGTTGTGTCTTAACAGTTGATCTTTCCAATATGGTAGTTCCCAGAAGATGCTGCGTTTGTTCCAATGATGTTCAACACCATATCCCTCAGGTTCGCTAGAAGCAGCCCCCTCTTCGACACTTGGAATGTGCTTGACTCTATCCCATATTTCTTGGCCACTTAAACGAAGAGGTTGATCTGCTCGTTCGACAACATTCCGCGTGAAGTCTTTTCTATTTGTCCTGTACGGATGATTGGGGGGTAGGAATCGCCGGTGCCTGTCAAACCAACAGACCTTGTGACTGTGTTGCAAGCTATAACCCATATTCTGTTCAAGACATACCGGGCATGCAAGCTTTCCCGACGTTTGCCAGCCACTCAACATCCCATATGCAGGGAAATCACTTATCGTCCACATTAAGGCAGCACGCATTGTGAAATTCTGACTCAATGATATATCATACGTAAGAACCCCTTCACTCCACAACATCTTCAACTCGTCTATCAAAGGCCTGAGGTACACATCTATCTTCTTTTTTGGGTTGGATGGCCCAGGAATTAACGCGTTCAGGAACAAAAACTCTCTTCTCATGCACATAGAAGGTGGGAGGTTGTACGGTGTCACAATGACAGGCCAACAGGAATAATTCCTGCCCGTTTTATCAAAAGGAGCGAACCCATCCGAACATAGACCAAGACGGACATTACGGGGATCCATAGCAAAGAAAGGATTCGCCTCGTCAAATTTACGCCAAGCTTCAGCATCTGAAGGATGCGTCACAAAGTTTTCATCCCTGTGATGCTCCCGATGCCATCTCATGTGAGCAGCTGTTTGTTCTGATGCATACAATCTCTGAAGTCTAGGCACCAGAGGAAAGTAGTGCATCTTGCTTAACACTCGACGGGTAATTTTCCTTCCTTTCCTCACAACTTCATATCGGTCATGTCCACAGAATCTACAATTGGTCAGCTCAGCATCATCCTTGTAATACAACATACATCCCCTAGGGCAGCAATGAATTTTTTCACATCCAAGCCCAAGCTCTTTCACCTTTTTTTTTGCTTGGTAAAAATCCTTCGGCAAATTACTGTCGTTGGGAACAACCTTGCTTATGATCTGCATCATTTCGTTGTAATTCCTCTCACTCATATGGTGATCAGTCTTCAGGCTTAGTGTTGCTAGGGTAGCCGATAGCGATGAATATTCACTATTTTCAAAGTGTTCACAACCTTCCCATAACGGACGTTGAGCTTCTTGAAGCATTTTATAGAACCTATCGGCTTCCGGATGAGGATCCTCTCCCATGTATGATGGTTGAGCATGTGTATCGGTCTCCTCTCCCATGTATGACGACTCAGCATGAGTAATAGGATCGAAATATCGGCCGATCGACGGTCCAGCAGCGTCCATAACCAACTGCTCATATTGATTAAGGTTGTCTCGATGACTACTGTCCCCGTAATAACCACTAGGTGTCGGTGTCTGTCGGACTTCGCCATGATATTCCCAACACTCATAATCCTTCATGAATCCCCTTCTACACAAATGGATTTTGACCTCCTCAAAATCTTCAAATCTTATACATCTACATTTGACACACGGACACCTGATCTCCCTACTTGAATTAGTTGAATGTGCCAGAGCAACATTGATGAACATGGGCAAACCCGCCAAGAATGCTTGAGTTAGTTCTCTTCTCTCAGTTAGGCGATTGTACATCCAACTTCTATCTTGGTTGTCTTCCATATTTCCTAGCTAGTTCAGTTACTAACTTAATTAAAATCTCAACATGGCACAAATATATAAAAGTGGTCAATTCAACAGAATAAGTATTTAGTATAAAATTTATCAATGTACAAATTATTTTAATAAAAAAAATCATTGAATTGAAATTTTAAAGTGCAATTGTTTTTTTTTCCATGTATACTTTTTAGTAATATTTATAAGGTATTTTTAAAAAGAATTCTTAAGCGAATAATTTTTACTGCTATTTTTACTAATGTTTATAAGATATTCTGAAAATTTATCCTTTTTTTTCAATTTTCATTTTTACGCCTTCTAATATTTATTGTTATTTCTTGCTACCTTTTTCATTTAAGCTAGAGTTTATGTTACACCTCTCTAGAAATTTTGAAAAATACTGTAATTATATTTCTTGATTTATGTGTCAAAGCCTTTAAAAAAATTATCGTCCTTTTTTCTTACTGCAGTAATTAATTAATTTAGGCTGTCCAACAAATAAAAAATAATGAATAAAACAAGTGCCACACAAATTATATAAAAAATAATGCAAAATGTAACGCCACAATTTTTAATACCCAAAAACTCGATCAAAATATTGAAAATACCTTCAAAAGAGTTCAACAATATCCAAATCCTTTCACAATGTTACCATTTCGAATAAAACCCGTAATACATAATCAGAATAAATTCCAGAAAATATTTCAGAGTTTAATACAAAACGGAAGTCTTAGGTTCATGGCAAATATAATAACATAACATAATCTATTGGAGATCAAAAGAGCTTCCAGAGCTCACTCCATAGGTGCCTTCCCTTGCTCTCTACTAGAATATTCACCTGAAAGATGTTAATATGGGATGAGATTCCACGTCTCAGTAACTACTGAATATTTCTACCTTACACGAGCAAATTACATATGACAAAAATAAAAGGTAATATAATGTGAATTTAATATACTCAGATATTTTTAGATATACCGTTGTTCACATCAAATGCCTTTACAAAATACTCATCATTCTTTATTGAATAATTCAGAAATGCACTATGCAGTATGCAGCCTCCCTTATATCCCCTTCCAACCGTATACCGCTGACTGGAACCATAGGCTAACATATAGTCCAATAGAAACTCATTCATTTGACTGGATGGTTTCAAGCTCACCAAAACTTAAGATACACCCGGCCAAAGGTATAGAGCTTAAATCTGGACTATGGCTCCCCTCCTTTAAAATAACAACTAAGGAGGTGTCACATGTCCCACATCTCCAATGAAATCCCGGCCAGAGGAAAACATGGAAGATGGGGCCCTGAAAAGTACCGTCCACTGTGCACCGAGTGGTGGCATAAACAATTCTTATCATTCAATTCCCTCCTTACTCCACCCATCACAATACAACCGCCATGATGAATGTATTTACTCAAAAATAATGCATTATTATACCATTATATACATTGATATGCGTATTTATGAATAGTAAAATACGGTATATACATGAATAGTAAAATGAGTAGTAAATACGGTATACGTGAATAGTAACATGAATAGTAAATACGGTATACATGAATAGTAAATACGGTATACGTGAATAGTAACATGAATAGTAAATACGGTATACGTGAATAGTAACATGAGTAGTAAATACGGTATACATGAATAGTAAATACGGTATACGTGAATAGTAAAAATGAATAGTAAATACGGTATATGTGAATAGTAACGTACGTATAAATAGTACCTCTGCAGATTTGCAAGTCAAAGTTCCCACACCAGATCTTAAAACCATAAATATTTTCTAAATATTCTTGCCAAAATAGTAAACAAACAAATTTATAATCATACATAATTCACAAGTATAAGGAAGAATATTCAGAGTTACCTGTTACTTGCTAATACCCGAATCACCAGCCAGCTATTATAACTCTCAAGCAAATATCTCTACTCTCTCTCTCTCTCTACCTCTCTCTATGGCTCTTAGAAGTTGTGAAGAATGAAATGAAATGGAAGGTCTATTTATAGTTGGAAAATGGGTCTTTAAGTGTAATTTTCGTCTCTGGGTCGTTTTACGTAATTTTCCTAAAAACTAAAAAAAACTTTCCCGTGACTTGCCCCGTGAACCTTTTTTTAAAAAATTTAATAATATTTTAATATATATTATTTTATTATTATAATATAATATTATTTAAATAATAAATTATTATTGAGTGGGTCCCGCGGCCAATTTTTTTCAAACTTCACGAGAAAGTTTGCAGAGAATTATTTTTGGCCGTGGGTCCCGCAAAATACTGATTTAAAATTTATCACTTTCTGAAAATAGAGCCTACTAGTCTTTCCAAAATAGGTTTATGTTCAAGATATTAGATTCAAAATTCAGGATGTTACATTTCTCCCCTCCTAAAAGAAAATTTTGTCCTCAAAATTTCGCTATAATAAGAATTCTAACCTATTTAAATAAATGAGGATAGGTTTGTCGCATGCTCTCCTCCGTTTCCCAAGTAGCATCTCCGGGAACCATTCCTTTCCACTCGACCTTTACAAGTCTAATGGTCTTGTTTCTTAATTTCTTGTCCCTTGCATCAACAATCCGCTTCGGCTCGGCTTTATACGTCATGTTATCCTTGAGTTCTACCTCTTCTACTTATATAATGTGGGAAGGATCCGGTTGGTATTTCTTCAGTTGCGATACATGAAAGACATCATGAAGGTTCGCAAGCTGTGGAGGTAATGCAATTCTGTAAGCTACCGGTCCAACTTTCTCCAAAATCTCATAAGGACCCATAAAACGAGGCGAAAGCTTCTTTGCTCGTATTGCTCTACCAATGCCAGTCATTGGTGTGACTCTTAAGAATACATGTTCGCCCACCATGAACTCCAACGGTCGTCTTCTCTTGTCAGCATAACTCTTCTGTCGACTCTGAGCAGTGAGAAGTTTCTGTTGAATCACCTTAATCTTTTGAGTCGTCTCGTCCACAAGTTCTGGACCTATTAAAATTCGCTCATTCAATTCCGTCCAGCAAATAGGAGATCTACATTTTCTTCCATACAAAGCCTCATAAGGTGCCATCTCAATGCTGGAGTGATAACTATTGTTATATGCAAACTCCGCAAGATGAAGATGATCGTCCCAACTTCCTTTTAGTTCGATTGCACAAGCCCGCAACATGTCTTCCAGAGTTTGAATAGTCCTCTCAGTCTGCCCGTCAGTTTGAGGATGATAAGCGGTACTATAACTCATCCGAGTTCCCATAGCATTCTGCAATGCTTTCCAAAATCGTGAAGTGAATCGTGGATCACGATCAGATATGATGCTATTCGGTATCCCATGCAATCTGACAATCTCCTTCATGTAGATCTTTGCTAGTCTCTCCAATGAGTATTCTGCTGCAATTGCTAGAAAATGAGCTGACTTAGTTAACCTATCGACAATTACCCAAATGGCATTATGTCCGGATGTCGTTAGAGGAAGCCCCATGATGAAATCCATAGAGATGCTGTCCCATTTCCACTCTGTGATATCCAAATTCTTTAATAATCCAGGAGGTTTCCGATGTTCGATCTTGACTTTCTGACAAGTCAAACAACAAGTGACAAAGTCAGTCACATCTTTCTTCATGCCCCGCCACCACCAATTCCGCTTGAGATCATGATACATCTTGGTTGCTCCGGGATGGATAGTGTATTTACTCCGATGTGCCTCCTCTAGTATGAGCCTTTTTATTTCTCCATCATTAGGTATGCACACTTTTCCTTTATACCTTAATATCCCATCTCTATCAATCCCAAATTTCGATTCTTTTCCTTCTTCAATATCTTCCCTCACATTTAATAGATACTCATCTTCGAGCTGAGCGAATTTAATCTCTTTCCAAATTGTGCTTTCAATAGTTAATGCTTCCATGGTAGCGACCAAACCTGACATTACATCAATAGATGTACTTGGTATCTCCTCGAGCAATTTATGTTCTCTGATCATCATCTGGGCTACATGGATTGTCTTTCTACTTAAGGCATCTGCTACAACGTTCGCCTTTCCTGGATGATACTTCAATTCGAAGTCGTAGTCCTTGATAAACTCCATCCATCTCCTCTGTCGCATGTTGAGCTCCTTTTGGTCGAACAGGTACTTCAGACTTTTGTGGTCACTATAAACCTCGAACTTTGAACCGTAGAGGTGATGCCTCCAAATCTTCAGAGCGAACACTACTGCTGCCAGTTCTAAGTCGTGAGTAGGATAATTCCCTTCATGTGGCCTTAACTGTCGAGAAGCATAAGCTACTACCCTACCATTTTGCATTAATACACACCCAAGACCTTTCTTGGAAGCATCTGTGTACAAAGTAAAGGTCTGAGCAGGATCTGGAATTATAAGTACTGGTGCCGTAGTCAACTTAGTCTTCAAATTTTGGAAAGCTGTTTCACACTTTTCGTCCCATACAAATGGTTGTCCCTTCCTTGTTAACTTAGTCAAAGGCATAGCTATTTGCGAAAAGCCCTTGATAAATCTCCTATAATAGCCAGCTAGACCTAGAAAACTCCTGATCTCAGTCACGGACTTTGGTCGTTCCCATTGGAGAACTGCTTCAACTTTAGTATGGTCCACTGCAACACCTTCAGCCGATACGACATGGCCTAGGAATTTTACTTCCTTCAATCAAAATTCGCACTTAGACAGTTTCGCATAGAGCTTGTGCTCCTTCAACACTTGTAGCACGATTCTAAGGTGCTCTTTATGCTCTTCTTCATCCTTAGAGTAGATAAGGATGTCGTCAATGAAAACCACTGCAAATTTATCTAGATATGGTCGGAAAATTCTATTCATGTAATCCATGAATACTGCTAGAGCATTTGTTAGCCCAAATGGCATAACAAGAAATTCATAATGGCCATATCTAGTTCTGAATGCAGTTTTTGAGACATCTTCAGCTTTGACTCTCAGTTGGTGATAACCTGATCTGAGGTCGATCTTGGAGAATATGGATGCTCCCTTCAACTGATCAAGCAGATCGTCGATCCTGGGTAAAGGATATTTATTCTTTATAGTCACTTTATTCAACTGGCGATAGTCAATGCATAGTCTCAGGCTCCCATCTTTCTTCTTCACAAAGAGTACGGGCGATCCCCAAGGAGATACACTGGGTCTGATAAAACCCTTTTCTAACAATTCCTCGATCTGCCTCTTCAATTCTGCTAGTTCCGATGGAGACATTCGGTAAGGAGCTTTAGATATAGGTTCTGTTCCAGGTACGAGATCAATAGAAAATTCTACTTCTCTCTCTGGGGGTAAACCTGTCATTTCTTTCGGAAATACTTCCGGAAATTCTTTCACCACTTCAATGTTCTCTATCCCTTCCTCCACTTCTGTTTGAATGGAGAAAAACACCATGTACGCAAGACAACCATGATGAACAGGCTTTTCATCTTGTACTATAGACAACAATTGTGGTCTACTATGACTCATAGAGTCATCCGCAAGAGAGATAGTCTTCCTCTTGCAGTCAAGGATGATGTCATTAGCTGACAACCAATCCATTCCTATTATTACATCGATACCCTTCGTGGGTAAACAAACAAGGTCTATATTTGAGATCCTATTATCAATCTCAATCGTACAATTTAAGCAAGCCCTAGAAGTTTTTACTGAAGCTCCCGCCGGTGTAGAAATAATCATATAATAAGGCAATTCACTCACTCTTAAATTCAATCGAGGCACACAGTCGTATGATATAAAAGAGTGTGTGGCACCAGAATCAAATAAGGCTTCTACTTCAAGACCTTGGAGTTTGAGGATACCTTTAATCAGATTTGGTGAAGCACTTGCCTCCTGATGTGATAGTGCAAACACTTTCCCTGGCACTGCAGTTCTAACATCCTTGGCTCCTCGAGGCTCCTCCTCACAAAATCTGGAAATGTGTCCTGGCTTTCCACAGTTGAAACACGTCACACATGGTCCTTGGTGTATTCTTCCACACTTGGCACACATCTGATTATTGGCGGTGCTTGCAACAGGAGCTGTGGATCCCCTATATGAACTCTGACCTCCACTGAAGTGACTCCTTTGAGGTCCTTTGAATTGACTCCTCGGTGGTCTGCTGAAATGACTTCTTTGGGGTCCAGTAAAATAACTCCTCGATGGTCCACCAAAGTGATTTCTGGATGGTTGACTAAACCGCGTATTCATATTACTGAAGTTGTGACTCTGCTTCTTAGTAACTCCTCCCGTTGGTCTCATGAGGTGTGTAGATCTGGCCTGAAAACCCTTCATCTTCTCAGCTTCCTCTTCTCGTTTGTTCCTTGCTATCGTGCGCAGTTTGTCGCATATTTCTTCAAAATCCCTTGTTTCATCAAGGAACGGTGATAGAGCTGTTTTTAAGTCTGGTCTAGCTTTTTCAACCAATCGAGCACTCAACCATTTAGAGTTGTTCTGTGAATATCCGCAGAATTTAGACAACTCTAAAAAGCGAGTAATAAATTCGTCTTCATGTAATTCCCCTTGCCTGAATGTGAGGAATTCAGTTTCTTTCTCTATTCTGATTGAAGGGGAAAAGTAATAATTTTCGAACTTTTCCTTAAACTCTTCCCACGTCATCTCAGCATTTCCTTTTGTTTTGGTGCTTTCCCACCATTCTTCAGCTGCTTTCTGTAACAATTGTTCAGCAACCATCACCTTTTGTTGTGAGCTAATCTCGATAACTCTGAAAATCTTTTCTACACGCTTCAGCCACTCCAGTGCTGCAATCGGATCTAGCTTCCCCTCGAACATCGGTGGAGTAAACTTCCGAAATTTTTCCCAAACCTCAGTAATAGGTAAGGGATGATACTGAGAATGAGAACCGCTACTACCTCCATCTTCAGTGCGAGAATGACTTCCTCCCCTTGATTGATGGTCAGAAGGTGTGACTTCCAGAGCCTTCTCCTTTCCTTCCTTACCACCTTGGCCTCTTCCTTTTGCTAGTTCATCCTCGTGTCTATTCACTTTCTCTCTCATCTCCAAGATGACGTCTCGTAACTCTGCCAAAAGGGCATTGTTATCCTGAGGATAGGGACCATCTTGATGCGGAGGGAGACCTCTTTGGGACGGAGCAGGGGTTGAATTAGTTCTTCGAGTTCTTGCCATTATCTCCTCCTATGATTAATACTATAAGGACACTAAACAAATAAAAATAGCTAAATAAATTCTAAATCTAACAAAGGGAAGTGCTCATGTTATGATATTTAATTTGCCACGAACTTTTAAAATTTTTTTTTTAAGAAATCACTTTAGAAAATAAACAAAATTGCCATGGAACCTTTGGCTCTGATACCAAAAATGTAACGCCACAATTTTTAATACCCAAAAACTCGATCAAAATATTGAAAATACCTTCAAAAGAGTTCAACAATATCCAAATCCTTTCACAATGTTACCATTTCGAATAAAACCCGTAATACATAATCAGAATAAATTCCAGAAAATATTTCAGAGTTTAATACAAAACGGAAGTCTTAGGTTCATGGCAAATATAATAACATAACATAATCTATTGGAGATCAAAAGAGCTTCCAGAGCTCACTCCATAGGTGCCTTCCCTTGCTCTCTACTAGAATATTCACCTGAAAGATGTTAATATGGGATGAGATTCCACGTCTCAGTAACTACTGAATATTTCTACCTTACACGAGCAAATTACATATGACAAAAATAAAAGGTAATATAATGTGAATTTAATATACTCAGATATTTTTAGATATACCGTTGTTCACATCAAATGCCTTTACAAAATACTCATCATTCTTTATTGAATAATTCAGAAATGCACTATGCAGTATGCAGCCTCCCTTATATCCCCTTCCAACCGTATACCGCTGACTGGAACCATAGGCTAACATATAGTCCAATAGAAACTCATTCATTTGACTGGATGGTTTCAAGCTCACCAAAACTTAAGATACACCCGGCCAAAGGTATAGAGCTTAAATCTGGACTATGGCTCCCCTCCTTTAAAATAACAACTAAGGAGGTGTCACATGTCCCACATCTCCAATGAAATCCCGGCCAGAGGAAAACATGGAAGATGGGGCCCTGAAAAGTACCGTCCACTGTGCACCGAGTGGTGGCATAAACAATTCTTATCATTCAATTCCCTCCTTACTCCACCCATCACAATACAACCGCCATGATGAATGTATTTACTCAAAAATAATGCATTATTATACCATTATATACATTGATATGCGTATTTATGAATAGTAAAATACGGTATATACATGAATAGTAAAATGAGTAGTAAATACGGTATACGTGAATAGTAACATGAATAGTAAATACGGTATACATGAATAGTAAATACGGTATACGTGAATAGTAACATGAATAGTAAATACGGTATACGTGAATAGTAACATGAGTAGTAAATACGGTATACATGAATAGTAAATACGGTATACGTGAATAGTAAAAATGAATAGTAAATACGGTATATGTGAATAGTAACGTACGTATAAATAGTACCTCTGCAGATTTGCAAGTCAAAGTTCCCACACCAGATCTTAAAACCATAAATATTTTCTAAATATTCTTGCCAAAATAGTAAACAAACAAATTTATAATCATACATAATTCACAAGTATAAGGAAGAATATTCAGAGTTACCTGTTACTTGCTAATACCCGAATCACCAGCCAGCTATTATAACTCTCAAGCAAATATCTCTACTCTCTCTCTCTCTCTACCTCTCTCTATGGCTCTTAGAAGTTGTGAAGAATGAAATGAAATGGAAGGTCTATTTATAGTTGGAAAATGGGTCTTTAAGTGTAATTTTCGTCTCTGGGTCGTTTTACGTAATTTTCCTAAAAACTAAAAAAAACTTTCCCGTGACTTGCCCCGTGAACCTTTTTTTAAAAAATTTAATAATATTTTAATATATATTATTTTATTATTATAATATAATATTATTTAAATAATAAATTATTATTGAGTGGGTCCCGCGGCCAATTTTTTTCAAACTTCACGAGAAAGTTTGCAGAGAATTATTTTTGGCCGTGGGTCCCGCAAAATACTGATTTAAAATTTATCACTTTCTGAAAATAGAGCCTACTAGTCTTTCCAAAATAGGTTTATGTTCAAGATATTAGATTCAAAATTCAGGATGTTACACAAAACATATCATAAACTCCAAAGGCTGTCCCCACAAATGTCATGAACAAAACAAACATATTTTCTGATCTTTCCCTTAAACTATATCTAGAATTTAGAAAACTGGGCACTTACTTTTAATGTCTCACAGCTATCCGGTACACCTCCAAAACCTTTTCAAAATTTGAGAGTGCACTTCTAAAATCTCCCAATTTTAATTGCACTTGTCCCAACCCTGCAACCAGGTTAAAGAAATTAGGACAAAAAATTAAGAGAGGAACACAAATGAAATTAGATAGCTGAAAAATTAAAAAAAAAAAAAAAACAGCACACCTGCGGACCCGAGCTGGGGGGCGAAAGGGGAAGGGGGAGCTGGGGGCGATGGGGGAGGGGGGAGCTGGGGGCGAGGGGGGAGCTGGGGGAGGGGGGAGCTGGGGGCGGGGGGGCAACTGGCGGAGCTGGGGGGAGGGAAAGGCCGGCCGAGCTTGGGGTTAGGGAGCTGGAGGCGAGGGGAGGGGGGAAGCTGCGGGCTGGGGTTGGGTTGAGGAGCTCGGCGGAGGGTTGACGGGGCGCGAGCTGTGAGCTGTGGGAAAAGTTTTCGGGGAAGACGAAGTGGCTGGAAAACGAAATGGGGGGGGGGGGTAAAAACGAAATTTGCGACGGAAATTATTTTCCGTCGCAAATTTACTTTTTTGCGACGGAAATACATTTCCGTCGCAAAAAGTTGAAATTTTTTTGCGACGGAATTGCAATTCCGTCGCAAAAAGGTAAAATTTTTTTGCGACGGAATCGCAATTCCGTCGCAAAAAGGTCACACTTTTGCGACGGAGAAGCCTTTCCGTCGCAATTTGGAGCCAACGGCGGCAATAATGCCGCCATTTTGCGACGGACTAACCAGTCCGTCGCAAAATATTGCGACGGAAGCTTATTCCGTCGCAATTAGAATGAGAATGGCAGCCTTTTGACTGCCATTCTGCGACGGAATTCTTATTCCGTCGCAAATTTTATGACTTTGCGACGGAATAAATATTCCGTCGCAAATCCGTCACTAATCTCCATTTTTCTAGCTGTGTGCATATTCTGGAGACATGTAACCACTGCAATAAGAAATATGATTCTAGCATAAGATTATCATAGATCTTAATTAATGATTTATTAAAAGTATGTACAACAGTATTTCCTTACTATGTCCCAACAATTCGTCTTGTTTTTGCTTGGATTTGATCCTCCTCAAATATTTTAGCCATACCAAAATCTGAAATTTTGGGATTCATTGCAATGTCTAAAAGAATATTGCTAGCTTTAAGATCTCTGTGAATTATTTTTAGCCTTGAATCTTGATGAAGATAGAGAATACCTCGAGCAATTCCAATAATTATATGAAAACGCATCTCCCAATCCAATGATGATCTTCTACTCCTATCTGCAATGAACCTTAATACCTTCTTATCATGGAAAATATATTTCGAAATCCTTATATTGTTATATCAAAATCATAAAAATGAAATAGGAAAAACTTCATTTTATTGGACCAAATGAGAGACATATTTTATATTAGGGTCTAAAGGAAACCCTTAAAAATTGACCAAAATAAGCAACATGGCAGTGAATATTTTTTTCTAGTTCTGCTGCTTGTCATCTATGATCCATCCTGAACACAAATAATTTGAGCCATTTACAAGTAGTGGCAAAAAATGTGTTCTGAATTGACAATAATTATAAATATGTGGAAAATCATGCACACACGCACCAACGAAATGACAAAACAAAGAGGTAATAAGCTTTCACTTCTTTACTTCAGTTACGCATTTAAATTGATCATATTTGATATTTGAACGTACTATCATTTTGGCGAAAGAGAAGGATAAGGAGAGGTACCAAACAAAAAGAAATCCAAGCTTTTGTTGGGTAGGTATTCATATATCAACATCCTTTCTTCCTTATGAATGCAATAACCAAGCAACTTTACAAGATTCCTATGTTGTAGTTTTCCAATTACTTTAATTTTATTCTTGAACTCTTGAGTCCCTTGTCTAGAACCTTGAGATAATCTTTTCACTGCTATTTCTTGTCCATCAAGTAATAAGCCCTGAAACGTGAAGGGTTGTGCATTATACAGAATTTCACAAGCTATCTGAATTCTAGTTAGTTCACATACAATCCCAACAAAAAGAATTAAAATATAATAAGATCAAAGGGAAGTTCCCACATAGTGCATATCGAAGGATTTTTAAACATTTCAATTACCTTGTACACAGAACCAAATCCACCTTTCCCCAATCGATTCTCATCGGAGAAGTTTTTTGTAGCAATCATTATGGTTTTAATGCTGAAATATGTCAAGCTTGGCTCTGCTCTATTTTCTCCATGGTACTCTTCTTCTGTTGGGGAATCTATTTTCAGTTGTTCTTCAGTTATTTCACCGCCTAAACATAGCAAAAAAAGAGAGCGTGGAGTAATACTGAAAAAAAATTGAAAATTTAAACCAATGTTTTCAATATCAGATAAACAAATTATACCAGAAAAAATACATGATATAATATATATATATATATATATATATATTTTGTTGACACAAAATGGTAGCAAAGTGTGCAACCACTCTGGGCTGGGAGTTATTATTGGTAAAGCCCTCCCCAAACGAGCGACTCCAGGAATGGAACCTTTTCTACTTCATTGGTGGGGGAACGTCTTGAGGCCTAGTCAACTACCGCAAGGCCAACCCGCATTGGGTTAAAAAAAAAAAAATTAGAGCAGAGCCAAGCTTGACATATTTCAGCATTAATGTTGATTGTTGATTTTCTTTTATTTAAACGAAAAAGTGTTGGAAGTGGAAGTGATTTAGAAAAATAGAGGGGTCATCTGTGAAAATACGCAGGGTGGTGGTGGGTTCTTTTTTAAATTTTTAAATTTTTTTTTTTGGGAGGGGGGGGGGGGGGGGGGGGGCTGTGGAGCGAATTGGTTTTGCCATGAACTTCACAACAAAAGTGTTGGAAGTGGAAGTGATTTAGGAAAACTGAGGGGTCATCTGTGAAATTTAAGAGGCCTTATAGATGGGACACTGGTCTAGAAAATAATTAAGATTATAAATTTAAAATTAGTTTATTAGTTTCTAGAGCTGGTACTTTAGTACCCCGCCGGTCTAAGATAATTATTTAACCCATTTAAAAAGTATATTGATACCTATAAATATACCATCAGTCATATTTTTCAAAGCATCCCCATAATGAACAGTCTAGAAGTCTAAAAAGGGCAGCCTTAAAAAAACTTTCGTGGGAGTAGTATGATAGGAGAAAATAGAGAACCAGTTTCCCTACTTAATTAGGGAGAACTCTTTCAAATTTGGATAGTCCAGATTCAAATTTTTTTAACTGTCAATTTTTAAATAAAAAATAAAATATTTTCTAAAAATATATTAGTTGAAAAATTATCTTTATTTTAGATTTTCTAGCCATTAAAATAATTATTTTTAAGGAATAAAAAGTAAAAAATTTAAATCTGAACCATTCAAATCCCATCTAAATGGTCCAAATGGAAAAAGGTCCCCTACCCATGGAAACTGATTCCGGGAAAATAGGGAGTATATTCATAGTATAATAAAATAAAATAAACTGATAAAAACAAGGACATAGTTCTACTGCTGCTTTGGTTTTTTTTTTTTGCTCGGAACTGCTTTGGTTCATTATATCACTATTTGAGAGCTTTTTTTCCAAATAAAAAGGCACTAATAAGTGAAAGAATATCCATAATCCATAATACAGACTATATATAAAGCAGCAAGAAGTGAAATAAAATAAAATAAAAACGCACCTCTTCTTTTGTTGTTCCGAAAGAAACATACAGAGAAGGCAGTAAGAAGAGCAATCAAAGTGACACAAGTTGCAGCAATTCCCACTTTCCCAGACACGGCAAGTCCTCTTTTTGATTTCTTGGCATATTTCGCTGAGCAAAGTATAGGAAGAAATTAAGAAGACTCAAAAAGAAATGAAAGGAAAAAGAAAAACAATGAAAAGGATTGCAATTACCGAGTTCAACAGCATCAACACGAACAAATAAATCATCGCCTTCATGACTTAAGATCTGTGTGTCCATCAAACTATCATACCAAGTCAAGCATCCACTTCCACCATTTCTCACATCTAGAGCAGCATAGGAACTACAAGAACAATTTCTCAGGCACTCTTTTTCACATTCTTCCAAACTCATATTCATATTTGCATTTGCCACAGAGGTATCAGGAATCTTAACACTTTCTACTCTGACAAATCCTTCTCCATTCCCACATAAGGGTGGTCCTTTCTTCCTCACACAACCTTGTGATGCATCACTGTTTTGATACCAATCGGTTGGGTTTTTAGGTTCAAACCCAGGTAGGCAAGAACACCTAAAATTTGCGTAGTTAAGAGGATCACAGTTACTATTGGCCCCACAAGAGGCATAGCTATCACAATCCATTTCTGGGGCAGACCAATGTCGATTCCATTGATTCTTATTAAAATCCCATAGAAAAACTTGAAAGAATCCAGATGGCACAGCCACCACCCGTATGACGATTCTCTTGTCATAAGCATGAAATACAACTCCAACTTCATTATCATCATCTGTGACAGTAATTTTAAAATAAGTTGCCATTGCTCTTTTCATAAATGGGATACCGACAAGCTTTTCGCCGTTGTAGGATCCTGCTCGCCACCACGGTGCGTAATTATTGTACATGAATAACTGAGATTTCCCACTTGTATTAAACTTGATGGAGAAGTTTCCTGTTCCAGGATCTTCCTCTGCCTTCCATGCCTGCAAGAACCAACTCTGGCCAGTTCTTTTGTTCACTCCCAAATTGGCGTACGGAAGCAAAGTATCGGTGGGATGATCAAAGCTTTGCCATATAACAGTTTTAGAGTTATTTTGAGACAAAACAAGGTTACCTAAATCTGTGAGTTGAGCCATAACTGTTGTATTTGGAACAGTGACAGAAGCATTTGTGGACCAGATTGGCTTGTTGGAGTAGTTACCATGAAGAACTAAGTTTCCATCTGAGCTGATGGATAGAACACCGGAGTTATCATTTACGGGATCGTCTCTGTTTGCAACCCAAACGACAGTTTGCAGTTGCAAATTGTAGTACCAAATTCCTACAAAGCGATAGTTTGATTTGCCAGGAGAGAAGAACCCAAGAGCAAACAAATTTTCCTTAGAAATTAGAAGCTCTCCATCGCTAATGGGTTTGCCGATGGTTATGGCGTCAGAAGCTGAACAAAACAAGAAGCAGCAGTAAAATAATGTTATATATATGAAAATCAGCCTGATAGCTATCTTCGTTGTGAGAACTGCCATTGCTAATGACTGAGGTAAAAGCTGTGGAGTAGTTTTCTCTTATACACGCATTAATTTTTTATATATTTAAAATTAAAAAATGTCATGTAAAATGCAGCTCCATAATAAATTGTTATTCTTTAGGGAAATTATAGTAAAGGATCTAAAAAAAACTAATATTTATCCAGAAGGATAATAAACATGGAAATTATTTTAAAAGACCAAAAAATTAAAATATTAAAATAAAAAGACTATATTACTCTTAGTCAGAAATTATTTTGAGACTTGTCCCTGTCTCTCCTTCTTCTCCTCCTTATAGTACCGCCCACTCTTCTTATCCAACTTTCAATCAAACTGCTACGAAACACAAATTATCTAAGAGTTCTAATAGTTGATTGCTGCAAGGGTATAGCTTTAGTGTCATATTATTACTACACTATCATATATACATAATGCATGAAACACACCAAATCACATCTCCAAGCATGTGCATATGCAATTTACAAAGATGCGAAAGAATACTGATATAGAGCAACCAATTTAGAAGAAACATCTAAGATGAAATGGAAAGTGATAGAGAAACTAAACAAATCTCCCATCTACTCGATTTATAGTTTGCTCACTTTGCTCCATTGATTGTTCCAAATACTACTACAAAATATGGATACTATTACCCTAAAAGACGTCTCTATTTTAAAAAAAAGGAAGTAAAAAATGAAGGCAGTGGCATTGTCGTAATTATTTACTTGAATTTGAGATTTTAGACAACCCAAATATTAATTTAGAATGTCTAAAAGAATTTTGGTGACATGAATTTTAATTCAGATCGCCAATTTGAGAAATTTCAGGAATTTTGGCGCTATTTAAAAAAAAATTTTGGCACCTAAGAGAAATTTCATGAATTAAGGCGCCCTGAATGAGATTTTATGACGTCATAATTAATTATTTGGTGCGATTTAGGAAATTTTTGGCGCCCAGTGAGAAATTTTAGGAATTTTGGCGATCTGAATTAAATTCAGGTCACCAATTTAGGAATTTTGGCGACCTGTTGAGGAATTTTGGAGACCTGAATTGCCAATTTGGGAATTTTGGCTTCCTGAATTAAATTCAGGTCGTCAATTGAGGAATTAATTATTTGGTGAGATTTAGGAAATTTTTGGTGTAACATCCTAAAAATTTACTTAACATAATAAGTAATTAAGGGTTCATTAACAACTAAATAATGCCCATCAAACCAAAATACACCAAAACTAAATCAGAGTATGCAGATTGAGCCCTAACGTGACAATATACATTCATCTCACATAACCCAAAAAGACAGAAGTACTACTCTTAGCAGAAGTAGTCTAAGCTTCTGGTGTCCTCCCTGATGGACCTGCACAAGGGCTATCACCTAAAAAATATGGGTAACCATCAATCCAACTTATTATAATTACTAATATGTGCTAGTGAGGTGCCAAGTGGAACAATTTATATCACAAAGTATTAACAATATAATTCACCAGTATATACGTCACAAAAATTTAAATCATAAAATCTATATCAGAATTGTGTATCACAGTTCTCATTAAAACAATTCCCAAATTGCCTCCCACCAATCCAACCGAACCGCCTTATTTCCTCTGTAACATCCTGAATTTTGGACCTAAAGTCTTGAGAATAAGTCTATTTTTGGAAGACTACTAGGCTCTATTTTCGGAAAGTGATAAATTTGAAATCAGTATTTTGTGGGTCCCGTGAATAGTATTTACTATTCACGTATACGTTTTCACTATTCACAAATACATATTTACTATTCATGTGGGACCCACGACCAAAATAATTCTCTGCAAAATTTCCCGTGAGCGACAACCTTTCTCGTGAGTTTTGAAAAAAATTCACGCGGGACCCACGTAATAGTAATTTACTATTTAATTTATAATATTATATTATTAAAAGTACTATTTGCACAATATTTTACTATTTAAAATATTATTAAAAATTTTTAAAATTTGTTCACGGGTGGCAGAAGTTCACGAGGGAAGTTTTCTTTTTAGTTTTTAGGAAAATTACGTAAAACGACCCAGAGACGAAAATTACATTTAAGGACCCATTTTCCAACTATAAATAGACCTTCCATTTCATTTCATTCTTCACAACTTCTAAGAGTCATAGAGAGAGGTAGAGAGAGAGAGAGAGTAGAGAGATATTTGCTTGAGAGTTATAATAACTAGTTGGTGATTCGGGTATTAGCAAGTAACAGGTAACTCTGAATATTCTTCCTTATACTTGTGAATTATGTATGATTATAAATTTGTTTGTTTACTATATTGGCAAGAATATTTAGAAAATATTTATGGTTTTAAGATCTGGTGTGGGAACTTTGATTTACAAATCTGCAGAGGTACTATTTATACATACGTTACTATTCACGTATACCGTATTTACTATTCATTTTTTCTATTCACATTTACTATTCACGTATACCGTATTTACTATTCATTTACTATTCACATATACCGTATTTACTATTCATTTTACTATTCACGTATACATACCGTATTTACTATTCACGTATACATACCGTATTTACTATTCACGTATACATACCGTATGTACTCTTCATTTTTACTATTCATGTATATATACCGTGTTTTACTATTCACATATACACATAGTATTTTACTATTCACAGATACGCATAGTATTTACTATTCATAAATACGCGTATTGAGGTATAAAACTTTATGGTATAATAATGCATTATTTTGAGTGAACATATTCATCATGGCGGTTGTATTATGATGGGTGGAGTAAGGAGGGATTTGAATGATAAGAATGATTTATGCCACCACTCGGTGCACAGTGGATGGTACTTGTTTCAGGGCCCCATCTTCCATGTTTTCCTCTGGCCGGGATTTCATTGGAGTTGTGGGACATGTGACACCTCCTTTGTTATTTTAAAGGAGGGGAGCCATAGTCCAGATTTAAGCTCTATACCTTTGGCCGGGTGTATCTTAAGATTTGGTGAGCTTGGAACAATTCAGTCAAATGAATAAGTTTCTATTGGACTATGTGTTAGCCTATGGCTCCAGTCAGCGGTATACGGATGGAGGTGGTATAAGGGAGGCTGCATACTGCATAATGCATTTCTGAACAGATCAAGGATTTGATAGACTGATGAATGATTTGTAAAGACATATGATGAGAACTTCTGAAATAATATATTTATATATATAAAGTCATATTTTATATTGATAACTACTTTTACAAATAATCTTTGTAAGAGTAAGTATGGTATATATTTATATTTATGAAATAAGTTTATGCCTTTTTATCATACATTATTTACTTGTATGCGGTGGAAATATTTAGTAGTTACTGAGATGTGTAATCTCACCCCATATTATCATTTTTCAGGTGAATAACTTAGTAGAGATCAAGGGAATGCACCCATGGAGTGAGCTTTGTAGGCTCTTCTGTACTCCTTTAGTTTATGTTGTGTTATTTTATTTGCCATGAACCTAAAAGACTTCCGCATTTTAAAATAACTCTTATTTATTGGATTTATTTTGGCCCTGTATAAATGGATTTCTACCTTTGGCCATATTGTAAATATGTGTTTGAGTGTTGAATATCCTATATTTGGAGGTGTTACTAATATTTTGGCCAAGATTTTGGTATTGAAAATGAGGCGTTACATTTTTGGTATCAGAGCAAAGGTTCTGGCCAATCTGTAAATTTCCTATCAGTTTTCTAAATAAAAATTTTGAGGTCATGGCAAATTAAATATCATAACATGTGCATTTTCCTTTATAGCTTTGGATTCTTTTTACCAATTTTCTTGTGACATTCATGATAGGAGAAGAATGAGTTAATCAAAATATTCAAGTGATTGATAATGAGGATTTATGATTTGAGGATATGATTGAGATTAAATTTCAGAGCTGCGTAGCGGAAGTTGGTAAGTAGAAAATTTATTGAATATTGGATTCTGTAGGCCCAAAATTACTTTCTAGGATGAATATTTTTATTGGTGTCTAGGAAAGTGATTGAAAGACTAAGCCCCTATTTGATGTTTATTCAATTAGTTGCCGTTGTAAAAAGTATGAAGAGATTTTCGCTAGATTTTCACTTACCTAGCTAATTTATATGAGTAACAGATGACAATACCATAACAGAATACGGGCATAGTCTTGATTATACAGAATAACTGGCTTAAGTTTGAATTTAATAAGATAAAGTTGAGTTTGGCAGGAAAACTCGAAAATCCTTATGAATCCTAGAATAGAGATTACAAACATTAGCAAGAAGGCTAAGAAGAGTAGACTATATTAATTCAAGCATCAAGAACAACAGTTGGTACAATCCCACCGCAAGCTTCGACTATCTCAAGTTTAAGTCTATTAATTTCTTCCTGAGCGGCTGCACTTGAGAGAGGACCATCAGAAGACATTGTTCTTCTCAATCTAGCTATTTGCTTCATAGTGCTTCGAATTTTTACATACGGCCAATGCTTTATTCCTCCCCTATGGCATATTTTCATTAGAACATTTTTGCATAGACGAACTTGTTGAGCCGCTTCTTGTTGAGGTAAATGGAAGAAGTCTCTAAGATCATCTATTGACATTGATGCAGCTCTAATATTTTGTTCAGCTCTTGATCGGTATGGATTACTAGGTATGGGGACTGAAGGATTATTATTTACAACCATGAGCTCTTTTCCTTTATTGGATATATTTTCTGTATTGGTTGGAAATGAACTATTAGGGAGTTCATTTTGATTTTTAGTCCATTCCAAACCAACACAGAGGGCCTCATAGTAGGCTGATAGGGGATCCGACACCAGGACATACCCTAAAGATTTTTGATTCAAACAATAATTTTCTAGAAAATGTTTGACATCATCTAAATTCTTCTTACCAAAGTCAAATACTTGAGGACTGGAAGAACCTCCTTGTACGTTCTGGTGAAAGACAGCGTGGCATATTGTAACATCCTGAATTTTGAATCTAATATCTTGAACATAAACCTATTTTGGGAAGACTAGTAGGCTCTATTTTTGGAAAGTGATAAATTTGAAATCAGTATTTTGTGGGCCCCGTGAATAGTATTTACTATTCACGTATACGTTTTTACTATTTACAAATACGTATTTAAAAAAAAAAAAAATATATATATATATATATATATGTTATTCGCAAATACGTATTTAATACTTGAAATTTGTGAAATATGAATAGTGTTCACTATTCACAAATACGTATTTACTATTTAAAAATACGGTATTTACTATTCCTAAATACGTATTTACTATTCATTTTTACTATTCACGTATACCGTATTTACTATTCATGTTACTATTCACGTATACCGTATTTACTATTCATGTTACTATTCACGTATACCGTATTTACTATTCATGTTACTATTCACGTATACCGTATTTACTACACATTTTACTATTCATGTATATACCGTATTTTACTATTCACAGATACGCATAGTATTTTACTATTCACAGATACGCATAGAATTTTACTATTCACAAATACGCATATCAACGTATATAATGGTATAATAATGCATTATTTTTGAGTAAATACATCATGGCGGTTGTATTGTGATGGGTGGAGTAAGGAGGGAATTGAATGATAAGAATTGTTTATGCCACCACTCGGTGCACAGTGGATGGTACTTTTCAGGGCCCCATCTTCCATGTTTTCCTCTGGCCGGGATTTCATTGGAGATGTGGGACATGTGACACCTCCTTAGTTGTTATTTTAAAGGAGGGGAGCCATAGTCCAGATTTAAGCTCTATACCTTTGGCCGGGTGTATCTTAAGTTTTGGTGAGCTTGAAACCATCCAGTCAAATGAATGAGTTTCTATTGGACTATATGTTAGCCTATGGTTCCAGTCAGCGGTATACGGTTGGAAGGGGATATAAGGGAGGCTGCATACTGCATAGTGCATTTCTGAATTATTCAATAAAGAATGATGAGTATTTTGTAAAGGCATTTGATGTGAACAACGGTATATCTAAAAATATCTGAGTATATTAAATTCACATTATATTACCTTTTATTTTTGTCATATGTAATTTGCTCGTGTAAGGTAGAAATATTCAGTAGTTACTGAGACGTGGAATCTCATCCCATATTAACATTTTTCAGGTGATTATTCTAGTAGAGAGCAAGGGAAGGCACCTATGGAGTGAGCTCTGGAAGCTCTTTTGATCTCCAATAGATTATGTTATGTTATTTTATTTGCCATGAACCTAAGACTTCCGTTTTGTATTAAACTCTGAAATATTTTCTGGAATTTATTCTGATTATGTATTACGGGTTTTATTCGAAATGGTAACATTGTAAAAGGATTTGGATATTGTTGAACTCTTTTGAAGGTATTTTCAATATTTTGACCGAGTTTTTGGGTATTAAAATTGAGGTGTTACATTTTTGGTATCAGAGCTAAAGGTTCCATGGCAATTTTGTTTATTTTCTAAAGTGATTTCTTTAAAAAAAAAAATTTTTTTAAAAAAAAGTTCGTGGCAAATTAAATATCATAACATGAGCACTTCCCTTTGTTAGATTTAGAATTTATTTAGCTATTTTTATTTTTTTAGTGTCCTTATAGTATTAATCATAGGAGGAGATAATGGCAAGAACTCGAAGAACTAATTCAACCCCTGCTCCATCCCAAAGAGGTCTCCCTCCGCATCAAGATGGTCCCTATCCTCAGGATAACAATGCCCTTTTGGCAGAGTTACGAGACGTCATCTTGGAGATGAGAGAGAAAGTGAATAGACACGAGGATGAACTAGCAAAAGGAAGAGGCCAAGGTGGTAAGGAAGGAAAGGAGAAGGCTCTGGAAGTCACACCTTCTGACCATCAATCTAGGGGAGGAAGTCGTTCTCGCACTGAAGATGGAGGTAGTAGCGGTTCTCATTCTCAATACCATCCCTTACCTATTACTGAGGTTTGGGAAAAATTTCGAAAGTTTACTCCACCAATGTTCGAGGGGAAGCTAGATCCGATTACAGCACTGGAGTGGCTGAAGCGTGTAGAAAAGATTTTCAGAGTTATCGAGATTAGCTCACAACAGAAGGTGATGGTTGCTGAACAATTGTTGCAGAAAGCAGCTGAAGAATGGTGGGAAAGCACCAAAACAAAAGGAAATGCTGAGATGACGTGGGAAGAGTTTAAGGAAAAGTTCGAAAATTATTACTTTTCCCCTTCAATCAGAATAGAGAAAGAAACTGAATTCCTCACATTCAGGCAAGGGGAATTACATGAAGACGAATTTATTACTCGCTTTTTAGAGTTGTCTAAATTCTGCGGATATTCACAGAACAACTCTAAATGGTTGAGTGCTCGATTGGTTGAAAAAGCTAGACCAGACCTAAAAACAGCTCTATCACCGTTCCTGGATGAAACAAGGGATTTTGAAGAAATATGCGACAAACTGCGCACGATAGCAAGGAACAAACGAGAAGAGGAAGCTGAGAAGATGAAGGGTTTTCAGGCCAGATCTACACACCTCATGAGACCAACGGGAGGAGTTACTAAGAAGCAGAGTCACAACTTCAGTAATGTGAATACGCGGTTTAGCCAACCATCCAGAAATCACTTTGGTGGACCATCGAGGAGTTATTTTACTGGACCCCAAAGAAGTCATTTCAGCAGACCACCGAGGAGTCAATTCAAAGGACCTCAAAGGAGTCACTTCAGTGGAGGTCAGAGTTCATATAGGGGATCCACAGCTCCTGCTGCAAGCACCGCCAACAATCAGATGTGTGCCAAGTGTGGAAGAATACACCAAGGACCATGTGTGACGTGTTTCAACTGTGGAAAGCCAGGACACATTTCCAGATTTTGTGAGGAGGAGCCTCGAGGAGCCAAGGATGCTAGAACTGCAGTGCCAGGGAAAGTGTTTGCACTATCACATCAGGAGGCAAGTCCTTCACCAAATCTGATTAAAGGTATCCTCAAACTCCAAGGTCTTGAAGTAGAAGCCTTATTTGATTCTGGTGCCACACACTCTTTTATATCATACGACTGTGTGCCTCGATTGAATTTAAGAGTGAGTGAATTGCCTTATTATATGATTATTTCTACACCGGCGGGAGCTTCAGTAAAAACTTCTAGGGCTTGCTTAAATTGTACGATTGAGATTGATAATAGGATCTCAAATATAGACCTTGTTTGTTTACCCACAAAGGGTATCGATGTAATAATAGGAATGGATTGGTTGTCAGCTAATGACATCATCCTTGACTGCAAGAGGAAGACTATCTCTCTTGCGGATGACTCTATGAGTCATAGTAGACCACAATTATTGTCTATAGTACAAGATGAAAAGCCTGTTCATCATGGTTGTCTTGCGTACATGGTGTTTTTCTCCATTCAAGCAGAAGTAGAGGAAGGGATAGAAGACATTGAAGTGGTGAAAGAATTTCCGGAAGTATTTCCGAAAGAAATGACAGGTTTACCCCCAGAGAGAGAAGTAGAATTTTCTATTGATCTCGTACCTGGAACGGAACCTATCTCTAAAGCTCCTTACCGAATGTCTCCATCGGAACTAGCAGAATTGAAGAAGCAGATCGAAGAATTGTTAGAAAAGGGTTTTATCAGACCCAGTGTATCTCCTTGGGGATCGCCCGTACTCTTTGTGAAGAAGAAAGATGGGAGCCTGAGACTATGCATTGACTATCGCCAGTTGAATAAAGTGACTATAAAGAATAAATATCCTTTACCCAGGATCGACGATCTACTTGATCAGTTGAAGGGAGCATCCATATTCTCCAAGATCGACCTCAGATCAGGTTATCACCAACTGAGAGTCAAAGCTGAAGATGTCTCAAAAACTGCATTCAAAACTAGATATGGCCATTATGAATTTCTTGTTATGCCATTTGGGCTAACAAATGCTCCAGCAGTATTCATGGATTACATGAATAGAATTTTCCGACCATATCTAGATAAATTTGTAGTGGTTTTCATTGACGACATCCTTATCTACTCTAAGGATGAAGAAGAGCATAAAGAGCACCTTAGAATCGTGCTACAAGTGTTGAAGGAGCACAAGCTCTATGCGAAACTATCTAAGTAAGGTGTTGCAATGGACCCTACTAAAGTTGATGCAGTTCTTCAATGGGAACGACCAAAGTCTGTGACTGAGATCAGGAGTTTTCTAGGTTTAGCTGGCTATTATAGGAGATTTATCAAGGGCTTTTCGCAAATAGCTATGCCCTTGACAAAGTTAACAAGGAAGGGTCAACCATTTGTATGGGACGAAAAGTGTGAAGCAGCTTTTCAAAATTTGAAGACTAAGTTGACTACGGCACCAGTACTTATAATTCCAGATCCTGCTCAGACCTTTACTTTGTACACAGATGCTTCCAAGAAAGGTCTTGGGTGTGTATTAATGCAAAATGGTAGGGTAGTAGCTTATGCTTCTCGACAGTTAAGGCCACATGAAGGGAATTATCCTACTCACGACTTAGAACTGGCAGCAGTAGTGTTTGCTCTGAAGATTTGGAGGCACCACCTCTACGGTTCAAAGTTCGAGGTTTATAGTGACCACAAAAGTCTAAAGTACCTGTTCGACCAAAAAGAGCTCAACATGCGACAGAGGAGATGGATGGAGTTTATCAAGGACTACGACTTCGAATTGAAGTATCATCCAGGAAAGGCGAACGTTGTAGCAGATGCCTTAAGCAGAAAGACAATCCATGTAGCCCAGATGATGATCAGAGAACATAAATTGCTCGAGGAGATACCAAGTACATCTATTGATGTAATGTCAGGTTTGGTCGCTACCATGGAAGCATTAACTATTGAAAGCACAATTTGGAAAGAGATTAAATTCGCTCAGCTCGAAGATGAGTATCTATTAAACGTGAGGGAAGATATTGAAGAAGGAAAAGAATCGAAATTTGGGATCGATAGAGATGGGATATTAAGGTATAAAGGAAAAGTGTGCATACCTAATGATGGAGAAATAAAAAGGCTCATACTAGAGGAGGCTCATCGGAGTAAATACACTATCCATCCTGGAGCAACCAAGATGTATCATGATCTCAAGCGGAATTGGTGGTGGCGGGGCATGAAGAAAGATGTGACTGACTTTGTCACTAGTTGTTTGACTTGTCAGAAAGTCAAGATCGAACATCGGAAACCTCCTGGATTATTAAAGAATTTGGATATCCCAGAGTGGAAATGGGACAGCATCTCTATGGATTTCATCATGGGGCTTCCTCTAACGACATCCGGACATAATGCCATTTGGGTAATTGTCGATAGGTTAACTAAGTCAGCTCATTTTCTAGCAATTGCAGCAGAATACTCATTGGAGAGACTAGCAAAGATCTACATGAAGGAGATTGTCAGATTGCATGGGATACCGAATAGCATCGTATCTGATCGTGATCCACGATTCACTTCACGATTTTGGAAAGCATTGCAGAATGCTATGGGAACTCGGATGAGTTATAGTACCGCTTATCATCCTCAAACTGACGGGCAGACTGAGAGGACTATTCAAACTCTGGAAGACATGTTGCGGGCTTGTGCAATCGAACTAAAAGGAAGTTGGGACGATCATCTTCATCTTGCGGAGTTTGCATATAACAATTGTAACACCCGCCTTAAATACCCCCTTTTGAGTGCGTATTAGAGTTTCCACTATTCACGTATACAGTATAATTCACTATTCACGTATACGATACTATTCACATATACATTACTATTCATGTATACGATACCACCTCAGAGTACTCTCAACAGAAAGCGTACATTAGCGTATGGACGATGAATTACTGATATAATAAGTCCAAACAGATTGCGAATTTTTAATTTCCGAAGAATATTCGCGAAATACAAACTTAAATCTGATAATAAATGGGGTTTATCCCTTTTGGAGGATGTTTAATAGTACAGTCATCCCAAAACTAGTCAAACATTCATTAAACAATCCAAACCTCATTATATATATATATATATATATATATATATATATATATATATATAAAACCCCCAAAGTTAAATTCCCAACTCTGGGTCTTCTTCGCCTACTGTAGCTGTAATGCCTTACTTTCCGATCCAAAACATCTTCCTGAATCTTTAGGTAATTCTGAGATTCAGTGATCAGATGAATCCCAGGGTAACGGTTAATCTCATATTCAAAGTGTAAATTATACATGACAAGTATTTCATATATTGCAGACAATTATTAAAACATTTAACAGGATAACGCACCGCAACCAGTATACATAGCATTAAGCAAATGTAACATCACGGTGAAAGCACATACGAGTACTGGGTAAACAGGCATGCAGTATTATTTTATAAAAACAATAATCCACAGCCAATTAAATAAAACGCATGACTCGGACATACAAACCCGGCCACGAATCCACAAAAACATGAACATACAAAGCATATATAAAAACACAAGGAATCGGAGATTAAGTTACCAACCTCAACTTTGCAAATACTTATAAAATTCCCAACGTAGAAACTCGATCCTCCTTCAGTATCCTAAAGTAAGATCATCATAAATATTAATCTCCTTTTTAGTTTATAAGGTATTATTTTAAATACCATTTCCTCCTTACTTTAGCACTAGATTATTGACAGAATTTCCACCAACTTTGAAAATTCATAGATAATTGCACAAAACTCCAAATGATGTGCTTCCAAAACCTAAATGTTCTTTGGTGAGTCTATTTTCACCGAAAAATATGCCCAACAACCATAAGAATTCATATAATTCCCAGTTTGAATAAAATACTCCGCTGACCAATTTGTACTTCCAGTATTTTAGGCCAGTTTGTAAAATCCATAACTCCTTGTACAGAGCTCTAAAAATTACATATTATATATCAAAATAAAGCTCTAGATGTCTACTTCAAATATGGAAAGTTTCATAATTTTTAGACATCATTAACTTGGTCGAAATCTGTGAACAAGCTGTCTGCCTTCCAAAAGAACAAAACTGGCAGCTTTGGTAATTTGTATAATTTACTCCTTTTAATTCTAAAAAATCATTTCCAATCATATTCTTACTCCATTTTTCGTGGTAAACTCCTTGGTAATCTTAAAATCATCAAAATCCTTATGGTTTAACCACTTCTTAATTAATCCAAAATAATATATAAGAAATGATAAACAATTTCTCGAACCCAACTTCATAAAATGACATAAGACAAGTTAAAACCTTTACTTACTTGTCTTACTCCTTTGGCATTAAGCAACTTCTTCTTCTTCCTTTTGCTTCTTAAGACTTCAACCGTCACTCCCAAAATATTCTAAGGTCTCTCGCTCTTCCACTTAACCGATAGCAAATAATATGGGAAGGCACTCAATTGTATATATTTAGCGTGGAAGAAAAGAATGCCTTGTCCGTGAGTAAACAATGGATTAACGTGATTGCTCCCATGAATGAATAGAAAAATCACTCGTGATATATGCATTTGTCCGGATAGAGCAACAAGAATTTGATGAGATTAGCCTTTTGTCTTTGTGTGAGTAGTTGTATCTATAATTGGGAAAAAGTGACACATATACATATGTCTTGCGCATGTGAATGAATAGATAAAAGGAAGGTGGGTGAGAATAGATTGTGCGCGTTTGAAATGCTATCCGGATAGAGAAAAATAAATGCAAGTAGGGCATATGGATATATATAAAAAAATATTGGAAGTGAGTGGGTTGATGATCTGTTTATTATTTAAGAGAATAGTATGGATGCTTGTGAACTTTCCTTGGCCGTAAGTGTTTGTTTATTGATTGAGATAAAGTGATGATAGGTAAACAAGAGAGAAAACATGTGGTCCCACAAAATTGAAGTAGATCAATATACCATCCAAAACGGATCAAAATGTCGAGTGGATATTTGTTTGATTATTATAATGAAACTAAAGGAAAACACATGATCCCACGTAAGATAAATTGAAAAAGGAGAGTTACGGATGAATTAAAAAAAACGGATGTTACATTTCTCCCCCCGTAAAAGAAATTTCGTCCCCGAAATTTGTTGTACTCCCTTCATAACGAGCCATAAATTCTGGATAATGCTTCTTCATGTCCTCTTCTGTTTCCCAAGTTGCTTCGTCGGGAGATAACCCCTTCCAAACCACTTTCACCATTAGAATACTCTTATGTCTGAGCCGCTTCTCTAAACGATCAATGATTCGATCTGGTTCAATTGTACATGTATAGTTATCTTGTACACCAACATCCTTGTACTCGATAACATGGGTAGGGTCTGGGAGGTATTTCTTTAATTGTGATACATGGAAGACGTTATGAAGCCTACTTAAATTTGGGGGTAACGCTATTTGGTATGCTACTGGTCCAAATCTTTCCAAGATTTCGAATGGACCAATGTAACGAGGACTTAGTTTCTTTCCCTTAATCGTCCTTCCGATCCCAGTAGCTGGCGATACCTTCAAAAACACATGTTCCCCAACTTTAAATTCTAAAGGTCTTCTCCTTTTGTCAGCATAGCTTTTCTGTCGACTTTGTGCTGCTAGGAGCCTCTTCTTGATCAATTTTACTTGTTCAGAGAGTTCATCTATTAGTTTTGGCCCAAGTAATTCCCTTTCAGACAACTCTGTCAAACATAAGGGTGACCGACATTTTCTTCCATACAAAGCTTCAAATGGAGCCATTTGGATACTCGCGTGATAGCTATTGTTGTATGCAAACTCTGCCAGATGAAGGTTTTGATCCCAATTCTCTTTGAAATCCAATACGCTCGCCCTCAACATATCCTCCAGCGTTTGTATGGTTCTTTCAGATTGACCATCTGTCTGAGGATGATAAGCTGTGCTGTAACTTAGCGTTGTTCCCAGAGCTTTCTGTAATGCTTTCCAAAATCGAGATGTGAATCGTGGATCCCTATCGGAGACAATGCTCTTTGGGGTACCATGGAGTCTCACAATTTCTTTTACATAAATCTTTGCCAACTGTTCTTGTGAATATTTGACACTAATGGGAATAAAATGTGCCGTCTTTGTTAATCGGTCAACAATTACCCAGATCGCATCATGATTCCTAACCTTGGGTAATCCTACTACCAAATCCATGGTAACACATTCCCATTTCCACTCAGGAATTTCCAAACTCTGAAGAAGTCCCGGTGGTCGTTTGTGTTCAATTTTAACTTTCTGACAAGTCAAACATTTGGCCACAAATTCGGTAATATCTTTCTTCATCCTTGGCCACCAAAACTCAGACTTTAAATTCTGATACATTTTGATCAGTCCTGGATGTAAAGTATATTTGCTTTTATGGGCCTCATCTAGTATCTTATGCTTTACTTCCGCATCCGAAGGTACATAAATCCGCTTCTTGTATCTAACCAAACCACTGGGTGACAGGTCATAATCCTGAGTCTCGCCCCGAGAGATCTTCTCTCGTATTAAACCAGCTAGTTTATCTTGTTTCTGAGCTTCCTCGATTTCAGCTTTTAAATCATTTTCTCCTTGACTAACCAAAAGACTTGCAAGATAAACTTCATTAGGCGCGTTAGAACTCCTATGGATTTGGTTTGACAAATTTAGATCTCTAAAATCTTCTAGTAATTTCTGTTCTTGTATCATCATATATGACATTTGCACCACTTTTCTGCTCAAAGCATCTGCGACAACATTAGCCTTACCCGGATGATATCTAATCTCTAGATCATAATCTTTCAACAATTCCATCCACCGACGTTGTCTCATGTTAAGTTCTTTCTGGTCAAAGAGATACTTGAGACTCTTGTGGTCGCAGTATAGTTCTACTGTAGCGCCATACAAATAATGCCGCCATATCTTCAAAGCATGCACCACAGCTGCAAGCTCCAAATCATGTGTAGGATAATTCAGCTCGTGAGGCTTCAGCTGTCGGGAGGCGTAAGCTACTACTCTGCCCTGCTGCATCAGGACACAACCCAATCCTTGCTTACTAGCGTCACTATAGACTACGAAGGTCTTACTCAGATCTGGGATAACTAGCACAGGTGCTGTTGTCAGCCTCTCCTTCAGCTCTCGAAAGCTCTCCTCGCATCGATCATCCCACACCCATGTTTGGTTCTTTCGGGTCAGCTTTGTCAATGGTTGGGCAAGGCGCGAGAAATTTTGTATAAATCTACGGTAATATCCCGCTAGACCCAGAAAACTTCTCATTTCCGTTACTGTCTCTGGTCTCTTCCAGTCTAATACTGCTTCCACTTTACTAGGATCAACAGCAACTCCGTCTCGTGATATCACATGACCCAGAAATTTCACTTCTGCAAGCCAAAACTCGCATTTACTCAACTTGGCATAGAGTTGCTTCTCTCTCAACACCTTCAATACTAGTCGCAGATGTTGTTCATGTTCTTCCCTACTCTTTGAGTAGACTAAGATGTCATCAATAAATACTACCACAAATTGATCTAGATATTGTCGAAAAATTTGGTTCATATAGCCCATGAACACTGCAGGTGCATTTGTCAAACCAAAAGGCATTACCATAAATTCATAATGCCCATATCTAGTCCTGAAGGCTGTCTTTGGAATATCTTCAGTTCTGACTCGCAACTGATGATATCCTGAACGAAGATCAATTTTTGAGAATACACAGGAACTAGATAGTTGATCAAGCAGATCGTCAATCCTGGGGAGTGGGTACTTGTTTTTAATTGTTACTTTGTTCAACTCTCGGTAATCGATACATAATCGTAAACTCCCGTCTTTCTTCTTCACGAACAACACTGGGGCTCCCCATGGTGATACACTGGGTCTGATAAACTTTTTTGCCAGTAGTTCTTCAATTTGCTCCTTCAGCTCTTTCATCTCGTTAGGAGCCATCCGATACGGTGCCTTTGATATTGGTGCTGTACCAGGCTTCAATTCAATGGTGAATTCAACTTCTCTGACCGGAGGTAATCCGCTAAGATCTTCTGGAAACACGTCAGGAAATTCGTTGACTATTGGGATGTCTTCTATTAAAGATTCAGTTCCTGACTGAACTGAGAAAAATACCATATACCCTTGGCAACCTTGCTTCAAACATTTCTCGGCTTGCATAGCAGTGAGAAAATTCAGGCTCACACTAGCCCTAGTATTTTCTTGTGGATGGGAAAATAAGATCTTTTTGTTACCGCAATCAATCAACGCTTTGTTGGCTGTTAACCAGTTCAAACCCAAAATGACATCAATGCCACGTAACGGCAATTGAATTAAATCAATTGTCGATTCATGCCCATCGACAATCACCACACAGTTAAAACATGCGTCTGAAGTCATAGACTTTACGCCAAGCGGTGTAAATACTACCAAGTCATACGGTAATCTATGTACTTGCATTCCTAGCCTTCTAGCACAATCACTGGCAATAAAGGAATGACTAGCACCAGAATCAAACAATGCCTGAAGAATATTATTATTGAGAAAAATTGTACCTTGGACCATTTCAGGGGATTTCTTGGCCTCTTCTTTTGTCAAAGCAAATACTCTGCCTGTGCTCTGTGGCCTTTTCTCTGCAGCTTTTAGTGGGCACTCTCTGCTATAATGTCCTGGTTTATGGCAAAAGTAACAAATTGGCTTCCCATCACAGCTGCTTCCCGGATGATTCTTACCACACTTAAGACAAACTCGCGAATCTAGCAACCTTGAATTGCCCCGCTGCCCTTGCTGAGATGGTCTTTTACTTCCTTCTTGAGGTTTAGACCATGGTGCACTCCTCTTTTGCGAAGATTCTCCACGACTATAATTACTACGAGGTGGGTAGCTTTTAGTTTGAGAAGTAGGTAGCCTTTTCAGATTGCGTTCGATTGTCCGACAGGCGTCCGCAGCTTGGTACAACCTATAAAATTTTTGAGCTACCAACTTTTCCCTCATTTCATCCTTTAGCCCTTCAATCAGTCTATCAGAACTCCACTCCTCATCATCATAACGTTTCAAATATGAGGAATACCGTGACAGACTGGTGAATCGTGCATAGTACTCATCAAATGATTCATCTTGGCCCTGCTGTATTTTTAGGAATTCTGTTTCCTTTATCACTTGAAGTGATGGTGGAAAGTACTGTTCATTGAACTTTTGTAGGAACACTTCCCAAGTGACAGTAACATACCGAACTCGTAGGGCTGTAGCTACATTTCTCCACCATCGATCAGCATCTCCTTCAAGTTTGTAAATTGCGAGCTGAGCCTTCTTGTCTTCTGGGCACTGCAATGCTTCAAAAATTTTATCTAACTTCAATAGCCAATCTTCTGCTGAATCATTCTTACCACGAAAAGCTGGTGGCTTGAGTTTACAGAATTGAATGATCCAGTGCAGCGCTGATTCCTCTGGTCTGTCTGGTTGGGATTGAACTATTGCTGCCCTTTCATTTAGAGGAGGTGCCTTAGATCGTGCTAACCTCTCCAACTGTTCATCATTAAATTGCTCAGGTCCATCACGTTCAGCATCAGCTTGTTGATCACCTTCTACTACCTGTCTTTCAACTTGTCGTCTTTCTGTTCCTCTTTTCAGCTTGTCCGTTAAGAGTTCATTGATGTGAACCCTGTGTTCCTGCAGCTCGCCCAGTATTTGTTGCAGATACTCTTGAATATGTGGATTTTCCTCCTGTAGTCGTTGTAGTCCTCTTCCACTCCCTCGACCTCGACCTCGACCTCTACCTCGTCCTCTTCCTCGTCCTCCACCTCGACCTCGACCACGTACCGGTGGATTATGTTCTTGCTGATTCGGCGACTGTACCGGCTGATCTTGCTCTGGTGCTTGCCTCTGACTAGCTGCCCTTGTTCTTACCATATTTAACTTTAACTTCCTGTTAGCATTTAACCACAATTATATCAGTACTCTTGACCAAATTGTCCATAACCTGGCTCTGATACCATATATGTAACACCCGCCTTAAATACCCCCTTTTGAGTGCGTATTAGAGTTTCCACTATTCACGTATACAGTATAATTCACTATTCACGTATACGATACTATTCACATATACATTACTATTCATGTATACGATACCACCTCAGAGTACTCTCAACAGAAAGCGTACATTAGCGTATGGACGATGAATTACTGATATAATAAGTCCAAACAGATTGCGAATTTTTAATTTCCGAAGAATATTCGCGAAATACAAACTTAAATCTGATAATAAACGGGGTTTATCCCTTTTGGAGGATGTTTAATAGTACAGTCATCCCAAAACTAGTCAAACATTCATTAAACAATCCAAACCTCATTATATATATATATATATATATATATATATATATATATATATATATATATATATAAAACCCCCAAAGTTAAATTCCCAACTCTGGGTCTTCTTCGCCTACTGTAGCTGTAATGCCTTACTTTCCGATCCAAAACATCTTCCTGAATCTTTAGGTAATTCTGAGATTCAGTGATCAGATGAATCCCAGGGTAACGGTTAATCTCATATTCAAAGTGTAAATTATACATGACAAGTATTTCATATATTGCAGACAATTATTAAAACATTTAACAGGATAACGCACCGCAACCAGTATACATAGCATTAAGCAAATGTAACATCACGGTGAAAGCACATACGAGTACTGGGTAAACAGGCATGCAGTATTATTTTATAAAAACAATAATCCACAGCCAATTAAATAAAACGCATGACTCGGACATACAAACCCGGCCACGAATCCACAAAAACATGAACATACAAAGCATATATAAAAACACAAGGAATCGGAGATTAAGTTACCAACCTCAACTTTGCAAATACTTATAAAATTCCCAACGTAGAAACTCGATCCTCCTTCAGTATCCTAAAGTAAGATCATCATAAATATTAATCTCCTTTTTAGTTTATAAGGTATTATTTTAAATACCATTTCCTCCTTACTTTAGCACTAGATTATTGACAGAATTTCCACCAACTTTGAAAATTCATAGATAATTGCACAAAACTCCAAATGATGTGCTTCCAAAACCTAAATGTTCTTTGGTGAGTCTATTTTCACCGAAAAATATGCCCAACAACCATAAGAATTCATATAATTCCCAGTTTGAATAAAATACTCCGCTGACCAATTTGTACTTCCAGTATTTTAGGCCAGTTTGTAAAATCCATAACTCCTTGTACAGAGCTCTAAAAATTACATATTATATATCAAAATAAAGCTCTAGATGTCTACTTCAAATATGGAAAGTTTCATAATTTTTAGACATCATTAACTTGGTCGAAATCTGTGAACAAGCTGTCTGCCTTCCAAAAGAACAAAACTGGCAGCTTTGGTAATTTGTATAATTTACTCCTTTTAATTCTAAAAAATCATTTCCAATCATATTCTTACTCCATTTTTCGTGGTAAACTCCTTGGTAATCTTAAAATCATCAAAATCCTTATGGTTTAACCACTTCTTAATTAATCCAAAATAATATATAAGAAATGATAAACAATTTCTCGAACCCAACTTCATAAAATGACATAAGACAAGTTAAAACCTTTACTTACTTGTCTTACTCCTTTGGCATTAAGCAACTTCTTCTTCTTCCTTTTGCTTCTTAAGACTTCAACCGTCACTCCCAAAATATTCTAAGGTCTCTCGCTCTTCCACTTAACCGATAGCAAATAATATGGGAAGGCACTCAATTGTATATATTTAGCGTGGAAGAAAAGAATGCCTTGTCCGTGAGTAAACAATGGATTAACGTGATTGCTCCCATGAATGAATAGAAAAATCACTCGTGATATATGCATTTGTCCGGATAGAGCAACAAGAATTTGATGAGATTAGCCTTTTGTCTTTGTGTGAGTAGTTGTATCTATAATTGGGAAAAAGTGACACATATACATATGTCTTGCGCATGTGAATGAATAGATAAAAGGAAGGTGGGTGAGAATAGATTGTGCGCGTTTGAAATGCTATCCGGATAGAGAAAAATAAATGCAAGTAGGGCATATGGATATATATAAAAAAATATTGGAAGTGAGTGGGTTGATGATCTGTTTATTATTTAAGAGAATAGTATGGATGCTTGTGAACTTTCCTTGGCCGTAAGTGTTTGTTTATTGATTGAGATAAAGTGATGATAGGTAAACAAGAGAGAAAACATGTGGTCCCACAAAATTGAAGTAGATCAATATACCATCCAAAACGGATCAAAATGTCGAGTGGATATTTGTTTGATTATTATAATGAAACTAAAGGAAAACACATGATCCCACGTAAGATAAATTGAAAAAGGAGAGTTACGGATGAATTAAAAAAAACGGATGTTACAACAATAGTTATCACTCCAGCATTGAGATGGCACCTTATGAGGCTTTGTATGGAAGAAAATGTAGATCTCCTATTTGCTGGACGGAATTGAATGAGCGAATTTTAATAGGTCCAGAACTTGTGGACGAGACGACTCAAAAGATTAAGGTGATTCAACAGAAACTTCTCACTGCTCAGAGTCGACAGAAGAGTTATGCTGACAAGAGAAGACGACCGTTGGAGTTCATGGTGGGCGAACATGTATTCTTAAGAGTCACACCAATGACTGGCATTGGTAGAGCAATACGAGCAAAGAAGCTTTCACCTCGTTTTATGGGTCCTTATGAGATTTTGGAGAAAATTGGACCGGTAGCTTACAGAATTGCATTACCTCCACAGCTTGCGAACCTTCACGATGTCTTTCATGTATCGCAACTGAAGAAATACCAACCGGATCCTTCCCACATTATAGAAGTAGAAGAGGTAGAACTCAAGGATAACATGACGTATAAAGCCGAGCCGGAGCGGATTGTTGATGCAAGAGACAAGAGATTACGAAACAAGACCATTAGACTTGTAAAGGTCGAGTGGAAAGGAATGGCTCCCGGAGATGCTACTTGGGAAACGGAGGAGAGCATGCGACAAACCTATCCTCATTTATTTAAATAGGTTAGAATTCTTATTATAGCGAAATTTTGAGGACAAAATTTTCTTTTAGGAGGGGAGAAATGTAACATCCTGAATTTTGAATCTAATATCTTGAACATAAACCTATTTTGGGAAGACTAGTAGGCTCTATTTTTGGAAAGTGATAAATTTGAAATCAGTATTTTGTGGGCCCCGTGAATAGTATTTACTATTCACGTATACGTTTTTACTATTTACAAATACGTATTTAAAAATATATATATATATATATATATATATATATATGTTATTCGCAAATACGTATTTAATACTTGAAATTTGTGAAATATGAATAGTGTTCACTATTCACAAATACGTATTTACTATTTAAAAATACGGTATTTACTATTCCTAAATACGTATTTACTATTCATTTTTACTATTCACGTATACCGTATTTACTATTCATGTTACTATTCACGTATACCGTATTTACTATTCATGTTACTATTCACGTATACCGTATTTACTATTCATGTTACTATTCACGTATACCGTATTTACTACACATTTTACTATTCATGTATATACCGTATTTTACTATTCACAGATACGCATAGTATTTTACTATTCACAGATACGCATATAATTTTACTATTCACAAATACGCATATCAACGTATATAATGGTATAATAATGCATTATTTTTGAGTAAATACATCATGGCGGTTGTATTGTGATGGGTGGAGTAAGGAGGGAATTGAATGATAAGAATTGTTTATGCCACCACTCGGTGCACAGTGGATGGTACTTTTCAGGGCCCCATCTTCCATGTTTTCCTCTGGCCGGGATTTCATTGGAGATGTGGGACATGTGACACCTCCTTAGTTGTTATTTTAAAGGAGGGGAGCCATAGTCCAGATTTAAGCTCTATACCTTTGGCCGGGTGTATCTTAAGTTTTGGTGAGCTTGAAACCATCCAGTCAAATGAATGAGTTTCTATTGGACTATATGTTAGCCTATGGTTCCAGTCAGCGGTATACGGTTGGAAGGGGATATAAGGGAGGCTGCATACTGCATAGTGCATTTCTGAATTATTCAATAAAGAATGATGAGTATTTTGTAAAGGCATTTGATGTGAACAACGGTATATCTAAAAATATCTGAGTATATTAAATTCACATTATATTACCTTTTATTTTTGTCATATGTAATTTGCTCGTGTAAGGTAGAAATATTCAGTAGTTACTGAGACGTGGAATCTCATCCCATATTAACATTTTTCAGGTGATTATTCTAGTAGAGAGCAAGGGAAGGCACCTATGGAGTGAGCTCTGGAAGCTCTTTTGATCTCCAATAGATTATGTTATGTTATTTTATTTGCCATGAACCTAAGACTTCCGTTTTGTATTAAACTCTGAAATATTTTCTGGAATTTATTCTGATTATGTATTACGGGTTTTATTCGAAATGGTAACATTGTAAAAGGATTTGGATATTGTTGAACTCTTTTGAAGGTATTTTCAATATTTTGACCGAGTTTTTGGGTATTAAAATTGAGGTGTTACACATATCATACCAATCCTCCCATGAACTTCAAGTTTATGGTATTGAAGTCCATTGGTATGAATGATCTCTCGTAGAACATGGCAGCAACCACATGAAAATGGATTAGTAGTCTCAGTCAAGGTAGAAGCAGGATTCCTTGGTTGAGAAGGTACCGTAGACTCCATAAGTTCTGCCACATTACGACACCTTTGGACAGGTCGCCTTGATGGACCTGCTTCAGATTCCTTTCTGTTAGTAGTTGTAAAAATAGAATCTTGTATCCTTGGAGGAGGAGTAGGAATGTTAATCGTTGAGGCAGATGAATGAACATTCATACTTACGGGATTTTGGGGAAGTAAAGAAGAATAAGGGTATGATGCATTGTTTGACAAATCAGACAACATGTTAGTCTGATAGTCATGAAGTAAGGCTTCAAGAAAGAAAGGGTTGAATGAATCGGAGACTGGAATAGAGTTACTTAAACCGGCCATGTTTAAGGATAATGTGGAAGGTTATAGTGAAGGTTACGATCGGAGAGGAAATGAATATGTGGAGGTTTTGTGAAGTTTGAGAGAACGTGAAACATTTACTCTTTCTTTACTCGGTTTATAGCTGGGCTAGTAACGTCTAGATTTTGTTAAGCAGCATTGGATTCTCATCTGTCGCTGGCTCATAATTATGCAGACTTTGTTGTTATGCGGAAATTTTATGGCACCGCACCCTAGTGCACCCTAGCCACCGTTAGGGGTCGCAGTTTCCTAGACCTTTGCAGACAGAAATCGCTATGGCATTTATTGCTAGCTGTGTTTTCAAGAAATTAAGTTTGGACGTTTATACGCGCATTTATCTAAGAAATCTTTCTTGGATGTGCAGCTGACTCAAGATGTCGGAATTGACATTTGAAAATAGGATTTTAAGCGTAAGCGTGCTAAGGTGATAGTAATCTTGGGAAGGGTGACTTTCTAATAATATTAGATGAACCGGAGAGAATCCGAAGATTTGAAATGATGATGAGTTGTGCCAATTAACCCGAGAGCATTCTTCACTCTCTGAGTATCCGAAGAACTCTATGAATTTGTCACAGATAATTCAAAGACTAAGGTTTTTGGATAAACATGTTGGAAGATCGTTGGAAAGGTATGAAATGGTGATCCTTAGGAATGCCAGAAAGATGTTAGAATGAATATAGTAAATATTGAGGATAGGCTTTAATTTAATCTAAGCTGAAATAGAACTTAAAGAACGAAATGAGCCTTTGTGATATTGCAGGTTGTGGTAGAATTAGAACCTTGTGAATGCTGCTGAGGTTGTAGATAGTCTTCGTATAATCCAAGAATTAGATTAGGAATTGTGAATCATGATCTTAGTATGTATAATGGGTATTTTTGGGGAAACATGAATTATCAGTTGATGTTGAGGTTATAAGAATCAAATTGTAAACTTGACTATTGATGTCTGGGAATATTTGAGAATAGACTTGAATTTAATCTGAGTTAAGATAGTATGTCTAATTATGAAAGTATGAAATCCGGTGATTTATGTTATAATATTAGTATGTTATTTGGGTATGATTAATAGATAACTATGAGAGGAACAGAGGATATTTAGTATATGTCTTTGAGATACTAAGGATTGAATTCGAATCATGTGAACAATGCTGAGGTTGTGAGAATAATATTTGAATGTTCTAGATCTTAGTCTAGGAATTGTGAAACATGAATGTTCTATGGATATTATTGAGGACACATGATATCTCTGTCTTGCTGATATTAAAGTTCTAAGAGTTGATTTGTAATTTGACAATTATCATTTTTGGGGAAAGTTTGAGGATAGTTCTTAAATGATATAAGCTATGGAGTATGATGAATCTAGTATGAATAATCGGGGTTTTAGAAATAGGATGATGAATCTGAAAGTTGGTAGGGGATCTAGAGGGTTGCTACTAGTAGAAATGTAATATAACAGTTCAACTTAACAGTTGTATTGATTCTTTAGGAGACTGAATTGATTGAATAAATTGAGATATTAGAATATGGTACTAATTGATTGGAGAGAAATAGGGAACAAAATGTGATACCAACATGTGTAAGGTGTTCAGAGAATTGCCAACTGTTTATCTAGCATAGGAAATGATCTTGATAATAGAATCTTTCTTTAGAAATAATGAATTGAGTGTTTCATGGATGAGTTGAGTAGAATAAGTTGGAACCTGGAATGTATTCGGAGTTGGTGACTATTTAAAATAAGTTGCTAGGTCCCTGAGTATTTGAATGTTGAACTTACCAATGCACTTGCTGTGTTTGGAAATTTTTACGCAATATTTACAACAGGATTTAAGACCAGTTTGTAATCGACATTTATAAACTATGATGTCTCATGGAATGAATCCTTGCGAAATTAGAACAAGAATTGACTTTTAAATTATGATTGTGGTGGAAGGTGTACAAGCTAGAAGAGGTTGGAAACTGTTGTGGATATACTTAGTTTGCGGAATCTTGCCAAATATACTTGTTTTTGAATTATTTGCCATTGGTGAAAGCTAGATTTAGTAAGTGAGTGTTTTCTTAAACTTGAATTGAGGAAGCACGGGTATAGGATAGACGAGCAGAGGCTTGAGGCGGTAAGATCTGTTGAGTTAGTTTGTGTATGGTGGTATCTCTAGGCTATAAGACTTATGTGCCTAGTATTGTGTTTGTTGCCTAACATGGTAACATTAGACCTGTATGTCTAAAGTTTATCTTAAGGTTGGTAGAATAATCAGATTATATCATGTTGTGGTTATTATGGCCTGAGGGTAACTTCTTAAGCTGTAAGATCTGAATATCCAGTGTCGTGGTAATACAATGAAATAAGCAAAAAGGAAGAATGAACTGGCCTGTGAGGCCAGTGTAACCAAGCGCTCAAATAAGAAATTAGTGGATCCTGTGTCTGAATATTACTTTGGGTACAGGATGAATGAAAATTGTGTTGTGTGCTTGGTGAGCATGTTTGGGAAAGAGATAGGACTTAAAGATAATATGACATATAAAGCTGAGCCGGAGCGGATTGTTGATGCGAGGGATAAGCAATTGAGGAACAAGGCTATTAGCTTGTAAAGGTTATGTGTAAAGGAATGGCTCCTGGAGATGCTACTTGGGAAACGGAAGATGCGACAATCCTATCCTCACTTATTTAATTAGGTAAGTAGAATTCTTACTATATCGAATTTTGAGGACAAAATTCCTTTTTAGGAGGGGAGAAATGTAACATCCTGAATTTTGGACCTAAAGTCTTGAGAATAAGTCTATTTTTGGAAGACTACTAGGCTCTATTTTCGGAAAGTGATAAATTTGAAATCAGTATTTTGTGGGTCCCGTGAATAGTATTTACTATTCACGTATACGTTTTCACTATTCACAAATACATATTTACTATTCATGTGGGACCCACGACCAAAATAATTCTCTGCAAAATTTCCCGTGAGCGACAACCTTTCTCGTGAGTTTTGAAAAAAATTCACGCGGGACCCACGTAATAGTAATTTACTATTTAATTTATAATATTATATTATTAAAAGTACTATTTGCACAATATTTTACTATTTAAAATATTATTAAAAATTTTTAAAATTTGTTCACGGGTGGCAGAAGTTCACGAGGGAAGTTTTCTTTTTAGTTTTTAGGAAAATTACGTAAAACGACCCAGAGACGAAAATTACATTTAAGGACCCATTTTCCAACTATAAATAGACCTTCCATTTCATTTCATTCTTCACAACTTCTAAGAGTCATAGAGAGAGGTAGAGAGAGAGAGAGTAGAGAGATATTTGCTTGAGAGTTATAATAACTAGTTGGTGATTCGGGTATTAGCAAGTAACAGGTAACTCTGAATATTCTTCCTTATACTTGTGAATTATGTATGATTATAAATTTGTTTGTTTACTATATTGGCAAGAATATTTAGAAAATATTTATGGTTTTAAGATCTGGTGTGGGAACTTTGATTTACAAATCTGCAGAGGTACTATTTATACATACGTTACTATTCACGTATACCGTATTTACTATTCATTTTTACTATTCACATTTACTATTCACGTATACCGTATTTACTATTCATTTACTATTCACATATACCGTATTTACTATTCATTTTACTATTCACGTATACATACCGTATTTACTATTCACGTATACATACCGTATTTACTATTCACGTATACATACCGTATGTACTCTTCATTTTTACTATTCATGTATATATACCGTGTTTTACTATTCACATATACACATAGTATTTTACTATTCACAGATACGCATAGTATTTACTATTCATAAATACGCGTATTGAGGTATAAAACTTTATGGTATAATAATGCATTATTTTGAGTGAACATATTCATCATGGCGGTTGTATTATGATGGGTGGAGTAAGGAGGGATTTGAATGATAAGAATGATTTATGCCACCACTCGGTGCACAGTGGATGGTACTTGTTTCAGGGCCCCATCTTCCATGTTTTCCTCTGGCCGGGATTTCATTGGAGTTGTGGGACATGTGACACCTCCTTTGTTATTTTAAAGGAGGGGAGCCATAGTCCAGATTTAAGCTCTATACCTTTGGCCGGGTGTATCTTAAGATTTGGTGAGCTTGGAACAATTCAGTCAAATGAATAAGTTTCTATTGGACTATGTGTTAGCCTATGGCTCCAGTCAGCGGTATACGGATGGAGGTGGTATAAGGGAGGCTGCATACTGCATAATGCATTTCTGAACAGATCAAGGATTTGATAGACTGATGAATGATTTGTAAAGACATATGATGAGAACTTCTGAAATAATATATTTATATATATAAAGTCATATTTTATATTGATAACTACTTTTACAAATAATCTTTGTAAGAGTAAGTATGGTATATATTTATATTTATGAAATAAGTTTATGCCTTTTTATCATACATTATTTACTTGTATGCGGTGGAAATATTTAGTAGTTACTGAGATGTGTAATCTCACCCCATATTATCATTTTTCAGGTGAATAACTTAGTAGAGATCAAGGGAATGCACCCATGGAGTGAGCTTTGTAGGCTCTTCTGTACTCCTTTAGTTTATGTTGTGTTATTTTATTTGCCATGAACCTAAAAGACTTCCGCATTTTAAAATAACTCTTATTTATTGGATTTATTTTGGCCCTGTATAAATGGATTTCTACCTTTGGCCATATTGTAAATATGTGTTTGAGTGTTGAATATCCTATATTTGGAGGTGTTACTAATATTTTGGCCAAGATTTTGGTATTGAAAATGAGGCGTTACATCCTCCGACTAGACCCATGGGCTAAGTTGCATCCATGTTACTGGTGACTCAAAAAGCTCTTTGGTCATGTGATGAGGACCGGCCAAAATCCTCAGAGCACACATCCCAGACCATGGGCCTTTTCCCCTTATTAAACTATCGGGGTGTCGTACGCCCTCATTGAACTAGTGGGCCTGTCCCTTATTGAACAGTGGGACAATAGAAAGCCAACCATCATGCATTAATGGTGGCCTCACCACGTGGTGGAATAAAATACTCCATCTTCCCAATTCAACCCTTACCATATTTATCAGAATAAATATCATGATATTAAAATTGTCTATTCTTATACATAAATAAGTAAATATGTATATAATCACAATTCAAATCATAAAGTTTCACAAGGCAATTTATATTAAGATATGCATAATCATTTCACAAAATACTCACAAGCAACATATCAACACCCATAACAAGTGGAAAGTGGTTACCTCTTGCCGAAGCTAATGATTATCCACTCCTCTTAATTCAAGAGCTCAAACACGGCAAAATCAATATACCACAATCAATTTACTAATTATTAATAATTTTACTAAAACTCTACATAAGTAAAATTATCAATTATAATTTCGTAAAATTAAAACATACAAATTTTAATAATAAATTAGAATGCTTGAAGTGGGCGAACTATGACTGTACTAAAAAAAAATACAGGGAGACCATTGTAAATAGTAATTATCTTTTCAATTTACTATTAACTAATAACTCCCCTATTTATTTATTTGTTATTTATTAGAAGTTCACCAAATTATTTATTCCATTTTTACTAATAATAATAATAATTACTTACGCCTATTTATAATAGTAGTAATAATAATATTATTTTGTTTAATTAATTTTATTATTACTATTATTATTATTATTATTATTAAATTATTGATTATTTAATAATTTCATTTTATTATTTATTCCCTCTCTTTAATAATAATAACTATCTCTTTATTTATCTATTTTATTTTGTAAATGATATTATAAGTGAAATAATCTAAGAGTTAGTTAGATTAGATCCTATTGTATAGGAGTACATTAAATCAGATTCTATCTTTTAATTTCATGATATTTAGATATATTTTATTATCTCTCTATATATATAAAACAATATCATACACTAACTAACGTGTTTCTTATATTTTTCCCAAAATCAGCGAAAACACACACACACACCCATATAATCTGAATAATAATAATAATAATAAAAACAACACACAGTAAGATTTTCTTCCTTCTTTACACGCACAGCAACGTTAACAGTAGGATTTAGATCTCCTTCCTTTTATCTGTGTTAGCATGGAAACATACATGTATATATATACTTAAAGACTTCCCCTGTTTTAGTTTCTAAAAGCAGAGGTTTCTTATACATCTATCCTTTAATATACTAATACATCTATGGGCATCAGACAAACTAACCATCTAAGAACAATATAGTTTTGGGACTCACCTCTATTTCAGAAACTAGATACTGAGGGAGCATGAACCACGCCTGGACCTTCCTTTCTGCCTCTCTCTCTCTCTCTCTCTCTCTCTAATTCCACTACGTTCTCAGCTTTCTGTTTTGGTTGAAAGAACGTGAAGGATGAAAAGCCAATGAATAGTGAATATATAACAAACTGAGGGTCCAGTCCGAGATGGGAATTCACAAAAGTTTATGGCGTGGTGCTCGAGAGTCATGGGACTGTGCGGTTGCTATTGTGGGAGCATGGCGCTTCTGATTTTTCCTACTCTTGCGTGTACAGTTTTACGCCGAAAGTGGGATTACGTGTTGGAGTATTTTAATTAATGGGCTGCGTTTTGTTTTGCGTCGTGGGGAAGGATTGTTTTATTAATATTATTATTTATTTATCCTGATTATTATTATTATTTTTTATTATCTATATATTTTATTATTATTATTATTATTATTATTTTTTAAATTCCAAATATAAATTAGGATATTACATTTGGCGCCCAATGAGAAATTTCAAGAATTTTGCTTGCCAATTTGAAATATTTGGTGCCATTTAGGATCTTTTTTGTGCAGGAAAATTCTTGAAAATTGATAGCAATTTTGAAACTTTAGATAACCCAAATATTAATTTAGGTCGTCTAATATTTTTTTGAGACTTTAGACAACCCAAATATTAATTTAGGTCGTCTAAAATGAGTTATTTGGCGCCATTTTAAGATTTTTTTGGGGCAGAAAGATTCTTGAAAATTGATAGCAATTTTGAGACTTTAGACAACCTAAATATTAATTTAGGTCGGCTAAAATTTTTTCCAGACTTTAGACAACCAAAATAATAATTTAGGTCGACTAAAATGAAATATTTGGCGCAATTTAGGATTTTTTTGGCTCCAAAAAAATCTTGAAAATTGATATCATTTTTGAGACTTTAGACAACTTAAATTATTATTTAGGTCGCCTAAATTTTTTTTTGAGACTTTAGACAATCCAAACATTAATTTAGGTTGCCTAAAATGAAATTTTTTCATTTCATTTATCCCTTCTCTCATCTGCACACTATTTAATTCCCCACATACGCCTTCCTCTTCTCATTTTTGATCTACACATACGCCTTCATCTTCTCTCCTCTACACCCCATCTTCTCTTTCAATCTATTCATATTCCTACTCCTTCAACACTCTTTAATCTGGTTGGGCGAGGATACGATGGCGAGGAGACCGAGCAACGAGACGCCAGAATCTACACTTCGGAACAAGAGTCACCATCGATTTCATCCAAAACGCTGTCGCCAATAAGTGTTTTTCCAGATCTGATTCTTGTTGATTTTTTAGATCTGAGAGGGCATCAATTTTTGCAGATCTGGAAATCTCCTTGTGCACTACTACAAAATATGGATACTACTCCTTGTTCCAGATATGTTGTTGTGATTTGTGAAATCTTTTTTTCTTTCATTGTTGTGATTTGTTGTTCCAGATCTGATTTGTTTTTCCAGATCTCCTCCAAATCTTTTTTTCATTCATTGTTGTGATTTGTTGTTCTCACCATGCCTTCATGATGAATTTGGGTTTTGGTTTTTTTTTTTCTTTTTTTTTTAAAGCAATAAGGCGTCCTAAATTTAATCACACACACACACACATACTCCACCTCTCTCTTGCTTTTTCCACTGCCTTATCCTCTTCCAATTGCCCAAAAGTCTTCAAGCTAGAGTTATGACTCATATATAGGGTTATAACTCACTTATGTTTAGGGTTATGACTGACTCATGCTTAGGGTTGTGACTCATATATGCATGTGGGTATTTCGTTGCTTAGACCATTTTTCTTCTTCCTCTTTTGATCCTAAAGTCACCAAAAGTCAGAATTTTCAACTACCCCCTTCGAGACGTCCCTTTAAAAAGGGACGTTAATTGGATCTTATTTAGGACGTTTTTTGTAGTAGTGAAAAATCCAGAAAAATCATGTCCAATGAATCGCAACTGCCACTTTGAAGGAGTTCATAGTTTGATTGAAAGTTGGATAAGAAGAATGAGCGGTACTACGAGGAGGAGGAGAAGAAGAGATGGGATAAGTCTCAAAATAATTTCTGACTAAGGGTAAGTTAGACTTTCTATTTTAATATTTTAATTTTTTATCCTTTAAAATAATTATCATTTCTATGGTTCTTCTTAATAAATATTATTTTTTTAGGTCCTTTAGCATAATTTTCCCTATTCTTAAGTTATAAATAATGTTAATTAATTAGATTTTTAAAATATACTCCTTCCATCCTCAATGTAAAATCTAATTGGGGAGTTTATGTTTGTCCTCTATATAAGACTTATTTTACATGATTATCAATTTGTTTTTAAATTAAACCTATTGATATTTTGCTAACAATAATCAACTAGGAGAGGAAGGGAGTGAATAATCAAATTAACTAACTTAACTGTTATCCTTAATCTACTCTAATTAGTTTATTAATTATTAGTTCTTACATTACGGATAAGAGGAATAAAAGACAATTTATTAGTTCAAAATGAAGTTTACACATAGGAGGCCTAAAAATGTTAGCAATTTAAGATTTCATTTATTATATATTGGAAATGCATCCAATCATCAATATAAAAAATATATGCTTACATAGACTACCTTCAGAGCACTGTAGACTCAGAAATATTTCAACGTGATCACAACGAGTCAATTCTTATTATTATTATTTTTTTTTGGGGGGGGGGGGGTGGTCATTATCCGAGTCAACAGAAGACCGAGTCAACGAAACGCACATTAATTAGTCGGTTAGACTTATAGAGTCATATTTCATCATTGCAATATAATGGTGGAACTTTTTTCCAACTTATTTCCATGCAAAGTTCAAGTAAACCCACGAAATTACCATTAAGGATAATGATGTTGGATTATTCACAAATACCCCAGGAACAAAAATTCCTCAGAGGCGGCTGAGGTTTTAAAAACCTTGTGGACCTACTTAATTGAACTTGAATTATTTGGAGTTTTATTTGGTGTACGTCTAACCCGAAGGGTGTATTTGGATTAGTTTTTGAAGAATAATTTTGATGATCAATTTTCAACGTAAGTATATGAGAAGAGTTTTGTTTTAGTTTGCAAAATATAGCTTCTAAAATTATGGTTTTACAAATTGTTTGGATAAACGTGAAATGACCACAGACCCAAAAGTAAATTGACTCAATGCTAAATCTAAGCTCTGGTTCTCAAAGATGTTCCAGTATCTAATCTTGAAATCTTGAACAAGTCAACCCAAGTTTTTAGAGATAGCAAATATTATCCAATGGATGCTAATATACTGCCAAATAAATAAAATCTTACACGTTGCATATTTTGAATATGCATGTAGTTGTGTCCTTTTCTGAAGTTTACTTTTAGTGGGGTGGTCGAGTTTCCATTCGGTCAATACATGGAATTTTTGACATGTTTGCAGTGGCGGAACTTGAAGGAAAAGTTTGAGGGGCTAAATAGTGGTGGGGGATTTGGGGGTGCTGCCCCCAATTTTTTTTTTTAAGAAAAGTTTTAAATGTATTAAAAATAAAAAGAATAAAAAATTATATCCATGAAATTAAGTCAATTAACTTCATCTATAAGTGTAGTGTATAATGGGTAAAAGCATAGTAAGAAATACACCACAAAAGTAAATTTCACTGATAAGCTAAAAATTTCAGGTAATTAGAATGAAATATAGAAAAGAATGACAAAATTAACATAAATTATAGAAAACCCACATGGAACAAAGATTGAATTATAAGCCTAAAGATATAAAAAGGGGGAAAAATGTAATTTAAAAAAAAAAAAAAAAGAAGCATAAGAAGTTGGAGGGCCAAAATTTAATTTTACTATTTTGGGGAGCCAAAGTTGTATTATTACACTAAAAAAGAAAAAAAAAATTCCATTAAAAAATTTTAAATTTTTTTTTTTGGGGACCTTATCATAACTAAGTCATGTTTGGTTTTTAAATCCAAGTACTAGCTATTTGATATCCATGGATAAAAAACTAATATTATATTTATTATTTTTAAAAAATAAATTTAACATTTAAAATGACATTCCGCACACAAATATCAACGTATATTTTGAATTTGTTTTCATAATGTTGAAAAATTATTTTATGGTCTTTAAAAAAATATTTTTTTAGTACTAACTGGTACTAACAAGATACTTCAGAATAGTGAAAAAATACATCATGATCTTGGAAAATTATTTTAGAATCTTCAAAAAAATTTACCAAGTATATTTTTAGTATCAGTTAGTACTTGAAATATTTTACAAGATCATGAGATATTTTTTCAGTATCTTGTTAGTATCAGTCAGTTACCTGAAATATTTATTCAAGATCCTTAGATAATTTTTTAAGATTACAAAGTATTTTTTAGTATTAGTAAGTATCTTGTTAGTATTAGTCAGTACCATGAAATCTTTTTTCAAGATCCTAAAATAACTTTCAAAGATCATAAGGTATTTTTCCAATACCAATCAGTATTTTGAAGTATTTTGTTAGTACCAGTGCCTTGAAATATTTTTTTAAAGATCTTAAAATAATGTTTCAAGATCATGAGATATTTTTTCAGTATCAGTCAGAATCTTGAAGTATCTTGTTAGAATCAGTTGTAACACCACAATTTTAATACCCAAAAACTCGGTCAAAATATTGAAAATACCTTCAAAAGAGTTCAACAATATCCAAATCCTTTTACAATGTTACCATTTCGAATAAAACCCGTAATACATAATCAGAATAAATTCCAGAAAATATTTCAGAGTTTAATACAAAACGGAAGTCTTAGGTTCATGGCAAATAAAATAACATATCATAATTTATTGGAGATTAAAAGAGCTTCCAGAGCTCACTCCATAGGTGCCTTCCCTTGCTCTCTACTAGAATAATCACCTGAAAAATGTTAATATGGGATGAAATTCCACGTCTCAGTAACTATTGAATATTTCTACCTTACCCGAGCAAATTACATATGACATAAATAGTAGATAGTAAAAAAAAAAATGGATATAATATACACAGATATTTTTTTAGATATACAGTAGTTCACATCAAATATCTTTATAAAATACTCATCATTCTTTATTGAATAATTCAGAATGCACTATGCAGTATGCAGCCTCCCTTATATCCCCTTCCAACCGTATACCACTGACTGGAACCATAGGCTAACATATAGTCCAATAGAAACTCATTCATTTGACTGGATGGTTTCAAGCTCACCAAAACTTAAGATACACCCGGCCAAAGGTATAGAGCTTAAATCTGGACTATGGCTCCCCTCCTTTAAAATAACAACTAAGGAGGTGTCACATGTCCCACATCTCCAATGAAATCCCGGCCAGAGGAAAACATGGAAGATGAGGCCCTGAAAAGTACCATCCACTGTGCACCGAGTGGTGGCATAAACAATTCTTATCATTCAATTCCCTCCTTACTCCACCCATCACATTACAACCGCCATGATGAATGTATTTACTAAAAAAAAATAATGCATTATTATACCATTATATACATTGATATGCGTATTTATGAATAGTAAAATACTATGCGTATATGTGAATAGTAAAATACTATGCGTATCTGTGAATAGTAAAATACTATGCGTATCTGTGAATAGTAAAATACGGTATATACATGAATAGTAAAATGAGTAGTAAATACGGTATACGTGAATAGTAACATGAATAGTAAATACGGTATATGGGAATAGTACCATGAATAGTAAATACGGTATACGTGAATAGTAACATGAATAGTAAATACGGTATATGTGAATAGTAACGTACGTATAAATAGTACCTCTACAGATTTGCAACTCAAAGTTCCCACACCAGATCTTAAAACCATAAATATTTTCTAATTATTCTTGCCAAAATAGTAAACAAACAAATTTATAATCATACATAATTCACAAGTATAAGGAAGAATATTCAGAGTTACCTGTTACTTGCTAATACCCGAATCACCAACCAGCTATTATAACTCTTAAGCAAATATCTCTACTCTCTCTCTCTCTCTACCTCTCTCTATGGCTCTTAGAAGTTGTGAAGAATGAAATGAAATGGAAGGTCTATTTATAGTTGGAAAATGGGTCTTTAAGTGTAATTTTCGTCTCTGGGTCGTTTTACGTAATTTTAACAAAAATATGAAAAGAAGAACCCGTGAACCTCTCAGCCGCCTCGTGAAAAATTTTGAAAATTTTTAATAATATTTTAATAATATAATATAATATATATTAAAATATAATATTATTTAAATAATAAATTATTATTGAGTGGGTCCCGCGGCCAATTTTTTTCAAACTTCACGAGAAAGTTTGCAGAGAATTATTTTTGGCCGTGGGTCCCGCAAAATACTGATTTCAAATTTATCACTTTCCAAAAATAGAGCCTACTAGTCTTCCCAAAATAGGTTTATGTTCAAGATATTAGATTCAAAATTCAGGATGTTACATTTCTCCCCTCCTAAAAGAAAATTTTGTCCTCAAAATTTCGCTATAATAAGAATTCTAACCTATTTAAATAAATGAGGATAGGTTTGTCGCATGCTCTCCTCTGTTTCCCAAGTAGCATCTCCGGGAGCCATTCCTTTCCACTCGACCTTTACAAGTCTAATGGTCTTGTTTCTTAATCTCTTGTCCCTTGCATCAACAATCCGCTCCGGCTCGGCTTTATACGTCATGTTATCCTTGAGTTCTACCTCTTCTACTTCTATAATGTGGGAAGGATCCGGTTGGTATTTCTTCAGTTGCGATACATGAAAGACATTGTGAAGATTCGCAAGCTGTGGAGGTAATGCAATTCTGTAAGCTACCGGTCCAACTTTCTCCAAAATCTCATAAGGACCCATAAAACGAGGCGAAAGCTTCTTTGCTCGTATTGCTCTACCAATGCCAGTCATTGGTGTGACTCTTAAGAATACATGTTCGCCCACCATGAACTCCAACGGTCGTCTTCTCTTGTCAGCATAACTCTTCTGTCGACTCTGAGCAGTGAGAAGTTTCTGTTGAATCACCTTAATCTTTTGAGTCGTCTCGTCCACAAGTTCTGGACCTATTAAAATTCGCTCATTCAATTCCGTCCAGCAAATAGGAGATCTACATTTTCTTCCATACAAAGCCTCATAAGGTGCCATCTCAATGCTGGAGTGATAACTATTGTTATATGCAAACTCCGCAAGATGAAGATGATCGTCCCAACTTCCTTTTAGTTCGATTGCACAAGCCCGCAACATGTCTTCCAGAGTTTGAATAGTCCTTTCAGTCTGCCCGTCAGTTTGAGGATGATAAGCGGTACTATAACTCATCCGAGTTCCCATAGCATTCTGCAATGCTTTCCAAAATCGTGAAGTGAATCGTGGATCACGATCAGATACGATGCTATTCGGTATCCCATGCAATCTAACAATCTCCTTCATGTAGATCTTTGCTAGTCTCTCCAATGAGTATTCTGCTGCAATTGCTAGAAAATGAGCTGACTTAGTTAACCTATCGACAATTACCCAAATGACATTATGTCCAGAGGTTGTTAAAGGAAGTCCCATGATGAAATCCATAGAGATGCTGTCCCATTTCCACTCTGGGATATCCAAATTCTTTAATAATCCAGGAGGTTTCCGATGTTCAATCTTGACTTTCTGACAAGTCAAACAACAAGTGACAAAGTCAGTCACATCTTTCTTCATGCCTCGCCACCACCAATTCCGCTTAAGATCATGATACATCTTGGTTGCTCCGGGATGGATGGTGTATTTACTCCGATGTGCCTCTTCTAGTATGAGCTTTTTTATTTCTCCATCATTAGGTATGCACACTTTTCCTTTATACCTTAATATCCCATCTCTATCGATCCCAAATTTCGATTCTTTTCCTTCTTCAATATCTTCCCTCACGTTTAATAGATACTCATCTTCGAGCTGAGCGAATTTAATCTCTTTCCAAATTGTGCTTTCAATAGTTAATGCTTCCATGGTAGCGACCAAACCTGACATTACATCAATAGATGTACTTGGTATCTCCTCGAGCAATTTATGTTCTCTAATCATCATCTGGGCTACATGGATTGTCTTTCTACTTAAGGCATCTGCTACAACGTTCGCCTTTCCTGGATGATACTTCAATTCGAAGTCGTAGTCCTTGATAAACTCCATCCATCTCCTCTGTCGCATGTTGAGCTCCTTTTGGTCGAACAGGTACTTTAGACTTTTGTGGTCACTATAAACCTCGAACTTTGAACCGTAGAGGTGATGCCTCCAAATCTTCAGAGCAAACACTACTGCTGCCAGTTCTAAGTCGTGAGTAGGATAATTCCCTTCATGTGGCCTTAACTGTCGAGAAGCATAAGCTACTACCCTACCATTTTGCATTAATACACACCCAAGACCTTTCTTGGAAGCATCTGTGTACAAAGTAAAGGTCTGAGCAGGATCTGGAATTATAAGTACTGGTGCCGTAGTCAACTTAGTCTTCAAATTTTGAAAAGCTGCTTCACACTTTTCGTCCCATACATATGGTTGACCCTTCCTTGTTAACTTAGTCAAAGGCATAGCTATTTGCGAAAAGCCCTTGATAAATCTCCTATAATAGCCAGCTAGACCTAGAAAACTCCTGATCTCAGTCACGGACTTTGGTCGTTCCCATTGGAGAACTGCTTCAACTTTAGTATGGTCCACTGCAACACCTTCAGCCGATACGACATGGCCTAGGAATTTTACTTCCTTCAACCAAAATTCGCACTTAGACTGTTTCGCATAGAGCTTGTGCTCCTTCAACACTTGTAGCACGATTCTAAGGTGCTCTTTATGCTCTTCTTCATCCTTAGAGTAGATAAGGATGTCGTCAATGAAAACCACTACAAATTTATCTAGATATGGTCGGAAAATTCTATTCATGTAATCCATGAATACTGCTGGAGCATTTGTTAGCCCAAATGGCATAACAAGAAATTCATAATGGCCATATCTAGTTCTGAATGCAGTTTTTGAGACATCTTCCGCTTTGACTCTCAGTTGGTGATAACCTGATCTGAGGTCGATCTTGGAGAATATGGATGCTCCCTTCAACTGATCAAGTAGATCGTCGATCCTGGGTAAAGGATATTTATTCTTTATAGTCACTTTATTCAACTGGCGATAGTCAATGCATAGTCTCAGGCTCCCATCTTTCTTCTTCACAAAGAGTACGGGCGATCCCCAAGGAGATACACTGGGTCTGATAAAACCCTTTTCTAACAATTCCTCGATCTGCCTCTTCAATTCTGCTAGTTCCGATGGAGACATTCGGTAAGGAGCTTTAGATATAGGTTCTGTTCCAGGTACGAGATCAATAGAAAATTCTACTTCTCTCTCTGGGGGTAAACCTGTCATTTCTTTCGGAAATACTTCCGGAAATTCTTTCACCACTTCAATGTTCTCTATCCCTTCCTCCACTTCTGTTTGAATGGAGAAAAACACCATGTACGCAAGACAACCATGATGAACAGGCTTTTCATCTTGTGCTATAGACAACAATTGTGGTCTACTATGACTCATAGAGTCATCCGCAAGAGAGATAGTCTTCCTCTTGCAGTCAAGGATGATGTCATTAGCTGACAACCAATCCATTCCTATTATTACATCGATACCCTTCGTGGGTAAACAAACAAGGTCTATATTTGAGATCCTATTATCAATCTCAATCGTACAATTTAAGCAAGCCCTAGAAGTTTTTATTGAAGCTCCCGCCGGTGTAGAAATAATCATATAATAAGGCAATTCACTCACTCTTAAATTCAATCGAGGCACACAGTCGTATGATATAAAAGAGTGTGTGGCACCAGAATCAAATAAGGCTTCTACTTCAAGACCTTGGAGTTTGAGGATACCTTTAATCAGATTTGGTGAAGCACTTGCCTCCTGATGTGATAGTGCAAACACTTTCCCTGGCACTGCAGTTCTAGCATCCTTGGCCCCTCGAGGCTCCTCCTCACAAAATCTGGAAATGTGTCCTGGCTTTCCACAGTTGAAACACGTCACACATGGTCCTTGGTGTATTCTTCCACACTTGGCACACATCTGATTGTTAGCGGTGCTTGCAACAGGAGCTGTGGATCCCCTATATGAACTCTGACCTCCACTGAAGTGACTCCTTTGAGGTCCTTTGAATTGACTCCTCGGTGGTCTGCTGAAATGACTTCTTTGGGGTCCAGTAAAATAACTCCTCGATGGTCCACCAAAGTGATTTCTGGATGGTTGGCTAAACCGCGTATTCACATTACTGAAGTTGTGACTCTGCTTCTTAGTAACTCCTCCCGTTGGTCTCATGAGGTGTGTAGATCTGGCCTGAAAACCCTTCATCTTCTCAGCTTCCTCTTCTCGTTTGTTCCTTGCTATCGTGCGCAGTTTGTCGCATATTTCTTCAAAATCTCTTGTTTCATCAAGGAACGGTGATAGAGCTGTTTTTAGGTCTGGTCTAGCTTTTTCAACCAATCGAGCACCCAACCATTTAGAGTTGTTCTGTGAATATCCGCAGAATTTAGACAACTCTAAAAAGCGAGTAATAAATTCGTCTTCATGTAATTCCCCTTGCCTGAATGTGAGGAATTCAGTTTCTTTCTCTATTCTAATTGAAGGGGAAAAGTAATAATTTTCGAACTTTTCCTTAAACTCTTCCCACGTCATCTCAGCATTTCCTTTTGTTTTGGTGCTTTCCCACCATTCTTCAGCTGCTTTCTGCAACAATTGTTCAGCAACCATCACCTTTTGTTGTGAGCTAATCTCGATAACTCTGAAAATCTTTTCTACACGCTTCAGCCACTCCAGTGCTGCAATCGGATCTAGCTTCCCCTCGAACATCGGTGGAGTAAACTTCCGAAATTTTTCCCAAACCTCAGTAATAGGTAAGGGATGATACTGAGAATGAGAACCGCTACTACCTCCATCTTCAGTGCGAGAATGACTTCCTCCCCTTGATTGATGGTCAGAAGGTGTGACTTCCAGAGCCTTCTCCTTTCCTTCCTTACCACCTTGGCCTCGTTCTTTTGCTAGTTCATCCTCGTGTCTATTCACTTTCTCTCTCATCTCCAGGATGACGTCTCGTAATTCTGCCAAAAGGGCATTGTTTTCCTGAGGATGGGGACCATCTTGATGCGGAGGGAGATCTCTTTGAGATGAGGCAGGGGTTGAATTAGTTCTTCGAGTTCTTGCCATTATCTCCTCCTATGATTAATACTATAAGGACACTAAACAAATAAAAATAGCTAAATAAATTCTAAATCTAACAAAGGGAAGTGCTCATGTTATGATATTTAATTTGCCACGAACTTTTTAAAAATTTTTTTTTAAGAAATCACTTTAGAAAATAAACAAAATTGCCATGGAACCTTTGGCTCTGATACCAAAAATGTAACACCACAATTTTAATACCCAAAAACTCGGTCAAAATATTGAAAATACCTTCAAAAGAGTTCAACAATATCCAAATCCTTTTACAATGTTACCATTTCGAATAAAACCCGTAATACATAATCAGAATAAATTCCAGAAAATATTTCAGAGTTTAATACAAAACGGAAGTCTTAGGTTCATGGCAAATAAAATAACATATCATAATTTATTGGAGATTAAAAGAGCTTCCAGAGCTCACTCCATAGGTGCCTTCCCTTGCTCTCTACTAGAATAATCACCTGAAAAATGTTAATATGGGATGAGATTCCACGTCTCAGTAACTACTGAATATTTCTACCTTACCCGAGCAAATTACATATGACATAAATAGTAGATAGTAAAAAAAAAAATGGATATAATATACACAGATATTTTTTTAGATATACAGTAGTTCACATCAAATATCTTTATAAAATACTCATCATTCTTTATTGAATAATTCAGAATGCACTATGCAGTATGCAGCCTCCCTTATATCCCCTTCCAACCGTATACCGCTGACTGGAACCATAGGCTAACATATAGTCCAATAGAAACTCATTCATTTGACTGGATGGTTTCAAGCTCACCAAAACTTAAGATACACCCGGCCAAAGGTATAGAGCTTAAATCTGGACTATGGCTCCCCTCCTTTAAAATAACAACTAAGGAGGTGTCACATGTCCCACATCTCCAATGAAATCCCGGCCAGAGGAAAACATGGAAGATGAGGCCCTGAAAAGTACCATCCACTGTGCACCGAGTGGTGGCATAAACAATTCTTATCATTCAATTCCCTCCTTACTCCACCCATCACATTACAACCGCCATGATGAATGTATTTACTAAAAAAAAATAATGCATTATTATACCATTATATACATTGATATGCGTATTTATGAATAGTAAAATACTATGCGTATATGTGAATAGTAAAATACTATGCGTATCTGTGAATAGTAAAATACGGTATATACATGAATAGTAAAATGAGTAGTAAATACGGTATACGTGAATAGTAACATGAATAGTAAATACGGTATATGGGAATAGTACCATGAATAGTAAATACGGTATACGTGAATAGTAACATGAATAGTAAATACGGTATATGTGAATAGTAACGTACGTATAAATAGTACCTCTACAGATTTGCAACTCAAAGTTCCCACACCAGATCTTAAAACCATAAATATTTTCTAATTATTCTTGCCAAAATAGTAAACAAACAAATTTATAATCATACATAATTCACAAGTATAAGGAAGAATATTCAGAGTTACCTGTTACTTGCTAATACCCGAATCACCAACCAGCTATTATAACTCTTAAGCAAATATCTCTACTCTCTCTCTCTCTCTACCTCTCTCTATGGCTCTTAGAAGTTGTGAAGAATGAAATGAAATGGAAGGTCTATTTATAGTTGGAAAATGGGTCTTTAAGTGTAATTTTCGTCTCTGGGTCGTTTTACGTAATTTTAACAAAAATATGAAAAGAAGAACCCGTGAACCTCTCAGCCGCCTCGTGAAAAATTTTGAAAATTTTTAATAATATTTTAATAATATAATATAATATATATTAAAATATAATATTATTTAAATAATAAATTATTATTGAGTGGGTCCCGCGGCCAATTTTTTTCAAACTTCACGAGAAAGTTTGCAGAGAATTATTTTTGGCCGTGGGTCCCGCAAAATACTGATTTCAAATTTATCACTTTCCAAAAATAGAGCCTACTAGTCTTCCCAAAATAGGTTTATGTTCAAGATATTAGATTCAAAATTCAGGATGTTACATCAGTCAATGCCCTCAAATATTTTTTCAAGATCATAAAATAATTTTTCAAGATTATGAAGTATTTTTTCAATACTAAGTCTTTTTGGTACCATTTAATGCCCTGAAATATATTTTTTTTAAGGGAAAAAAAAAGAAAGAAAAGAAACTTGCTCATTGTTTTGCTCCAACACGGCATCACTTTGGATATAGGACGGCCGGGACCTAAGCCGCATCCATGTTTGTGTGTGTATATATTGATGATTGGATGCATTTCCAATATACTATAATATATGAAATCTTAAGGTTGCATTTGGATGGGCTTTTTCAAATAAAAAAAGTCGCTTTTTTTTTAAAAAAAAAGTGTTTTTTTTTGTTATTTTATGTGCTTGGATGGGGGCTTCAAAAAAAAAGTAAAAGTCACAAAAAAACCTAAACTTTTTTTTTTTAAGCTCCAATCTGAAACTTAAAGAAAAAAAGTCTATGCAGTAGATGAGAGAGAAAGTGAACAATTTGACCGGCTTTTTTGATTTGTGGACAAAATGACCACAAACACCCTGTAAATTTCACGCCATACTCCCCCTCCTTCCATCTCGTGTTCGCGCCATGGTTTTTTCTTCTTCTGATTTTATAGAATATTTAAATAAAACTCTATTATGATTAATAGAAATTCCTCTACAGCTCATTTTGCCATAGATCTAGCTATCCCCCAAATAGACCGTACGTGCTTTTGTATCATTTGGGAAGTTTCTTATATTAATTTTTATTAAAAAAATTAATTTATCATCTCAACGAATAACAATATAAATAGATTCAATAAATTGGATTAAATAAATTTTAAAAATAAAAAATCCATATAATGTTTTATATTATTCACATCACCATCACACTGATAATATTTACGTGTATAATTAGATGTAATCGAATCTCATGTTCACAACTATATCATTCATAATTTTTAAATACTGTGATTTTCAGTAAAAAAAAAAAATTGCCTTAGCTTCACACACACACAATAATAAAAGCATATTTTAATTATGGGGAAAACATTTCTGCCTCTGCGGCAGATATATTTATCTGCCTCTGCCCAAAACGACATCGTTTTACTCTTTTTTTTATTATTAATTAATGTGAAAACCGAGACGTACAGATGAGTTGAAAAAGAGAAAGAATAGAGCACCCACCATGAAATAATTATGTCTTCAAATATCACACACAGTTTCTCCGGCCATCGACGCTTTCATCTTCTCCAACACCTCATCAATGTCTCCGCCACCTTGTACCAAACACCTTCAACAACTTCCACACCCTTCTTCATCGTCCGAGCCAATCCCTCAACATGCCCATACATGGAATAAAACACAATGAAAATCTTCAATTGGGCAACTGACTGCTATGCCATTCCTAGAATTTGCAACTTGTTTTACCCATTCCTGGTGGCCCAGAAAGGCAGATGATCTCTCCTCCATAGATTCAGCGCCCAGAAGAAACGAGATTATTTGTTGAAGTCTCTTGATAGTATTTTAATCACTTTGAAAAGTCAAAAAATTGGAGAACAAAACGACAGCACCACCAATAATATAACTATAATATTGCTTACCAAAAAAAAAAACATATAACTATAATATTTCGCTTTTCATATTGTCTCTGGTTCTGAACTTGATGCTCACATTTTGGCCCATTCATAGCATATTAGTTAGTTATATTTATGCTGTCAGATTTTCTGAATGAGGGAAAGAAGAAAAAATTCTGGTGAGTTTTTATTCCATTAATTTTCTATCCTTTGTTGAACCAGTCTGGTAAGAAAATTGAAGATGCAAAGCTGGTGAGAGATTTTCAAACCACATTGCAAGAATTCCAGAGAGTGCAACCCTCTGAGCGCGAATCTACCTACCTTCCCGCTGCTCCAGCTTCTTACTTACCTGCGAACACAGATCTGCAGAAGCTACTCCTCGTACAGATCTGCTGCTTCATGGGCTGATAATCTTCTGCAGCAAATAATTAATAACTCACTGCATTATGCCTCTGTGTTCTGCTGGATGGTAAAGACGATATTATATTTTCCTCTCCTCTGGTTTTCAGATGGAGCAAAAGATAGTTGAAGGTGTTTGGTACAGGGTGGCGGAGACATTGATGAGGTGTTGGAGAAGATGAAAGCGTCGATGGCCGGAGAAACTGTGTGTGATATTTGAAGACATAATTATTTCATGGTGGGTCCTCTATTCTTTCTCTTTTTCAACTCATCTGTACGTCTCGGTTTTCACATTAATTAATAATAAAAAAAAGAGTAAAACGATGTCGTTTTGGGCAGAGGCAGATAAATATATCTGACGCAGAGGCAGAAATGTTTTCCCCTTTAATTATTTATACTACAAACTTTATCATATAATTAGGACTAGAGGGAGTATTTGATGTCCTTAATATAAGACCCAAATAACTAATTTGAGGAGATTAAAAAAGCTAAATAAATTGTTTAACTATAGTACATGTTACATGATTTTTCTGAAATACATATGATATTATTAAATTATATATAAGTTTATAGGTCAAACAAATTAGTTTAGAGAAAAATAGTAGATACTGATTTTTAAGATAACTTATTTATCTTTCTTAATCTTTCCAAATTAAACAACTAGGTTTTATATTGTCCTTAATATAAGTCACATGATTAAATTTATTTTATGTGACTATACAATAATATACTCCTCAAATTTCACTCATTCTTTTATATTAAATAATAATAAATTTTTTATCGAAAAATAAGAAAATTGAAAGAGTTATTAAATTTTAAAGTAAAATTAATACAGTAAGATTAAAGATTTTTCTTTAAATTTAATAAAAGTTAATTTATTATTCGATATTCAATTATATTATAATTTAAAATTTAATTATTGAATATAATATTTCTAAAATTTTAACATAAGTGTTTTCTTATCCAAACGAATGTAAAAAGTTCTTTTATATGTCTAGTTTAGTAATTTTACTAATAAAAAAGTGCTTCTCTATTTTAACATCTAAATAGCTTTTTTTTTATAAAAAAAAATTAAAAGCGCTTTTTAAATTTTGTATCCAAACGTAAAATAGTTTAATTTCTATTTAAAGCACTTTTTTAAAAAGCAATAGGAAAAAAGTTTTTTTTTTTAAAGCTCATCCAAACGGGTCCTAAGTCCCTTACGTTATTAGGCCTCCTATTTGTAAACTTCATTTTTAATTAATAAATTGTCTTCTATCCCTCTTATTTTTAATGTAAGAACTAATCAACTAATTAGAGTAGGTTGAGACATTAATTTAGTTAATATGATAATTATATCTCTTCCTCTCTTACTTGATTATTCTTAATGAAATATCAAAAGGGTTAATTTGGAAAAAAATGATAATAATGTAAAATAGGTCTTACATTTAAGATGAACATCAACTCCTCAATTAGATCTTACATTAAAAATGGAAGGAGTATATTTTAAAAATATAATTAATCAACATTATTTATAACTTAAGAATAACAATTTATTATGAAGCTTCATTTTACATGACATTTTTTAAAATTTTAAATAAGGTTTAATGTTTTTGCTTTCGATGCAGAATTTTTTTTCCTACCACATTTACATAAAAGTGAGTGGGTCTCATTGTAAAGAGAAGAGAGGAAAGTATTAGTGAGACCTACTTATTTTTATGTGAGTGTGGTTGAAAAAAATACTTTTATAGAAAAAGCAGAAAAACTAAACCACACACACAAAAACAAACAAACATAATTTCTGTGTGTATGTTGCTTGAAGCTATTAGAGCCGTGTGTGGATGGTTTTTGGATTAGAGCATATTTCAACCATTTATTTGTGTCTAATATTATTTATTTTTACTTAATCTTGAAATTTCTTGTCTGTTTAATATTTATTCAATATTAAAGAAAACCTTGACTAGACCAAACTAAACTTGCTTGTGCATTGCTTTTATTCTCTATCTCGTCTATTCATCTTTATTCTAGACACATTTCTTAACTCATTGGGTGTACGCAAAAAAAGAAAAAAAAAGGTAGTGAACATTTCAATATCACTCAATTTATCCTTCCTCTTCCAGGATTGGGACGTCAAGCTGTACTACACGCCAAGAGATAACATTGCATGTGCAGACTATTTGGCTAAGAAAGGCCATGATGCTCCTTCTCATGAGGACGTGATCATTATCACAACAGTGCCTATGGAGTGTCTTGACTTGGTGACAAGGGACCAAATGGCCTGCCGATCTTAGTATTGTAGTTAGTTTGTTTACTTAGGGCTAGATTTTATAATCTAGTTCCTATTTTATCTTTTCAAGCTCTGGCTTGCCTGTATTAAGCAAAAAAAAAAAATTTATCCTTCCTCTTGGATCGAGAATTTCATATGGCCGGAGCAGAAATTATTTTTAGCGTGCCTTAATAGCGAGAACCACAATATATTTTTTGAAGCCCAAGATAAAGTTAATCTTCAAAGCTATTGACTGTGTTTTGGCATTGTCAATATAGCTTTGCATTTAATCAACTTTCATTATTATTTGGACTTCTCAAATACAATCATCCAGCATAAACATATTAGTAAAAGGGTTAAGGCCCAATTTTATCTACCTCGAAAGTGGTCACGTAGGAGTAATGTTGCCCCAATAGTTTTTTTGAGAAGCAAAGTTTCCCAAGAAGTTCTCAATCATAGTAATTTTACCCTGGCCATTGTTTATATTAAATTTAATTATTAGCTAACTAAATATGTCGAGCTGTAAGACATCATGTCATTCACGTAATTTTTGTTAAGGTACACATTTGCCTTGGAAGTTTTTACTCAGGAGTAATATTGCCTTTGACATGTTTTAGATACAATCACTACTACAAAATATAGAATTAACGTCCATTTCTTAAAAACAAACGTTAAATACAATTTTTAACGTCCGTTTTTTTTTAATAACAAATGTGGTAAAAAAATTGCGGTAGCAATCTTATAAATATCTTTAAATACAATACACGATTGTTTATCTTTTAAAACAAACGTGGTAAAAAAATGCGGTGACAATCTTGTAAATATATTAAAATACAATACATGACTATTTTTGTAAAATAGACGTGGTAAAAAACGAAGTGGCAATCTTGTAAATGTCTTAAAATAAAATACATGACTATTTTTAAAAACAAAAGTGGTAAAAAATATGGTGGCAATCTTGTAAATATATTAAAATACCAATACACTATTGTTTTCTTAAAACAGACGTGGTAAAAAGTTAGGGCGGCAATCTTGTAAATATAATAAAATGCAATACATGACTATTCTTTTTAAAACAGACGTGGTAAAAAAAATAAAAAAGTGGTAGCAATCTAGTAAATATCTTAAAATACAATACACAACTTTTTTTTTTTTTTTTTAAGATATGGACCCTACCCCAATGACTTTCTTATTCTTTGCCCAAACGCCCATTTCCCATTCCTAATGGTTGCTTTTGCGCAATTCAAGATACATAATGGTGCCCATTTCCTAATGGTATTCTCCACCTTCTTAAACTCCTTCTGTTAGTAAGTAGGTATTCTAGAGATAATCTATTTCGACAGATGAACACCTTTATTCATTTTGATATTTCATGATTAATATAAATGAGCACATTTTATCTTTATTATATTTATGTCTCGCTTTTATTTTAAGGTAAATTTGTGTTTAAGATAAAAGCCCTATGAATAGAATAGGTGTTCACTCGATAATTTATGATAGGGATCATAATCATGAGGACTCGAGGACACTGCATATCTATTACTTGAAACATGTTCCTATTCTTGAATCATCAAGAAAGGGAATTAGTGATATCAAAAAGACTAGTATGACATCATCTACTTGTATAAAGATATAAGGTAGGGACTTCATGGAATATAGCCATGGTGATGCCTTTGTTCATGTCATGGGTGGATTTGTTGGAGAACAGATAGCACATAACTGATTCGTCGAGAGACTCCATAAAGATTCATTGCAGATAGTATCATTGGATATGTAAAGTCTCTCAACATTTGGTAGTGTGGATTGTCCTAGACTTGAGGGTGTCGTCGAACATTATGTCCTAAGATTATATTTTGACTGTACAACTCTATTCGCCTAAAAATGGGGACATACAATAGTGTACTCTTGGGTGTAACTTGAATACATGAGTATAGATGGACATGCTGAAAGGACTAATAGTTCTTACAAGGGATTAGCCATTCACAAGAACGGTAGAGCTTTGATGACTTCTGGTTGACTCGGGAGTCTGTGCATGCAATAAGTGATCATGAAGAGCCATGATCCGTCTTAAAGTCAATGGAAAAAGATTCCTAGTTCTGTGAATTAACAACATTTAGTCAATCAAGAGTGACGATACTCTATCTTTGCTCTTGATTAAATGTGAATCACGATATGAGGGATGATGATGGCACGATATCCAAATTAGAAAGGTAAACCAATTGATCAACTCAATTAGTTCTAGGACCATAGAGCGTTGCTAGTATCTTATGTGGTCATCAGATAAAATGGGCCCATAAAAGGAGCTTAATTAGTCTAAGTTTATTTAGTTATTTATTTTTAATGAGTACAGGCAAGCCTATGCTTGAAGATGTAAGAAAGGGACTAGAGTAAAAGTCTAACCCAAATACCATAAACCATAAAAACTTAACAACGACAAGCTAGTTGGTCTGTCTAAGTTTATTTATGTCAGTGACTAATTAGGCCTAATAGATCACACACAAAGGTTATTCTTGATTGCTTAAAATTAGCAAGCTTGAGACAATAATTGTTATTGAGCTTTGTCAAGACTAGAGGTGTAATTAGGTTGAAGTAGGATTTCACACTCAATAGCAAAATTGACCATATTTGAGCCCTTATGGTAGATAAGTTTCTCCACTAAAAGACCCATATGTGTTAGAATGCCTAATAAGGTCTTTGACTAATTTGAATCTGGAATTTAAATGTTGAATTTAAAATAGTAATTTGAATTCAAATTTTAAATTCAAGAGGTTATGTGATAAAAGATAATTTTGAATTATCCAAAACAATATCCAATAAAGATTGGATAAAGATCCAACAAAGATTGGATAAGATCCTATAAATATTGAATAAAGAATGGATAGATATCCAATAAAGATTGGATAAAGATCCAATATAGATTGAATAAGATCCGATAAAGATTGAATAAGGATTGGGCTTCTTGGAAGCTACCATTCTTAGATTGAGCCTTCATAGTTGGACTGGGCTTTTCTAAGTGGACTGGGCCTTTCTTATAAGCACTAAAATTACGATTAAACCTTAAACCCTAATTTTGGTGGCACATTTTGGCGGCCAATTTTTGTGTACGTTTTTTTTTGTGAAAAAGACACAACTCTTGAAGGGTTCAAGAAGGCAAAAGGCACAACTCTTGAAGGTTCCAATAAGGCAAAAGGGCACCACTTTTGCACATGTATGCCGCCAATACAAGAAAGGTAAATCCTCTTATCTTGCCCTATATCTAACTTCAAGAAACCATCACCTTTTTTAGAAAAAGAAAACCCAAGAACTTGAGACTTCAACCTTGCCATTGCCTAGCAAGCATCCAAGAAGAAGAAGGAATCAAAGAAGAATGAGTTCTCAAGGCAATTGAGAGATAGCAGTGTGGATCAATATTAGAGGACATCAAAACTTTGAAGTCTTCAAGTGATCTAAGGTAATGCTAATCCTTTTATGTGTTATAAACGAGTACTCCTAAATTTATCTCATATAATGTTTATGACTCATGAGTATTGTAAAGAGTTACGGATTCTCATGAGTACCGAAGGAATTACGGGTCATAACTCTTGAGTACCGTAAAGAGTTACAGGTTTCTCAATGTTAACTCCTTGGTCTAAAGTTTAGATTATAACTCATGAGTATTACAAGTACACAATGGCGGAGACAAGGGGCTAAGGTGGGCCCTCCCCCCCCCCCCCCCCCCCGGGGTTTTTTTCTTAAAAATACACACACACACACCTAGAAGCTTCAAGTAGAAATAAAATTGATGCTAGTATCGTCAAGTGATTCCTCCCATGCTCAATTTGTAGGCCCTATTTTTGCTTAATCCAAGGGCATTGTGGCTACTATAGAATGATCAATTGTAAAAGCATTATATTACAATAATAATATTTGATAATAATAACAACTTTATTTTTTTCTTTTGAAAACCTCTAATTCTTATTTAGTCATCATTCTTTTATTTCCTAAAATTAATCAAACCTTATATTTTAAGTTGAAATTCCACAAATGATGCATCTAGATTGATATCTTTTAAATCTTAAGAAAATCTCCATAATTTAGTATTGATGGCTTCCTAAATATGTCAAAATATATCTCAAATCTATTAAAATTAGGAAGTCATCATATGTCCTATTTGTCTCTCGCACTAGTGCAAATCCTCAATCACTTATTTCACCTAAAGGTTTTGACTCTTTGAAGCTTGCGTTCATCCATCAAAACAAGTAAGCAACCTAACTGTTTGTTGTGTTCTAATATGTATTTGCTAGGAGAGTCTCGTCTTCCCTCTGATTTATTTTATGTATTGATTTGAGGAAAATAAAGTTAGGGTTTAGTTAGAAAATTTGTGATTTATGATATGGAGTTTGTGGTATGCAATTTGTAATATGGAATTTGTAAATTAATTCATACTCTTTGTAGGTGATTATTATGAGGAAGACTACTACCATTGATACTTTTTTTTAAGAGAAAGAATGGTGAGTCTTTGTCTTCTTCTACTCCTAATGTTGAATTGTCAAATATTGAGACTCCTCAAAGTCTCCTAGAATTGAAAATAAAGAGATAGTTAAAGAAGTTGATATTGCTTCATTGGAAAGAGATCATGCACTACACCCTCCAATATAAGAATATCCTATAAATCAACAAGATGAAATTCTTGTGCTTGTCTAAAACTTGGTCCATTTCAATTCAAACTTCAAAATTACCCTTTTTCTAGGTCAAAAAAAAGATTCGACGTCATTTTTGTCCTTCTTGGTTTGATTTGTATCCATCTTGGTTAAGGTATTCTCCAAGTATAGATGCTGCATTTTGTTTACCTTGTTATTTATTTAGTAAACCAAGTGGTAGTGGTTGTTTTGGACTTAATACATTTGTTGTTAAGGGATTTGAAAATTGGAAAAAGGTTAATGATGGAAAAAAATGTGCCTTTTTACGCCATGTTGGGAAAAATGTTATCTCAATGCATAAAAATGTTGTGAGTTCATGTAGTGATCTTATGAACCAATCTCAATATATTGAGACATTGGTTGAAAAACTTACTTCTCAGAAGATTGCAACTAATCGTTTGAGACTACGAGTTTTTGTGGATGTAAGAAGATGGCTTGCTCTTTAAGGATGTACTTTTAGAGGTCATGATGAAAACTTAGATTTATTTAATCAAGGTAATTTTCTTGAGATGATAAGGTGTTTAACTTTCAAGAAGTTGCAATGGTTGTTTTAGAAAAAGCTCCTCAAAATGCATCATATAGTTCCCCTCAAATTTAAAAGGAAATTATTCATGTTTTCTCTCAAAAGGTAAAGAACACAATACGGGAAGAAATTTCTAATGCCAAGTTTTGTCTTATTGTTGATGAAGCTAGTGATGTATCTAAAAAAGAGCATATGACTATTGTTTTGAGATACGTCGATAAAGATGGTTTTATATGGGAAAGGTTTTTCAGTCTCGTACATGTAGAAGATACAAGTGCTAAGACTTTGAAACAAGGAATACTCAACACTTTTCGTCACCATAATCTTGACATTCAAAATATTTGAGGACAAGGCTGTGATGGAGCTAGCAATATGTCAGGTGAATGGAGTGGATTGCAGGATTTAATTTGCGTTGAGTGCCTATATGCTTATTATGTCCATTACTTAGCTCATCGCCTTCAACTTGCCCTAATTGCTGCATCTCATGAGGTAAAACATGTTCATCATTTTTTTGAAAAATTAAATTTCATAATTAATATTTCTACTTCTTCTTGTAAGCGTAATGATGAGTTAAGGGTTTCCTAAACCAATGAAATTGCAAGAATGATCGCTATTGATGAACTCGAATCAAGACTTGGTCTTAATCAGATTGGTACTTTGCAATAAACTGGAGCTACTTGTTGAAGTTCTCATTACAATTCCATATGCAACTCGTTTAAAATGTTTCAAGCCACATGTGAAGTTCTTGACAATATTTCTAATGAAGGGAAGACAACATCATATCATGGAGATGCAAATAATGCATACTCATCATTGACGTCTTTTGATTTTGTCATTATGTTGCACCTTATGAAATAAATTATGGGTATTACTAAAGTCCTTTGTCAAGCTTTCCAATGAGAATCTCAAGATATTTCAAATGCTTTACATCTTGTTTCAACCACAAAAGAATTACTTCAGAAATTAAGAGAGACAGGTTGGGATGCTTTCTTGATTTATGTTCAAGAATTTTGCATAAAACATGACATTGACATTCCAAATATGAGTGCAAAATATATTGCAAAGAAAGGTCATGCTCAAAATGAACAAAGTGATCCAAGAATTGAATAGCAAGTTCAATGATAATACTGTTTAATTACTTGCTTTGATCATGGCTTTAGATCCAAGAAACGAGTGCAAGTCATTTAATAGTGATAATATTTGTAAACTGGTTGATAAATTTTATTCTCAAGATTTCACAAAACAGGAAAAATTGCATTTGAAGATGGAGTTACAACATTTTGAGCTTGACATTTCTAAACATCTAGATCTGATTAATTTATCAAATACGTCTGAATTATGTCAAGTGCTAGCAAGAACTGGAAAGTCCATCATTTACCTTCTTATTGATAGAGTGATTAGACTTATACTCACTCTTCTAGTTTATACAGGAACTATTGAAAGATCTTTCTTTACTATGAAGATAATCATGAATAGGCTTCGAAATAGAATGGAAGACCAATTTCTTGATGAATCTTTGATTATATACATTGAAAAAGAAATTGTTTTGAGTTTTAGCATGGATTCAATTATAGATGAGGTTAACAATGTGAAAAAATGTAGAATAAGAGTCAAGTAAAGTTATCTTAATTTTGTGATAGATTTCATTCAATTTTTTATAAATTAGGTCTGTATTAAATTTCAAGTATTCTTATTTTTTTATATAATGTTTTTAATTCTCGCCCCCCCCCCCCCCCCAGTCATTAAAATTCTTGGCTCCACCATGGTAAGTACATGTGGTTTCTCTGAGATAGTTATGGGTTCTCATGAGTACTGTAAAGAGTTACTGTAATAACCCATATAGTTATGCATTAAATAATAATAAATTAAATTAATTAATCTATAATGGCTCAAGAAATTAAAATAAATAAATAAATTAAATTATATGTTTATAAGCTAATTATATATTTACTATTTATTGTAGCTGGGTTTCAAGTTGAAGCTAGTAGCTTGATGGTATTGGGGATGGTCAGTGATTCCTTTGGTCTTGGGTTTGATTCCTCACTAGGGCAAGTTGTGTTTCTACTTTTGCCTCAACTCAGTGGAAATTATTAACATGCCCTTATGTGTAAAAAAAAAAAAGGAATGGGAACTTCAGATTTTGTTGCATCGCCCGATCGAGAAACGAAGATAAATGAGACTTGTGTTTTTTCTTCAGCAACCCTAGCCGTCGTACAAATCCGCCCTTCATCCTTCCCATCCGCGTTCCGCCATCGTCGCTGGTCCGTTTGCCGCTGGTGTCTGTCTCGTCTGGTCGGAACTTTCTCTATAGTTATCTTTCTTTGTTTCGTTTTGGATCTGCTCCGGTTCGCTGGTTCTGTCCATTTTGGTGAGAGAAAGAGCGTAGAAAAAGCTTCTTGACCTGAAGCTCCAAACCCCAACCTCATTTGCTCCTTCCTCTGTCCTCTGGTTAAATTGTCCTTCCCTCTCTGATTTCAGAATCTGATAGTTATTTTTTCCTTCAATCTTTGTGTAGCTGAAGGTGTAATTTCGTTTTGAATCTTCTCCTCATCCTTGCTCGACGTGTTATAGGGATGGTTGAAGCTTGATTTGGGGCGTGCGAAGAAAGTAAGTAATGTTAAAACTTGTAAGGAGTAAATGACAGAAATTAGATGACCTCAGATGAGTGAATAACGTCCCAATTAATTTATGAATAAGTTTTTCCTTTTTCTCAATCTACAGTTTAAAATAGTTTCACATGTATTTTAACATAATTCTTCTTGTGATCTTAATTGTGTTGTCATTTGAAGTATTTTAGTTATTCTAGTTTTTTTTTTGAAAGAAAGTTGTATTTACTAATATTTTTTGTATCTTAATTATAATATTTGAATCTTTAACCTAGTTAGTGAAATATTTAATCAATGTGTTTTATGCATGCATACAGTGAAAAGATTTTCAAAATGGAAAATAAGACAGAATATGATGAAGAATAAAGAATGTTTATGTACGGAATTTGGAAAGGTATAGTTTTGAGGTATTGTTTATGAGCTTTCATGTTGGGGCATTCTATTATGTTATATTTGATGAGTTATCACGGTATTGCAAGAAGGACTTTTTATTGCTTTGATAAAATGGCCCCAGGCATGCTTGAAAATGTTTTTGAGAGAACTGAATATAGAATGCTAGTCAATAGCAGTAGTACTGTTAGTCCTTGGTGCACCATGGTTAACCTCGAGCTCGCTTGATATTCGTGAGATTCATTCTCACACTTGTTATTTGTGGGTCTTGTACCTGCGCTTGTTTCGTAGCATTGTGTTGCGCTTGATTATTTACCCTCGTGGACTGTGTGTTCATGGTTGTTTTCGTGGCCTCTATGTCACGCTTAGTTATTTTCCCTCGTGGATTGTGTGTCCATGCTTGTTATTCCATTCTGTTGAGGTCCTATGGAAAGATGAAGTTTGAGAATTATGATTTAAATTGAGTATTTTAAATCAAATGTTTTACTATGTACTTGGATTTATTTTATTATCGATATTTTATGTAGTTTCAAACATATGTTTGTGATTAAGATTTCGTACTTGGAAGTAGAAATTAACTGTTATCTCTTTATTATATACTCTCTTTCTATCAATTTATTTGTTTTAGTATTTGAAAGTGCAGCCAAATACCCAAGAGGGGGGGTGAATTGGGTATTTTAAAAATTTCAGAGATAGGCTCTGTTTTGAAATGATAAAACAGGGGTAAACAGAGAAAGGAGAAGAGAAGCTAAACACGAGAGATTTATATTGGTTCGGTCTTAACCACTTGACCTACGTCAAGTCCCTAGACTCTCTGGGATTTGCACTATATCAAAGATTACACACTCTGCACTCAAGAAGTGATTCTCTCACTAGAACTCACTCCCCCTTACAAGTTGTAATCAATGAATCCCCAAATCACCAAGTCCCCTTGAATTGTGATTCCTTTACAATAAATGAATAATCAGAAGTAATACTCTCTCAAAGAGCAGATATAAATGAACACTGAAGCTCTTGTATCAAAAGATACTATACAGATGAAAACTGAAGAGAATAAATGAAAAACTTGAATGCAATTCACTCTCAGTTGTTGTGGTTGTTGGAAAGACTTGAATGCTCTTCTATTTATACTCAGAGATCATTAAATGACCGTTGCTTTCCAATTAGATCCGTTGGAGAAGTTGTTCCAAGGTTAAGAAGTGGTTTAGGCACCTTCTCTCTCTTGTTTACTCTTAATCCAGCTGACTAGATGATCAGAGTTGACTCTCTGCGAATTAATCCGTTGGAGAAGAGTTTACTTGTTGTGGAAAACATTCTTTAATGCTCTGTAGGCGTGTGCAGTTGGATTAGCTGAAAGAATACAACTTTTCTGGACTGCATTTATTGTGCTGACATGCCTTTTTGCTTTTGCTGAGATCTTCAATAAACTTTCGTTAATATGTCTAAAACTCATCAAGAAAGTGGTTAAATATATCTAGGAACATAGAGGATTAATACTGGAAAGTATTATGACCAAACAAGACAGATTTATGAAATCGCGAAATTCAAATTTCAAACTCAGTACAGAAACCTCAAGGTTTGTTCATCAAACCTCGAGTTTTGGACTTGGTATGTGGATCTGGATTTATGTCCAAAACATCAAAACTTGAGGTTTCAAAGCAAAACTGGAGGTTTTCAAAACTTTGAAATGCTCGATGTTCTCTGCCTGGGAAAACCTCGAGGTTTCATTACAAACCTCGAGTTTTCACTCAAGTTGGAAAGTTTTGAAAAATTCTCTCAAATGTAAAACCTTGAGGTTTCATTTGAAACCTCGAGTTTTTAACTCAGTGAAAAAAAACTTGTTTGCTCTTTGTCTTGTAAAACCTCGAGTTTTCCATACAAAACTTGAGTTTTGTTCAAATATGAAAATTTTGAGATTTTGCTCTAGGACAGAAACCTCGAGGTTTCAAAACCAAACTCAAGGTTTTGAAACCTTAAAAAATTCAGTTGCTCTCTGCCTGGACAAAACTCGAGGTTTTTATCAAAACCTCGAGTTTTCACACTTTGTGAAAACTTAAGTCATTTTCTGACAAATCCCAAAACTAGAGGTTTTCTCTTAAAACTGGAGGTTTTCTCTTAAAACAGGAGGTTTTGTAAAACGTAAAAGTCTAAGTGTTTTCATTCTCCACAAAACTCGAGGTTTTGTCCAAAACCTCGAGTTTTCACTCAATGTGAAAACTTTGAGAAAATCTTGCTGTACTCAAACCTTGAGGTTTCCTCCCAAAACTGTAGGTTTTGAAACTTGGTTGAAAACTACGTTTTCTGTCTTAGTCAAAACATCGAGGTTTCTTGCCAAACCTCGAGTTTTCTCAAAAACTTGTGAAAAATGAAGTTTCAAATCAAAACGCAAAACTTGAGGTTTTATTTGAAAACTGGAGGTTTTGAGTTGTTCAGTTTCTGAGAGACTCTCTGTGTGACAAAACCTCGAGTTTTGCATTTTCTCAGAAAACTTGAGAAGTCTCTGTGTTTGAAAACCTCGAGTTTTCTCTGGAAACCTCGAGTTTTCTATAATCTCAGAAAGCTTGAGTTTCTCTCTATAAGGCCAAACCTCGAGGTTTCTCTGCAAACCTTGAGTTTTGCTCTCACAGTGAGTTTTACACAGTTGACAGCAAAACTTCAAACTTTGTTTACAATTATTGGCAATCATCAAAACCCTTAGAGAACTAACAATATTTTGGTTATATTCATTAATGGGATGTTATTCACTGAAAAATTATTTTTGGTCTTAGATAGTGCAGCTGACTTTGTTCCTCTTGCTGATCATTGAAGGTCCATAATGTTGTTTGAAGTTGAATCGTCATGTTGAAAATTCCTATTAATGTAAAATTCACACCTATGTATTTGTTGTTGTAATTTAGCTGCTCCATGTATGCTATAGATAGGATCCACACTTGATTTGCATGTTTTGTATTTGTTGATAAAAAGTAGAGCTCCTCTTGACAATATCAGGCTTTTGTAGAATTTTTGGTAGGTCATCCCTTAATTTTCAAAGAGTGACAGTTATGGTATAACTCATTGTTGGGATCCATACACGCAGCGAAAGGATTTCACCCATTAAAATCTTATGAATCCTATAGGAGGATCCATCAACGTGTTTAAGTCGGGTTAGAAAAGAACTGTACCTTTCAAGCTTGTGAGCGTCTCATTCAATTCGAACTCGTGTGCGTCCTATAGCCGACTTTATAAATCCACTCCCTCTACCGATATCCACACCGAACAGCACTCCAACACGGACAACAGCGTGCTAGTGCCTTCAAGATTTACATCTTGCATCTTTCTCTCTCTAAGGTTTTTCGTGGCTTTATTGTTCGTTCATTCTTCTAATACGACTAGATCATTATCTCTTATAGAGTTTATAAAACCCTAATGAGCCGTATTAAAATATTCAAAATTAATCTAAATTAATCTCGAATTTCGAATTTGGATTAAAATAATATATTAATTAAATCTATCTAATAGATCTAATCTAATCTATTTATTTAACCCGAATTAAAAGCCTGCTGATTTAATTTATCCCTATAAATTATATCTGAGATATGATATTTATCTATTTAATTAAATCTGAGATACTATATCTCAATTCAAATTAAATTAGATATATGATATCTTTATTCGAAAATTAAATCTGAGATACAATATCTCTATTTGTTTCAGATATTTAATTTATCAAATAAATTAAATACAAAACAAATATTATATAATAATATTATAATCTCTATTAAATAATATTATTATATTATTTTCAAATTTAATATATATATATATATATATATATATATATCTATCTATCCTAGATTAAATATAGTATTCATTAAATCTTAGACATATCTAAGATTCAATGAATTTGGACACTTTTGCTTGTGCTGGGTTATTCTTGTGTACGACCCTGCAGCCCACATGAGATTGGCAACAAGCCAGTACTGTACCAGCCTACAAGTCGTAAGCGACCTCTAGCAAGAGATTGCGACTACCCAATTCATATGGGGATCAATGATATACAACCTATCATACAATCATGTCACATCCCTTTTGTCACGTGATAATTTGGTCAAGGATGAGACATGGATAATGTCAACATCCTGTTCTTGACCATTACTTTCTCGATTCTTGAGTAGTATAACAATTGAAATGGAAACGCCTTTTCATCGTAGTATGACCCCTTTCCATCGTAGTATGACCATACATTTCTCAGACTCACTCATTGAGGGGCCCAATATTATCTCTCTACAAATGTGAGGGACAAATTTCATCTTGACCATTCACATTCCTCTGCATGAAAACCACTAATCTCGATCCAAGACTTTATCATCACCTGGTCAAAGGTGACTTTTGACTAGGTCAAAGATCAGCGACTCTTCATGCAGGAATCCATGATGATCTCCGGTCAAAGGGCATTGTGACGTAGTTTTATATGAGATAAGCTTATGACTTAATCCATGCAACTTTCTCATAGTGGGTCGATCCAGCACCTTGTACTCTTACAAGTGCTTATGACTTTGATTCGTATCTCCATACCTTATGTTACACCCCTACTGGCCTCGCCCTTTTGGGTGGCGGGTTAGAGGGATTCCTTTTACTTGTTACCTTTCCTTCATTATTAAGTCCATTTAATACATATTAGAGTTGTCACAGCAGGGCATTTGACTGGTTTGGACAACTACTATACTGGTAAAAGTAAAATAAACAGAAAATATAAGTCTCCGAAGGGTTAAGATACAGTCATTTGACAAAAAATACCAAAATAATAGGTACAGTCATCCCAAAATATTAAATACATAACATGATAGTGCCTCCCCTATCCTTCACCAGCACCGCTATCCTACTTCTGCAAAAAGGCTCTATACCAATAAAAGCTTCTGGAGTCCAGTGTTGGCCTCCAGAGTAACCGTCAGTACTCAAATACTATATTGTAGAGTGTATGCTGGTAACCATATGAGATATGAAAACACAAATAATATGCCAAACATGCCACATAGGCAAACAAAAATTTACACAATAACCACACATCACAATCCGTAGAACCCGTACAGCTGCCTTACCATGGCAAGCCTCGGACTTACTGGATTCAGAACCCGTAAAGCCGCCCTTACCAGGCCAGCCCCGGACTAATCCTTATGGTTTAGGAGAGAGAGAGCTTTCATCCTTGGGCCTTGCTTTGGCTATGGAAACTTGGTTGAAACCTTCTCTCTTCCCTCTGCAATTTCGTGCTCCTCATGGTTTAGGGGAGAGAGAGAGAGAGCTTTTGTCCTTTTAAATAATTAAAAGAATCCATGCAGTCTGAAATGACTGGTGTAAATTCCTGTCCAGTAATTAATGAATTTCATATGGCTTTGACTTAATTCCCAAGAATCCCAAAGAATTATAGAAGGCGTACATGTGGCACATTCTCATCCAAGTTTGGCAGATTTTTACTTTTCAAATGGTGAAAATTACTCATTTTGACCCAATCGGTAGGGCCCACATCTTGTCTAATGGACTGATTGACTTTACTTTTTCTCCAAGAAAAATTCCAGAGGGTGCTAGGTCTACTGAGTGGCGTGCCCCTTTCAAAATATCTAGATTTTTACTTTTCATTTGGAGAAAATTACCTACTTTGGCCTGGAATTTCTGAAAATTACCAATTTTGGCCTGAAACTTCTTTATCATTCTTTTCTTTTTCCCCAAGTTTTCTAGAGTCTTCCTAAGCCATGTGGCGCCATTTTGGGCCCACAAATCAGATCCCATGATTTTTATTTTATTTTTCCCAATTTATCTGATTTATTCCCTTTTTATCTAGAAAGTGGGACCCACACTTTGACTTTTTGACTGATTTTGCTTTTCTTTTCCTCCAAGTAAATTTTTATAATTATAATAGGTGGCGCATCGTGGGTCCACCAAGTTTGCCCTCTTGCTTTTATCTGACTTTCCTACCTTATCTGGTCCAATCTCCTTCCACCAGTCCACGCTGGGCCCTGCTAGTTAACAAGGTGCTTCCTTTTATACTTTTCTTCAGTTTTACAGTCACTTTCCCCTGATTGCCCATTCATATGTGGTGCCATCTTGACTCCCCAATATGGCCCTACATTTGATATCCTGTGGGACCCGTATTTTGTGTTTGGGCCAGAGTACAAATGAAATCATCTATTTTTCCTTCTCTCTCTTGAGTGGACGAAATTCAATGCTTAAGGGTTAAGGAATTGACTTTTCTACCCTTGTAATCATTACTAACTTTTTGCTTTTTAACCTCGCAGCGACACGTGTTCTCGGGTAATTATTACAGCTAACTTTTCATTCTTATTTCTTCAAAAAAAAAAAAACGTAGGAATTCCTTACCTGACTAGGAAATGTCATGTTCACAATCATTTTAGCACATTTTTGCTTAGCTAATCATCCCATACCTTAGGGCATAGCTAAATGACATTTTTTCCAACTAATTAACACCGTATAGGTCTTATGTGCCCCTTTTTCTATTGACACTTTAATTCCATGGTTTATACACATTAGGTCTACTAGCCTGCATAACCGAGTTACATAGTCCCTTAAAGGCTTCCTTTCTCTCATCATTTTTGCAACTCTTCCCAAGCCGTGCTTAGTCATCTACGTACTTTAGGCTTATTCTTAATTCTTAGGTCCAAAATTCAGGATATTACATTTCTCCCCCCGTAAAATAAATTTCGTTCTTGAAATTTGAACATTTATACCTCGGGGAATCATTTTGACCACTCAATTTATTCTTTTTCTATAAATACTAAGAAGATCTGAAACATAGTCATCAGACAATAGTTTCATTTATTTTGGGGATGTGCATTCTCCCCAAGCCCACATCACAATCATACACTACTATCTTTTATCTTGTACCCAGGTGTAGTACTTAATCACACAAGACCAACTGTCTGTTTTCACAACACTTGGTTACACAAGCCTTACTACTTGTTCATTTTCCCACTTGGTCTATCACATACTGGCCTTCTGGCTTAGTCTATTATCATAGCGTGGGACTTTCTAGCCTTACCGCTTAGGGAATCACCCTAAGGTTTTAGGCATCTCATCTTTCACTTGGTACAGTTCAAATGTTTTGCTAGCTTCAAGATATACTCTAGACTCACTGGTCTAAAGTTACCATACCAATTAATATTCCATGCAGTGCTAAGCAATCACAGGTCTTACAGCCTAGGGACACCGCTCATGCAAATTCGCACATCGGGTCTTACTGCCTTGAGCCTCTCACTACTACAAAATATGGATACTACTACCCTAAAAGACGTCCTTTTTTTAAAAAAAAAGGAAGTAAAAAATGAAGGCAGCGACATTGTCGTAATTATTTACTCGAGTTTTAGACTTTAGACAACCCAAATATAAATTTAGGATGTCTAAAAAAATAATTTTGGAATTTGGGCTACCTGAATTTAATTCAGGTCGCCAATTTTGGAAATTTGGGCGACCTGAAATAAATTCAGGTCTCCAATTTTGGAATTTGGGCGACCTGGAATAAATTCAGGTTACCTTAATTCCTGAAATTTCTTTTGGGCGCCAAAAAAATTCCTAAATAGCGCCAATTTTTTTTTTTCTACAATTTGGGAATTTTGGCGACCTGAAATAAATTCAAGTCGCCAATTTTGGAATTTGGGCGACCTGAAATAAATTTAGGTCGCCTTAATTCCTGAAATTTCTTTTGGAAGCCAAAAAAATTCCTAAATAGCGCCAATTTTTTTTTTTTTTTACAATTTGGGAATTATGGCGAACTGAAATAAATTCAGGTCGCCAATTTTGGAATTTAGGCGACCTGAATTTAATTCAAGTCGCCAATTTTGGAATTTGGGTGACCTGAAATAAATTCAGGTCGCCTTAATTCCTGAAATTTCCTTTGGGCGCCAAAAAAATTCCTAAATAGCAACAATCTTTTTTATTTTTATTTTTTTAACAATTTGGGAATTTTGGCGACCTGAATTTAATTCAGGTCGCCATTTTGGAAATTTTGGCAACCTGAAATAAATTTTGGTTGCCAATTTTGGAATTTAGGCGACCTGAATTTAATTCAGGTTGCCAATTTTGGAATTTGGGCGACCTGAAATAAATTCAGGCTGCCTTAATTCCTGAAATTTATTTGGGTGTCAATTAAATTCAAATCACAGCCCCAGCCCCTCAGTCTCATTCTCTCATTTTACCATCGTGTTTCTTTATCCTCCCACCGTCGACTTCACGCTGTTAGTTCCCCTATGTGTTTTGATGATAACCAACAATTGTAAACTCACTTGGAAGTTTTGTCTTTGGTAAAAACTTGTTGTCAAAGACAAACTCGAGTATTGTTCTCAATACTCGAGTATTGACTTGACAAAGAATTGCTCAAATCCTCTTTCACGAAGCAATACTCAAGTATTGGAAGCAATACTCGAGTATTGGACTTACAGAGAGCACTCCAAGTTTTCACCTTGAGACAATACTCAAGTATTGATATGAATACTCGAGTATTGAACACTCAAGTATTCAATTGAATACTCAAGTATTGACTTGACAGAGAGTTGCTCAAATCCTCTTTCACGAAGCAATACTCAAGTATTGGAAGCAATACTCGAGTATTGGACTTATAGAGAGCACTCCAAGTTTTCACCCTGAGACAGTACTCAAGTATTGGTTGCAATACTCGAGTATTGGACTTACAGAGAGTACTCCAAGTTTTCACCTTAGGACAATACTCAAGTATTGGTTGCAATACTCGAGTATTGAACACACAGAGAGAATTTCAACATTGACATAAGTTCTCAATACTCAAGTATTCAAGTTGAATACTCAAGTATTGATCATACAGAGAGACATCAAAGTTTTACACCTCATGAATACTCGAGTATTGATTTTACATACTCGAGTATTGGACTTTTACAAAGTTTTTCAAATCAACATTTGTTTATGAATACTCAAGTATTCATTTGAAAACTCAAGTATTGACATGGAAAAACTCCACAAAATTTTCAAATGAGTGCATACTTGAGTATTGATTTGAAAACTCGAGTATTGGGCATACAGAGAGCTTTTTCTCTTGTCAATAACTTGAATACTCGAGTATTGTCCTTAAGGTCCAAAGTTCACATCACAATGATTTCTCTCTGGATGATGAATAATCAAGTATCAGGATGGATACTCAAGTATTGACTTAAGTGCACAATGACATACTCGAGTATTGATGAACATACTCAAGTATTGAACGCTAAACTTGAAAATCAAATCTGACGAATTTTTGGAATCATCTTATTTGATCTTAATACTTTCTCTTATCATTCTTCTATATTCTTAGCTATGTTTAACCATCTTTTTAATGAGTTTCAGACAGATCAACGAAAGTTAATTGAAGGTTAGGGGAAAAGCAAAAAGGTAGTTCAAAACATTAAATGCTAAACAAAAAGTTGCTCCTTTTTGGATAATCCAACTGCACACGCCTACAAAGCATTTAAGAATGATTTCTACAACAAGCAAACTCTTCTTCAACGGACTAATTCATAGAGAGTCAACTCTGCTTGCTTGGACAACTGGATTAAGCTAAGTTTAGAGAGAGAAGATGCCAAAACCACTTCCTAAACATGGCAGAGCTTCTCCAATGGATCTATTGGGATAGCAACGGTCATATATTGATCTCTACCTATAAATAGAAGACAAATTCAAGCAGAAAAACGTGGAGAAACAAGTTTACACTTCCAACATGCTGATACTCTGCTCTCATATCTCTTACAGTTTGTTTTCCATGTCTAGATGACTTAGAGAGTGTAGTAATTTGTATTTGACCTTCAGTGTTTATCTATTCACTTCTAAGAGAGGAGATTTATTGTAATCATTCTATTCTTCTGAGAGTTACTCAAGATTGGGTGATCTTGAGTGGGAAACACATTGTGTTGATCACAACTTGTAAGGGGGAGTGAATCCTAGTGAGAGGATTACTTCGAGTACAGAGTATGTAATCAAGCGGTGTGTTGATTACAGTTTGTAAGGGGGAGTGAATCCTAGTGAGATGATTACTTCAGTTACAGAACGTGTAATCAGATTGAAAGAAGATAGTGGATTGAAAATCCCAAGTGAAGCTTGGGGACTGGATGTAGGTCAAGGATAAGGCCGAACCAGTATAAATTAGTTTGCACATTCTCTTCCCTTATCTCTTACATTTCCATCATATATGTTTGAATGTGTATACATATTTAAATGTGTGGTTATTGCTTTCTAAACTAATTTCAGTCAGTTACAAAAAGAGTTTCAAAGTTCCTAAATTTTTATACTTCACCCAATTCACCCCCTTCTTGGGTTCAGCCGGTTCTTACACACGCCTCTTCATCATCCCTCTTCCATGCCGTCGTCACAATTCACCGTCGCCCACAGATCATCGTCATTGTAGTTCGCTGTTGCTAACTGTCGCTTGCTCACCTCCCAGCTCACCGCCGCTTACTCGCCTCCCAGCTCGCCACCGCTCACTCGTCGTCCTAGCTTGGATCAAGCATGGAATGAACCACCGCTCACCATCCCAACTCAGGTCTTAGGTCTCAAATTCCTTCCTTCCCTCCTCGGAACCGCCGCGTCCGACTAGCATCTCGATTGAGCCGTCGATCTGTACAGTGACGCCCTCTATCTTCAGGTTCATCCAAATGGAATGGAATGGGATCTGGATTTTGTTCTTCTTCTGATTAATATATATGAAATGTTGGATCTGTTGCTCTGATTTTAGATATGTTAGATTTGTATTTTTTGTTCCAGATTGTTGTTTCTGTTAGTCTGATTTTAGATTTATTAGTGTGAGAGTTAGATCTGTATTTTTGGTTCTAGATTGCCATCGATCTATATTGTGATCTGTACTATCGCGTTTTTCATCTACATCTCTGATTGTTATTATCGCATTATTTTTTGTTCTAGATTGCCATCAATCACTATGATCTGTCTAGGTTTATTTTTTAAAAAAAATTTGGTGCTACATAAGGCGACCTGAATGGTATTCAGGTCGACTCTTATGAGGCGACCTGAATATAATTTAGTTCGCCAAATATGATAAAAACAACGAGACCCTCCTAGACGTCCCTCTAAAAATGGACGTTAATTAGGTCTTATTTAGGTCGTTTTTTAGGTATTTTGTAGTAGTGTCTGCTCATTTATTTCATTTGAGTTTCCTCAATATTAAAAACTCAGACGATTTTCCTCTTGCTTAGCACGGTAACTGGTAAATACCATCACATTTAACCAATCAGATTTGTAGACCATCCCATCAGTTTCTGTTCCTAGATCAACATAATAACCAACTGCATCGCTTTTCATTTCAATACCATAGCAATGACAGTCATGTCACTGCTTACTATGTTGTCTCATACTCAACATTTCAAATTTCAAATTTTCACATATTTGAAAATCTCTGTGGCTGCATTTCATTTTCATAATCACACAAAATAGTATTTTCACATTTTCAAATTTGATCGCTGCCAACTCAAATTTTCATGGAAACCATTCACTGCTGGACTATTTTCAGAAAATATTTACTACCAGCATACATTATTGAGCGGGATTATTCATTTCACAAATTCAACATTGAAAAGATCTTGCCACCACTTCAATCTTTCAATACAGAGGTACATCTCAATACTTTCATATACAAACCACTGCACTTGTCAGCCAATGTGGGAGATTTTCTGTCCCTTCTCGAGACCCAGTGTCCACACTAGCATATACAACAACAGGCAACCCACCAGAATCCCATACCCGGGACAAGGACCATCGTCCACAGAGCATTGCTCCAAATGCCTGCGTGGGTGCCGGCCAAACAAGGCAAAACACGTGCCTCTATAAGGCGAAATTACTCAGATTGGGTGCACACACTACTGGTGCGAGTATCAATTTCTCAAAAACTAATCCCCTCAAAAGAATTTCCAACAATGGCTAGCGATTTCAAAATATTTCAAACACATCTGGCAAGATCCAGCAAACTGAGTATGTTCACAACAATTTCTGACCTCTTCCAATTTCGTACTGCTCCCAACACAACACAGTTCAAAACTCAATTTCAAATTTGGGCTCCATTAGGACCCTACTTATGAGACAACATAGTTCAAGTACAACCATTTCAAATTGTTCTCAAATTTTGAAAAACATTTCATTTGGAAATTTAGTTCAGAAAAATTTAATTTCATAACTTCATATACATAGCAGATGCATTGGTAAATTGAAAACTCAATTTTCACATATACCAGGAACCAGACAACTGACATAGAACATCATCAATTCCAATTACATCTCGACTCTATCCTTGGCTACTCAAGCCATTCAGAAGATACTCAGTCTATTCCATTTTCCTTTGTCAAGCCATTCCAGAATAATGTCTGTATCTCTTAGGCTTATAATCTTTTTGGCACTCTGCCTGGTATTCATGGTCTAATAGTTGTGGGCTCCTTTTAGTCTATGATCATACCAGTCACATAGGACTTAGGGTCTTCTCATTGATCACATATCCAATTCAATGACCTGGAATCATACCATTTTAGTAAGTCTTATTGCCCACTGTATTTGTGTATCATAGTTTATGCCAATAATACATATAACACTGGAGCACCCCATAGCAATACCTCGATATCAAATAATCCTCATTTGGGGTCGTTCTTGTTAGTTCTCTATGTGTTTTAATGATAACTGACAATTGTAAATATGAAATTGAAGTTTGTTTTAAGTAAGTTGAAAAACTTGCTGTCAAAGACAAACTCGAGTTTTGGATTCAAAACTTGAGTTTTGGTCTTACAGAGAGAACTCCAAGTTCTTCACATTTAGACAAACTCCAGTTTTCATGACATAGAGACTCTACAATATTTTCTAAAGTAAGCAAAACTTCAGTTTGTGTTAGTAAACTCGAGTTTTGGGCATACAGAGAGCCTCTAATGTTTTAAGCATAAGAAAACTCCAATTTTGGTATAAAACTCCAGTTTTCACTTAACCAAGAGTTTTCTAAGTTTTCCAAAGTTTTGAGAAAACTCGAGTTTATATCTTGAAACTTGAGTTTAGGTTTAACAGAGAACTTACATGTTTTATTCACTTTGAGAAAACTCCAGTTTGTTTTAGAAACTCCAGTTTTCACTTGATAGAGAGTTTTCAAAGGTTTTCAACTTTAAATGAAAACTCGAGTTTATATTTAGAAACTCGAGTTTTGTCCAAGCCGAGAGCTTTGCTCATTTCAGTATTTTTGAAAACTCTAGTTTACATTGAAAACTCCAGTTTCGAGCTTTTGGACTTAAACATATTTTTCACTATAAAAGTCCAAAACTCAAGTTTGTCATTAATAAACACGAGTTTTGCTCGTGTTCCAAAATGTGTTTCAAAGATAAAGTCGCGACATTTGTCTCTGGAAGAAGAAAACTCGAGTTTCAGTTGGAAACTCCGTTTTGTCTTCTGAACATAGTTACAAACTCTAGTTTTGAAAAACAAACTCGAGTTTGTGTCACTGAGTTTGAAATTTTAATATGACGAATTTATGTAACCTTCATGTTTGATCTTAATAGTTGGAAACTATTCCTAGCTATGTTTAATCACTTTCTTAGTAAGTTTCAGATGATTTAGAGGACATTAAGTGAAGGTTAAAAGCAAAAGCAAAAAGTGATGTTAGCACATTAAATGCAAAATCTAGAAAACTTGCATCCTTTGGGACAATCATTCTACACACGTTGCAAAGGGATTAATGTCTCCTTTCCACATCCAGTAGTTGCTCTTCCAACGGATTAATATTCAAGAAGTCAACCATAAACTTCTGTGCAACTGGATTAAGCAAAGAGTAGAGAGAGAATAAGACCTAAGCTCATCCTAATCCTTCCTGAATGTTTCCAACGGTTACATTAGGGATTTCAATGGTCATTTAATGCTCTCTTGAAATAGATAGAGCAACATTCAATTCTTCTCAACAACCAATCTGCTAAAAACGAATTGCATTCAAGTTTACCAACTACTCTTTCAGTTTTCACTTGTAAAGTATCTTTTGATACATTGATCTTCACTGTTATCTTTATCCACTCTTAGAGAGAGTTCATTAATTGTAAATCATTTATTGAGAGTATCTCAAGTTTGGGGACTTGGAGATTGGGTTATTGATTGCAACTTGTAAAGGGAAGTAAGTTTTAGTGAGAGAATTACTCTAGAGTTATAGAGTGTGTAATCATTTGATATAGTGAAATCCCCGAGTGTCTGGAGATTGGACATAGGTTAAGAGGTTGGACCGAACTAGTATAAATCTTCTGTGTCTTGCTACTTCTTTCATACTCTGTTCTACTCTGTTTTAGCGTTCATAAACAGAGCAATTAGAAAAGAATTTTAAAATCCCCAATTCACCCCCCTCTTGGTGATTTGCTACACTTTCAGTTCTGTATATGATCTTTTGATAATGATCTTGCTCCAGACATAGTCACATATTCAACTTCCCTTAATAGGTATTTAATCCACATCTTTTCGGAAACCGACTAGCCACTCCTATATCTACAGCTATCGATCCTAATCATGGGACCAAAACCTATGGCTATCGGGGTTCTAGCTATTATTCGGTTCCATCGAGGCACTAATTCTTAGTCATACATTCTCAAGGAATATTCTTTATTCAAGATCTTTCCCTATGCTGATATAGCAATTAATAACCTCAAAATACCCCATATCATATAGGTACTGTCCTCAAACGTACCTCAAATAACACAGTATCAATCAATATCATCGAGGTTTCTACTCTCAATCATTTTTCTAAGGGAATATCATAAGATTAAAATCATTCCCTAGCAACTAGTATCCTCCAAATACCTCATGCATATTGGTACTATACTCTACTGCCTCATTGCATGTAGATCAATCGAATGCCTAAGGAATCTATTGTTATCAAATCAGATTCCTAGGTTCATCAACCTAATTCTGGAACCTCGACCATACCCAATAAAAATAAACATGCTATGATCATCATGATTCATGGCCGACAACATTCAGGCACTATCCTCAAAATAACCTCGAACCAATAATTGTCAAATTCACAATCAACTCCTAGAACCTCAATATCAGTTAAGCTAAGTAATCATATTACCTCAAAAATACCCAAAATACAAACTAAGATCACGATTCACAATTCCTAGTCTAAACCTCGAAACATTCAAATAATATCAACACTATGCACGAGGTTCTAATTCCATCTCAATCCTCAATCATACCCAAACATTCTGACAATTCAATATTGATTAATTTCTCAGGGTTCCTACTCTTAGTTATTGGAACCTTAATACAATCTTAATCACACTTAACCTAGGCATTCATTTTGCTTAAGATCAGATTTAAGCCTAGCCTTTATCATTACCATGTTCAATCTAACATCCTCATGGCATCTCTATGAATTACCATATGTCATACCTCAAAGAATTCAGGTCTTAAATCATCGAATTTCACATTCCTATGGCACTTCCCAGGAGGTCACCCATCCTAAGAGTTTCTCTCGCCAAGCACGCTTAACTTTAAAGTGCCTATCAGATTGGGGGTACAAATACTGATACAAATCCATATTTTGCTGGATATCGGTAGTTCAAATATTTACAAGCACTAATATGACATATCTACCCCCTAGAGATGCTAGGTATCATCTCTACCGGGGAGCTTAAGTAGTACTAGCTTCTTCATGCAACTCCTTTTTGAGTTCTTGTAACACCGAGTGGGAATTTTACTCGGACCCTGATCTCCATATCAGAGGTCTTAAAGTCAACAATATAACCTACTTTCTGTGCTGTCTTATCCAACCGTGGAGTTTTAACTCACCGGAACTTAACCCTTTTCCTCAGGGTATATGTCCATTTGCTCCATTTGTACAAAATTACTTCAGTACCCTTAACCATCTACCTTTTACCAGTACCATCCAAACCATGCTCTAATACCATAATTGTTACACCCCTACCAGCCTCGCTCTTTCGGGTGGCAGGTTAGAGGGATTCCTTTTACTTGTTACCTTTTCTTCATTATTAAGTTCATTTAATATATATCAGAGTTATCGCAACAAAGCAGTTGACCAGTTTGGACAACTACTTTACTGGTAAAAGTAAAATAAACAGAAAATATAAGTCCTCGAAGGGTTAAGATACAGTCATCCGACAGAAAATACCAAAATAATAGGTACAATCATCCCAAAATATAAAATACATAACATGATAGGGCATCCCCTATCCTTCACTAGCACCGCCATCCTACCTCTGCAAAAGGGCCTTTATAACTCAGGCGTGCTCCTCTGTACCAACAAAAGCTTCTAGAGTCCAGTGTTGGCCTCCAGAGTAACCGTCAGTACTCAAATACTATATGTGTAGAGTGTATGCAAGTAACCATGTCAGATATGAAAACACAAATAATATGCTAAACATGCCACATATGCAAACAAAAATTTACACAATAACCACACATCACAATTTGTAGAACCCGTACAGCTACCTTACCATGGCAAGCCTCGGATTCATTGGATTCACAACCCGTGAAGCCACCCTTACCAGGCCAACCCTGGACTGATCCTTAATCCTACAGTCGCCAATTAAGGCCGGCCTCAGACTGATCGTTCTTAGCTCTAGGAACCATATAACTTTGTATGCATATTTGGCAGAACATATACAAAACACATATGGCAAATACAAACATACAACAAAACAAATAAAGTTACTTGAGTAAAGTGGTTACTACCTGGTGTGCTATACACTGCCTTTAATATTTATTGTGCCTAATGAATTTCCAGCAATACCCTTGACCTAAATAATAACAAAGTACACCATTTTTATAATTTCCAAAAATACCCTTGCATTTTTGTGCCCAATACAAACATACAACAAAACATATAAAGTTACTTGAGTAAAGTGGTTACTACCTGGTGTGCTATACACTGCCTTTAATATTTATTGTGCCCAATGAATTTCCAGCAATACACTTGACCTAAATAATAAAAAAGTACACCATTTTTATAATTTCCAAAAATACCCTTGCATTTTCTTGCTAAATTCTAGCCTCACACAACTTTCCCAAAAAAATCCAGAGTCTGGTCCCACTTCCACGATTTTTAATAAATTCCACAAAAATCATTTTTGCATGAAACCAGCGCCATTTGAACCATTAAAATGTTTATCTTTCAGGAAAAATATTTCCAAAATCCAAAAGTACACTTATTTTGGCATGTAGCCAGTTTTTCACGCTCTAGTCCAGATTCTCTTAGTTGCTCCCTGGTTCAACTTTAGCAATTTTTATCTTTGAGTAGAAAAATCCAAACAACACAAAATTATACATCATGGTGAACCTTGAGATTTCCACTTTCTCTTGTAAAATCTCATATTAAACCAAGTTCATTTGCTATTTTTAAAGCTTAGTTGAAGGTTCACTGCCAAATTTTCCAGAATCAACGATAAGCTTGTTCTTAGGGGTTTTTTGGTGTTTTCGAGTTCATAAACTTAAACTACAACTTAACCCCATACAAAATCATGTTTTAAACACTTTGAGACCATTAAAAAAAATTCCAAAATCAGACCCCAACACCAATCCCCAACCAGTTGAATGAAAACTACAAATTTAAACTAAGTTCCAAAGGTGCGGGTTTTCGGTGTTTACTTGAATCGGAAGTTTGATTGATGATCCTTGGAGCTTGGAGCTTCGAACTTGCTTTGGCTATGGAAACTTGGTTGAAATCTTCTCTCTTCCCTTTGCAATTTCATGCTCCTTATGGTTTAGGAAACAGAGAGCTTTTGTCCTTTTAAATCATTAAAAGAATCCACGCTATCTGAAATAACTAGTGTAAATTCCTGTCCAGTAATTAATGAATTTCATCTGGCTATTTGACTTAATTCCAAGAATCTCCAGAGAATTCCAGAAGGGGTTCATGTGGCGCATTCTCATCCAAGTTTGGCAGATTTTTACTTTTCAAATGGTGAAAATTACTTATTTTGACACAAAACATCTTTTTGACCAACCGGTAGGGCCCACATCCTGTCTAATGGACTGATTGGCTTTACTTTTTCTCCAAGAAAAATTACAGAGGGTTCTAGGTCTGCCAAGTGGTGTGCCCCCTTCAAAATATCTAAATTTTTACTTTTCATTTGGAGAAAATTACCTACTTTGGCCTGGAATTTCTGGAAATTTCCAATTTTGGCCCAAAACTTCTTTATCATTCTTTTCTTTTTCCCCAAGTTTTCTAGACTCTTCCTAAGCCATGTGGCACCATTTTGGGCTGACAAATCAGATCCCATGATTTTTACTTTATTTTCCCCAATTTATCTAATTTATTCCTTTTTTATCCAAAAAGTAGGACTCGCACTTTGACTTTTTGACTGATTTTGCTTTTCTTTTCCTCCAAGTAAATTTTTATAATTATAAGGGCTAGGTGGCTCATCATGGGTCTACCAAGTCTGCCCTCTTGCTTTTATTTGACTTTCCTACCTTATCCGATCCAATCTCCTTCCACCAGTCCACGCTGGGCCCCGCTAGTTAACAGGGTGCTTCCTTTTGTACTTTTCTTCAATTTTTCAGTCATTTTCCCTTGATTGCCCATTCATATGTGGTGCCATCTTGACTCCCCAATATGGCCCTACATTTGTTTCATTCGGTCCAAAAGAAGCCCCTAACTGGTCCCTATTGGTCCCCTTTCTACCGGTTGACATCCTATGAGACCTGTATTTTGTGTTTGGGCCAAAGTACAAGTAAAATCATCTGATTTTTCCTTCTCTCTCTTGGGTGGACGAGATTCAATTTTAAGGGGTAAGGAATTGACTTTTCTACCCCTGTAATCATTACTTACTTTTTGCTTTTTAACCCCACAGCGACACGTGTTCTCAGGTAATTATTACGGCTAACTTTCCATTCTTATTTCTTCAAAACAACGTAGGAATTCCTTACCTAACTAGGAAATGTCATGTGCACACTTATTTTAGCACATTTTTGCTTAGCTAATCATCTCATACCTTAGGGCATAGCTAAATGACATTTTTTCCAACTAATAACACCGTATAGGTCTTCTGTGCCCCTTTTTCCATTGGGACTTTAATTTCATGGTTTATACACATTAGGTTCACTAACCTACATAACCGAGTTACATAGTCCCTTAAAGGCTTCCTATCTCTTGTCATTCTTGCGACTCTTCCCAAGCTGTGCTTAGTCGTCTGCATACTTTAGGCTTATTCTCAATTCTCAGGGTCCAAAATTCAGGATATTACACCTCATCAAAGTCATACTGGTCTTATTTTTTCTTCGCTCCCGCGTAGATGACCGACTAGGGACATTTAGGATAATCTATAAGATACATCCAAGGATACAGTTATCACTATAAACATGCAAATGAAATGATAACGAAATGGAGAATACTTTAAATGATATTAACGTTTAAAGTACAATGACTTACTCCTAAGGCATAATTTCCAACAATACATTCATCCTCAAAAACACTACTACCCTTAGTATCCTTAGATACGTTAACTAGAGCATTATTAAGTAGTTTATCCTTGAAAGAAACCCCCTGATCACTGGATTTTTCTATCAATTGTTCACTTGGATCATCAAGTTTCCCATGCCTCACTTTCTTCTTAACTCTCTTTAAATTCTCTCCATTCTTAATCCCTCCCCCGCTTTTATCCATCAAAATATAAAACAGAACAGATACAAGATTACCATAACTGGAATGAATAGAGTCGGTGAAAGTAAATCAGATAAGAATAGAGTTAGTAAGAGCAGATCCACTTACCTTAGACGCAAAGATGCCAAATCCACTAACTAGAAACATAAATGCTGAGGGGATCTAAGTGAATAGTAGGGAGGAAAGCAGTGAGTGAGAGCAAGGAGCGAGGAACAACAATAGAACTGAGAAGGACGAAGCTCTCTGATGACAAAAGACAGAGGTTCTAATGAGAGTGAAAACAAGAAAAGCGACGAGGGGATCTGAGCGACAAGCAGTAAGGAAAGCAACGAGTGTGAGCAAGGATCGATAAACAACAATAGAACTGAGAAGGACGAAGCCCTTCGACGAGCGAAGACAGAGGTTCTAACGAGAGACGAGTAGCAACAAAGCATCAAATCCCAAGTTATAGAGAGAAGTCAAGAGAAACTTTTATTTTTTTAACCAAGTTCAACATAATCAACAAGAACAAATAAATCTTGCCCTTCCTGACTTAATATCTGAGTATTCATAAAAGTCCCATACCAACTCGATCTTCTACTTCCACTTCCACCATTTCTCACATCTGTAACAACATAAGAATTACAAGAACAGTTTCTCAATCACTCTTTGTCTCATTCATCCAAACTCATATTCATATTTGTATTTGCCACAGAAGTATCAGGCATCTTAACACCTTCTACTCTGGACAAAGCCTTCTCTATTCCCACATAAGGATGGTCCTTTCTTCCTTACACAACCTTGTGATGCATCACTATTTTGATACCAATCGGTTAGGCTTTTAGATTCAAACCTAGGTAGGCAAGAACACCTAAAATTTGCATAGTTAATAGGATAACAGTTACCATTAGCCTCATAAGAGGCATACCTATCACAATCCATTTTTTTGGGTAGACCAATATCGATTCCATTGATTCTTTTTGAAATTCCATAGCAAAGCTTGGAAGAATCCAGATGGCACACCACCCGTAAGACGATTCTCTTGTCCTAAGCATGAAATACAACTCCAACTTCATTATCATCATCGGTGATAGTAATTTTAAAATAAGTTGCCATTGCTGTTTTCATAAATGGGATACCGACAAGCTTTTCACCATTGTAGGATCATGCTCACCACCACGATGCCTAATTATTGCACATGAATAACTGAGATTTCCCACTTGTATTAAACTTGATGGAGAAGTTTCATGTTCTAGGATCTTCCTCTGGCTCCCATGCCTTCAAGAACCAGCTCTGGACAATTCTTTTGTTCACTCCCAAATTGGAATACAGAAGCAAAGTATGGGTGGGATGATCAAGGCTTTGCCATATAATAGTTTTAGAGTCATTTTGAGACAGAACAAGGTTACCCAATGTTAGTATTTAGGTGTCCTGGAGACAATCTGTAAGGACAGATCAACACCATTTCTACGTTATAGTATTTCATTATTAATAAATGAGCATATTTTATTTTTACCATATTTATGTCTCGCCTTTATTTTAAGGTAAATATGTGTTTGTAGATAAAAGTTGTAGGAATAGAATGTGTTAATTTAAAGGATCAATGATAAGGATTATGATCATGAGGACTCGAGAACAATGAATATCTTTTGCCTAAAACTTGTTACTAGTCTTGAATCACCAAGAAAGGACATTGATGATCCCAGTAAAACTTGTACGACATCATATACATGTATAAGATACAAGGTAGGGACCTCATGGAATACAGTCATGGTGATGTCTTAGCTGATGTCATTGAGCAATGACTTTGGTTGAGCAATGACTTTACACTTTAGCTTAAGTTGAGTCAACACAATTTGAATAGAAAATAGGAATAAAACCTAACTATAGAAGAAAGAAAAATAAATCTAACTATAATTAAGACTACGGACTTGGATTATTATAGCTTTGGTTGTTTCTTAGTGTCTAATTTCTTCATTTAATTACCTTTAAATTATATTTGCTAGTCTAAGACTCTTATTTACCTAAGAGTGACTTTTGATTCACTAAAATACATTCCAATTATGTTAAATCCTAATGTCTTAGGCAATTAGTATTTAATTGGATTAATTTAAGTGTAAGCCTAATAAGACTATGAAGGGCAGGTAGGTATATGTCTATCTTATAAGAAAAGTAAGTCACAAAACTTAAACATACACGATTTAATTGAAAGTCTATTCTGAATTCCCTATGTCTAGGCTCCTCTAGAACATCAAAATAATCTCAACCAGATATATCTTGTTTTAGGATAATCAAGCATACAATTAAATCAACAAATATAATAATAAAAAGATTAAAAGAAGAAATCATCATCTTCTAATCCATAATCAAACTAAATAATCCAAAACGAAGATTTAGCTATATAAACTAAACATACTCATGACCAAAATAATAGCTAACCAAAGAAAAAATAAATAAAAAGACAAAGAAATAAGAGAAGAGAAAGGATAAACAAAAATTCAATATCGAATTTTCATCCGCTGTAGATCTTCTACATCTCCAAACTTTAATCTCCATCTATCTATATTCTAAATGCTTGTGTTGCTATCACCAATAGATCTAGGAATCAGGGTCAGCCCGTGAAGGGCCCACTACAAAAAAAATGATGGTTTGTAACGGTTGAAATTACGTATTTGTAACGGTTTAAACCATTACTACTGTCATTTGTAGCGGTTCTTAATACACCGAAACAAGATGTTTTGTAGCAGTTTTCTAAAACCGCTACTCATGTAATAAAACCGCTACTGTATTAGTAGCGGTTTTGAGTTACCGCTACAAAATGCGATCAAGATGACGAAATTCAAAAAAATTGGCGCCAAAATTTTGTAACAGTTGTAAAACCGCTACAAATATTTAAGCCAAATTTGAATTAAAATTTGTAGCGGTTTATAACAAAATAAAAAAAAAATATAATTTGAGTCCATTATTACAATATTATGTTAATAATTTTATTATTTAAGTGAAAAATTAAATGATAATAGTTAATATTCAAAAAATTATTAACTTAAGATAGATAAATATAAATATTATGTAGGTATAATACTGAGAATGTGTAGATAATAAGGATTTATTATGTTGTTCACCTCTAAGCAAAAAAATTATGTTGTCCATTAGATGATATTTGATTATGGAAAGAATGTTGATGATGATAGAAGGAATATTGAGGAAATATCTTTAAAGTTCTGGATAAGGAAAAAAAAAGAGTATTAATATTATTAGAAGGAAAAAAATAAAACATTAAAAACAAAGATTTTGTAAGGGTGGGAAGAAATGAGAGAAAATGAGAGAGAACGGGTGGGCAGAAATGAATGAGAGTGTGTGAAATGAGTTATGGTGGGTGTATTTATAGGGATATGCATAACATTTGTAGCAGTTGATGCGACGGTTTTTGTAGCAGTTTAACGTTTGTAGCAGTTCCCCCCCCCCATTTTGTAGCGGTTACAAAACCTCTACCAAAATTCATTGGTATTTTTTTAAAAAAAAATAAATGTCAAAATATCACATTTTGTAGCGGTTACAAAACCTCTACAAAAATTCATTGTTTTTTTTAAAAAAATAAATTTCAAAATATCACATTTTGTAGCGGTTATACTAAAAACAGCTACACATCAATGAATGTTGGCGGGATTCGAAATATTCAAATTTCAATATTACACACTTTGTAGCGGTTGATGTGATGGTTTTTGTAGCGGTTTAACGTTTGTAGCGGTTTTTTTCATTTTGTAGCGGTTACAAAACCTCTACAAAAATTCATTGTTTTTTTTTTAAAAAAAAAATTTTAAAATATCACATTTTATACCAGTTTAGCTAAAAACCGCTACAAATTAATAAACGTTGGCGGGATTCGAAATATTCAAAGTTCAATATTACACACTTTGTGACGTGTTTAAAGCAACCTACCTTGTGTGTCGTGAACATTTCTAGCGGATGTATATAACCGCTACAAAAGTTTAGACTCTTGGCATTCTGTAGCGGGTTTTTGATATAAACTGCTACAAATAAACCGCCACTAATGGCGCCTTATAAGGCGCCAAACTGGTACCATATTTGTGGCGGTTTGTATAAATTAACTGCTATAAAATAACCGCCACAAATTTGGCGCCATATTTTGTAGTGGTTAGTTTATGATAACCGCTACACATGACGTTCATGAACTAGCGTGCCACTTGGCGCAAGTTATACCACTACAAATTTGTAGCTGTTTCGATATAAACTGCTACAAATTTGTATATTTGTAGCGGTTTATTTTAACCGCTACAAATGAACCACTACTAATTGACCTTTTTTTTGCAGTGGCCAAGGCCTAACAGATCCTGCCCTTTAGGGCCCGGGGTAAGAAAAAGATATGTTTTTCAAAGCCCAGCCTAATAGCACCAGGAGGGCCAGCCCTCTAGGGCTCATAAGTTATTATTCCAAATTTTAACTATTTTGCCTCCTTTTTTTCAAAGAAATATAATCAATAAATTACAAAAATTAAAATTCTAATTTATCAAATAAATGTTGTAAAAATTAATATCAAAACAACACAAATTATCCAACAAATAAGCACAATCACTAATTCATAATCAAAAGCAAACTATGTTCATAAATAACTCATATAAAACATAAGAAGCATACCACTAAGTGACATTAGTACGATGACTATTATTATCGTCATATTCGCCACTATTATTAATTTCAATGACATTTGATTGTGCTTCATTTTGAGTAGGCTCTTCATGAGTAAGAATATCATGAATTTTTTCTCCTACATCATGAACACATCCATAATCTTTATTCACGACAAATAATAAACCAAATCATAAAATTAGCGTATAGTTATTATGTATTTGTGTGTTTGTATTTAAATGGATAAATAACTCTATAATAAATACAAAACACATATAAATTAGTAAATTACCATCACAAGTAAATCCATGCATCCAAATAATAATAATAATAATAAATTAAAAGGCCCTGTAGGGCTGGCCCTTTAAAATCTGAGGCCCTACAAGACTGACCCTGACGGCTTATTTCATTAAGCTTCTCTAATTTTCAAGCCTAGTCCTTGAAGGGCCAAGGCTTAAAAGGGCCAGCCCATTTCCCAGCTCTAGTCACCAGCCAGGAAAATAGAACACACTGTCTTCTTGCTATGCCTAGCATATATATATAGGTATGTATTGCCTTCCTGAGTGCGTCTCTATAACAATATCTTAGTTTATATCTTTTTTTATCAATTAACAGATAATATAGATATATTATATTGATATTTTGCTGGCACTTGAATCTAATAATATCTCTTACGAAATAAGTTAGGATATGAGTAGATTTTATATAAAAATATCCTTTTATCCTATATTTAATTAAATGATAGAAAACTATATAAAAGATAATTAAATAAGTATAAAATATTAATAAATTTAATCAAATATATCTCAGAATCTACACTTATTTAATTATAAAATATATACTTATCCATTTAGTTATTTGTAAAAAAGTAATTTTAATAATGAGTTAAAGTGCAAAAATGCACATGCGTTTTACTCCGAGAAGCGCCTAACACCAAGTATTTTTTTTATATGCAAAAGTGATTATGTGGTTACCAAATAGGTGTAAAAGTCACACCTGACGTTAGTTGACCAAATGGTCAATGTGAACTTGGAAAGATAGAATAAAATTGCTTATGTGTACACTAAGGTGGAGTGGGGAGAAGCCACGTATTGATGATTGAAGTATAATCCATTTTTACCCTTAACATTCAACTTGATGCAAGCGACACCCATAGCCTTCAAGCTTATGCCGGCGGTGGCCCACCTTCGATCGACAACCTAAGGGTCGACTTCTTCAGCAACGACAACCAAGATCGAAAAGTCAAGCATATCATGATTTCTGAGAAAAACCCTAATATTTGCCTTCTTCAGAGCTTCCACAGCGAAGGATGTGAGTGCCCAGATCTAAGCTTCGGTGGATATGAAGATGGAAGCTCATCAAAAGCAAAAAATTCTAGCAACCACTCATCTTCCTTGGCGATTGAGACCCCCTTTGAACTTCTTTTTTTTCCTTCTAGATTTTTGGGTTTCGGATCTGGGGAGAGTTGTTTGCTGATGGAAGCAAGTTCTTTTTTTTTTTTTTTTGGCTTCAGTTGATGCTCTATTATTCTTAGTTTCTGATATCTGATGGAAGCACGATAATTTGTTGGTGTAAGCTTGCAGTTTAATGATTGTTTTTGTGACTGCATCTTTTGGCTGTCACTCTTCAAATCTCTTCCCCCCTACTTTTTCTCATTTGAATGAACTGAGTTGATTTGGTTGTTATTGAATTTTTTTGGAGTGAAAATGGGATTTTATCAATGAAAAATGTGTACAACTGATGAAGCAAATTAAATAAATGATCAGTCTAGCTATAATAAGTTGAGTTGTTTGAGGAAGAAGAGTATGGATCTATCATCTATGCATGTGCCCCTGCTTTTTGTCCAGGAAGAAGACCAGGATATGAACAAAGGAGGAGTTTTTCTCTCTTTTTTATTGAGGGGTATAATAAACTTCTGGAGCTATTTTTATTTGATTCATGGGTTAACACGTTTATTTTCCCACGATTCCTCTTTCAGCCTGATGTGACCTTCTAGGTTTTAAGTTTTCCTGCGAATTTCAATTTCGTCTTGGGATCCCAATTTCTTGCACGATTTCTCTTTGTCCGAATGTGTGTATATCCTAATCATCAATTATGCTTCTTTCCATTCCAACTCAGCATACATGTAAGCAATGCACATTGACTGTCTGGTCAACTAACATCAAGTGTGATTTTTGCACCAATTTGCTAACCACATGTGGTTACAGTTGAACCTAAAAAAAGCTTTTGGTGTTGGATGTCCCTCGGAGTAAAACACATGTGCACTTTTGCACCTTAACTCTTTAATAATTTGTATTGGAACTACTCCCTAATGGAAATCTCCTTAACGTTTGTACACAATCAATAGTGATAATTTGGATAAAAGATAATAAATTTAAGAGATAATGGGGATTGATGTTTTACATTTAGGAGAAACCTAAGCCTTCTAATTAACTATCTCCAACATTTGGGATAGGAGTGAGTATGACATTTTTTATTACATAAAATATAGAAAAAACTTCTATGTTGCGATCATTGTTGCCACTGGCGAATCTAAAGTGTTGTGGGTAACATGTCAACATTTGTAAACTACACATGTTTATACAAAATTAAGGGGGATAAGTAAAGTATAACGAGACAGAGGATCCTTAAATACTTTCTGTCAATTGCCAAGTCATGTTTATCGAGCACTGATTGTAGTACCAGTAACATCATTTACAGAAGGATCACCAAATGTTGAAGATTTTGAAAGCTCTGCATTAGAATCGAATAGGAATGCAGGCCTTCGAGGTGAGGGGAGAGGTACTTCATTGCCAAGCATGAAAATTACTTCCGACATGGAAGGCCTGTAGGAGGCATTTTCTTGCACGCACAAGAGCCCAATATGTATACATCTCAAGATTACATCAATTGGGTATGTTTCACCAAGTATTGAATCCACTATTTCCAAGGATTTTTCTTCTCTCCACTTCTCCCATACCTGAAAATTAATGCAATATCATTTCATTATTGGGAGGAATAAAATACCCATCAAAACTCTTTATGCCATTTCTTAGTCTTACATGTCCAATTAAATTTAAGGACGATCTTCCTTTATCATGATCGGTATTTCTTTCGCCACTGATAATCTCTAATAGTAGAATACCAAAGCTAAAAACATCCGACTTTGTTGAATATTGTCCTTCCATTGCATATTCTGGAGACATGTAACCACTGCAATAAGAAACACGGTTGTAGCATAAGATTGTCATGGATCTTAATTAATGATTTATTAAAAATATGTGCAACAGTTTTTTCCTTACTATGTCCCAACAATTCGTCTTGTTTTTGCTTGGATTTGATCCTCCTCAAATATTCTAGCCATACCAAAATCTGAAATTTTGGGATTCATTGCAATGTCTAAAAGGATATTGCTAGCTTTAAGATCTCTGTGAATTATTTTTAGCCTCGAATCTTGATGAAGATAGAGAATACCTCGAGCAATTCCAATAATGATATGAAAACGCATCTCCCAATCCAATGATGATCTTCTAGTCCTATCTGCAATGAACCTTAATACCTTTTTATCATGGAAAATATTTGTCGAAATCCTTATATTGTTATATCAACCTCATAAAAATGAAATAGGAAAAAGTTCATTTTATTGGACCAAATGAGAGACATATTTTATATTAGGTTCTAAAGGAACGCCTTAAAAATCGGCGAAAATTGCAAATCAGCAAGAAGAATTGCAAAATAAGTAACATGGCAGTGAATATTTTTTTTCTTCTAGTTCTGCTGCTTGTCATCTATGATACATGCTGAACACAAATAATTTGAGCCATTTACAAGTAGTGGCTAAAAATGTGTTCTGAATTGACAATAATTATAAATATGTGGAAAATCATGAACAAACACACTCATGAAATGAGAAAACAATGAGGTAATAAGCTAGCACTTCTTTAATTCAGTTAGGTATTTAAATTGATCATATTTGATAATTGAACGTACTATCATTTTGACGAAAGAGAAGGATAAGGAGAGGTACCAAAGAGAAAGAAATCCAAGCTTTTGTTGGGTAGGTATTCATATATCAACATCCTTTCTTCCTTATGAATGCAATAGCCAAGCAACTTTACAAGATTCCTATGTTGTAGTTTTCCAATTAATTTAATTTCATTCTTGAACTCTTGAGTCCCTTGTCTAGAACCTTGAGATAATCTTTTCACTGCTATATCTTGTCCATTAACTAATAAGCCCTGAAACGTAAAGGGATGTGCATTATACAGAATTTCACAAGACTATCTGAATTTTAGTTAGTTCACATACAATCCCAACAAAAAGAATTAAATATAACAACATCAAATGGAAGTTCCCACATTAGTGCATATCGAAGGATTTTTAAACATTTCAATTACCTTGTACACAGAACCAAATCCACCTTTCCCCAATCGATTCTCATTGGAGAAGTTTTTTGTTGCAATCATTATGGTTTTAATGCTGAAATATGTCAAGCTTGGCTCTGCTCTATTTTCGCCATGGTACTCTTCTTCTGTTGGGGAATCTATTTTCAGTTGTTCTTCAGTTATTTCACCGCCTAAACATAGCAAAAAAAGAGAGGGTGGAGTAATAATGAAAAAAATTGAAAATTTAAACCAATGTTTTCAGTATCAGATAAACAAATTATACCAGCAAAAAAATATATGATATTAAATTATGATTAGTTTGTCCCTATAATTGTACTATTTTGATGTGATTGTATATTTTCTTTAATTTAAACGAAAATGACATTTATTGGATTCCAAAAGGATAAAGATTAATTTAATAAGTTATGTCTAAATTTAATTTTTTTTCCTTCCAAATCTGAGTTGCAAATATCGATTTTGACATTCATAAATGAGTCCCAATTGTAAACAAAACACTTCTAGTGATTTTCATCCAGGACTCCTATGACCCTTATCTTTCAACATAACTTTTAAAACCGCGATATGTAATATTTTAAGAACTGGATAATTGGTAAGATATATGAATGGGTTAATAAAATGTTTGGTTCTTATAGATTGCACTTATAGGGACAATGATAGAATTTCAAACTCAATTTTACCTCATCCACCATCAAACTAGAATACTATGGAAGCTTGATTTGTAAATCAAATGGATAAAGGAAGACCAAGTCAACAATTGCGGCTAATGAAAGAAGAGAAGCATCAGGAACCAAGTCGAAAAGTCCAATATGATAGCTATGCAGTAATGAGGTTACGAAGGAAAAGTGCTGATAAAAAAAAAAAAAGGAGAAGTCAAATATGGTGGGTGGAAAATGTGGAAGCAAGAAGAACCTTCTAAGTAATAATGTCGGTATAATAAATAAGATTCTTTACAAAACTAAGTCGGTAAACATAGTCTATATATACACACATATATATGTGTGTGTGTAATGAATAGAAGATTAGAATCAGATCCAAAAAGATTAGAAAAGAGAGAAGAGAGATATGAGATAGATGGTGCTGTAGCCATGGGCGGACTCAGAAAATTACAGAAGTGGGGCACAATTGGCTAGAATATTTGGGGGCTGCCCCCATAATTTTTTTTAAAGGAAAGTTTTAAATGCATTAAAAAACAAAAGAATATAAACAAGAAAAAAATATATCAAAAAAATATTTATAAAATCAAGTAAATATTACTAATATAATAAAAGAAGAAATTATTTTACAAACCTATCATTTAGAAAAGCAAGGCTAAGTACTGTTAGAAATAAATGCAGCTATATAAATTATAATGAAGGATAAGCACTCAATAAGTTTAAGTACATATATTTTAATAAAAAAATATATTACAATAAAAATAATTATAATGTCATTCTTCTAGGCCCTATTTTTTGGAATTCCATCATAACTGCCTTATTATCAATGCAAGTAAATACATATTTTTCAATATAAGGCACTAAACAATCATTCAACTATTCATCCCCCATCACATTATAAAGTGCAGCCTTGAAGTATTAAGGGTGAGTACTTAATTTAAAAGGTGGGCAATTAATTTAAGGGTAGGTAATCATTTAAACATGTATTAATTATATATATATAAAAAAGGATCTCAAATTCAAGGGGGGTACTTGCCTCCCTTTGGCCATAGCACTTAGAGAGAGAGAGAGGGGAAAAAAAAAAGAGAATTATTTTGTGAGGCAAAAAAGAAAGATAGTTATTATATTCTGTGTGAGAAATAGAAATAGAGTTGTGTATTTTTATTTCTTATAATAAAAGTATTGTGCTACATCTGTTTATACCTCAAATTTCCAACAGACAATGCTTAATAGATGGAAAGAAACTTAGGATAGCAAAACCTATAGTTTAAACTACATGGACTGAAACTAAAATAAGAGAAACTATAAGAAGCAAACATTTTATTAATTCATAAATATAAACTTTAATTAAGCTGAAAAAATAAAAAATAAAGAACTGATAACAAAAGAGAATGGTCATTATAACATATAGAATTTTCATTACTTGATATTTATATTGATGGAGGCAGGATATACAAAAAAAGTTTCCTAACCCTCCTCATCTGTCCTCATAATTAGGGGAACCATGAGAGCAAAGAGAGGAATGAAAAGAGGATTTAGTAAACTCAACGTCATTCTTCTTGAGTATTTTGTTCATAATTAGGGGAACCATGAGAGGAAGAAAAGAAAAATGGTGATTCTCTTGAGGCTGTAGTCCCTTCACTCGTTGCAGGCGACGGAGGAGGCAGAGCATAAGGCAGACGAATAAGAAAGTCCTATATTTATTTATTCACCATGTTGGTCAAGCAGGAGTAGGAAAAATAGTAGAAGAGGCGTTCAGGTTTCGAAGTTAATTAGGACCCCCCGGCGGCGCGCCGCCGCCCGGGGGTGTTTGTTTTGAACTTCACTTCACAAAAGTGTTTGGAAGTAGAAGTCATGTAGAAAATAATTAAAATTATAAATTTAAAATTAGTTTATTTGTTTCTAGCCTAGTGCTTTAATAGCTGTCTAAGATAATTATTTAACCAATTTAAGAAGTATATTGATACTTACAAAAATACCACCAATCATATTTTTCAAACCATCCCCATAATGAACAGTCTAGAAAGGGCAGTCATAAAATTACTTTTTTTTTCTTTTGGTGGGAGTACTGTGAGAGGAGAAACGCGCTAAATAGGGAGTATATTCATAGTATAATAAAATAAAATAAATTGATAAAAACAACGGCATAGTTCGACTGTTGCTTCGGTTCATTATATCATTATTTGAGCGCTATTTTTTCCAAATAAAAAGGCATCAATAAGTGAAAGAATATCCATAATACAAACTATAAAGCAGCAAGAAATTTAAAAAAAAAAAAAAACGCACCTCTTCTTTTTCTGTTCCGAAAGAAACATACAGACAAGGCAGTAAGAAGAGCAATCAAAGTGACACAAGTCACTGCAATTCCCACTTTCCCAGACACAGCAAGACCTCTTTTTGATTTCCTAGCATATTTCGCTGAGCAATGTATAGGAAGAAATTAAGAAGACTTACAGGGAAATGAAAGGAAAAAGAAAAACAATGAAAAGGATTGCAATTACCGACTTCAACAGGATCAACACGGACAAATAAATCATGGCCTTCATGACTTAAGATCTGTGTGTCCATCAAACTATCATACCAAGTCAAGCATCCACTTCCACCGTTTCGTACATCTGCAGCAGCATAGGAACTACAAGAACAATTTCTCAGGCACTCTTTTTCACATTCTTCTAAACTCATGTCCATATTTGCTTTTGCCACGGATGTATCAGGAATCTTAACTCTTTCTACCCTAACAAAGCCTTCTCCATTCCCACATAAGGATGGCCCTTTCTTTCTCACACAACCTTCTGTTGCATCTGTGTGTTGATACCAATTGGTTGAGTTTTTTGGTTCAAACCCAGGTAGGCAAGAACACCTAAAACCTACAAAATTAAGAGGGTCACATATGCCATTAGCACCACAAGACCCATAGCTGTCACAATCCGATTTCGGGGCAGACCAATCTTTATCCCATTTTTTCTCATCAAAATTCCATAGGAATGCTTGAAAGAACCCAGATTGAAGAACCACCACTCGCGAGAGGATATTCTCGTCGTAGGCGTGAAACGCAATTCCAACCTCATTATCATCATCTGTGAAATTAAATCCGCAATCAGTAGGCGTTGCTCGTCTCATAAATGGATCACCTACCAATATTTCGCCATTGAAGGATCCCGCTCGCCACCACGGTGCGAATTTATTGTACATGAATAACTGAGACTTCCCACTTGCATTAAACTTGACGGAGAAGTTTCCTGTTCCAGGATCATCATCTGTCTTCCATGACTTCAAGAACCAGCTCTGACCAGTTCTTTTGTTGACTCCCAAATTGGCATAAGGAAGCAAGGTATCGGTGGGATGATCAAAGCTTTGCCATATAACAGTCTTTGAGTCACTTTGAGACACAACAAGGTTTCCTAAATCTGTGAGTTGAGCCATAACTCTTGTACTTCGAGCAGCGACAGAAACGTTTGTGGACCAGATGGGGATGTTGGAGGAGTTCGTATGGAGAACTAAGTTTCCGTCTGGCCCGACGGAGAGAACACCGGAGGTGTCGTTTATAGGGTCGTCTCTGTTTCCAACCCAAACGACTGTTTGTTCTTGCAAATTGTAGTACCAAATTCCCACATAGCGATAGTTTGATTTTCCTGGAGTGAAGAACCCAAGAGCAAATTTTCTTCCTTTCGAAATAAGAAGCTCTCCATCGCTAATGGGTTTGCCGATGGTTATGGCGTCAGAAGCTGAACAAAACAAGAAGCTGTAGTAAAATAATGTCATATATATGAAAACGAGCCTGATAGATATCTTCGCTGTGAGAACTGCCATTGCTAATGGTATAAGCTGTGGAGTAGTTTTCTCTTATACATGCATTAAATTCTTTATATAATTAAAATTAAAAAATGTAATGTAAAATGCACCTTCATAATAAATTGTTATTCTTAAGTTATGAATAATGTTAATTAATTACATTTTTAAAATATACTCCTTCGATCCTTAATGTAAAATCTAATTGAAAAGTTTATATTGGCCTTAAATGTAAGACATATTTCAACATCATGATATTTTTTTTTTCAACATCATGATCATTTTTTCTAAATTAACTCTAATTAGTTAATTAGTTCTTACATTAAGGATAAGAAGAATAGACGACAATTTAAAAATTAAAAATGATGCTTACACATAGGAGGCGTAATAATGTCAGTGAATTAAGATTTCATATATTATATATTGGAAATGCATCCAACCATCAATATATAGTTATATACCCACAAACATACACACATAAGAATACACTATTTGCCTGTGCTAATATCCAATAAAAAATTATCTGCTTGCATATACTATATTCAGATCACTGTAGACTCAGAAATATTTCAACGTGATAACTACGAGTCAATTCTATAGGGGGATCATTATCCCAGCCAAAAGAAGACCTAGTCAACAGAATGCACATTAATTAGTCGGTTAGACTTATAGAATCATATATATTTCAACATTGCAATATAATGGAGGAACTTTTTTCCAACTTATTCCCATGCAAAGTCCAAGTAAATCCATGAAATTACCATTAAGGGATCATGATGTTGGATTATTCGCAATAACCCCAAGAACAAAAATTCCTCAGAGATAGAGGTTTTATGACCCTTGTCTAACTCTAATTTTGTGTTTAGATTAATTTTTAAAGAATTATTTTTATAATTTACGAGATAAATACGTGAAAAAAAAAGGTTATTTGAATTTTTTAAAAAAAATATTTGTGAAACTATGGTTTGACAAGTTGTTTGGTTTAACGTGAAATGACCGCCGACCCAAATTAGAAGTAAATTGAGTCAATGTTAAAACCACCTTGAATTCAAATTGGATGGGTGGGCCAGTAACGGAAGAGATCAGATTACTTGTAATTTTTCAACTTTCTCTGCATGTTCTTCACCGGTCTAGATTCTCTCAGTAGCGGAACCCTCAGTATCTCTCAGTATCGCTCTATCTGGACCATCCAAAAATTGATCTAAGGGTCCAGAATCATTACTACCAAAACCGCACGCGGTAAAAACTACCGCACACGAGTTTTGTAAAAATTTTTTAAATCCCTCTCTAGTCGTTACATTCATTTTTGGGCGGCTCAAATTTGTTTCTGGGGAATTCTGAAGGAACTGCTTCTGAGAATATCTCCTTCCATGTTCTTCTAAGCTCTGGTTCTCAAACATGTTCCAGTACCTAATCCTGTAAACTTGAACAAGTCAACCCAAATCTTTAGAGATACGAAATATTCTCTAACCCTTGCGTTTCTCAGTGGATGCTCATAAACTGCCAAAGAAAACCTTACACGTTGCATGTTTTGACAATAAAGTTGTGTCCTTTTCTGAAGTTTACTTTTAGTGGGGCGGACGACTTACCCTTCGGTCAATGCATGGAATAAATGACATGTTTGGTCATTAAATCCAAGTACTACCACCAAATTTTTTTGTCAACAAAATGATAAATAAGATCTATTTCATATTCATGATATTGTTTTTTTAAAAATAAATTTAATGTTTAAAATGACATTCCACTCACAAATATCAATGTATATTTTGAACTTCTTATATTTTCAGCTTTAATAAAAAGATAAAATAGTGTAAGTTCTTGGATTTGTGTTTTAATGATAACAAACTTAAAAAAAGAAAACAGTTGGATTTAATTTAGTGAGATCTGAATCAAGCATACCTAAGTATTGGAAGCAATACTCGAGTATGATAGCTCAATACTTGAATATTCAAGTGTATATTTGAGTATGTCCAAAGCCTTAACCCAAGATATGCTGATATACACATATTCTAATATGTACATGAGTATCAAAGTGATTACTCGAATTCTTAAGTAAGTGAGGGAGTGTGAAATGGATAATTATTCATTAATGCCTTATGGCAATTTACATGGCCACAAATTGTCTAAGGAGGCAAGAAAAGTCTATGTGTGGCAACACTTTATAGCTTCTTGAATGAAGTTGTATGGTTAATTTATCCACAAGGACTTTGGTTAATTTTATTTCACTCCTTCCCTCTCCTTTCTTCATTCTTGACCGAAATTACTCTTCAAACCGGGAGAGTTAATTTGTTTTTCATTCTCACAATTACTTACTTTTGAAGAGCAAATCTTCACCCTTTATTTTGTCTTCCAATTTTGACCTCAAGATCAAGTAGCAATTGTCTCTTTGCCCTTGATTATGGCATTATTATTTCTTGTGCCATTAGCTCTATTAGTTCTCTATGTTACTTCTTTCATTTTATTTTTCTTTCATTCTCTATCGAAACGTTTTTTCCTCTTCTTTTTAGATCCAAGTTAGGCCTTAGCTCCTATTTGATTTTAGATAAGGGAATTGGGTATTTCCCCATGACTATTTGGAACAAAATCCCATACATTAGTTCCCAAATTAGTCTCTAAAAGTCATTATGGCTCTTAGACATTCTTAGGACTCTTTCCAAACTAGACTTAGTAGTGATACAAGCTTACTCTCAAATATCTAGTTCTAAAATTGGGGATATTATAAAGGACATAGTTCTATTGCTGCTTTGGTTCATTATATAACTATTTGAGTGCTTTCTCTAAATAAAAAGGCATTAATAAGTGAAAGAACATCCATAATACAAACTATAAAGTAGCAAGAAATTAAATAAAATAAAATAGAAAACGCACCTCTTCCTTTTCTGTTCCGAAAGAAACATACAGATAGGTGTTAAGACTCATAAGAAAAGTTCATGTTTGTTGCTGTGTATTAGAATAGTCTAGAATGCATTAGCTATCACTACTACAAAATAGGGATACGGAGTCCTATTTTTTGTACTTTTGGAGTCCTTTTTCGAGAGGACGTCTATCTGGGGGGCGCAAAAAGCGGAGACTTACGGAGTCTAAATATTTCTTAGACGCCAAAAGTTGAGACTTATGGAGTCTAAATATTTCTTAGACTCCATAAGTATTTTTTTTAAAAAAAAAAAAGAACCCCGAACCTGCTTAGGTTCGGGATGTAGGCAACCTGCAGCTACCAAGAAGAACCAACAACTAGCTAGATAAGAAGAATATAGATTACCAGAAGCAACAATCGACTACAAAAAAATCAGAAACTTAAATCAATAATATCAATGCTTGACGGCTTGAAATTTCAAAATGAAAAAAGGCAAATCGAACTAAAAACTATTAATAATATTAGATCTACAGACACAAAATCAGAAACTTTAATCAGATCTACACACACAAAATCGGAGAACAGAGGTCGACCGAATAGACACCCAGACAGAGGGCTAGAACCATGAAGATTTCGAAACAAAGGAAAATCCAAAGTTGCACTTAACCTCGATATGGCAATGCCGCGCCTTGTCGTCGACGGATCTGTCAACCGTTGAAGCTATTGCAACCCAAATCTGTAGATCTGCAACCAAGAGACGTTATCGCTGTAAGGGATGGAGAGGGAGGTCGCGGCCGCCGCCGCCGTCGTCTCCAGTGGCGTGGTGGGTCATGAACGCTATAGATCTGAAAGAAAATGAAAAGTGAAATGATAATGAAAGTGAAAGGGTCACAGCGGGCGGGATATGAAAACTGAGAAACTTTTGACGCGGGATGTGAAAAAGGTGGAATATTTAACTTAGAGCATAACTTTTGGAGTCTAAGTTTTAAACTTAGACTCCAAAAGTTACCCTTTTGGAGTCTAAGTCTTAAACTTAGACTCTAAAAGGCATGCCTTTTGGAGTCTAAGTTCTAAACTTAGACTCCAAAAGTGTCTCTCGCGGGCCCCACATAACCCCCTGCTACACCACGTGGTCTGTTGCTGCATACTTTTGGAGTCTAAGTTTGAAACTTAGACTCCAAACGGCATGACTTTTGAAGTCTAAGTTTTAAAATTAGACTCCAAAAGGCATGCCTTTTGGAGTCTAAGTTTCAAACTTAGACTCCAAAAGCCATGTCGTACAACAAAAAAGCAGGTCACATTGTACAGCAGGGTATCACATGGTGTAGCAGGGGGTTGTGTGGGGCCCGCGAGAGACATTTTTGGAGTCTAAGTTTAAAACTTAGACTCCAAAAGGCATGCCTTTTAGAGTCTAAGTTTAAGACTTAGACTCCAAAAGCCATGTCGTACAACAGAAAAGCAGGTCACATCGTACAGCAGGGTATCACGTGGTGTAGCAGGGGGTTGTGTGGGGCCCGCGAGAGACATTTTTGGAGTCTAAGTTTAAAATTTAGACTCCAAAAGGCAGGACTTTTATCACATATAATTACAAAAATGCCACCGCCTTTATTTTTTACTTCCTTTTTTTAAAATAGGACGTCTTTTTGAGACGCAAAATCCGTTTTTTGTAGTAGTGTATATTGATTCTTTCGTATCTTTCTGTCATAGAATTTTTCCCTTGTGTATGCGTGTCCAATTATCATTGGCACATATTGTCTATATATAGAAATGTCCAGGGCCTCACACAATGATTGAGGTTACTGTGAATTTAGAAACTTGCTGCCTGATTTTCATCTTGGTATCAGAGCAGGCGAGAATAATCTGAACATTTCCACATGGCTGAGTCGTCTCCCTCCTCTCATGACGGAGCTACGTCTCACCCCACTCAAACCTCTCATCCCACTCAAATTTCTTCTACTCCGTCTAACATTACCGTCACCACTGTTTCGAAGACAAATTCCTTGTTCAATTCCTTCAATCAAGTTAACTCGGTCAAGTTGGATTGGGGCAATTATCTCTTATGGGAATCAATTGTTCTTCCCATTGTTGAAGGCAACAAACTCTATCATCACTTGGATGATACTCTGACTTCACCACCTCGTCTCATCTTGGATGGTGCCGAGATGAAACCAAATCCTGAATACTCTGATTGGCATGCCACCGATAGACTCCTTGTCGGTTGGCTGCGTAATACGATGAGTGTGGAAATTGGAGCCCATCTCCTTCACTGCCAAACAGCGAGAGCTATCTGGTTTGAGGCTCGATCTCCTACCGGAGCGTCAACCAAGGCTCGGGTTATGGTGTATAAGTCTGATCTTCACCACACACGTAAGGGCAGTATGACTATGTCAGCTTTTCTCAACAAAATGAAATCAAGCGCTGATCAACTTACGCTTACTGGAGCTCCAGTACCTCATGAAGATCTGGTTCTTCATACCTTGAATGGATTAGATGTAGAGTACAATGCAATTGTCATTAAACTTCTCGATCAAACTCATTTGTCCTGGGTTGACATTCAGGCGCATCTCCTGGCATTTGAGAGTTGCATTGAGCAGTTGAATCAATTTGCTAATCTCAGTATTGAGCCCACTACTCAGCTTGCCACACATGGTGCTCCTCCTCGTCCAAACTCATCCTCATGGTCTGATTCTAATGGCTCTCACGGTGGCTGGCGCGGTGGTACTCGAGAATTCTCTGGTCGCAACTACAGGGGCCGTGGTGGTGGTCGCTCTGCTCATGGCCGAGGCAATAGAGGAGGAGGACGTCGTCCGTTCTGTCATTACTGTAAACGGCCTGGACATGATATTTCCAAATGCTACTCTCTTAATGATGATTCAGGGCAGGTGCATTATGCCTCTGTGGGTGATGTTGTTGACCTGGCATGGTACATGGATAATGGTGCCAACTATCATGTAACTCCATCGGCTGATTATGTTGATCATGCAACCCCTACTGGTAAGTGTCACACTAGCACTTGTACTAGTGAGCAAACTACAGTTAAGGCTGTTGGTGCCAAAAAAACTCTCATCTAATATTATTCTTAACAAAGTTTTGGTAGTCCCATCATCTACTAAAAAGCTTCTCAGTGTTTCTCAGTTGGTTAAAGATAATCTTGTAACTGTTGAATTTAATTCTCTTGGATGTTCTGTGAAGGATCAATTGACCGAAAAACTTCTGATGCACGGGAAACCAAAACAGGGGTTGTATCCAGTCCTCCACGATCGATCTCAAGGTGCTGATTCAGAGGCTGCTCAAATTAACTTTATTACTGGAACCACTGCTGCAGATTTGTCTGTGTGGCACCAAAAATTAGGCCATCCTAGTTCTAAAGTTCTTAGTTCTATTTTGAATAAGTGTAATGTCAAAACTAAGAATGTTGAGCTTGCATTTTGTCAAGCCTGTCAACTTGGGAAATCAAAGTATCTACCATTTACATCGTCTTTATCACATGCTTCAGGTCCTCTCGATTTAATTCATACTGACTTATGGGGACCATCCCCGGTTACATCTACATCTGGCCATCGATTTTATATTCATTTTTTGGATGATTATAGTTGGTTTACTTGGCTCTATCCCCTCAAACACAAGGGTGATGCCGTCGTTGCTTTTAATCATTTTCGTGCATACGCTGAGAACAAATTTAATACAAAAATAAAGCTATCCAGTGTGATATGGGAACGGAATATAAACCAATAGCTACTATTGCAAATGTTCATGGCATTCAAATGCGTTTTACATGTCCTTACACATCTCAACAGAATGGCAGAGCTGAGAGAAAACACCGTCACATTGTTGAAACTGGGTTAACGCTTCTCGATCAAGCGCGTATGCCTCTGCACTACTGGGTCAAGGCTTTTCTCACGGCTACATTTCTCATTAATCGTCTTCCAACACCAATTCTTGGTAATTCTACGCCCCTATTTCAACTGTTCAATATAGAGCTGGATTATACTTCGCTTCAACCTTTCGGATGTGCTTGTTATCCCTGTCTTAAACCATACAATGCTCATAAATTTGCATTTCACAGTCAACAGTGTGTGTTTCTTGGTTATGCTTCCCAACAAAAGGGCTATAAATGTCTCAGTTCCTCTGGACGAATTTATCACTCTCGGCATGTAGTCTTTGATTCAACTGTCTTCCCATTTGACAATGGCTTCCTTCATCGACAGACACATCCTGCTACTGATATATCAGTTCTGCTGGTTATTGACTCATCTTCAGAGCATTCGGTCCACTCTTTATCTCTTAGTTCTTCAACTATCAGTGTTCACTCTTCAACCCCTGATGCTTCGTCTTTCAGTGCTCCTGTTTCATCGGCTATCAGATCCCCAAGTCGTTTTGGATCATTAAATTCCGATGATGGGCATGCTGCTTCTTCTTGGTCATCCACTGAACAATCTGCAAGCCCAAGTCCAGCACCCTTGGTAAATGCTCACCCTATGATCACTCAGGCCAAACATCCTTTTGTTGGGCTTCTTAAAGCTGAAGATCTATCTTCTCTACAGCATCTTGCCGAGCCCTTCTTTGCTAAGGTTGCACTTCGATCTCTAGACTGGCACACTGCCATGGTTATCGAGTTCGATGCTCTTCATCGTAATCAGACTTGGGATCTTGTTCCGTATGATGGTACTCAGTAGGTAATCGACTGCAAATGGGTGTTCAAGAATAAATTTCTTGCTGACGGCTATTTACACAAGCGCAAGGCACGGCTTGTTGCGAAGGGTTTCCAGCAATCTCCTGGTCTTGATTTTCACGAGACGTTTAGCCCTGTGGTCAAAGCCACGACTGTTCGCACTGTGCTTACTGCTCCAACTACGTTTGGCTGGGACATTCGTCAACTCGACATTAACAATGCATTCCTCAATGGACTTCTCCAAGAAGATGTTTTCATGAGGCAACCTGAAGGATTCGTGGATAATACTCGACCTTCTCATATTTGTAAGCTCAATAAGGCAATTTATGGATTGAAGCAAGCTCCGCGTGCCTGGTATGATCGTGTTAGTTCTACATTGCTTGATTGGGGTTTCAAAAACACCAAGAGTGACACTTCTTTATTTGTGCTACGAGAAAGTAAACTGCTTGTATATGTTTTAGTTTATGTTGATGATATAATTATCACTGGAAATTGCACATCCTATCTACGTTCGTTTATTCACAAGTTGAATGCTCTGTTTTCTCTTAAAGATCTTGGACCACTTCACTATTTTTTGGGCATTGAGGTTTATCGTGACTCTTCTGGCCTCTTTCTTAATCAAGGCAAATATGTGTTAGATTTGCTCAGGCGTCTTGGAATGCTTGATACTGCTCCTATGCCTACTCCAATGGCTACTGGTAAACAATTTTCTCTTTATGATGGTATCTCACTGCCTGATCCTACTAAGTATAGGCAAGTTGTAGGAGCTTTACAATATCTTACCACAACTAGGCCAGATATTGCATTTCCCGTGAATAAATTGAGTCAATTTATGTCCCAACCGACTGATGTGCATTTTAAAGCAGTCAAACGAAAACTCAGATATCTTAAGGGGACCTTCCAATACAGCTTACATATCAAACCTTCCCCTGGCTTCAATCTTACTGGGTTTTCCGATGCTGACTGGGCCACTAATGTTGACGATAGCAAGTCTATGTCTAGTATTGGGGTTTATTTAGGTGGTACATTGGTTTCCTGGTCTTCGATCGCGAAAGCAACGTGTGGTTTCTCGTTCTAGTACCGAATCTGAATATCGCTGTTTGGCTGACTCCTTTGCTGAGATAACGTGGCTTTGCTCTCTGTTATTTGAAATGGGTCTCCGGTGTAGCCGAACTCCTATCATCTGGTGTGATAATTTGAGTGCGAAGGCTCTCGCTTCTAATGTAGTCCAACATGCTCGGTCTAAACACATTGAACTAGATATTCATTTTGTACGTGATAAATTTCTTGCTGGTCAACTGGATGTTCGATATATTCCCTCCACAGAACAGATTGCTGATGGTTTTACTAAAGCTCTCGCTTATCCTTTGTTTTCTGATTTTCGACACAAGCTTGGAATGGTTGTTACTGTTGGAAATTATGCCCTAGGGGCAATTCATTGTACTTTGGATATTTAAGTTATTTAAAGTATTCTTTTTTGTTATCATTTTCGTTTGCATGTTCGTATTGATAACTGCATCCCTGGATAATCTTATAGATTATCCTAAATGTCCCTGGTCGGTCATCTACACGGGAGTGAAGATGAAATAAGATCAGTATGACTTTGGTGAGGTATGGAGATACGAATCAAAGTCATGGTCACTTGTAAGAGTACAAGGTGCTGGACCGACCCACTATGAGAAAGCTGCATGGATTAAGTCATAAGCTTATCTCATGTATAACCGCGTCACGACGCCCTATGACCTGAGACCATCATAGATTCCTACATGATGAGTCACTGGTCTTTGACCTAGTCAAAAGTCACCTTTGACCGGGTGATGATAAAGGCTAGGATCAGGATCAGTGGTTTTCATGCGGAGGAATGTGAGTGGTTAAGATGGGATTTGTCCCTCACATATGTAGAGAGATAATGCTGGGCCCCTCGATGAGTGAGTCTAAGAAATGTATGGCCATATTGTGATGGAAAGGAGTTTCCATTTCACTTATTAGACTACTCGAGAATCGAGAAAGCATTGGTCAAGAAAAGGAAGTTGACATTATCCATGCCTCATCCTTGACCAAATTATCGCGTGACAAAAGGGACGTGACATGGTTGTACGATAGGTAGTATCGTGTCATCGATCCCCATGTGAATTGGGTAGTTGCAATGTCTTGCTAGAGGCCGCTTGCGACTTGTGGGCTGATACAGTGTTTGCCCACTGCCAATCTCATATGGGCCTGCAGGGTCGCACACAAGAATAATCCAACACGGGTGAAAGTGTCCAGGTTCATTGAATCTCAGATTAATCTGAGATTAAATGAATACTAAATTTGATCTAGGATTTATATATATATATATATATATATATATATATATATATATATATATATATTCGAAATTAATATATATATATATATATATATTATAAATTGAGATTATAATATTATATATGATATTTGTTTAGTATTTAATTTATTTGATAAATTAAATATCTAAAACAAATAGAGATATTGTATCTCATTTAATTTCGAATAAAGATATCGTATATCTGTTCAATATTAAATTGAGATATGGTATCTCAGATTTAATTAAATAGATAGATATCATATCTCGGATTTAATTTATGATGATAAATTAAATCAAAAGGCTTTAAATTTAGATTTGATTTAAATTCAAAACTCGGATTTCCAAATCTGGCTTTTAATATATTCAATTACATTTATGAGATAGATGTGATTGATATGTTGACCAGATTCAAAAATCCGAATTTCCAAAATTAATAAAGGATTAATTTTGGTTATATAATACGCCTATCGGGTTTAGAAAAACCTATGGGATTCTCAGTTGAGCGTATTCAGAAAAGCCGCGAGAAACCCTAGAGCAACTTGAGAGAGAGAGACGCACAAGAAGCGCTAGCACGCTGCTGCAACCGTGTTTTAGGGATTGTTCGTGTGGATACCAGTAGAGGAAGCCGATCCAAGAGTCGACTTCTGCTGATCGAAAGAACGAGACGTGGACGTGTTGATCGCCCACCTGATCAAAGAAACGAGACGCGGACGTGTTGTTCGAGAAGGTAGCCCACCTGATCAAAGGAACGGAACGCGGAATAGTTCAACACAAGGTATGATTCGGTTTCCTTAACTCTGATTTAAACGTCGTTAAGTGATCCTTCGGAAGGATTCGTAAGAAATTTTTAATCCGCTGCGTGTACGAATCCCAACAGTCACCCCTTCTCGCTTGAGGGGGGATGTTAAGGCTCATAAGAAAAGTTAATGTTTGTTGCTGTGTATTAGAATAGTCTAGAATGCATTAGCTGTATTGATTCTTTCGTATCTTTCTGTTACAGAATTTTTCCCTTGTGTATACGTGTCCAATTATCATTGGCACATATTGTCTATATATAGAAATGTTCAGGGCCTCACACAATGACTGAGGTTACTGTGAATTCAAAAACTTGCTGCCTGGTTTTCATCTATAGGGCACTAAGAAGAGCAATCAAAGTGACACAAGTCACGACAATTCCCACTTTCCCAGACATAGCAAGTCCTCTTTTTGACTTTCTGGCATATTTCGCTGAGCAAAGTATTGGAAGAAATTAAGAAGACTGAAAGGGAAATGAAAGGAAAAAGAAAAACAATGAAAAGAATTGTAGTTACGAGTTCAACAGCATCAACACGTACAAATAAATCATGGCGTTCATGACTTAAGATCTGTGTGTCCATCAAGCTATCATACCAAGTCAAACATCCACTTCCACCATTTCTCACATCTGCAGCAGCATAGGAACTACAAGAACAATTTCTGAGGCACTCTTTTTCACATTCTTCCAAACTCATGTCCACATTTGCTTTTGCAAAAGATGTATAAGGAATCTTAACTCTTTCGACTCTAACAAAGCCTTCTCCATTCCCACATAAGGATGGCCCTTTCTTTCTCACACAACCTTCTGTTGCATCAATGTGTTGATACCAATTGGTTGAATGTTTATTTTCAAACCCAAGTAGGCAAGAACGCCTAAAACCTACAAAATTAAGAGGGTCACAGATACCATTGGCACCACAAGACCCATAGCTATCACAATCAGATTTCAGAGCAGACCAATCTTGATCCCATTTGTTCTTATCAAAATTCCATAGGAATGCTTGAAAGAATCTAGATTGAAGAACCACCACTCGCGAGAGGGCATTCTTGTCATAGGCGTGAAATGCAATTCCAACCTCATTGTCATCATCTGTGAAATTAAATCCACAATCAGTGAGCGTTGCTCGTCCAAATTTTGAAAGAGATTTGGTGTGTCCCTCATAATAACCAGATTCAATAAAAGATTTGTACTAATAGGGAACCTGGGTCATTTTCCCAAAGAATTTGCAGCGGGTCCGATTGAAATAACAGCGAAACAAAAACAGTAAAAATGGGGGTTTTTTGATTGAAACAAATTAAAAACGAAATTGCAAAGAAACATAGCGAAGCAAATAGAAGTAGATTAAAAACGACCAACCCAACATTCAGATTCCAGAGACTTCCATCATTGAACGAGATATAAATAACCCACGTTTGGCACTGGATGAACCAAGATCTCTGTATTCGCCCAGAAAATCCCTCGACTAGACGATCACCTAGAATATATCCGAACAGTGGCGTCCCACTGTGAGATCACACAGTAAAACTTAAACCTAGTTCAAACTCAATCTTTGGGATAAACCAAACCAAGTTCGTAATTTTGTTTACTTTTTTATCATATAAATTTTACTGAAACACCCTTCATTAATTCAACTAAAATTACAAACACGCCATTTATTAATTCAAAATGACGTAGTTTTAGGGTCACTGGAGATAAACTTATCTCCAATGATTGGACTTTTCCTTTGTTATATATATTGTTATAAAAGCTGTGGAGTAGATTTCTACTATACATCATGATTGAAAAAAGGCGAGTAAAACGCAGCTCCATGACATTATTATTCATAAATTATAACCAATGTTAATTAGTTTTTAAGAAGAAGTTTAGCCATCGAGGCCAAATGTATTGCAAATGTATCCAACCAACAATAGACACACATACACACGGAAGAATATTTGCTTGTGCTAATATATAATACTACTCCGGTTCTTAAGCATGTTAGGGGACCGGCGCTATTACTTGCTTGGATAAACCCAGGAATGTTTGAAGGAAAGCATATTAATTCACTGAATGTCTGCTGCTCAAATGATCCGCCATATCAAAAGAAATTTTTTGACACATTTTTTATTGCTAATCATTGACTCAGATTTATTAAATTCCTGAATAAAAATAGGCATCTCGAATTAGCATTCCAATCATATCAGATTTTTTTAGTGCATAAAGACCAAGGGAATGTGACATTTTGACATATAAATGGTGACACATTAAAAAGTCAATAGGGACCCCTTGAACATATATCATAAATTGGAACAAAAGTCAACAAGTCAAAGTACCACATTGTGATTTACCATTATATAACTTTTCTACTCCTAGATTGCCTCATCGTAATGCACATTCTCATTACCAATCAGTTGAATATCTTGGATTAACCTATTTCTCACATCCTATGAAAAATACCACAAGGGCATTAGGTAAGCTAAACAAATAACCAAAAAATAATAATAATAATAATCCCAAAACTACATAAAGGAAAGTACAAATGTTGTTATATTTATTTTTCCGCAACCTCTAAAAAGCTAAAAGAAAATTCTGATAAAAAAATGTAACACCTCAAATCAAACAATCAAGTACTTAACCAATCAAGGGACCTTGGAGTTAATGGGCCCATTATAATAATTAATTTCTAATAAACCCTAATCTCTTATTGTATGTGATACTAATTGATAAAATTTACATTAATTATATTAATGTTCCTAACACACTCCACATTTGTAAGAACCAATGGCAAAACAAATGACTTTTGGTTATATTGCTAATATTAAGTGAAAGAACATCGAAAGAATATACTAGATTATGGAAGAAACAAAAGAATCCACATGAAATACGCACCTCTTCCTTTTCTTTTCCAAAAGCAGTACGCAAATAAGGCAATAAGAAGAGTAATCGAAGTGACACCAACCGTGACAATTCCCACTTTCCCAGATTTACCAAGTTGTTCTGTCATAAGAACATAGATAGATTGGATCGGATTGGACTTGACCTAGGAACAATTCCTAGGGCCTACGTACCTATGAAAGGGATCAAAGTCCACGTAGTTCGAGATACACCAAAAAAGGGGTGGGGTGTGTGCTATGTGTAAATTCAGAATGGGTTCTGCGTGTACCGCTCACCAGGGAGGAAGTCTCCTATTTATAGGGGAAGGTAACTGCTCCGACTTCGTCAGTTATCGCCTGTGGGGGTATAACCGCAGGTAGGTACTTCACTTGATGGACTGGGCTTCTTGGCCCAATTTCTGAGGTCCATAATAGTTGCCCCTCAGCCCGGTGGTTCAGGTCTCTGAGCTACCGGGGTGCATTAGTTGTTTGATTGAGAAACACGGACTTGGCCGATGTATATACAGCTTATCCGAGTTGCTTGAAAAGAAATAAGATCTCTTGCTTGCTTTCATAGCAATTTTTCTCGGTTTATATTCCTGCATTTAATAGTATGTAAGCAAATCACAATGAATGGAAAATACTTACTGCTTTGCGCAAATCGTTTAGCTTGCTCATCTCGAATGCTTGTCCGAGTTTACATTAATCTCGGTTATCAAAAACATATCTTTCCACGAACAACTCGTCATCCACTCTGTGTTGCCCCCCAGCCCGGTAGTTCGAATCTCGAGACTGTCGGGATGCATTTAAGATTTAACCAAGATCTGCACACGAATCTTAACTAGATTCAGTTAACTCGGGTCTGCCTTCAAGACATTACGCGGATCCCGAACGTTAACCAGATTCGGTTAACCAAGTCCGACTTTAAAACTTTACGCGGATCCCGAACGTTAACTAGATTCAGTTAACTAGGCCTGCCTTGAAAAATACACACGGAGCGGGGATTTTTACCAGATTTGGTATAACCGGGGTCCGCCTTGAAAATTATCACGAATCCCGGACTACAACTAAATTCAGTTGGCCGGGTTCCACCTTCAAAAATGTTTCCTGCACAACTCGGAAAATGTTTTAACCGCTCTTTCAGCTTTACCGTGTTCCAATGGCCACAAGTTTTAACCTTTCGGTTCAATCAGGTTCCAAAGGACACATGTTTGAATTGGTTTCTCCACGCAGCTTGGATTTTAACCAGATTCGGTTTTACCGGGTCTGCCTTCATCCCTGTCGTAAGGGTTCATTTTATACGGAACTCGGATGTTGACTGTAACCAGTGTAATCAGGTTCCGTATTCAAAACTTGTCCAAGTTTTATTTGATGACTGGGCCAGAGTCAAAAATTTGCTGCGCAGAATACAGGTCTGGGACTACCCATGAGCTATCAACCCGCCTGGGTGATTTACCAGAAATCATCGACTTTTTAGCCTTTACATGATTTTCGGAAACGGGTTTATTTACCTCGGATTCCTACATGTTTAATTTGAACATGATTTTCGGAAACGGGTTTGTATACCTCAATTTCCTACATATTTTTAACTTGAACATGATTTTCGGAAACGGGTTTGTGTACCTCAATTTCCTACATGTTTTTAAATTGGCGGCGTTGCCGCTACATATGGAGCCCGGATTTTAACTAGATTCAGTTTAATCGGGGTCTCCACCTTCATCCCTTTCGTAGAGACGGACTCCACACGGAACTTGGATTTTAACCAAATTCGGTTTACCCGGGTCCCATCTTTATTCCCTTTCGTAGGGTCGGACTCCACACGGATCCCATATTTTAACTAGATTCGGTTAAACCGAGGTCCGCCTTCGAAAATTCACAATTTGATACCTTGCCAAGATGTTCCTGTGCAGTGAGTACATAAGGAACCTCTGATCATAAATTAAAGGCTTCGATACAAGGGCCAATAAATCACGTTCCCGAGAGTTCTTTCTTTTAAATATGTCTGAGCAAAAATGCCTTGAAGATTGCATCCTTTAAAAAAAACTCTCTCAGCTTCTACAGCTTTTAATAACTGCAAGAAAATACTTGGCCAAGCTCCACAATGCAAATTGTCATCTTTCGATAAATTATTAACATAAAAATGTTAATAGCAATTTTTCGTTAATGTTGAGGAATTGCCAACAAGATTTCCAGTAAGTGTTGAACTTGTTCCAAAACAAATGATAACTTCCAAGATCTAGAACAAAGTGACATAAGAACAATAATCCACACACAAAAGCACATCCTTTCCATTTAGCCACCGACAAATCAAAAGGAATTCCACCATCATTGCATTCCAATTCACAAGACTTCACAGATTGCGCCAGAGAATTATCTCCATTAATCAAGCAAGTCTTTGCTAAAATAGGCTTTTGTCTTGAGTTCACGCCATTAATTATTAGAAGAAGAATATATCCAATCAGAATGGTAAATATGCAAATAAACACCCATTTATCGACTAGGATCCGAAATGGTTCAAGTGGTGTACGCCTTAGCAGTCTTTGACTAGACTTCCAAAGGCTCATACTCCATAATTACTCAAATAAGTCTACGAGCTAGAAAATTAGGACCCAATAATCATTTTGAAATGAATAATGTGCACTATTTTCAAATAGGTGTCAGATACTTTGAAACCTATGCATGCATTGCTTTCTAGAAAAAGCGATCAAGCTGTGGCAAACTCCTACTCACACGCGAGCAAATTAAATAATGCATCAATTTGAAATATATATTATACTGGTAAACACAAGAAAAACCTGTTTCACTTGAGACCAGGATATGTTCTTGTTTAGCAGACACTCCATTGAGTTTACTAGGTTCCTTCTGACTGAGATCTATCATCTTTTTTCTCCAGTTGGTTAATTTGATTTGGAGGAACATGAAAGGATCGACCTTTCAGCATAGATCATCAACACCAGCGGTGCTTACTTGGACCCTAACTCCAATGTTTTGCAGCATGAAGAACCGGTGCCTCTCTGACAGGCATTATATACACTTGGCAACAAGAAATACAGCCGCCAACACATATCCCTCATTCTTAAATGTCACTTTGCCATTGTGGTATTTGAACAAACGCGTTAGTGAGTATTTATTTTCACAGGAGGCTCTTGAAGAGTATCATCCTCACCCTCATTTTTCACAATAAACAACACGTAACAAAGGAAAATACACATTTACTCTCCATTTTGGCTATTGTCTCCACTGTAATAACGGCATCAGCAGGTCTGTCGTTTGACCCCGAAGATTTTGGTGACTTAGGAGTCATAAAGCATTACTAGTAGCTGCGACACTGCTTATTTTCTCCACCACCATTTTCTTGAGTTGGTTTGTCAATTCAAGAAGGAAAATATGGGAATTAAGATTTAAAGCAAGAATTCCTGTAGAAAATCTGTCAGAAAATATGCAACAATCTCCCACAACGTTTGGACCTCGGCCATTCCCTATATGAAGGATTTGAATATTGAGGCATCCCAGAATTGGCACTTCAGCGTTTCCTGGATATATCAGTTCTGTCGGCATCTCGGCACTGTGCTTAAATTTCTGTCATGCATAACGAAGCACCCCGGCTTTGAATCTCGGCTAGCTTCATACTTGCACCTCGGTTCAAGCAAATGGAATCATAAATGGATTGAAAATCGGATGGAGCTCGCATTCCGATATTGCAATGCCGTCCAACAGGTATCTTGGTTTAAATATTATCTGATTTGAATATAGTGAGGAATCTCGGCATACTCAACGTCTGCTTCCTGTGATTTGTAAATAAGTCGGTTGAATCTTAGTTCATTGGAGGTACCCCATCTCGGCATACTCTTTCTCCGACATAGACATCTTGGCAACTCAGCGTCACGGCAACTCAGAATCTCGGCTTCTCAAGGCGACATCCAATGTATGGAAGATTAGTCACGTGAAGAAAAGAAATAATGTAATCTAAAACTTTGAAAAGTCAAAAGCAAATTTTTCCCTTGCACGCCTCCGAGATCAGCTTTCAGAATCATTATTTTCCTTTGATGCAAATTCCATGGGCCTTCTTAAGGGTATAGTGTCGGTTTGACATGGTTAAAACTTGCGCGTCAAAGCTGACGCTCCCATCAGCCTACCCTGAGAAGTGTCAACTACCGAGACCCACACCGGTGAAAACTTGGTGAACATTGGTGGAAATTAGATGGATCTCATCTCGGTGAATATGAGTCCCGATGGTGAAGAATGTATCCCAAAATCAATCAATTAAATAAATTGATTTTCCCAACTCAAATTGACCATCTTCTACATTCAAGATTACTGTGAGGAGACACACAACTGAGTTACTGCTGTTGATCAATCTCGGCTCTCACTCTTCTCCATATCCTATTTCGGCATACCGGTCATCTTGGACGTCTCTGAAATCTAACAGCCATAATGAATTGGAAAATTGCTACAGCTTCTCGACATTTGATTTAGGAACTTCTTCTTCTCACTACGGCCTTATACGGTTAATATGTAATAGCTTTTGACTTCCAAACATATTTTGCTAACAAAAATAGACCCCCCGGGCCCCCCCGGGGGGGACCCTGAAGACAAAGAAAAGGAAAAACAGAAGAAAATATTGATTGAAAAGGATTGCAATTACCATTTCAATAGCATCAAACACGAAAAACACTACTAGAAAATGTAAAAACAGCGACGGAATTCACGACGGAAAAAAATCCGCCGTAAATTGTGACGGAATAGAAATTCGTCGCAATTTACGACAGAAAAATAATTCCGTCTCAATTTGCGACGGAATTCATTTTCCATCGCAATTTTTTTGCAACGGATTCCGTCGCAAAATTTTGCGACAAATTTGTTTTTCCGTCGCAAATTGTGACGGAATTTGAAATCCATTTGAAATCCGTCACAATTTGCGATGAAAAAACAAATTTGTCGCAAAATTTTATAACGGATTCTAAATTCCGTCGCAAAAATCTAAAAAAAAAAAAATTGGGCGGGAAAATGCCAGCTAATTTGCGACGGAATTCATTTTCCGTCACAAAATTTTACGACGGTTTTCAAATTCCGTCATAAAAATTTAAAAAAAAAATCCGACAATTTCACTATTGGAAAATAATAAGGTAGCTATAAAAAAAAAAAATCTGTCGTAAATTGCTATAGAAAAAAATTCCATCACCCAAAAAAAAAAAAAAAATTCCTATTTGCGACGGAAATCAAATTCCGTCGCAAAAATGGAAACCAAATCCCTATTCTCTCGCAAAATAAAAACAATATTCGCCACATATAAAAATTCTCTGCCAAATCCCTAATCCTCTGACCTTTCGTTCATCTCGGTCGTCTGTCGCTCTTCCTTACCGCCACAGTTCGTTTGCCGGCGTCTCCTCTTCTCCATCACCGTTGTCGCCATCCATTCCCTTCACCCTCTTCTTGCTGCGAGAGAGAGAGAATATCGGAGAAGATGACTGTGGGAGATGGAATTCCGAAAGGAACAATCGCATTTGAAAAAGGGTTTGAGCCTTGTTCCCACATCGGTGCCTCGTGTTCTATTTCACACCCTCACTTCTCTTCTTGCTCTCACTTATTCTTATCCATGGCGTCCTCCTTCCTCTATCTCCCAAAACCTTTTCTTTGCGCGCCTAAGGTTACCACGTCTTCATCTAACCGCAGACTTGTAGGTACTTGTAGCTCTATCTCACTTCCATTTCCGCTCTTCAAATTCTTCACCTTCCTAATTCCATTTGTTATTGTTGTTGTTGTTCTTCTTTAATTTTGAACGTTTATGGAACAACTCGTTGAGGGTTGAGGCTGTTGTGAAGAAATTGGAACTGTCTAAGGTTTTGATGTAATTTTTAGTTATTTTGCTTTTTGTGTGCTTACACCTGTAACGCTTATATTCGTAATTAATGTTTGAATGTCGATTTGCTTTTGAGTGTGCATTATGAATGTGGGTTTCAGGTGGTTCCTCAAGCTGACAGAGTTCCTGTCCGTCTGGATGAGCTTGAACAAGTATGACATGACTTCTCTAAATATTTGATACATGACTTTGATGCTGTCATGGTTGATTGCTTGGTCATTTCAATTGATAGTTTGATGTGCAAGTTACAAGCACAAGTTATAGAAATTGCTCATAAAGATTTAATGCTGAAGTCTGAATATTTGAACAGTGCTTAATTTAATGTTTTTTCCCCATTTAGCTTGCGTTCAACCTGTTATATTTGTCTTGAAGGTAAACCTGAGTGCTTGTTGTAATATATAATATTTTGGATGGCATTGATCTCTTAACCAAAGGAATGTGGGAGTTTACAGATTTCACTTTCCAAGTTCATATAGCTCTATACACAAATACAATTATAACATGTTTCTTTTGTTTGTATGATCTTATAATTTGAGCAGTGCAATTGATTCTTCTTTTCACTGCTCTCTTTTTTACTAATTTAATGATATTATGATTATTTATTCCCATCCTCTTGCCAAGGTTGTCCTTTCAAGTAGTGCACAATGATAAAGGTTCTGTTTTTATCTTTTCCTTTGAAAAAATTTGATGTTGATGAAGAGTTCCTTGCGTAGATAGAGTTATGTTCCTGGGGTTTTGCTTTTCATTAGTGATTCCCCCCCTTGTATGTACATCTTAGTATACAAGTAGCCTATTAATGATCACATTTGATTATAGATTTAATTGCAAATATTCTAGGTTTGAATAGTTCGGCTGAATTATGAAATGTATTATAATTTGACTTTGACCATGTCATGATAGAATTAGGTTATGCATTTTGCAACCAAATTAGAAACTTTTGATTTTACAGTTGAAATCTGAAGCTAAAATAATATTCAGAATTTATGATGGAATAAATATAGGTCTTACGCATTAGTTTGGTTATGCATCTGCTTGAACTGAACTTGTATCCAATAGGACATGTCATGATGTCTATTGTCCCGATCATTGTGACTAACATGACTTTTGTCTATGCCATTTGACTTATTCAAAACCATTTCCATGTTCTGTACCCAATTAATGATTGTACTTTGGTGCAGAAAACTGCTGGTGGAATTTACTTGCCAAAATCAGCTGTTAAGTTTGAGCAAATCTAATGGGAGAAGTAAGCAGACTTGGGATTCCATGGTTTTCTAGGCACCAAAAATGTTCTCTTTGATAAATTTGTTTCAATGGTCCACATAATTTCCTAATTTTCTTCATCTATTTTCAGATTCTTTATGTTGGTGAAAAGGTTCAAGAAGTAGAGCCTGGCAAGAAGGTTAGCTTTTCATTATTATGAACCAATCTTATTATTGATGCAATACAATAGTTATCACATTATTGGTCCATCCATTTACTTATTTGTTGGATTAAATCTTAATAATGTGATACATGTATGATTTATTGGTCCATCCATTTAAAATAACCTATTTTTTTATACCAAAAAATAAAAATGAAAGAGGGAGGATATTTATATTTTCTGTACATATATGATTTATTGATTCAATATTTTTCTGTTCACCACAGAACAGCTTCATTAGCGTTTGTTATTGTAATAACATGTTTATTTCCTTCAAATCCTCCTCAGCTACCAGATGCATATGACAAAAGTCTCACATCAGTGAATTAACTGATGAAGAAGAACCTAATGATGATTCAAGGAGGGCTAGAACCAAAAGACTTTATAAGTGATCTTGTAAATAAAATCAATAAAGCACGAAATGAAGATGAAGATGAAGTGCCTAGAGATGAAGATGAAGATGAAGATGAAGTGCCTGGAGATGAAGATGAAGTCGCATATTGTTAATTCAGACAAAGAATCAGACTTATTTAAGATTTTTGTGTTTTTTAGTTTATTTTGTTAGCAACATTGTTGTTTATATTTCGTTTTGTTTAAATATAATTTTTTAAGATTGCTATTGTATATATTTCTTCATATACACTTTTTTAATACAATATTCAGTATTATTTATATATATATTTTTATTTCGTAATCTTTTATATTTTGTAATTATTTATATTTTTTATATAATTTTTTTTTTGAAATTGAGATTTGCGACGGAAAAGAAATTTCGTCGCAAAAATGGAATTTTGCGACGGAATTCATTTTCCGTTGCAAATTTGGAATTTGCGACGGAATCTGACTCCGTCGCAAATCTAGAATTTTGTGACGGAATCAAATTCTGTTACAAAATTCTAGATTTGCGACGGAATTTTAAATTCATTGCAAAATTCGAATTTTGCGACGGATTTTTGATTTTCCATCGCAATTGCGACGAGGTTTTTTGCGACGGACGAAATCTGTCAAATTCTAACTCAAATACATTTTGTGACGAAAGCCTTTTTGCGATGGATTTTTTCCGTCACAAAAATTGATTTTTTTTTTTTTTTTTTGTGTAGTGCAAATAAATCATTTCCTTGTTGACTTAAGATTTGTGTGTCCATCAAAGTACCATACCATGTCAAGCATCCACTTCCACCATTTCTCACATCTGAAGCAGCATAGGCACTACAAGAACAATTTCTCAAGCACTCTTGCTCACATTCTTCCAAACTCATCTCCGAATTAGCATTCGCCACATAAGTATCCGCAATCTTGACGCTTTCTACTCTAACAAAGCCCTCTCCGTTCCCACATAAGGATGGCCCTTTCTTCCTCACACAACCTTCTGTTGCATCTCCATGTTGATCCCAATTTGTTGGGTTTCTAGGTTCAAACCCAGGAAGGCAAGAACACTAGAAATTTTCATAGTTAAGACTTAAGAGGTCACAATTGACATTGGAACCACATGACCGGTAGTTGTCACAATCTTCTTCTGGGGCAGACCACAATCGGTTCCATTGTTTCTTATCATAATCCCAAAGCAATGTTTGAAAGAATCCAGACTGAAGAGCCACCACCCGCATGATGGTTTTATTGTCAAAAGCGTAAAATATAAATCCAACCTCATTATCATTGTGACATTAATGCTGTAATATGTGGCTGTTGCTCGTTTCATAAATGGGATACAAACAAATAATTTGCCATTGTAAGATCCTGCTCGCCACACCGGAGTGTTCTTCTTGTATGCAAATATCTGATATTTCCCACTAGTATTGAACCTAACTGAGAAGCTTCCAGGTCCAGGATCATCTGTCTTCCATGCTTGCAAGAACCAGCTCTGACCAGTTCTTTTGTTGACTCTCAATTTTTTATATGGAAGAAATGTAGCGGTGGGATGATGAAAGCTTTGCCATATAACAGCTTTAGAGTCATTTTGAGACAAAACAAGGTTACCTAAATCTGAGTTGAGCCATAATTGTTGTATTTGGAACAATGACAAACATTTGTGGACCAGATGGCATGTCAGAGTAGTTACCATGAAGGACTAAATTTCCATATGAGCTGATAGAGAACTTCAGAAGTTTCATTCATGGGAACATCCCTGTTAGCCACCCAAACAACAGTTTGTTCTTCCAAATTGTAATACCAAGTTCCTACATAGCGATAGTTTGATTTGCATGGAGTGAAGAACACAAGAGCAAACTTGTTTTCTTTAGAAATCAGAATCTCGCCATCGCTTGGGGGATTGTCAAGGGTTATGGTGTCAGAGGCTGCACAAAACAAGGAGCAGTGATGCATTATAAAAGGAACAATAACCTGTAAAATATTTGTGTCTCATGCATAAATAAGTGTTATTTTGATTTAATAAAAGAAGGACAAAAAGGTAATTTGGTTTGGGAGTTATTATAATTTATATAATAAAAATTATAATAAAGTGACTGTTGATAGGCGCAGTCTTTAGAAAGTAAAAGGCGCGTACGTTTAGAAAAGAGAAATATACAGAACGTAAAATGCCTTCAGAGTTTACCATGAAATTGTTTCTCATTCCTATCAAAGAAGATACAAGCAGGGAGAAGGAAAGACTCTGAGAAAAGTATCAATCGCTAAAGTATTTTCCGCAATCATGGATAAAGGTTAGTATGCATTATTCTATCAATTATGTGAAAGCATGATATCCTAAGATCCTTTAGATTATGTTCTTATATGAGACTTTATGATTTAGAGAATACAGATTATTGTCTAACATGTGGTATAGAGTCTGTGTTTAGGAGTTCATGTTTTCCATATATGATTATACAGGAATTTTTATTTTGAAAAGTTAGTGTTTCTACCGTTTATGTTTTTCTATATCAATTTCTATGATATAATCTTGGGAATTTACGTTATTAAATCCAAATAATGATTTGGATGATTATTGCTGCTTTTAGAATATCAATTTGTTTTATGTTTAATGCAAATTGACAATATCCTGTGTTGTGTGTTTCATGGATATAGAAATTGGTGAAAGTATTTGAAATCTTTAATGATATGAGATTTTGATTATGTATTCCGCTGTGTACGTGTTTAAAATTCGTGATTATTTTCAATCAAAAGATATTTGTAGGATAAGTTGTTTTCAAGATTGGATTTCATGGTGATTTTAAATTAGAAGTTTTTCATTCTATATTTAAAATCTAAATATGAAGTATTCGTCTGATCTGATTTCATCCGTGATATGCATATGAATATAAAAGTAATGAATATTTTATTTTTATGCGTTTCAGAATCTTTGGTCGTTTTTGTTGTTGTTGTGATTCTGTTGATAAAGATCTACCTCTTATTATGTTGTATATTTATTAAAAGACATGTTTATAAAATTCTAGATCCATATATTACAGAGAAATAAAATGGAAGCCAAATATGAAACAATACATATTTGGTTGTATGTGTTTTTGAAGTTGGGTCATAAGAAATTAGTGTTTAAAGGCCACAAAATAGGCTTTATTGCGTAGATCTTTAAAAAACTAAGAGGTAGACACCAAGAACGGGGAAAAACGACATCGGAAACGTCAGATATGGAGGAAAGACAAATCGGGTCCAACAAAACTAACCCATTTTCGTCGCCTGGGTCAAAATGACCCGCTGGAGGTCAGGGATGAATTGAACGGTGTGTTCCATTTGTTGTTGTTATTTTAATTTTAAAACAAAAAAATTGCAACGCACCCCTTCAGAATCACAAATAAAACGCATGGTTTCATTAAATAAAGTTTATGGGCCAGTGTTGCTTCTTGGGCCCAAATTATTGAATAAAAAAAATGGGCTGTACGTTTTTCCCCCCTGAGCCTAATTTCATTTGTTTTGGGCCAAAGTTGAGCTTTAATTTTGAATTGTTCACTTTGAAAAGGAACAAACTATTTTGTTGATAGCCTATTATAATTTTATTTATTTATTTATTTTGTTAAAGCCTCCATATATTGATTAAAAATAAATAAATAAATTACTTAGATGTTGTGAATAGAAATTATAAGCACATTTCAACATTTTAGTTTTGGAATTAAGTATGGTAAATTTGTTAGTCACCAAAGTGGTCAAATTATTATGAATTATTTTAATTCCAATTATTATTGTAATGATTTCAAATTACCCATAATCTTGATGCTATGTAATTATGTTTGTGTTGTGGGTAAATTGTAGTTTATTATTATAAGGTGGTTAGGGATCAACCTAAAGGTTGGTTATTTGTCCTTATAATAATTAAACATAAATGTTGGTATTGTCCATATACTTATAGTTTTATTTAGACATCCAAAGATGATAAATATTTATAGTTGGGATATGCATCACTACCAAATTATGTGAAATTTTTATAGCATCATTATGGTTGAATGTTGTATATTAGTGGGTCCCCAAAGGTGAACATTGATATGTATTAAATGAATTATATTTGAATTTGTGAAGCATGTTAATGTGACTCAAAGCATTAATGTTTTCAATTTTTTATTTTATTTTATTCCTTGTAGTACCTGTTGCCACACATTCGCTATTCTCAACTATTGCAATTTTTAATGGACTGAACTTCTCTGAATGGTAGGAGCAAATCCACTTTTACCTTGGGGTAATGGATTTAGATTTAGCTCTTAGAGAAGAAAAACCTAGTGCTATTACTGATGAAAGCACCGAGGGTGAAAGAGACCATTTTAAGATTTGGGAAAGATCCAATAGATTGAGTTTGATGTACATGCGAATGAGCATTGCAAGCAACATTAAGTCAACTCTTCCGCAAACTGAAAGTGCTAAAGAAATGATAAAACTTGTGGAAGAGTGCTCCCAAACTGCTGACAAGTCTCTTGCTGGGACACTTATGAGTAAACTGACCATCATGAAATTTGATGGGTCACGTACCATGCATGAGCATGTTATTGAAATGACAAATATTGCAGCAAGACTAAAGTCATTGGGAATGGAAGTGGATGAAAATTTCCTGGTGCAGTTCATATTGAACTCATTACCGTCTGAGTATGGTCCTTTCCAAATGAACTATAATACCATGAAAGACAAATGGAATGTGCATGAATTGCATAGTATGCTAGTTTAGGAGGAAACCAGAATTAAGAACCAGGGAACTCATTCCATTAATTATGTGAAACATCAAGGAGCTGAAAAGAAACATGGTAAGAAACATAAGAAGAAAGGAAGAGGACCATTAAAGATCAATGGGGACTCCTATTCTCAAATCCGCAAGAAGGAACATGACGGAAAAGGATGTCATTTCTGTGGTAAGTTTGGACACTTCAAGAAAGACTGTCCGAAACGTAAGGCTTGGTTCAAAAAGAAAGGGATTTCTTACAACCCAGACCACAAAGCCAAATGAAAAGTATGTCCTTATGGGCAATAGAATGAAAGTTCCGGTGGAAGCTGTTGGGACGTACAGTTTGATTCTTGACAGTGGATATCATTTGGACTTATATGAAACTATTTATGTACCTAGTATGTCTAGGAATTTAGTTTCTGTTTCCAAACTTGATAAAGCTGGATATTTTTCTAATTTTGGTAGTGGTTGTTTCAGTTTGTACAAGCACAATCATTTGATTGGTAATGGTATTTTAAGTGATGGATTATATAAATTATGTCTTGACAATCTATATGCTGAAACGCTTATGACTTTGCATCATAATGTTGGCACTAAACGTGCTTTAATAAATGAACGTTCTGCTTTCTTGTGGCATAAATGTTTAGGACACATTTCTAAAGAAAGAATGAAAAGATTGGTAAGGAATGAAATCCTTCCGGATTTAGATTTTACTGATCTGAATGTTTGTGTGGATTGTATTAAAGGTAAACAAACAAAACACACAAAGAAAGGAGCCACAAGGAGCGCTCAACTTCTTGAAATTATACACATTGATATATGTGGTCCTTTTGATGTTACCGCTTTCAATAAAGAAAGATACTTTATCACCTTTATTGATGATTTTTCACGTTATGGTTATATCTATTTGCTGCATGATAAATCTCAAGCTGTAAATGCTTTAGAGATTTACATTGATGAAGTTGAAAGACAATTAGATAGAAAGGTGAAAATTGTCAGGTCTGATAGGAGTGGTGAGTATTATGGAAGGTATGATGAAAGTGGACAACATCCAAGCCCATTTGCTAAATTTCTTGAAAAGCGTGGTATTTGTGCTCAATACACAATGCCAGGTACACCACAACAAAACGGTGTATCAGAAAGGCGTAATAGAACCTTGTTAGATATGGTTAGAAGTATGTTAAGTAACTCTTCTTTACCCATTTCGTTGTGGACTTATGCTCTAAAGACTGCTATGTATCTATTAAATAGGGTTCCTAGCAAGGCAGTTCCAAAAACTCCTTTTGAGTTATGGACTGGAAGGAAACCTAGTTTAAAGCACCTGCATGTTTAGGGTTGCCAAGCAGAACTTAGACACTACAACCCACAAGAAAAGAAACTGGATGCAAGAACAATCAGTGGTTATTTCATTGGTTATCCAGAAAAATCGAAAGGGTATAGATTTTACTGTCCTAATCATACCACAAGGATTCCTGAAACTGGAAATGCTAGGTTCGTTGAGGATGGTGAAGTTAGTGGGAGTGAAACACCACGTAAAATGGATATTCAAGAAGTTAGAGTACAAGTTCCACCAACTTGTGTCTCTAGTAAAGTTGTTGTTCCATTAACTTGTGTTTCTAGTAAAGTTGTTGTTCCTCGTGTTATTGAGCTAATTAATAATCATGGAAAACAACAAATGAATGATCCCATTACTCATAATGAAAATATTGTCAATGAATCAAATGAACCAATTGTAGAAGAACCACAACAAATAGCATTAAGAAGATCTTAGAGGGAAAAGAGATCCTCTATTTCTAGTGATTATTTGGTATATCTACAAGAGTTTGATTTTGACTTAGGTATTCAAGATGATCCAGTTACTTTTTCACAAGCCATGAATAATGAAAATGGTGACAAGTGGTTAGATGCCATGAAAGATGAGTTGAAATCTATGAAACAAAATGATGTTTGGGATCTTGTTGAGTTGCCAGAAGGATGTAAGAGAGTTGGTTGTAAGTGGGTCTTTAAGACCAAACGTGACTCTCATGGTAACTCGGAACGTTACAAGGCTAGACTAGTTGCAAAGGGATTTACTCAAAAAGATGACATTGACTATAAAGAAACCTTTTCACCAGTTTCTAAGAAGGATTCTCTAAGAATTATTATGGTATTGGTGGCTCATTATGATTTGGAGTTACACCAGATGGATGTGAAAACAGCCTTTCTAAATGGAAATTTAGATGAAGATGTGTACATGGACCATCCAATGGGGTTCACAGAAAAAGGAAAGGAGCACATGGTGTGCAAATTAAAGAAATCAATATATGGACTTAAACAAGCTTCAAGACAATGGTATCTTAAGTTCAATGATACTGTTGTTTCCTTTGGATTTAAAGAAAACACTGTTAACCAGTGTATATATCTGAAGGTCAGTGGGAGCAAGTTTATATTACTGATTCTGTATGTTGATGATATCTTGCTTGCAACTAATGATCTTGGTCTTTTAAATGAAACTAAGAAATTTCTCTCTAGTAGCTTTGAAATGAAAGATATGGGTGAGGCAGCTTATGTGATTTGGATAGAAATATTCCGTGATAGATCAAAAGGATTGTTAGGCTTGTCTCAGAAGGCATACATTAATAAAGTTTTGGAGAGATTTCGAATGGAAAATTGCTCATCATCTCCGGTTCCAATTCAAAAAGGAGATAAGTTTAGTCTCATGCAATGTCCTAAAAATGAATTGGAACGAAAAGAAATGGAAACAATTCCATATGCATCATTAGTTGGGAGTTTAATGTATGCTCAGACTTGTACTAGACCAGATATTAGCTTTGCAGTTGGAATGTTGGGAAGATACCAGAGTAATCCTGGTATGGGTCATTGGAAAGCTGCAAAGAAGGTTCTGAGATATTTACAAGAAACTAAAGGTCACATGCTTACTTATAGGAGGTCTAGCAACCTTGAAGTGTTTGGGTACACAGATTCAGATTTTGCAGGATGTGTGGATACAAGAAAATCCACTTGTGGTTACTTATATCTTTTAGCTAGAGGAGCTATATCATGGAAAAGTGCGAAGCAGTCGGTGATTGCTACATCCACTATGGAAGCTGAATTTGTGGCATGCTTTGAGGCCATGATTCAGGCTAAATGGCTACGGAATTTTATTTCAGGGCTTGGATTGGTCGACAGTATTGAAAGGCCGCTGAAAATTTATTGTGATAATTCCGCAGCAGTCTTCTTTTCTAGAAACGACAAGTATTCAAAGGGTGCTAAGCATATGGAACTGAAATACTTTGCCGTTAAAGAAGAGGTTCAGAAACATAGAGTGTCTATAGAACATGTTAGCACTGGTCGTATGATAGCTGATCCCTTGACAAAGGGATTACCACCCAAGGTGTTTACTGGTCATTTATATAGTATGGGTATTATGTCAGCTAATGAATGATGGATCGTTATTGTAATTATTGATTATTGACACTTAGAATTCAATTATGTATAAGTTTCTGAAAGTCACCTTGTTTTTTCAAAAATATTTTGTTTGCATGCATGCATAAATGTTTATTTTGAAAAACAGGATTTGTCCCTAATGAAGACATTATAGTATTGTTGTGGGACATTATGTTTACTTCCATTAAATTATCATGTTAGGAAGAAGAACTAGTATAGTGGTACATGGAAGGAAATATGCCGATTTGATAGCATATAACCGCCATGACTCATATTAGTTTTATTTCTGATCATGATGTATGATGAAACCAATGTATAGAATCCTTAGCCTTTTATGTGCACATTATGGTGATTTTATTGAATCATGAAGAAACACTTTGTGACATGAGCCAAGTGGGAGAATGTAAAATATTTGTGTCTCATGCATAAATAAGTGTTATTTTTATTTAATAAAAGGAGGGCAAAAAGGTAATTTGGTTTGGGAGTTATTATAATTTATATAATAAAAATTATAATAAAGCAACTGTTGATAGGCGCAGTCTTCAGAAAGTAAAAGGCGCGTACGTTTAGAAAAGAGAAATATACAGAACGTAAAATGCCTTCAGAGTTTGCCGTGAAATTGTTTCTCATTCCTATCAAAGAAGATACAAGCAGAGAGAAGGAAAGATTCTGAGAAAAGTATCAATCGCTAAAGTATTTTCCGCAATCATGGATAAAGGTTAGTATGCATTATTCTATCAATTATGTGAAAGCATGATATCCTAAGATCCTTTAGATTGTGTTCTTATATAAGACTTTACGATTTAGAGAACACAGATTATTGTCTAACATAACCATCCCATTTTCTATGATCATCGTCCTGTGACTTGTCCCATACCGTAGGCTCTGCCCCTCGCCCACACCGTACTTCGCCCAGAACTGCCAGTGCATGCAGACATAAAATTCGTTTTTGCAACCAGTGATGATTGTAATATTCGCTTTTTATTAAGACAAGAAAGCAAGAAAGGAAACAGTTGCAACAGCCGGTGTTTTGTGGGTGCACATAATATTATGAATAAGGATAAGTTTGTACAAAATATCAGTCAGCAAACTTGCTCGCGAGGGCTGGAAGATGTTTCTTTATGGGGTATGGAAACTTCGGGTCAATTGACTTTTGATCTGTCAGGTCACAGCCACAGGAAGACCAACCAGAAATTGAGGTCTCTTGAACGGTTTTTTCTTCTTTTAAGCCTGCCACCAAAGTTGATCGTTTAGTTTTCTGATTATGAAGTATAATAAAACCGCTTAGAATTCATTATGGGCGGGTCAGATTAGAAGCAGAGTAAACGTATTCTTTTCAGCTTTCTCTACATATTCATTGAACAAGTTATCCCCCAACTCACAGATGCCAAGTTCTCTCACACTTGCGTTTCACAATGAAACAGCTCCAGACAATTTACACAGTTTAAGTTTTACATGATTTTCTGAATGCTTAATTGAAGAGGGTTTTGATTGAATTTAATCAAAAGCTGGTTCCTTTGTCACGAACTTGTCCTTTTACTGTAATCAGCATTCCAATCATCGAAAGCTTTCACATCAATATTTTCTTTGTAGTTATGGATTCTTTTTCCTTCTGCACGTATCGAACATTTGAACAGAGTTACTGCTCTCTCTTTTTTTTAACCCTCACCCAACATCTTTTTCTTAGGATAAATTTAATTTTTTTGGGCGGTTTCGCAGCTTGGCGGTTTCATTGCTGATAAGAGAGTTTTCAAAAAATCTCAAAGTTATTGGATATGCATTTCGTCACTCAACAATGTCTTTGAAGTGTCAATAGTGAACTACTAATTCTATTTCTAGGTTGCTTCAGTGATTTCAGACATGCAATAGGTTCGGTTTCCGCCAAACTTCGAAACAGAGAAGAACAAGTCAAAAATGCTCAATAATGGGACACAATCAGGTATATGGTTCTTACCCTAGCTCATGAAGGAATCATAATTCGTGGAAATTAATGTAAAATGTTATTCTCAATGTACTTGGTGATTTATGGGGAAAAAGAAAAGGAGGAAAAAAATGTTCCTCTGGCGATTACTAGCAAGTGAATCTTCTCTCTCACACAAAAAGTGAAGTATTCATTCAATATATAACAAGATATTATATTCATAATTCTTAGTAATCCATTTCTTAAACTCTTGAAATACTACAACAACAATAAAACCTTATAATACAAGATGGGTCGGGAAAATGGATAGCACAACACTATTGTGCTCTATCAACAACATAAACTTTGAATACATTGTTGATCAAGAGGTCTCAATAACTTTATGAGTGTTTTCTTCGGCCTTCTCTTATCTTTTTTTAAAATACTCTATAATGCTTGATCAATTCCTTTTGCCAAAGCATCTAATGGACTTCTTTGAAAGTGTTTGAACCATCTCAAATAATTTTCTACCATTTCCTATTCAATAGAAGCCATTCTAACTCTTCCGCATATAAATCCGTTCAAAATCTTATCTTTTCTTATATATTCTTATATCCATCTTAACATCATCTTCTCGACTATCCTCACTTTATATTCATTTTATCCCTATAAAGTCTAACATTCACTACCATGTATAGCATTGTTGGTTTTATATCAAGCAATAAAAATTCCTAAAAAGGAAAAAAAGAATTGTTTAGTCAACATTAATAATGGTGACAAATTTATGAATGGTTTGAGATTTGTAACAGTGCTAAGCCTACTAATGATCAGAAGAGTCAAGATATTTTGTGTCGGCTCCACTCAGATGATTGATAATCAAATATGAGAATTTGAAATTTGATTTTGAGTCTCAAGACATTAGAGTTTGTGCAAAGCAATAGATTCAAATTTTCGTTAGGTAAAAAGCCTTATGGTGCAATCAACATCCCCCAGCATAGCACTAATTGACGAGCAGTACTCATCTTCGTTGGAATCATCACGTGATGAAAGACATTAAATGATTAAAATTTTATAATATTTACAGAATGATTAACAACTGTAAAGCATGATTTTTTTTTTTTAAACAAAGGTTCCTGGTATGAAATTTCAAAGTTTGATCCTTTTTTTTTTCCTACTCTGTGTGTTTTGAGTGGCTACAATGTTCCTATAGTCTTTCTTACCAACACTTTATCAACCGAAGAAAAAGGGTTTTTATTGGTCTTGATGACCTATAGGCCTACATTATGCGTTAAATGTTGATATGACCATACCATTCTGATCCTATTTATAAGTCTCTTTTGACTAAAAAAATTTGATCCTATCTATAAGTCCCTTTTAACCAAATAAATGAGATTGTGACAATTTTGCCTATATTAATTGTATCAATAAAAATAGAGAGAGAAGAAAAAGTTGAAAACACCAAATCATAAATAAGGGTAAAGTTGAAAATTCACTTCATAATTATTGAACTAACTATCTCTCCTTGGTATGTGTAATTTGGTTAAAATAAGACTTATAAATAGGACCAAAATGGTAGTTTTAAGTATACTCTGCACTAAAATATATAACTAAATTACTCACAGATTTCAAGTGTATTAAATGAGCTAAGAAAAGGAACATATTTTACGACCTTTAATTAAGGGCAAATTATAATATTTACTGGTTCTTATAACCTAAAAGTCTTAAAGTATTTCTAAAATGCATGCATGCATGAAAGGAGCCCAATTTGATTTAACTGAACTAATTACAACTCAGCAAAAAACTAATCACAACTTTACTACCAAGTTATAATAAAGTTTAATATTTATTGTTTTACATATATTCCTTTGATTTTTCCATCTAAATAAAACTGTGTTTTAAGTCATTCTAATTGTCTTTGAAAAAGTAGACAGGGCCCCCGATTTATACCTGCTCCAACTGAAGAAGACCTTTTTTTCTTCCTCGATCTTAACGAGACCATTAAAATGCATAGAGCCTTCCACTAAAGCTTTTGGAAAAGAAACAGTAAAAAGATGAGTTTTTTTCCTCTTAAGAAGCAGAATGAAGGTTTTAAATTCTCATGGAGGAAACAGAGTTCTCCTTCACTCTCTTCTTTCTTGTCACTTTCTCATGGAAGAAACAAAGTTCTCCTTCACCCTCTTCTTTCTTGCCATTTGTTTCTCTCTCATATCCTTGTTTCCAACAGTTTTAAAAGCAAAGGATTCAATAACTTCAACACGATCCATCACTGATAACCAAACGCTAGTTTCCTCTGATGAAAAATTTGAGCTTGGTTTCTTCAGTCCCGGAAATTCCAGCTTAAAATATCTGGGAATATGGTACAAGCATATCCCAAAGCCTACTGTTATTTGGGTTGCAAACAGGGACAATCCACTCGTGAATTCTACAGGCATTTTAAAATTCAGCAAAGATGGTAAGCTTGTCATTCTCAGTCATACAGGAAGTATCATATGGTCTGCAAACTCATCAAGATCAGCAAGGGAACCAGTAGCTCGGCTTCTGGACTCAGGAAATTTCGTCTTGAGAGACCTTGAGGATGCAAGCTCGGAGAGTTACAGATGGCAGAGTTTTGATTATCCATCTGATACATTTATTCAAGGAATGAGACTTGGTTGGAACTTTAAAACTGGCTTGAACAGACACTTAACCTCTTGGAAAAACGAAGATGACCCTGCTTCTGGTGAATATACTTATAGTGTGGACCCACGTGGCCTTCCTCAGCTTTTTCTTCTCAAAGGGAAGAAGAAGGTATTCAGAAGTGGACCGTGGTTTGAACAACAACTCAAAGGCGTCCCAGCTCTTATGCAAAACCCAGTTTTCAAACCTGTTTTCGTTTTTGATTCTGATGAAGTGACTTTCACGTATGAAACTAAGGACAGTGTCACTTCAAGATTTGTACTTACTCAATCTGGTTTGATTCAGCACTTCTCGTGGAGTGATCCTCATTCCAGTTGGATCCCAGAATTTACTGTTCAAGGAGATCGTTGCGATGATTATGGAATTTGTGGTGCCTACGGTAGTTGCACCATAAAAGAATCTCAAATTTGCAAGTGTTTGGATGGATTTGAGCCTAAGTTACCTCAAGAGTGGAGGAAAAACAAATGGTCAGATGGATGTGTAATGAAGAATTCTCACACTTGCAGAAATGGAGAGGGGTTTAAGAAGCTTACAGGAGTGAAGCTGCCAGATTCTGCTGTGTTTCACATAAACTCAACCCTGAGTTTTGAGGAGTGTGAAGCAGAGTGCTTGAAGAACTGTTCATGTGTAGCTTATTCTAAAGTAGATATCAATACAGCCGGCAAAGGATGTGTTGCTTGGTTTGGAGGTTTATTCGATATCCGAGAGGTTGCAGATTTTGGACAAGATCTGTACATCAGAGTTCCAGCTTCAGAACTAGGTGAGAAATTCGAGGATATAGTCCTATGTGGTGTTACAGATACTCCTGTTCTGAGATTTTGTTGGGCCAAGCTTTAATAAGTTACATTTTCATATTCTAATATCTGTATATTGCTGTTAGGTTCAAATGCTGATGTCCCAAAAAGAAAGAAACATTTAATGATTATAGTGGCTGTATCATTAAGTTCAGCTATTTTTGTCTTGGTATCATGGCTCATAATTAAGAGGTGGAGAGGAGGTATTTTCAGAAGCTTTTGTGCAATTTTTTGTATTAATTTATTATATTTAATTTTATGGACGTATCACTATTTTTATTTATTTATTTATTTATTTATTTTTTAGGATGTACAGAGACAGATATTCAACTGATACTAAACAGATCTAGAAGTGAACTCCCATCATTCAAGATTGACATTATTGAAGCTGCAACAGAGAACTTCTCTGTCTGCAATAAGATTGGAGAAGGTGGATTTGGTCCTGTGTACAGAGTAAATCACTACTTCTCTGAGCTAGCTATCTAACATTTAACATCTCAATCAATGACACAAAACTAAAGCCTTATGAGTAACGTAATGCACATTTTTTGTAGAATGTGAAATTCTTCCATTGAATAGATTAATTCTGAAGGTAAGACAGAGAGTTTCACCATTTTCTTAGTGGAGATTATATATTCTTCAGTTACAACAGTTCAGCAGATTGAATTGTGTGCTACCATACAAATTTTAATGATTGAATTTTCACCATATATTTCTAGTTGTTGTTAAACAATTTTTCTATAAGAAGACAAAGTACTCTGCCATTGTGGTCTTGGTCTCTTATCGTATCTCTTCACACAAACCTACTCTAGCCCTTCACAGACTCTTCACAATAGTTCAACAACCCGCATATTCCAAGTTCCTAGTTTATCAAAGAGTTGTTTTGTCTCTGTTTTCCTACACCACATTGATCAATGACCTTGGATTTTAATGTGAAAAATATTAGGGTAAACTTGCATCAGGACAAGAAATAGCTGTGAAAAGACTATCTGAAAGTTCAGGACAAGGCTTGCAAGAGTTCAAGAATGAGGTTATTATGACATCCCTACTTCAGCATCGAAATCTTGTCAAACTTCTAGGTTGCTGCATTCATAAAATGGAAAGAATGTTGATCTATGAGTATATGCCGAATCGAAGCTTAGATTCTTTACTATTTGGTAAGCCTCCTAAATATTCAATCTCCATGTCAATGAGCATGTTTTCCTGTAACACTAAGATACTGTCTAACGTGTATAAAATGTTGAAACAGATGAAACAAAGCGTTCGGCACTCACTTGGCAAAAGAGGCTGGATATTATTGTTGGAGTTGCAAGAGGAATCCTTTATCTTCATAGAGACTCAAGACTAAGAATAATTCATAGAGATTTAAAAGCCAGCAATGTTCTTTTAGATAGTGACATGAATCCCAAAATATCTGACTTTGGCATGGCAAGAATATTTGATAGAGATCAAACCGAAGCAAAGACCAATAGAGTAGTTGGAACCTAGTATGCACAAAGAAAACTAACCTAGATATTTCCCCAAAAAAAAAAAATCTTCCCCTTAATACAATAATTGCTAAAATTAAATTACCTTTTGCAGTCATTGCAGCGGATATATGCCACCTGAGTATGCGGTAGATGGAAAATTCTCATTCAAATCCGATGTCTTTAGCTTTGGGGTTTTGCTATTAGAGCTGTTGAGCGGCAAGAAAAACAAGGGGTTTTTCCATCCAGATCACAAGCTGAATCTCCTTGGCCACGTGAGTAGAATAGTGAACCAATTTAGTACTTCAAAATAATGATTTTGTTTGAACTGCACAGAATATTTGATCTTGGCAAGATTTTGTAGTATCATTGTAGGACCTGAAACTGTGATGAAATGTGTCAGGCATGGAAGCTTTGGACAGAAGAGAAGGCAATGGAGCTGATGGATCCATTACTTGAGAATCAGTTTCCTGCATCAGAAGCTCTAAGGTGTATCCAAGTGGGACTTTCTTGCGTTCAACAGAACCCAGAGGACCGACCAACAATGTCACAAGTGATTTTGATGTTAGACAGTGACAGTGTCTCGCTGCCACAGCCTGGACGACCAGGAATGTATTCAGAGAGATGTTTCTCTGAGACAGATTCATCATCACTTGCAGGAGTCAATTCTTGTTCCAATAACTCAAGCATCACCATACTGGAGGGTCGTTAGGGTTTTGCCTCTGAAAATGGCTTGTAAGACAAATACGCATCAGAATCTGCTTGCTGAAGTAAGATTAAGCTTATATGAGAATCAAGCATTGTTTGTGGAAAATGTTTGGTACAACGAATGAGCGTTTGATTAATCAAACCAGAGTCAGTTTTCACTGATAAGTCTCTACCATGTTAGAATAAACAAGACCTTAGAGTTTTGTACCAAGATCCAGAAGTTAGGAAGAATTTCAGCAAAATAATGTAAGTAATATCCCCTTCCATTCAGGTTTTCAATGCAGACCATGGCGTTTAGAACCGCTTCTTGCATTCTAAAATGGAGGAGGAAAAAAGTTATATCTCCTGAGGCAAAATAGGCGATAGAAAAAGTGGTATTGTATCACACAGAAACGGGAAATTGGTGTAATGAAAAGCACAATTCGATTGCCTTAATCAATAATACTTTTCAAAAAGCGAGACTCAACTTGATATGTCGCTTCACGCAAAACATATGGAATTTTACTAACAAAGGCAACCTCGCTATTGGGCCAACCATTTTGAGAACCATGAAACAGAAATTACAGAACGAAGAGAGAAAACCCCTAAATTGCAGGAAACATTCCGAGGAATATATCAAAGATACAACAGAAGAAACTACTTGTCCGGTGCTTCTTCATACTCCGTCATGGTTCTCTCTAACTAGAGAAGAAGCCACAATAAGAAGAGAGAATGACCGAACAGGACTTTAAGATTCAATAGCAACGTTCCACGACGGTGGCTTCTCTAGTAAGTGATTTCCTCTGCTCAAAACAGGGGCTAAAATCCCCTCAGAATTCAGAAATCACAGAATGGAGAAGATGGAAGTGCTTGTTTGTCTTGAGGGATGGCAGGAGAGGGTGTGGAGGTGTACTACGTGATGCTCAGGGCCATTGGATATGTGGTTTTTCTTGCACACTGTCTATTGTTCCTGCCGCTACACTATAGCGGAGCTTTAGGCTTTTATTCCTGGCCTATTTAGAAAACTTTCTACTTATTCTAACCGTATTGAAGCAATTAACCTTGCTACAAGGGGATGTGAACTTGAGTATCCCTTCAGATACCTGGTTGATGAGGTTAGGATGCTTATTCAGAGTTGATAGCATCCTTGATCATCTGCCTCCTCAAGAGGAGGAGGATGATGATGAAGAAACGTAGTCCAAATGAAGTATTGGAGGCCCAAGATACCAGCAATCCAAATGAGAAGATAAAGTCCAAAGAAGATAGCCTCAATTCAGTGACAAAACCACTTGCTGGCCAGGGTCTTGATCCTAACTGAACTGACCGAGTTGACCTTCTAAAATTTAGTACAGTAGTATATATATGTATTTATAATATAATATTTTTTTTGGTCAAAAATTTGGTTCTAACTAATTTCTTATCTTTTCTATAAACACCATATTTGGTTCATTACTCATTTGCCTACTAGAGAAAAGTAAATTTTTTGTTTGAGATACCTACCGAAAATGTTAGTATCATTTTATACCTTACTTTAATTTATAATTATCAGTTATTATTTACTTGTATTTTCAATATTATGTAATACTATTTAATAAATAGTTCAATACGTTTATTTATTTATTTATTTTTTTGGCCTTTGTTAAAATTATTTTCAGGTTCCACCACTACCTCTATTTCCATGTAAGAGTAACTGAATTTGCAGTTCCACATGGAAAGCGAGGAAGAATGCAGAATAAAGGTTGCAAGGAAGGAGTGAGACGGGCAAGCTAGATTTGGAAAAGATTTATGTTTCATTATTCTCTGTCTTTCTGATTTCTTTCCACTTTCTTTGGGATAGTATCAATCTGTCGTGACAACTTTATTTCATTTCTGCATATTTTATCTTGCTTATGCAATTAAGGATTCTCTGTATTAGATATTTCATGGATTTGCAATAAAATTACAGAGATAGATTGCATATTCATTTTCTGGTCTATTTCATTGATGCTTTCATTCTGATTCCATGGCCAAGAGTACCCGTTTTCAGACCATGAATGCTGAGATTCAGAAATTGGCCAAGGCTACTAATACGCATATGAGGAATTTCATATCTACATTAATTGCTACCAATACGCATATGCAGAATTTGGAGCATTCCTTGGCCACTCTGTCTCAATCAGTTTATGCTTTTACCAGGGGTTTTGGAACCGTAAGTGCCCTAATCATCAGTTTCTCTTACTCCAAGTTGATGAAGAGGATAAAATCAAAAAAGTACCACCTTCTACAGAGGTTCCACCTACTGATTCTCCATCCTCTGCCTTCACTGACTCTGGTGTTCCTCATGTCTGTTTTCACGCCTTCCATGGTTCTTCCAACTGGCCTACTATTTATTTTTCTAGCTCTATTCATGGCACTACTGTCTAGATTCTCTTGGATAGGGGATTACTCTCTCGGCTTATGTTTTGCCAATTGCGGGCTCTGACTTGGTGATGGGAGCTTCTTGGCTAGCTACTTTGGGTCCTCACATAGCTGATTATAGTACTGGAACTATGAAGTTTTTTTTGGATGGGTCTTTTATTACTCTAATTGGTAATCAGTAATCTTCTACAAAACCTTCACAGTACCTTCATTTCACAAGAATCCAAGCTACGGATGTAGTACATGAATTATTTACTGTTTTGTCTTCCTACTGAGCCTACCTCTGGAATTAATTTTCCCCTGAATTTACCAAATGATTTATTGCAGTTATTAAAACAATTTAAGGTTTTTTCATCTAAACCTTCTCTTGGATAAGTTGATATTCGCAAAGCATATACTTGGATCTCTGATGAAACCTAGGTTTCTTACCCTAAGCTATAGCTCTGAGGTTGTCCTAATACAAAGGTATTGGATCAAGAATGCTGAGGACCACTTAAAGTTTATTAATAAACTTCTTGATTCATACTATCTCCTTAGTCACTTCAAAAGCTCTATGTATTCTGCTTCGGTAGCAAAGTTTGTTGTAGTCTCTTTCTTGGAAATCTTCCAACAAATTGTTCCACCATTGAAGGTGTAGACAATGACAGACTGGGATTTACAGTCATCTCTATCACTCTGAAAACTAACATCAGTGAACCCTTTCACTTTTAGTTCATCACTACCACCATAAACAAGAAACATATCCTTTGTCCTTCTTAAGTATTTCAGGATCGTCTTTATGGCTGTCTAGCGACTCTCTCCAAGGTCAGCCTGATATCTTCTCGTAATGCTCAAAGCATAAGAAATGTTTGGTCTTGTACATAGTATGACATACATAATAGATCCAATTCTTGATGCACATGAAATCCTCTCCATGCGTTCGTTTTTAGCCGTTATCTTAGGACAGATAGCTTTAGAAATATGAATGTCATAACTGACGGGAAGAAAACCTCTTTTGGACCCATTCATGCTAAATCTCCTTGGCATTTTGTATATGTATGTAGATTGGATAATCCCCAAAACCTTTTGGATGATCTATCTCTATGGATCCTTACACCAAGTATAATCCTAGCATTTTTGACCGTTTGAGCTGTTAACTTGGAGACAATATTACTAACTTTTGAAACTTCCAAATCGGTATTGAGATTAAAAAAAAAAAAAACTTTCAGGACAAAATTGTTTATTCCCGAATCTTTTGGGACGGATTTGCATCTTAACCCTAGTATAAAAAAGTAAAAAGATAAGCGACTGAGTCAAAAGTTCAGAGGCTGAGCCATACTAAGTCATAGTTGAAGGATTGAGTTATAAGTGAGTTAATAATTAAAGGACTAACATATGAATTTTTCTAAAATTTTATTATCCTAAATATAAGTCCATACGAAGAGTCATTGATGATTGTTTTTCAAAATTTATCCCTACTGAAAAAGTAGGTGGAAGAAAATGTACAACATTGTTTCTTACAATACTCATTATTACATAAGGGTAAATTTAGAAAAGTCAATCAATTTAAGGCATGTTAAATGTCTTAACTTCCATTTCTTTGGTATGTTAGATTTGGTTAAACTATACTTATAAAGGGACCAAGTGATACATTAAAATTGGGATTGCGATTATGGATTAATTAGAGGATGATGATTTCTTAAAGTAGGTGAATGTTATTCATTGTCTAGTTCGTGTTTGGATTGACAGTTGCAAAAGTGACTTTGTTCAATCAACTTTAGAAAACTCAAGTTTGGCTATAGGTTAAATAGTGTAATTGTGATTTATGTTTCAATTGATGGCAGTAAAAGTGACTTTTTTTAAAAAAATAAAATAAAATAAAACTTGTTTGGATAATTATTTGAAAAATAAATTTAGATGGAAAATAGATTTAGTTGACTAAATTGAGGAGATTAAATAAGCTAAATAAATTATTTATTTGTAACATATGTTAGATGATATCTCTAAAATATTTATATGTATAATTAGATTATATATAAGTTTATATAAGTCAAGCAATGATAAATATAAGTACCTATAAATAATTTTATTTGGTTGTCTCATTATGTTCAAATTAGTAATACATATAAATTATAGAAATATATTGAGTTAATTTTAAGAGAAAAATTAAAATTATAAAAAAAATGGGAAAATTACACTCAGGTCCCAAAGAAGGGAATTAATCACAATAAAGTCTCTTGAAATCATGAAATTACACAGAAGTCCTAAGGGACCTGGTTGTAATTATTTGTGAATGTAAAATTACTATTTTGACATTCCCTTTCATTTCTTCTCTCTCCTCTCTCTCATTTCTCCTTCTTCCTTCTCCTCTCTCTCTCCTCTCTCTCTCTCTCTCTCTTCTCTCTTCCAATCCCATTATGCTTCTACCCGGGGAAAAAATTTCTCATTCATTTCCCCCCAAAAAAATGTTGCCGGCAAAAAAAGCAACGACAATGTCACTGGAGATCCCTTTTCCCACATTTTCTCACTAATTTTCGCTATCACTCCGACACTCTCATGTCGCCATCATCTCTCATCCTCTTTTCTTTTTAGAAGGGGATTCACCCGCCACGCCAGAGACAGTTCGCTTGAATTCTCTGGCCGGATCCGAACCGTAATATCCCGTGAAACAATCAGAAACTTCACAAATAACAACAAATAAAACATGCCAAGAGAGATAATCACGCTTCAGGTTGGACAATGTGGGAACCAGATCGGCATGGAGTTCTGGAAGCAGCTTTGCCTCGAGCATGGCATCAGTAAAGAAGGCATCCTCGAAGACTTCGCCACCCAGGACCCTTTCTAGCCTCTCTTGAAGATAAGTGGATGATTACAAAAGAAGGCATCCTCTCTTGAAAAATTAAAAAAGTATTATGGTTACAAGAGGAATCAAACTTTTTGTTAAAGGCACATGTCATATTGGAAGGCCATATGTAAATCATCCAAGAATTTACATTTCACTTCATTTGAATGCTATTAAGATGAATCTTGCTCTAAAAGTCGCTACAGACAAATGTATTATCTAATTGTAAATGGAATTAGTGAGTGTTAATTTATTTAGAATTTGCTGGGAAAATTTGTTATTATGTTTTGGCCAATATGTCTTGTTATGTTGATGTATATAAATTGTGGGTGGTATAATAAATAATTAAGTTTTGCCTTCATTTTCATTCATAGCCAGTTATGACTCTCTCCTTTCACGTTTTTGGGAATCCATAGCGAGAGCAGTGATAACCATGATGTAAGGCGTAGTTAATTCATGTAGCTATTTGGCTGGATCTCTTTGATGTCTTATGTCAATTTCTCCACACATATCAATTGTTTTTAAAAAAATGGTAGAGCTCTGAGAATCAATTTCAAATTCGCTCCGAGCTCAATCTCTAAATTTTAACCAATATATATACATCTTGCATTTCAACATTTCCTTGCATCAAATCGAAGTTGCTGCAAGCTACTCCCTCTGTCTCTATATATAAGAGCCCTTCAACTGAATCGTAAGATTTCAAAAAACAATTAAAAATAGTTAAAAGTAATAATTATGTAGGAAATTTATTTATTTTTTAAAAATGCCCCTACTTCTTCATTTGTAATATGTACTTTGAATCGATTGGATGCTATTGATGTTTATCATTGTTGATGTTTTATTTTTAATGTGTAGTCATTCATTCGTAGTGATGTTTTAATATTTCTTAAAGGCAAGAAAGTTGTATCATTTGAAAAGCAAAATATATTTGAGTAACCCGTGAAATTTGCACGGGGAAGCACAAGCTCGTTTAATATATTCCCCATACCATTGAATCATTTATTTAAAGTAAGCAAATAAGTGACGCTGTGCAAAAACCTTCATGAGAATAATTCTATAATTACACTTTACAATTTCACGCATTTATGTTTTAAATGTTTTTAGGGCCATATTATAAATGGCACAAAAATAACGTGATTACACGTATAAATTAGAAACTTACAACACACATTTCGGAGAGACGTGCTCAAATTTAATATTAGTGGTGTCTCAAGTAAGATTACCACCAAGATGACGATATCTATTTTTATGAATTAAGAGAAGGAATTTACATCACACCATACTAATTATTTTTAAAAAGGAAATTTATCAAATGTATTGTTCATCGCAGTCAATTGACTTACTTCCATGGAGGGTAGTCATTGAATATCTGTAATACCTCAAAATTCACATTCATAATAAATCTTATATTATGATGAATAATTAGTATGAAATGAAGGTGAATATGTGTTTCAAATCATTGTAATTTTAGGAAAATTTCACCTGGAATTTAATTAACAAAATGCAAAATGTAAGACTAAGATTAGGGATCATATAATGTGATAAAACTAACACATAAAATAATGGTTATTTTATAACCAATAGAGGAAGAAAATATTATGGAAACACTTAATAAATTAAAGTGAATTAGCAAATTTTAATTGACAAATTATCTTGCACTAATTAGGGTTGTTTGTAAATGCCTTTAACTTGATAAAAGACAATGGAAATAAATAAAGATTAAAGTGCATAAAGCTTGATTAATAAAAGCACTAATGACCATGATTTAACTAATGAACAAATCCTATAATGTTACTTGTAATTAAAGGGAATATAAACAATTGATTTGGATGCCAACCAAAGTTTAAATATTCAGCCCCTAAAGTCAACAAATGTGGCGCCTTCTACATGGAAGGTTGAGATAGGATTTATCATATAATAATCAAGATATTTTGCTAAATGGAGCACATACAAATTAATCAAAAATATCTGTGTTTTGATTCTTATTAACTAACAACCATGGGATTATGACTCATATTATGATAATCTAATGGTTCTCAATATAATTAACCAATGATAAAGGCTAAATCCTCAAAGGAATTAATTAAGTTTAGCTTTGAAAAGTGAATATTCTCAACTAGCTAATTCGGGTATTGAAACTATAAGATATTTTACTAATGAAAAAGCACATTAAATGGCTGATTGGGGGGAGGGACGTTGGCACAACAATGAAGGGCAGGGATTAAGTTTCATAAAGTGAAAATGAGATCAATGGATTGGATGAAAGGAAAGAAGTTTTGGATTGTTTGTGTAATTACCACTTTGACCTTAAGATTTTCCCTATAAATAGGAGGCTACCCTCTTCCTATTCTTCACACCGACACAATAAACACCTCTGATCCATAGTTGAGAGAGTGAGGCGAGAGATTTTAGAAAGAGAGGGAGCAAGGTTCTTCCAAGGGTGAGTTTTCTAGTCTTTAGCTTTTAGTTCTTAGTAAAATTGTAATTTAATCTAGGATATTGTAAAGTAAATTCCCATACTTGTTTTTAGGCCTCCCTTGCACTTAAAATGCATATGGGGGTAAAAACATGTTGGGAAATAGTTTTTGGAATCAATAGGGTCCAATGGTGAAAGTTGGGAAAATTCCCAAATTTCAGTTTTTTTTGAAGTCAGTCATCTTGTGAACATCATTTTATGTGGAAAATGATCTTTAAAGATCATGAAATTTTCCAAGCATAAAGTAGACATCCTGGGATTTCTATTGATATAAATTGGTAATGTTATGAAGAGATATGAATTTTCCAAGTTAGCCCATGTTTCAAAACTGGGAACTGGAACAATGAAGAGAAACTTTAAAATTGGGAATGATTCATGGATTTCGAGTTTGAGGCGTTATTTTTCCTTGAAAATATACATGTCAAGGGTTATGTCGAATTTTGAAGCACTCATTGCAATTTTTTAGAATTAGTCGTAATTTTTCAAAGTTACTTAAAAAATCTAGGTAGAAATGCTGAAATTCCATTTTTAAGCAAATGTAAGGGTATAATTGGAATAACAAATCTACCAAGAGTAAAAAGATCAATAGTGGCAAAGATATCTCTTAGGATATTATTTATAAAGGAAATAATGCGGTAATAATATTATAGGACATTCAAGAAATTATGAATCAATACCGAAAGGAGAATGTACCGCCAGCTACGCAAACCAAGGTACAGAAGCGTATTGTAAATCTAACTCTTGTGTGTCTTGTATGTCTGTATATCATTGAATGATTCACAAACTCATGGACAAGACTAGGTTTTGGGTCATGCACCGTGGCTAAAACTCAGTCTTAAATAGGTCACCGGTTTATATACATTCAGCTTTGTGCTGGTTATAGTCATGATAATGTCATATGAATGTTTTCCTAGCGCTGAGGACAAGTAAATTCGTGGCACAGGGTAAGTGCAAACATTGTGAACATTACATTTGCTATATGCTAGCTATGTATTGTTGTAACCTTACATTTGTTGTATGTGTGAGCTATGTCACTACAAGAAAAATCAAATTTTGCTACGGAAAACAATCCGTCGCAATTTGCTACGGAATTCAAATCCGTAGCAATTTGCTACGGATTTTAAAATCCGTAGCAAAATTTTGCTACGGAAATGAAAATCCGTAGCAAATTGCGACAGATTTGGAAATCCGTAGCAAAATTTTGCTATGGAATCCAAATTCCGTAGCAAAATTTGCTACGGAATCCAAATCCGTAGCAAACTTTTGCTACGGAAAAACAAATTCGTAGCAAAACTAAAAAAAAAATCCAATTTTCTGGAGGGAAAAGTTAGCAAATTTGCTACGGAATTGAAAATCCGTAGCAAAATTTTGCTACGGAATCAAAATCTGTAGTAAATTACGACGGATTTTGAATTCCGTAGCAAAATTTTGCTACGGATTTTCAATTTCGTAGCAAAACTAAAAAAGAAAGAAAAAAAAATCCGATTTCGTGGAGGGAAAAAGTCCACAAATTTGCTACGGAATTTCAATTCCGTAGCAAATTTTGCTACGGAACATCCGTAGCAAATTGCAACGGATTTAGATTCTGTAGCAAAAAATTAAAAAATATCAGTTTCTTTTAGTGCCAGATTAACCCTCCCCATTTTTTTTTTTTAAAAAAAGAAGAGGATAAAGGGGTCAGATTTTTCCTTTTACCTCGCGGACGTAACGACAGAATCAGGGGGGATCGGAAGGTTCGCGATTTTGGAAGCTCAATCTCAGGTCCGACGTTCAACTCGTTTCCTCCGTCTGTTCCATCTAAACCGCCCCTGGAGCACGGCTGTTCGCCGCCGAAAACTCCTTTCCGGTTCGAAGCTATTGCTGTCGTTTTTTTTTTTAGATTCTCGTCTGGTTCGTTTTGGCTCTCTGTGTCGCATGGTCTGACTGCTGCTGTGTATTTGTGTATTCTAGGGTTGAAGAATTATTTCTTTCCTGCTTGATGGTGTTAGGAATCGTTTAGGCTGGAGGCTACTCACGGTGGGAAGAGTTTGGGGAGGCAGAACTTCTAGGGTTGTTTTTGTGTGAGCTATTGCTGATCTGCTGTCCGTATTCCTTTGAGCTTTCGGTTTTTTTCTTTGTCGTTGGTTCAGGGTGAGTAGCTGAATTCATGAACCTTTTTAATGCAATTACTTCATTTGATCCGTGTGCGCGCTTGTGGTGGCTGTCTTTTATATATTTGTGTGTATGAATTGGTGTTGCACATTTCGTTTTTGTTGTGGCTTAATGATGTGCTTTGTGCTGGGGACCAAAATATGGAATGTTGTGGAAACATTTTGAGAATTGGATTTTGGGGTTTGGATTTGGGAAGTCTCTCTCACCTTTAATTGGGTTCCTTTATGTTGTTCTTTTTTTTTCTTTCCTCTCTCGTAGTACCTGCATTTATCCAAAAGAAAAATATCTGGTCAGCTGGTTTATGGGTTATAATTCCTTACTGATGTTTTGATTTGTTGAGAAATTGTCTTCACTATTATAATATGTTCTCTTCGACAGATGAGGCCTTGCTTTGTTAATTGGAAAACTAATTTAAGTTAGGGAATGTTGCTATTCCTCATTAATTGTAAAGTGCGTCAATTGGTATGATTGTAGGAACGCTCTTGCTCACATTATGTGTAAAAGGTTGAAATATGATTCTGTTTCTATTGTTCAAGTTATGCTTTGAATTAGTTTAAAGTTAGAGATTACTTTGTGCTTGATCTGAATTATTATCTGTTTGATGGCACTCAAGTGGGATGGGTAACTCTTCCCCAAAAGGTGGCTATTGAGATGGAAGAACCAATCCTCTTGAATACCTCATAGCATCTCATACTAACTCAATGTTGGACTTAGGCATCACATGCTTGCCTTCATCTTCTCCACTATTCTTTTTTTGTTACAATATTTTGTCTAGATTTTATCAATAGAAGATAATTTGTTTTATAGAAACCCATTTGTCTTATATAGAATAATCATGTTAAAATACTTCTATAGGTGATTTAATCAGACCATTTCAGGGGTGTTATTTTTTGTAATTTTCTTTTTACTCATGGTGGACAATCTTTTTATGGATGCGTTCACCTACCATTTACCCTGGTTTAGACTTTAGAGTCTTTGCTTCATGTAAAATTTTTATTGACTTTTATATCTGAAAGCAGGGTAAGTTGTAGCTACCCTTGAACCAGTTTTGATCAATAATTGAAAAAAGGAAGCTAAATATTTTCTGTTTAGGGTTATACAACTATGATTTGGTTTTATATGACACAGTATTATAGTTAAACTATTCTTTGAAGTTTGGTAGACTACCCTCCTAATATTGTTATATCTTCAGAGCTCACTTACTAGTAAGTTTTTTCAAGAAGTTATTTGTAGTAAGTACATTTAACAACAAGGGTAGGGACATGATTTTGGTTCATGTCTCTTGTCTGTATCATTTGATTGTATAACTCAATACTAACTAGTCTGTTTTTATATTTGATTTTGTCATTTTTCTTCATGCTTGGTTTTGTTGTTATGATATCATCGAAGGCCTACGATTATATGTTCTGTAATTAGCTGTTTTGGTGATTTTTAATAGTTAACTAATAATATGTAATATTTGTGTAGCTCATTCTGATTGTTCCCCTATCATTGCATTTTTGATAACATTGTGGACTTGCGGAAGCTAAATCTGCTTCTTTTTGCTTCATATTATTATTCAGATACTATGAAGGCCTTCAAAAATGTCTTGAATTATATTCTGATAATGGCCATTATTCTCTTGATGAGATAGAAGGGCTAGATGCATTGTACAAATCACTTCGACAGCAATATAAGTGGTCTTCTGCTGTTAAGGTAATGAGTTATGCTTTTAATTTTAAATATTCTTCAATTTTATTTAATACGGTTGTGTTCTATATCAAAATATCAATTAAGTTATTTTTTTCACATATTATCTTCATGTGTCTGTGTCAAATTTTATGTTGTGTATATCTGGCACACACACTTCATAGAGGGCCAGGAATGTGGTATTTACAGGAATTCTTTTTTTGAAATATCCCATAGCATGAAATGTAAAGTTGTGTCAAGGTTTTTTTTCCCCATAATTACTGAAATAATAAGGGATCTTGGTTAATGATTATTATGTGGGAAGATTATTTAGAGATAATTTTGACTGCATCATCTATAGAATTATGTGGGAAGATTATTTAGAGATATTTTAGTATCTGATCGAATTATGGAATTTGAATTTTGCAATTGTTTTTTTGTTTTATAATTCCTAGATATTAGGATCTTCCTTTTATAATTCTTATATATTATGATCTACCTTTTATAATTTTTAGATATTAGAATATGCCTTTTATAATTCTAGATATTAGGATCGGCCTAAATCAATCAATAGATTATAGAATTTGAATTTTGTAATTGCTTTTCTGTTTTTATAATTCCTAGATATTAGGATTGGCCTAAACTAGAGTATCTACCTGTATTAAAATCGTGAAGGCTTATGAATAATAAAAATAAAAAACTCAGAATTTTGTACATTTCTTTTTAATTTTGTAATTTATATATTCTTTTTAGGAATCGAATGGCCATACTGGTGCATCAAACACAGGAGATGATGAAGCATATGCAGATTCTACTTCAGTCCCTAATAAAGGACAAGGGTGACCATACTGCTGCTGTTTAGAATTTTTTTATTACATATTGTTCACAACATTATTATTTATATTTTGTTTTTTCTATGTAAACTCTTTATGATTATTATTATATATTCAATTTTCTCAAAAAAAATTTAAATATCCATGCCACACTACTTTTTGTATTCACTTTTTTTAAAAAAAAAATTATAAAATATTTTTTAAAAAAATTTATTAGTTTTGCTACGGAATTTGTTTCCATAGCAAATGCTCCAATTTGCTATGGAATTTGTTTCCGTAGCAAATTCTCAAATCTGGGAAAATTTGCTATGGAAAATAATTCCGTAGCAAATTGCTACGGAAATAATTCCGTAGCAAAATTTAAATTTGCTACGGAAAAAAATTCCGTAGCAAAATTCAAATTTGCTACGGAAAAAATTCCGTAGCAATTTGCTACGAAATTTTTTTCCGTAGCAAATTGCGACGGATTTTCCATTTCCGTCACAATTTTCCATTTCCGTAGCAAATTGTGTTTTTCCGTAGCAAAATTTGAATTTTTTTGTAGTGTGTATGGTTGATGCTGATATGTAATGAATATATGTCATATATATTGTTTATACTTGAGCATAAGGTTAACTGTTACTTGAAATTCAATGGGTATTAAATCTCAGAATTGACCCTAGCTTCAGGATCTGGAGCCGATGTAAAGGATAAGCAGCAAGCATAAGAACTCAACCAGAGTTTTGATATTTTGGGCTATATTTATATTGTTGGATACTTGTATCTGTATATTTGGATAACTGTATTGATATTCCCTCAACCGGATACACCATATAAACAGTTTAAATTATAGTCACGTATCAGTTACTCTTCTGTTCAACCCAACTTATACGTCGCTCTAGTCTGGTGATATTCTTATATACTGCTTATTAATGTATATAATGTATAGTATTGGATAAAGGGTATTACAATATCAACCAATATTATTCTATCTACTAGTTCATAAGCTTATTTTTGCACTTTGGATGAGTATGTTCCTTTCTATAGTATACATACACTTTAAAGATGTCTAAACATATATTGCATTTTTTCCCATTTTTACGCTCAATTAATTATATGCCTCTTTCCTCACTTTTTCCCATTCATTCTCTCGTTATTTTTTTGCTCATTCGCTCTTCCATCCACCTGCTTTATAAATAAGGGTGTTTTTGAAAAAGGGTTAACTATTATTTTTGTCATAGAAGTTTAGCCTAAAGAGCACTGGTAACCCAGAATTTTTTTTTCCTCATTTTTTCCCCAACACTAACAAAACGGAGCAAATATGCCTCTGAAGTTTTTTTTTAGGAGCAAATTTGTCCCAGAAGTTTTTGAAGTACAATTTTGCCTTTGGAAGTTTACAAAGAAGAACAACAACTCAATGATAAAGATCAACAGACGGGTAAGATTGCTATGTTTTTAAACTTCCAGAGCAAAAATGAGAGCAAAAAACTTCTGAGTGACCAGTACTCCTTGAGTTAAACTTCCATGGCGAAAATGATATTTAACCCTTTGAAAAATGAATTCCATTTTTTATATATTTATTGTCTTTAACCAATTTTAACTAACTTTTTGATCTGCATAATTTTCTTATTTGTATCTTGTAAAAAGGAAAGGAAGGAGTAATATACAAGCACACTTTGCATCCGATCCTTAATATAAAAACCACTTTAATCAAGAAATTGAACTACAAAATAGATTATATATTAAGAGTTAGAAATAGTATTATCGATTATGATCTGGTTTACATTTTATTTCAGCAGTGGGAAAATTAATCAGTTAATATATTCTTATAATATTACCGAGTTTACAAGTTCATATAGTCTAACTCGTGTTGATTTAGTCTTTAAACTTTCTTTTGTAATTTCTGTTATTCATCCTTTTCTTTTTTCTTTTTGAACATTATTCATCCTTATCTTTTAGAAAACACATATGTGGCCACATTAATGGACATATCCTCAACTATGTACAAGAGTCATCTCACTAGGTTCTAATTTATACCAACTTGTCTTGTTATCTCCATTCGCCCATACCATTCTGGTCCTCTTTATGAGTATAAATTTCTTCATTTTCATATTATCATATATCAAAAAAAGGTAGTTAGCTTAATAGGGACAAAACTGTGACACGCTCATTTATTACACTGAAAGTGACTTTACAATAAGGATCAAAAGTTTTTTTCAAAAAAAGTTAGACTTATAAATAAAATCATAGTGGTATCATTTACACTGCATGTATTAATGGTTCATTACATCAAATTTATTGAACTTTAAACGCGTGGGGTCAAGGGAGTTTATTAAGGAAGACGCGTGGGGCAAAGATATCAAATGATTAATTCAGCAATTTTCTAATGATCCCTCTTGTCTTATTATAAGATAGCAACTAGCAAGTATTTTTAGTTCTCTTTAGAAGACACTTACAAATTTCTAAGTAGCATTTAATTTATTTTTCCATGTTTCCCCATATTTAATAATGGTAGTGGGAGAAAGTAACAATTAATATAATATTTGTGTTTTGTGTAGTTAGTAAATGTAATTCACTTGAAGTTTAGGACAATTTTAATAATTTTAACTGTTTCATTGGTTTTTGAGAATTAGTAGTTGGTGTCTTACAATATTTAATAATTTTAAAAGTTTAGGACATGAGGGTACTTCTTAATTTCTTTTATTATTAATTATAAGGAATATTTAATTAACTGATTCTCTCTCTAGTCCTTATTATTGGACACCTTCTAGGAATGTGTTCTTGATCCTTATGTTAAGGGATTTGTTAGGTTCAATGAGTATTATATTTTTTGTCATATATGCTCAAATTTAATGAGGATAGCTAGAGAGTGTAGAAATTAATATGATGTTACAGTTTGGTGTAATAAATAAAAGTAAGATTGAAAATTACTTGAATTCAATAATAAATCTTGTTTTATTTTTGTGTATGTGTGAATTACTCAATAGTTCAAGGGTTAGTGTCCATATTTGCTTCGGGAGTTGTCACAAAATCTCAATTTTGCCTCGGATGTGTTTGTGAAGCATTGTCGCCCTCAAAATTTTCAAATTGTAGTAATTTCACCTTGGCTATTATTCAAGTTAAGGTTGGTTGTTAGTTAATAATATATGCTAAGATGCAAGTCCACATATCATTTACGTTATTTTTGTTAAGGTACAAATTTGTCTTTAGAGGTTTTCACTTAGCAACAGTGTTGCTCGAAATTTTTTTTAGGTGTAATATTGCCCTGGAGGTTTCCAAATTGTAGCAATATTGCCTAACCATTATAAATGTTAAGTTTGACTGTTAGTTGACTAAATATGATAAGTTGGTAGCGTGAACGACATTGAAGAAGAAGTCACAGATGGAGAAGGGGCTCACATTCATTGAAGAGTAATGAAGAAAAGATTCAATATTCAGATTCAAGCATGCATACTCAGCGAAATTACTAAGAGTAAAGCCACTGATAACCCTCCATTGCTATACCCTTGTAATGTCAAGATAAATAGGCACCTCATCAATTTTTCGCTTCATCTTATAAGAAGCTTTCACTTCTTTGATTTTCCTCAATCATTTAGATGTGGTGCATTTAAAAAAAAAAAAAATCCATACATATAAATCTAACTTTTTTTAAAAAAATGAAGTAGATGACACATACTAACCAAGTAAGCAAATTTGTCCAACTAACGAGTAAACTTGGATAATAGGAAGGTAAAATTGTAGATTAAAACTTTTGAGGCAACATAACTCTTGAGTGAAAACTTCTAGCTTAACTTTAATTTGCACATAAAGTCAGAACTAAAATAACATGAATAACATGTGTATCTTCCAGTTTAGAATATTTGATCAACTAATGGTCAAACTTAATATGGATTACAGTTGAGGTGAACTTTCTACAATTTGAAAATTTTAGGAGTGGCATTGTTACCAAAAAAACAAAAACCCTCAAGGGTAAAATTGAGAAAATAAAAATATACCTTAACCCTTAATTCAAAGTGATTTATATTTGACACTGGAGAACCTATCGACAGAATTAGTATAATATAACTGACATTCAAGTTTCAACTACCTCACCAAAATAAAGGTGAATCGGTTTTTTAATTCATTATATCTGTCTTAAATTGAAAATAATTTTCTATTAGATCTATCTTAAATTGAAAATAATTTTCTAACTTTACCTCTATTAAATAAGGTTTTGAAAGAGAGAGGTATTATATGTAAGAATTATTTTTTCTCCCAGTTTTTATTTCCTTTTAATGCTGACATGATTTTAAGTCTTAATTTTCTCCATTCAGTGCCCTGCATCTAGCATGGAGTTTTTTCCTTTTTTTTTTTTTAAGAAAAAGAAAGAAATAACAGACCTTTAAATTTGGAATATGGCGTTTCTTTTTTAAAGTACGAAACAAAAATCCAAACCAAGACAAACAAATAAAAACGGAGAATGTATAACTGACTCTCTTAGTTCTTTATAAAATAAAATTAATAGGGTGTCAGCTTGCTCATTCGTTAGGAGTATTTTTATATTAAAAATTAATTAATTGGTCTTAATATTTAATAAAATACTCTTCTTATTTTTTTATTTTCTTATTTTTTTTAAATAAATCGGAACATAGACTTTTAAGATATCGGATAATCTCCTCATCCTCTCACCTTTTATGAAATATCCTAGTCAAATTTTAATCTTAAATTTACTTATTTATTTTTATATAATATTGCAATAATAATTTTATAATATACTAAATCTCAATGTTTGAATTTTAAATCCAAGACAGCTAGCAATTTTTGCCCAACATATCTTTTTGACAATTTCTTCTTTATTCTTATATTTAAATATAATCTTGTTGGCTTTAATATGTCATGAAGTGGGTTGAATTTTCACTATTTGTTCTGGTGTAGAACACATGTGTCTAGCCTTAGCCTCTGAGGGCTAGTGGATGATTAATATTGGATCTAACGGTTCTCAAAGATGTATTTCGACTAAACACCCAAGAGAAGATTACCCACTGCTATCTATGATGAAGATAACACTGGTGATCAGTGATCACCGTGCAACACAAGTATGGCGTATCGCCAAAGGAGTGGGGTGTGTGAACAGTGAGACTAAATGTAAATGATTGATAGAGAATGGAGAGAGTGCACCTGGTGAATATCCTTCTATTTATAGAGGTCATCTAGGGTTTCAGCCTGCTGGTTATGCATCCATTCCCCAGCAATACGCGTCTCCACGATCTGTGCTGTGCTTGCTCCACTACCTGCATTACCCAAAATTATAGGCATAATCATGGGATGATTGACGTTTTACCTGATTGAGGAAGATCCTATCATAAGATGCCCTTACTGGGCCTAAACTCTGCTAGACCCATTACTCGGATCCATAACACTATTAATACGATGATTTGATTAAAAAATTGTGACCTTTTTTGTTTGAACTTTTTATTTTATTATCTTTCAAGATTTCGTCTGCAACAGAAGAAAGAAAAACCATAATGTCGAGGTGCAAGTTCATTAATCTTTTGACAATTTTTTATATTAATTTAATTTGAAGATTTGATCCTAAGAAGCCTTTTTGGTCAACACTTTTTGGATATATTGTTGGGACATTTGGATGTCACGTTGTGGTAAACTCTTTGTCTCATCAACGGATGTTGTAAATTGTTTTAATGCAAGTGATAGCTTTTTCTGTGTATGTTGGGGATAGAGATATGGGAGCTAACTGTCGTTTTCACTCGTCCAATAATTTTGTTCTAAGCAAATGAAAGATGATTGTTGTTATTATTATTATTATTATTATTTATTTATTTATTTATTTTTTCTTTCGGATGTTGGGGATAGATAATTGTTATAGCTAACTAGCTAAGTGGCCTCTACTCGTCCAATAAGCCTAATTTTGCTAAAACTCTAGTAGAGATAGCAGCAGATCTTCTCATTAACTTTTTTTTTTCCCCCTCCTTATCCCTTATGAGCCCATTTGATTCGTTGGTAGAAAAAAGAAGAGAAAAAGTCAAAGTAGTAACCTTTCATATTAATTAAATGAATATGATTTAGAGATTATGAGAGGATAATGAGAAAATGATGATAACATAAATCAGATCGGTAGAGATCAAATGGATTCTGTTAGAGGTGAATGTGTCTGTGCTTCCTAATGGTAGCAGTGGATGCGGTGGAGTCATTACTGATTGCTGTGGGACATGGATTTGTACGTGGAGGTAGCTGCAAGCTACAAAACATGCATCATCCCTTTAGCCATTACTGAATTCCTAGGATAGTTAGGCAGGGCCTACAGCTATGCTGCGACAAGCATTTCAAGATTATAACCATGGTCTTTGGTTGCATTGAGGCCATTAATTTAATTCTTAGGAGGTGCGTCAGTCTCATCCAAAGATGTTATTAATGATGTTAGACTACTTTTACATAGGGATTGGCAAGTGGTTATGAAGTACTAAGATATAGAAAGCTTAAGCACTACTTTAGGCTTATTTATAAAGCCCCTAAATCATATATACCAATGAGAGGTAGTTAACTCGATGATTATATAAGAAATTTTACACTTTATTCTTATTTATGAATGAGGATTTTTCAACTATTTTTTATTTCTTTATTTTCATTAGTACAATTAATTGGACAAAATTGTCACAATCTCATTTACTACTCTAAAATTAGACTTACAAATATGACCAAATTTTTTGGTCAAAAGAGATTTATAAATAGCACCAGAGTGGTACAATTCTAATCCTATTTATAAGTCTATTTTGACTAAAAGTTTTGGTTCTTATTATAAGCAAAATTTTAGAGTAATGAAAGTTTGTTATTAATTATAATAAACAAGAAGAATTTATTCAGGTTGACTTTTGAAACCAATCATAGACAAGGAAAAATTGAAAATTTAGCTCATAATTAATGAGTTAACTAACTCTCATTTGTATATGAGATTTAATTAATTTGAACTTATAAATAAGACTAAAGTGGTATTGCTCACTATTTAGTTAAATCTTTTCAAACTATGGAGTAGAGTTTTTGTATTGTTCCTTCCTCCTTTTTATAAGAGGCCAAACTTTGAATTGTCTTAGTCTTTTTTATAAGAACTCGACAAGAGTTGTTTGAAATTTAATGCGTTTTTTCTTTTTTTCATTTTTGCCCCTCCTTAATTATATGAAATTAATTAAAAGGTTGATAATATATATATATATATATATATATACACTCTATTTCACTCCCTTACTTGCCCCTTATAAATAAGGGCATACTAAAAAAAAAAAAAATTCAGGCATACTTATTATTTTTAATTAATTTTAACCACTTTTTTAAATCTCATAATCCGATTATTGAACTATTATAATTAAAAAGGATTGGAGGGAGTATTGATCAACCTCCACCTTTTTATCAAGTGGGGGAGATTGATGGGGAAAAGTATTTGTCAAGCTTCTCTTTTACCCTCTTTCAAGATTTCTTATGCAATTTGAGAAAGAAACCTGTGAAACGGACTCAAGTTAGTATTTGTTCTGTTCTGAGAATAGAATTTGTCGGACTTGACCTAGGAGCAATGCCTAGGGCCTACGTACCCTGTGGAGGGATCAAAGTCCACGTAGTTTGAGATACACACAGGCATTTAGCTAAAGGAGTGGGGTGTGTGCTCTGTGTGACTGTATGTAAATAGTTCAGAGTTAGAACCTAGAACCTGTGTTCCTTAAGGCTTGACCTCTGTATTTATAGAGTTTACCTTAGGTAAGAGATACCGGGCCTTGCGCGATCTCCAACGCGAGTATCCAGGCCACTATATTATGAATATACCCCTTTATTTTAAGATATTTACCTGCTATAGATAAATTCTGATAGATATGCAATATATCTCTTCTTGGATCTTATATTAAGTATGGGCCCTGTTTAGATCCATAACAGTATCAAATGATGAAGTGAAACATACTTAATACTCCAACCCAATTAAAAGGAGTTGCGCAAATTAAGAAGGGTAGTATATAAAAGCAGTTGTGTATTTGCTAATTCTTGTTTGCCAATTGTTAGTAGAGTTCACCATCATTTGCAAATGACTATTAGTAATTAAACTTTTCAACGTTAGTTGTCAATTTGCCATACCTAAGTTGTACACAACATAAAGTGAATAGTTGAATTTTTTTTTTTTTTTTTGGTTAAAGTGAATAGTTGAAATTGTTAACTGGCTTTATACTCAAATGGTTAACCTGAAACATTAATATTGGGCCGGTGGTGACGTTCCACCGTTCCAGTGGTTAGTGGTCACCAATATGGTCGTCATCCATTGGGGGTTGGGGACTTTCTTTTTAATTGAGGCCATTTCGGTAAATGTATACCAAAACCTATTTGGACGACTTCACCATCATTTAATAATCTTAAAGGACTTAGGAGTAGTTTTTCCATAAAGTTGAGATAAGATCCATGAACCTTCACGTATAGATCTTGGTCTCCAAGTATGTTACAAAATACTCCATCCAGTCCTAGTTATAAGACATAGTTGATTTTTTTAGAGAGATTAAGGAAGCTAATTAAATTACTTTAGAGTATTTTTTTTTTATTTTAAATGTTTCTTAAAACTAATTAGTTTAACTAATAAACTAATATATAATTTAAAAATATACAACATATGAAATGATTAAGTAACTTATTTAACTTTCTTAATTTCTCCAAAAATAGTTAACTAGGTGTTATAATTAGGACCAAAGGTAGTAATATCTTTTCCCAGATAATGTGGGACATTTCACAACCCGAATAAAGACAAAATACTTCAATGTAAACCGGTCCCTTAATTGGATACATTTTTCTAGTTATGTGTCTCTGTCACAACTCTTAACATCTCATGCAGGACCATCTCTTGTAATATTATATATTAGTTCTAATCTTTAAAATAAGACTCGTTTGATTAATTATCTATAATTTAAAAAAAATTAAGAAAGTTAAATAAAGTACTCTCCAATCCTTTTAAATAAAAGCCTAAAATTTGAATTATCTTAATTCTTTTTATAAAATCCCACTTAAAGTTGGTCTGAGCATTTAATGTGTTTTCACTGTTTTTGTCTCTAATTAATCTCTCCTTATCTTTATTTTCCCTTTTCCATTCCTTTTCTATATTACATTATCTTTCATACTTTCTCTCATTACGATTATATTTTTCTCTCTTACTTTCTCCCATTATAAATAATTGCATACCTAGCTAGTACTTGGAAAAAAATTCATTTGTGACATATTGAATATTCTTAACAAGTTTTCGCTGATTTTTTAAGAGGAGTAATTCGATTATCAGACTCTTATAAAATATAATTAGACAAAGTTCTTTAAAGTATGTATAACTATATATATTTTTTCAAACTAATTTGTCTTACTTATAAAGTGATATATAATCTAATAATATAAATAAATATTTTAGAGGGTTATATTTGTTAATGTGTCTCTAAATTGGTCAATTGAATCTCATATTAAGAGTGAGGGGTATTAATAGTGTGTGTATATATATATATATATATTGATCATTACGCCGCCTCAACTATTGCCACAGAAAATATATGTCATCTACGTTAAGCCAACTACCCTAATTAAGAAATGTGGGCCTTGCATGCAGCAATGATATTCCTTATCTTTAAATAGCCTCGTTAGCCTCCGCTTCAATATCCCAACAGTCTCACAGAACTTAACACTGACAGTGTTTCCTGGCAAAGAGGAGCTTGTTCTGATGATCATCAATACTCTCTTATTCCTTCTCTTCCTTCTTCATCATGCATCTAGTCACTCTCTTAATAGAATAACCCCCAGCCAACCCCTCAGAGACGGCGACGTTTTGCTGTCCGACACAGCCACGTTCGCCCTCGGTTTCTTCACTCCCTCGAATAGTTCCAGAAATCGATATGTCGGAATCTGGTTCAACAAAGTTTCAACACAAACCGTGGTTTGGGTTGCTAATAGAGACAATCCTCTTAATGGTACTTCCGGCTTTCTCTCCATCAACACCCACAGAAACCTTGTCGTTTCCCTCAACAACACAAGGACCGGCCTCAACCCGGTTTGGTCTTCCAATGGATCTTTCTCATCATCATCTTCCATCACTAATACCTTCGCTAAGCTTCTAGATACAGGAAACTTGGTTTTGATAGAAGAAGATGGAGGAATACAGAGAATTCTATGGCAGAGTTTTGATTATCCTTGTGACACCTTGATGCCGTTTATGAAACTCGGGTTAGAACGGAACACCGGTTTGAACCGCTTCCTGACGTCATGGAAATCCTCCGACGATCCAGGATTCGGGAACGTGAGTTATAGGATCGACCCAACAGGGTATCCTCAGTTATACACGTACAGAAACGGGAATCCGATCTGGAGGGTCGGATCTTGGACGGGTAAAAGATGGAGCGGTGTACCCGATATGACACCCAACTTCATCTTCACCGTAGTTTTTGTCAACAACGCTACTGAAGTTACCATAATGTATGGTGTGAAGGACCCTTCCGTTTTCACCAGAATGGTTCTTGAGAACTCTGGTCAAGTGAGACGGACGACGTGGCAACCTCAAGAACATCGATGGTTTGAGATCTGGAATGGTCCGAAAGAGGACTGTGACAACTTCCGCCGGTGCGGGTCAAATAGTAACTGTAACCCGTATAATCCGCAGACGTTTGAGTGTCAGTGTCTGCCCGGATTTGAACCCAAGAACCCAAGAGAATGGTACCTCAGAGACGGTTCGGATGGGTGCGTGAGGAAGAAGAACGTGTCCACGTGTCGAAGCGGTGAGGGGTTCGTGAAGTTGGCACGTGTGAAGGTGCCGGATACGTCCAAAGCACGTGTAGATCTGAGCCTTAGCATGAAACAATGTAAAGATAAGTGCTTGGGGGATTGTTCTTGTGCTTCGTATACAGCTGCGAATGAGATTTCATTAACTGGGTGTATGACGTGGCATGCTGACATGGAAGATGTTAGGACGTACAGCAGTGTGGGACAGGATCTCTATGTACGTGTGGATGCAGTTGAATTAGGTACTCTTCTGTCATTATTTTTGTTATAATTAGAAGTAACTGTTGGGCTTATTTTATTATTTATTTATTCCTAATGTAAGAAAAATACATATATATAAAATTATTTTGAAATAAAAAAGAAGTATTTATACTGTTTATGATGATTTTGTTATTTAAATACGGATAAAAAATTATACTACATTATATCATCTCACTAAAAATATACCTATAGTACAGCTGGAATAATAAATATATATTATTTATTTTTCGATGGAGAATATATATATTGCTTATAACATTAATAAATATATATTATTTATTTTTCGATAGAGAATATATATATATATATATATATATATATATATTGCTTATAACATTTTTCATAAGTCTTTCTTGTGGACTTGTGGGTAGTTCTGTGGGACCATTTTTGTGAAAAAGATTTTTCCACATGTTGCCAAATTTGATTTCTCTGCGAGATATTGACGAGTAGGTTTGACGTTTGACAAAGGAAGTCTTGGTCAGATGGTTCGTTTGACAAAAGAAGACTTGGTCAGATGGTTGAATTTCAAGGAAAAAGAAAACTTTTGGTCAATGTGTCAAAAATGAAAAATAATTGTTCCATTCTGCTCCCTCTAGTCCACCAATATTTTAGTAGATTTTGGTCATTGAGATATTTTTTTTTGTATTTATCAATATGTTTTTAATTTACCCTTATTAATATTCTATTAATAATATGTGTTTAAAATAACAGTAACAAAAATGACTTTTCAACTTATAATTTGACTTTTACAAACTTAAGATTAGATAAAAGTCAAATTGTATAATGTCATTTATGTTTGAATTAACAGAAGCATAAGTGGTTTTTCGAAAAGTAAAACTTATTTGGATGATTATTTTTAAAAGCAAGTTTAGATGCAAAATGACAAAAAAAAAAACATGAAGTTTGTTAAATAAATATATATCTGTGAAAATTTTAGGAGAAATACTTAAAAAAAAAATCCTTAGAACATTTTACAAATTTTTTGTTATTGGATTTTTTAAAGTTTTTTTTTTTTTGATTCAAGGAGGGTGGGAATTTTTTCTTGTACTCACATTACTCCTCTCTCCCTCTCTGTGTCACTTCTAATATATGGGATCACATTTTGTCCTTTTCCCCAATGCTCTCTTCTCTCTCCACGGTTATAGTGACTTTTCCCTCATAAGCTGCAAAATTAGCTTAACTAAATAAACAGATTTTCTCTTATAAACCCCTCAAAGCCCCCAATCTCACTTTAAACACCCCCCTCCAAAAAAAAAAAAAAACCCAAAGAAAAATTTGCTTTTAGAGCCCAAAAAAGTGATTCTGACCACACCTAATAATCAAAGAAGAGAGTGAACAAAAGAATTGAGGGAAAAAATTAGAAAATTATTTTTTTGTAACAATTATTGTCATGTTGGAAATTAATTAGAAAATTATTCCATTATCTACAATTTATCTTCCATAATCTGCATGTTATCTTCCATGATCCTGCACTTTTTCTTTCTTATATTCTGCAATCGCAGACCTTTTCTCCAATCAATTTTCTGATAAGGTCCTTTTTCTTTTCTTTCCCCCCCCCCCCCCCCCCCCCCCCCCAAAATTTGTGTGATAAACTTGTCTATGTATTCATGATTTTGCTTCGTGTTCTTGTATCATTTGTACAAAGATTTTTTTTTTCTCATTCTTTTTGAATCATAAGGGGTTCGTTACACAATTTAAATGATGGGTTTAGATTCACACATACGCGCATCACTGGTTTTTGGAATTTTTTTGATAGCTAGTTGAAAATTAAAGGGTGAAGGGATAATTTTGTTCTGAAAGTTGTCGAGGGGTGATTATACTCCAGAATTGTTTAGAGAGAAATTTTGTGTTTGCCGTTATCTTTGTTAATTTTGACCGTTAGTTAACCAAATATGTTAAACTAATAGTCCATATGTCATTCACATCATTTTTGTTATAGTCCAAATTTACCTCAGAAGTTTTAAGCCTAACTTTGGAAAAAAATAATAATAATAAAGATGATACATGGACTTATATATGGACTATCAGTTAAACATATTTGATTAACTAATTGTCTAAATTAATTGAGATAATGGCTAGCGCAAAATTACTCCCATGCTTTTTGACACCTCCAGGGGAAAATTGCCCATCAAAATACTTTTAGAGTAAAATTATCTCTCGATGACAACTTTTAAGGCAAAATTGTCCTTTAACCCAAAATAAAATCTACAAATAGTGTGAGAAATGAGAACCAAAATCTACTGTTTTTTTTTTTAAAAAAAAAAGGTTTGAAATGTTGTCATTGCAAAACCTTGGAAGACTTTAAACATGATATAACTGAGGACATTAAAAAATTAACAAAAAAGTTAGCTACCGGATATGCTCTTCATATAAGCTACCTTTTGGAACGAAGCATGCAAATAATATGACTTTTATTTTTTCATCGATCCTTAACCCACTTTATTCCAATATTCCTCTTGTATATATATGCCAATGTATATTTAATTGGTACATTTAATGGAACAAAATCAGTCCATGAACTTTGCTTTTAATAATGCACGTATTGTCATTTTCAGCTAAGTACAGAAAAAAAAAGCCCTTTGGTTCGCTTGGCATGAAAGGGATGATTTCACTCTTAGTCGTTTCCATATTACTAGTATTGTTTCTGGTGACGTCTTTGATATATTGTCTTATAAAGAACAAGAAACAAGGTATGATTTATTCCTTTCCCTAATCTTATTACTTGAACAATTTCTTCAATCTTTTCAATAGAAACGATAGTTGTTGAGACAACTGGATCAAAACTAAACTCGCTCAATTTATTATTATTATTATATTTTATTTTATTGTTATTATTATTATTATTATTATTTTTTTTTTGCAGGAAGAAGGCGTAGCAAAAATTTGTTTAACTACAACTTTGAGAACTCTCCGAGTATGGATGACTTTAGCAGTGGGAAAAATTTAGATTTACCATTATTTGATCTTACTGATATAGCTGCAGCAACTGAAAACTTCTCTGATGATAACAAGCTTGGACAAGGTGGTTTTGGTTCCGTTTATAAGGTACATAATAATTCTTCTGTACCAAGTCTTAAATCTTATTACATAAAAGTGCACAATTGATCATTGAACTTTCTTCAATTTTTCATTTTAATTCATTAATTTTATGAAGTGTCTTGTAAATACCCTAAACCTAACGGTCTCAATATGAAAAGAAAAAAAGCTGATAGTTATAAAACCATTCACTAATACTAACATTGTTAAGTTTAATTTTTATATAATGCAATCATTGGCACAAGAATTATCATTTGTGATACTAACGGTACGTATTAGAGTTAAAAGGACCGGAAAGATACTTTACAATGAATTATACTAAAACTTCACAGATTGCGCAATTTGACCAAAATTTTATAAACTTCAATATTGCTTAGGGTTTATTCACATGTTTATGGTTTATAGAGCGATCCAAGAAGTACATTGAGAAATTGGATGTTGATTCTGAATTCAGGGTTTGCTGAGTAATGGAATGGCGATAGCGGTGAAGAGACTATCAAAGTACTCTGGGCAAGGCATTGAAGAGTTCAAAAATGAGGTTGTTTTAATTGCGAAGCTGCAACATAGAAATCTTGTAAGAATCTTGGGTTGTTGCATACAAGGAGAAGAGAAGATGTTGATCTATGAGTATTTGCCAAATAAAAGTTTGGACTTTTTCATATTTGGTGAGTTATGTTGTTCATATTTCATAAAATATTATGGACTAATAATCACGCATACATCATGTTAATAAGTGCTTCAAAATTCAGATCAAGAAAGTAAGTTACAACTGGACTGGAGGAAACGGTTTGATATCATATGTGGGATTGCAAGAGGAATCTTATATCTTCATCAAGATTCAAGATTGAGAATCATTCATAGAGACTTGAAGGCTAGTAATGTCTTGTTGGACTCCGAATTAAAACCAAAAATTGCTGATTTTGGTATGGCTAGAATATTTGGTGGAGATCAAATTGAAGTAAACACAAAACGTGTTGTCGGAACCTAGTAAGCATTGCATAATTCAAGCATATAATTAGTTCTCAACATTATGTCCCCTATAACTCCTATTTCCCCTGAGTTAGACATAAATATATTATTAAAGTTTAATGCTTTAATATATTGATCTTGTCATTGTTATTATATGACTAATTTTGTACTTTTTTTAGTGGCTACATGTCACCTGAATATGCAATGGAAGGACTATTCTCAGTAAAGTCTGATGTGTATAGCTTTGGAGTATTGCTTCTGGAGATTGTTACTAGCAAAAAGAATAGTGGTCATTATGAAGAAATTACCTCAACTTTGGTTGGACATGTGAGTACTCTATAAGAAACAACTCTAAAATCAATATTATCTCTCAATATAAATCGAATTATCTATTCTTCAAATTCATTCAGATTTGGGACCTATGGAGAGAAGATAGAGCTATGGAGATTGTTGATCCATCATTATTAGTAGAAGACGATGGTTGCCCTAATGAGATTCTAAAATGCATCCAAATTGGTCTTTTATGTGTACAAGACTATGCAGTTGACAGACCAACAATGTCAACAGTTGTTTCCATGTTGGGAAATGACTCATCTCTTCCTTCTCCAAAACAACCAGCTTTTATTTTCAAAAGAAATAAACCTGGTGACAAATCAAATCCTTCAACCAGTGAAGGATTTAATTCAGTAAATGAGATGAGTACTACTATAGTTGAAGCTCGCTAAAGGCCATGAACTCTGAAACACATACATGGTGGTGCTTTGTGTTCTTATAGGGCTACTACTTAATTGTGAGTAAATAGTGATGCTATATTTGTTGTGAAACATGGTGTATAATAATTATTCATATATATGTATGTATGTATGGAGCGAATACGGTGTAGATTTCTTGAAGTTAACTACTCCCTCACTCTGGTGAGTCTGGTTCAATATAAGAAAAATTTACATATTGAATAGCATGTTTATATTTTCATTTCCCCATTAACTGTTGGTTAGTTTCATTGTATTAATTATATCCACTCACTCACACTCTCTCTCTCTATAAATAAGGATACTTTTTAAAACTAACTTGCCTTTTTTAAACAAATCTCTATTGCCTCTAATCAAATTAAATCTTTTTTTTTTTTTTTAGTTGAAGCTCGCTAAAGGCCACGAACTCTCAAACACATACATGGTGGTGCTTTGTGTTCTTATAGGGCTAGTAGCTACTTAATTGTGAGTAAATAGTGATGCTATATATGTTGTGAAACGTGGTGCGTGTGTGTGTGTGTGTATATATATATATATATATATATGGATGAATTACGGTGTAGATTTCTTGAAGTTAACAACCCTCCCTCTGGGGAGTCTGGTCCAATATAAGAAAATTTTACATATTGAAAAGCATGTTTATATTTTCATTTTCCCCATTAACTGTTGGTTAATTTCATTGTATTAATTATCCACTCACTGTAATACCCCAAAATTAGTATTTACTATGAATATAATATTTTGATGATTGACACCAATTTAAAATAGGTGAATATGTGGTTTCAAATTTTGAGATGTGTTTATTCTATTTTTCTAGGTAGTTTTTCTTAGAATTAAGGTGATCAATGAATTTCTAAATTTTGTTAGGCATCATAAAATACCATAAAACATAATAAATGCCATATTAGCCCATATTTCATGTGGAAATTAAAAGAACAAATAAGTATCATGAAAATCCTTAAATAAATTTAGAGAAATTAAAAACCAATAATTGTACCAACTCTCATAATTAATCAAAGCACCAATTTTTATAATTTATTAAGAGACTAAATTTTCCAACAACCCATAAATAAGACCTAGTTCATAAATAATTTATAAAAGCCATAAAGAATTATCAAAAACACTTGAGTAATTAAAGGGCGATTACCAACAACTAATGAACAATTAAATTAACACTATTAAGATGTCTAGATAATTATTTTCAATTAACATTAATAGACACCAATAAGAAGTATAATGAGCTAATTAAGAATCAAAGTCCAATAAGGGGATGAGATTAGCATAAGATGGGCTACCACTAATCATAAATGACCCTAAACACTAATAAAGCAATAGTCAAAAGATGATTAAGCTTCTAATTAAGATGTTAACTAAGCTCTAATCAAGCTTTGACAAAGTCAATAATCTCAACTATAATTAAAGGGCCAAGATTTAACCTCATAAAACTTATCTAAAGGCTCTAATTGATGATGATAAAGTTTAATCCATGTGAATTAAAAACAACCAATGACATATTTTCCCATAGAACTTAGTAAAAACAAAACACAAAATAAAACTAAGAAACAAAAGGGGGGGGGGGGGGGGGACGGTTTTGTGAGCAAGGAAGGAGGAAGGGAAATTTCCTAAGCAACTAAAATACCCACATGCATATATGAGTCATGAACCTAAGCATGAGTGAGTTACAACCCTATACATGGATGAGTCATAAAGCTAACATTAATGCATGAAGACTTCTAAGGCAATGGAAGAGGATAATGTACCAAGTGATAAGGTTCATAAATGAAGGGGAAGAGGATAAGGTGATAGGAAAAGATGAAGTATTGTGCATGTGTGTGTGTAGTGTGAAAAGAGAGTGTTGTGAGTGCTAATGTTGTGAGTCTAAGAGAGAAGTCAAGCGATTGGCCAATAAGAAAATTAGACATTGAAACAATTAAATTGGTCCATGAAAATAATTCTAGACTTAGGCTAATGAAAATCTATACAAACTAAATCATATCTTGAAATCCATTAACTAAAAATTAAATCTAAGTTGTGATTATTAACAAGCATAATTCAAGCTTGAAAATGGGTATAACCAAAGCCATTTCCCTAACTTTTGAAGATTGTTACCAATGAAGAAAATGGGTGTTTTTGGTCTCAAAATGAAGCCAAGAGCTTCAAGATTTCAAAACTAAAGAGAAAACTTGAATAAAACTTCATTAAGATCCCCAAATGAATTTTTATCTAGAGTAATGCAACACAAAGAATAGAACAAAGATTGTTGGCTTAGGCAATAAGTAAAGACACATGGGGAAATAATTGTCAAAGTGGAAGAGGATATGGAACTTGGATAGGGTTCATTAATGAAATGGAAGAGGATGAGGGAGAGAGAGAGAGAGGGGACGGTTGGGGGAGTGGTGTAGGGCTAGGATTGAAGTTCCAATTAACCTAGATCCAAGGGCTAAGAAACAAGATGAGGAGGTGTGAATAGTGCCATGGACTTTTACTATAAATAGGGGGTGGAGTTCTTCATAATTCCTCACCAATTCACAAAGAAATCTGAGTTAGAGAGAGTTGAGAGTGAGAGCAAGGAGTTCTTGAAGAGTAGCAAGCCTTTTGGTAAGTACTCTAGCTCTAGTCTTGAGTTCTTTAAGTTTTAGTTCTTAAATTCTTAGATAGAAGTAGTTTAGATCTTAAATATTCTAAAGTAATTTTATTTTGATGTTTTTATGGTCAAAATTAGCTTTATTTCGAAAAATTGATGAAGAAGAAGCTCTGGAAAACTTTTTGAAAGAGCATGATCAAAGTAACGAAACTCTGGCGAAATTTTGTCGGTAGGTGATTTCTGAAATCAGTGATGAAAATGCTAATATTTTATGTTCAAAATGCTATTGAAAAATTCTAGAAAACTTCATGGTGAAATAGACACATAGGGCTTTCCAAAGATGCCAAGAACATGTCAAAATGAGTTTTGTACAGTGAGATAGAAATTCTCAAAGTTTGGGCTACAATTTCTGGAAAATTCTGTGCAGAGGCTCAAAACTTAAAAACTGGGAATGAACAGTGGAATCTGGGCAAAAGCTGATATCTTTTCTTAAAAATAGAAATCCTAAGGATTTCAAAAAATTTTACAGATCCTCGTTTTGATTTTTCTAGAATTAGTTATGATTTTTCAAAGTTGAACGAAATTCTGCCCAAATTTGTACCAGCGTTTTTCACGAAATTTTGAGGAAATAAAGTGGAAAATAAATACCCCAAGGGTAAAATAGTCAATTATGGCTAGGATATCTATTAGAATATTGATTGTGAATTAATAACTACGATATTACCCCATAGGATATCCGCGAACGCGTACCGACCGACGCTCGTATCGTGATCATCGACAAAGGTACGGTCGCGTACTATAACACTAACTCTGATGCTTATAGTATACTTGTATGTGATAGATATGTTCATAGACTGTGACTCTGTTTTAAAAATTGTGCATACACATACAACTTTACACGGGTTATAGTCATGATAACGCCGTAGAGTTTTCCTAGCGCTGAGGACACGGATGTACACCGTGGCACTGGTGAATAGTCTAGACTAGGGATAACGGACATATGCAGCGGCTGTGTACCATTATCCAGACAAATTTGTTATGAGTTTTATATTGATTATTGCTGTAATGTCATAAATATTTGTCATACATATCTGTACATAAGCATGAGGTTAACCGTTACCTTGGGTCCGATGGGTATTGAACCTCAACTCTTACCATAGCCTCAGGTTCTGGAGGAGGCAGGATAGCAGACAAGGGTAAGCAGCCAGCGTGAAGGCTTAAACGGAGAACCACCTTTTGATTTTTGTATAATTCATACTTCGAATACTTGAATATTCGGATGACTATAATAGTGCACAGACACACCAACGATTATTGGTTATCAGATACTCGTTTTGCTTTCAAAAAAATAAAAATTAAAATAAATTCCGCTGCCGCTCCGATTAAACTCTTTCGAAACTCTGATCGATCTTTCTTAAAATCAGTTTTAGAAAGTTGGGATGTTACACTCACTCACTTTCACTCTCTATAAATAAGGATATTTTTGAAAACTAACTTTCCTTTTTTTACATATCTATTGTCTTTAATCATTTTAAATCAATTTTTTTAAAGAAAAAAAAGTTATCTACATGATTCTTTTACTTATAGAAAGTACCAGAAGAAGTGGAATGAACAAATTTAAAGTTAAAATAAGAACAATTATCATCAAAGTGGCAACCTCTTCCGACATTAAGTGGAAGGAATATGCTACGTTTAAGTTTCGGAGTGCTCATCAAGATATGTCAGAAAGATATATCAAACCAACAAATTGGCATGTGCAAGTCACCTATTATGCAGCCTGGCTCCTGACCTCTTAGCAAATGAGCCTTAGGCCTTTTTAAAATGTTTTATTATTTTTCATATTTTAAAATAAATCAAGTTAAAACAATAAAAATCCTAATTTTAGACATAAATATTGTCAAAGTTAAGATAAAAACATCAATGCATAATGCTGGTCCTAGACTATTGTCCACAATTACAAAAATTACACAAACCACAAACCAAACATTAGTGTATCAAATTCTGGCAAAAAAAGAAGGAAAAAAAAAACTCCAGCGTATCAAAGATCATATTCAACTAGTCAAACACTAGTATTGATGTTGAAGCTAAGCTCCATGAAGATGAGGGCGTGGGCTTTTGGTTTCTGTACTGTTGGATTCTTTCCACTGTGATCATCATCTCCACTAGTGTTGTACATTAATATTATTCCCTTAAGAACAGCAATGAAACTAGACCATTTGTTAGTAGGGGTGAGCAACGGGCGGGCAGGGCTGCCCCGGGGGGTAACTTGCGAACCACCCGTTTAATTTTGACAGGGACGGGTACGGGCATCATGGGGACGGGGCATCACGGGGATGAGTTAAACGGGGATAGGGAACCCGGTTGATGTTTGTCGTCGACCCATACCTTCATCTGACAACCGCCTGAAACGCGCGGATGAAAATCGGAAGAACCCAAAAGCAAAATCTATAACGATAATCGAAATGAAACCACAGAACAAACAAAGGAACAAACAAGAACCTGAACAGAGTAATGAAATCGCAAAAAGATCAATCGGAAACTTGAACCCTAGACGGAAATCGAAATTTTAAACCCACCCAGATCTGGAGAGAAAACAAAATCGCAATCCCAGATTTTATATGAACAAAACTCGTTCTCACCTAGCTGAGTTGTGTTTGCTGCTAGAGGGAGACAACGACCAAGTTGCGTTCACTACCGGAGGGAGACACGTTCGCTGCTGGAAGGTGGAGTTGTGTCCGCTGCCATCTTGCCTTTGTCGTTGGATGAGGACCATTGCTGCCGTCGTTCGAAAAGGTCGTTGCTGTCATCACCGTGGAGGGCCGTCACCGGTGGAGGATGATCTTCGTCATAGCTGGTGTAGGACTGCCGGCGTCACTGGTGGTGGACATCATTGCTGCTGCTGGTGGAAGGGTAAGGAGGAAAATGGGCCCATAGAACTAGAGGTGGAATTTCACTTCCATCGATTTTGATCGAAGTGAGTTCCATCAAGAACCATCAATATCTAATAGGATGATTACCCGACTGGTCAGGGCAAGTGGTGAGCGACGGCGAGGGTTTGAATCATGATTCATCACTGAAGGCTGTGACCTGTGAAGCCGCGAAGGTGGTTTGGTGAATAGTACTGAACTGCTGATTAGGGCTGAGGTGCGATGGACCCCTGAGGAAGTGAGGAGCTCAGCGAAAAAAAAAATTAAACGGGATCACGAGCACCCGCCCCTCAACCCGTGCCCCTCCTGGCTGATGGAAATGGGTACGGGCCTGCCCCGTACCCGTAACGGGCCCAATCTGGGCGGGTCTAATCTGGGTAATTATTTGCGGGGAGCAGGCGGTTGGGTGGGTAGCGGGTAACTTGCTCAGCCCTATTTGTTAGTGTCTCATCAACTAATATGATATATAGTATTATCATATTAAATTTGGGAATTATTAACTCTAGACCTTATAATAATAAGCCATAATCTTTACTTACAACTAAAATTAACCTATTAATATACCTCAAAAAATTAACCTATTAGTCTGTATATATTTCTAAGTAATTTTAACATTATAATTAATGTTTAATTATTCCATGCACCTACATAAAATAAAGAGAATATGCACAACTTAATTCTTACCACAACCAGATGAACTGCTTAAAGTTGTGATTCAAAAATAGGACTGTTATTAGCAAACTAGTTATATAGCCTACAGGCGCAAATTGTTACAAACTTTGCACCCTTTGTTATTATTTCCTTTTTGAGGATATAACTTAAGATGATCCTGTAATATAATATATCGATCAATTTAAGGTTTCAATCTATGTAAAGTTCATTACATGATAGAATAAGCACAAATCAAAAAGGGAACAATATGAATTATTATCTACTTTAATTTATTATCCTTTCTTCATCCTTTAGTCTTCCTGCTACATATCCTACATCTTTCACTCAAAGATTATAAAGTCTAAAGTAACCAATTTCAACTTGACAACAATATCTTTATCATATCATATATATATACATTCAAATCTAAGTGTGCACACACACACAACTAATCACCAAGAGGGGGGTGAAGTGGGGATTTAAAAAATTCTTTGCGAAAGTTATAGAACAAAGACTCACAGAACAAAGTATAACAGAGAGATAGAGAGAAAGCAAGACACAAAATATTTATATTAATTCGGCCTTAACTCTTGACCTAAATCCAGTCCCCAAACACTTTGGGATTTTCACTATCACTTTAATTAAGTACACACTCTGTACTCGAGAGTTATCCTCTCACTAGGATACACTCCCCCTTACAAGTTGTAAACTGATATCCCAATCTCAAAGTCTCACAACTTTGAGATTTTTACAATGAATAATAATCAGGAAGAAACTCTCTTAAAAGAGCAGATGGCCGGATAATCACTGAAGTTCAATGTATTAGAAGATATTTTACTGATGAGTAGAAAACAATAAATGTAAACTACAATTTGATAGATTTTCATTTTCTATATTATAGTGGTTGTTGAGAATTGAATGCTTCAGCTTATATATGTTAGAAGCATTAAATGACCATTGGAAATATTAATGTAACCGTTGGAGACATTAATGAAGCAATTAGGTTGCAACTAGGTTCATTCTCTCTCTTGCTTTGGTTTAATCCAGATGCTCAGACATTCTCGTTGACTTTCCTAAAAATTAAATTCGTTCAATGATGTGGCTTCCATATGAGGAAAAAACCATTTAACCTTTGCAAAGTCCATAGAATGATTTGCCAAAAGGGTGCTATTTTTTTTTCTGGGCCGGCAATAAATGTTCTGATATCACCCTTTGCTTTATGCTTGATCTTCAATCTAATGCTCGTTTGATCATCTGAAACTCACTATCAAATTGATTAAACACTACTACAAAAAAGGGTAACTACTTCCCTAACAGATGTCCTTATTTTTAAAAAGGAAGTTAAAAGTGAATGTAGTGGCGTTCTTGTAAAATAAATAATGATATTCTCAAATTTGGCGTCCTAAAATAAGTTTTAGAACATCTAAAATAAATTAAGGCATCCCAAAATAATTTCAGCATGCTTAATTTAAACTTTTTTGCACCAAAAATTAATGTTTTAGCGCCTTGGCGCCATTTCACAAATTTTTTGGCGCCAGCTAAAGTCTGAGGAATAATTTTTTTTTTTAATTGGCGTCCTGATAGAAGTTGATGACGCCTTAATTAATTTTGTGGCGTCCTGATAGTTTGTCAGGACACCTTAATAAAATTATTGGCGTCCTGAATTAACATCAGGACGCCCTAATTAAATTTTAAGGTGTCTTGATAGAACTTCAAGATGCCTTAATAAAATTAAAGGCATCCTAAATTAATATCAGGACGCCCTAATTAAATTTTAAGGCGTCCTGATAGTGGTTCAGGACACCTTAATTACTTTTTGGCATTCTGAATCACTTTTCAAGACGCCAATATTGCCAAATAAAGCATTTTCCATACCCGCATCCTGCCTCCCACACTCTTAATTTCTCAGTTGAGCCTCCCTCAACCCTCTCTCTGTCTCACACTCGATTCACGCCCTCACCGTCTCCTCCCTCAACCCTATCTCTTCGTGGCGTTCGTTGTTCTCATTCTTTGTTTCCGGAGATGCCCCCACCGTCTCCGACGCCCCCACCTCTCACATTGTGCGTCATCTCCTCCGTCTTGCTCTAGTTCTCTCTTTCCGACGTGTCCCCCACCGTCTTCGACAATCTCTAACAGTACTCCCCTTGCTTTCATCGTTCTTCGACTGTATATTTTCAAATAGGAAATTAGGGCAGCTTAAGGAGAGCTAGAGAATCAAGTTTTAGAATGCTTCTTTTAGTAGTGTCTCTATCTCACTGATATGTAACTTTACTTGTATATTCACTTGAAAAAAGTGAAAGGGATGGTTGCTTCAATGGTTTCAACTATTGCTTTATTCCTCTGCAATTATAGCCTTTGTTTTTTCTTACTATGAAGATGAACACTTTAATCAGCATAAGGTTTCTACTGCTTCATACCAATTTCAAGCTCATATCTGTAATCATCTAACTAATTGTTGGGATTTTTTGTTTTCCTTTTTGCTCAAATTTGAATTGTTTTTTTTTCCTAGGCTAGGAGCTTTATAGTAATAATATAACTAGAAAAAACCCAGATGAATTTGGAAATTTGACAAATTTGGTGAGCTTGGGTCTGTACACCAATCACATATTTGGTAGCATCCCAGCGACATTGGACAATCTTAAAATCTACGTTTCCTGTAAGAAATGCTCTTCTTAAATGTGCAGTTTATATTTAAATATTTTTCTATTCTCTCTTTTGATTAATGTGTCTTGGTTTGTTAGGCAATACTACTCTACATTTTGCTTGTTTTTCCTAACATCAAACTGTCATCAGTCATACAGTTAAGGCCTTTAAGCATGCCTGATTGAGGGCATGCAATATGTTAAAGTTGAATAAAGCAACTGTTGTCTTCCTAGTTTTTTCCATGTATATTTATCATTATAAAGGGCATTTTAAAATGGGAAGGATGGAGGTTATTGTTTCGCGGTCTAATATATTCTGAGAAAAACTGAATAGTAAGCTTGCAATCAAATGATTAATAATTTCTTCTTTGAAATGTATACTGTATATTAATTACAAGATAGATTTTTTCTTGGATTAAAAGGTCCATTATTTGTTATACTCAATGGCAAACAAAGAGACAGTGCTCTGGATACCTTGTGTGGGAATTGGGAAAGGATACTAATATATCAAAATACCTATGGTTTGTTCATTGTTTTCATACTTCTCTCTACCTCAACTTACTATTATTTGAAAACTAATCCTTCTTGCCATCTGAAATAAGCGTCTCAACAATAACACCTTGAATGGAGTCATTCCTATGACCTTGACTGCTGTCTATTCACCACAAGTCCTATGAGTGTTTCTACTAAGTTTCAATGATGTTAAGCAAATGTAGATACTAAGTTAAATGTCTATTTCTGATGATTATTGAGGAGGAACTCATCAAAGTTTTTCTAATCACTCTGTACCACTTAATGGTTTTGACAATAATCCTGATTTGAAACCACTAAATATTACACCTCGACCAATTTCACCAATGCTACCGCCATCTCCTTTAGGTTTGTTGATGACTTTTTCAATAAAAACTAAAATTGTTGAAAGAACTGCTCTACCTGATATCTTTAGTTGGAGAACAAACCCTTTCATGTACAAACCTATTGATCTTGAAAAGTAGACAGTACGGGTTTGCATTATAACCACTTTAAATTATAACTATAAATTTTTTATTACAAGAATGATTAGTTGACTTAGACATGTTCCCCAATGATGTGTTTTCATATTCAACTTTACAAATAATGAAAGAAGAGTGTGGGTTAAACAACCGACACCACTATCTGCTCCTTTCCCTAAAGAAAAGTGTGCAAGGTGGGATAATTGTGGCAGGGCAGAATGAAATACTATGCCACATCTCTGTGAGTATATATATATATACTGTACCACCTCAAAGTAAAATGCATGTCTGTCATTATCACTTTCTTTACTTTCAAGGTTTTAAATACTACTAGAATAATTGTTATAGGTTCAACTTTCTTTTGGGTTCTCAATTGTTATTCAAAGGTTTGTTTCAGAGATAAGTAAAAACATCAATGGAATCATCATGAACTTTAGGGATCTGTTTGTTGGCTTCTTTCTAAAATTTGTTTCTTTGCTTCTTTCTTAATATGTAATTAGAGCAGTCAATGAACTTTAGGTATGATAAAGATTTAAAGGCTGCAAATGATAAAGATTTAATCAATCAAATAGGAACAAAATGATTACATAATCTGTTTTTTTTTTGGTTGCAAACGATTACTTATCCATAATAACTAACCACTATAACTATAGACATTATATCATTTCATAATATTTAATTGGCTTAACTTATCCATGCTCAACTTCTTTCCCTTGATAAGATATTTAATTGGCTTTAACCTCTTGCAGTCTGAAGGAGCAGTCTATAACATTTTTCTCAGAAAGTCTGCATTTGCCTTGGTATGCATATTTGTAGTTACTAGTACTTTTATGTGAGTATCTAATTCTCCAAAATGTTCAGTACCAATTGATGAGCAGTCAAGTTTTGTCACTCTGTAAGTATATTTGTTTTTTAACCTTACCAAGCAAATTAGTAATAATGAGGGACTGAGGCTAAGTAGAATAGCTGAAATGGATTGTTTTTGTAGGTATCTTCATTCTGTTCAATTTTATGAGTGATCTCCTACTTGAGTGGCACATATCATTGAAGTGTGTGTATTTTAGGAATATGCTCCTTCTTTTAATATCAATTTCTATTTGCCATTTTGTTTTCCTTACTCTTGCTCCATTTTGATCAACATTACTATTCCCAATGCCATTACAGATTTGTGAAAATTCAAATCTTGCTTCTTTGTACCTTTTCCGTTGGGTGAAGGTTGAAGCCTTTTTTTACTGTAGGTAATTGAGTTACCTGTAAGCATTTGTTTAAAAATTTCGTTCACATTTTTCCTTATTTTTGCTCTCAAATAATTACGTGTTTCTCCTGTCTTTTTTCCACTTAGCTTATTCTTTCTCATCAATTTTCTCAATCATTCTCTCCCTCACTCACCCTCTCCACAAATAAAGGTATATTTTAAAAACATACATTTATTGCAATAACTAATTTTAACCAACTTTTTGGTGGCTTATACATATATAGAACCGAAGCAACACTTTTAAGGTTCAAAATCAACCACCTGTCCAACCTTTCAATATCAATCAACTAAAAAGCTACAATTTATTAGGTCAGGACTTTTTTTTATCTTTCCTGCTTGTAATCATGTTCCTTTTGTCATACAATTATTCCATCTCATTTGTTAGTTTGAATAATTCTAATGTTTTCTTTATTTTTGTTGTCTTTAGGTTGAATAGAGCAAATAAATTTCAAGCATCAAAATTTAACGTTGAGGTAATTATAGTTAAATATTGTTGTTTTTTTTGGTTGATGTGCATTGAACTAGGAAAACTTTGTAGTATGAATCTGATGCTTAGAAGTCCATAATTTATAGTTTATGACTTAGACAACTTAGCTATATGTTTATATTTTGTAATGATGAAATTGATGCATTTAATAGATGATATTATTCTGAATTGCCTTAGTTAGTAAGTTTTGTTGAATTAAGCTGAAATTGTTTGTTGTTGAAATTTTGGGATGTATTACTTTTAAGGGGAAATGCTGCTGAAATTTTTTAAAAAGATAGAGAAAAAAGCAGGTCGTTTATGTTTTTTGTTATAAACTTGAGTGTTGTTGGAAATGTCTTAGGTGATATTAAAATGGGGCATAGTTGGATAAATGCTTTGAGAACTAGCGAAGAATATAAGAATGGGGTGGAAGAGTTTATTGAATTTGCTAGAAGGAATGTGGCTACAAAAAATGGGATGTATTATTATCCATGTGTTAATTGTTTAAATGGGGTTCGACGGGATATTGTTGATATAAGGGATCACATAATTTGTGATGGAATAAACCTTCGATACACAACGTGGATATGACATGGTGAGGAGGTAACTACCAGTGCATCCCACGAAAATGACATTGAGGTAGATGATGATGGAATGAAGAGAATGGTTCATGATGTTGAGGTCGAATTTTTTGCACAACCGCATGAATATGATAGTGTGCGGAGTGATGCAGAGACACCTTTGTTTCCTGAGTGTACTAAGTATACACGGTTGACTAGGACCTTACATTTGGTCAACTTAAAGGCAACTTGTGGGTGGACCGATATTAGTTTCACGTCGCCGTTTGAATTATTGTGTGATATGTTGCCAGACGATAATGTACTTCCAAATCGTATGTATGAGGTCAAGAAAATCTTGTCTACAATGGGTATGGAATATAAAAAGATACACAATTGCCCTAATGATTGCATATTGGTGAGTATATATTTTATGATTAAATAGGTGTATATTTTATGAGAATTAATTGAAATTATTAATATTATATGCCTATTTAATTATCTTTTATGAACGTTTCCATAATTAAATGAAACTTGGGATCAAAGAATAAATCGACATAAAATATACTCATATCCTATTTTTATTGTGTAGGAAATATTAGCTGATTTGGAAAGAAGTAGAAAAGGCAATAAGAGGATATGCAATTAGCCAAACTTGATGGCCCCCACAAGAAAAATAGAAACAAAATCAATTGTGTGATCTAATGGAGTAAATTACAAGATATGAGATATCTTTGTAATAAGAAAAAGAGAATCAATGACCCAAGACCTAAATTATTATAAATACGAAGGCAGATCAAGAGACACAGAACTAGAAGGGGGGACGAAAAGAAGAAGCAGAGCGTGATATTAATTCAAGAAGCAGAGTTGTTCTGGGATTTCTTCTTCTTCTTCTTCTTCTTCTTCTTCTTCTTCTTCTTCTCTTTATTTTGGAATCTGAATTTCTTATTTTTGTAATGAGTTTTCTTATAGCCATGTGTGACTAATTTTCTTTTGCAACCTAGAGAATCTATGAATTTGTTTGGGTTTTAGAGATTATTCCCACTTGTTAGTTTTGCTTAATTTTATTTCAGTTTATTTAATCCTGTGTTCATTGTTATTGCTTATTGACTGATCACCATTGAGCATGTTTTGGGGATTTAGGGTTGGACTTGAAAGAGGGAATCCTAAATTGACCTTGGGAATAAATAATGTGGAATTGAGTTAAAATTTAACGTGAAGTTAGGTTTTAATCTAATTTGCGTCTAGGATAGACATATACCTAGAAGCTCCGCATAGTCAAATTAGAGTGAGCCTGATTTGAATTGCACCTTAATTAATTGTGTGAGACATTGCATAATTATTTGAGGTAGGTGTATAAGTGGATCGACAGGCACTTATAAACATTAATACTCTAGATTAGCTGATTAGATTAAGTCAAAGTTAATTTAGTGGGGATAAAATCTAGGAAACAAATAAGGGATTAGTGACTCTAGGTTGCTCGTTTGATTATTGTGGTATTTTTCTTATTTTTATTTTAGTTTTAATTTCTTTTTCTTAATTAAATTCAATTTGGTTTTCTCAACTTAAATGAAATTGTGAAATCAATGCTTAACTGAAGTTTGTGATACCAAGTCCTCGTGGGAACGATACTTTTCTTATCACTTTATTACTTGATACGGCCCGTGCACTTGCGGAGTTTTTTAGGCTTTAAATTTTGCCCTATCACATATTGTACAGAAATGAGTATGAAGGCCTGCGTAATTGTCCAAAGTGTAAAACTTCATGATACAAAGTGAAGAAAGATGGTGGTTCTGGAGATTGGACAACAAAAAGGCAACCTTTGATAGCATTGTGGTATCTTCCAATAATACCGCAATTTAAGTGTCTCTTCATTAGTGAAGTAACGGCGAAGAAGTTGAGATGGAATTCTGATGAGAGAATATTTGATAGAAAATATCTTCGGCACCCGGCTGACTCTCCACAATGGAAGAAAATAGACGAAATGTTCCCTCAATTTGGCAGTGAGTCAAGAAACTTTCAGCTGGGGCTTTGTATAGATGGCCTCAATCCATATCGAACTCTTAGTAGCACCCATAGTGCATGGCCGGTTCTCCTTATAATATACAACTTACCTCCCTGGCTATGTATGAAATGCAAGTATGTGATGCTTTCTATGATGATTTTTGGACCAAAACAGCTTGGGAACAATATTGATGTATACTTGGCGCCTTTGGTTGAGGATTTGAAAAAGTTGTGGGAGGAAGGCGTAGATTTGTTTGATCGCATTCGAGGGGAGACTAGGGGAGTTACTACCGTAAAATATTTTGGACAGCGTTCACGGGTCTATGACGATAACAACCCTAGTCCTTAGCTTATAGCCAAAATTCGGGCGGGACTATTTGATGAAATCATGCAACAAGTGCGATCTAAAGTGAAAACTATGATAGATTCGAGGGACAATACGAAACATACAACTCATGAATCTCCTGCCTTCCCCAGCAGTAAAGAGACTTTTAACCCTCCGGATGTTTATCTCGGCGAAACTTCTTACACTCCAGAAGGAGGACAACCTTACACTCTCTATTTGGATACCCCACACCAATGTATTGTTGCCGATGCTTTTATTTACACAAATCACACCACCCACCATAATATTGAAATTCGAAAAGACCTATGTAGGGTGACTGCGAAATGTGTTCAAGAGGGGGAAGAAAAAATAGCCATCCCGATTGATGATGACGAGGTTCCCGATTTAGGCCGGGCTATAGCATCGTTCATCATTTGGCCGAATCATCTTATTTAGATGACGGCGACGACACCTTTAATGGTAGGAAATACATTACTAGAACTTGGTTTTCATTGGTAACCTTGATGATGACAATATGTTTGTTTATGTTTTCATAGAATGAACAAGCTGTGGGCAAATTTCCCTACTTAGCATCACTACGAGACATGTACAAGGACATCAGCTATATCTCCTTCAAGATGCATGTGGGCATTATCGGTGGAGAAAAGACATATACAGTTGACAAAAAAGATCTGCAACAATTTATGCATATGGAGGATTTAGATTTAGTTGTTCTTGAAGTTGCAATAATGTTAGTTTTTTCCCCTTTAATTATTGCATTGATCTTTTTTGTTTTCTATACTCAACAATGCTTATCATTTTATTTCGATCATAGTGTCTACAACAACATATGCGTCCAGAAAGGCCGAACGGGTTTGTATGGATTCTTAAGTCCAATTAACACGACGAAGACTCGCAATAAGTTAACCAAAAGGATGCTTTATATTGGTTATACAATTGCTGAGGAAGATTTTCCTTGTTATCTAGCCTCGATACTTGAAGGGTACATATTTTAGTTTTGTCTATTTAAGATTTTTAAGAATAAATTCCTTTCTTAACTTAATTTAATATTAAAATGTATATGTTGTAGTGGTCATTGGACCCTGTGTGTTGTTTGTCCCTCCAAGAACGTATGTTATTGGCTGGATGCCTTAGGTGGCAGGCCAAATGATGAAATCAAATCCATGTTTGCCAAGTAAGTAAATTTTCATGTAAATCATTGATTCTTCATTTATATGATTTGTTTTCATGTCTGTTAATTTCCATTTTAATGATAGTGCATTCAAGGCGGCTAGATCAATTTCTGGAGCACAAGAGCAGGGTGGACCGTAGTGGTCTTATCCGAAAGTAAGTAGTTTCAAATCAAGTTATTTTATTGACACAGCAGCTTTCGATATTTGTCTATTCATTTTAACAATTTGCTTTTGATTTATAGTGTCCTTGACAACCAGGGACCTTTGAGTATGGATACTACGTTATGTATTATATGCATGCATCGTTGAGAGCGGACGTACTATAGGTTTTCAAAACATACGTAATCGCTCTGTGATTCTCAAATGATAATATTTTTGTTGTACTTGAATTGTTAATTATTTCATTCACTTCATTGGTTTAACTTATACCTTGTTTTCCAATTTATAGCATTTTGATAGTGTGGATCCGTCCTCGGAGGAAGACATCGATACAGTCCGAAACGCTTTGGCTACACATTTTCTGCAAAACATATAGATATGTACATCATGTGTTGCCTTTTCTGCCTTTATGCCTCCATTTAATTGACAATATGTGTAGTAGCAATGTAACATGTTTTACACTTCTGGCATGGTTAAAACTTGAGACTATTGGATTTTTGAAGACACTCTAGAACCAACATATGTCCGATCTGTGAGGTTGCTATGGAGAACATTGAACACTTGTTATTTCATTGTTATTGGACCCGATGTGTGTGGTTTGGGTGCGGTTGGGGGGTAGATTTGATTGCTCTAGGATCTTTAATTTTAATGCTTGGAGGTTGTCAATTAATAACATGTCCATTTTTACTGCCAAAGATATTTTTCTCATTTGCTGGACTGTGTGGTTAATTTGGAAGCAAAGGAATGAGAAAGTGTTTAGCCATGTTGAGCCTGACCCTTACGTGGTGATTGCATCTGCTAACAGGTGTAATGAGGACTTTTGGCATCATTGGGAGAAATCATCATCTCTTATGGGCTCCACCTATACTCCGTCAACTAGTTTGGACAGATAGGTATCTCCTGACCGTGGGTGGCTGAAAGTTAATTTGGATGGAGCTTTCTTTGCAAGTAGTGGGACTATTGTTGTAGGAGTGATCTGTCGTGGTGATTTGGGCTCCTTCAGGTAGGGCTTTGTGGATAAAATTAAATCCATATCGGCATTCATGATAGAAGCTCTTGCTCTCAAAAAGGCGATGATGCTTGCTGTGGATCTGGGGCACGACAATGCGGTGTTCGAATTTGATTGTCTTTCTTTAGTGTCTCAAGTGAATGCTAAATCTGCTGTTTTATGTGAATGGAGGTGTAGAAGTCTCATTCATGAATTATTTGCTTCTTCGTAACCAAAGTTGGGTTCTTGTTATCCTATGTTCCTGCTTCTCCTTTTGCTGCAACAGGGATTAGCTCAGCTTACTAGTCTTTTTACTTAGCTGTATTTCTGTTTTATTGGCTGTGTTGTTTTTAGTTGTTTGCTGTTGTATTTCTGTTTTATTGGCTATGTTGTTTTTAGTTGTTCGCTACCGTATTTCTGTTTTTATAGGCTATGTTGTTTAGTTGTATATTGCTGGCTTTTGCCTAGTTTTCCTTTGCTGTTGTATCTGATATGTTGTAGAACTCTTGCTATTGGTAATATTAGTATCCTTTTCGACCAAAACAAAAATCCAAAGGTGGTCTTTATGTAGTAGGTGGTATATATATATATATATATATATATATATATATATATATATATATATATATATATATAAGGCGTCCTGAATTTAGGTCTAGGACGCCTTATATGCAATATTTGGCGTCTTGATTATACGTTGAGGACGCACAAAATTAATTTTTGGCGTCCTGGAATTAAAATAAGGATGCCCAAAATCCCGCCTTAATTAACTAATGCTGTGGCGGGAAAAAGGCGTCTTATGTTTTATCCAGGATGCCTTAAAAAAGGCGTCCTGAATTGAACATAGGACGCATTTTTTAAGGTGTCCTGAATGAGACGCAAGACACCTTTTTTAAGGCGTCCTGCATGAGACACAAGACGCCTTTTTTAAGGCGTCCTAAATAAGACACAGGACGCCAAAAATCTTAAAATACAACTACCCTTGGTCAAACATCCCTCTGAAAAGGGGTGCTAATTGTCTATAATTCAGGACGTTAATTTTCTTTTTTGTAGTAGTGAAACATAGTTAGGAATGTAATGAAAGATGATATGAAGTATATAGATCATATGAGAAGATTTCACAAATTCAAGTAAGATGATTTCAAAAATAGAGTGATTTAAACTGGAATTTGTTCAAGCAAACTAGAGTTAGCAACTTGAGTTTACTCTTCTAAACTCAAGTCTCATAGACATCTTCTTTGGATAAAGATTTGAAGTTGAAAATGAAGATGTCTCTGTAAGACTGAAATTGGAGTTTAGAACATTTTTCTCAAGTTTATGACTCAAGTTTAATTCTCTAAACTCGAGTTAAGTTCTTCTTTAGAAATGAGCATCGCGACAACATTTTAAAAGCATTTTGAAAACAATGCAAACTCAAGTCATTAAGTGACTTACTCGAGTTTGACACTATTTAACTGGAATTTGTAAATGGAGGAAATCACCAAGATGGGGTGAATTGGGGATTTTAAAAATTTCTTTTTAAAACACCAAATGCACATAGCAAAATAGGGGCAAATAGAGCAAGAGAAGAGAGGAATGACACAACAAGATTTATATTGGTACGATCTTAACTCTTGACCTATGTCCAATCCCCAGACACTCTGGGATTTTCACTAACTTACAAAATCAGTTACACGCTTTACACTCGAAAGATATCCTTTCACTAGGATACACTCCCCTTACAAGTTGAAAACTGATAATCCCAATTTCCAAGTCCCATGACTTGAGATTCTTACAATAAATGATATTCAATGAATATACTCTTTTAAAGAGCTGATAAAATGATCATTGAAGTACAATGTATCAAAAGATACTTTACAAGTAGGTAGAAAACACTAAACGCAGTAGAACCTTGATAGCTTTTCGTTTTCTATATTCTAGTAGGTGATGAGACTTGAATGCTTCAGCTTATATATGAAGGAAGCATTAAATGACCGTATGATTCATTAATGTAACCGTTGCAGACATTAATCTAGCTGTTAGGTTGTAAGTTGGTCTAGTTTCTCTCTAGCTTTGAGTTAATCCAGAACCTCAAATGTTTTGGTTGACTTCCCTTGAAATAAATCCATTGGAAGAAGATGTTTTCATAGAGGGAAGGACGACATTTAATCCATTTTTGCAAAGTCCACGGAATGATTTGCTAAAAGGGTGCAAGGTTTTTTGGACCAGCAATAAATGTGCTGACGTTACCTTTTGTTTTATGCTTAATCCTCATTCTAATACACTTTAAATCATTTGAAACTTACTAACAAACTGATTAAACATAGTTAAGCATAGTAATAAGTTATGATAGGAAGTATCTAGATCGTTCATGAAGATTTTGCAAATTTGAGAAAGAAAATTTTCAAACAAAGTGACACAAACTTGAGTTTGTTTTAAAATATGAGTGTTTTTATCATTGATTTTAGAAACTTCTAACCAATGAATTTTCGCCAGAGCTTCGCTACTTTAATCATAATCTTCCAAAAATTTTGCTATAACACCATCTTTATCAATTTTTCGAATTAAAACCACTTTTAACCATAAAAACATGATAACAAAAATATATTGTAAGATCAAAGATCAAAACAACATTTAAGCTACAAACTAAATGCTAAAACTTAAGAACTAGAGAACTTACCCTTGGAGAACCTTGCTACTCCTTCTTGCTTCCCACTAACTCTCACTTTCACTCTATTTTCAGATGCTTCTTGCTTGTTTTGGTGTGAATTTTGTGAAGGCCAAAGCTCCCTATTTATAGCAATTTGTCATGGCAATTATGGTAATTCTATTGAACTCCCTCTTCTTCATTCTCCACCCTTGGATCTAGGTTAAATCCAAGCTCTCATCCTCACCATTCACTTTCTCCAACCGTCCTCCCTCTCTCTCTCCCCTATCCTCTTCTATTTTCTTATCCTAAGTACACTTACATCTCTCCAATTTGTTCCCTCATTAATGCTAAGTTTGCATGTGCTAATAGGTCTATTAGTAAACAATTCTTGGCCCCTTATTCAAGCTTCCAAAACCATGCCCTCTCCTCCTTGTCTCTTCAACTATATGCTTCGAGAATGAGTTACTTTAGGTGCCTTAGTTGCTAGATGAAAATCATAGTTGGTTGTTTATTAAGCAAAAAAATACTTTTAGGGGTTAAGCATAAAATTTATTCAAGTCTCTTTATTAGCCTTGTGATTTTTGAATATCATGGCTTAATTAGGAGTATCTAATTGCCCTCTTATCATTTTAGAATAAATTTCAAAAATTGAGAAAAAGATTTTGGAGGTAACCTATTCCAAGCTTAAAATATGATTGTTCATAATAAATCCTTATATTTGATCTATGATTAATGTATCTCATGATACAATTTATTTTTTATAGATTCTCATTTACTTGTGTCTTGAATTAATCCTAATGGTTTTTAACTCATAACTCAATTAATTACACACTTTTCTCTCTCCTTCACTAGGCTCACAACACTCACACACCTACACACTACACACACACACTCACAACTCTTTTCTCTTTTCAACTTATCCTCTTCCAAACATTAATGGCCATTTATAATCTAATTAGCCCATGTGTTTGTATGTTTATATTAAAAAAAAATTTCTCTTCTTTGTTGCCCAAGCCACAAAAACCGTTGCTCCCCCCCCCCCCCCCCCCGCTTTCATCAATTTTTGTCTCTCATTTTGTGTTTTTGTTGAGTCTTACAAGCTAGTGTCAAAGTCTCTCATTGGTCCACTTACTATCACATGGATTAGGATTAGTTAGGTAATTAATTAAGGCCATTGGATTTAGCTTTATGAGGTTTAATCCTAGCCCTCCATCTCTAATCTTAATTAGCATCCTTAATATGAAAATTAGAAAATTTAGTCTTTCAATTAATTATGAAAATACAATTACTCTAATTATTGCAAATTTAATTGTCCATTAATTGTTGGCAATTCTCTCTCTAATTGGTGTAAACATTTTTATGTCATTTAATTGTCTCTTATGAATAAATTAAGACTATGCTTAATTATGATAATTTTATGATATTTTATGATCCCTAATTTGAACCTAAAAATTTAATTTTAAACCTAACATTTGGTTTGTTCCATATCAAGGGAAAATTGCCCAAAATTATAGAAAATAACTTACAAAATTAAAGACAACATATTCTCCTATTGTTAATAGGTATTATTTACCAAAATATTGTATTTAAGATAAATAATAATTTTTCGGGTATTATAATCAACACAATATGACAATGTTCTGTCTTTCAACTTCTGACTATTAAGAACATTATATGTCAGTCGGATAGAGTCCCAAATATGATCTTTTACTTTCACCTGGTCAACATTTTTCCACTCATCTGTCAAGATGCTTGGTTTGTTGCCTGGAAGTTTTCAAATTGCAGTAATTTCACCTCAGCTGTTATTCAAATTTGGTTGTTAAATAATCAAATATGATAAGATGCAAGTTCACATATTATTTACGTCATTTTGTTGAGGTGTAAATTTGTTCTAGAGGTTTTCATTCAGGAGCGGTGTTGCTTGATTTTTTTTTTTTAAAGGTTCAATATTGCCTTGGAGGTTTCCAAACTGTAGCAATATTGCTTAACCATTATAAATGTTAACTTTGACTATTAGTTAGCTAAATATGGTAAGCTAGTAGCGTGAACGACATTGAAGAAGAAGTCATAGATTGAGAAGGAGCTCACATTCACTAAAGAGTAATGAAGAAAAGGATTTAATATTCAAATTTAAGCACACTCAGCATGATTACTGAGAATAAACCCACTGGTATCCCTCCATCGCTGTACCCCTGTGATGTCAAGATAAATAGGCACCTTTTCAATTTTTCACCTCATCTTATAAGACACTTTCACTTCTTTGATTTGCTTCAATAATTTAGATGTGGTGCTTTTTTTTTTTTGGGGGGGGGGGGGAAATCCTTACATATAAATCCAACTTTTTTAAAAAAATGAAGTGGATGACACATAGACTAACCAAGTAAGCAAATTTGGCCAACTAACGGGTAAACTTAACTTGGATAATAGCTGGGGTAAAATTACTACAATTTTAAAACTTTTGAGGCAACATAACTCTTGAGTGAAAACTTCTATCTTAACTTTGCACCTAAACACAGAACTAAAATGACGTGAATAACATGTGAACCTTCCAACTCAAAATATTTGATCAACTAATAATCAAACTTAATATAGATTATAGTTGGGGTGAACTTTCTACGATTGGAAAGTTTCAGGGGTGACATTGCTTTTTATTTTTTAATAAAAAAAACTTCAAGGGTAAAATTGAGAGCAAAAATGTACCTTAATCCTTAGTTCAAAGTGATTTATATTTGACACCAGAGAACCTATTGACAGAATTAGTTAATCTCATTGAAACATTAAATCTTTTTTAACATAGTCATAATTAAATGCTCCCTCGAATGCAAAATATAACTCGCATTCAAGTTTCAACTACCTCACCAAAATCAACGTGAAGCAGTTTTTTAACTCATTAGATCTGTCTTAAATTGAAAATAATTTTCTAACTTTACTCCTAGTAAATAAGGTTTCAAATGAGATAGGTATAACTGTATAAGGATTGTAGAGTACATTTAAGCATTAATTACATATATAAAATTGACAAATAAATAATAATTACTTATTAAATGGCTTATATTATGAACTAACAAATTCTTCTAAGGGTTTAGGAGCAAAAATACACATGTGCTTTATCCTCAAGAGTACCCAACACCATATGCTTCGAGGATTCTGGATGACGACGGCTCCTTCCTCTTCGATCTATGGCTCCTCCCACACCATCTTTGCACAGATCTGGCTTAAAACCAAACCCAGATCTCTTCTTGCTTAAGTTTGTTTCCTCCTACCTTAACTGCTCCTGCTCAGATCTGGACTTTGATTTTGGTTGCTTGAAGCTTTGCCAGCATCAACAAGAGGATCCTACTCAGATTTGGATGCTTTAAGTTTGTGATTTTTTTGTAGATCTGGACTTCAATTTCACTTCTGATTTTATATTGATTCAAATTCAATTTTCATGGTAAATAATTTCTATTTCTTGTTATATTTTCTTATTTATGGACTTTGTATTCATCTTTTTTTTGTTTTTCTTGTTGGTGTTGCTTTCAATCTTCTCTTCTTTTTTGTTTTTCTTATTGGTGTTGCTTCCAACCTTCTCTTGGTTCTCTGTCACTGATGATGGAGGAACATTCAAAATGTTACCAGATCTGGTGATTTGGGACCGATTGTTTCGTTTGGGTTTTTTTTTTATAATTATTTTGAAACACTTTTAAGACCGGATATTTCAAAAGTTCAGTTCATCCGGTCTTAAAAGTGTAACTTTTAAGACCGCCTGGAACAAGACCGGTCGCAAATCCGGTCTTACATACCTATTTCGTTCGGTCTTAAAGCCTTTTTTTGCACTAGTGATAGCTTTTTTGTTGTTGTTGTAAATGACCTTTCTATATTCAAAATCCAGCTATTTAAATTTTGTTATAAATATGACATTTTCTGTTGTAAATATGGCATTTTCTGTTGTAAATGAACCGTTAATTAAGTTAGATTTTAATGGTAGTGTGATTTTTGCTCCTAAAATATAACCACATGTGTATTTTTGCTCCCAAGAAAAGCATATGGTGCTGGGCGCTCCCGAAGGTAAAGCACATGTGTATTTTTGCTCCTTCATCCTTCTTTACCCTTCTTCTACAAGGTTATTTATATTTTGTATAGAAGGGAGAACTACTTCTTTAGTCCCTATTATCTTAATTATTTTCTTAGAAAAACATATTAAAGAGAGAAAGCAATCATTATGTGTTATATGTAAGAATCTTTTTTTTTCCCATTTTTTATTTCCATTTAATGCTGCATGATTTTAAGTCTTAATTGTCTCCATTTAGTGCCCTCCATCTAGAATGGAGTTTTTTTTTTTTAAAGAAAGAAAGAAAGAACTTTTAAATTTGGAATATGGCGTTTTTTTTTAAAATAAAAATTTAAGTACAAAAAAAATCCAAACCAAGACAACTAAATAAAAACGGAGAAAGTATGACTGGCTCTCTTAGATCTTTATAAAATGAAATTAATAGGGTCAAATTGCTCATTTGTTAGGAGTATTTTTATGTGAAAACATTAATTAATTGGTCTTAATATTTAATAAAATACTCTTCTTCTTTTTTTCTTTTTTTTTTTAATAAATCGGAACATAAAACTTTTAAGATATCGGATAATCTCCTCATCCTCTCTCACCTTTTATGAAATTTCCTAGTCAATTTTTAATCTTAAATTTACTTATTTATTTTTATATAATATTGCAATAATAATTTTATCATATACTAAATTTCAATGTTTGAATTTTAAATCAAAGACAGCTAGCAATTTTTTTCCAACATATCTTTTTGACAATTTCTTCTTTATTCTTATATTTAAATATAATCTTGTTGGCTTTAATAAGTCATGAAGTGGGTTGAATTTTTACTATTAATACGATGTTTGATTATTGTGCCCTTTTTATTTGAACCTTTTTATTTTATTACCTTTCAAGATTTCTTCTGCAACCGAAGAAAGAAAAACCATAATTTCGAGATTCAAGTTCGTTAATCTTTTGACAATTTTTTCTATTAATTTAATTTGAACATTTGATCCTCAGAAGCATTTTTGGTCAACACTTTTTGGATATATTGTTGGGACATTTGGATGTCACGTTGTGGTAAACTCTTTGGCTCATCAACGGATGTTGTAAATTGTTTTAATGCAAGTGATAGCTTTTTCTGTGTATGTTGGGGATAGAGACATGAGAGCTTGTTGGGTTAATGTGCTCTTTAGTCACTTAAACCCAATAAGGCTTAAATGAGACTACAGCCCAAGAACTCTATGGCCCATGTGGTTTAGGGTTAGGTCTTGGATGTAATAGCATATAAACCTACTTTCACCTGTTTGTGAAAAAAGACGCAAGAACAAGGAGGCTCTCATCAGAAACAAACCCCAGAGGTAGACGTTCATCATCTGAATGGTTGCCCACACAACCATCCTATCCCCCTCGAGAGATAGTCTGGAAGATTGATCATAGAGCGGACTACGACTGTTCGTGAAGAGGCCTTTCAGATCGTTGCATCTTTCTAGGCAATCAAAACAATGAAGGTTTTAACTTTTCCTATATCGCATGGTACGATACGCTTCCGCGTTTCTGGTGAGATTCCTACAATTGGCATCAGAGCCAATCGTGATGAGGAAAAGAACCGAGTTTTGATATTAATTTATATTTCATGTGATTCTTTTTGAAAATTATTTTTGAAAATATGGCATCTTTTTCTATATTTGTTATTTATTTCATGGTAGTTATTTGTTTACAATTCATATTTGGTATTAGTTTTAATTTCAATCGGTTAATTGCTTTAATCCATGGTTAGATTTTCTCGTATATTTCTTGACTTTTAACAAGGAGGCTAATCCCATATGATTAGGTTTCCTTCTTGCTGTTTTTTTTAATCATTTTTGGAATTTCTATGTATGTTTCGAATTTTTGTAAAAGTTGGAGATCAAGAAACTGCGAAGAAGATGAGCATTCAACACTGTCAAACACTTTTCGTGGACCTCTGGACCTCGGATGTGGAAGATCAATATGAATGGAAAGAGGACGGAAAGACGAGCAAAGTGGTGGCTAGGGTTCCTCTTGTGTGTCCTAGGGTTTCTAGCTAAAGTATGGTCTTTGGGCCTTTGGGGCCATAGATACCCTAAAGGGGCTTGAGACAGATACTATGGGCTGGACAAAAGAGGAACTCCAAAGTTGTTACTTTTTATTTTTATTTTTTTTAGGAAAGCCATGGATTAGAGTTATTTGTTTAATTATTTAATGCTTTTATTAAATTGTATGAATTATATCTGCGATTAACATGATGTTTGTAAATAACATATCATATAGAATAGGAAGATGTCATATTGTTGCATAATCACATGTCATATTTGCATAGTAGCTATTGTGCCTTAAATTGACTAGTATGATAGTTATTATGCGAGATTATTTAGATTGTCCACCAAATTAATTATCAATTATTATGATTTTAAATTAAAATCTAGAATAATAATTGGATTAATTAATTGTGTAATTAAAATCTAGACAAATAATCCAGGAAATTTCCTAAGAGAATTGTACTTTTTAGAGTAATTTGTGGGTTATTTAAAATGGTCATGTGACGCGCATTCTGTCAATCATGACTAGATTTTAGATACCTAATGATTTCAATTATAGTTGTTGACCTTAGACAAAGAATACCCTAAATTGAATAAATTTTTGGAAATTGAAAATTCTAAATTTAAAATATTATCACATGTCATAATTGCATAGTAGCTATTATGCCTTAAATCGACTAGTATGATAGTTATTATGCGAGATTATTTAGATTGTCCACCAAATTAATTATCAATTATTATGATTTTAAATTAAAATCTAGAAATAATTGGATTGGTTAATTATGGAATTAAAATCTAGACAAATAATCCAGGAAATTTCCTAAGAGAAGTGTACTTTTTAGAGTAATTTGTGGGTTATTTAAAATGGTCATGTGACGCACACTCTGCCAATCATGACTAGATTTTAGATACCTAATGATTTCAATTATAGTTGTTGATCTCAGACAAAGAATACTCTAAATTGAACACATTTTTGGAAATTGAAAATTCTAAATTTAAAATATTGAATGGGTGAAGGTTTTTAATTAAGTATTTAATTTTAAAACCTACAGGCCCTAATTGTGGGTTTATTAGTGAAATGGTTATTGCTAAAGCCTCATCGGATAAGGATAATTGGATTTCGCTAGATTAAACCCTAATATTTTCAAAATTTTAATAAAGTTTTACACAGCCCATCGTCGGCAATACTTAGACACTAAAGATAATTTTGTAAGTAAACAATGGTTAAATACATTCAACTTTGGTAAAGTTGTTAACCCTCCCATCGAGGCTCTGGCAATGGAGCTAAAGGCTCAAATTAACAATATTAGTTTAACAAGAATCTTTCGCATCGTAAGTCTTGTAAAGATAACTAATGGATTGTTAAACAATAAATGAATAGTAGTTATTAGAATCTACTAGCACTATATCTGTTTGTTGTTAATTATAGTTTGTAATTAGTGTGCTTTTTTTTTTTCCTTATTTTCAAAAAAATGTCTTCGTTCAATCCTTTAGCTACAATCTTGAGTCAAAAACCTATGGATGGTACAAACTACAAACAATGGAAAACTAATTTGGATATTGTTCTTGAATATGAAAAGCTCAACTTTGTTCTCACTACCCCTATGCCAGCGTAGCCTGCTGCAGATGCGTCTGATGCAATTTGGACTCGATTTCAGCAGGAGAAGGAAAGATGGGAAAAGGCGAATGTGTCAGTTCGCTGCTACATTTTGGCCAGTCTCGCCAATCACCTTTAGGAGCAAGTGAGCATGATTGAGAGTGGAGCAACAATGCTTCAGACTCTTGATGGCATGTTTGCTATGCCTAGCAGCTCTGCTAGGCAAAATGTGCTGAATTCAGTCACCAAGACAGTGATGTCTGGTGGAAGTGTGCGGGATCATTGTCTAACAAAGATAGCAAACTTCAAGAAGGCTGATGACCATGGTATCAAGTTTGAACAAGAAGTAAAAGTTGACCTTTTCTTACAATCACTACCTGAGTACTTCAATCAATTCAAGATGAATTATAATATGAACAAGATGAATCTTGACCTCACTCAACTGATGCACGAGCTTGAGAGTGCTAACAATCTCTAGTCAAGCAGGGAAGTGCATTTTTTGCTGGTGAAAGTTTTGTGAAACCTAAGGGGAAACCCAAGGGAAAAAACAAGAAAAAGAAGAAATTAGGTACTCCAGTTGCCAAAACAGTTACAATGAAGCAGCCAAAAGGCAAGTGCTTCAAGTGCGGACAAAAGGGGCATTGGAAGAAAAATTGCCCACATATGAATAAACCAAGTATGAGTAATTTACATGTGATTGAGGCTTGTTTAGTGGAGAATCACGATGATAAATGGATCGTAGATTCAGGAGCCACTAACCATGTTTGTTACTCTTTGCAGTGGCTCAAACATAGCTTGCCTGTAAGTAAAGGACAAAGAGATTTGAAGCTTAGGACTGGGGAGCTTGTCTATGTACTAGCAGTGGGACAAGTTATTTTATCTTTTGATAATTGCAGAACTTTGGTTTTAGAAGACTGTTTATTTATTCCAGATTTTAAGAGGAATTTAATTTCTGTTAGTTGTTTGGATAAACATGGTTTGACAGTTCAGTTTAATTCCTCAGTTTCAATAAAAAGTTCATCTTCTTTTATTTGTTCTGGTGTAAAGCTTAATGGTCTTTATTTCCTTAATCTTGTTTCATGTGAAGTTAATCATGTTGAATTAAAAGATGTTGAGCATATTAATTCATTAAAGAAAAGAAAAGTTTCCAATGAAACTTATCTTTGGCATTTGAGATTGGGTCATATTAACTCTAACAGGATACAAGGTTTGGTCAAAAGTGGGATTTTAAAATCCCTGAACTTTGAACCAATAGTATGTGAATTTTGTTTAGAGGGTAAAATGACCTAGAGATCTTTCAAGGCCAAGGGAAAACGTGTCACACTTCAACTAGAATTGGTACATACTGATGTATGTGGACCAATAAATGTCCAAGCCAGAGGTGGGTATCAGTATTTCATCACATTTACTGATGATTACTCTAGATTTGGACATGTGTACCTGATACGTCACAAGTCTGAAGCTTTTGGAAAATTCCAAGAGTTCAAGGCTGAGGCAGAAAAGCGTCTAGGTGTTCAAATTAAGACTCTTTGATCTGATCGAGGGGGTGAATACCTATTTGGAGAGTTCAGGTCTTACCTGACCAAAGAGGGGATAGTTTCACAATTATCTTCTCCAAGGACACCCCAGCAGAATGGAGTTGCTGAAAGGAGAAATAGAACCTTTTTAGAAATGACAAGATCTATGCTCAGTTATTCATCTCTTTTTGATTCATTTTGGAGATATGCCTTAGAAATAGCTATGTATCTATTGAACTTAGCTCCGTCCAAGTCGGTTTCAAAGACACCAATAGAATTATGGAAAGGGTTTAAGCCCACCATGAACCATATTCAGATTTGGGGTGCTCTGGCACATGTATTGCAACATAAACCAGATAAGATGGACTCGCGTATTGAAGTATGCATGTTTATAGGCTATCCTAAAGGAACCAGAGGTTGGTTGTTTTATAGTCCAAAAGAAAAGAAGGTCATAGTGAGCACTCACGCGACTTTCTTAGAGGAGGACTATATGGCAAATTATAAGCCAAAGAGTAAGGTTATTCTTGATGAGCTAGTCTCAGATCAAGTTTCACCACAACCTCAAGGGGTTACAGCTTTTATTCCTGTGGTTGTTCAAAGAGGGGAAAATGTACCTGAACATACACAGGAACCAGAGACAGAACCAGAAGTTTAGCATGATGATGAAGTTCAGCATGATGATGAACTTATGGAAGAACAAAATCATGAATTGGTTAATCCACTTAATGATGGTCCTCATCTAGAAATTGTTAACCCACAAAATATGGACCCCCCTGTAGATGCACAACATCAAGTGCGACAAAGTCGTAGTGGGAGATTGATTTGTAAACATTTAAGATATCTCTTGTTGGGTGAGTCAAATCAGGATGTCATCATTGATGAAGATGGGGATCCCACGAGTTATGACGAAGCACTAGGAGATGTTGATGCTTAGGAATGGCTTGAGGCTATGAATCGTGAAATGGATTCTATGTATTCTAACTCAGTTTGGTCTCTTGTAGATGTACCTGAAGGGGTAAGACCCATTGGGTGTAAGTGGATTTACAAGAGAAAGAGAGGATCAGATAGGAAGGTTGAAACCTTCAAAGCTAGATTGATGGCGAAAGGGTACTCCCAAAAAGAAGGTGTGGATTATGATGAAACTTTTTCGCCGGTTGCCATGCTCAAGTCCATTCGAATTCTCTTAGCTGTTGCAGCAAATCTTGATTATGAGATTTGGCAAATGGATGTCAAAACTGCTTTTCTAAATGGAAATTTGGGAGAGGAAATCTATATGCAACAACCAAAAGGGTTTATAGCCAAAGGGCAAGAAGAAATGGTATGCAAGTTGTAAAGGTCCATTTATGGACTTAAGCAAGCGTCCAGATCATGGAACATCAGATTTGATCAAGCCATTGAGTCATATGGTTTTGAGAAAAGTCCTGATAAGCTGTGTGTGTATAAAAGGATCCAAGGTAATGCGGTATCTTTTCTGGTACTTTATGTGGATGATATACTCCTTATCGGAAATGATACAAAGGTATTGTTAGAGATAAAAATTTGGCTGAGCAAGCATTTGGATATGAAGGACCTAAGGTAAGCCAATTATATTATTGGTATTAAACTCTTACGAGACCGAAAGAATAAGGTTTTGGCATTATCCGTTTTAGCCATTGACAAAATACTTGCTAGGTTTAGGATGGAGAATTCCGAGAGGGGAATTATACCCTTCAGGCATGGGATTCATTTCTCCAAGAAGCAATCTCCTAAAACTCCTGAGCAGAGAGAACGCATGAGTAGGATACCTTATGCTTCAGCAGTAAGTAGTCTCATATATGATATGCTATGTACCAGACTAGATATCTGCTATGCAATGGGAGTAGTAAGCAGTTACTAATCGAACCCTGGAGAGAAACACTGGGTAGCGGTTAAACATATACTCAAGTACCTACGGAGAACAAGAGATTATATGTTGGTCTACTCGAGTGGGAGTCTTGAAACCATTGGTTATACGGACTTAGATTTCCAGGGAGATATTGACTCAAGAAAGTCCACCTTGGGATATGTGTACACCCTTAATGGCGGTGTCATTTGTTGGAGAAGTGTAAAACAATCATGTGTGGCTGACTCTACCACAAAGGCTGAGTATGTAGTTGCTTCTGAGGCTGTAAAGGAAGCTGCATGGTTAAAGAAGTTCCTAACGGACCTTCAGGTGATACTAGGTGTTAATTGTCCTATCACACTTTACTGTGACAACAGTGGGGCAATAGCACAGTCCAAGGAACCAAGGTGTCACAAGAGACAAAAACACAAAGAGGAAGTACCATTTGATCCGAGAAATAATTAAAAGAGGAGATACATTGGTAGCAAAGATAGCATCAGACGAGAACCTTGCCGACCCTTTTACTAAGAGTTTGCCTGAACGTGTGTTCGAGAGGCATGTTACATCTATGGGTCTTAGGAGGATTCCAGATTTGCTATAGCTTTAGGTAGTTGTTATTTCACTTTGTTATTTTGTGCTTTTTTTGTTTTGAGCAAGACTTTATGACATTGCATTTTTTTTTTCTAAATGTTAATAAATGAGGTGTTTTTCATTTATTTCGCACACTATTTACAAACTCTAAGGTCCGAATCAATTGTGGAGTACATGATCATATGGATACGTTCATAGAGGACATGGTCATAAGTTCTCGTAATTGATGAATTGGTTCACAGCTATTAAATTAAGTTGGACACTTTATTTAGGCTGCAATATTTTATGAAGTGGTTTTGTCCGAATCATTATGAAATATTGGTGTGAGTTAATACTTACATTGAATGGATCAAGGAGAGATTTGATTAAGGCTGTTATTTCTGTCATAAGGAATCAAATCTCCAGATAACTATAGTCATGTAGTTGCTCTTAATCCTGAGTTTATTTTAAATAGGTAGTCGAATAGTTTTCATTCTTTGATTTACCAACGGGTGAGGTTTGATCTATATGACGGCCAATAACTCGGTATTTTGGGATTGAGATTGGTTATCGGTGTTTATGAGATAAACAACATGGAATTTATAGGAAATGTCCCCTTGTTATGTTTCGGTACCTAGATATTTAAGACACTGGTCAGTGCATGTAATTCATTAGAGAAACTATTAAAGTCAAGGGAATAAATAATTGATTGGATTACAGAAAACTAGTCAATCAAATTATAGACATTCTATAAAGGGGTAATGCATATTCTTGTTATAAGTGTCATTATTCTTGGAGATCACGTTCAGGCTTTTCGTGGAGTAGCACCAAACTAGATAATCTTCTGTAGATTATCATGAGCCTTGATGAATGACGAATGGTAGATCCCCAGGCTAGCTCGAAACAAGGGATGAGGTATATTATCAGATGATGATAGCTTATGGGCTACATGGTCTTGGGTTTACGAACTCAAGTTTGTATCTTAAAGAGCAAGTGGGAGATTGTTGGGTTAATGTGCTCTTTAATCACTTAAGCCCAATAAGGCTTAAATGAGACTACAGCCCAAGAACTCTATAGCCAGGGGCGGAGGGAGGGGGGTGCTAGGGGTGGCCCCCGGCCCCCTCAAATTGCAGACAACAACCCAGAATTTTATAAAATTATATTTTAGTCTCAAAAAATTTTAATGTTTTCAGTACAGTCTCTATTATTTCTATAGTGGAGGGACTAAAATAGAAAGATTGAAATGTTTGTGGGGCCGAAATATAATTTTATAAACATTTGAGTTCTATTATATAAAATTCGCCCCCCCCTTAATTGTAATTTCTGGCTCCGCCTCTATCTATGGCCCATGTGGTTTAGGGTTAGGTCTTGGATGTAATAACATATAAACCTACTTTCATCAGTTTGTGAAAAAAGATGCAAGAACAAGGAGGCTCTCATCAAAAACAAACCCCAGAGGCAGACATTCATCCCCCTCGAGAGATAGTCTGGAAGATCGATCATAGAGCGGACTACGACTGTTCGTGAAGAGGCCTTTCAGATCGCTGCATCTTTCCAGGTAATCAAAACGATGAAGGTTTTAACTTTTCCTATATCGCTTGGTACGATACGCTTCCGCGTTTCTGATGAGATTCCTACACAGCTATGCTGCGACAAGCATTTCAAGAATATAACCTTAGTCTTTGATTGCATTGAGGCCATTAATTTAATTCTTAGGAGGTGCGTCAGTCTCATCCAAAGTTGTTGTTAATGATATTAGACTACTTTTACATAGGGATTGGCAAGTGGTTATGAAGCACTAAGATATAGAAAGTTTAAGCACTACTCTGGTCTTATTTATAAATCCCCTAAATCATATATATCAATGAGAGGTAGTTAACTCGATGACTATATAAGAAATTTTTAACTTTATTCTTATTTATAAATGAGTATTTTTCAACTATTTCTTCTTTCTTTATTTTCATTAGTACAATTAATTGGACAAAATTGTCATAATCTCATTTACTACTCTAAAACTAAACTTATAAATAGGACCAAATTTTTTGTTCAGAAGGAATTTATAAATAGGATTAGAGTGGTACCACTCTAATCCTATTTATAAGTCCATTTTGACCAAAAGTTTTGATTCTTATTATAAGCACAATTTTGGAGTAATGAAAGTTTGTTATTAATTATAATAAAGAAGAAGAATTTATTCATGTTGACTTTTGAAACCAATCATAGATAAGAAAAAATTGAAAATTTAGCTCATAATTAATGAGTTAATTAATTCTTATTTGCACGTGAGATTTAATTAATTTGGATTTATAAATAAGACCAAAGTGGTATTGCTCACTATTTAGTTAAATCTTTTCAAACTATGGAGTAGAGTTTTTGTATTATTCCTTCCTATCCATTTTTATAAGATACCAAACTTTGAATTGCCTTGGTCTTTTTTATAAAAGCCCAACAAGAGCTGCTTGAATATTTAATGAGTTTCTTTTCTTTTTTCTTTTTCATTTTCCCCCTTCTTAATTATATGAAATTAATTAAAAGGTTGATTATATATATATATATATATATATATTTACTCTATTTCTTTCTCATACTTGCCTCTCATAAATAAGGGTATACTAAGAAAAAAATATTTTTTCAGAGATACTTATTATTTTTAATTAATTTTAACCACTTTCTTAAATCTCATAATCCGGTTATTGAACTCTTATAATTAAAAAGGACTGGAGGGAGTAGTGATCAACCTCCACCTTTTTATCAAGTGGGGGAGATTGATCGGGAAAAGTATTTGTCAAGCTTCTCTTTTACCCTCTTTTAAGATTTCTTATGCAATTTGAGAAAAAAACCTGTGAAACGGACTCAAGTTAGTATCAAACGATGAAGGTGAAACATACTTAATACTCCAACCCAATTAAAAGGAGTTGCGCAAATTAAGAAGGGTAGTATATAAAGGCAGTTGTGAATTTGCTAATTCTTGTTTGCCAATTGTTAATTAGTGGAGTTCATCATCATTTGCAAATGACTATTAGTAATTAAACTTTTCAACGTGAGTTGTCAATTTGCCATACCTAAGTTGTAGACAACATAAAGTGAATAGTTGAAATTGTTAACTGGCTTTATACTCAAATGGTTAACCTGAAACATTAATATTATTGGCCGTTGGTGACGTTCCACCGTTCCAGTGGCTAGTGGTCATTGGTCACCAACATGGTCGTCACCCATTGGGGGTTGGGGACTTTCTTTTTAGGGTGAAGGTGTAGATTTGTCAATCAACTATTACTCGAGGAACGTCTAGCACAAATAACTATTGAGATGACTAAAATTATCAATCAACAATTAAAAAGTGAAAAAAAAAAAACACCAAATAACTATTAAAAGTTGAAAAAAAAAACATCAAATAACTATAAAAAAAAAACAACTATCACAATTAAGTTAAAATATGGGGCACTGGTGTAGAATGGTGGCGGAAACGCTGGAGAAAAGAGCGGTTAAGCCTTCTTGTTGGAAAAGGAAAACACCAATAGAGATGGGACCTATGGCACCAAGCATTGTGGCAGCAACGATTACTGCTTGTGGCATCGGAGGGATGGAATCAGGGTCCAAGATGCGTGCCAGTTAAACACTATGGACTACTAGATGAATTCAAGATGGTAAGTGGAACACCCCACAACAATAGAAGCTTTGGAAATGCCGACATCGCCGACACTGTGACAGTCAATGGAAGACGGAGACACCAAGATAGTGACGGGGTAATAGTTCGTTGACAAATCTGCTCCAAATTTTGTGTGTGTGTGTGTTTTTTTTTACTTTTTAATTGTTGATTGATAATTTTGGTTCCCTCAATAGTTATTTGTGTCAGACGCTCCTCGAGTAGTAGTTGGTTGGCAAATCTGCACCTTGACCTTTTTTTTAAAATTAAGTTCCGTTTTGGTAAATGTATACCAAAACCTATTTGGACGACTTCACCATAATTTGATGTTCGTAAAGAACTTAGGAGTTATTTTCCCATAAAGTTGTGATAAGATCCATGAACCTTCACGTGTAGATCTTGTTCTCCAAGTATGTTACCAAATAAGATCTTTTGCCAGATAATCTGGGACATTTCAGAACCCGAATAAAGACAAAATAATTCAATGCAAACCAGTCCCTTAATGGGATACATTTTTCTAGTTACGTGTCTCTGTCACAACTCTTACCATCACATGCATGGCTCTTGCAAATTATATTATATATTAGTTTTAATCCTTATTATAAAATTCAATTGATTAATTATCTATAATTTAAAAATATTAAGGAAGTTAAATTAATTACTCTCTCCTGTTCTTTTAAATAAGAGCCTAAAATTTGAATTGTTATGATATATTTTATAAGATCCTACTTGAAATTGGTCAGAGCATTTAATGTGTTTTCACCGTTTTTTGTCCCTAAATAATGGCATACTTTTTTTATATTACATTATTTTTCACACTCTCTCATTACAATCATATTTTTCTCTTTTACTCTTCCCCATTATAAATAATGGCATACTTTTTTTTTTAAAAAAAAAAGTCATTTGTGACATATTAAATATTCTTAGCTTGTTTTAATTGATTTTTTTAAAAGGAGTAGTAATTTAATTATCAAACTCTTATAAAATATGATTGGAGGGGAGTTCTTTAAAGTATTTATATCTTTTTTTTTAAAAAAATTAATTTTTCTAACTTATACGTGATATATAATCTAATAATAAAAATAAGCATTTTAAAAGGTTATGTAACATATAATATAAAAAAGTAAATAATTTAGTAAGCTTCGTCAATATATTTCTAAATTAGTCAACTGAATATTTTATTAAGAATGATGGGTATTAATAGTGTGTGTATATATATATATATATATATTTTGATCATTACGCCGCCTCAGCTATAGCCACAGAAAATATATGTCTTCTATATTAATCCAACTACCCAAATTAAATTCGAGCAAAAAAAAAAAAAAAAAACACTACCCAAATTAAGAAATGTGGGCCTCGCATGCAGCAATGAAATGATATTCCTTACCTTTAAGTAGCCTCGTTAGCCTCCGCTTCAATATCCCAACAGTCTCACAGAACTCAACACCATGACAGTGTTTTCTGGCAAAGAGCTTGTTCTGATGATCATCAATACTCTCTTATTCCTTCTCTTCCTTCTTCATCATGCATCTAGTCGCTCTCTTAATAGAATAACCCCCAGCCAACCTCTCAGAGACGGCGACGTTTTGCTTTCCGACACAGCCACATTCGCCCTCGGTTTCTTCACTCTCTCGAATACTTCCAGAAACCGATATGTCGGAATCTGGTACAACAAAGTTTCAATACAAAGCGTGGTTTGGGTTGCTAATAGAGACAATCCTCTTAATGACACTTCTGGTGTTCTCTCCATCAACACCCACCGAAACGTCGTCGTTTCCCTCAGCAACACAAGGACCACCGGCCTCAACCCGGTTTGGTCTTCCAATGGATCTTTCTCATCATCTTCTTCCATCACTAATACCTTCGCTAAGCTTCTAGATACAGGAAACTTGGTTTTGATAGAAGAAGATGGAGGAATACAGAGAATTCTATGGCAGAGTTTTGATTATCCTTGTGACACCATGATGCCGTTTATGAAACTCGGGATAGATCGTAAGACCGGTTTGAACCGCTTCCTGACGTCATGGAAATCCTCCGACGATCCAGGATTCGGGAACGTGACTTATCGGATCAACCCAACAGGGTATCCTCAGTTATACATGTACAGAAACGGGAATCCGATCTGGAGGGTTGGATCTTGGACGGGTAAAAGATGGAGCGGTGTACCCGATATGACACCCAACTTCATCTTCACCGTAGCTTTTGTCAACAACGCTACTGAAGTTACCGTAATGTATGGTGTGAATGACCCTTCCGTTTTCACCAGAATGGTTCTTGAGAACTCTGGTCAAGTGAGACGGACGACGTGGCAAACTCAAGAACATCGATGGTTTGAGATCTGGAAGGGTCCAAAAGAGGACTGTGACAACTTCCGCCGGTGCGGGTCAAATAGTAACTGTAACCCGTACAATCCGCAGACGTTTGAGTGTGTGTGTCTGCCCGGATTTGAACCCAAGAACCCGAGAGAATGGTACCTCAGAGACGGGTCGGCTGGGTGCTTGAGGAAGAAGAACGTCTCCACGTGTCGAAGCGGTGAAGGGTTCGTGAAGTTAACGCGTGTGAAGGTGCCGGATACGTCCAAAGCGCGTGTAGATCTAAGCCTTAGCATGAAAGCATGTAGGGAGAAGTGCCTGGGGGATTGTTCATGTGCTTCGTATACGACTGCAAACGAGAGCTCATTCACTGGGTGTATGACGTGGCATGCTGACATGGAAGATATTAGGACGTACAGCAGTGTCGGACAGGATCTCTATGTACGTGTGGATGCAGTTGAATTAGGTACTCTTCTAACATTATTTTTTTGTTATAATTAGAAGTAAATGCTGTATTTATTTATTTATTTCTAAAATAAGAAAAATATATAGATATAAAATTATTTTGAAATAAAAAGGAATAATTTATACTATGTCGTTTTGGCTTTATGAATGATGTTTTTGTAATTTTGTTTTTTTATCATATGAATTTTATCGAAACACTCTTCATTAATTCATCTAAAATTACAAACAAACTCTTCATTAATCTAAAACGACGTAGTTTTAAAGTCATTAGATATAACTTTATCTCAAATAATTAAAGAAATACTTTTCTCGTATTGTTGCTTTTAACATTTTTCATAAGTTACATCAATCCCTTGTTGTGGGTAGTTCTGTGGGAGCATTTATGTGAAAAAGATTGATCCGCTTATTGCCAAATTTAATTTCAGCGAGATATTGATGAGTAGGTTTGACGTTTGACGAAAGAAGACTTGGTCAGCTGGTTAAATTTTCAAAAAAAAAAAAAAAAACTTTGGCCAACGTGTCAAAAATGAAAAGTAATTGTTTCATTCTACCCCTCTAGTCCACCTATATTTTAGTAGTAGATTTTAGCCATAAATATAAGAAATATTTTTGAATTATTAATATGTTCTTAATATATGTATCTATTAATACTCTACTAATAATGTGTGTTTGAAATAAACTTTGACAAAAGTAATTTCTGAAAGTAACACTGATTATTTTAAAAAATAAGTTTAGATGTAAAATGACTAAAAAAAATATAAATTTTATTAAATATATATGTGTGTGAGAGAGATAATTTTAGGTGGAAATAATTTTTTTTTTTTGGAAAAAAAACTCTAAGAACATTTTACAAATATTTTGTTATTTGGTTTTTTAAAGTACTTTTATTTTTTTAGTCCAAGGAGGGTGGGAATTTCTTCTTTTGACTCATATTACTCCTCTCTGTATCATTTATAGTACATGGGACCGCATTTTTGTCCTTTTCCCCAATGCTCTCTCCTCTCTCCACGGTTATAGTAACTTTTCCCTCTTAAGATGCTTTTTTTTTTTTTTTTGGGTCAAAGTTGAGATGCAAAATTAGCTCTTTGACAAAAACAAAAACAAAAAACAAAATTATCTAAGAAAATAAACAGCTTTTTACTAATAACCCCAATGGACCATAAGCTATACCAAACATTTAAAAAATAAAATAAAAATATAACTTAAAAGCCCCCAATCTGACTTTACCTCCCCCCCCCCCAAGGGAAAGAAAAAAGGAAAAACTTTTAGAGCTCAAATAAGTTATCCCAAACACACTCAACAATTAAAGAGGAGAGAGAATTGGAGAGAATTGAGGAAGAAAATTAGAGTGCTTTAAAAAAATACATGTTATGTTAATTAACTCTTTTATCTAATAAAAAAATAAATAAATAGATCTTATATTAAGAATTAACAGGAGTATTATGATTGTCCAACAAAAAAGCTAAGCATATATACTTTAATTGGTATCAGTTTATGTTTTTTGTTTTCTTTAATTGGTTTTGAGCAACAACATATATTGGCATCTTGTTTATGTCGTTATAATCGCTTGGACAAAACTCAATAATTAAGCAAATTACTTATAGAGTGATTTGATTAATCCTTTTGATTATTTTAAAAATGATGGTATAATTAAGAAAAATTAAGGGAAAAACATTTCTCATGTTGTAGGAGAAATGTTTTCTCATGCCACACACACATAAAATGGTGGGACCCGCATATATATATAATTAGCACTATATATATATGTGGGTCCCACCATTTTATGTGTGTATATAAATCTTGTTTCTCTCATGCAACATGAGAAAAGTAAACCCCAAAAATTAAATGGAGAAAAGTGGACCTTTGAGACCTTAATTTTATACAAGGTGTCAGTTTGGTCATTTGCTTTAAAAAGTACCTTTTGTCCTCTAACACTAACCGCGTTAGCCTCAGATAATTATTTTTTGTAACAATTATTGTCATGTTGGAAATTAATTAGAAAATTATTCCATTATCTACAATTTATCTTCCATAATCAGCATATTATCTTCCATGATCCTTCACTTTTCCTGTCTTATATTCTGCAATCGCAGACCTTTTCTCCAACCAATTTTCTGATTAATTAGGTCCTTTTTTTTCCCCAATTTTTGTGATAAATTTGTCTATGTATTCATGATTTTGCTTTGTGTTCTTGTATCATTTGCACAATTTTTTTTTTCCAGTCTTTATGAACCATAAGGGGTTCGTTACATAAATCAAATGATGGGTTTAGATTCAAACATGCGCACATCATTGCTTTTTGAAAAAAAAAATGATAGCTATTTGAAAATTAAAGGGTAAAGGAACAATTTTGTTCCGGAAGTTGTCACTGAGGGGAAATTATGCCCTAGAAATTTTTTAGGGAGAAATTTTGATTGCATTTGCCGTTATCTTTGTTAATTTTGACCATTACTTGACCAAATATATTGAACCAACAATCCACATGTTCTCTACGTCATTTATGTTAGTGTGTAAATTTGTCCTGGAAGTTTATGTATCATCTATTTTGCTTTCCCCCCCCCCCCCAAAGTTAGGCTTAAAACTTTTGAGGTAAATTTGTACTATAACAAATTTAAAATGATGTGAATGACATGTGAATTACTACCTCAACATATTTAAATAACTAATGGTTTTAATTAACTGGAATAATAGCTAGCGCAAAATTACTCCCTTTTTGACACCTCTAAGGCAAAACACCCATCGAAATACTTTCTAGGCAAAATTACTTCTTGATGACAACTTTCAGGACAAAATTGTCCTTTAATCCAAAATAAAATCTACATATAGTGTGAGAAAAATGAGAAGCTAAATTTACTATTTTTGTTTTTTTTTTTAAGGAAAAAAGTTTGAAATGTTGTCATTGCAAAATCTTTGAAGAATTTAAACATGAACATAACTGAGGACATTAAAAAATTAACAAAAAAGTTAGCTACCGGATATGCACTTCATATAAGCTACCTTCTGGAAAGAAGCATGCAAATAATTTGACTTTTATTTTTTCATCGATCCTTAACCCACCTTACTCCAATATCCCCCTTGTATATATATGCTACTGAATATTTAATTGGTACATTTAATGAAATAAAATCAGTACATAAACTTTGCTTCTAATAATGCACGTATTGTCATTTTCAGCTAAGTACAGAAAGAAGCCCTTTGGTTCACTTGGCATGAAAGGGATGATTTCACTCTTAGTCGTTTCCATATTACTAGTATTGTTTCTGGTGATGTCTTTCATATATTGTCTTATAAAGAACAAGAAACAAGGTATGATTTATTCCTCTCCCTAATCTTATTACTTGAACAATTTCTTCAATCTTTTCATTCGAAACGATAGTTGTTGATACAACTGGATCAAAACTAAACTCACTCAATTATTTTTATTGCAGCAAGAAAGCATAGCAAAAATTTGTTTAACTACAGCTTTGAGAACTCTCTGAGTATGGATGACTTTAGCAGTGGGAAAAATTTAGATTTACCATTATTTGATCTTATTGACATAGCTGCAGCAACTGAAAACTTCTCTGATGCTAACAAGCTTGGACATGGTGGTTTTGGTTCGGTTTATAAGGTACGTAATCATTCTTCTGTAAAAAGATTTAAATCTTACTAGTATCTTGTAAAAGTACACATTTAATCGTTTATCTTTCCTCAAAGCTTCATTTTAATTCATTAATTTTACAAAGTGTCTTGTAAATACTCGAACCCTAACGATCTCAATATGAAAACCAAAAAAGCTGATAAGTTATAAAACCATTCACTAATACTATCATTGTTAAGTTTAATTTTTATATAAAGCAATCATTGGTACAAGAATTATCATTTGTGAGACTAACGGTACGTATTAGAGTTAAAAGGACCGGAAAGATACTCTACAAGAAATTAAACTAAAACTTCACCGAAAGTGCAATTTGGCCAAAATTTATAAATTTCATCAATATTGGTTAGGGTTTATTCACATGTTTATGGTTTATACTTTATAGCGAGATCTAAGAAGTACAATGAGAAATTGGATGTTGATTTTGAATTCAGGGTTTGCTGAGTAATGGAATGGAAATAGCTGTGAAGAGGCTATCAAAGTACTCTGGCCAAGGCATTGAGGAGTTCAAAAATGAGGTTGTTTTAATTGCAAAGCTGCAACATAGAAATCTTGTGAGAATCTTGGGTTGTTGCATACATGGAGAAGAGAAGATGTTGATCTATGAGTATTTGCCAAATAAAAGTTTGGACTTTTTCATATTTGGTGAGTTATGTTGTTCACATTTCATAAAATATTATGGACTAATATAATCACGCATACATCATGTTAATGATTGCTTCAAAATTCAGATCGAGAAAGTAAGTTACAACTGAACTGGAGGAAACGGTTTGATATCATATGTGGGATTGCAAGAGGAATCTTATATCTTCATCAAGATTCAAGATTGAGAATCATTCATAGAGACTTGAAGGCTAGTAATGTCTTGTTGGACTCCGAATTAAAACCAAAAATTGCTGATTTTGGTATGGCTAGAATATTTGGTGGAGATCAAATTGAAATAAACACAAAACGTGTTGTCGGAACCTAGTAAGCACCGCATAATTCAAGCATATAATTAGTTCTCAACATTATATCCCCTATAACTCCTATTTCCCTTGAGTTAGACATAAATATATTATTAAAGTTTAATGCTTTAATATATTGATCTTGTCGTTATTATTATATGACTAATTTTGTACTTTTTTTAGTGGCTACATGTCACCTGAATATGCAATGGAAGGACTATTCTCAGTAAAGTCTGATGTGTATAGCTTTGGAGTGTTGCTTCTGGAGATTGTTACTAGCAAAAAGAATAGTGGTCATTACGAAGAAATTACCTCAACTTTGGTTGGACATGTGAGTACTCTATAAGAAACAACTCCTAAATCAATATTATCTCTCAATATAAATCGAGTTATATAATCTTCAAATTCATTCAGATTTGGGACCTATGGAGAGAAGATAGAGCTGTGGAGATTGTTGATCCTTCATTATTAGTAGATGATGATGCTTGCCCTAATGAGATTCTAAAATGCATCCAAATTGGTCTTTTATGTGTACAAGACTATGCAGCTGACAGACCAACAATGTCAACAGTTGTTTCCATGTTGGGAAATGACTCATCTCTTCCTTCTCCAAAACAACCAGCTTTTATTTTCAAAAGAAATAAACCTGGTGACAAATCAAATCCTTCAACCAGTGAAGGATTTAATTCAGTAAATGGGATGAGTACTACTATGGTTGAAGCTCGCTAAAGGCCATGAACTCTCAAACACATACATGGTGGTGCTTTGTGTTCTTATAGGGCTACTAGCTACTTAATTGTGAGTAAATAGTGATGCTATATATGTTGTGAAACATGGTGTGTGTGTCTATATATATATATATATATATATATATATGGATGAATTACGGTGTAGATTTCTTGAAGTTAACTACCCTCACTCTGGTGAGTCTGGTCTAATATAAGAAAATTTTACATATTGAATAGCATGTTTATATTTTCATTTTCCCCATTAACTGTTGGTTAGTTTCATTGTATTAATTATCCACTCACTCACTCACTCTCACTCCCTTATTTAATAAGGATATTTTTGAAAACTAACTTTCCTTTTTTTTTTTTTTACATATCTATTGTCTTTAATCATTTTAAATCTTTTTTTTTTTGTACATGATTCTTTTACTTATAAAAAGTACCAGAAGAAGTGAATGAACAAATTTAAAGTTAAAAATAAGCACATTTATCATCAAAGTGGCAACCTTTTCCACATTAAGCGGGAGGAATATGCATGCAACATTTGTCAGAAAGATATATCAAACCAACAAATTGGCATGGACAAGTCACCTATTATGCAGCCTGGATCCTAACCTCTTAGCACGCGAGCCTTAGGCCTTTTTAAAATATTTTATTATTTTTCATTTTTTAAAATAAATCAAGTTAAAACAATAACATTCCTAATTTTTGACATAAATATTATCAAAATTAAGATAAAAAAGTATCATTAATATTCAGCAACACATAACGCTAGGTCCTAGACTATTATCCACAATTAGATAAATTACACAAACCAAACACTAGTAGTGAATCAAATTCCGGCACCAAAAAAAAAAAAACCCACCAGCGTAGCGTATCTGATGACTTCTCATTTTTAACAAATTTGAAATATATTTTGATATATTTGAGAAATCATTATTACTAATTTAATGAGATTTTAAATTGATTTTAAGAAAAATCAATTTGGATGCATTATTTGTAGAGTTTGTAGAGCTGGGAATCAGGGCCGGCCCGGCCCTACAGGGCCTGGCCCTCCAGGGTCGGCCCTCTAGGGCCTGAGATAAGGAAAACATCTATTTTTTAAAGCCCGGCCCGATAGTACCAGGGCCAGGGCCGGTCCTACAGGACCTGGAATTACTATTCCAAATTTTAATTATTTTTTTCTAGGTTTTTTCCAAAGAAATATAATTAGTAAATTGCAACCATTAAAGTTTTAATCTATCAAATAAATATTATCAACATTAATACCTAAACAATACAAATTATCCAACAAATAAACAGATTCATTAATTCGTAATGAAAAACAAATCATTGTCCACAATTGACTTACATAAAATTTAAGAAGTATTAAACTAAATAACATTAGATAACTCACATAAAATATAAAAGCATACCATTATCATTGTCAACTGTCACCTTCTTCATCACTCTCATCAATTTCATAGATATTTGATTGTGCTTCACTTTGAGCAGAAGGCTGTGCTTCAGGAGTAAAAATGTCATGAATTTCTTCTCCCGCATCATGAACACATCCATAATCATTATCTGCAGCAAATAATATACCAAATCATAAAATCAGAGTATAGTTCTTATGTATTTATATATGTGCCTCCTAGCCTCTTCCTCTTGGCATTCTTGGACTAATTTTTTTCCTTAAAAAACTAAAAGTGCTACAGTAATAGGGCCTGCAGGGCCGGCCCGAAGCCCTACAGGGCCGGCTCGATAAAGCCTGAGGCCCTACAGGGCCGGCTCTGTAGGGCCAAATTCAAATTTCAGACATATTTTTTAAGCCCGAGCCCTATAGGGCCAGGGTTTAAAAGGGCCGGCCCGACGGACCCGGCCCGATTTCCCGGCTCTAATTATTTGTGGGTTTTCAATTAAAAATAAAAGTTTTTGAGTTTAGAAAATAAATAATAGGAATGAGAAGTTTAAAAATAAAAAGACGAAAATCAGTTTATTAGTATTAGTATTATTGTTATTTTACAATTTCCTTTTCTTTCCACAGCACATGCGCTTGGCAAATTGACAAAGAAAAATAAAGACCTAAAAGCTAAAAAAGGAAGAGGCGGACATAAATAGAGAAAGGGAGGCAGCTGGACCAAAAAAAAAAAAAAAAGAAAGATCACAAACAGCAAGCCGAGAAGCACGTGGGAAGGAGAGAAGCAATTGAAGAAAATGAATTAAAGGATCAGGAAGCAGCGACACCGTTTTGGGAAAAAGAAGAAAAAGTGTAACCTAATGAATGGAGACCAATTTGGGATTATTCTCGCGAGGGAATAGCGGACAGGAAAGAATTCGCAGAAACAGAGGCGGCATATATATTGGGGTTGTCATTTTTCGCTGGAGACAGAGCACGACTTGGAGGCGCACAACTGGGATGATTCTTGCGGTGAGAAGAGAGCTTACGACTGGAAAAAAAAAGAGCAGAGGCGCTGTTGTGGGGCTGTTCAGTCACCATTGTCTTCAACCTCTGGAGAGTCCTCATCTTCTTCTCCAAGAACCAGTAGCACCGAATCAGAGGAAGAGGCTGTTGCTGAGTCTATGTTCTCCTTCTTGCTTTTAATATTTCACTAGACTCTGTTTTCAGTTTCTTATTCTTTTCTAGTATGATTTTGAACGTGAGTTTTGATTTTGCTGTGATGGTTGGGATTAAAGCCATGCGTGGCTAACTTTTTATTTGCAACTTAGAGTATTATGAACTTGTTTGAGACTTATAAATTGTTCTCACTAATTAATTTTGCTTAATGTTACTTCAGTTTATTTAATCTTATTTTTATCATTTATTGTTTAGTGATTGACCACCATTAAACATGTTTGGGGAATTAGGATTAAACTTGACGAAAGAAATCTTAAATTGACTTTGGATTAAATAGTGTGGAATTAGATTTTAATCTAATCTGCGTCTAGAATAGACATATACCTAGTAGCTCCACATTATCAAATTAGGGTGAGCCCGATTTAAATTGCATCTTAATTAATTGTGTGAGACATTGCATAATTATTTGAGGTAGGTGTATAAGTGGACTGACAAGCACTTATAAACATTAATACTCTAGATTAGCTAATTAAGTTAAATTAGAATTAATTTAGTAGGAATAAAATCTAAGAAACAAACAAGGGATTAATATCTCTAAGTTGTCTTTCTTAATATTTGAATTTGCTATCTGTGAAAAGTCTTTGTTGTTATTAATTTCTTGTTTTATTTGCATTTCTTTTTACTCATCTTGAAAACAATTTTGATCTGCTCAACTTAAATGAAAAAAGGAAATTTAACACCTAATTACTAGTTTTTACCTTGAGTCTCTGTGAGACGACCTTGATTTACCACTCACTATTTTCATGACCCGTACACTTGCGGTGCGTATCAAAGATCATGTTCAACTAGTCAAATATCACAAATTTAACAAAATAACCCTTCAGTTGCTTATTTAATTAAATAAAAACAACATCTCCAATCAATTTCAAGAATTGCAAAATTTTATCATTTATCCTTTCTGAACAACTCAAATATGCAATCAATGATATAAATCACCAAAGTCTAAGAATGAAAGAAAACAATATGATAAAATTATACCAACCAAGATTCAAAATCATACAATTAACCAGAAGATTCTCTTATAAGGATTCCCCAAAAAAAAACCACTGGATTTTTCCCAGTGAGACTCAAGCAAGGAGATGATCACAGTGGAAAAAATCCAACAGTACAGAAACCAAAAGCCCACGCCCTCAACTTCATGGAGCTTAACTTCAAACATCAACACTAGAGATAGTGCGCACACACGAATATATACACAGATATACAAGAGGAAAGTAATATATATGTGTATGTGTTCGAGTGTCAACAATGTTACTCGGGCTTGAACTAGGAACAATGCCTAGGGCCTACGTACCCTTGAATAGGGATCAAAGCCCACGTAGTTCGAATATACTTCCGGCGTTTAGCCATTAGGAGTGGGGTGTGTGCTTTGTGAGAATGAAAGGATGAAATTATGTGTACCGTTCTCCAGTGCGAAGACTTCTTATTTATAGAGGAGAATAACCGTCCCGACTTGGCAGTTACCTGAAGTACTGGCATAACTATGGGTATGCAGTTTAAGTGGCGAATTGGGCTTCGCGGCCCAATTCCCAAGATCCATAACAGTTGCCCCCCAGCCTGACAGCTCGGGTTTCTGAGTTGTCGGGATGCGTCAATGGTTGTATGAGGGGGAGTTGTCTGAGATGTACTCGCCTTATCTGAGTCACCCATAAGTCTGGTTTGTTTATTTGACAATGAGTCGGGTCTTTTCGAAATCGGCATTTTCAAACTGCGGATTGCCGAGTTTATCACGGTTCACAATCCCGAGCTTAATCCCGAGTCTTGAAATTCAGAGATTATTGCCGAGGTGTTTAGAACCTTTCCAAGTGATGCGACCGCCCTCTTCATCGCGTCCTTTGGTTTATGGTGTCGTATCGTGTAACCACTACTTCCGAATTTGAAGCGACACGTTTTTCAAGCAAGCCGCCTTCGGTTATCGCGCCCATTAATGTCCTGCGTCACCTTTGATTCGCCATGATTACTTCTAGGGTTTCGAGGAGGTTTTAGTTTTGATTTCGTCAATTTCGTATTGGCTAATCGTTCAAGTTCTGTATCATCATCTCTCTTGGCACCTCGTAACCGGTGAAACGTCCGAACTTCGAATTGTCACCTCGTAACTGGTGAAACGTCCGAACTTCGAATCGTCACATGCTTTGATTTATTTATAAATACCTCTTTGGGCGCATTTGCTTGTTTCACTTGTCTGTATTTCGTTTGATCAGGCTCTTCTTCTTCGAAGGAATCATCAGTAGAGCACCCTCTATACTTCATTCTCCTCGAGATTTCACTTTTCTCCAGATTCTTAAGTAAGTCTCCTATTCAAATTTGTGTTTCGTTTGTCTGTAATAGTCCTTTTTCTTTCGTTGATTTTTCATCTTCCGTGTTCATCTGTCGTCGTTCTTTGCTTTTGTTGTTCTTCATTTCTAGTATTCTTCCTTTCTGGGTTTTTAATGGTCGATGCATACATTTTGTTTCTGCTGGGTGTCTCGAACGACGGTGATGACTTTGTTGAATTCCTCTCTAAAAGAAAGGTGTTGAGAACAATTGTGAAACTTCTTTGTCTAAGTTGTTGAATAACCGGAAAATCTGGGAAAATCTGGAGCCATGTTCTTCATCTTCATTGTGTTGTTTGGTCTTCTACATGCTTTTGTTATTTCTGTCTTCCATAATTTTCTGCAAACTTGTTTAATGATCGCAAATTGCTTGTAAGCGTTAGTTCTTTTTCAAAAAGATGGACCCCAGACCTCCATTAGTAGATATGTATGGTTGGCCCATCCCAGAAGAGGGCCCATCCCAGAAGAGGATAGAGAATTGCTTCAACGGGTCTCTAGTCGAACTAAGTTCTGGCTGTGGTCCATTCTTCCTGATGACTTCCTATTTTTAATTGATTTGTGATGTAATTTGATATATTTAGGAAGTCATCAATGCTAAATTAAAGAGATTTGATTGAGATTTGAAGAGATATCAATTTTAATGCATGACTCAGGGGATTTCAATTTAAAATAGAAGTTTTTGAGTTTAGGAAATAAATCATAGTAATGAGTGATTTTGAATAAATTCAGTTTATTATTATTATTGTTATATTATTTCCTTTCTTTTCTTACAATCAGAGAGCACCAGCGGTACAGCTATTAGATCCAATTCAATGCTTGATTTGGCAATGTTTTAAAGTGATTGCAATGGGCCCATGGATTGAATGAAATGGGTAATCAAACAAAATTTCTATATTAAAGAGAAAGGATCAGCAAGCACAAGGCAGAGAGAGCACGCAAGAAAAAAAATAGAAAGGCAGAGACACACGGCAAAAAAGAAAAGGAAGGGAATTGATTCACGCTAGGAGCTGAAGAGGAAAAAAAAGAAGACACATCAGAGAGACAGCACGCTGAAGAAAGGAGAAAAAAAAAGACGCTGAATTCAAGAGGCAGAGAACGCTGACGGCAATTGAAGAACTAGTACAAGGAGAAGGCTCCACAATTCTGAGATCTCTCTTCTTCTTCTTCTTCTTCTTCTCTTTATGCTTGAATCTGAACTCCTTATTTTGTAATGGATTTTCTTATAGCCATGTGTGGCTAATTTTCTTTTCAACCTAGAGTGCTATGAACTTGTTTGAGACTTAGGAATTATTCCCACACATTGGTTTTGCTTAATTTGAATTAGTTTATTTAATCCTGTTTTTTATTGTTTATTGCTTATTGACTGATCACCATTGAGCATGTTTTGGGGATTTAGGGTTGGACTTGAAAGAGGGAATCCTAAATTGACCTTGGGATTGAATAATGTGGAATTAGGTTTAAATCTAAAATGAAATTAGGTTTTAATCTAATTTGCGTCTAGGATAGACATATACCTTGAAGCTCCGCATAGTCAAATTAGAGTGAGCCCGATTTGAATTGCATCTTAATTAATTGTGTGAGACATTGCGTAATTATTTGAGGTAGGTATATAAGTGGACCGACAGGCACTTATAAACACTAATACTCTAGATTAGCTGATAAAATTTAGTTAGAATTAATGTGGTGGGAATAAAATCTAAGAAACAAACAAGGGATTAGTATCTCTAGGTTGTCCTCCTTGATATTTGAATTCTCTCTTTTTGAAAGTGCTTGTTCTATTTAAATTCTTTTGTTTTACTACTATTGAAAACACTTCTTATTTGCTCAACTTAAATGAAAAAAGGAAATTTGACACCTAATCACCAGTTTGATTGAGTCTCTGTGGGATGACCTTGATTTGCCACTTACTATTTTCATGACCCGTACACTTGCGGTGCTTAGTTAAATTTTTGGTAGCATCAAGTTTTTGGCGCCGTTGCCGGGGACTCAAGGCAATTGGTGATTAGTATTAGAAATCCTTTAATAGTTTTAGTTTGAGTTTTTTTTTTAAAAAAAAAAATCACAAAATCAATTTTATTTTATAATTTTAATTTTATTTTTGGTGTTAGTTTGATACTTTGAGATTTGTTTGGTTTTTCAGGTACTTTGGTACATGACTGGTAGGCCCAAAGCTAAAACATCACAGAAGACAAGGAAGATTCAAGAGCTTTTGGCAGCCACAACATCTCAAAACCCAGAGGAGGCAGCAGTACAATCTAACACTAAAGAAATGGCTCAGGATGAAAATGATCGTTTGTGTATCAATGACTTTCTAGGAAGGCAATCTCAAGGGTATCAATCGGGAATCAGAGTGCCTGAGTTTCAAGCTCACAATTTTGAGATCAAGCAAACTATGCTTAAGATGCTTGAACTCCAAGGTCAGTATGCAGGGAACGATTCAGAAGATCCAAATCAACATCTGCTACAATTTCTTGATGTTTGCAACTCCTTCAAGCAAAATGGAGTACCTAATGATGTGATTCGCCTTCGGCTTTTTCCTTACTCTCTACAAGGGAAAGCTAAAGAATGGCTCAACAACTTGGCAGAGGGTAGCATAACCTCATGGGAGACACTGGAAGAAAAGTCCAGATCAAGATTTTTTCCTCATAACAAGATTGTGGACGCACGAGCTGCTCTTACTAATTTCTGTCAATAATTTGGTGAGCATCTGTATGAGGCATGGGAGAGGTTCAAGTTGCTTGTCAGGCAGAGCCCCGGTCACAATCTAGAGAGATGGGTCTTGCTTCAAATATTCAGTACTCGGTTGACTCCAGAATCTAAATCAGAATTGAATGCTGTCACTAATGGGGGAATTACAAAGCAACCGGTAAATCGTGTCTGGAAATGCTTAGATGACTTATCCACTGACTTTCTACAGAACAATAATGACAGAAGGCTGGTGAAGTCAGTACATAAAGTTATTGAAGACTCTTCTTCAAAGCTGTTGGCAATGTTGAATACGATCAGCAAGAAGGTTGACCACTTAGAAGCTCAAGTCAACCGATCTAATAGTAGACATGTGGGGGTAAATGCTGTTTATGCCCCTTGTGATTACTGTGGAGATGACCATAGTAATGGACAATGCCTCATATCTCAACAGGTGGAGCCAGTGAACTATGCAGGTAACTACTGTGGCAGCAACCAGAACAATCCTTATTCAAACACCTACAATACTGGGTGGCGAAAAAATCCCAACCTCTCTTGGAAATATGGAGCAACTCTTAATGAAGCATCAAGCTCTGATACGAAACCAGTACCACCTCTTGGCTTTCATCAATTGGAAAGGGAAGTCATTCCTACCCAAGAACCTAAATCTAATATTGACGCAATGATATCTGAGCTAGTAAGTTGTCAATTAAAGAGCACTCAGAATCAAATTGCTACTGAGGCCTCTATCAATAATCTTCAGGTACAAATGGGGCAACTTGCAAATGCTATGAATGTTTTACAACAGAGAGAATTGCCAAGTAATACTGTGCCTAATCCTCGTAGAGATGGGAAAGAGGAATGCAAAGCTCTTACATTGAGAAGTGGAAAGGAATTACCTGAGATTCCTCAACAAAAGAAGACACCTTCAGCTGCTACTGATCAAACCAATCCTACAGTCACTATAGAGGATGATGAAGAGGTTTTACAGAAGGTGCATGAAAAAGTCAATGAAGAGAAAGTTGAGGCTGAGTCTAAACAGGGTGAAGTGAAAAGAAAGGAAAACCAGGATAATCTTAAATGGGTACCGCCTTTACCATTCCCTCAAAGATTTCAGAAGAAAGCTTTAGATGAGCAATATAAGAAGTTTTTGGGGATTTTCAAGCAACTACACATTAACATCCCTATTCTTGAGGCGTTAGAGCAGATGCCTCAATATGTGAAGTTTCTAAAGGAGATGTTGAGTAAGAAGAGGAGGTTTGGTGACTATGAAACTGTAGCCTTAACCGAAGAGTGTAGTGCTATTCTTCTCAACAAACTACCTCTTAAACAAAAAGATCCAGGCAGTTTTTCCATACTTCGCATAATTGGAGAAAAGTTTCAAGGAAGAGCATTATGTGATCTAGGATCAAGTGTTAACTTGATGCCACTATCTGTGTTTAGAAAATTGCAACTGGGTGAAGCTCAACCAACTTCTGTGACACTTCAGCTAGCTGATCGAAGTTTGGCTTTTCCAAAGGGTATCATCGAAGATGTTCTGGTTAAGGTTGACAAGTTTATTTTCCCTGCTGACTTTATTGTTTTGGACTGTGATGAAGATAGAGATCTACCGCTCATTGTGGGAAGACCTTTCCTTGCTACAGCTCGAACACTGATTGATGTTGAAAAGGGAGAGATCAAGTTGAGGGTGAATGATGAAGAAGTTGTATTCAACATGAGTAAGGCATTGAAGTATCCTAGGGATGTTACAGATTGCTTAAGAGTTGACACGGTTGACGAGGTTATTCAAAAGACTTTAGAGTCCTTTTCTATAAAAGAACCGTTAGCTGCTATTTTGCTTGGGACAGATGAGATTGAAGAAGGGAATATAGTTGAATGTAAGAAGTTACTTGAAGCCTCTCCTCATTACAGGAAACCATCACAGCAGTTTGAGTCGTTAGAGATGGAATCAAAGCAAACTACTTCTTTGAAGCCTTCCATTGAACAAGCACCACTTCTAGAGCTTAAACCCTTACCACCGCATCTTGAATATGCATACTTGGGTGAGTCTGAGACACTACCTATTATCATCTCTTCTTCCTTATCTGAAGATCAAAAAGAGCAGTTGTTGAAAGTTCTCAAGAGCCATAAAGGTGCCTTAGGTTGGACAATTGCAGACATAAGAGGTATAAGCCCGTCAATTGTAATGCACAAGATACTCTTGGAGGATGATCACAAGAAATCTGTTCAGAATCAGAGAAGGCTAAATCCTATGATGAAAGAAGTGGTCAAGAAGGAAATTATTAAATGGTTAGATGCTGGGATCATTTACCCTATTTCTGATAGCGTATGGGTCAGCCCAGTACAATGTGTTCCTAAAAAAGGGGGCATGACAGTGATTACTAATGAGCAAGATGAGCTTATCCCTACTCGCACAGTGACTGGTTGGCGTATCTGCATGGATTACAGGAAGTTGAATGATGCTACAAGGAAAGATCATTTCCCACTTCCTTTTATTGACCAGATGTTAGACCGTTTGGCTGGTAAAGAATTCTTTTGTTTCTTGGATGGATATTCAGGGTACAACCAAATTGTGGTAGCTCCCGAAGATCAAGAGAAGACAACATTCACCTGTCCCTATGGCACTTTTGCCTTTAGAAGAATGCCATTTGGTTTATGCAATGCTCCTGCCACTTTCCAAAGATGTATGATGAGTATATTCTCTGATATGATAGAAGAGATAATGGAAGTGTTTATGGATGATTTCTCAGTTTTTGGTGAATCATTTGAGGAGTGCTTGATCAATCTGGAAAAGGTGTTGAGGCGATGTGAAGAGACAAACTTAGTGGTGAACTGGGAAAAATGTCATTTCATGGTGACTGAAGGCATAGTTTTGGGTCATAAAGTTTCTAAAAATGGTTTAGAGGTTGATAGAGCCAAGATTTCTGTGATTGAGCAGCTTCCCCCTCCTTCTAATGTCAAAGCTGTGAGAAGCTTCTTGGGCCATGCGGGTTTCTATCGTCGATTCATTAAAGATTTTTCCAAGATTTCAAAGCCCCTTTTACAGTTGCTGGAGAAAGATACTCCTTTTCAGTTTAATGAGGAGTGTATGAAGGCTTTTGAAGAACTGAAGAGAAGATTGACTTCAGCTCCTATCATTGTAGCTCCTAATTGGTCACTACCTTTTGAAGTAATGTGTGATGCGAGTGACTACGCTGTTGGAGCTGTGTTGGGACAGAGGCGTGTGAAGATTTTCCATCCTATCTACTACGCGAGCAGGACCTTAGTAGCAGCTCAGGTAAATTACTCTACCACTGAAAAAGAAATGCTTGCTGTAGTGTTTGCTTTTGAAAAGTTTAGGGTATATTTGATGGGTGCTAAGGTTATAGTTCACACTGATCATGCTGCCATTAAATACTTGTTAGGGAAGAAAGAGTCTAAACCTAGATTGATTAGATGGGTCTTGTTGCTACAAGAATTTGATATGCATATAGTTGATAGGAAAGGAATTAAAAATCAAGTTGCTGATCATTTGTCTAGGATTGTGAACTCTTCTGATCATGTGAGTGACTTGTTGGTGAATGAATATTTTCCTGATGAGCAATTGTTTGTTGTAAGTAGTTGTGATTTGCCATGGTATGCTGATATTGTGAATTATCTTGTGTGTGAAGTATTACCTCCTGATTTGAATTTCTACCAAAGAAAAAAGTTTTTGCATGATGTTGCCTATTATATTTGGGAAGAACCATTTCTTTTTAGGAGATGTGCTGATTTGATTATTAGAAAATGTGTGCCTAAGGTAGAACAAGAGGAAATTTTGAATGCATGTCATGCATCTGCATATGGGGGACATTATGGGGGCAAAGAACTGCATTAAAGGTCCTTGAATCTGGTTTTTATTGGCTTACTGTGTTTAAAGATGCTCACCACTTTGTTACCAAGTGTGATAGATGTCAAAGAATAGGTAATATTTCTAAGAGACATGAGATGCCACAATCTGGAATCCTTGAGGTGGAGTTATTCGATGTTTGGGGGATAGATTTCATGGGTCCTTTCCCATCTTCCAGAGGAAACAAGTACATCCTTGTCGCTGTTGAATATGTGAGTAAATGGGCTGAAGCTATGGCTTGCCAAGCTAATGATGCTAATACAGTGATTCGATTCTTGAAGAAGTACATCTTGACAATATTTGGCACCCCAGAGCAATCATTACTGATGAAGGGACCCACTTCAACAACAAGAATTTCAAAGCTCTCTTAGAGAAATATAAAGTGCACCACCGAATGTCACTTGCATACCATCCACAAACTAATGGTTTGTGTGAGCTGACTAACAGGGAAATTAAGAGGATCCTTGAGAAGACTGTGGGCCCAACTAGAAAGGATTGGTCTGACAAGCTTGATGATGCTTTATGGGCTTACAGGACAGCTTTTCGTACTCCAATTAGTATGTCACCATATCGTTTGGTTTTCGGAAAGGCGTGTTACTTACCACTTGAATTGGAGTATAAAGCATGGTGGGCAATTAAGAAGGTAAATATGGATCACAGGCAAGCGGGATCAAAAAGGCTGCTGGAACTGAATGAGTTGGAAGAATTTAGACTTCAAGCATATGATAGTGCACGATTGTATAAAGAAAGGACAAAGAAATGGCATGACAATCATATCTTGAGGCGATCTTTTAAGCCAGGGCAGTTGGTGCTTCTCTTCAATTCAAGATTGCATTTATTTCCTGGGAAGCTGAAATCAAGGTGGTCTGGTCCTTTCAGATTGGTTTCAGTGTCATCAAAAGGTGCAATTGAAGTTAAAGATGAGAGAACAGGAGATTGCTTTAAAGTGAATGGGCAAAGACTGAAGCATTACCATGGTGGTGAAGTGAACTGGCGAACAATGGTTCACCGCTTGTCATCACCTACTTAGATTGTTGGGCGAGTCAGGCTAAAGACTATAAACCAAGCGCTTCTTGGGAGGCAACCCAAGGTGTGATTTGATGCTTTATTTGATTTTGTAGGACTGTAGATAGCCCCTGATGATGTGTTCTACTTTGGTGGCAAGGATTGAAAGCGCAAGTCACGGACAAATAGGGGAGTTTCCTTCTACTTTTCCTTGATTTGTTTTATCTGATTGTTAATGATATATTGCTTGGGAATGAGTGCTCCTCGTAGTTATATATGCATGTGATGATTATTTGTGATAACTATTGAGTGACTGCTAGCACTTAAGCTGTTCCACTGGTGGAAATCTAAAATCTCTAAGATTGGTGTTACCCTTACACAGATATGGTTGCTCTTCACGTCCACTACTTCTTGTTACTTGTTCACATTGAGGACAATGTGGCATTTAAGTGTGGGGGTGAGGGTATCCTTGATTTTAACTTGCTATGTCCTCAATTTTTTTTCCCTGGGTTAATTTGAACATGAAAAGAAGTGAATTTGATTGGGAATTGATTCTATATTCTTTGAATGTTAGTAAAGAGGTAAAGATTTGGTTTGGGTAATTTACTTTAGGATGTCAAAGAACCTGTGAGGAATTTGAGCCCAAATATTCATCCTTTTTAAGAGAGAGTACACTCATTGTGGTTTTATCTCTAGAACTTGTTTTGAATCTCTCTAGAAAAAAAGAAAAGAAAAATCCTTTACATACATAAAGATGGGTGGACATTTGTTTGTATTGGTTACTCTAGTGAGTGCTAAGTGAGAAAAAAGATGAAGAAGAAGATTGAAGGGTTTGGAAAAAAAAAAAGAAAAGAAAAACACATGCACACACATACACACAACTCCAATGACTTCTCTAGACCTTACTTAGTAACCGGGGGCACTTCATCACCAATGTTGGCACTCGCGTCAAACGGTAAGGTCAAAGAGGGTTATGAGTTAGGCTAAAAGCCTCTTGAGGTGCCTGTTGGAATAACTGAGTAACCGGTGCTGCATCACCCATGTACAGGGTTGCGTCAAAAGGGGACTTACAACGGCTCAAGGAAAACAAAAGAGAAAAAAAAAGAAAAAAAGCCCTGCATTCTTCATATTATGTATAGAGCTACTTGGCACTAACTAAAGTATTTATCTATGGTTAAAGTCCTTCTTATTTGTGTATGTAAGGGAATAATTTAGTGGAAAATGAGATGAGGAACAAGCTTATAGTAGATATGTTGCAATAGGTGGAAATGAGTGAAACACAAGCCCTTGAATATTTTGAGAGATGAGTGTATACACTCCACTTGTGAGGGACATTCTATTGCGATTTATCCTTGCCAAATTAATTACCTTGCTACTTGCATTTTTGGAAGGTGGAAAAGATTTATGAGAAAGTTTGTTTTGCTTTTCATGAATTGGTTGTTTTAGAATTTAAAAATCTTGAGGACAAGATTTGATGCAAGTGTGGGGGTGTGATGACTTCCTATTTTTAATTGATTTGTGATGTAATTTGATATATTTAGGAAGTCATCAATGCTAAATTAAATAGATTTGATTGAGATTTGAAGAGATATCAATTTTAATGCATGATTCAGGGGATTTCAATTTAAAATAGAAGTTTTTGAGTTTAGGAAATAAATCATAGTAATGAGTGATTTTGAATAAATTCAGTTTATTATTATTATTGTTATATTATTTCCTTTCTTTTCTTACAATCAGAGAGCACCAGCGGTACAGCTATTAGATCCAATTCAATGCTTGATTTGGCAATGTTTTAAAGTGATTGCAATGGACCCACAGATTGAATGAAATGGGTAATCAAACAAAATTTCTATATTAAAGAGAAAGGATCAGCAAGCACGAGGCAGAGAGAGCACGCAAGAAAAAAATAGAAAGGCAGAGACGCACGTCAAAAAAGAAAAGGAAGGGAATTGATTCATGCTAGGAGCTGAAGAGGAAAAAAAAGAAGACGCATCAGAGAGAGAGCACGCTGAAGAAAGGAGAAAAAAAAAGACGCTGAATTCAAGAGGCAGAGAACGCTGACGGCAATTGAAGAACTAGTACAAGGAGAAGGCTCCACAATTCTGAGATCTCTCTTCTTCTTCTTCTTCTCTTTATGCTTGAATCTGAACTCCTTATTTTTGTAATGGATTTTCTTATAGCCATGTATGGCTAATTTTCTTTTCAACCTAGAGTGCTATGAACTTGTTTGAGACTTAGGAATTATTCCCACACATTGGTTTTGCTTAATTTGAATCAGTTTATTTAATCTTGTTTTTATTGTTTATTGCTTATTGACTGATCACCATTGAGCATGTTTTGGGGATTTAGGGTTGGACTTGAAAGAGGGAATCCTAAATTGACCTTGGGATTGAATAATGTAGAATTAGGTTTAAATCTAAAATGAAATTAGGTTTTAATCTAATTTGCGTCTAGGATAGACATATACCTTGAAGCTCCGCATAGTCAAATTAGAGTGAGCCCGATTTCAATTGCATCTTAATTAATTGTGTGAGACATTGCATAATTATTTGAGGTAGGTATATAAGTGGACCGACAGGCACTTATAAACACTAATACTCTAGATTAGCTGATGAAATTTAGTTAGAATTAATGTGGTGGGAATAAAATCTAAGAAACAAACAAGGGATTAGTATCTCTAGGTTGTCCTCCTTGATATTTGAATCCTCTCTTTTTGAAAGTGCTTGTTCTATTTAAATTCTTTTGTTTTACTACTATTGAAAACACTTCTTATTTGCTCAACTTAAATGAAAAAAGGAAATTTGACACCTAATCACAAGTTTGATTGAGTCTCTGTGGGATGACCTTGATTTGCCACTTACTATTTTCATGACCCGTACACTTGCGGTGCTTAGTTAAATTTTTGGTAGCATCACTTCCCACTGAGAGAGAAAAGATGGAGGATATGCTTCGTTCTTCTCGTGGTAGTGGCTCCTCCCGAGGTGGTAGTTCCTCCCGAGGTGGTGGAAGTGGAGGATCCCGTCAAGGTTGCATTCAAACTTCCCCATCTGCCGCCCCGGCGCATCTCTTATCAGCTCCGAGCATATTTTCTGAGGTCTCCGTCCCGACTTACCCAGCCGAAGTTATTACTCCTTGCGAAGATTGCATGTACAAAGCTATTGACTTTGCCCGCTTGGGTTTTGACCGAGATGCCGAGCAAATTTTAGATAGCTGCCGTTGCCATGAAAGGCCTTGGAGATCCGCAGTCATTAACGCCACTTTACCGCCTTCAGCATTTCAAACTCCCTTTGTAAACCCTGTGACTTCAGGTATTTTCGAGTTCTAACCTAGTCTCTTTTTGTGTCTTGTATAGGTATTTAATGTCTTCCCCCTCGCATCAAACAAACCAATCCGAGACCACTGAGTCTGCTCCTTTCGGGTCTTCGCGAATGACTTCAATTAAGAGATATGCTGTGAGCAATGTCGTCACTGATATGAAAAATAAATTGTCTGCTCAGGCTATCACTCGTGTCATCCGAGGTGGGGATGGGTATGCTGTATGTCAGCCGTCAGCTAGTGAGTCGGTAGCTTCCATGCGCTCCAAGAAGGAGTGTAATTTCTTCTTTTTTTATAAAAACGTCATAACCCGACTTGGGATGGAATTCCCTTTTACTGACTTCCAAATGCAGCTTCTTCGCCATTTTCACCTTGCTCCTTCCCAACTTCATCCTAATGGTTGGGCGTTTGCCGTGGCTTTCGAAAGCTTCTGCGGCAAATTTGATTTAGTATGTTCTGTGCCCGTGTTTTGTCATTTTTTTGTTCCTTTAGAGACCAACCTTTCTTTTGACGGAGATTTGCTAGAATTTGGATGGACTTCACTTCGGGCTTCGCTCGGTCGTAAGTTCCTCAAGCCTTTCACCGATTCATGGAAAGGCTTTAAGAATGCCTTTGTCAAAGTCTCCGCCAAACCCGGGTGCGTCCCTTGGTTTCTTCAAACTTTGGCTTCTGGGGAAATCGAAGGGCGTTTCCCCTTATATTGGACTGAGGAGCATCATAAATTTGAGGCCAAAGATTTTCTGACCCCTCTTTCTGAGATGACCGTCCAGGAGAATGATGCTATTGCTTTCATTTCCACCTCGGTCAATAAAGAATCCTTAATAGACTCGGTCGATTACATAGCTTCTTTTATATGGAAACGACCCACTACGGGTATGATAATCTATTTGATTCAAATGTTTAGAAGCATGTTCTTTCTTGAATTTTTTTTAACTCATTTCTTTCCTTTTCCAAGCGATCCAATGGGAAAGAGACCCGATTATATGGATGTTACACGTCGTTTAGATGTAGCGCCACCATCATCTCGCCCTTTGACTCCTACCGCGAGACAGGCTGTCTCAGTCCCCAAGCCATTCGATCCTCCACCGGCCAAAAAGGCTAAGACATCGAGGAAGAAGAAAACTATTGAAGCTGGCCCGGATGAGGTCGAAGCCGACATTCCTTTAACTCTTCCCATTTTCGAGCCCGAGACAACGGCTCCCGAGATCCCGGCATCTTCCTCAGGGCCTATTGTTCAATTCCCGCCGTCATATCTCTGGGAAAACAAAATTCCTTCGGGTCTTCGCTTGGGTCTCCAAGCTCCCACTCATTATTACGACATGAAAAAACTGTCGAAACTGGAGGTGAAAGAGCTTAGGGAGATGGAGCATTTGAATATGAAAAATGCCGGTGTTTGTTTTCTCGCTGCACATCTTAAGGATCTGGTTGGAGATCAAGCGTCGGAGATAGCCGCTTTAAAGGCCGACAAGAAAACGGCAGATGATCGGGTAGCTCAGTTCCAGGAGGATTCGCAAATAGCCCTGGCCGAGAAGGACAGCTTATCGGACGAGATCATTACTCTGCGCGACAAGCTCCATAGAGCTGAATCCGAGGTCACCCGCCACCTTCAGGTCCATGAACAAGATGTGGCTTCGCTTGTGAAGTATAAGGACGAGGTCACCAAGTTATCGTCGTCGCTAGAGTCTAGTCAAGCAGCTCTTGTGCTCGCCAATGACGATGTGGCAAAATTGAAGATGGGCGTGGTGGATGCCTTCAAGAATGCTTTGGAGCAGGCCCAGTTTCTAAATCCCGAGGTAACCTTGGATTTGCAAAAAGCGCTTGTCAACACCTATGTTGAAGATGGGGTGTTTCACCCTACTCCTTCAACCAATGTGGGTCCTGAGGAGGCTGATGGGGACCACCAGGCTCACGCTTGATCCGACTTGCTCTTTTTCTTTTAATTTGTAAATTACGGTGCCCATGTTGGCCTTTAACTTGGATTTTATAATCTGGACAACAGTTGACTTCATTAATTAGATATCATCGAGTTGTTTCTATTTTCATCAAACTGCTTTCCTTTTAGGCAAATAACCGACGTGATCAAGATCGATTAATATGCCCATGATTATATATTTTCAGCAATTACGTTGCCGACTTAACATGATTCACGAAAATAAGCGTTTGCCATGTGTTCGTGCATGTCTTTTTAATATGGCCATTAGTGCGATACGGTAAGCACGAATCATCCAATCCGAGTTCCGTTCGCCGTTTTTGGCGGCTTTGCCGCTATACGGTCATTTTTAGACTCATATTTGACGAGTTGTTCTGCTGGCGTTCTAATCGCTACATGATCTATGAATTAACTCAGAATTCATACATGTGCTAGTGACATGATTTATGAACTAACTCGGGGTTCATACATGTCCTGATAGCTTTAAAATGACTGAACTCGGCTTCGTAGCCTTTGACTTCATTTATCAAGTCTTTACATAATACTAGGCGAGATTAAGATCCGCAATTAAACTTCCTGAAAACAAACTTAACATGTAATGTAATCAAACATAACAGACCAACATTGAAACTTCTAGTAAGTTTAGCTGTAATAAGCCTTAAGCTTGTCGGCATTCCAGGTTCTTTTAAGCGCTTTCCCGTCCAGGGATTCCAGAGTATAGGCGCCTTTCCCAAGGTGTTCTTTGATTCTATAGGGGCCTTCCCAGTTGGCTGCCAGCTTCCCTTCTCGGGCATTTTTGTTGCCGATGTCAGCTCTTCAAAGCACTAAGTCATTTTCTCGAAACGAACGCGGGTCAACCCTCCTGTTGTAATGAGCCATGACAAGCCGCTTTGTGGCCATATCCCTAAGGTGAGCTGTAGCGTGGACTTCATCAATCAGGTCTAACTCGGCCGCAATAGCCTCATTATTAGTTCATTCCTGTGTAACTTGCAATTTCCTCAAGGAGGGTTCTCTGACTTCAACAGGAATCATAGCCTCGCATCCGTAAGTAAGTCTGAAAGGAGTCTCTCCCTTGGATGATTGCACTGTTGTCTGACATGCCCATAATACCGGATACAGGTGCTCAACCCAACTGTTGTGGGCTTCTTCCATTCACTTCTTTAGTCCATTCAGAATTACTTTATTTGCTGCTTCAGCCTGTCCATTAGACTGTGGATGTTCTACAGAAGCAAAGTGATGTTTTATCTGGAAGTCGCATATCATCTTTTGAAACCCTTGGTCTGCGAACTGCGTTCCGTTGTCTGTGACTATTTCTGCTGGAATCCCAAACCGCGAGATGATATTCCTCTGGAAGAACTTCTGTGCTCTGGCCAAAGTTATTGTTGCTAGTGGTTTGGCATCGATCCACTTAGTGAAATAATCAACCGCCACAATCAGCCACTTCAATTGACCAGGTACTGGCTTGAATGGCCCTAATAAGTCCATGCCCCACTTGAAAAATGGCCATGAAGTCGTGATTGCCGGCAAATCAGATGGTGGGATCCTAATAATCTTTCCATGCTTTTGACAACTCTCACATCTCTGGACATGGTCTCTGGCATCCTGAGCCATTGTAGGCCAATAATAGTCTGCCCGAATAGCTTTCCGCGCTAACGATTTGGCACCCATATGCTGCCCATTGATACCCTCGTGAATCTCCGCCAAGACGTATTGGGCTTGATCCTTCCCGAGGCACTTTGCCAGAGGCGTATGTATTCCTTTCCGGTAGAGTTGGTCGTCCACCATCGTATAAGCAGCTGCCAATTTTACCAAGTTTCTTGCCTGCATTTCGTCGTTGGGAGTGATCCCTCGTTCCAAGTAGTCCGCAATTGGTTTTCTCCAATCCTCCGAGTTCGATATTAACATTACACAGCCTGGCTCTGGTAAGTTTTGTTGGACTACTGTTCTCAAATTTCCGGGGCATTTGGTGCTTGCTAATTTTGACAGGATGTCGGCTCTTATGTTTTCCGCCCGTGGTATATGCGTCACCATTACCTCGTCAAATAGCGCCATAATCTCCTTCACCTTGGCTAGATATTTAGCCAACAATGGTCCCTTCACTTGATAAATTCCTTGGATTTGTGATGCCACCAGTTGGGAATCCGTTGACACATGTACCTTCTGAGCTCCGCTTTCCTTTGCCTGCAATAATCCTGCCAATAAAGCTTCATATTTGGCCTGGTTGTTAGATGTCGGGAAATCAAGTCGGAGAGATAGTTCTATGGCAACACCATCTGGGTTTTCCACTCTAACCCTGCGCCTCCTCCTTGTAAATTGGATGAGCCATCTACAAACACTCTCCATGGTTCTGATCTTTCCTTTCTTTCTTGAACGAAAGTCGATTCCACTAGGAAATCGGCTAAAGCTTGTGATTTGATCGCTTGGCGAGCTTCATAAGCGATATCAAACTCGGACAACTCTATTGCCCAATTTGTCATTCTTCCTGCTAAGTCTGGCTTGTGTAGGATTTGCCGAAGTGGTTGATTCGTTCGGACTATAATTGAATGGTTGTGAAAATAGTGCCGAAGTTGTCGTGCCGCTATTAGCAACGCGAAAGCCATCTTTTCGAGTTTCTGATATCTCACCTCGGGTCCTTGTAAAGCCCGACTTACAAAATACACCGGTCTCTGTCCTTCACTGGTTTCTCTTGTTAGAACCGCGCTCACTGCTTCTTCCCCCACAGATAAATAAAGAATTAATTTCTCCTTAGGTTCAGGTCTTGATAGCACTGGTGGGGAAGATAGGCATTGCTTGATCTTGGTGAACGCATCTTCACACTCCGAGTTCCAACCCCCTTGAGCTTCCTTCTTTAGGAGTTTGAAGAATGGGAGTGATTTTTCAGCCGACTTTGGCAAAAATCTTGTCAAAGCCGCCAATCTTCCAGTCAGCTGTTGAACCTCTTTCTTACTTGTTGGAGCCTTCATCTCCAAAATCGCTTTAAATTTCTCCGGGTTGGCTTCTATGCCTCGGCTAGTTAGTAAGAAACCCAAAAATTTTCCAGAGGGTACTCCAAATGCACATTTAGCTGGATTCAGCCTAATCCGGTGCTCTCGCAACATCTCAAACGTCTGGCTCAGATCTCGGACATGGCTGTTTTGTTCCCTGGATTTGACTATCATGTCATCAATGTACACCTCCACATTCTTACCCAATTGCTCGCTGAAAACTTTTGTCATCATCCGCTGATAAGTCGCTCCTGCATTTTTAAGACCAAAAGGCATCACATTGTAACAATAATTCGCACTATTAGTGATGAAGGCTGTTTTATCTTGATCTTCGGGATGCATAGCAATTTGATTGTATCCCGAGTATGCATCCATGAAAGGTAGCAATTGGAAACCGGATGATTGATCCACTAGTTGGTCGATGTTGGGCATGGGAAATGCGTCTTTTGGACATACTTTGTTCAGGTCTTTATAGTCGACACAAACGCGCCATTTGCCATTGGGCTTTTTCACCATGACGACATTGGACAGCCATGTGGTATACTGCACCTCTCTTATGAATCCAGCATCGAGCAACTCCTTGACATGTGCGTCTAGAGCGTGTCCTCGATCTAAGCCAATCTTCCTTTTCTTCTGCGCGACTGGTACTGACCCCGGTGGAATTGCCAATTTGTGACAGCAAAACTCGAGATTAATTCCGGGAATCTCGGACGGCTTCCATGCAAACATGTCCCTATTGTCTTTTAAAAACTTCTCTAACTCTATTCGGACTTCTGGTTTCAGTAGTTTTTCGATTTTTGTGACTTGTTCTGGACCTTCTCCCAGGACAAAATCCTCGATTTCTTCACTCGGCTCAGCTCTTTGCACTTTGTCTTCCTCTCTCAGATCCAGTTTAACTACCTGTACAGAGCTGCTTCCCGCCTTTCCCTTGCTTGCCGACTTTCCTTCTTGTACTGCTTCAAAGTAGCATTTTCATGAATCTTTTTGGTCTCCTTTGACTGTAACCACTTGGTTCCTCTTGTTGATGAATCTCAATTTCTGATGGTTTGATGATACCAACATGTTCCAGTTATGGATAGTCGGTCGTCCCAATATTATGTTGTAAGGTGAGGGGAATTCTGCCACCAGGAACTGAACTATCTCGGTCTTAAAAGCTTCCTTTGTTCCCAGAGTCAATCTGAGGTCAATAAATCCTTTCGGACGGGTGTCTTCTCCATTGAAACCAGTCAATGTGGTTTTACATGGCTTCAAGTCCTTGGAATCTAACCTCATTCGTTTGAAATAGGATTATGTCTACCGCACTCCCATTGTCGACGAAAATCTTCCTAACCTGGCAACATTCTACCGTTCCCATGACAACCAAGCCATCATTGTGCCCTAGCACCACGTCATTTAGGTCTTCTTGAGAAAATCCCAACATAGGCTCATTTGGTTTCTTGTCTTTTTTGAATTTGGGGCAGTCAGTAATGGACATGACCTCCTTCAGATATTTCTTTCGTTGATTTAAGGAATCTCCTCCTCCCCAAAAGCCTCCAACGATCCCATTACATACATATTTTGACTCGGGGAATTCGTCAATATTGCCTTGTCTGGCTTTATCACAGTCTCGTCTCTTCTGTCCTCCAGGTGGACTCCTGCTTTTGTTCTGCCGTTTGTCTGGCCTTGAGTTTGTATAACATATCGGCGAAGCTTTCCTTCTCGGACAAACCTCTCAATGGCGTCCCTCAAATCCCAGCAAGCTTCCATGGTGTGCCCATGCTGATCATGAAATTCACAGTATCGGGATCTATCTAAAGATTGATTCGTCCGCATTGGCCGCGGCCGTTCAACATTCTTCATTTCTGTTAGAGAAACTTCTTTCCATATCTGAGCTTGAGGCAATCTCAACGGTGCATACCTATCGTACTTTCCTTCTGCTCTGCTTCCTCGAGGTTTTCTATCTCGACCTCGGATATCTTGTCTGTTTGAATTGTATCGGTCTTTACTTCGGGGAGGGGATCTTTTAGATGATTCTCTGGGTGGCTGGTTCATGGTTTCCATCTGTTCCATCTCTATATATTGCTTCTTGCGATCTCGAAACTCGGCCAAGGACTTCGGGTGGCGCTTCATGATCGACTTTTTTAATGGTGAGCCTTTATCTAGACCCACCGTCACACAATGTAAATGCACGTTCTCTTTCAATCCGGGAACCTGCAATGCTGTACTGTTGAATCGTTCCAAGTATTTCTGAAGAGTTTCTCCAGGTGCTTGTCGTACTTGATCGAGTTGAAACTCTGTCTTCGGTTGTTTTCTACTTGTGGCGAAGTGAAGCAGGAATTTATTTTCCAAGTCTTTGAGGTCCGGGATCGAATTGGCTGGTAAACTGTTGAACCATATCTGTGCGGGTCCTCGTAGTGTTCCAACAAACAAAATTGGTATCACTGGTCCCGAGTATCCCTTCACCATAATTTCCATCTTGAAGTTGCCGACATGAATTTGCGGGTCTTGGCTGCCATCGTATTTGGGAAAATCCTTCGTCTTAAGGCCTTTCGGATAAGGTGCAGCCATGATTTTTTTGGTAAAAGGAGTTATAACCTTTTCACCTTCGTCTGAACTTGAGTCCGCTGAGGAGGGTGTAGTATGATCCTTTGATGAACTTGGGTCCCTGACCGGTTCTTTGTCTTTTCTCCGTGTCCTCATTGACGCTTGATCTTGTCTGGTGCCGCTAGTTTCCTCGTGACGTGCGGTAGCCTGACTTCGTCCTTCATCTCAGCCGTCTTCCTTAGATCGTCTTGGGTGTTTCTGGTTTCCATTTCTTTCTTTGTCGCTTCCGCGCATCTGTTGCGCTTCATGGGAGGGAGAGCCGCGTCGACTCGGTCCTAAAGTATCCCTGTCAGTTCTGGTGTTTCGACCATCAACTCGTCCAACATACTGCTTGAAAAGCCTCTTCCATTCTGCATCACGCCGGTCCATCTCTTCCTTTTGCATTCGAGCATTTTCTTGAATCTGAAGGTTGTGGCGATCTTCCATCCCGTCCATTCTGTTTAAGATGGACCCTATTGTGTTTTGTAATAACCGAATGTCCGGGTTAACAACTTGGAGTTCTACTTGCGGACTGTCCGGAGGGGCTTGAGAGTCCCCTTGTTGTAACACGTCATTTTCTGGAATGGGAGAATCTGCTGTGTTCGACAGTTCTACTTCAGTTTCCACTATTACTTGATCCACATCAATGTTAGAAGGATCCTGGTGTATCGTTTATCCCATTTGTTGTTCTAGTTGTTCTTCTGGCACTTGAGTATGCCGAGTTGTTAAAGTTCGTTTTATCTTTGCCATCATATTACGTAACTTGAAAACCTTGTGGTCGAACCTTTCGGTCCCAACAGACGGCGCCAAATGTTCGAGTGTGAACAATGTTACTCGGGCTTGAACTAGGAACAATGCCTAGGGCCTACGTACCCTTGAATAGGGATCAAAGCCCACGTAGTTCGAATATACTTCCGGCGTTTAGCCACTGGGAGTGGGGTGTGTGCTTTGTGAGAATGAAAGGATGAAATTATGTGTACCGTTCTCTAGTGCGAAGACTTCTTATTTATAGAGGAGAATAACTGTCCTGACTTGGCAGTTACCTGAAGTGCTGGCATAACTGTGGGTATGCAGTTTAAGTGGCGAATTGGGCTTCGCGGCCTAATTCTCAAGATCCATAACAGTATGTATAGTTAAATATATAAATATATTTGATTATATCAGAGTATCAGTCATCTCTATGAATGTACCAACAGAGGAGGGTGGTGACTGCAATGCTTTTTTTTTTTGGTAGAACCTTTATATGATATGATGATTCTAACTAATAAAAACTATGCCTCAAAGAAATTAAAACTAGAATCAAAATGATAAAATTCCAATTATGTAATCAAAATGAGTGAGGATTGTGATGTTTGAGGGGAGGCGCACCCAACTGAGTCTTTAAGTTTAGGATTTTGTTTTCGAAATTTGAGTGGGAGCAGGGGCTGAAAAAAACTGCCAGCTTAAACAGGGTAGCATGTTTAAGCCCATGGCTTTGCACAGTTGGCCGTTTTAGGCTCGCCTCCTTCTAGAGGCTCTAAATTATGAGTTTGGACCTTATAACTTAAACGGGCTCGTTTTCCTCACTCTAATTCTATTTCTTTGTCTATGTTTTTAAACTTATTGTTTTTTCTATCCCAATTCTATTTTTATCTAACAATTAGACACCAAATTGTAGAGCTCGAGATCCAATTGGTTATATATTGTTTAATTAAAAAATTAACTTTCTTATGATTTATAATGGATTAAGATGCATTCAACACCCTGAAGTATTTTTCTACGTGTATCTAGTGCCCTTAAGTATTTTGTATAGTGGTTCACCTAGCACCTTGAAGTATTTTTTTGTGTGTGCATTTAATACTGTGAAGTATTTTTTTGTGTGTGCATTTAATACTGTGAAGTATTTTTTTCAAGTTTTCTAGTACCATAAAATATTTTTTGATGCATCCAACTCTATGAAGTATTTTTTAGGTTTATCTAAATTGTTAGTTGCAAAATTGTACAAAATGTACTTTAGGGGATGCACATAAAAAAAAAAAAAACTTCAAGGTATGTCTGTACTGTTAGTTTCCTATATGTTTTAATAATAACTAACAATTGTAAACAAAATAAGGTTCATGGTTTAAGTCAATAATGTTTTAACTTGAACAATCTCAAACTAGTAACCTGCTGTCAAATTGACTCGAGTTTCAAGTTGTAAAACTCGAGTCAATACAAGATAGAGAGTTATCAATGTGTTTGAACTTAGACTAACTCGAGCCAGTCATGATTAACTCGAGTAATAAGCTCTTCCAAAATGTTTTGAAAAATGATGTTGACTCGAGCCTGTGCTATTTGACTCAAGTTATATTTTGTAGACTTAAACTTATTTTCAAAACAAAAGTCCTTGCCTCTAGCCTATAACCCTTGACTCGAGCATGTTTTTTGAAATCTATTTTCAAATGATTTGGTTAACTCAAGTCATCACTTAATGACTCGAGTTGGTGAGATTTCAAACCATTTTCAAAAAGCTATTTCAAATATCATTTAATAAAGAAGTACTGAATTCGAGCTAACCTTAATTGACTCAAGTCATACACTTGAACTAAACATTTTAAAACTTGAGAACTTTTGAACTTGTTTGGGTTCTAGAAATTATTCCCACGAATTAGTTTTGATTAATTTTTATTTTAGTTTATATATTCTTGTTTTTATTGTTATTGCTTTTTGATTGGCCACAATTAAGCATGTTTTAGGGATTTAGGATTGAACTTGAAAAAGGGAATCTTAAATTAACCTTGGGATTAAATAATATGGAATTAGGTTTTATTCTAATTTTCTTCTATTATAGGCATATATACCTAGAAGCTACGCATAAACAAATTAGAGTGAGCCCGATCTAGATTGCATCTTATTTAGTTGTGTGAGGCACTGCATAATTAATTAAGATAGGTATATAAATGGACCGGAAGGCTTTTACAAACATTAATACTCTAGATTAGCTGAGTAAGTTAAGTCAAAATTAATTTAGTGGGGATAAAATCTAAGAAACAAACAAGGGATTTGTAACTCTAGGTTGTACTTTTTGATATTGGAATTTGCTCTTTTGTGGAAAGTCTTTGCTACTATTAGTTCTTATAAATTTTCTTTTTATTATTGAACACAATTATGACTCGCTCAACTTAAACGGAATAAGGGAATTAATATCTAATCACTAGTTAGATTAAGTTCTCATGGGAACAATACTTTTCTTATCACTTTATTACTTTATACTGCTCGTATACTTGTAGAGTTATAGGCTATAAAGTTTTTCCCTATCAAGTTTTTTTGACGTCGTTGCCAGGGACTCAAGGCAATTGGTGATTAGTATTAGAAATCATTTAGTAGTTTTAGTTTGAGTATTAAAAGAAAAATTCCTTTTTTCCTTTTCTTTTTTAGCTTTTGGTATTAATTTGATACTTTGAGATTTATTTGATTTTGCAAGTACTTCAGTACATGTCTCGTAGAACCAAAGTTACTAAAACACCTCAGAAAACCAGGAATACACAAGAGCTTTTGAAAGCCACAACACCTCAAGACCAAGAAGAGGAAGTGCTACAGACTAAAACTAAAGAGATAATTGAGGATGAAAATGATAGTTTGTGTATTAATGATTTTTTAGGAAGACAATCTCGAGGCTATCTGTCAGGAATCAGAGTGCCTGAGTTTTAAGCCAACAATTTCAAAATCAAGCAGACTATGCTTAAGATGCTTAAATTACAGGGTTAGTATGCAGGGAACGATTTAGAAGATCCAAATCAGCATCTGATACAATTTCTTGACGTTTGCAACTCATTCAAGCTGAATGGAGTTGCTAATTGTGTCATTCGCCTTCAGCTTTTTCCTTACTCTCTACAAGGGAAAGTCAAAGAATGACTCAACAACTTGGAAGAGGGCAACATACCCTCTTGGGAGACACTACAAGAAAATTCAAATCAAGATTTTTTCCACATAACAAGATTGTAGACGCATGAGCCGCTCGTACTAATTTTTGTCAACAATTTGGTGAACATCTGTATGAAGCCTAGGAGAGGTTCAAGTTGCTTGTCAAGCAAAGCCTTGGCCACTATTTACAGAGGTGGGTCTTGCTTCAAATATTTAGCACTCGGTTGACTTTTGAATCTAAATCAGAATTAAATGTTGTTACTAATGGGTGTTACAAAGCAACCGATGAATCATGTCTGGAAATGCTTAGATGACTTATCCATGAACTTTCTATAGAACAATAATGCTAGAAGGCCAGTGAAGTTAGTTGATAAAGTTAGTGAAGACCATTCTTCGCAGTTGATGGCAATGCTAAATACAATCAACAAGAGGTTTGATCACTCAAAAGCTCAAGAAAATCGATCTAATGGTAGACACATGGGAGTCAATGCGATCCATGTCCCTTGTGATTATTGTGGAAATTGTTATGAAAATGGACAATGCCTCATATCTCAATAGCTGGAACTAGTGAACTATACAGGAAACTACTGTGGTAACAACCAGAATAATCCCTACTCAAACACCTACAATCATGGATGGCAAAAAAATCCCAATCTCTCTTGGAAATATGGTGCAACTCTTAATGAAGGATCAACCTCTAATACAAAGCAAGTGACACCTCTTGGGTTTTATCAATTGGAAAAGGAAGTCATTCTCATCTAAGAGCATAAACCTAATCTAGAGGCAATCATAAAGCAACTTGTGAATTTTCAATTAAAGAGCACTCAAGATCAAGCTGCTACTAACGCAAGGTTAAACTCATCTATCAAGAATCTTGAAGTACAAATGGGACAAATTGCAAATGATGTGAATGTTTTACAACAAAGGGAATTGCCAAGCAATACTGTGCCTAATCCTCGTAGAGATGTAAAAGAGGAATGCAAAGCTCTTACATTGAGAAGTGGAAAGGAACTACTTGAGATTCCACAACCGACGAAGGAACCCTCAAGGTTGAATGATCAAACAACTCCTACAATCCCTATAGAGGATGATGCAGAGGCTACACAGAAAGTGAATGGAAAAGTCAATGAAGAGAAAGTTGGGATTGAATCTAAACAGGGTGAAATGAAAAAGTAGACAACTACAGAGAATCCTAAATGGGTACTACCCTTAGCATTTCCTCAAAGATTTCAAAAGAAAGCTTTAGATGAGCAATATAAGAAGTTTTTGGGGATTTTTAATCAGTACACATTAACATCTCTATCCTCGAAGCGTTAGAGCAGATGCCTCACTATGTGAAGTTTCTACAAGAGATGCTGAGTAAGAAGAGAAGGTTTGGTGACTATGAAACCGTAGCCATAATTGAAGAGTGTAGTGCTATTCTTCTCAACAAGTTACCCCCTAAATAGAAAGATCCTGGAAGTTTTTCCATACGTTGCATAATTGGAGAAAAGTTTCAGGGAGGAGCATTATGTGATTGAGGATCAAGTGTCAACTTGATGCCACTATCTGTGTTCAAAAAATTGCAACTAGGTGAAGCTCAACCAACTTCTATGGCACTTCAGCTACCTAATTGAAGTTTAGCTTTTCCAAATGATATTATTGAAGATGTGTTGATTAAAGTTGACAAGTTTATTTTCCCTACTAACTTTATTGTCTTGGATTGCGATGAAGATAAAGACCTACCACTCATTGTGGGAAGACCCTTCCTTGCTGTATCTTGAACTTTGATTGATGTTGAAAAGGAAGAAATTAAGTTAAGGGTGAACAATGAAGAAGTTAAATTCAACATGAACAAGGCATTGAAGTATCCAAGGGACGTTATAGATTGCTTCAGGGTTGACATGTTTAATGAGGTGATTCAAGAGACTTTAGAGTCATTTTCTATAAAAGATCCACTAGCATCTGTATTACTTGGGATAGATGAAATTGAAGAAAGGAATATAGTTGAATGTATGAAATTACTTGACGCCTCTCTGTATTATAGTAAACCACAACAGTAGTTTGAGTTGTTAGAGATGGAATCAAGGCAAACAACTTCTTTGAAGCCTTCTATTAAATAAGCACCAATTCTAGAGCTTAAACCCTTATCACCACATCTTGAATATGCATACTTGGGTGAATTTGAGACACTACTTATTATCATTTCTTTTTCCCTACCTGAATATCAAAAAGAAAAAAGTGATTTAGGTTGGACAATTGCAAACATAAAAGGTATAAGCCTGTCAATTGCAATGCATAAGATACTATTGGAAGATGATCACAAGAAATCTATCCATAATCAAAGAAGAGTAAATCCTATGATGAAAGAAGTAGTCAAGAAGGAAATTATTAAGTAGTTAAATGCTGGAATTATTCACCCCATCTTTGATAGCTCGTGGGTTAGCCCAGTGCAATGTGTTCCTAAAAAGGGAGGTATGATAGTGATTACTAATGAACAAGATGAGCTTATCCCCACTCGTAAGTCACTAGTTGGCATATTTGCATGGACTACAGAAAATTGAATGATGCCATAAGGAAAGATGATTTTCCACTTCCTTTCATTGACCAGATGTTAGACTGATTGGCTAGTAAAGAATTCTTCTGTTTCTTGGATGGTTATTCAGGGTATAATCAAATTATGATTGCTGCCGAAGATCAAGAGAAAACAACATTCACCTGTTCTTATGGCACTTTTGCCTTTAGAAGAATGCCGTTTGGTCTATGCAATGCTCCTGCCACTTTCTAAAGATGCATGATGAGTATATTCTCTGATATGATAGAGGAGAAAATGGAAGTATTTATAGATGATTTCTCGATATTTGGTGCTTCACTTGACAAATGCTTGATAAATCTAGATAAGGTGTTGAAGCAATGTGAGGAGACAAACTTAGTGCTCAATTAGGAAAAGTGTCATTTCATGGTGACTGAAGGAATAGTTTTGGGTCATAAAGTCTCCAAAAAGGTTTAGAGGTTGATAGAGCTAAGATTTCTGTAATTGAGCAACTCTCTCCTCCTTCCAGTATCAAAGCCGTAAGAAGCATATTGGGCCATGCTGGATTTTATCATCGCTTCATTAAAGATTTCTCCAAGATTTCAAAGCCCCTTTCATAGTTACTTACGAAAGATACTCCTTTTCAGTTTAATAAGGAGAGTATGAAGGCTTTTGAAGAACTAAAGAGGACATTGACTGTAGCTTCTATCATTGTAGCTCCTGATTGGTCACTACCTTTTTAAGTAATGTGTGATGCGAGTGACCATGTTGTTGGAGCCGTGTTGGGACAAAGGCATGCAAGGATCTTCCATCTTGTCTACTATGCAAGTAGGACCCTAATAACAGCTCAGATAAATTACTCTACCACAGAAAAAGAAATGCTTGCTATAGTGTTTGGTTTTGAAAAATTTAGGTTATATTTGATGGGTGCGAAGGTTGTAGTTTACACTGATCATGCTGCCATTAAATATTTGTTGGGAAAGAAAGAGTCTCAACCTAGATTGATTAGATGGGTTTTGTTACTACAAGAATTTGATGTGCATATAGTTGATAGGAAAGGAATTGAAAATCAAGTTGCTGATCATTTGTCTAGGATTGTGAACCCTTCTGAGCATGTGAATGATTTATTGGTGGATGAATGCTTTCCTGATGAACAATTGTTTGCTATAAGTAGTTGTGGTTTGCCATGGTATGTTGATGTTGTGAACTATCTTTTGTGTAAAGTATTACCTCCTAATTTGAATTTCTACCAAAGAAAGAAGATTTTGCATGATGTTAGCTACTATATTTGGGAAAAATCGTTTCTTTTTAAGAGTTGTGCTTATTTACTTATTAGAAAATGTGTGTCTAAGAAAGAACAAGATGAAATTTTGAATGCATGTCATGCATCTACATATGGGGGACATTATGGGGGGCAAAGAATTGTATCTAAGGTACTTGAATATGATTTTTATTGGCCTACTTTGTTTAAAGATGCTCACCAATTTGTTACCAAGTGTGATAAATGTCAAAGAACAGGTAATATTTCTAAGAGACATGAGATGCCTTAATCTGGAATCTTTGAGGTTGAGTTATTTGATGTCCAGGGGATGGATGTCATGGGTCCGTTCTCGTTTTCAAGAGGAAAAAAATACATCCTTGTTACTATGGAATATGCGAGTAAATGGGCTGAAGCTATGGCTTGCCAAGCTAACGATGCCAACACAGTGATTTGATTCTTAAAGAAGTATATCTTGACAAGATTTGGCACCCCCAGAGCCATTATTACTGATGAAGGGACCCACTTCAATAACAAAATTTTCAAAGCTCTCTTAGAGAAATATAAAGTGCACTACCGTATGTCACTTGCATACCATCCACAAACTAATGGGTTGTGTGAGTTGATTAACAGGGAAATTAAGAGGATTCTTGAGAAAATTGTGGGCCCAACTAGAAAAGATTGGTCTAACAAGCTTGATGATGCTTTATGGGCTTATAAGACAACTTTTCGTACTCTCATTGGCATGTCACCATACTATTTGGTTTTCAGAAAAGCATACCATTTACCACTTGAATTGGAACATAAAGCATGGTGGGCAATGAAGAAGCTAAATATGATTCACGATCAAGAGGGGACAAAAAGGTTGTTTCAACTAAATGAGTTGGAAGAATTCAAACTTTAAGCATAAGATAGTACATTATTGTAAAAGAAAGAACAAAGAAATGGCATGATAGTCATATCTTAAAGCAATCTTCTGAGTTAGGACAATTGGTGCTTCTGTTCAATTCAAGATTGCAGTTATTTCCTGGGAAGCTTAGATCAAGGTGGTCTGGTCCTATCAGAGTGGTTTCGATGTCATCAAAAGGTGCAATTGAGGTTAAAGATGAGAGAACAGGCAATTGCTTTAAAGTGAATGGACAACGAGTGAAGCATTACCATGATAGTGAAGTGAACCAGCAAACAGTGGTTCACCACTTGTCATCGCCTACTTAGACTGCTAACATAGTTGGGCTGAAGATTATAAACCAAGCGCTTCTTGGGAAGCAACCCAACAGTTTTGCTTGCATCTTATATTATTATTATTTCTTTCTTTTATTTCTATTCAAGTCTGAAGATGATCACTCCTCTTGTTGGTACAAAGTCTTGTTTGAGCACTCTCTTCTCCCTTAAAATTTGAAATATCATGGATGGTACCAGAGGTAGCACTCCACATCAGAGTTAGAGGCCTAAACCAGGGGAGTATTAGTTCATTTCCCTCTTTATATTTTTGCAACATTGAGGACAATGTTTGATTTAAGTGTCAGGAAGGGATATGATTTCTTTGGTTATGCTTGTCCTTATGCAATTGAAAAGACTTTTTTTATTTGAGATTTTTAATTATTTAGGATAAACCTTAATTTTGAGCTTTCCTCATCCTATAAAATATTATCAAGTCAAAAATTAAAATAGAAAAGAATGTTTCAACTAAGCCTCTAAGCCTTGAATTTTTTTATCAATCTTGAGATTGATTAAGAGAATAAGGATTAGTTTGTAATATAATCAACAAATTATTAGTTTATGAATATTTTGCTACATGATTTCTTTAGAAAATGCGATGATGACCTTTGCTAGATAAGTAAAACTTTTGTTTAGGGAAATAACTCAGGTTTTAAAAAAAAAATAAAAATCCTCTAATGGCCTCTCTAGACCTTACTTAATAACCAGGGGCACTTCATCAACAATGTTGGCACTCGAGTCAAACGGTAAAGTCAAAAAGGGTTATGAGTTGGGCAAAATAGCCTCTTGAGGTGCCTGTTGGAGTAACTGAGTAACCAGTGTTGCATCAACCATGTGCAAGGTCGCGTCAAAAACGGACCTACGATGACTCAAGAAAAAAAAATGGAAAAAAAAGGGGCTATGCTTTACCTGAGGATCCCTATTAAGTTCAATAAAAAGCTTGGTTTAGTGAGGCATTTGAATTTTTCAAGAGGAGTTAAGTAGCGTAATATTCCTCTACTAATCTTATTGTTGCAATTATTACTTACTGATCTTTTGACCATGGGATTTAAGATATTGTTACAATTGTTTAAGGCTATTGGTTTAGTGACCTATTCTTATAAGACATTAACTTAAATAAGATTTGATGATATGATCTAAGTGTGGTGGTTTATTGCTCTCTGTTTAAGAATGTCATAAGCAATGTTCTTTTTAGATAATGAATTCTCTTTCTTTTGCTTAAGGACAAGCAAATGTTTAAGTATAGGGGAGTTCGATAAGTATACATTTTATAATTAAATAGGTATATATTCTATGATATAATTAGTTGGATTTATTAATATTATATACCTATTTAATTATCTTTTATATACTTTACTATCATTTAATTAATTATAGGATAAAAAGATGTTTCGATATAAATCTACTTATTTCCTATTATATTTTGCAGAAAATATTAGTTGATTTAGAAGAAGAATATTATATATAAAACATAAGAGAAAAGAAGCAGAAAAATCAATTAAGAGGATATGCAATCAGCTAAAGTCGGTGGTCCCATACAAGAAAAATAGAAACAAAATCAATTGTGAGATATGGTAGAGGAGATTACAATATATAAGATATCTTTTTAATTAAAAAAAAGGATATATGATTTGGATCAGAGGATAGAGCTGTGAGGATGGAAGATGTCGGCCCAGGGCAATGAAAATAAAGGAATCAACATATACTTTCCATGGCCCAACTAATTGAGAGAAAAAGAGAGAATCAGTGACGCACGGCCCAACACACATAACCTAAGTTATATTTAGGTTATATATATTAAGCAGAGAGGAGATGAAAGAAAAAAAAAAAAGCAAAGACACAACGAGACATTCAGCCAGAAGAAACACGAACAGAGCACACACGAAGTTTAATGAGAGGAATTGGATGATGTTAACAAGGATGACGTATGGAACAGCAACACAGACGCACAAAGGATAGCTCTACTGTCATCTCGTCTATGTGTTCTTCCTCCCTCCTTCTCTTCAATGAATTTGAACTTCTTATTTTTGTTATGGATTTGATTATAGTTATATGTGGCTAAATTTTCTTTTCAACCTAGAGAACCTATGAACTTGTTTGGGTTCTAGAGATTATTCCCACGAGTTAGTTTTGATTAATTTTATTTCAATTTATTTATTCTTATTTTTATTGTTATTGCTTATTGATTGGCCACCATTAAGCATATTTTGAGGATTTAGGGTTGAACTTGGAAAATGGAATCTTAAATTGACCTTGGGATTAAATAATGTTGAATTAGGTTTTAATCTAATTTGCATCTAGGATAGGCATATACCTAGAAGTTACACATAATCAAATTAGAGTGAGCCCAATCTAGATTGCATCTTATTTAGTTGTGTGAGGCATTGCGCATAATTAATTAAGATAGGTATATAAATGGACCGGAAGGCATTTATAAACATTAATACTCTAGATTAGTTGAGTAAGTTAAGTCAACATTAATTTAGTGGGGATAAAATCTAAGAAACAAACAAGGAATTAGTGACTCTAGGTTGTACTTTTCAATATTGGAATTTGCTCTTTTGTGAAAAGTCTTTGCTACTATTAGTTTTTATAATTTTTTTTATTATTGAAAACAATTTCGACTCGCTCAACTTAAATGGAATAAGGGAATTAATATCTAATCACTAGTTAGATTGAGTTCTTTTGGAAATGATACCTTTTTTATCACTTTATTACATGATACGACCTGTATACTTGCGGAGTTATAGGCTATAAAGTTGTTCCTTATCAGCATTCTGTGTGTATTTACAAAAATCTTACTCAAGCATCATGTCCATGATCGAGTAGGTCAATATCTTTACTCGAGTAAGCAAATGTTAAGCATTCTCTAAAGGATTTTTGGATCTCTACTCAAGCAAATTAGAAACGATACTCGAGCATAGTTCCTCAGACGCTTCAATATCTTCGTTGTTCAGTAATCTTAAATTCAGATATTGTGATTAACCATTTGTATCTGTTTAAATACTACTCAATATTAATTACATTGTTTCTAATCATCTTATTAAGTGAGTTATAGATCATTAATGAATGGTTTAACTACATATCAACGAAAAGCAATAAATTAACTACATATGTTACACCACTACCGGCCTCGCCCTTTCGTGTGGTTGGTTAGAGGGATTTCTTTTACTTGCTACTTTTCCTTCATTATTTGATCCATTTAACTTATACCAGAGTGAGCACAACAGATCATTTGATTGGTTTGGAAAATCTACTGCAGTGGTAAAAGTAAAATAAATAGAAAATAAAAGTTTTCGAGGGGTTAAGGGCACAGTTATCCAAAATCAATACAAAAAATGTACAGTCATCCCAAAAATATAAGTACAAAAATTCAATAGGGAATTCCCTATTCTTCATTTGCACCACAATGCCTTACCTTTACAAAAAGGATCTTCACTTCAGACACGTTTCCCTGTGACTATAGAAGAGTCTTGGGTCTGATAGTAGCCCCTAGAGTAACCGTCAAACTCAAATACTAAATGCGTAAAATGTATGTACGTGACCATGTCAGATATAATATACAAATTATAAACCAACCACACCACATATACAAATAGGAACATACATACCAACAACTACCACGTGGCGTCAGGCTGCCTTACCAAAGCAAGCCCTGGACTTACCGGAGTCACGACCGGTAGAGCTGCCTACACCAGGACAACCCTGGACCTATCAACCTGTACAATCGCCAATCAAGGCTAGCCTCGGACTGATCATCCTCAGCGCTAGGAACCACATAGTTAGGGACTTGAACCCCAACATGCTCTGTATGCATATTTGGCAATGATACAAACAAATACACATGGCAAGACAAACATACATCAAACACATAAAGGTACCTAAATGAAGTGGTTACTACCTGGTGAAGCATGTACTGTTTTAATATTTTATTGTGCCTGATCACTTTTGCAAATATGCCCTTGACCTAAGTAACACCAAAATACCTTATTTTCAGTATTTCCAAAAATACCCTTACATTTTCTATTAAATCTGAGCCTTAAACAATTTTCCAGAAAAATCCAGTGCATCAGATCCAACTTCAATGATTTTTAATAAATTCCACAAAAATCTTATTTGTACAAAACCAATTCCATCTGAACCATTTAGATGTCTATTTTTCAGGAAAAAATATTTCCAGAATCAAAAAGTACTCATAATTTGGCGTGTTGCTCATCTTCCACTTTCTGGTCAGATTAATCCTGATGCTTTTTGAACAAACTTTGTCAATTTTTATCTCCTAGTAGAAAAATCTAAAAGACATAAAATTATACATCAAGGTGAACTTTAGGAAGTTTAATTTTTTTCCTGTAAAATTTCAAAACTGAGTTCATTTACTATTTCAAAAACTTAGTTGAAGCTTCGCTGCCCAGATTTTCCAAAACTGGCAGCAAGCTTCCTTTTTATGCTTTTCAGTGACCATGACTTAACCCCACACAAAATCACGTTCCAGACTCATGAGAACCCTCAAAAACACCAAAATCAAACCACAACACCAAGTCCTAACATCATGGACGAAATCTCAACTTTAAACCTTAAAGAGCTAAGTTTTCGGTGTTTACTTGAATCGAAAGTTCGGCTTGGTGATTCGGGTGTTTTGGCTCTTGATTTGAGTGTATGGAGGTTGCTGGAGTCTTCCTCCCCCTTCAGCTGAGCACACCACTTTGTGGCCAAAAATGAGGAATTGAAGCCTTTTAATAATAATTAAAAGGAATCCAGGTAGTCTGAATTCACTGGGTATATTCCTGTCTAGTAATTTATAACTTTGATCTTGCTTCTTGACTTATCCATTAAGGAATTCCAGAGGGTTCTAGGTCTGCCATGTGATGCCTCCCCCTTCAAAATATCTAGATTTTTACTTTTCATTTTTTGAAAATTACCAGTTTTGGCCTGGAATTTAAGTAAATTACCAATTTTGACTTGGAACTCCTTTATTCTCCTTGTCTTTTTCCCCAAATGAATTTTAATAATTAAGGGGGACTAGGTGGTGCCTCTTGGGGCCCACAAATCTGATCCCTTCCATTTAATTCCCTTTTTCCACTTTATCTGTCAAGTTTTTGGTCTACTGGTCCTTATCGCACCCCACTGATTATAAAGGTGCTTCTTTTTGTACTTTTCTTCAACTTTTCTAGATATTTTCCCCTGATTGGTCATACCTATGTGGCACCCTTTTACTCTCCGATATAGCTCTACATTTGTCTCATTCAGTCCAAAAGAAGCCCCTAACTGGTCCCTGTCACTCCCTTTTCTACCGGTCAATCGCCTCTGGGACCTGCATTTTGTGTTTAGGCCAGAATAGGAATAAAATCATCTGGTTTTCTCTGCTCTCTCATGCTGGACAAAATTCAATGCTTTAAGGGGTAAGGATTTGACTATTTTTCCCCTGTAATCATTACTTATTTTTTTCTTTTCAATCCCGTAGTGACACGTGACCCTAGGTAATTATTACAGCTTACTTTTCATCCCTATCTCTTCAAAAACGCAAGAAATCCTTATCTAACTAGGAAATATCATGTGCACACTTATTTCAGTACATTTTTGCTCAACCAATCGTCTCATACCTTAGGGCATAGCTAAATATCATTTTTACTAACTAATTAACACTGTAGAAGTGTTTTTGTGCCCTAATGTATTGACACTTTAATTTCTATGACTCTTGAACTCTCGGTCCAAACACGCATGGGAATCTCATATAATATTTCCAAATTTAATATCACACTTCCTGAATAGGGTCTAGTCATCCACCAGCCACAAGCTTATTCTCAAATCTCTAGGCCCAACATTCAGCATATTACAACGAAAAGCAATAAATTATGTCAGAGCATTAATGAGTTACAGAAAACACAGCACGTACACGAATTGAAAGTTAGAGCAGGCCAAATGATCACTACGGAAAATACCCATTATGGTGAAAGACTAAAGAACCTTTTCTAAGTCAACCACTGACCAGACCAAAAGCATATCAATTATCGATAGCGATCCAAAAGCAACCTATTCTCGAAAATTCAATCAAATCGACTATGTCTAACGGAATCCTTCTATGTCTAATTGAGTAGTTGAAGACTCACGATGGCTATCTTAAAGCTTCTTTAATGGTCATTAATGGCAGCTGTTATAAATACGAAAAGCATTGAATTTGCCAACAACCGAAACTACCAAATACTCAATCGAATTTATTGATATTTACCGTTTCATTCAATACTCTTAATATCTTTATATATTTTGTACTTCAGTGATTACATATTTACTCTGTGAGAGAGTTAATCCTTTTGATTGATGGTAGAGGGACGTTGAGTGTGAGTGTATCGATTACAACCTATAAGGAGGAGTAAATCCTAGTGTGAAAGGATTACTTCGAAGTTCAGAATGTGTAATCATGTTTAAGATATTGTGAAAAACCCAAAGCATCTGGGGACTAGACATAGGTCAAGAGTTTAGACTAAACCAATATAAATCTTTTGTGTTCATCTTTCCGCTATTCTTTGCTCTATTTCCTTAGTTCTTCGGTTTATTCACAAAAAGATTCTGAAATCACCCAATTCACCCCTCTTATATGATATTCCGCTTTCATTTGGTATCAAAGCTTAGGTCTTCTCTTCAGCATTAACATCCTGAGAAGGATCCATGGAAGGAGTATTACCTGACGGAGCATCCATCAATTGACCACCAGGTTTCAACGGTGAACACTACTCATTCTGGAAAGCAAAGTTTAAGGTGTTTGTGTTGGTTGCTGAATATGGTCTCAAGCAAGTAATCGAGAAAGGAGGCTGTAATATCCTGAATTTCGGGCATGGAGACTTGAGACTAAGGCTAAATTAGGCAGACTACTAAGCTTAGTTCAGGAAGTGTGACATTCCTGAATAAGGCCATATCTTTGGCCGAGAGACAAAAAGGGATATATAAGCACTTGATTATGTCATTAGGATGACATCACATCCTTGCTTGAGAAGCTTAATATTTTGGCCTAAGTAGAGAGAGAAAAGAAGAAGACATGTGGCTTGTGGAATAAGACACAAATAAGGGCAAAATTGTGAGGGTATTTTGGTCATTTCACAAGAGGACACCTAAGCTCTTGCTTATGTTATAAAAATGACATCACAATCTTGTCCAAGAAGCCTCAAATTTGTGCAAAGTAAGGGGGAGAGAGAAAAGTCAACAAAACTTGCAAAATAAGCCAAGTTGAGAGGATATTTTGTAAGGGCACTTTGGTTATTTGATCTAGGGAATTTTTAAGTGTCTTCTTGACATATTTTAAGATGTTTTCCACTCCCTTTTTGCATGAGTATTTTAGCCAATAGTTCAAGGACCATAGAAATTAAATTGTCATTACAAAAGGGCACAAAACACTTATACAGTGTTAACCGGTTGGATAAAAAATGCTATTTAGCTATGTCTTAAGGTATGGGACAATTAGCTAAGCAAAAATGTGCTAAAATATATATGCACATGACATTTCATGAACAAATGAAGATCCCCCGTGTTTTTGAGGAAAAAGGAAAAGGAAGAGACACTGAAAAAGATATATGCCAAAAAGCAAAAGTCAATGTAATCATTACATTGGGACATGTGTTACCATAGGGTTAAAAGAGGAAAAGTAAGGGTAAAATAGTCAAATCCTTACCCCTTAAGACATTAATTTCATCCACCCAGGAGAGAGAAAGAGAAATCAGATGATTTTATCTGTACTCAGGCCCAAACACAAAATATGGATCCCATATGATGTTAACTAGTAAAAAGGGAACCAATAAGGACCAATTAGGGGCTTCTTTTTGGACTAAATGAGACAATATGGGGCCACATGGGAGAGCTGAGTGACACCACATATGTTTGTTCAAACAGGGGACAATATCTGAAAAGTCGAAGAAAAGTGCAAAAGGAAGCACCTTTTTAATTGGCAGTGCACTACAAGGACTAGTGGATAAAAGGATAAATCAGATAGTTGGGAAATTTAAATAAAAATTCAAAGGGAACAGATTTGTGGGCTAAAGTTGGCACCACCTAGCCCCTTGGAATTATCAAGAGTGCTTTGGGTAAAAGAAAGAGAAAATAAAGAAGTTATGGGCCAAAAACAGGTAATTTTCACAAAATGAAAAAGTGAAAATCTGCCATATATGGAGGGGGTTGCACCACATGTACAGATTCTAGAGAACCCTGGAATTTTTGGGAGATAAAGTCAAAAGCCTGATCCAAACTATTAACTAATGGACAAAAAATTACGCCAATTAATCCAGTGTCACCAGATGAACTTTACCACTTTTTAAAACACTTGGACTCTTCATTTTTGGCACCTTAGGGGCGTGCCCAGCTGAAGGAAGATAAGGGACCAGAAAGTTTCCATACTTAGAGCAAGGAGCCAAGCTCACCAAGCCGATCATCGATTCAGGTAAACATCCAAAATCCAAAGCTTTTGAGTTTCTAGTTAAGGATTTTCGTTCAAGAAGCTAGAGCTTGATGTTGAAGTCTTATTTTGGTGTTTCTAATGGTCCCAATGAGTTTTAAAACATGATTTTGTATGGATTAAGTCATGGTTTAAGTTTCTGAACTCAAAAACACCTAAAACACAAAAGAGGAAGCTTGCTGCCAATTCTGGAAAATCTAGGCAGTGAAGCTTCAACCCAGTTTTAAAAATAGTAAATAAAGTCTGTTTGAGCTGAAATTTTTCAGGAAGAAAGTAGACATTCTAAAGTTCACCAAGATGTATAATTTTGTGTCTTTTGTATTTTTCTATTAGGAGAAGTAAATTGGTAAATTTGGTTCAGAAAGCAACAGGATAATTCTGACCAGAGGGTAGAAAATGGGCTACAGGCCAAAATATGAGTACTTTCGGATTCTAGAAATATTTTTAAGATCAATAGACATCTTAATGGTTCAAATGGCACTGGTTTCGTGGCACTGGTTTCATTCAAAAAAGGCCATATGACCTTTTCTGGTATGATTTCATAAATATTAACAACTATATCAGTACAATATTAACAACTAAATCCATAGACGTTAACAACAATATCCTAACAACTAAATCAGTACAACGTTTTCTGATATAATACTAGAAAAGGCCCTGAACCTTAGGGCCTTTTCTAACATCTGATTTTTGTTGGGCCTTTTGATAATTTAGGCTTTAATGGGGATATTCCTTGAATAAAAGGCTGCACAGCTCGGTAATTGGTAATTGTAGCGCTGCACATCAGTCGTTGATGTGTGATTAATTTGTTTTTTTTTTTTAATACATAGGCGATAGGGGATGGGGGGATCGAACCCAGTACAAGGGGGTGGGGAGACTACTCCCAATACCACTGCACTACTAGTAGTACCGGTGATGTGTGATTAATTTATAGGTGCTACTATTTGTATTTAATATAAGGCCTACTTAACTACTTTGAGTGGGCTAAAGAAACTAATTTAGTTGTTAATTTGTAACAAATATGAAATGATTTTTTGAAAGTACATGTTTTAATAACATAATTACACTTGGTTATAAACCATTTAATTTGTGTAATTAATAGGTATACATTGGACAAAGAATAACATATTTATGAGACAAAGTGGTTTGAGGTTATTCAGGACCAAACCAAACATCCAACTAAGTCTTATATTTATAAGTATCAAAGTACTCCCTCGCTAACCTACATTCAAAGACACATATTAAAAATATATACTCCTCTCATCCTTAATACAAAAGCTAAATAACTAATTTAGAAATAAAGAATTAGTTAAATTAATTATTTCACTACTACAAAATATAGATACTATTTCCTTAAAATACGTCTTTTTTTTTAAAAAAAAAAAAGGAAGTAAAAAAGAGAGCGGTCGCATTTTTTGTAATTATGTGGAGACTTCTGGTGTTCTAATTTAGAAAAAAGATGCAAAAAGTTACTTTTGGCATTCTATTTTAAAATTAGGATGCCAAAAGCAATATTTTTGGCATACTAATTATAAAATATGACACCAAAAGTGTACTCTCACGCTACTTCTAACAGTAAAAGAAGTATTTTTGGTATTCTAAAAATTATTTAAAACGCCAAAAGCATGAAAAAAAAAGGAAATAGATCATCTCCTTATCTGCTTTCTCATTTTCTCTCATCTGCTAAATCTAGAACGTTGATTTGGAGAGTTTGAGAAAAAAGGCTCTTATTTTTCGAACAGAGCATCGAGTCACGAAATAAAGCAGAGTCAGTCACTTCATCATCCTCTCGCTCTCGTTGATCTTCTCCCTTCAATCGATCTCCTCTCGCTCTCGTCGATCTACCATCGACCTCCGCCTTTCAGTTGATTTCCTTTACCATATCTTCCTTCAATCACCGGAATCTCTTCGATTCCTTCGCCACTACTCTAGTAAGTCGCTCCCCCTCCTCGTCAATGATTTGCGAGTCAATGCATTCTTGGCTTTAGTCGTCGATCGACGCGTGCTCCAGTTCCGTAGCATCCGCGACCCACAAGCCCACCAGCAAAGGCGACAGTCATGGCCGCGGCCTCCCTCTCCATCCCTTATAGCGGCAGCGTCTCTGGGTTGCAAGTCTATAGATCTACTTTTTTGTTTCTTCACATCTGGAAACATGTTTTTACCTTCTGATTCATCCCACTCCTGAGGTACTCTTCATTTTTTCTTTTCTGTTTTTTTCCTATCATTTAGTTATTTTAACTTCTGTTGGTACCTTCTAATTCATCCCACTCCTAAAGTACTCTTGAAATTGGTGTTCGTTTTTCTCTAAGGTTTTGACTATAAGTTCTTAAATTAGAAGTGATCCTGGACTTGTGCTTTGATTGTAATTCTGCCATTTGGAAGCCTTCATTGCGTCATTATTATTTTGATTCTCTCTGTTTTTAATTTGGGATAAAGGTCTTAAATACCATGGAAGTTTTCGTTCAGGAGCACTAATAAGACGGAAGTTTTTTTTGGACAAAAAATGCCACGAAAGTTTTCGTTGAGGGGCAATTTTGCCCCGGAAGTTTTCACTAAGGACCAATTTTGCCCAGTAAGTTTTCACTAAGGAGCAATTTTGCCCTTCTATCCCCAAATATTAAATTTGACTATTAGATCAGTCAAAGACCACACATGTGATGCCTTGAAAATGTCAAACTTGGAGCTAGAGAAGGAGATCCTTGAGATGTTGAGCTCAAGGCGGCCAGAATTTGTGAAGCCGAACTGGTTAAAGGGACTGAAAGGTCGACTGTCACAAAACCCAAAGGAAGCATCACTTATGATCTAAGCAAATGATCAGTCTATGCAAAAATAAATATTATCACTATTGATTTGTTTTACTGAACCAATTTTTGGAACAATTCATTTTTCGTTTTGCGTTTCATTTGTGTTTTGTGACAGACCTTTCAGTCTCTTTGACCAGTTCGGCTTCACAAATTCTGGCCGCCTTGAGTTCAATATCTGAAGGATCTCCTTCTTTGACTCCAAGTTCGACCTTTTCAAGGCATGACATGTGTGGTATTTGACTGATTTAATAGTCAAATTTAATATTTGGGGACAGAAGGGCAAAAAATTGCCATGTTTTGTAAACTTCCGGGGCAAAATTGCTCCTTAGTGAAAACTACCGGGGCAAAATTGCTCCTCAGCGAAAACTTCCGTGGCAAAAATGATACTTCCGGGGCAAAATTGATACTTCCTGTAAACTTCCGTGGCATTTTTGGTCCAAACAAAACTTCCGTCTTACCAGTGCTTCTGAGCGAAAACTTCCATGGCATTTAAGACCCTTATCCCTTTTAACTTCTTTTTCTCCACATGTAGTGGGAACTAGTGAACATTGCATCAATCATTTTGGTTACAACAGATCATCTCCTAAGTTACATAAACCCTTAGTAGAAAATAGAGGCCTCGAATAATATTGGATGCCTTGTGCATTGGCCACTCCAGATCATCTCCTTTATCCTCATAATTTAGTGCATTTTTTTTTAGAACATAAGACGTGTGATTTGACAATGTCAAAGCGTTGTAATCCAGGACCAATGGATGCCTTGTGCATTGGCCACTCTAGATGTCTGGTGATGTCTTTGATGATTCAGATCCTTCTGGAGTTCATCTTACCGTTCTTCTTTCATTCTGGAGAATGAGAAAAAAATTATTATTTTTATAAATTAAGCACTTACAGTGTTCTAATTTTTTTAAGACTGCCATAAGTGCAACTTACGGCTTCTACTTTTTTTTAAACACCTTAAGTTGTACCTTTTTACACCCCCAGATACGCAACCCGTGGAAAAAAGACGTTAAAAGTGCAAAAAATAGGACGTCGTTGTTACACCCCTACCGGCCTCACCCTTTCGGATGGCGGGTTAAAGGGATTCCTTCACTTAATTACCATTCCTTAGTTATTAGGTCCATTTAGCGTGTATCAGAGTAAGCGCAAAAGAGCATTTAACCGGTTCGGACAATCTACTGTACTAGTAAAAGTAAAATAAACAGAAAATAAAAGTCCCTAAGGGTTAAGGGTACAGTTATCCAAAATAAATACCGCAATAATGCATACCGTCATCTCAAATATATGTACAATAATGATAGGGCATTCCCTATTCTTCAGTCTACACCGATAAGCACTTAACATTTTGAAAAGATTTCTTCACATCAGGCACGTCTCCCTGTGACTATAGAAGAGTCTGGGGTCCGATAGTGGCCCTCAGAGTAACCATCAGTACTCAAATACTAAATGTGTAAGGAGTATGTAAGCTACCATGCTAGTCAGAATCACAAGAGCATGCCAAATACATACCATATATGCATCCAGAAAATACCACAGCAAAGCACATAACACAATCCAAGAACCCGTACAGCTGCCCTACCAAGGCAAGCCTCGGACTCACTGAATTCACAACCCGTAAAGCCGCCCTTACTATGCTAGCCCCGGACTGATAACTCAACTCGTACAGCCGCCAACCAAGGCCAGCCTCAGACTGAACATCCTCAGCGCTAGGAATCACACAACACTGTATGCATATTTGGCACAATATATACAAGGAAAAACACACATGATAAACACAAACATACTGCAAAACACATAGAGATATCTGAGTAAAACGGTTACTGCCTGGTGTGGTAAATATTGTCCTTAATATTTTAGTGGGCCCGTTGACTTTCCAAGGGTGCCTTTGACTTATATATCATAAAAATACATTTATTCAGTATTTACAAAAATGCCACCTCGTTTTTTTATCAAAAACCGAGCCCAAATCCAAAATTTCCAGAAATTCAATGATTCTAGCCCATCTTGTGGGATTTTTAGTAAATTCTAAAAAAAAATCATTTTTGCATGATTCCAGCGCCATTTGAACCATTAATAAGTCTACTTTTCAGGAAAAATATTTTCAAACCTTGAAGTACTTTTATTTTGGTGTGTTGCTCTCTTTTCACACCTGGGTCAGATTTCGCCCTGTTGCACACAGAGCCAACTTCACCAATTTTTATCTCTTAGTAGGAAAATCCAAAAATCATAAAATTATACATCAAATTGAACCTCAGGATGTTTAATTTTCTCCTGTAAAATTTCAGACAAAACTAAATTCGTTTACTATTTTTAGAACTCACTTGAAGGTCTACTGCTAGAATTTCCAGAATCAAGAATAAGCTGGCTTTTAAGGCTTTTTTGGTGATTTCAAGTTCGGAAACTCAAACTACACCCTAACCCCATACAAAATCACGTTTTGAACCCTTTGGGACCATCAAAAACTCCAAAATCAGACCCCCAAACCAAGCCCCAACCAGAAGCACGAAAATCCAAAGTTTAAGCTCTAGAGGTTCAAGTTGTCGGTAGTTACCTATTTCGGAGCTTTGGCTTGGTGGATGAGGTGGTTGAGAGCTTGATCTTGGCTATGGAAGCTTGGCTGAACACTCTTTCTTTCCTCTGCAAATTTCATGCTCCCCTTGGTCAAGGAGAGAGAAAACATGTATATTTAATAATAGAAAAAGTAATCAACTAGTTCCAAAGTAATTGGGTAATTCTTCCATTCGATTGGTAATTAATTGACTTAGTTTCACCTTTATCCCATGTGCAAATGTGAGAGACCTCGAGGAGGTATAAGTGGCGTGTTTTCAGCCCATTTATGCAGATTCCATCTTTGAATTTGACAAGAATTATCCAAATTGACTCACAATGTTATCTTGACATACCAGCGGGCCCCACGCTTACTTTAATGGACTAGTCAAGCTTATTTTTTGTCTTCAAATAAGATTTTACTAATTAGAAAGGGTTTTATGCGCCTAGGGGGTCCCACAAAACTGATCCCCAATAATTAATTCCAGTTTCCCACCTTATCGGTCAAATTTGGGGTCTACCGGTCCCTATCAGGTCCCATCGGGTCCAAAAGTGCGTCTTTTTGTACTTTTGTCTGTCTTTCCCAGATATTCTCCTTTGCCTAGGCATACTCATTCCGTCCAAAAGTAATCCCCTAACTGGTCATTATCGGTCCCTTTTCTATTGGTCTATCGCTTGTGGGTCTCGCGTCTTGTGTTTAGACCAGAGTATGAATAAAATCATCTGTTTTTCTCTCCCTTCTCATATTGGACAAAATTCAATGCCCAAAGGACAAGGAATTGACCATTTTTCCCTTACTCTATCTTCCTTTAATCTCGTGGTGACACGTGTCCCTGTGCAATAATTATCCTGTCTCTTGCTTTTTGGAACATGTCTTTTTCAGTGTCTCTTTCTTTCTCTTGTCCCTGTATGGCGCATACACATTTCCAGGGGTCAAGAATTTGTGATTTGTCACCTTTCCCGGGCCCCACTTCATTATACCGGCTTTATACCTCACTGGTATCTTGTCCTGGGCCCGCCAGAGACTCTTTTCCTCTGGTCAAAGTGGATGACTTTTTGGGCCTTTCCGGGGTCCACTATCCTGTCTCCCACTATACAGACATCCTTTTACAAATAATAACAATTAAATTACAGTCAAAACTCTTCATTAATTTGTTAACGATTACAGTTACACCATTTACAACAGTAGGGGTGTTACAGTCGTAATCTTTTTTTGTAGTAGGGTTTGTAACAACTATATATTTATTTGTCTAGAATATTCTTTATAATCATGTGCACTATAACTACCTTAGATGAAAACTACCCTTTCTTATGAGCAATTAATAGGAATATTTGGGAGAGAAAATTATAAATTTAGGATACAAAATAGTCAACGGCAAATTTCCCCGTAGCACCCCCGCTGCCACTTACGACTTAGATTAGGTTCTAAGCTTTGTCTGACATTGATATTGATATGATTTTGTGCATGTCTCTGTTTAATTGTTTAAAAATCAATACACACACATAGTGAGTTAGAATCTTTTTCCCACCCCCCCCCCCCCCCCCGGGCGGGTAATAGTTAGTTTGGATATATTTGAGCAGTCAAATATGAGGAAAAATCAGAAAACTAAACCGGTCCCACACGCCTTCTCTTGTTTTGCGTCTCTATCATTATCACTTCTTGGACAGGGAAATGTTTGAACTATATTTCTTCATAGCCACTTATATTCCTGGTAAACGTAGGATCATTTTCGCCATATTTATTGTCGACAATACAAGTTTTGGTAAAGAACCAAACCTCTATACAACAGCCTCACTTTTGTTCATTAAGCACTACCACGATGAAGCTCTTTCCGGTTAATATCTCACTATTCCTAATTCTCTTTGTCCACTATTCATCTTGTCACTTCCTAGATAGAATAACCCTAACCAATCCCCTTAAAAATGGCGACGTTTTGCTCTCCGATCGGAAAACCTTTGCCCTTGGTTTCTTCACTCCCCGCAATAATCCCAGAAATCGCTACATCGGAATATGGTACAAACAAGTTTCAGAGCAAACCGTTGTCTGGGTTGCTAACAGAGACAACCCTCTTAATGGTACTACTTCTGGAATTTTCTTAATAGACATCCATGGAAACATCGTTCTTATTGCCAACGATACGAATAATCCCAATCCCATTTGGTCTTCCAACGTTTCACTCTCATCTTCTCCCACTAACACCTTTGCTAAGCTTCTAGACACAGGAAACTTGGTTTTGATCGAAAAAGAAACAAGAAAGTTTGTTTGGCAGAGTTTTGATTATCCATATGACACCATGCTTCCGTTTATGAAACTAGGATTGGAAAAGAGAACTGGATTGAATAAGTTCCTCACCTCATGGAAATCCCATGACGACCCGAGACCTGGAAACATGAGGTATAAGATCGACCCCAGAGGCTATCCTCAGTTCTTTGTCTACAGAAACGAGGACCCAATCTATCGGGTTGGATCTTGGACGGGTCAAAGATGGGGTGGTATACCCGAGATGATCCCAAACTACTTCATCTTCAACGTTAGCTTCATTGACGATACAAGTGAAGTCTGCTATACTTTCACCCTCAAGGATCCTTCAGCCTTATCAAGATTGGTGCTTGACAATACTGGTCACTTGAGCCGAACCACGTGGCAGCCTGATGACCGTAGATGGCAAGAACTAATTCACGTTCCAAGACAGAATTGTGACCACTATCGACGGTGCGGGTCAAATAGTTACTGTGAGGAGTACTATGGTGCCGACGAGTTTCAATGTGTGTGCTTGCCTGGATTCGAACCCAGAAACCCACAAATGAGAAGTGGGTTGGGTGGTGGTGGGTGTGTGAGGAAGAAGAATGTGTCCACATGTCAAAGCGGGGAGGGGTTTGTGAAAGTGGTACGTGTGAAGCTACCAGATACTTCAGAGGTACACTTAGATAAGAGCATGAGCATGAGCTTGAAAGAATGTGAAGAGAAGTGTCTCAAGGATTGTTCATGTGAAGCATATGCGAGTGCAAATGAGGTCACCCTGAGAGGCTGCTTGACATGGCATACTGATATGGAAGACATACGAATATTCAGTAGTACGGGCCAAGATTTGTATGTTCGTGTGGATGCAATTGAATTGGGTACATTCTTGTTCAATTGATTTTAAATATTTTTTGGTTTCCCTTTTAATTCATGTCATACATGTGTGCGTGTTCATTATTGAACTGTTGTAGCTGATATGGTCATACATACATACATACCTATATCTGTGTGTGTATCTATATATTATATAGATATATGTGTGCGAGAGAGCTAAATAAGAAGCTTACTTTAGTCTTAAATATAAGACTCATTTTCTCTATAGTATCCATATTTATTACATATAATAAAGTACTTTTCATCAAGTGGTAGTTACAATACACTGGATTAAAAATGATATTTAAAAGAAAAATATTTGTTACAAGTACTAAATTAATTCCCTTAATATCTAAAAATCAGTTATCTAAATTGGTGTGAGGTATTTGGAAGGGAAGGAAAGGGGGGGGGGGGGATTTTTTATGAGATCAATTTATAAAGACTAGTGATGAAGTGCGGGTAAAAAATTCAATTAAACAAAATAGGTAAGATAAAAGAATAAGAAAAATTAATTAAAAACTTTGAATCCACTTGTCTAATTTTTTTTTAGATCCAACCCATAGAACTCCCTCCCCTAGATATCTCATGTCAAAGAGTCGCTTATATCAACCAAAGGAGATAGTACTATATAAAGCAACCCATAAATTACCTTCCCTGTACAGATGCTTTATTCTAATATGTCTGCTATATTTGAATAATCTCAATTCCCATTCACTTCAATTATATCCTTAATTACCTAAGCTGCTTGAGGATTTCTCTGACATATTTATGTTGCATTTGTCTTTCAGTCTGTTTCCATCTTCAAAATTCCTCCCAAAGCTTCATTGTCTCACCATTTCCAGTATATCCCAACGCATAATATATTACTGGTTATTTCTGGCCACAAACTTGCAGTATTCTTCCATATTTTTTAATCTTCTTTCTTGATGCTTCTCTTCCCAACTACATTCCTCTTTCATACTTACCTCTTTCATACCAAATTGAAGCAAGGAAGCACACAAAGAAGTTTGCATGGCATTTCATGTAGCAAATTGATCAAATATTTTCTCCAGCCTGTTGAATCTCCCACTCTTTACTGGCCTTCTAGTGATTGGGCCCTTAACGCTATGAAGAGGATCTTTGGATTGCTTGGGACTCTTCTTTAATGACATGGATATCACCTTGTTGAACTTATATGCTACCTATGATGTCATATGTCCCTCTAGTTCTATTCATAAGTCATAGACATAAGGTTAATTCTGTCATATTTATGAGTCACATTATTAAATTTTTTACATGAATACATACAATTTTGACATTCACTAATTATTATGTAGACTATTATTTTGTTGGGAAGTACATATATTAAATAAGGGTAAAGTTAGAAAGTGTTAAACTTTAATGCAGAATTAAGAATTAATGGGGTAGACTATTATTATGTAGACTATTATTTTGACATTCACTAATTATTATGTAGACTATTATTTAGTTGGGAATTACATATATTAAATAAGGTTAAAGTTAGAAAGTGTCAAACTTTAATGCAGAATTAAGAATTAATGGGGTTTAACATTTTTCTTGGCTTCAATGAAACATGCTGGAAGTGATTTATGATTCATGAATACCACATATACTCCTATCGTCCTCTCCCACTTTCCTCACCTTCTTACTCCCCCATAGCTCTTCTTTCTCCTCCTCCATTGTCACTACCATCAACAACGGCGGCACCCGGAAAGAGGCCACCAACATTTTTTTTTGTCACTCTCTTCTAGTTAGTCTAACTTTACATTTATTTAAAATGTTAGTTGATACCATATTATCTGTACTCTTCAACTGCATTTCACCTAGTATTGTTCAATGGTAATAAAATCTTTGATATATTAATCTTTTCTCTGCAGCTAAATACGAAAACAAGCGTCAAAGTTCTCTTGTCAAGAAGGGGGCGGTCACACTCTTGGTCGTTTCTGTTTTCCTCTTAATGTTGTTGATCACTTTCGTGTATTGGTTTGCAAAGAACAAGAAACAAGGTAAACTCCATTTCTATCAAATTTGTCTAAGAAAAGTTTCAGCCACTACATCATAGCCAAGCTTAGCTGTGATATATATTTTTCTTCTTTTTATTACAATCAAACATCTTTTGCCATATAGGGAAGTTTGATCATATTGTACCTCATCTTTTACCATTGTTTTAATACAGCCAGAAGAAGAAGGCTTGATGAATATTTAGTTGACAGAGCAAAAGGCTCAGATTTAACATTATTCAATCTAAGTGAGATAATTGTAGCAACGGAGAATTTCTCTGATACCAACAAACTTGGACAAGGTGGTTTTGGTTCAGTTTATAAGGTAGTCATTTACTAGTAACTTGTCTCAAATTTAATAAAGTTGACCAACATAGTTTTCAAGCCTTATTTATAAGACTTTAACAGGAAATTGAAGTGGTATTTTGACTTCAGGGTCTACTCCAAAATGGAATGACAATAGCGGTAAAGAGGCTATCAAAGCATTATGGAAAAGGCATTGAAGAGTTCACGAATGAGGTTACTTTAATGGAAAAGCTCCAACACAGAAATCTTGTAAAGATTTTAGGGTGCTGCATACAAGGAAATGAGAAGCTGTTGATCTATGAATATTTGCCAAACAAAAGCTTGGACACTTTTATTTTTGGTATGTCTTCTTTCAAGACACTTTTATTTTTGCACAATTAGTAATTTTGAAATTCAAACGTATTCTTCACTTTTCATAGAATTAATCTTTTATTCAGATCAAGTGAAGAAATTCAAGCTAGATTGGAAGAAACGGTTTGATATCATTTCTGGTGTTGCAAGAGGAATCTTATACCTTCACCATGATTCGAGATTAAGAATAATTCATAGAGATTTGAAAGCCAGTAATGTCTTGTTAGACTCTGCATTGAACCCAAAAATTTCAGATTTTGGTATAGCTAGAATATTTGGTGGAAATCAGATTGAAGCAAGCACAAACAATGTTGTTGGAACCTAGTAAGTACTCAACAATGCAACACATCACTATATGAAGTTGAATGAACATTGATATAATATAACATTCAATAATCTTCTCTCATTTACCAGTGGTTACATGTCACCTGAATACGCAATGGAAGGGTTGTTCTCAATAAAATCTGATGTCTATAGCTTTGGAGTTTTACTTCTTGAGATTGTTACTGGTAGAAAATGTCACGGTCACTATGATGACATCACCTACACCTTAGTTGGACAGGTAAGTATATATATCTACAAGAAGCAACCACTTTGAATCTAAATTGCTCTCCAACAATCTAATTATCTAGTTCTTTTGATAAATCCAGATTTGGGAAATGTGGAGAGAAGGTAGAACCATGGACTTTGTTGATCCATCATTAAGAGGTGAGACATGTCTTGATGAACAAGTTATAAAATGCATAAATATTGGGCTTTTATGTGTACAAGACTGTGCTTCAGACAGGCCAACTATGTTAGAAGTGATTTCCATGTTGGATAATGACATAGTTCTTCCACCTCCAAAACAACCAGGATTTATGTTCAAGAAAACTACATGTGATCAATCAAATACATGTGCTAGTGGCACTGAGTTTTATTCGTTGAATGGAATGAGTACTACAGAGATTGAAGCTCGGTAAAGGCAATGATCCTTAGAACATCCTTGACATTTGAATGCTCTTATATAGTTCTTTTCTTTATTTGATCAAGTGCATCCCAGAACTATTTTGGATTTGAGACTAATCAATTTTAAGGCTTAGAATATATACTATAGAGTTTTTGTCTCTCCCAAAAAATATAATTTTCAAGATTCGAATTTATATTTTCCTCTTTATGAAAAAAAGTCATTGATCACTTCAACCATTAGGCCTGTTGGTTGCTCTTAGGGTAAATGTGTAAAAATACACGTATGTTTTATCCTGAGAAGCGTCTAACACCACGTGTTTTTTTTTTTGGTGCAAAAATGCATATAAGTTTTCAAAATGAGGGCAAAAATACCATGGCTGTTAAATTCCTTTAACAAAGTTTATTTACAATGTGAAAATACTAAAATGCCGCTAAACTTGAAAAAAATCACTCTCACAGTCGAGTCATCCTCCGCTTTTAGAGATTTTGATTGGAGTGCTCTTCCTCTCCTTTTAGAACACTGCTCTTCACCATTGTCGTCTACACCATTTCTCACCCCATTAGAAATCTGGTTAATGCCATATCCACCACTGTTTATCACCATCTATTGAGTCTGGACCCCATTTTCTTCAAATCCATTTCGCATCTAAGCTTTATATTTATTATGGGGGACTGATAAAGTAGTCGGTATGATATCGTTGTTGTTGAAGATAGAGTTCAGATTCTGATCACCATTAACGATCTGAACATTAGTTTCTATACCATTACCCATGGAACCAGGTTTGATCTTTGATTTCTCCAGTTCATTAGGTATGGTTGAGTAAGTTTCTATACCATTACCCATGGAACCAGGTTTGAGCTTCGATTTCTCCCGTTCATTAGGTACAATTGAGTCCGAGGACACTAGATGGTTGTCCAAATTTTCACCGGAAGAGCCGATTATGGCCTCAACATTCTCAGTAACAGCCATAATCGAAGAGATACTTGCAGGAAAAAAGTTATCTTTTATTATATTTTTTGTGTGGCGAAAACTATCCTACAAAATTGATCAGAAAATCATCGTCAAGTGATTCAGCGAATAGGGTCAAAAGAATAACCCAGACAAAAACCCAAAAACCAAATTTCAAAATGATGACAGAGAATCGATGGGCTTGAAATGAAAGTGGGGTTTTGAATGGAGGGGTAAATGGCAGCGGAAGCAGAGAGACTACAAGATAAACAGGGAACACAACGGCCGATCCCAAAAACAAAAACTTGACCTTACCAACAATGAAACGACAGAATCGAAGCTTCTGTTCCATAAAGATCTGTCCTTTGAGTCCTTTATCTCTTGGTGGTTGATGACGCTGAAAGTGAGAGAGCTTTTGTTAGAGTTGTCGCCGTCGTAGGTGGCTGAAGTTGCCGCCGGAATCTGAGATGAAAATGAGAGATGAAGAGGGAGCGACGAACAAATGGGAGAAGATAAGGGTATTTCAGGAAATTAGAAAACTAAGGGATTTTTATTTTTTTTAATAACGTGGGCCCCACATAAAAATTAACGTCAGTTAAAAAGATTTAACAGTTATGGTATTTTTGCTCTCATTTTAAAAATTCATTTGTATTTTTGAACCTAAAAAAAACACGTGGTGTTGAATGCTCCTGAGGTTAAAACACACGTGCATTTTTGCACTTTTAGCCTTGCTCTTATATAGTTCTTCGGCTTTAACAAGCAAATGCTGCTAAGTCTTTTCAAACATTGTGAATGAATACAATGATACCTATATTTTATTATTTAAATCACTAAATGCAAATGCATCTGATTGCTCCACAAGATTCAAAATCATAAGTAACACAAATTATATTTGATTTGTTTTTATAATTATATGAAGGATAAATATTACGCAAGTTTTTTTCAGCTTGTTTGCATAAATCGCTCTCCCTCCCACTCCCTCCCCCTTAGTCCCTAATTGTAAGTTTCAAATAATCTACTTATGTTTATCAAGAAAAAAATTTAAAATAGTTAAAAGCAATAAATATGTATTTTTTTTTTCCAATTATACTTTTATTTGTAAAGAGGATAAGTAAGAGAGATAATAAATGCAAGGGGTAAAGTTGGAAAAAGAAAAAGAAATGTTTTAAAATATCTTTAATGAAGCTTATATTTTAAAATATACTTATTCACATATTTGTAGCTTATATTTTGGGAGGAGTATTATTTAAAATATATTAATTTAATAATAAGCCATCTAACTATAGTCCAATTATTTGGAATATTAAATCCTAAACTAGGGCTTTGACTAGCTCCGTTTGATTCTAAAAACAATAGTGATAAAGCTTTAGTTGTCCTCTATGCAATATGAATTAGAACATTGGAGGTATATCAACTAGTCAATGGAGTGAGAAAAGAGGCATGAGGCCAACATGTCTTCTTCCCAAAGTTTTCTTATCAAAATTCCCACGTCTTTTTCTTTTCTTTTCTTGATTACACAAAAGCTATGCTACATGGGGGGAGAATAATCATGTGACAAATCTCCTCTCAACAGAATCTCGCTTACAAATTATTAAATGGCATTGAAGTCAAATAGAACCTGGGTTAAACAAATTCAAATTGAGAAAAGACCATTTTGTCTTTGTACGTCTATTTGAACATTCAATGACAAGTCAAGGTGACATCAATAACTTGAAGACTTGACATTGTTTGCTCAATAACTTACTATTGGTTACTCAAATTAACAAGGATAAATTGGTCTTTTTTCATTTCAAATTTATCTAACCTAGGTCACAAGGAACTTCAATACAAATTTGATAATTTCAAGAGACCTACTTATAATTTTTTTCTAGGGAAAATTATAATAAAAGATCTAAGATAAAAAAATATATTTATTAAGACAGACTATAAAAATAGTAATTATTTTGAAAAACTAGTGGTTTTATTAGAATAATTTATAAAACTGTATCATAAAGAGAGGCCCTTTTGTAAGGAAATCTACATTAACATTTTGGTTTTTGTTGATGACTTGTATCAAGTCTGTGGCTCCCAATTCTTCACCTCCAAGAGTTGTTCCTAGTAAGATTCTCATTTTTGTTGATCTTAATTTTTTTGATTATTTTTTAATCTTCGATAGGCATATTTTTTGTTATTGTATCCCAAGGTCAATATATTGTTTCCACCTAATATGAAAAACAATGAGCATTATGTGCATGTCTGTTCTGTATTATCAACATAGAGGAAATATAGCGTTTGGATCAATCTTGGATAATGTTTTAATAATTGATTCCATTTGATAGTTGCTCCGTATCAAGAGAACCATGCCCCTGAAAAATCTTACTGCCAAAATGGAAAAAACTAGGAAGAAGAGGATCAGGAAATAACACAAGGGCAGTTTAGCTTTTCCATTTTAATATTTTAATTTCTAGTTCTTCAAAATAATTTTCATTTTTGTGGTCATTCTTAATAAATATTACTTTTGCTAGGTCATTTATTATAATTTTCCCTTTTTTTTTCTATTACTTGGGACCTACATGTAATTCTCCGTTTCATTTATCTCTTACTGTAAAGGATGATAATACCCACCAACTCTCATTACTTGATGGAATGCCTCCATGGATGAGGCCCGTGCACGCTCCATAACATGCAACAGGAAGATAATGGATCGAGAAGACTTTAGACCATGGCTATCTCTGGAATCTCTTGGTGCCAAAATTCTGGTTCATGTTCCTCCTTAGCCAAACCTGCAAATCAAATTGAAGGAAACTAAGAAGAAGGATGAACAATATCAACCCACACATTTCTCTCGCTAACACTCAAAGGGACAAGTCACACTACTAGCTAGACCTCTTTCAGCTCTAAGTTGGTTTATAGGAAGTCTCTTAAGAAACACTTTCATAGGGAAAATTTGATTTTCTCTGGCACATGCAATTTGTACACAGATTGGACACTAAAGGCTTGTTTGATATGAGGGGAGGGGAGGGAAAGTAAGTGGAGAGAAAGAATTTTTGAGTTGGATTTATAAAAATGAGAAAAGTTGGGTAAAAGTTTTTAATTATTATTTGTTTTTACTATTTGATCTTGTATCTTCTCTCTATTAAAATTTTATAACTCCACTTCTCCATTTTTCTTAAATCCAACTCATTAAAATTTATCATCTCTTCCAAATACCTCACACCCAACAAACCTTAAGGCATTGTTTTGGAGTTTGGAGGGGAGGGGAAGGAAGGGGATACAAGGAGAAAGGACAGGAAATGGATGATATTTCCTCCCCTTGTTTGGGAGTTAAAAAAATAGTATAAGAGGAAGATGGAGGATTAATGAGTTACTTTTATCATTTTGTGCTTTTCTTTAAAAATTAATATAATTATTATACTTTACAAATAAATTAAACTTACATTTTCTAAAAAAATTATTTATATAATTTTTATATTCAAAAAATATTTTCTCTCTCTAAAAAATATTTCTCTCTCTAATAGTTATTTTTCTCTCAGCATAATGATTTATATATATTTTTTTGGTACATAATGATTTAAGTATATAAAACTACAAACTAAAATATAAAATTATACTTAATCTTGGTGGTGGCGGGGGCGGGGGCGGTGGTAGCGGTAGCGGGGGCAGTGGTGATGTCGGTGGTGATGGTGGTGGTAGTGGTGAACGATGGTAAAAAAGTAATTAATCTATTTTCCTTCTTAAAACCCCCTATATTGGGGGAACTTTACTTTTTAGAAGAAATAAGATTTTGGAAGATTTGTAAAAATCCTTGATTTCCTCCCCTTTTATTTTTAAAACTTGTAAATAAGGGAAGGGACTATCAAAACCCTCCCTTCTCTTTCCTTTTCCCTCTAAAATGGAACTCCCAAACAGCCCCTAAAATTTCCGTCTTGAGGCATATCTCTAGCAGAATGTGTCAGCTTTAATTCCTTGCGGAGGCATAACTTTAGACGGGATAACCGGATTGGATTTATTTTTCCCCCCTTCCAAAGCGGCATGAAATGATATTGTTTTGAGTTCAAAAACTTTTACAAAGATGGAAAAATATTAGTCCGTCATAGTTGTGCTTTAGTAACTCTCTTTTGTTGAATTTTGTGCATTTTATACATGAATATTTTATTTACTTATAGGTTAATGTCTTTTATATTTAAATATCACACTTTTATGTGAACATTTTTGTACATTCAATTAAATATATTAAATATATATGGACCAGTCACTGAGCCAGTTAGGGTACTGAGTTAAGAGTCAATTGGTCAGATCGAAGTCAAATTGAGCTAACCCAAGGCAGTACCAGTAAGAAAGTGAAGATTTAGGTGTTATAAATATGGGATAATGAAGATTTTTGTTTGTTTTTTTTTTAAAACAAATCATATTAGAAGGGAAAAAAAAAAGTGACCTGAGTACCTGACCAAAATGGTTTAATGGCCGGTTCGTCAATTTTTGAGCCGTCTAGTTTGAGTTTAATAACCCTGTCTCAACTGCTCGATTAACCAATCTAGTTTTCAGTGTCTTGTCTTGCTCATCTCATTATTTTTCTTTGATTCCATCCAATTTTTCTCATGCAAATGAAACACAAATTAAATATGCTTAGTTTCCAAATTTCAAGGCTATAATAACATTCTATTCATCGCAATTTTCCATGGTTGACGATGCTTTAGGTATTATATATATATTTGCCCTAGATTCAGTAATATTTATCCAGGTTGAATTTAATAAAACGAGAATGATAATTAAAGATAGGATCACCCAGTGTACAAAGCTTCCACCAAATAAGATTAGAGGAGGGTCAGATGTACGCTACCTTACCCCAACAAGGAAGCAGAGAATAATAATTAAAGACCGTGTTAGAGAATTCATGTGATATAAGAACTCATGTACAACTAAATTTTCGAAATCTGCAACTTCAAATATTTGCAATTTAATTTACATTAAGCTTCTTACATGACCCTTATTTGTCATTCGCTCTTAGAATAATCGTCCTCATTGAACTAGGCATTGTCTCATGAAGTTACTTCATATAGGACTTCAAAGGAAAATTGTCTTGGTGAAGATTTTTTGCTCCTGATGAATCACATTAATAGTGAGATAAAGAGGTTACACAGGGGGATTTAATCCCAGTTTATCTTGAATTACTCTGGACTTAACAAAATGAGGACACAAATCCCAGAACATTGAATGAGAAATTCCTTTTTTTGCAAGAGCATCTGCCACATGATTAACCTCTCTTGGAACATACCTCAAGCAGACATCCCAGCCCTTCCTTCTCATCTCCTATATCTGTTGGGTTAATGTACTCTTTAGTCACTTAAGCCCAATAAGGCTTAAATGAGACTACAGCCCAAGAACTCTATGACCCATGTGGTTTAGGGTTGGGTCTTGGATGTAGTAGTATATAAACCCACTTTCACCTGCTTGTGAAAGATAAGTAAAAAAAAGGAGGCTTTCATCAGAAACAAACCCTAGAGGCAGACATTCATCATCTGAACAGTTGCCCACACAACCATCCTATCCCCCTCGAGAGATAGTCTGGAAGACTGATCATAGAGCGGACTACGACGGTTCGTGGACAGGCCTTCAGATCGCTGCATCTTTCCAGGTAATCAAAACGATGAAGTTTTTAACTTTTCCTATATCGTGTGGTACGATACGCTTCCATGTTTCTGATGAGAATCCTACAGTTGGCATCAGAGCCAATCGCGATGAGGAAAACAACCGAGTTTTGATATTAACTTATATTTCATGTGATTCTTTTCGAAAATTATTTTTTGAAAATATGACATCTTTTTCTATATTTGTTATGTATTTCATGGTAGTTATTCGTTTATAATTCATATATGGTATTAGTTTTAATTTCAATCGGTTAATCACTTTAATCCATGGTTAGATTCTCTCGTGTATTTCTTGATTTGTAACAAGGAGGCTAATCCCATATGATTAGGTTTCCTCCTTGCTGTTTTTATTTTTTTTTTTTGGAATTTCTATGTATTTTTTGAATTTCTGTAAAAGTTGGAGATCAAGAAACTGTGAAGAAGATGAGCATTCAACATTGTCAAACACTTTTCGTGGACCTCTGGACCTCGGATTTGGAAGATCCATATATGAATGGAAAGAGGATGGAAATATGAGCAAAGTGGTGGCTGGACCATCGCCAGAAGCGCTACCACGCGTCGCCACGAGCTGCCACAAGCGGCTGCGAGTGGCCATCATGCGCCAACCAAGGAGCCACGCGTGAGGGCGTTTGGGACACCCTGTTTGGGTGGTTCCGGTGGCCGTGTTCTCGTCACCCCGTGGCGGTCCTTCCATTGGAGTTTCGTGCTAAGATGACTTCAGCTGATGGCGTGGCAGAAGTGATGGCTAGGGTTCCTCTTTTGTGTCCTAAGGTTTCTAGCCAAAGCATGGGCTTTGGGCTTTTAGGCCCATAGATACCCTAAAGGGGCTTGAGACAGATACTATGGGCTGGACGAAAGAGGAATTCCAGAGTTGTTAATTTTTATTTTTAATTTTTTATAGGAAAGCCATGGATTAAAGTTATTTGTTTAATTATTTAATGCTTTTATTGAATTGTATGACTTATATCTGCGATTAATATGATGTTTGTAATAACATGCCATATAGAATAGGAAGATGTCATATTGTTACATAATCACATTTCATAACAGCAAAGTAGCTATTATGCCTTGAATCGACTAGTATGATAGTTATTTTGCGAGATTATTTAGGTTATCCACTAAACTAATTATCAATTATTATGATTTTAAATTAAAATCTAGAATAATAATTGGATTAATTAATAGTGAAATTAAAATCTAGACAAATAATCCAGGAAATTTCTTAAGAGAATTGTATTTTTGAGAGTAATTTGTGGGTTATTTAAAATGGTCATGTGACACACACTCTGCCAATCATGACTAGATTTTAGATACCTAATGATTTCAATTATAGTTGTTGATCTCAGACAAAGAATACTCTAAATTGAACAAGTTCTTGGAAATTGAAAATTCTAAATTTAAAATATTGAATGGTTGAAGGTTTTAAATTAAGCATTTAATTTTAAAACCTACGAGCCCCATATTGTGAGTTTATTAGTGAAATGGTTATCGCTGAAGGCCCATTGGATAAGGATAATCGGATTTCGCTAGATTAAACCCTAATATTTTCAAAATTTTAGTAAAGTTTTGCACGACCCATCGTCGCAACACTTAGACACTAAAGATAATTTTGAAAGTAAACAATGGTTAAATACATTCAACTTTGGTAAAATTGTTACCCCCCTCATCGAGGCTCTGGCAATGGAACTGAAGGCCCAAATTAACAATATTAGTTTTACAAGAATCTTGCCCATCGTAAGTCTTGTAAAGATAATTAATGGATTGTTAAACAATAAACGAATAGTAGTTATTAGAATCTACTAGCACTATATCTGTTTGTTGTTAATTATAGTTTGTAATTAGTGTGTTTTTTTTTTCCTTACTTTTCAGAAAAATGTCTTCATTCAATCCTTTAGCTACAATCTTGAGCCAAAAACCTATGGATGGTACAAACTACAAACAATGGAAAACTAATTTGGATATTATTCTTCAATATGAAAAGCTCAACTTTGTTCTCTCTACCCCTGTGCCAACGCAGCCTGCTGCAGATGCGTCTGATGCAATTCGAACTCGATTTCAGCAAGAGAAGGAAAGATGGGAGAAGGCGAATGTGGCAGTTCGCTGCTATATTTTGGCCAGTCTCGCCAATCACCTTCAGGACCAAGTGAGCATGATTGAGAGTGGAGCAACAATGCTCCAGACTCTTGATGACATGTTTGCTACGTCTAGTAGCTCTGCTAGGCAAAATGCGCTGAATTCAGTCACCAAGACAGTGATGTCTGGAGGAAGTGTACGGGATCTTTGTCTAACAATGATAGCAAACTTCAAGAAGGCTGATGACCATGGTGTCAAGTTTGAACAAGAAGTAAAAATTGACCTTCTCTTACAACCACTGCATGAGTACTTCAATCAATTCAAGATGAATTATAATATGAATAAGATGAATCTTGACCTCACTCAACTGATGCACGAGCTTGAGAGTGCTGAACAGTCTCTAGTCAAGCAGGGAAGTGCATTTTTTGCTGGTGAAAGTTCTGTGAAACCTAAGGGGAAACCCAAGGGAAAGAACAAGAAAAAGAAGAAATCAGGTACTCCAGTTGCCAAAACAGTTGCAATGAAACAGCCAAAAGGCAAGTCCTTCAAGTGCGGACAAAAGGGGCATTAGAAGAAAAATTGCCCACGTATGAATAAACCAGGTATGGGTAATTTACATGTGATTGAGGATTGTTTAGTGGAGAATCACAATAATAAATGGATCATTGATTCAGGAGTCACTAACCATGTTTGTTACTCTTTGCAGTGGTTCAAACATAGCTTGCCTGTAAGTAAAGGACAAAGAGATTTGAAGCTTGGAAATGGGGAGCTTGTGTCTACACTAGCAGTGGGACAAGTTATTTTATCTTTTGATAATTGCAGAACTTTGGTTTTAAAAGACTGTTTATTTATTCCAAATTTTAAGAGGAATTTAATTTCTGTTAGTTGTTTGGATAAACATGGTTTGACAGTTCAGTTTAATTCCTCAGTTTCAAGAAGAAGTTCATCTTCTTTTATTTGTTCTAGTGTAAAGTTTAATGGTCTTTATTTCCTTAATCCTGATCCCTGTGAAGTTAATCATGTTGAATTAAAAGATGTTGAGAATATTAATTCATCAAAGAAAAGAAAAGTTTCTAGTGAAACTTATCTTTGGCATTTGAAATTGGGTCATATTAACTCTAACAGGATACAAGGTTTGTTCAAAAATGGGATTTTAAAATCCCTGAACTTTGAACCGATACCAGTATGTGAATCCTGTTTAGAGGGTAAAATGACCAAGAGATCTTTCAAGGCCAAGGGAAAATGTATCGCACTTCAGCTGGAATTGGTACATATTGATGTATGTGGACCAATAAATGTCCAAGCCAGAGGCGGGTGTCAGTATTTCATCACATTTACTGATGATTACTCTAGATTTGGATATGTGTACTTGATGCATCACAAGTCTGAAGCTTTTGGAAAATTCCAAGAGTTCAAGGCTGAGGCAGAAAAGCATCTTGGTGTTCAAATTAAGACTCTTCGATCTGATCGAGGGGGTGGATACCTATATGGAGAGTTCAGGTCTTACCTGACCAAAGAGGGGATAGTTTCACAATTATCTTCTCCAAGGACACCCCAGCAGAATGGAGTTGTTGAAAGGAGAAATAGAACCCTTTTAGAAATGACAAGATCTATGCTCAGTTATTCATCTCTTTCTGATTCATTCTGGGGATATGCCTTAGAAACAGCTATGTATCTATTGAACTTAGCTCCGTCCAAGTCGATTTCAAAGACACCAATAGAATTGTGGAAAGGGTGTAAGCCCACCATGAATCATATTCGGATTTGGGGTGCTCTGGCACATGTCTTGAAACATAAACTAGATAAGATGGACTCGCTTACTAAAGTATGCATGTTTATAGGCTATCCTAAAGGAACCAGAGGTTGGTTGTTTTATAGTCCAAAAGAAAAGAATGTCATAGTGAGCACTCACGCGACTTTCTTAGAGGAGGACTATATGACAAATTATAAGCCAAGGAGTACAATTATTCTTGATGAGCTAGTCTCCGATCAAGTTTCACCACAACGTCAGGCGGTTCCAGCTTTTATTCCTGTGGTTGTTCAAAGAGGGGAAAATGTACCTAAACATACATAGGAACTAGAGACAGAACCAGAAGTTCAGCATGATGATGAACTTAATGAAGAACAAAATCATGAATTGGTTAGTCCACTTAATGAGGGTCCTCATCTAGAAATTGTTAACCCACAAAATGTGGACCCCCCTGTTGATGCACAACATCAAGTGCGGCAAAGTTGTAGTGGGAGATTGATTCGTAAACCTGTAAGATATATTTTGTTGGGTGAGTCAAATCAGGATGTCATCATTGAAGAAGATGATGATCCCACGAGTTATGACGAAGCACTATGAGATGTTGATGCTCAGGAATGGCTTGAGGCTATGAATCGTGAAATGGATTCTATGTATTCCAACTCAGTTTGATCTCTTGTAGATGCACCTCAAGGGGTAAGACCCATTGGGTGTAAGTGGATTTACAAGAGAAATAAAGGATCGGATGGGAAGGTTGAAACCTTCAAAGATAGATTGGTGGCAAAAGGGTACTCCCAAAAAGAAGGAGTGGATTATGAAGAAACCTTTTTGCCGGTTGCCATGCTCAAGTGCATCCGGATTCTCTTAGCTGTTGCAGCAAATCTTGATTATGAGATTTGGCAAATGGATGTCAAAACTGCTTTTCTAAATGGAAATTTGGAAGAGTAAATCTATATGTAGCAACCAAAAGGGTTTATAGCCAAAGGGCAAGAAGAAATGGTATGCAAGTTGCAAAGGTCCATTTATGGACTTAAGCAAGCGTCTAGATCATGAAACATCAAATTTGATCAAGCCATTGAGTCTTATGGTTTTGAGAAAAATCCTGATGAGCCATGTGTGTATAAAAGGATCCAAGGTAATGTGATATCTTTTCTGGTACTTTATGTGGATGATATACTCCTTATCGGAAATGATACAGAGGTATAGTTAGGCATAAAAACCTGGCTAAGTAAGCATTTTGATATGAAGGACCTGGGGGAAGCCAATTATATTCTTGGTATTAAACTCTTGCGAGACTGGAAGAATAGGGTTTTGGCATTATCCTAGGCTAAATACATTGACAAAATACTTGCAAGGTTTAGCATGGAGAATTCCAAGAGGGGAATTATACCCTTCAGGCATGGGATTCATCTCTCTAAGAAGCAATCTCCTAAAACTCCTGAGCAGAGAAAACGCATGAGTAGGATACCTTATGCTTCAGCAGTAGGTAGTCTCATGTATGCTATGCTATGTACCAGACCAGATATCTGCTATGCAGTGAGAGTAGTAAGCCAGTACCAATCTGATCCTGGAGAGGAACACTGGGTAACGGTTAAACATATACTCAAGTACCTACGGAGAACGAGAGATTATATGTTGGTCTATTCGAGTGGGAGTCTTGAAACCATTGGTTATACGGACTCAGATTTCCAAGGAGATATTGACTCAAGTAAGTCCACCTCGGGATATGTGTACACCCTTAATGACGGTGCCATTTGATGGAGAAGTGTAAAACAATCATGTGTGGCTGACTCTGCCAATGAGGCTGAGTATGTAGCTGTTTCTGAGGCTACAAAGGAAGCTGCATGGTTAAAGAAGTTCCTAATGGACCTTCAAGTGATACCAGGTGTTGATTGTCTTATCACACTTTACTGTGACAACAGTGGGGCAGTAGCACAGTCCAAGGAACCAAGGTGTCACAAGAGACAAAAACACATAGAGAGGAAGTACCACTTGATCCAAGAAATAGTTAAAAGAGGAGATATATTGGTAGCAAAGATAGCATCAGACGAGAACCTTGCTGACCCTTTTACTAAGAGTTTGCCTGAACGTGTGTTCAAGAGGCATGTTTCATCTATGGGTTTTAGGAGGATTCCAGATTTGTTATAGCTTTAGGTAGTTGTTATTTCACTTTGTTATTTTGTGCTTTTTGAGCAAGACATTATGACATTGAATTTTTTTCTGAATGTTAATAAATGAGGTATTTCTCATTTATTTCGCACACTATTTACAAACTCTAAGGTCCGGATCAATTGTGGAGTATATGATCATATGAATACATTCATAGAGGATATGGTCATAGGTTCTCACAATTGATGAATTGGTTCACAACTATTAAATTAAGTTGGACACTTTATTTAGGTTGCAATATTTTATGAAATGGTTTTGTCCGAATCATTATAAAATATTGGTGAGAGTTAATACTTACATTGAATGGATCAATGAGAGATTTGATTAAGGTTGTTCTTTCTATCATAAGGAATCAAATCTCCAGATAACTATAGTCATGTAGTTGCTCTTAATCCTGAGTTTATTTTAAATAGGTAGTCGAATAGTTTTTATTCTTTGATTTACCAACGGGTGAGGTTTGATCTATATGACGGCCAATAACTTGGTATTTTGGGATTGAGACTATTTGGTTATCGGTGTTTATGAGATAAACAACATGGAATTTGTAACATCCCAAAATTTGGAAATGAAGAATTAAATATGATTTGACAGTAATTAAGGGAAATTTAGCTTTAATGAAGTTTGGAATTTATTTTTGGAATTTAAAGGCATATTTTCTTGAAAAATTAAGGATTATTAAATTGTCTTGTCCATTCTCATACACTTATTCCCATCTAGGTTCAGTTTAATACTCATATCATGTGAGTCACATGCTTGACACCCAAGTATTTGGTCATAAACCCATATTTTCCATTCACACTCCTTTATTTCTCTCAAAGCCACGTGCCCATATGTACATGCAGAATGCAATGCTCCACCTGATCCATTAATTCTTTCGGCCTATATTTTCAAAACCAATTCACCTTCCATCACTTAACCCATTGTTATTTCTTGGGCATAAACCGAACCCATTTCACACTCAATTATTCTCATTTTTTTTTGATCCAGTGGGTTTATTACACACACACTTCAATATCCAATTAATTCCCTCTTTTGCGTTTTATATCCCCCGGTCACAGCAGATCACTCTTCCTTTCATTATGCTTCCGCCACATCATCCCTCTCCCATTATTTCCTTTCGACAGCTCACCTCACTGCTGCACCTCAATATATGTCTATTAATACCCATTCCTCTCTCATTTTACTCGCTGGTCCAGACGCAACACAGAGAGGCGAGAGTCTGAGAGAGAAAACAGAGAAACGTAGAAAGAGGGTGAGACTAAGAGTGAGACGAAAGCTAGGAATCCAAGAGACTGAGAGAACACGAGTTGCCGAAAGAGGAAGAAGTAGCCGAGCATCACAAGCAAGCTTGGTTTCCGGTTAGGTGAGTCCTTCAGCCTCATCCTTGTAGCTTCCATGTTTTCCGCATAATGGGTCTCTGATTTAGAAAACTGAATCAAAGGGAGTTTGAAACTTACGTGATGCATGCATGGGTTTGAAGATTCTAATTTATTATTGATGAAACAGAAGTTTACTGTGTTGCTGCATGTGTATAAATCATTGGGGGGAAGTAGCATTGAAATATATATATGCATGTGTTGGATGTATTCTGGTTTATGGTTGTTCTTTTTAGTCAAATACTTGATGTCTATAAGTATTTGGCCGTGGACTCTTGGAAATTAAGGTTAGGAAAAATGAAGTCTTTCCATGCAACTGGTTACCATGTTTATTAAGGTCAGCGATGAAGTCTTTAATATTTAGGGGAAAGGAGCACGTTCTATTCTGTTTGGACTAAAGAAGCTGAGAAATATATACATATGGACTTTTTGGTTTGTGGTGTATTTTATTTAAATTGTCATTGGTCCATGCATGCTACCCCACGAGAAGAAAAAGGGAAGGTTTAATAATGTTATTTGATTGTATATATGTTGGTATGATGAAGTTAAGAAGTGTAAATTGAAGGAAATGTTGCTGATTTATGATAAAAAAAGTCAGCTGTACAGTGTTGATATTTTTGAAATTTGGGAATTTACTCAGCCATAAAACAACTTGGTGACTTTAATTTATGGAAATAGACTTATCAAGGAGTAAGTAGAAATTGGAATCACTCTATTTGGAGTTGTATAGGTCAAATTATGAATTTCTTAAATTCTCAGAAAGGTTAAAGGCTGAATTTTTGATAAGTCTTAAAAGAGTCATCTAAGTTGTTAATTATGCCTAACCTTTAAAGTTAAGGTTTCTTTGGATAAAATAAAAGGTTAAATGGATGAGATGATAATTATCCTATAGTGAATAATATCTACTTAAACATGTCCCAATTAGTATACATCCCTAGTCATAAGGATGTTAAAAGACAAGTACTTTTGGGGCTGGGTCTAGATAAGTTGAATTTATAATTATGATTGAATTGGTTAGTGACCCACCTCTATATGTAAATGTTAATTATAGGACTTGAGAATCGCCGTGCCTGAAGGACAAGCGTAGTGATAAGAATCTGGTGGAAGGGGTTTTGTCGGTAAGACCAACAGGTAGTAACTCTAATCTCACATTCTTTGCATAGCTATATATGTTTATTCATGCCATATTTGTATGTCCCACCTGTATGGGGCCAGCACCACTCGTGGCTCGATTGAGAGGAAGGGCCGACCATGGGGCCAACTTCCCAGTGGCTAGGCAGGGCTTAGTGCGATCAGTATTTTGGTATTGAATTACCTAAAATGAATTTCCTTGCGCTAAGGTATTTGATATCATTTTATGATTTACTTGTATTAAAAGTTGCATTTGGTATGTAATACTTGTCATCTGAATTTGAATGCTTTATATGCTGTGTGGACTACTTTGTTTGGTTGATTTACATATATATTGCATATGCTAGAATTTGAGATTAACCTGTTACTCTGGGATTCATTCATTTGAATCTCAGAGCCTTCCATAAATCCAGGATATGAACAGACTAGTAGGCAAGGAGGAAGAGGCAGGGCGTAGATATTGATTGATCTTGAGAAGAAGGTGGAGTTGATGATGGAGACTGAAACATATAGTTTCACTTTTGTATATGAATAATTTTATTTCCTTATGACTTAGATATTATTTTGAGAAAGCCGTATGTGGCTATTAGGATGTATATATTTAATTAGATATACATGATTACATAGAAGTAGTCAAAATATATATATGCTGCTAACGATTGCTACAAGGACGGGCATGTATATAACAAGCTCAAATTATGGTGAATGTTTTGGTAGAGCTCTAGATTAATTGGAGAAATAAGGAAATACTCTAATGAAACTAGAAAAGGTTTTAAGGATGTCATAATTTTAATGATAAGTTTGAACCATTGATAAACTATTTTCAAATGTTTTAAATATTTCAGAAAAGCCTATACAAACTTTATTATTATTTTGGAATTTTTGCTTAAAGAAGGGCTTTCTTTGCAAGAACCAAAACTAGTCAATGGTTTAAGTTTACATTAAATATTACATATTTGCATAATAGGTGAAGATGCCACTCTGTTCTGGGCTTATAACAGTGGGGTGTTACAGAATTTATAGGAAATGTCCCCTTGATATGTTTCGGTACCTGGATATTGAAGACACTGGCCAGTGCATGTAATCCATTAGAGAAACTATTAAAGTCAGGGGAATAAATAATTGATTGGGTTACAGAAAAATAGTCAATCAAATTATAGATATTCTATAAAGGGGTAATGCATATTCTTGTTATAAGTGTCATTATTCTTGGAAATCACATTCGTGCTTTTAGTGGAGTAGCATCGAACTAGATAATCTTCTGTAGATTATCATGAGCCTTGATGAATGGCAAATGGTAGATCCCCAGGCTAGCTCGAGACAAGGGATGGGGTATATTATCAGACGATGATGGCTTATGGGCTACATGGTCTTGGATTTACGAACTCAAGTTTGTATCTTAAAGAGCAAGTGGGAGATTGTTGGGTTAATGTGCTCTTTAGTCATTTAAGCCCAATAAGGCTTAAATAAGACTATAGTCCAAGAACTCTATGGCCCACGTGGTTTAGAGTTAGGTCTTGGATATAGTAGTATATAAACCCACTTTCACCTGCTTGTGAAAGATAAGTAAAAAAAAAGGAGGCTTTCATCAGAAACAAACACTAGAGGTAGACGTTCATCATCTGAACGGTTGCCTACACAACCATCCTATCCCCTTCAAGAGATAGTCTGGAAGATCAATCATAGAGCGGACTACGACTGTTCATGGACAGGCCTTCAGATCGCTGCATCTTTTTAGGTAATCAAAACGATGAAGGTTTTAACTTTTCCTATATCGTGTCGGTATGATTCGCTTCCGCGTTTCTGGTCAGATTCGTACAATATCTTCCACGATATAAGGGTGTTGCGCATCTGGGGAGTGCTAGACAGCAAAGTAACAAGCTCTTGCGCATCCGATTCCACTGTTACGCTTCTTAACCCCAAATCCCATGCAATAGTCAAGCCCTTCATGATAGCCCATTCCTCAGCTTCCATTATAGAACACATGCCTAAGGAATACGAAAAACCAGCAAGCCAATCTCCATTATGGTCATGAATGATGCCTCCACACCCACTCTTCCATGACGCTGAGAGACAACACCATACACATTCAGTTTTGCGCAACCAACGGATGGAGGTATCCAAGAATTGTGAGCCCTTGGATACCGCGAGAGGAGGCTCTCATCTGCCTGAGTAAGCACGAAACTCTTCCAGGTCTGCAAAATAATTACCGATGGGTTGCTTGGTTTAATGGAATCATCAATAAAACACATTTCATTCCTCCATAACCAAAGTTTCCAGATGGCCACTGATGAGTACGAGTATTACCATACTTTCCCTATGATTCACGACTGAATTGGATGGTAAAAATGAGCTTAACTATGAAATAATCAAGCAAAAAGGCATGTATTCGTGATATAATGGAGGAGAGACGGAAATCATCGGAATGTGTTAAATTGCAATGTTTTTAAAGGAAAACTATGCAGCAGAGCTGATGCGATACTATAGCATTCCGGCAGCAACCCGAGGAGCAATACAAAGCACAGGAATGCTATAGCAAAGTAGAGGACGCAATGCTATGCAGTTTATGTTCTGACCTTTTTGTCTAGATGATTTTAGGAATTAAATAAAAGAGGCAATAATGATAGATAGATTGCTGACGTAATGGAAAAGAAGATGCGGAGAATCGGAATTGAAAGATTTGGAAGAATCCCGCAGGATCTGCAGAAGCAATCTAATTTAATCATAAAGATGCTGAAGATCCCGACAGAATAGGAAAGTCTCAACCGCTGCGCCGCACGAAGGAACTATTATAAAAGTCGGCCAGAGAACCCTAAAGAAATCGGAGAGCCCTAGACAGAATTCTATCTTCGGCAGTCTCTCGAGAAGAGTGAGCAAGATCACAGAGCACACAATCTCCAGGATAAACCAGCATCCTTCCCTTGAGTTCGGCGGAGAGAAGATGACGTGGAGCAGCAACGTGATAGGGCTCCTTCCACGCTTTGGAATTCCGTTCAAGCTTTCTGTTTTCCTTGTTATTTTTATATTTCAATCATGGGTCTTTCTGTTGATGTTTGTTTTGCGTCTTCCTCTTCAGTCATGAACTAATTTTCTGATGGCTGGATGAGGATGAATCTTTAAGTGTCGAAAGAACCCAGTTGTATGGTTTTTAATTCAATAAATTTGGTATGCTATCGGTGTTTTAATTACTAGTTGGTTAACGGAAGTTAAGGGCTAGATCAGTGGCTTCACTTACTGGCAAGCAGTGAAGTTAGACCTACGAGAACCAGACGCTTGCTAGGCGGCCCGTGCACGGCATGGCCTATTGTAGACTTCAGGAATGGGTCTATCACTCGTCACCCTAAACACCCTGCGCATAGCAAAGATCGATACTCGAAAGTTACCATAGGAATATGGAATAAGTACAGGTAGCATCCTACGTACCGGACGCGGAAGCTTCGGTAGACAAGAGGGTGGGGTAACCAAATAGCTTTGTGAGTAACAACTGTGCTGTAGCATACGAAAGCTGCACAGTATGGATGCCGTAGCATTATGCAAAAGCAACTGGGGGATCAAAGCACTTAAAGACGATTCCGAGTCCAGCCTAATCTATCACTGATATCTTCTCTCATTTATTGTTATTTTACTAGTAGCATATACCCAAATCTCTCAACCCATATTATTTCCTTTTTATTTCACGACTATTATAGCAACCGAGCGTCAATCTTTGGTATCACAGTCTCTGTGGGACGATACTCTACTTACACTTTATTACTTGTTCGACTGGTTCGCTTGCCATAAGGGAATTTGACCAACAGCCACCCCCCATATCTTAGGCCAATCACCTGAAAGACAAGTTCCCAAATCCTCCTGGAGATTAATTCTCCCCCATTACTTTAAAGGCAACCTGAAAAAACGATCATATTGGCTAGGATCTAATAAATCAGTCCACATCTTCCTGGCATATACACAGTCTCTAAGTATATGCATGATGTCTCCACAACCCGCTCCACAGTACTGACATAGTGGAGAACAACTAGACCAAACGCTTCTACTATAATTAGTAGGAAGGCTATCATTAAAAACAATCCACATAAAAATTCTAATCCTCTCCACTCCCAGCCATTTCCATATCAACTTAAATAAAACACTATCACAACCCTAATTATTCCCCTCCAATAGGCTATACGCACTTTTAATAGAGAAAAGGCCATTAGCTGTTTCCTTCCAAGATAAAGCATCATGACCAGCCTCGAATAAGGGAGGATGAACAGAGGTTAATAAACTCAACACATCACCTGGTAAAAGCTGAGCTAGGCAACGAACATCCCAAGTTCCATTAAAGACCCAATTGGCCACTAGACTATCAGATTCATCCGTTGTGAGAGGCGCATGCACACCTCCTGCAGCGGCTTGTCTTTTATAAGCCAACGATCAGAGAAAAATTTTACCGTGAGCCCATTCCTCACATTCCAAATTGAACCCTTCAGCACAAGATCTCTCTGGCTCGCGATAAACTTCCAAAGGGGAGAATCCCCCTTCCTGATTTCAAACAGATCAGACTCAGCTAGTAACAAATATCTATTTGTAAGGACCTCCATACACAAGCCTTTTGCTCCAGTAAGAAGCTTCCAAGTGGTCTTAGCACCACATGCTTTATTTAAAGAAGACAATCTCTTAAAACCAAGACCCCCCCCCCCCCCGATGTTTAGAGAGCAGAATCTGGGACCATCCTATCGGGTGATAGCCATAAGTAAAGTCGCTATGACCCCAAATAAATTTTCTCTGGATCCTCTCCACCTCCTTACAGATAGAACTAGGATTAAGCGCCGCTTGCATAGGATAAAGAGGCAATGCACTAAGCACAGATTTAGCCGAGGTGATTCTGCCCGCTCTATATAAACACTTTTCTTTCCAAGAGGACAGTTTAGATCTAACTCTATCCATAATGTATTGAAAGGTTTCGGTCGGTTTCCTTCTCCTATAGAGGGGAAAGCCCAAATACCTTCCAATAGCTGTAGAAATATGCATCCCTGCAATACAAGCCAAGTTCTGTTTCACATGCATTTGAACTTTTGGGGAGAAAAAAATAGAAGATTTTGACTTGCTAATTTTCTCCCCTAATACACTACAGAATCTGTCCAGACAACCCATCATGCAATTCATTTGTTGAACAGTTGCTTCGCCAAAAAGCAGGATATCATCCACAAACATTAGGTGAGAAATAGCCGGTCCCTCTTTGGAAATCATTATCGGCTTCCAACACCCCCTATCCACCTCATCACAAATAATATGGGACAACTTGTCCATACAAAGCACAAATAATAAAGGTGAAATTGGGTCCCCTTGTCTAAGTCCTCGTCTTGTAGGAAAATAATCAGATTGGGCTCCATTCCACAAAATATTATATGAAACAGTTGAAACACTTTCCATTATTAAACGAATGAAATTAGCATCCATACCTACTTCTTCCAACACTTGTCTAACAAAACTCCATTTAATTCTGTCGTACGCCTTCTCAAAATCAATCTTCATGGCCATAAATCCTTTTCTGCCTCTTGCTTTCTTCATGATATGCATTACCTCTTGGCCCATCATTATGTTATCGTGAATCAATCTCCCTTTGACAAAGGCCGACTGATAAGGGGAAGTCAAAGAATCCATCAACTCTCTCAGCCTTCCTGTGATTACCTTAGTAACGCTCTTATAGATTATATTGTTTGTGAAAATTTTAAGGCCCTTTATATCTCTGCTTTTTTTTTTTTTTTTTTGATATAAAAGAAGGGGCTAGGAAGCCCGAGGGAAAACCTTTATATCTCTGCTTTGTATTGTCTTATTTGGTTTTAGTATCCTCTGGGCTTTTAGCAATGTGGACTTTCTGGTCCATAAATAACTGGTGCAAGAAATCCTCGGTTTCTTCTTAGACCATTTTTCTCTAATAGTTGGACTTTCTCTGACCCTACAAAATTATGGCCACCCTTTGAAATAACGTTGGAATTAATGTTTTCCTTACATGTATCCTATGTTTGAATATAGAAAAAACACGTCTTGGGGGAAAAAAAAGAATAGAGAAAAAATGTTGACAAAAAATGGATGGAGAAAAAAAGTAAAGAAAAAGAACTAGATAAAAAAGGGAGATTGCCCATAAATCCCTATTTAAAAATTTATTTGTGAAATATGACCTCGAATCATGTAAAGATGTGATATCCTTGAGAGTAAATATTTGTGATAGAAAGAAAATTAGACCCTGATGTGCACATTAGTTTTGTGCAACCCATTTTCCTTATGCGCAAGTGATCTTTCTTAGTGCAAATAAATAATGTTATTGAAATGGTAAATACATTTACAAATATTGTCATTTGTATTACTGGTAGTCAATTTCTCAAATATCTCCCCCACCCACCCACCCACCCAATTAATTAAAATTTCACTAATGTGAAACTTATTAAAAGTAGTAATAAATGACATTATTTAAATCATAAATACATTTTAGAATGTTATCATCATAGTCAGTAATTTAGAACATTACGCACCTAAATATATTATATATTATTTTGCAGTAACCTTTGGGGATCCAAGGTGGGGTGGGATCCAATCCCACCTTCACCACCTTGGCCTCAAATGAAAAAAAAAAAAAAAAAAAAATTGTTGCCCAAAAGGTAGCCATCGGTGCTAGAGCTCTAACGGTCAAGAAGCTAGTCAGACGGTTGGCAATAATGGCTTTGGGTAAGTTGGCTTGTCTCTTTTTTTTTTAAATAAAAAAAAATTGATGGGCAATTCTGTAAAAGCACCAACATTTAAAATCCCTCTTTAGTCATAAGCTATGGATTTATAATTTTGTATGTTGACATCACCTTTTTGGAATTTAAGAATTCATATATTATTTTTAAGAGATGTTCCCTTTACTTTATATTCTAGAAAAGTTATGAATATTTAAATACAAGTGATAAGGATATATTTTATAATTAAATAGGTATATGTTTTATGATATAATTGGCTGAATTTATCAATATTTTCTTATTTAATTATATGATGTATATTTTTCTATCTTTTAATTAAATATAAGATAAAACAATATTATAACAGGAAATCTATAAATCTATTGATATCCTATTTTATTTTGTAGGAGATATTATATGATCTAAGAGGGGAAAAATATAGGAAAGGCATTAAACATCATTATTGGGCAACAAATTAAATTAAAAATGATATAATATAATATATTATTATATTACATTATATAATATACTATTAAATTAAAAAAAGGGATAAATATTGTTTTCCACGGCCCAAGTTGAAAAATGAGAGGAATATATATTAAAGAGATTGATTGATGCCGCAAGAGATGGAAAAGACGCACAGTGACGCAGGAGATATAAGGTCTATTTGGATTCACTTAAATTTAAGCGTTAAAGGCAAAAAATGCAGTAGCTTAAAAGCCAACGCTCACACAGTTAAGGAAAAAGCCAACTTTCTGTTTGGATTGCCCATTGTGTTGGCTTAACTTTAAGTTAAAAAACCTCAAAAAGTCAGTTAAGGAAAAAGCTTCAGAATCTAGCTTTTTCCAAAAAGCTCTCAGCTTTTTGATGTGAACCCCGCTACTTCAACCAGCATCAATCAAAACACAAATCATTATCTATAACCTGACTTTTTCTACCGAGCTTTTTTTAAAGTTAGATAGCTTTTAGCCGAGACGCAATGACGCACAGGATTGACAAGAAATAGACGCAAGGGCGAATGGAATTCAAGAAACAAAAAGGATGGCACACACGAACGGCACGCACAGAGAGATCTGAGAGTAGCGATAGCTCCCAGAAATTTAATGTTCTTCCTATTTTCTCTTCTTCTTTAAACCTGAATTTCATGGATTTGGTTTTAACCATGTGTAGCTAATTTTCTTTGCAATTTAGAGTAGCTATGAACTTATTAAACTTAGTTTTCATTATTTAATTAAATTTAATATTAATTTTGGTTACTTAATCTTGTTAGATTTATGTATTTAGTGATTGGTCATCATTAAATATGAATTTGAAAACTTAACAAAGAGAATTTTAATTAGGTTCTGAAATTAAGTAATATGGGATTAGATTACGATTTAATTTGTGGTTAGGATAGAAATATAGGTAATGGCTTCATATAATTATTGAAGAGTGTATTTGATTTTATTTTTCTCTTGAGTAATTATGTTAAACATAACAAAGTATACGTTGTAAGTGGACCGACAGGCGTTGTAAGTGGACCGACAGGCATTTATAGCTATTTATACTCAAGATTAACAAAATTTGATATTAACACTAATTAAATTAATGATAACAAGGTTTATGAAGCTAATAAGAAATTGGTGACTCTGGGTTGCTCGTTCTTATTATTGTAATTTACTCTTTGTGAAAGTTTCTATTTCTATTAAATTTCGTTTTACTATTTTTGAAAACAATTCTGATTTTCTTAACTTAAACGAAAAAAATGAAATTTGATACCTAATCACTAGTTTGACTGAGTTTCTGTAGGATGACCTTGATTTGCCACTTACTATTTTAATGACCCGTACACTTGCGATGCTTAGTTAAATTTTAGTAGCATCAACAAGACATATATAGAATCCACTTTCTTGAGACTCTAGTTAAGTTAAACATTTTAATGTTATGTTTTGATTAGCTTTTGTAAAATTGATTTTTATTCCAATAGACTTAAGCAAATCGAAGCTAGAGTAAGTCAATTAGAGCCCGCTTGAATCCTCTTAGTTTTAAGTTAAAAGCTACTTTTAAGCTAAAGCTTAAAAAAAAAAAAGAGCTTTTTTTTTTTTAAAAAAAAGCTAAAAGCTGTTTGGTGATTATCTAAATTTTTTAACTTAAAAGTTACTTAAAAACTGAAATTAAAAATAAGTTCTTTTACAAAATTTTTGTTATAAGCACTTTTTCTAATAAAAATTATCATAAAAGATATATTATAATAGGGTGGTGGCGGGTGGCGGCGGCGGCGACACTGGCGGCGATGGTGATGGTGGTAGCGGCAGTGGCAGTAGTGGTGGTGGTGGTGGGGGTGGGGGTGGTGGCGGCAGCAGAGGCAACGGCGGCGGCGGTGGTGGTGGCGGCAGTGGCGGTGGTGGCAGCGGTGGTGGCGGTAGCGGCGTAGGTGGCGGCGGAGGCAATGATGGTGGTGGTGGTGGCAGCGGTAGTGGTGGCAGCGGCGGCGGAGGTAGTGGCGGTGGTGGCGGCGGCGACGACGGCAAAGGCATCGGTGGTGGTGGTGGCGGCGGTGGTAGTGGCGGCGCGGTGGGAGTGGTGGTGGTGGTGGTGGCGGCGGCGGTGGCTGTGGCGACGGCGGCAGTTGTGTTCAATGGGGAAAATACGGGTTCTCTTTTTAAAAAAAAGAGCTTATTGAAAAAAGATCTTATAAATCTGATTTGTAAGGATTTGAATGGTTGTAATGTTTCTTTAGGTATTTGCTGAGGTTTCTCTTTTGTATCAAAAAAAAAAAGATCTTATAAAAATGCTCCTATGAGGAGCTTATTTTTAAGCTTTTTTTTTCTTCATAATAAAATATGCTCTTATAATTATAAGAGCTTTTGTAAAATACTATTTGGCCTAACTTACACTTATAACTAGAAGATAAACTAAAAATAAGTTAGGCCAAATAGGCACTTAGTATAATATAACTTACATTTGGATAGACTTCTACTTTTTTTAAAAAAAGAAAAAAACAGTTCCATGGAAAAAAAATTGTCGAGAGGATATTTAAGAAGCACAAGTCACCACAGAAACAGGCAGACTAAAAAAAACACCACCATTTGGCCAGGTCTGGGTCCTCCACGGTGGTGGGCTGTTACATAAAAAGGCGCGTCAAGAGGATATTTAAGAAGCACAAGTCACCACAGAATAGGCAAACTAAAAAATCACCACCATTTGGCAAGGTCTGGGTCCTCCACGGTGGTGGGTCATTACATAAAAAGACGACTTTTTATGTAACGGCCCACCACCTTGGACGACGTCGCGAACTTCCCCAGGGCCTAACCCCCTGCATGCGTGGTGTCTGACCCCCACTGGGGCAGGTACTGTCCCCTAGTGAGCGTCTCCCCTAAGTCTTGAAGCCATGACCTGAGGCATTAGTACATGCTTCATGGAGACTTCATAACCATGTGAGTTGTAGTGTAATGGATACCAAGTGGCCCTTAAGCTTTGGACTTATGCCTCAGGTCCAAGGTTCTAGCCACTGGGGAGGCGCTCTTGAGAATTAATTTCCCAAGGGACAAAACCCCTAAAGGAGGGGACAATACCTGCCCCAGTGGGGGCCAGACACCACGTGTGTAGGGGGTTAGGCCCTGGGGACGGCCGGTCGCAGACTAGGTCCTCCACGGTAGTGGGCCGTTACAGCGGCGGTGGCTGTAGCGGCGGCGGTGACAGTCATGTTCAATCGAGAAGGACTGGGTCCTCCACGGTGGTGGGCCGTTACAGCGGCGGTGACAGTCATGTTCGATCAAGAAAATACGGGTTCTCTTTCCCCTCCCCCCTTTTTTTAAAAAAAGAGCTTATAAAAAAAAGATCTTATAAATCTGATTTCTAATGATTGGAATGGTTGTAATGTTTCTTTGGGAATTTGCTGAGGTTTCTCTTTTGTATAAAAAGGGAAAAAAAAAAAGATCTTATAAAAAAGCTCCTATGAGGAGCTTTTTTTTAAGCTTTTTTTTTTCTTCATAATATAAAATAAGCTCTTATAATTATAAGAGATTTTGTAAAATACTATTTGGCCTAGTTTACACTTATAAGTAGAAGATAAGCTAAAAATAAGCTAAGCCAAATATGTACTTAGTATAATATAATTTACATTTGGATAGACTTCCCCTTTTTTTTTAAAAAAAAAAAACAGTTCCATGAAATAAATTTGTCAAGAGGATATTTAAGAAGCACAAGTCACCACAGAACAGGCAGACTAAAAAAAACACCACTATTTGGCCAGCGATATGAAAAGAAAACGCAACAAGATACTTTTGACAGTGTTCAAAACATGTCCAGATCAAAACTAGTGAAAAGAGAATTGGAATGTAAAAGAGCAATCATATAACACCAATGAAGGATGACAGAAAAGTGATACAAGAGGCAAATGAGATTCCAAAATTACATTAATAAAATAAAAATAAAAAAAGGCGGAAAAGTTACTCATTTTGATGTAAATGCAAGTTTGGCAACACAAAACCAGACCAACTAAAGCAGCTGTATCCAATAAATATGATATCAACATCAAAGAAAGTAGGTTATATACAGGGAAAGAGCCAAGGACATAACAAAAGTAGCCAAGCCAAATACAGGGGAAAAGAAGTGTTGACCAACCCATTCCCGTGACAGATGAATCAACATCAAAGACAAATTATACAATATCCAAATATTGTATATATCAGATATGCTCCAATTAGACAAGCAAATTTGCTGTACATCACCAGTATTCAAAAACTTCAAAACCTTGATGAAACCACAAGAATTATTATCCATACAAGTACTGTATATCTTAGCAATTTTAAGGTAAACTCATGATTAAGTCAGTCAACTACACAAATTATCTTATCAAATCTGGCAACTAAACTCCAAAAGCAGGTTGGGGAAATGACTAAAATTACAGGGATTAGCGTTTCTTTACTTCTTGAACTTTCTTTAAGAAGAAATGCATAGCTCCATAAAGAATTTGCAGATAGCCCTGTCTCAGATGTGCTTATTCTCTTTGATTAGTATATCGGAGAAAAAGCTTAAAATCCACAGCTTATTAGGTGTGGTGATTAGAAAAGAATAGCTCAAGCATGACATGGATTTCATAATAGCATGGTCAGTGACTTAACATTAACATCAAGAGCAAGAAAATTATTCATTAAAGACAGAACAAAACGATGTTGTAAATAAAATGACCAAAAGTTGGCAGTTACACATTTTGCTTCAAAAACCTTTACCCTCCAATGTGAAGGTAAGCTGTTTGACTTAGGTAGCATGAAAATTATTAAACCATATAAATAGTGGGCAAGGAATGAAGCAATTTACTCTCCAACTCGTGCAACTGCACAATTCAGGCATCGATCAATTGTATTCTGTAAATGAATGATAAGAAGATTATTTTCTCATATGTTTAAATGGCAAACTGGGATTTTAAATCCATCAGAATACCTCAAAAGATATCTTTTGCCAATTTAGTAGATCGACACTGCCTGTTTGTTCTTCAACATGCAACCATCAAAACTATATAGACTGTAGTGTCTTAACAATAACAATAACAAGAATAGAGCATTAACTACATGAGATGGATTTCTAAAACCAACATAACATGTTAATGATGAATAAAAAACTAAAAGCATAAGCAATGGCCGTGCATGAATAATTCAAGAAAGCCTTGGCTTTGACTTGCATAGATAATGTGGAGCGAAAGGAGTACTAAGCATTAGAATTATTGTACAATATTTAGAACCAGCAATTCACCACTTATTCTGCCCAGCAAACAAGCTTATCTTTACCATATATGCAAATAATTACTGAAGAGTTTAGACATGGAAGAAGGAATTCACTTTAATTGTAAAAAATCTGAAAAATAAATAATTAATCATGCTTGACACGAAAATTCAAGTTATAATGTCCAAGACAGATGAAGCTATGATTTTTCAATTTAGTATCTATCAGCAAAAGAAAACTTCGATTATGATTCATGTGAACAGAAGTATTAGATTCTTGCTGTCAAAAGTACTTCGAGTAAACTTTTATACAAAAAATAATCAAGAGGATTGTTTAGAAGAATTAACTATACAATAATTTTGGCACTAGGCTCCAGAGTTACTCAATTGTGACAGGTAAAAGTACATGTGTGAGAATGGAAGATTACAATTCAAGAGGACCAACTAGGAACTTTCTAATTATCACAGCTAACAATAGAGGCCTTCCCATCATCTTTATTCAATGTACAACATACAAAAGAACCCTATGACCACAAAAAATTATATTCTTTATGTACAGGACCTAATCAACAAGGTAGAGTAAAAGCAACAAATGACCCGACTCACCTCCACAGCGGACAATAAATCTTATCAAAACTGACTCTTTCTAGCTTCTCAATATACGTTGATTTTCCTATCAACTAACCCGATGGTTGCCACACAGAACCTTAATCAGACTGGACGAATTTCTCCTCATTTTTTCATTATCATCCTCCAGCAATCCCAGACAAATATCCAAAACTCCTTCTTTAGTCACCTCCAGAACCATGTTTTCACTATTACAGCAAACGGAATTTAGTGCTAACAGGGCATATTGAATCCCCCTCGAGCTTCTATTCTTCAACACCCGTACTAAAATCTGTATGAATCCATTTTACCTTTCCATTTGTTCACTACCTTCCCTACACTTAGCCAACACACCAAGAACTTCAACAGCCCTTTCAAGCCTAGAATCAACACTTCATAGCAAAATGGGGACCGCCCCACATTCTACGGCTCTCCTCCGATTATCCGGGAAAGACATATAGCATAGAAAGCTGTGGACGCTTCTTTCTTCTCCCTGCCTTCACCATCTCGAAGAAGAGAAACAAGAGCTCCTATAGCATATGGATATGCTCCAACTGTGGCTTTGTTCACCTCCACAACCGCCAAACGCGTCAACATGGTTGCCGCTACTGCTCGGCAATCCGGTGAGCCACGTAACAGAACAGCAACAACCTTCCCTATCGCACCCTCCGCCACCAAACCCACCTTGTTATCGTCGTCGAGAACAAGATTGAGCAAAAACGAAAGAGCTTTCTCCTGTAGACTAGGCTCACCAGAGTCAACGCGGTTCAGCACGGCCGACACGACCCTGACTCAGTCAACTGCCGACGGAAAACAGAATCACGCTTGGAAAGGCGCGTAACTTGGTCAAGTAATTCAATTTTGCTCTCACGAGAGCTATGCCAAATACAGAGAGAAAAGAGTAATTCAACTGAATTCTCAAATCTTGCATTAACGTGTAAGAGCAATGCAGTACTTATAGAGGGATGAATGCACAGTGCAGTGGCTAACAGACTAACATACTCATAACAGACTTAAGCCACTTGAATGACACGTAAGCACTATTGTTACAGCTGTTATGTATAAGAATTAACTGAACTAAGTGAGCAATCACGTGAACTATCACGTGAACTATTTTATTCACTAACATTCCCTCTGCTGAAGTCAAACACGTCTTGATTCACCATTGTCTACTTCATCTTGCGCCAGTGCATTGAGCTTATCGCGACAGAAGGCAAACATGCTGTAAACTTGTGGCTTGGTGAGTATGTCTGGGACTTGATAGGAGGATGGCACGTGTCCAACACTGACTATACCAGCAGCTACTTTTTCTCTTATGAAGTGTACATCAAGTTCCACATGCTTGGTCTTTGAATGCAAAACAGGATTGGATGCAAGAGCAACTGTTCCTGTATTGTCACACCAAATGAAGGGTGTTTTAACTACCTCGATGTGCATTTCCTTTAGTAGTGAAAGAACCCACATGATATCTTGTATGGAGTCAGCAACGCTACGATACTCGGCTTCAGTTGCAGATCTTGAAACTACTTGCTGCTTCCTAGAGATCCATAAAATTGGATTGGCACCAAGAAAGATGCAATAGCCACTTGTGGATCTTTTGTTTTCAGGGAGAACCAGAATTTCATTAGTTGGATCATCTTTGTTTTTCATAGTGGAGATACCCCCCAATCAGAGTCTGAGTAAGTTTGAAGACTGAATTGCTGCACTGGTTTGAGTAACAGACCATGTGAGCTGGTGCCGTTGAGGTATCTAAGAAGTCTTTTGATACAATCCCACTGCTTCATGGTAGGTTCTTGTAAAAACTGACTAAGTTTGTTGACCGTGAATGCTATGTCAGGTCGGGTATAGCAAAGATATTGAAGTGAACCAACAACACTTCGATACAGCTTTGGTTCAGGAAAAGGGAGACTGTCATTAGCAAACAACCGAACATTGACTGCCATTGGAGATGCAAAGGCATGTGCGTCAATCATCTGGGTTTTGGAAAGAAGATTATGAATATACTTCTTTTGAGTAAGATGGATACCACTGGAGGATCTGTGGAACTCAATGCCAAGGAAAAAGGACAACTCACCAAGGTCTTTTAATGAAAAAACCATGCTCATTTTGGATATGAGGCCCTGAACAATATTTTCATTTGAGCCAGTGAGAACAAGATCATCAACATAAACCAAAAGATAAGAGATATGAGCTTCAGTTTTGTTAGTGAACAAACAAGGATCAGCAAGTGAGGTAGTGAACCCGAGCGTTTGTAAAAACTGACTAAGTTTGTTGAACCATGCTCTAAGTGCCTATTTTAATCCATACATAGCTTTGTTTAGCTTGCACACCAATGGATTTCCTTCTTTATCACAGTGAATGAAGCTTGGTGGCTGCTCCATAAAAACATCTTCACTCAAGTCACCATTAAGGAATGCATTATTAAAATCTACTTGATGCAACTTCCAACCCTTTGTAACAGCAAGAGTAAGCAATGTTCTGATGGTAGTGGCCTTAACCACTGGACTAAAAGTGTCATAGTAATCTGTACTTGCTTCTTGTGAATAACCCTTTGCAACTAGACGGCCTTTATACCTGGCTATGGAGCCATCAGCGTGTGTCTTCAACCTACAAAACCATCGGCATCCAATGACTTTCCTGTCTTTTGGCCAATAAACCAGATCCCATGTATGAAATTTTAGGAGGGCATCATACTCCTCTTGAACAGCATTTTTCCAATTTGGATTAGCAAGAGCTTCTTCAATATTTTTTGGAATGTGAGTATCTTCAGCAACAGTGAAAATTTTGGGTTTGAAGACCCCTGCTTTAGCTCTGGTGATCATTGGGTGAGTGTTTCTGTGAATAGGTATTGGATCAGAAGCTGAGGGAGAAGGGGGTGAAGAGGGAGAAGATGTAGTAGGGGATAAAGGCGAAGATATAGGAGTTTGTGTGGTGGGAAGATTAGGTTGGGTTGTGGATGATGGTAATGAAGTATGGGTTAACACGGAAGGAGGAGAGGCAGGAGGATGAAATTTGGAACCTGATTGTGATACAGAGGCAGCATGTCTGATGTTAAACTGAGAGTGTGCTGGAAAAATAGTTTCATGGAATTGTACATGCCTTGTAATGTATACTCGGCCAGTTAAGAGATTGAGACACTTATAACCCTTATGCTGAGTAGAGTAACCAAGAAATAAACATGAAGCAGACCTAAATTCAAGCTTATGCTGATTATATGGTCTTAAGAGGGGAAAACACTCACACCCAAACACCTTAAGCAGGGAATAATCTAGTAAAACACCGAAGCGCTTCTCATAAGGTGTAGTTCCATGCAACACAGTGGTAGGTAAACAATTTAGCAGAAATGTAGCTGATAAGAAAGCATCTCCCCAATAAAATAATGGAAGAGAAGCTGTTGCTAGTAAGGTCAGACCAGTCTCCACTATGGATCTATGTTTCCTTTCAACTAATCCATTTTGCTTAGATGTGTATGGACAAGTAAGTCTATGTTGAATACCACAGCTGTTCAAGAAGGGGGTAAATGACTGAAACTCACCACCATTATCACTTTGAACTTGTTTAATGGTAGTTCCAAATCTGTTTTCAACCATGACTTTAAACTCCTTAAATTTTTGAAGTGTCTCAGATTTTTTTTGAAGAAGATATATCCATGTGAATCTGCTAAAAGCATCCACAAATGCAACATAATAAACAAAACCATTTGAGACAAAAGGGCCTGGACCCCAGAGATCCATACTTATCAATTGTAGTGGCTTATTGTATATAGTGGATGATGAAGTAAAAGGTAAACGATGACTTTTGCCCAATTTACAAGCAGTACAAGCTAAATCAGAATAAGATTTCTCAACAGGAATGTTAATGGATTTAAGTACATGCTTGACAGTTTCAGAGTGAGGGTGTCCAAGTCTTCGATGCCACAAGGTGAAAGTATCTAGAGTATTTGTATAGTAGCAGGAACTTTGAGGAATTTGAACAGTAGCAAAATGTGTATTTGCAGAACCATGTACTGACTGTAATCCACAAGAAGGTGATCCTGCATGAAGCTTGTACATACCACCAGTTTCAGTTCCAGTCATGAGTACCTTCCTTGTCTGCAAATCCTTAACAAAGCAAGTGTGAGGGAAAAATTCAATTGAAACTCCATTGTCTTTTGTGGCTTGAGCTATGGAAATCAAATTCTTTTGCATAGTTGGAACATATAAGACTCTATTCAAATGCAGTGAAGATGAGGCAGATGAATCTAGACATACTTTACCAACACACGACACAGGAAGTCTAGAACCACCACCAACAATAACTGTACTTTTACCTTTTAGTGGTACTGCAGATTGGAGAGGTGTAGCTGAATTTGAGATGTGGTGAGTTGCACTAGAGTCAAGGTACCATGCCTCGTCAGTAATTATTTCAGGTGAGGCTACAAATGCTTGAGGTATATAAGTGTCATCTGCACTAGATGTAGTGCTAGGCACAGTAGGATTTGTGGTTGCAGAAGAGGCAGTAACATGAGGCTGATGAGCAACTTGAACTGCAGGATTCACTACTGGTTGATATGTTGAAGGAATATACTGTGGTTCAGTCAATGGAACTTTAGTATATTGAGATTGCCAATTACAGTAGTTACCATAATCAGATGATCTACCAGCATCACATGGCAGCACATTTGATTTAGAACCAACATCAATGTAATGAACATGCGCTGTGTTTCTTGTATTGGACGTGTCATTCCTGAAATAACAGACATCAGCTAAGTGGCCAATCTTGTGGCATATCTGGCAGGAAGGTTTTGACTGATAAAAAGGGCCACGACCACGTCCACGACCCCTAGCACCAGTGAAGTATGGACGATATGATGGTGTATTTTACTGACCACATCCCATAGCACCAGAGGCTACATTATAACCAGAAGATTGAGCGATAAACGCCATTGAAGGATCCTGAGCATGATCCAAGTATGGAGAAGACGCAGATGTATAGTGAGCTTGAGTGACAGAATTGCTCATAAATGTCTTTTGTCTAGCTTCAGAATCAAGCAACATTGTGGTGACAGTATCAAGATCGAAGGTTTGTTTTGCAGAATTTATAACTGCAATTACATATTCAAACTCCATAGTTAGGCCATTCAAAATATGAGAGATTCTGGTTGCATCAGGAACAGGTTCACCAAGTAGTGCAAGGTGATCGCATATGGATTTTAAATTTGCCAGATAATCACGCATGCTGAGCTCCCGTTTCCTCTGATTTGTTAACAGATTCTTATAGTGAAGTATCTTGGAGTCAGATTTGTCTAACTATAAACGATTTAGTTTTTGCCAGATTTGTGCCGACGTTTCCAAGCCAACTAAATCTGGAAGGACAAACGGTATCATCGATGCAAGTAACCAAGATGCAAGAGCAGAATCGAGCTGCTCATAGGCTTCAAAGGCTGGATTATCAATCTCCAAACCAGTTTCAGGATTACGCACCTTCTTGGGACGAATTTGAACTGATCCATCAAGATATGTAAACAGACGATGTTGTTTCGCCATAAAATATACCTGCTGCTTCCAGATCAGGTAATTAGAGTCATCGAGCTTCACCGTTATTTTCTTATTTGTGAATCCACGGTTGTTATTTGCCGGATCGTGAGACACCAGTAAAGCTGTAGATGTGGACATTGTTTTGTGATCGGTCAATCCAAAGGGAAAGGAGACAGATCACGTTCAATGTCTCTTACTTCTCTAGTTAGCCTGAGCAACAGAGCTTCGCCGGTGCGACGATGGCTCTGATACCATGCCAAATACAGAGAGAAAAGAGTAATTCAACTGAATTCTCAAATCTTGCATTAACGTGTAAGAGCAATACAATACTTATAGAGGGATGAATGCACAGTGCAGTGGCTAACAGACTAACATACTCATAACAGACTTAAGCCACTTGACTGACACGTAAGCACTATTGTTATAGCTGTTATGTATAAGAATTAACTGAACTAAGTGAGCAATCACATGAACTATCACGTGAACTATTTTATTCATTAACAAGCTATTTCAAAACTCCCACGTCCACTGATCTCAGGTTTTATGATCTCCACAGAACCAATAAACTCTGCAAGTTCTGGAGACTTCCCACGAAATCCATTTGAAACCTAATCAGAAAGGTCCAAAGATCCAGTTCTGGAGAGAGAGTCAAGTTTTTACATTTCTCAACATACTCGTTTAGGTTTTCAGAGTTCCTATTAGCCTGGGAATCACGAAGAGCGGCTCTGAAGCATTCCAAAGCCGCGTAATACATCACGGTGGAGAAGGGAAAGATTCCCGCCAATCTGTTCGAAATTACCTTCACTATACAAAATTGCGAATTTGTTCGAAAGTTATTCTGTTCTAAGACAAAGTTTCGTATGGATTCCGGCGATTGGGGAATGCCTTTGATCGAACCCGGTGTGGAAGAAGGAGTAAACTGCGTTTGCTTTTAGGTTAAGGAGCGAAAATACACACGAGCTTTACCCCCAGGAGCGCTCAGCACCACGTGCTTTTTTCTGGACCAAAAATACATATGTGGTTACCTGATTGGAGCGAAAGTCACACACTTCCTCTAGAAACTGGATGTTGACCGTTAGCCTGGGTTAGTTGACTGTTAGTGATGATGTGTCTGCTGAGTTGGCGATAGAACAAGCCAAATGGGAAAGGAAACTGGTGATTAGGATGCTAACCAAAACCAAAAATAGAAAAATAAATTGGGGCAAAATTAAAAAGAAATTAGGGCTTCAAAAATCGATATCTGTGGTTGGTTTGTTTGAATCTAAAGCACTCAAGCTAAGAAAATTTGCAACAATCGCTTCAGAGACTGATGAATCCAGAGGAGTAGGAGACTCAATGAGCTTTAGCATCTTGTGAAGAGCGCCAACTTTGACAATGGCTGCTTTATTTCTGTACAAGAACAGTCCAAACAAACACAGTTAGAACAAAAGTTAAGAGCCTGGAATCAACCAGGAAGCCAGAAAGTTCTATCAGAATGAAAATGGCTGGTTTGTTGGAAAAAAAAATAGTCTAACAGCAATTGAAGATGAAGGTTAAAAAACAGTAAAAGAAAAGCATGATGAACAGAAAATGACAACTAAATGCTAAATGGATCATGGGGAGAAAATGACATAACACAATTTTAAGAAAACAGGGGACTAAAACCATATAGATGGAACCAGAAATTCTCGCATCGTTGCTGATTCCGAGATTGAGCAACGCATACAGACAAGAACTAGGCCTCAGATCAGAAAGCGTAGCTCTAATCGTCTGCTCACTCACTCCACTCGATCGTCGTTTTAATCGTCTGCTCACTCACACACAGTCGCACGATTCTTAGCTGTGATGGTCACACAATTCTGTGCAACTGTCAGCTCCCTCATCCGCAATCGATCGTCCTTCAACCCACCCTGGAAACCAAGCTTTTCCTTCCTTAGCTCAACGATTTCAGATCACTTTCGATTCTTTGTAAGTGAGCTGCATTTCGATTTCCCAGCGTTTCACTCGATTCGATTTATGGTTGCTTTTTTCCCCAATTTCAGCTCACTCTTAGATTTGCTATAGATCGAACCTTAAGAACCACAAGAACCCTAGGTCGATTTCCTTTGATTCGGTCTGAAGCCGTGGCATGGATTTGATATCGATTTCTGAAGCCCTAATTTCTTTTTAATTTTGCCCCAATTTATTTTTCTATTTTTTTTTTGTTTTGGTCAGCATCCTAATCACCAGTTTCCTTTCCCATTTGGCTTGTTTTATCGCCAACTCAACAGACACATCATCACTAACGGTCAACTAACCCAGGTTAACGGTCAACATCTAGTTTCTAGAGAAAGTGTGTGACTTTTGCTCCAATCAGGTAACTACATGTGTATTTTTTGTCCATAAAAAAGCACGTGGTGCTGAGCGCTCCTGAGGGTAAAGCTCGTGTGTATTTTCGCTCCTTAACCCTTTATTTTTTCTTTTGGAAAAAAAAAAAGTTGCTACCCTTATCCTTCGTGCTAATTATATGGTTAAATAAGTTATCTAATTATACTACCCCCGGTTCTAATTATAAGACTGGATTAACCTTTTTTTTTAGAGATTAATGAAGTTAAATAAATTACTGGATCATATCCTATATTGTGTATTCTTAAATTATATATTAATTTATTAGTCAAACTAATTAGTTTAGAAAATAAAATAAAAACAAAAATACTATAAAGTAATTTAAGTAGTTTCCTTGATTACTCCAAATAAGTTAATTTGATTTTATAATTAGGATCGAATGAGGTATTATATATTGAAGTAGATCAAAATTAATGAGATATTTATTTAACGTTTTTCTTGATTTAATAAAATATGTTAAAAGTGACTTATGAATAAGATTAGATGAGTAGATTGTAGATATTTTGTGTTAATATGTTAAAAGTGACTTATGAATAAGATTAGATGAGTACATTGTAGATAATTTTAGTGTTCCATTAATCTCATAAAAGTTAACAATTGTTTGGATGACAAGCTCACTTGTTTAATTATTTTGTTTTATGCCACTATTTTCATGCCACTCTCTTGACGTAGCAACCCCAGAATAAGTCTCTCAAAAGACTGCAAGCTTTTGGCTTTTGGAAGTAAAACAACGTATGCCCTCCGTTTCTTCAATGTTGACTATTATTTTCACATCCAGTAGGACCGCTACTCAACTTTCTCCGTCGACCATTATTACTCTTGACCTTTAGTCTTAGAAGAGGCGTGAAGGAGGGGTAACTATGGATGAAGATAAAGACAATTTATATCCCAACCCTATTTGAAGAATATGATAATGATGTTGATATATTGGCAAAGCCATTACCAAAGGGAAAACTTACTTGCAAATTGATCGCCAAAATGGCAAACCTATACAGAGTCATGAGGGGGAGTTTTATTGGGTCATAGGATATAAGTCTCATGTGGAGCCCAAGTTCTAAATGTTCAGTTTTAATTGTTTCTTATGTTATGTAATTCCTATTTTCTGTGTTCCCTATTTTGTGTGCTTTGTATTTTATGAAAAGTGATAAAAATGGAGCGGCAAAGAAAAAGAAATAAATAAAAGAGAGAACCCTATGTGTGAGAGGGGGAAAATGATGTTTTTTTTATAGCTTTTTATAAGAGAGAATATTTTGAGCAGTTTTGATCGAGGTGACGATCGGAAGGTGATTTCTTGTCGAATTGATCTAAATTTTTGTGTGGAAGTTCGAGACATACAAAACTTCATTCTAGACAGTCAAATCATCCATTGGAGTCTTATAGTTTCCCTAGAATGTTTGTGTACATCCATTCATGTTTGCCATAGATTTTCCTGAATGAGTTTGATCAAGTTGACCATCAGACGATGATTTCTGGTCTTATTATTGAAATGAAACTGTGTATGTGTTTGCGACATATAGGTCTTTAGTTTGAACGATGGGATCCTGGATTGGAGATCCTGACCTTCTTCAGATTGGCGTGAACCTTGATATACATTATGTGACTACAGTTTGTGTTTGTTGATGATTTCCGGCGCACATAGATTGTATCTTCACCGAGAGATATGTATTTATTGCTTTATTTTCTCTTCGATTTTATTATATAATACCTTGAAGATTTTTGTGGATGAGGTGAATTTGATGTGAATTGAACATTGTATTTTTTTTCTTTTTTAATGATAGTGGAATCTTTTGCTATGGGCCTAGGTCATTTGCTCTAACTCACATAGAAGGGGGGATTTTTCCACATTAAATTATTGTGTCTCTATTTATTATTTTTTACTCATTTTATTTTCTATTTTAATTGACTCCACACAATAATCTTTCATTAGGAGTATTTATTATCCAATGTATTCTTTCTAACAGGAACCATCATTTAGAGAACTAGATTAGAGAACTGGAGGAATTTGGTGTCAGTGACCAGGCCCCAACAGTTGGATTATGCCATTCACACGTAATGAAGCGGTAAGAAAAACTTAAAAGATAATTGGAAAAACTTATATCAAATTACTTATATACATTATTAGATCAAGTTCGTAGGTGAATTTATAAGGTGAGGTCCACTATATAGATTGCACAATACCATTATACTCTATCAAAAACTTGATTTTACAACTAAGAAGAGAAAAATAACCAGTGTTCATATGAAAATTCACAAACCCTTATTTTAAAAATTAAAAAAAGTAAAATAGCAAGTGTGCAGACAAAAATTTACAAATCTTAATTTATGTTACAACAGCTAACAAAAATATTTACATATGCTCATGGGTAAATTTACAAGCATACATAAGCATTTTAAAACCTAGTAATTGCAAAATAATTAGTGTAATTGGAGAACTGAACCTAAGTTTAATCCAAAATAATTTTATTAACGTTTTCCTTGAGAACTTTAAAGGAGTTAATGATTAATAGCCTAGCTAATTTCACGCCACCAAAATAAATACACATTATTTGTAGGATAGAAATTTTCCAATTGAAAGTGTTGTAAATGATATAATTAATTTTTTCCAAAAAAATGATATAATTTTTTTGAATTATATGAAACACTAAAAATAGTGACTCTAGCTGATCATTAAAGAATTCATATAAATATAATACATTTGATTTAGGTGACTTCTCGCTCTTCGTCTTCTTTTTTGCCAAGACTTGGGTGACTTCTCATTAATGTTTCATCTAGCTTATAACATCTAAAAGGGGTTCATATTATGTTATTATAAAATTATTTAATTGAATTTTTATTTTTTATGCAATATATACATCCATTTTGCATGCCCCCAAAAAAACATATAGGGTTAAGTAGCAAATTTGTTCTACAAATTTTTACTGAAAAGCAATGTGATCTTAAAAGTTTTTCTTGTCTCAATGTTACTCCGAAAGTTTTAAAATATAGCAACGCTACCGATTGAAGTTAAAAAGTTAATGGTCAACGTCAATATTTTGACGGTTAGTGTTAGTTTTTTAATAGAATAGAGCAACATTGCTACGTTTTAAAACTTAGGGGCGACATTGAAACAAGAAAAACTTTGAGGGCAACATTGCTCCTGTGCATATACTTCTGGGACGAATTTACTATTTAACCCCACATTAAATGCACACAAAAAAAAGTTAAATACTACTGTTAAGGAACCCTTATTGGACTTCAAAGAACTCGATTTTCTAAGAAAGATTGAGAGTTTGAATTTTATGAAAGAACAAAATAAAATCACGTTCACCAATTAATTATAAAAATGCTTAAATTTTATTCCATCGTTTAACACGACATACATAATAATTTTGTTAAAGAAAAATCAAGTGAATGAGATTTACTTTTTTGGTCTCATTTATAAGGCTGCATTTTTTATCCAATCATATCATTAAATTTTTCATATGAATGTACATTTGTCCTTCATTTTTTATTGTGTAAACTTTCTACTCATGTGATATTTTACATATTAAACAAGGGTAAAATTATAAAGGTATTAAATTTTGAAACAGATCAAAATTAATGAGAGATTTATTTAAGGTTTTTCTTGATTTGATAAAATATGTTAAAAGTGACTTATGAGTAAGAGTAGATGAGTACATAGTAGATATTTTTAGTGTTCCAGTAGTCTCATAAAAGTTGACAATTTTTTGGGTGACAAGCTCACTTGTTTAATTATTTTGTTTTATACTACTATTTTCTTGCCACTCTCTTGACGAAGTCTCTCAAAAGACTGCAAAGCTTTTGGTCTTTGGCGGTGCAACAACGTATGCCCTTGGTTTCTTCAATGTTGACTATTAATTTCACATGCAGTAGGACCACTATTCAACTTTCTCCATCGACCATTACTATTATTGACCTTTTTTTCTTAGAAGAGGTGTGAAGGAGGGGAACTATGAATAAAGATAAACTCAAAATTTATATCCCAACCATATTTGAAGGATATGATAATCCGACTAATCTCCAAAACCTCCATGATGGGACTCTTTTCGGCTCACCAGCTTTTTCCGATGAATATTTTGTTAATCTTTCTCTTCCTACACTGTTCTTCTGGTCACTCGCTAACCACAATATCCACAAAGCAGCCACTCAAAGACGGCGACGTGTTGCTCTCTACGGGAGAAGTATTTGCCTTGGGTTTCTTCACCCCCAGTAAAAATTCCAAAAACCGCTATGTCGGAATATGGTTCCACAATGTTCCTAAACAAACAGTTGTTTGGGTTGCTAACAGAAACAATCCTTTGAACGATTCTTCTGGAGTTTTCTCTATCAACACCCATGGAAACCTTGTTCTTAACCATACGAAGAATCAAAACCTTAACCCCATTTGGTCTTCCAATGTTTTGGACTCATTTCGTATTGATATCTTTGCTGAACTCTTAGATTCGGGGAATTTGGTTCTAAGAGATAGTGGAGGAAGAGGAAAAGTTCTATGGCAGAGTTTCGATTACCCGGGTGACACTCGACTTCCGTTCGCGAAACTTGGGTTGGATCGAAAATCCGGTTTAAACCGGATCATGACATCTTGGAAATCCCTTGACGATCCATCATTTGGAAGTGTAACCATGGGGATAGACCCAACTGGATATCCTCAGGTTTTCATGTATAAGAATGGAGATCCATTTTGGCGGGTCGGGTCATGGACGGGTCAAGGATGTTTTTACTAACAATGCTGATGAAGTTACTGTGATGAATGTCGTCAAGTTCTTAAAGGATCCTGCAACCTTTCAAAGACTTGTGCTTGATGAAACCGGTCGAATTTCACAAAATAACTGGCAAGCTCAAGAACAAAGATGGGTCGTAATCTGGTATGGTCCCGCTGATGAGTGTGACAGATATAGAAGGTGTGGATCAAATTGTAGGAATCTAATCAGAAACGCGGAAGCGTATCGAACCACGCGATGTAGGAAAAGATTAAACCATTCATCGTTTTGATTACCTGGATATTGAAGAGTGATCTGAAAGATTCTCCGCGAACAATTCTTGTCTATGAACAGTCCTCGTATACGAATAGTCCTCGCTCTATGATTGATCTTCCAGACTATCTCTCGAGGGGGATGAGGTGGTTGTGTGGGCAACCGTTCAGATGATGAACGTCTACCTCTAGGTTTTTGTTTCTGATGAGAGCCTCCTAACTATTTGTGCGGCCATATATTTTCAAGCAGGTTAAAGTGGGTTTATATAATGCTCCACCCAAGACCTAACCCTAATCCACATGGGCCTTAGAGTTCTTGGGCTTAAGTGACTAAAGAGCACATTAACCCAACAATCTCCCACTTGCTCTTTAAGACACAAACTTGAGTTCGCAAACCCAAGACCATGTAGCTCATAAGCCATCGTCATCTGATAATATACCTCATCCCTTGTCTCAAGCTAGCCTGGGGACCTACCATTTGTCATTCATCAAGGCTCATGATAATCTACAGAAGATTATCTAGTTTGGTGCTACTCCACTAAAAGCCCGAACGTGATCTCCAAGAATAGTGACACTTATAACAGAAATATGCATTACCCCTTTATAGAATGTCTATAATTGATTGACTAGTTTTCTGTAACCCAATCAATTATTTATTCCCTTGACTTTGACAGTTTCTCTAATGGATTGCATGCACTGGCCAGTGTCTTCAATATCCAGGTACCGAAACATATCAAGGGGACATTTCCTATAAATTCCATGTTGTTTATCTCATAAACACCGATAGCCAAATAGTCTCAATCTCAAAATACCGAGTTGTTGGTCGTCATATAGATCAGACCTCACCCGTTGGTAAATCAAAGAATGAAAAAACTAATTGACTACCTGTTTAAAATAAACTTAGGATTAAGAGCAACTACATAACTATAGTTATCTGGAGATTTGATTCCTGATGATAGAAAGAACAACCTTAATCAAATCTCTCCTTGATCCATTCAATGTAAGCATTAACTCACACCAATGTTTTATAATGATTCGGACAAAACCATTTCATAAAACATTGCAGCCTAAATAAAGTGCCCAACTTAATTTAATAGTTTTGAACTAATTCATCAATTGTGAGAACCTATGACCATGTCCTCTATGAACGTATTCATATGATCATATACTCCACAATTGATCCGGACCTTCTAGTTTTAAATAGTGTGCGAAATAAATGAAAAAACACTCCATTTATTAATATTCAGAAAAGAAATGCAATGTCATAATGTCTTGCTTAAAAGCACAAAATAACAAAGTGAAATAAGAACTGCCTAAAGCTGTAGCAAATCTGGAATCCTCCTAAGACCCATAGATGAAATATGCCTCTCGAACACACGCTCAGGCAAACTCTTAGTAAAAGGGTCAGCGAGATTCTCGTCTGATGCTATCTTTGCCACCACTGTATCTCCTCTTTTAATTATTTCTCGGATCAAGTGGTACTTCCTCTCTATGTGTTTTTGTCTCTTGTGACACCTTGGTTCCTTGGACTGTGCTGCTGCCCCACTGTTGTCACAGTAAAGTGTGATAGGACAATCAACACCTGGCATCACCTGAAGGTCCGTCAGGAACTTCTTTAACCATGCAGCTTCCTTTGCAGCCTCAGAAGTAGCTACATACTCAGCCTCATTGGCAGAGTCAGCGACACATGATTGTTTTACACTTCTCCAACAAATGGCACCGCCATTAAGGGTGTACACATATCCCGAGGTGGACTTTCTTGAGTCAATATCTCCTTGGAAATCTGAGTCCGTATAACCAATGGTTTCAAGACTCCCACTTGAGTAGACCAACATATAATCTCTCGCTCGTTCTCCGTAGGTACTTGAGTATATGTTTAACCGCTACCTAGTGTTGCTCTCCAGGGTTCGATTGGTACCGGCTTACTACTCCTACTGCATAGCAGATATCTGGTCTAGTACATAGCATAGCATACATGAGACTACCTACTGCTGAAGCATAAGGTATCCTACTCATGCGTTCTCTTTGCTCAGGAGTTTGAGGAGATTGCTTCTCAGAGAGATGAATCCCATGCCTGAAGGGTATAATTCCCCTCTTTGAATTCTCCATGCTAAACCTGGCAAGTATTTTGTCAATGTATTGAGCCTGGGATAATGCCGAAACCCTGTTCTTCCGGTCTCGCAGGAGTTTAATACCAAGAACATAATTGGCTTCCCCCAGGTCCTTCATATCAAAATGTTTGCTCAGCCACGTTTTTATGCCCAACAATACCTCTGTATCATTTCCGATAAGGAGTATATCGTCCACATAAAGTACCAGAAAAGATACTGCATTACCTTGGATTCTTTTATACACACACGGTTCATCAGGAGTTTTCTCAAAACCATAAGACTCAATGGCTTGATCAAATCTGATGTTCCACGACCTGGACGCTTGCTTAAGTCCATAAATGGACCTTTGCAACTTGCATACCATTTCTTCTTGCCCTTTGGCTATAAACCCTTTTGGTTGCTGCATATAGATTTCCTCTTCCAAATTTCCATTTAGAAAAGCAGTTTTGACATCCATCTGCCAAATCTCATAATCAAGATTGGCTGCAACAGCTAAGAGAATCCGGATGGACTTGAGCATGGCAACCGGCGAAAAGGTTTCATCATAATCCACTCCTTCTCTTTGGGAGTACCCTTTCGCCACCAATCTAGCTTTGAAGGTTTCAACCTTCCCGTCTGATCCTCTCTTTCTCTTGTAAATCCACTTACACCCAATGGGTCTTACCCCTTTAGGTGCATCTACAAGAGACCAAACTGAGTTGGAATACATAGATTCCATTTCACGATTCATAGCCTCGTGCCATTCCTGAGCATCAACATCTCCTAGTGCTTCGTCATAACTCGTGGGATCACCATCTTCTGCGATGATGTCATCCTGATTTGACTTACCCAACAAGAGATATCTTGCAGGTTTACGAATCAATCTCCCACTACGACTTTGTCGCATTTGATGTCGTGCATCTACAGGGGGGTCCACATTTTGTGGGTTAACAATTTCTAGATGAGGACCCTCATTAGGTATATTAACCAATTCATGATTTTGTTCTTCATTTAGTTCAACATCATGCTGAACTTCTGGTTCTGTCTCATGTTGAACTTCTGGTTCTGTCTCTGGTTCCTGTGTATGTTCAGGTACATTTTCCCCTCTTTGAACAACCACAGGAACAAAAGCTGGAACCCCTTGAGGTTGTGGTGAAACTTGATCTGAGACTAGTTCATCAAGAATAACCTTACTTCTTGGCTTATAGTTTGTCATATAGTCCTCCTCCAAGAAAGTCGCGTGAGTGCTCACTATGACCTTCTTTTCTTTTGGACTATAAAACAACCAACCTCTGGTTCCTTTAGGATAGCCCACAAACATACATACTTCAGTACGCGAGTCCATCTTGTATGGTTTCTATTTCAAGACATGTGCCGGAGCACCCCAAATCCGAATGTGATTCATGGTGGGCTTAGACCCTTTCCACAATTCTATTGGTGTCGTTGAAACTGACTTGGACGGAGCTAAGTTCAATAGATAAATAGCTGTTTCTAAGGCATATCCCCAGAATGAATCAGAAAGTGATGAATAACTGAGCATAGATCTTGTCATTTCTAAAAGGGTTCTATTTCTCCTTTCAGCAACTCCATTCTGCTGGGGTGTCCCTGGAGAAGATAATTGTGAAACTATCCCCTCTTTGGTCAAGTAAGACCTGAACTCTCCAGATAGGTATTCACCCCCTCGATCAGATCGAAGAGTCTTAATTTGAACACCTAGATGCTTTTCTGCCTCAGCCTTGAACTCTTGGAATTTTCCAAAAGCTTCAGACTTGTGACGCATCAGGTATACATGTCCAAAGCTAGAGTAATCATCAATAAATGTGATGAAATATTGATACCCGCCTCTGGCTTGGACATTTATTGGTCCACATACATCAGTATGTACCAATTCCAGCTGAAGTGTGGCACATTTTCCCTTGGCCTTGAAAGATCTCTTGGTCATTTTACCCTCTAAACAGGATTCACACACTGGTATTGGTTTAAAGTTCAGGGATTTTAAAATCCCACTTTTGACCAAACCTTGGATCCTGTTAGAGTTAATATGACCCAATCTCAAATGCCAAAGATAAGTTTCATTGGAAACTTTTCTTTTCTTTGACAAATTGATATGCTCAACATTTTTTAATTCAACATGATTAACTTCACAGGGAACAGGACTAAGGAAATAAAGACCATTAAACTTTACACCAAAACAAATAAAAGAAGATGAACTTCTTATTGAAACTAAGGAATCAAACTGAACTGTCAAACCACGTTTATCTAAACAACTAACAGAAATTAAATTCCTCTTAAAGTCTGGAATATATAAACAGTCTTCTAAAACCAAAGTTCTGTAATTATTAAAAGATAAAACAACTTGTCCCACTGCTAGTGCAGACACAAGCTGCCCTGTTCCAAGCTTCAAATCTCGTTGTCCTCTACTCACAGGCAAGCTATGTTTGAACCACTGCAAAGAGTAACAAACATGGTTAGTGGATCCTGAATCAACGATCCATTTATCATCATGATTCTCCACTAAACAAGCCTCAATCACATTTAAATTACCCATACCTGGTTTATTCATTTTTGGGAAATCTTTCTTCCAATGCCCCTTTTGTCCGCACTTGAAGCACTTGCCTTTTGGCTGCTTCATTGCAACTGATTTGGCAACTGGAGTACCTGATTTCTTCTTTTTCTTGTTCTTATTCTTTCCCTTGGGTTTCCCCTTAGGTTTCACAGAACTTTCACTAAATAATGCACTTCCTTGCTTGACTAGAGTCTGTTCAGCACTCTCAAGCTCGTGCATTAGTTGAGTGATGTCAAGATTCATCTTGTTCATATTGTAATTCATCTTGAATTGGTTGAAGTATTCAGGTAGTGATTATAAGAGAAGGTCAACTTTTACTTCTTGTTCAAACTTGATACCATGGTCATCAGCCTTCTTGAAGTTTGCTATCATTGTTAGACAATGATCCCGCACACTTCCTCCAGACATTATTGTCTTGGTGACTGCACTCAGCGCATTTTGCCTAGCTGAACTGTTAGGTGTAGCAAACATGGCATCCAGAGTCTGGAGCATGGTTGCTCCACTCTGAATTATGTTCATTTGCTCCTGAAGGTGACTGACGAGACTGGCCAAAATGTAGCAGCGAACTGACACATTTGCCTTCTCCCATCTATCCTTCTCCTGCTGAAAACGAGTCCGAATTGCATCAGACGCATCCGCAGCAGGCAGCGCTGGCATAGGGGTAGTAAGAACAAAGTTGAGCTTTTCATATTGAAGAACAATATCTAAATTGGTTCTCCATTGTTTGTAATTTGTACCATCCATAGGTTTTTGGCTCAAGATTGTAGCTAAAGGATTGAAGGAAGACATTTTTCTGAAAAAAAAACACACTAATTTCAAACTTTAAAAATTAACAACAAATAGAAAAATTGCTAGTAGATTCTAATAACTACTATTCGTTCATTGTTTAACAATCCATCAGTTATCTTTACAAGACTTACGATGGGCAAGATTCTTGTAAAACTAATATTGTTAATTTGGGCCTTTAGTTCCATTGCCAGAGCCTCGATGGGAGGGTTAACAATTTTACCAAAGTTGAATGTATTTAACCATTGTTTACTTTCAAAAAATTATCTTTAGTATCTAGGTGTTGCCGACGATGGGCCGTACAAAACTTTACTAAAATTTTTGAAAATATTGAGCTTTAATCTAGCGAAATCCGATCATCCTTATCCGATTGGGCTTCAGCGACAACCATTTCACTAATAAACCCACAATGGAGCTCGTAGGTTTTAAAAATTAATTTAAAACCTTCACCCATTCAATATTTTAAATTTAGAATTTTCAATTTCCAAGAATTTGTTCAATTTAGAGTGAATTATTAGGTATCTAAAATCTAGTTATGACCATTCTAAATAACCCTCAAACTACTCTAAAAGGTACAATTCTCTTAGGAAATTACCTGGATTATTCGTCTAGATCTTAATTCTACAATTATTATTCTAGATTTTAATTTAAAATCATAATAATTGATAATTAATGTCTAGATTTTAATTCCACAATTAATTAATCCAATTATTATTCTAGATTCCAAAAATCATAATAAATGATAATTAATGTAGATATTTTAATTTCACAATTAATTAATCCAATTATTATTCTAGATTTCAAAATCATAATAAATGATAATTAATGTAGTGGACAATCCAAAAATTCTCGCATAATAACTATCATACTAGTCAAAAAACATAATAGTTATCATGCATTTATGACATGTGATTATGCAACAGTATGGCATCTTCCTATTCTATATGGCATGTTATTTCAAAATCACGTTAATTGCACATATAATTCATACAATAAAGGCATTAAATTAATTTAAACAAATAACTTTAATCCATGGCTTCCTAAAAAATTTTTTACAACTTTGGAATTTCTCTTTTGTCCATCCCATAGGATTTATCTGAAGCCCCTTTAGGGTATCTTTGAGCCCAAAAGCCCAAAAACCCAATCCTTGGCTAGAAACCCTAAGACACAAAAGAGGAACCCTAGCCTTCGCCTCTGCCACGCAAGCATCCGAAGTCATCTCAGCACGAAACTCCAGGGGAAGGACCGCCACGGGGAGACGATCAAACGACCGCCAGAACGACCCCAATCTGAAGCCCCACGGACCCCCACGCGCCGCCACAAGTGGCTGCGCGTGGCCGTCACGCTCCTGCAAATAACAGGCGCGTGTGGGCGCGTGGCTGAGTTTCTGGGGAAGTTCCGACCGCCACGTTGTTCGTCTTTCCGTCCTCTTTCCATCCATATATGGTTTGTTGAAATCCGAGGTCCAGAGGTCCACGAAAGGTGTCGTACAGTGTTGATCGCTCATATTCTTTGCGTTTCTTGATCTCCAACTTTTACAAGAATTCGAAAAATACATAGAAATTTGAAAAGAAATAATAAAAGAGCAAGGAGGAAACCTAATCATATGGGATTAGCCTCCTTGTTACAACTCAAGAAATACACGATATAAACTATCCATGGATTAAAGTGCTTGTATGATTTATAAACAATTAACCACCAAGAAATCGATAACAAATATAGAAAAAGATGCCATCTTTTCCAAAATTAATTTTCGAAAAACAATCACATGAAATTTCAAAACTCGGTTCTTTTCCTCATCGCTACGGGCTCTGATACCAATTGTAGGAATCTAATCAGAAACGCGGAAGCGTATCGAACCACGCGATGTAGGAAAAGATTAAACCGTTCATCGTTTTGATTACCTGGATATTGAAGAGTGATCTGAAAGATTCTCCGCGAACAATTCTTGTCTACGAACAGTCCTCGCTCTATGATTGATCTTCCAGACTATCTCTCGAGGGGGATGAGGTGGTTGTGTGGGCAACCGTTCAGATGATGAACGTCTGCCTCTAGGTTTTTGTTTCTGATGAGAGCCTCCTAACTATTTGTGCGGCCATATATTTTCAAGCAGGTTAAAGTGGGTTTATATAATGCTCCACCCAAGACCTAACCCTAATCCACATGGGCCTTAGAGTTCTTGGGCTTAAGTGACTAAAGAGCACATTAACCCAACACAAATAGCATTTGCGATCCTTATAGGAAAGAAAAGCTTGAATGTGTGTGTCTGCCTGGATTCGAACCCAAGAACCTGAGAGACGGATCAAAAGGGTGTATGAGGAAGAAGAATGTGTCCACGTGTCAAAGTGGCGAAGGTTTTGTGAAGATGGCCTATGTGAAGGTGCCAGAGACGTCAAAGGCACAAGTTGATAACAATAAAAGCATGAGTTTGGATGATTGCAAAGAGACATGTTTGAAGGATTGTTCATGTACAGCATACACAAGTGTCAATAAAATTACACACATAGGCTGTTTGACATGGCACAGTGATGACATGGAAGATATTAGGGCATTCAATGGTATTGGACAAGACTTTTACGTGCGAGTGGATGCAGTTGAATTAGGTATATTCTTATTGTATTGCTTTATTTTTATTAGCTCTGTGTCTGTGAGTGTATTTTCTGCTTGTTGACTGGAAGCTTGTTGTTAGTAATCTTACCCAAAAAATTATTTCTGATAGAATATAATGATGTTGTGTGATGCCGCGCCATGTCATCTAGGAAGCTAACCTCACCTAGTTAATGGAATAAAGCTGCTTTTTCTTGTTGTCAGTAATTTTCTTGCTGCTAATTCAATGTTATGAACTTTCTAAAAAAGCATGCAAATTAATAATATGATGGACTCTTATCGTTTGGCCATGAAAGCTGCTCTGATACATTATTATTTGCAGCCAAATATGAAAGGAAGCCCTACGGTTCTCTTGGCAAGAAGGGGTTCGTGACAGTCGTAGTTATTTCTATTTTCTTGTTTATACTTGTGGCAACCTCTCTCTTGTACTGGTTTGTAAAGAAAGCAAGAAATGGTAAACTACTTAACATATTTGTTACACTACTTCTTGGGTCCTATTTATATAGCCGATTGTTCGATTTTTTTTTTTAAAGTCACATGATTAAAGTTTTCATATGAATGTACAATTATACCTTTTTTTTTATATACAAAAGAGGAGGGAAAGCCCCTCAGCCTATGCCACAACTACCACCAGCATGTCCCTTATCCTTTTCCAAAACCTCAGCTAAGCCTTCAAATGGTGTGTGAAAGCGATGAAAACCAGGCCATGCCTCAAAGGCTTGTTTTGCAATATAATCTGCCGTCCCATTTGCCTCTCTAGGAATCCAAGTCACCATCACTTCCCAGTCTCTAGTTAGCATGGCGTTGATCTCCTGAAGCACATTTGCATCTGGGTGATTTGTCGGGACCCCCCGAGTGAGCAAGGAGACGACGCCCTCGGCGTCCGTTTCTAGTATCACTTTCCGCTGGCCAGAATCCCAGCTCATCTTAAGACCAAGCAAAACGGCCCAAATTTCCGCTAGTTGACTATCTGCAGGCTCCTCAGCCTTATACATGAAACCCTCCAAAAGTTCACCACCCACATCCCGTAGCACACCACCACAAGTCGCCGTACGTTGCCATGAACAAGCCCCATCCACATTAGCCTTAACCCATCCACTCATCGGCGGTATCCAAGCACTAGTACGTTGGAGTACGTGGTTCCCATTAGAATTCACTCCCTTCAATAGTCCTCTCGCTTCTGAAACCGTTCTCAAGATAGCTTTCGCTCTATAGATGATGGATTCGTTGGTTGCTGTAGAGGACTCAAAAATCCGGGTGTTCCGTCGCTGCCACACCAGCCAACATATTGTAGCAAATAGATTGCCCCATCCTAAAACTCCCTGTACACGATTCACATGGATGTTCCACTTAATCCATGGCTTAAGCTCAGCCTGAAAGAACCAACGCTTGTCCCGTGGCTCCACTAACTCCCCCCAGAGCTTCCTAGTTTCCCTACAGTCGCGTAGTACATGGATCAAGTCTTCTGGATCAGCTCCACACCCGGTGCAACGTCCATTCCCCCCCATTCCTCTTCGGGTGCGCTCAGCATTCGTCAGGAGACTATCATGGAGTGCAAGCCACATGAAAGTTTTACACCGAGGTACTGTTCGAAGTTTCCATATCCGTTCCCATGACCTCTCCTCCCTTGTCAGGGTAGTCTCCAAGGCTTGGTAAGCAGACTTAATGCTGAACTCACCATTCTTCTCATACCTCCACCTGACTTCACTCGATTGTGTATCCACGACAGTTCCAGTGACCACATCCTCCCACGCTTTCTTAATTCCGGTCCACGCGTTCGATCCTTTCTTCCTTGGATTAATTATTGGAAGTAGATTTGTCCCACATTTATACTTACTCCTCACCACACTTACCCATAAATCATCTCGTCTTTTAATCAAGCCCCACCCCAACTTCATCATATAAGCCTTGTTCTGGCTGTGCAGATGTCTTAAGCCAAGTCCCCCATCTTTCTTCGATCTACACACCTTGTCCCATGCCACCAGGTGCGTCTTCCTTTTTTCCGGAGTTGCACCCCATAAGAAGTGCCTATTTCGCTGTTCCATATCCTCACAAGTCCCTTTAGGTAATGAGGCAGTTTGCATGGTGTACCCTGGTATCGCAGAAGTGACGGATGAAACGAGTGTAGTTTGTCCTGCCAAAGATAGCGTACTTGCCTTCCAGCTAGATAATCTTGAACTTACCTTGTCCACAATGGCTTTATAGGTTTCCTTGGTTACCCGCTTATGGTGAAGAGGTACCCCAAGATACTTGCCTAGGTTCGGAGTCACCTGAAACCCCAGCACATCACACAGCTCTGTCCTCCTTGTATGGTTCACGTTCTTAGAGAAAAAGACACGGGTCTTGTCTGCATTCACCTTCAACCCCGACGCTGCACAGAATTGATCAAGGTAGTCCTTAACTTCAGCCACTTGGTTCACTGTTGCTTCCACAAATAGCACAATATCATCAGCAAAGAACAAATGAGAAATTTGAGGACCACCCTTACTCAGGCTAATTGGACGCCATCCCCCATTCCTTATGCGCTCCTGAATTAGGTGAGCTAAGCGCTCCTAGCATATGACGAACAAATAAGGGGACAAAGGGTCCCCTTGACGAACACCTCTCGAGGGGATAAGTGATGCTACACGGTCGCCATTCCATAGGAGCTGCATACTTGGAGTGGACACACATTGGAAAGCGATCTCGATCAGGGAGCTTGGTAAATTAAGGAGCTGGAGACAATTCTTGAGAAAGAGCCAGTTCACCCGATCATACGCCTTCTCCAAGTCTATTTTGATGGCCATGAATCCACGTTTCCCTTTCTTATTCCGCATTGAGTGAATGACTTCCTGTGCGACCATGATATTATCTGCACAGTGCCTTCCGGGAACAAAACTGCATTGGTGGGGGCTTATAACTCCAGGTAGAACCGCCTTAATTCTATTCACAATTACTTTAGTAATAATCTTGAAAATCACATTACAGAGGCTAATTGGTCGGAAATCCTTCACACTTTCCGGGTGGTCTTTCTTGGGAATAAGCATAATCAGAGTTTGGTTAATATCTCGAACCAGGGTAGGCGAGTCCCAAATTGATTTAAAAACCTTGCTTACTGACCTCCCTACCGTCTGCCATTGGCTCTGATAGAATAAAGCGTTTAAGCCATCAGGCCCCGGCGCCTTCATAGCACCCATACTAAATATAGCATTCTTTATCTCGGCCTCAGTTATTCCACAGCTCAAACCACTCCCCACATTTGATTCAATGGGCGGAAATGAGATAGAACAGCGCAACGGCTCCGGCCTAGCTTGCTCCTCCAAAAAGACTGTCGAGAAGTAGGAACACATCATCTCTTTAATCCGTCCATTGTCATATACCCATGTCCCATCATCCCCCCGGAGAGCTCCAATAAAGTTCCTCTTCCTCCTTCCATTTGCTTGTGAATGAAAGTACCTGGTATTCCTATCCCCTTCTACCGACCACTCGCTTCTCGCTTTTTGAGCCCAAATCATTGATTCCTGTAGAAGGACTTCTTCCAACTGCTTCCATAGCGACCGTTGCAACTCTTCCAACTCAACAGATAAACCGAAGCGAGCCTCAGTTCATGTGATCCCATTAAGCCTGGCTAGCAGCTGCCGCTTCCTTGTATCCGTATTCCCAAACACCTGCCTATTCCACTGTACACAGGCAGAGGTAAATTGGTTAACATTATCATCCCAAGACAAGTCATTTTTCCAAGTAGAGGACACAAACGGGGAGAACCGCTCATCCAAAACCCATGCCGCCAGAAATCTAAATGGACGATCCCTCCTGTGTAGAGTCCTATCTCCCTCCAACTGCAGAAGAATGGGCCGATGGTCACTTTTATACCAGTTTAGATGCTTCACAACAGCAAAAGGAAAGAGGTCTTGCCAAGACGTAGAGCTCAATACTCGATCTAGTCTACTTTCCACCTCACTATTCTTCCATGTGAAAGGCGGTCCAACAAACCCAAGGTCATTCAGTGATACACTCTCCACAAAGCTACAGAAATCCTTATCCGCCCCTTTGGTAGGCCTACGTGAATAGCGTTCATCATTGGTAAGGGTGGCATTAAAATCACCACCAATGCACCATGGATCCTGAAGTGTGGAGCTAAGAGTCATTAGATTGTGCCACAATACCCTACTTAACCCAACATTTGGGCTGGCGTACACCAGCGTCATCTCCCATACCTGCAAAAAATGATTTGTAATTTGAACGTGCACGTGCTGATTTGACGCTTCCACAACATCCACCTGTCTAAACTTGTCTGACCACAAACACCATATACCACCTTTAAATCCTGCTGCATCAATAATTTTAAAATTAGCAAATCCCATTGAGAGTGCAATACGCTGCGCTTTAGGACCACTACACCTTGTTTCAAAAAGAGCCAAAAAAACAATATCAAAAGTTTGGACAATTCCCCTGACAAGAGAAGGAAATGAGCGCGCTGCAGCGCCCCTTACGTTCCACAAAAGGAAATTCATTAAGAACCAACTTGTGGCGTGGGGAGTCCATCCCCATTATAATCCACACAAACCAATGTGGTGTCCACTGTTTCCACACACGCCACCACCTTAGCATCCCCCATACTCAGCACCTCTGCATTCTTTCCTTGTACACACTGAGCACCCTCTAAACCAGTAGGCGGCACGTCAGTTCTGTGACTACACTTCTCCTTGTCGCCACTCATAGTTGCACTAGGCACCTCCAGCGTGCCCCCTTGTATCCCACTATTTTCTCCACTTGTCAACCCAGTAGACGGTTCGATCTGCGAGTGCATAAGGCAAGGCCCAAATCTGGGCTCCTCCTTTTTGGGCCCAACTTAACACCCTTACCTTTTTCATTTACTTTATTGTGGTCCCCTAATTTGTTCTCCTTTCCACGTGACTTAATTTTCACACCTGCCTTTCTCTTTGATCCTACCAGTGTCCATTCTTGATTTCCTGCCATATTTTTAACCTCATCCCCAAATCTACGATCCGTATCCACCACCACACTGGACTTCATTAAAGCCTGATTTTTCTCCTTATTTAAGGCCTGATTTTTCTCCTTAATTCCTGTATCCCCAGATTGTTGCAAACCATAACTACCTCCTGATTCATTCCCTGCCTTCTTTAAACCTACATCCATTTCAGTAACCTTCTGATTTCCCTTGATTTCGTTTTTCCTAAACTCACGCTCTACCAGCATTAATGGCCCGTAATTGACGCATTGGTGAATCCCATCCGATCCTCTGACAGCCACTTTTTCCGGCCCCTTCGTCGTCATCTTCACCTCTTCCGTTACCGTACCCTCTGTCTGTGACGGTGTTGCACCAGTAGGAGCCACTGGTGGTCTCTTTGCTGGGTCTTTCTCTGGATTTCCAACTGCACACTGAGTCATGCGATGGCCATATCTACCATAGGTAAAGCAAACCATGTGAAGTCCTTCATACGCAAACCGTCGTTCTTTGCCAAAGTGACTGAATCCCGGAAGCAACGGCTTCTGTAAATCCACCTCGACACACAATCTGGCAAAGCCACCTTTCTCAGAAAAGGCAGTCATGCGATCAATCTTGAGAGTCCTCCCTATCATATTGCCAATCCTCCTAATAGACTCTACATTATACAGCTCGCGAGGAAGATCAAGGACACGTACCCAGACCGCAACACGCTTCTGACTATCGGCCTTCCAGGGATTAAAATTAGGGCGCCAACGTTGCACCAACACATAATGGTAGGCAATCATCCACGGACCCTCATGCAAGGCAAACTCCCTATCTTCAGTTGAAGAAAAAGATACCAGAAAGTATCCGTTATTCAGAGGGGTCACTCTCAGCGGACCGTTCCTTGCCCACATGCGCTTCAATCTCAGCCTCATGAATCCAACGTTGACTGATTTCCCCAGGAGTTTAACAATGAGCGAGTTCTTGTAGGGCTTGCACCAAGCTTCATACTCCTCTGTGCTCACCTGAAGCTTTGGGAGCTGCCCTGTTCGGCGCCACACATCAACAGCCTCCTCATCCTACTCAACTCCATCATCCTTATCATCCATCTCTTCCATGCTCTGTTTTTCATTAGACTTCGCAAAAAACTCTTTCCAGCTAGATAGGGCCTTCGCTGCAGAGAAATTTGGTTCCAGGAATCCTGACTCACCAAGGCAAAGGAGCTTATCCTTATACGATAGCCTAGCCTCTGCGGTTTGCGAAGCCCCCTTTCCCGCATCCCCATTCAGTTTTGTCCCAGAGGACCCACTTGAGAACGTTACAAACTGGTTAAGCCCTTTCGCTACTCGGTTATTCATCCCGTTACTTCCAATAGGTTTTTTGCCAATCCCACGGCTGTCATCTCCAACCTTGACACTGTCTCCCTCAGTCCTACCATCTCCCTCAGTTCTGCCGTCGCCCATAGACCTACTTTCGCTCTTCATGTGTCCTCTTGGAGTTGGCTTTAGTCCGCTACAATTATACCTTTTATTTACCATTGTATTGACTGTTTTCATGGGTCCTGTATATAAGGGCTTGAAATTAAATTGCTTTGGTCATTTTTATCAGATTTTACTTGAGATTATATTGTCTAAGCATTTAATATATCTTTACCATTTTTGCCTCTAATTAATTATATTATCTCTCGTTATTCTTTTTCATACTTCTTCTCATTAATACTTTAATCCTCTCTTTCACTTGTTCCCTTGTAAATAAGAAAATACATGAAAAAAAAAGTTTTTTCTCATATATTTACTAATTTTAACTGATGATTTGTTAAACTGCATAATTTAATTATTAGTTGTTATGAAAAGGATTGAAGGGAGTATGTTATATACTACCTCCGGTCCTAATTATAAGAGCTGGTTAACCTTTTTAGAGAGATTAAGAAAGCTAATTAAATTACTTTAAAGTTTTTTTATTTTTTATTTTTTCTTCAAATTTATTAGTTTGACTAATAAACTAATATATAATATAAGAATATTTAACATATGAAATGATTAAGTAACTTATTTAGCTTCCTTAATCTCTCCAAAGAAAGTCAACTAGCTCTTATAATTAGGACTAGAGAGAGTATTAGATAAGGATAAAGACAAAGTTAATGAGATTTAAGGTTTCTCTTGGTTGCTATGAAACATGTTATAATTGATTTATAAATAGGATTAGAAGAGTATATCTTAAGCTCTTACCTGGGGTTACTTATAATCCTCTTCTTCGAGGTGAGGGGATGATAAATTGGATCACAACTAATCTGTTGTCATCTGTTGATCCAGCCAAAGGAACACATAGCAACTATGAGCTTGAAAGAGAAGGCAATTCAGATGTACCTTTTTTCGATCTCAGTGACATAATTGAAGCAACAAACAATTTCTCCATCGCTAACAAGATCGGACAAGGTGGCTTTGGGTCTGTTTATAAGGTAACAAATCTTATGTAACTAGTTCCAAATTTCATAAATTTAAAGGAAAATGTGTGCATGGGTATATAACGAGACGATGAATTTTGACTTCAGGGCTTACTCAACAATGGAATCGAGATAGCAGTGAAGAAGTTGTCAAAGTATGCCAAACAAACCATTGAAGAATTCAACACTGAAGTTGCTATAATTGCAAAGCTCCAACATAGGAATCTTGTAAGGATCTTGGGTTGTTGCATACAAGGAAAAGATCACTTGTTGATCTACTAATATTTGCCAAACAAGAGCTTGGACTATTTTATTTTTGGTATAATATATTCATTTTATCATGTGAAATTTTCATTTTTAGTTTGATAAAATGGAAAAATTGATCAAGCATTTTTCACTAATAATAGTTTTTTTCCCCTTTTTCATTCAGATGTAGCAAAAAAATTACAACTAGATTGGAGGAAACGATTCGACATCATTTGTGGGATTGCAAGAGGGATCTTATACCTTCACCAAGATTCAAGATTGAGAATAATTCATAGAGACTTAAAGACTAGCAATATCTTGTTAGATTTTGCATTAAACCCAAAGATTACTGATTTTGGTATGGCTCGAATATTTGGTGGAGATCAAATTCAAGCAAACACAAAACATGTTGTGGGAACTTAGTAAGTACTCAATAATAATGCAAATATAACTAATTTACATCATACAATGTTGTGTAGAATCATAATTTAATTTTCACAATTGTAAGTGAATGGAAAAATATAACTGATTAATTAATTGTTGAGTTTCGAGGATTTCAGACATCATCAATATTTGTAAGTTGAGTAAAATTTGACCAATATGTCAGACATTATGATAAAAGTACTTAGTACTTGAACTTAACATTTTTAAGTAATTTGAGTTGAAAACACTATTGATAGATTTTAATCATGTTTTCTTTTACAGTGGCTATATGTCTCCTGAATATGCAATGGAAGTATTGTTTTCAATAAAGTCTGACGTATACAGCTATGGAGTTTTACTTCTTGAAATTGTTACCAGTAAAAGGAATAGTGGTTATCATGATGGCATTAATTCTTCTTTGGTTAAACATGTAAGAATCTATAACGATCAACCATCTAATAGTAAAGTTTCCCTTCAATAGTCTAATTAGCTAATGTCTTCCAATCAATTTAGGGTTGGGACTTATGGAAAGAAGGCAGAGCCATGGAGGTCGTAGATCCATCAATCAAATGTGAGACATGCCTTGAACATGAAGTTGTAAAATGCATCCAAATTGGATTGTTATGTGTACAAGAGAATGCATCAGATAGGCCAACTATGCAAGAAGTTGTTTCCATGTTGGAGAATGGCTCAACTCTTCATCCTCCCAAACCACCAGCATTTGTTTTCAAGAAAACTACTTCAGATCAATCAAATCAAGCTACTGTGATTGAAGAATTTACTTATTCAAATGAGATGAGTACTACTATCATTGAAGCTCGCTAAAGGCCACAACCCTCAAAAGTGTACATGATATAAAAATGTTGTTTTTATAGTGATGCCACTTGTGAGGTGAATGTGTAACATGCATTTCTAATTTAGAATACTGATTAAATAAGTTTAGTTGGGTCAAAAAAAATGTAAGCAAAATCTATGATATATGTACATTCATGATGTGGCCATAGCATATATAATTTAATTATGTGTTAAAACTACTATAGATTCTTGAATATTTAATGCTCAATATCTTGAATACTTCACAAATATTTTACAGTTATTAGAAACAACCGTGAAATATACTTTACTTTTTTTTTTCACAGTTCTTAAAATAAACCGTGAAATATCTTCATAAATATTTTGTGGTTGTGACATATAACGGTAAAATATAAATTTTTTTTTTTGGAATTGGGGACCTAATGGTCCAAGGCAGGGTCGAACCCTGATACAAAGGCTGGATAAGCCAGCGTCATACCACTGCACTACTTGAGTGCTTGGTGGTAAAATATAATTTTAATTTCCTTGTTAAAGCTCGTGTCTCTAGTTCCCCTAAACTGGGAGCCCTAGGTTCTCTCATTTTGAGAGCCACGTTGCTCGCGGCCGATGGTGTGTCATCGATAGTTCTTTCTTTGTCAACCGTTGTGTGAGAGTCGAACGCTAGTCAGAGTGAGAGCGATGAAAGAAAAAGTAAGGATTTTGCTGCGGCGATGTAGAGTACATGGAGTAGAGGAGTGGGGAATCAGGGCTGGAATGAAGATGGTGCAGTGGCTCACATACAGGAAGTGTCTCAGCCCCAATATTGTCTCTGGTGCCTCTAATGACTCTTTGCGGAAGTAGTCTTATTTTCCCCCCTCAAAACTCAGAAACACTTGAGTTTGAGGCCTCTAATGTGCCTCTCTAATGTTTTTTGTGATGCCCAAATCTTCCAAAAGTCTTTTTCTTGTTTCTTGTAATCATTAGATTCTCCATAAAATAAGTGACATTTTGATATCTTATGAGCATAAAATGGTGAATCTTTGAATGTTTTATAATTTTTCAAAATAAAATACTCTAAAATTGTGCAATAATTATTTAAAAATTCAAAATTTCACCATTTTTTTCAATAAAATAACAAAATATCACTTTATGTAGAATTAACGATCAAAAGAACTTAGAACAAAACACTAGAGAAGTTGTGAAATATTAAGGAGCATTAGAGAGCATATATGAGAAGGCACGTTAGAGGCCCCTAGCTCCAAATTTCAAGCAATTAGTTTGGTGTTTCTTTTCATCGCTGACGCTTTGATTTCGAAAATAACTGGGGTTTATATCTTAAAAATCTAGTTGGCCTTTTATTGTGCACTGCCTTGAAGACAAGCGATTCGATTTGCCAGTGAACCGTCCATGCTTTTTTTTATGGTGTTAGCTCATTCGGATTCTCGCATCAGAAACTGTCTCAGTCCTATCAAACCAGCCAGCTAGCTTCGTGATTCTCGTAATCTCTTCTTTTAGGAATACTGTTCTGTTTTTTTTTTCTTTCTTTTTCTTTTACATCGAAACTCTGCACTGGCTCATTGGCTCTTGGTAACGCTCAACTCTGCAGGTCATTTCAGTTTCGGGCTTTTATTGTGTACAGTTTACCTTTTATCTGTCTTGAGACTACCTGTTTTTAAAACTGGGCGATCGATCTATGTGTGTATTGTTCTTCAGATTGCTGTAAGGTTTAGTGAAACAGTTGAAAGCAAAAACCAATGGCTCCGGCTACTAACTGGCTATCATTTTCCTTTACCTCAATTTCTATTTCTGACAGTTCAATTTATAGCTTAACTATCAGTACGAAAGATTTTATTTTTTGTTGTCGACATCTGATTTTTTAAGATCTCTCTTGAAATTGCTCAGACCTATATTTTTTCCTTTGCATAATCTTCAGAGGAAGAATGGTACCTAATTGTCGGACATGAAGCAGCTGTATTATGTATTTCTCTTCATATTTCCCATCCTTCCCTCCTTCCCTGAATGATATGGATCATATTTTTGTTCTGCAGAGGCTCATTTATGTGTGTGGATTCATTTGTGATTTTTCTATCATTTGATATTCCTGTTCTTATAATTCGCATGGTGAATACATCTGTTTATGTTGGAGTCTCTTGCTCACGCAGTCCAGCATGATGTGAAGGACTTGTTCCTTGACCTTGCTGTGGGCCGTGCATCTGACATATGCTGCCGTTCGTCTTCCAAACAGAAAGCACTTGTACGTTTATTTACTGCTTAAGAATTCACCTCCTAGTATGTTTCCACACATGCATGTATGGCTAATGTGACAGTTTCTTTTAGTTTTAAGTATTGTGACCATGTTCTATATATTAATTCAGGTCACAAGGCTGGTGAAGACTAAAACTGGTAGTACAACTCTTGCAATTGGCGATGGGACAAATGATGTTGGAATGCTCCAAGAAGCAGACATTGGAATTGGCATAAGCGGTGTTGAGGGAATGCATGTAATTTTTATGTACTGCTACATACTTCAACAGATTGCAATTTATTTGGCTGTAACACGCTTCTCCCTTTCATTCACTTCCGATTTTTCTCTCATTTTTATTCTCAAATACCACCATGTCCATAACTGGCTGCATTAAGAATGTTTTTACAAGATTTGTCCATGCTTAATGTTTACATATTTGTATTTTCACATAATTGAAATGTTATTGTCAGGAATAACTTTACACTACAACTTCTATGTGAACAAATTTTGTTGCTTTACTGAGGTAAATTACTATCTGCCTATTTACTCAAATGGGGTTTCTACTATAGATTTGCACATTTAAAACACTTAATACATAACGGTTACATATAATAAGCGTCATGCATGTCGAGGAGGAAGTCAAGCAAGGATATATAACACTTAAAAGTAACGATTAATTATGTGCATCATCATGTATTGCAAGACAGAATTTGTGAAAACACAAAAATAATGGTTATAGTTAATAACTGTAATTTATTTAGTGACGAAAATGACGGCTTTTTTGAAATAACTGTCATGTCACACAAATGATTCGTCTTCCAACCTTACATCAGCAAAAAGACAAACATAACGATTATATCTATCAACCGTAAAGTATGAACAACAAAACCAACATTTCATAATAATCAACCGTCTTGTAAAGAACGAATATAAAAAACACCTTTTCAAAACCTTGTTTGGCCTGACACCAAGTACTGTTAGCTCACAAAGTTTTGATGATAACAAGATTTGAAAGTATTTGAGGTTTTGAATTAGTGTTATGTAACTGCATCACTATGTACTCGAGTATGAGCATATGTGCACTCGAGTATATTTAGTTTAACCTCTTTGTCTAAGTGTTTCAGGAAATGCTACTTGAATATGATCAAGTGGTACTCGAGTGAGGATTGATATATCAGCTGCCACAGACATTTTCTGATGCAGTACTCGAGTATCTCGAGTATGGATCATGGCTTACTCAAGTATGCTACTCAAGTATGAATTCTTGGTTACTCGAGTACATGGCTTCATTGCTCATATTCTTCTAATATTAGAACGTTACTTGAGTATGAGGTAAGTGGTACTCGAGTAGGGTACTCAAGTACAGGTAAGGGCTTACCCGAGTATGATTATGTTGTGTGTTATTTGCTCTCGGGTAAAGGCTTACTCGAGTAAACATTCTTTAGTACTCGAGTAAGGTACTCAAGTAAAGTCTCCGATATGAATGTGCTGCCACGTTACTCGAGTATGAGATATAGCTTATTCGAGTAGGGTACTCGAGTAAGAGGGGAATGCTACTCGAGTAAAGACAAACAATGAACTTCAATAAAACCATTTATATAAGGTTACTCGAGTAAGATATAAGGGCTACTCGAGCATGGGTCCTCGACATTTTGAAAATCTTTGCTGTAACTCTAATCTCTTTCTTACACTACAAAAAAAGGGTCATTTGTAGCGGTTAAAATCACACATTTGTAGCGGTTTTTGCCACTACTAACGAAATTTGTCGCGGTTACAAAAACCGCTACTAAAACCACCAAAACAAACAAATTTGTAGCAGTTAAAATAACCCGCTACTACATTGACATAAACTGCTACTATAACTGTAGCGGTTCGAATTGACCGCCACTATATAAGGTTGTGCTGACTACTTATGTTCACATTAGTTGAGGTAAACGAACCGCTACAAAATGAATTTAATAATTTTGTTGCGGTTACATAACCGTTACTAAACATTTCAAAATATTTTGTAGCGGTCAGGGAACCGCTACTAACTTGTCCAAATTTTTGACAAAAATTTTGCCGCCAGAATATTTGTAGCAGTGGATAACCGCTACAAATAATTCCCGCCATTTTTTTATTAAAAAAAATTCCCACCATTTTCTCATTTTTATATTTGTAGCGGTTTATAAACCGCTACCTAAACCGTTACAAAATATTAACGTCATTTGTTTGAAAAGTAGTTTTGGCGCATGCGTTGGTATTTTGATATTTGTAGTGGTTGCATAACCGCTACAAATGGATGAAATTGAAAAACAAAATTAACAATTCTTTTATAATATTAATCATTTATATTTTTACTGAAAATAAATGATATTAAAATATGATATTCGATTGTATAAGGTTACTATATATGTTTAAAACAATGAGAATATGTAAGTATAATAACAACAATTTATGGGTTAATTAAAATAAAATTAATTATAAAACAAAACTATGGGAAAGTGGATCGAATAATATGTATGTGAAAGTAGAAAGAAAGTTGAAAATTGACAAAATGCACCTGTAAAATAACAGAAGTTAATATCAACAGGGTAGAAGAAAAAACAAATATTTCGATAATCACTAGATTTGATCCGGCACTTACCCCATTCAAACACTTAACCTCGTTGAGAAAATGTAAAAATATGAGAGAAGACAAAGAGAAAACATGTGTAGAAAACAAAACTAAAGCATATTAAATGTGGTTTGGTGGGGGTATTTATTTTGATATCTGTACATCACTTTGTAGCTGTTGGGGTGTCGGTTTTTGTAGCAGTTTTTTTGAGATTTTGTAGCGGTTGGAAATTTGTAGTGGTTTCTTTGTATTTTGTAACGGTTATAAACCACAACAAAAACTATTGTGGGTTTTTTTAAAAAAATAAAAAATAAAATGAAGAGTAGGGATAATTTTTTTCTCTTAATTTTCGTCATCATTCCTACAAAGAAAGTTTGTATAAAAAAGTTACGTGTGAGTTGAATATGTAATAACACATATAAAACTTTAGTTAAATGCTATTATTATATTTCATATTGTGTATATTAAAAAATGTACCGAACTATAGGTAAAGTGTCATCGTCATCTTGGAAAAAGATTTCAAAACTGGCGGGCTGGAGCGGCTCACAATCGTAGGCGACGTTCTCACCATCGCCCATGTCGTAAAGGTCCCGAGGCTTTAAGTGAACCACCATATTCCAATCCCTGTGCCTCTCATTGGCGACATAATAAACCTGATGGGCCTCTGAGGCAAGAATATACAACTCGTCATCTTCAGACTGACCAATGTGAATAGGCCGGGAGAAATTCACTGATGTGATACCTAAGTCGTCATTCGTGAGTCTCTGGGACGTTGTCGTATTCGCCCACAAACACTTACCTGCACAACATTCTCAAATGCCTTGTCCTTGTTCTCCTTCGGGATCCTTTTCCAATTGCGGAAAAAGATCGGGAACCATGCCCAATTCCCACCAAATTCTGACAAGAATCGGTTCAACAAGTGACCACCGATGTCGATCGGCTAGTCCGTGTCCATGTTCTAGGGGACTACCACACGGTACCCCTCCAGTTGAGTGAGCGTGGGAACATCCAGCGTCCTCCTACTGATGTTCCCATGTGGATCTGCACAATTATAACAAAATTGTTGTATTGCATTTAAATAAATTTTCATTACACGTCAGGAATTTAAATTTTATTTTTTGTCAATAAACTACTTATACTTACCTTCAACATCCACCACAAATCCAGTGGAATGAGAAGACGACGTTCAGGGGTTCCCATGGTCCCGCTCGTTCTCCTGGTCGAGAAACCGCTCCGCTTCTGCTATGGGAATGTCAAACTGGATCTCCTCATCTTCTTCATTTATGATGTAGTCAAACGACAGACTTGCGCCTCGATTTCCCCCTACGTTCTCTAGGGTCTTTGGGTTTGGGATTGGGTCATTTGCAAAGAGCTCATCAAACTCACTCCCCCTTTGAGGGGGCTCAAGGGGGATATTTTGAGGCCCACGCCCTCTCCTATGGCCCCCTCTACTACTACCACCCTTGATAGGCCTTTTCGGGGGTTCAACAGCTTTCCCTTTTCCCTTGTCTTGAGAAACCATGATGTTGAAAGGTAAAAAGTAAAAACTCACGCACGTGAATTTCAAAAGTGAGAGGAATAGTATAAAAACCGCTACACTTAGTAGTGGTTTATCCAACTAACTGTTACAAAGTTAATCATTTTGTCACAATTTGACTAAAACCGGGACCACAACCATGACAATTATTCCTCGTTCTTCGTGAACATTGTAGTGGTCATATAACCACTACAAAATGAATGACCTTTGCAATTCTGTAGCGGTTATCGAGGTGAACCGCTACAAAATGATTGTCCTATCAAATTCTATAACGATTTCTTTTAGAACCGCTACAAATTTAATAATTTTTTTTTAAAAAATCCAAACTAATTAGTTTATGAGTCAAACTAATTAGTTTGGCTTTTTTGTTTATTTCAATAAAAACACTCTCAATTAATTTGATTATTTTCTTTAATTTCCCTAAAAGAGTTGAGGTTAAAAAATTAGGAATAATAAGTTTACTGAAGATTCAGATTCAGTATAGCCACCGATCTCCCAAAAAAAACAAATTCACTGACTCATTTTGATCAGAGATATTTCCCAAAGAGAATGGTGGCTATATTGGACCCTGAAAGAGGAACCAAATACCCAAGAGGGGGGGTTGAATTGGGTATTTTAAAAATTCTTGCAAGTAACTCTGTTTTCTAATAGTGAAAACAGGGTAAAACAGAGTAGAAGGAGAATAGCAAGACAAGAGAAGATTTATACTGGTTCGGTCTTAACCTCTTGATCTACGTCCAGTCCCCAGCCTCAATGGGATTTCCACTATATCAAAGATTACACACTCTGTACTTAAGAAGTGATTCTCTAACTAGAACTCACTCCCCCTTACAAGTTGTAATCAATGATCCCAAATCACCAGGTCCCCTGACTTGTGATTCCTTACAATAAATGAATATTCAGAAGTACAACTCTCTCAAAGAGCATATATAAATGAACACTGAAGCTCTTGTATCAAAGGATACTATACAGATGAAAACTGAAAGAATTGAATGAAACTTAATGAAATTCGCTCTCACTTGTGTATCTTGGAAAGACTTGAATGCTCTTCTATTTATACTCAGAGATCAATAAATGACCGTTGCTTTCCAAATAGATCCGTTGGAGAGGTTGTCCAAGTGTTCGAAAGTGGTTTAGGGACCTTCTCTCTCTTGATTACTCTTAATCCAGCTGACTGGATGATCAGTGTTGACTCTCTGCAAATTAAGATGACTGTCTGGATTGGAAGGCAAACTTGGACATCTCATGAAATAGCCAATGTCCAACATTGTGAGGCTGTTTGTCTAAGATAGAGGCAAATATCGGGAAGTCTTTCTTAGCAAAGTGGGTGAAGTTTCCTCCTTTCTGCAGCAGATCTCGAGTGTATATGTACCATATTGCTCTATTCCGTGGAGGCATTGCAGCAGGTGTGAAGTTCAAAATTTCTAAACCTTCAGGAACAGGTTCATTGGGTCTAAGCAATTCAAAAATAGTTTGCTGGTCGTAGTGGTAAGTCTCAGGCGTTGGGGGTTTGGTGATTTGCAAAATTGAATTTAGATAGGCAGGTGTAATAATGATTTTCTGACCCCTTACTTTTGTGATTATCCTCTCTTCCACTAAGTTCCCTTCCGAATCTAAAACATTATCAGATTTCATGTGAAAATAAAAGATTTTCACAAGTTTTGGACTGTATGGAGCTCTTATGGAAATCAGTGTTTCAAATTGTTTTAGCCAAGGACTCAAGTCAATACTGCACTCATCCTTAATCTGGGCTAAATCAACTGACACAATTGGGCAGAAAACTCTCTTTTCGTCAAATTTCTTTTTGAATAAGGTTCCCTCATCAGCAGTCATTCTACATAGCTCTTCACAAAAGCCAGTAGGACACCTCTTGTGATTACAAATCTCATACAAGGCTGGTAAAGTTTGTGATACCTGAGGAGCACCTTGCTCCTGTTGTTGAGACTTAGCCTGAGTCTGGGTGCTGGCTTGACCGGCAGTAGGAACTGAATGTACGCCCGTTGACCTTTTCTTCTTAAATGGCTGCTTCTCCCTTAACGGCATAGCTGGCTGAGAGGCTTTGCCTTTTCCCTGAGGTGCGGGCTCTAGTTCATGCCTCTTCTTGGTTCTCCCTTCGCTGATCATGATTCCTTTAGGTCTGGGAGGAAGAGTCTCAACATTTTCCCCTTGAACACCCTTGATGGATTTGTCAATTCCATCGCGTAGACGGGATGATCGCACCCGCGTTCGGGCAGGGCGATCAGAAGGGGCTTGAGAAGATGATTGGGAAGGGTTAAGGTTAGTTTCCTTGGAGGATGGTTGCTTGGGAGACATTTTCGGAGAAATGGGTGAGAGGAAGAAGAAGAGTTTTTAGGGCAAACCGGAGGTGTGAGTGAAGTGAAGAGGAGAGTTTGCGTTTCAGTATATATAGAATACGCGATGGGCTCGAGTTCACACTTGTGGGCTCGAGTTCATCATAAAATTTACTTACCTGGACTTCAAGAATGTATCTGAGAACTCTTGAACTTCTCCCGTGAACCTGAAGTTCATGCTTAAAGGCTCAAGTTTAGATTGATCTTCGAACTTGATAGCTCTCTGTGCCTCATGAACTCGAGTTCATTACTTGTAGGCTCGAGTTCTCTCTGTTGTTCAGCTCAAGCTTGCTCTCTGCCTGAAATGAACTTGAGGTTCATCACTTATGGGCTCGAGTTCATTCATCATTTGATCTTCATTTTTCCTTCTGCCTTTCTCGAGCTCGAGTTCATAAGTTGCCGGCTCGAGTTTGCTCATCATCAAAATTTTCACTTCTTCTCTGTCTCTTTTGAGCTCGAGTTCACAAGAAATAGACTCGAGTTTGTCCCCTTTTTCATCCAATTTCAGACTTAAGCATCCTGCATAAAACACATCTAGACACTCCGATGCTTAAGTTAGTATCAATCAATCATCAAAACCTAGACTAATATTGGTTAAGAATAAACTTACAACTCATTGGGATTTACCATTCCCAATTCTCTTCTAATGAAAGTAAATTGCTCTTTGGCTAATGGCTTTGTGAAGATGTCAGCAAGTTGGAGATGAGTTGGGATGAACATCACTTTGACATCTCTCTTTTGAACATGATCCCTTATGAAGTGGTGTCGCACATCAATATGCTTGGTTCTTGTGTGTTGAACTAGATTCTTGGCCAAGCTTATTGTGCTAGTATTGTCACATAGGATTGGGATCTCCTACAAGCTTACTCTCGAATCAGCTAATTGTTGTTTGAGCCACAACACTTGAGCACAACAACTTGATGCAGCCACATATTCAGCTTCGGTTGATGACACAGCGACATTGGTTTGCTTCTTGCTGAACCAAGACACAAGTGAGTTTCCAAAGAATTCGCATTGGCCACTTGTGCTCTTTCTATCAGTCTTGTAGCCGGCATGATCCGAATCTGAGTATGCCACCAAGTGCTCAGATTGACCCTTAGGGAACCACAATCCCAGAGTCTTGGTGTCTGCGAGATATCTAAAAATCCTCTTCACATGTTCAGCATGTGATTCCTTTGGAGCAGATTGAAATCTTGCGCACATTCCCACACTGAACTGAATGTCAGGCCGACTTGCAGTTAGATAGAGCAATGATCCAGTCATCCCTCTATACTTAGTGATATTGAAGTCTTTGCCTTCTTCATCAGCATCCAATGAGGTAGTGGTACTCATAGGAGTGTCAGCTTCTTTGCATTGGTCCATCCCAAACTTCTTCAGTAGATCATTGAGATACTTGGTTTGGGAGATGAAGATTCCATTTTTTCTTTGTTTGATTTGCAAACCAAGAAAGTAGTTCAATTCTCCCATCATTGACATCTCAAATTCACCCTACATAATCTTTGAAAACTCTTCACACAAAGCATCATTAGTAGCACCAAAGATTATATCATCAATATAAATTTGAACAATCAAAATTTCATTTAATTTATTTCTTTTGATGAATAATGTTGTGTCAGCCTTCCCTCTGATAAATCCTTAATCAAGGAGAAATTGACTCAATCTTTCATACCAAGCTCTAGGAGCTTGCTTGAGTCTATATAATGCCTTTTTGAGTTTAAAAACATGATCAGGGTACTTTTCATCTTCAAAACCTGGAGGTTGTTCCACATAAACCTCCTCTTGAATAAAACCATTCAAAAATGCACTTTTAACATCCATTTGAAAAAGCTTAAAACCTTTAACACATGCAAAGGCTAGAAGAACCCTTATAGCTTCCAATCTAGCTACTGGAGCATGAGTTTCTTCATAGTATATGCCTTCTTCTTGATTGTACCCTTTTGCAACCAATCTTGCCTTATTTCAGACAATGATTGCAGATTCATCATGTTTGTTGTTAAAAACCCATTTAGTCCCAATAACCAGATGGTCCTTGGATCTGGGTACTAAATCCCAAACTTGATTTCTGTCAAATTGATGTAACTCCTCTTGCATAGCTATCACCCAATCATTGTCTGAAAGGGCTTCATCTATTTTAGAGGGTTCTATGTGAGAAATGAATGCAGAAAATGTAACTTCATTTAAAGTACTATTTCTAGTTCTTACTCCTTGATTCACATCGCCTATAACTTGGTCTAAAGGATGATTTCTTAAAAATTTCCAAGCTCTAGGCTGAGACTGATCTGGGTTTTCTAAATTGTTTTCAGGATCAGCTTTAAAAATGTTTTCAGAATTTTCAGTAGATGAAGGAGTAGCTTTCGAAAAGAATTGATTTTTGAAAACATTTTCTTCCTCATCGTTCAAGGATCTATTAGTATTTTCTTCACTGAACACAACATGAATAGATTCTTCAACAACTTTAGTTCTAGTATTGAAAACTCTATATGCTTTGCTCCTATTTGAATAACCAAGAAATATTCCTACATCTGCCTTTTTAGAATCAAATTTACTCAGATTTTCTTTACCATTGTTGTGCACATAGCACTTGCATCCGAAGATATGTAGATGGCTTAGATTGGGCTTTCTTCCTTTGTAAAGCTCATATGGAGTCTTGTTCAGCTTCTTCCTCATATATGCTCGGTTTGAGATGTAACAAGCGGTGCTCATAGCATCAGCCCAGAACACTTGAGAAGTGTTGTTCTCATTCAGCATTGACCTTGCCATCTCGGTGAGGACTCGATTTTTCCTTTCCACAACACCATTTTGTTGTGGTGTTCTTGGAGCTGAGAAGTTGTGATCTATCCCCATGCTATCACAATACTCAACAAAAGCATTGTTTCGAATTCTCCACCATGATCAGTTCTAATGCCTGAAATAGAAAACCCTTTCTCGTTCTGGACTTTTTTGGCAAACACAACAAACTGATCAAATGTTTCATCTTTTGAAGTTAAGAAAATAGCCAACAAAATCTTCAGAAGTCGTCTACAATAACCAATGTGTACAAATTGCCACCAAGGCTCCTCACCCTTGCTGGACCCACAAGATCCATATGAAGCAATTGTAGTGGTCTATTAGTAGAGATTTCATTTTTAGCTTTGAAAGATGATTTAGTTTTCTTTCCCTTTTGACATGCTTCACAAATCAAATCATTTTTGAAATTAAGTTTGGGAATGCCAATTACTAAATCCTTTTTAAGCAACTTACACTACTACAAAAAGTGGAAATTACTACCTTAAAAGACATCCCTATTAAGAAACAGAAAGTAAAAAAAGGAGGTAGTGGCATTCTTGTAATTATTTGGAAGGAAGTTGACCCTTCAACTTCCTAAATTATAGATTAGGACTTCTTAAATGGATTTTTGGTGTCCTAATATTTTTTCAGGGCGCCTAATATCTGCGCACCATAGCAAATATGATAATTTTTTGTTTGGCGCCATGGGATTTAATTATTTTGGCGTTCTATATTTGTTCCAGGACGCCTAAAAAAAAGCGGGAAAGATGTAAGAATTTTTTGTTTGGCGCCGTTGATGTTTTTTATCATATATGAAATTAAAAATATTGTTTATATTTTTTATCAAAAGCCAGAATATTGGCGCCCTGATTAGTAATTAGGACGCCAATTTTTTAATATAGGCGTCCTGTTTGTTAATCAGGGCGCCAATATTAAAATATAGGCGTCCTGATTAGCAATCAGGGCGCCAATATTAAAAATATTGGCGCCCTTAAGCCTAATCAGGACGCCAATTTGAAAAAAGGGCGTCCTGATTATCAATCAGGGCGTCAAATATGGGATATAGGCGTTCTGAAAGATAAATCAGGACGCCCATATTCCTAAAAACACAGCGTTTCAATTAAGTTGCAGCCCTAGAAATTAAAGAGAACGCATACGTGAGCCCCCCTTTTTACTTTTTCCCTTCCATTCTTTCCTCTCAACAAGCCCGTGGCTGCCGTCTTACCTTGTTCCTTCCATCTTTCATGACCTCCGTGACCTCGTTGTCCTTCGCCACTCACCTCTGTGACTCAGTCGGCCATACCCCGTCGGCCATACTCATCGGCACGACCCAGAAGCTCGGACCTAGAATTCCTATTTTGCTTTGTTTAATAAATTCTTAGTGTCGTTGCTCCGTCAGCCATACTTCGTTGGCCATTCTCTGTTGGCCATACTCTATCGGCACGACCCAGAAGATCGGACCCAGAGTTCAAGACTGCATAGGTTAGTTTGTGTTTTGGGATTCTTTTTAGTTGAATGATATGTTGTGTTTCATCAATCGGTTGGCCAAAAAATGAACCAGCTAGCTCTCATGGTTTGTTTGTGCGCTTTGGGCGTACACATACACTCTATATATTTGTAGTTTATATATGATGATTGAATTTTGACTTCATGTACGTGAAATTAAACTGAATATGTAACCACTAACCATTAGCTACTCTATAAAAGTATTATACCAATTCACAATCATATATATTAGCTAGGTTTTAATTTGGTTACTCTATAATAAATAAAACTGTTTTCATGAAAATGTGGCATTCTTGGGTTCTATTTGCCGTCTAAATTAAATGTACACTGGAATTGTACCGAACCCTTTGTCAGGCCATTGTTCTCTTGTTTTGTTCTCTAAAAAGTCATGGAGTAAGACATCGATTTCTCAATAAGATCAACTCTTTTGATTATATGATGGACTCCTCTGAAAAAACATTGGCACGCGTGTAAACGAGGTGCTCTACCTAACTGAGCTATAGCCCTTGTACTTTTTTTATACATATTTTATCATATTATGTAGAAAATTTATTGTCAAGATGAATATTACATGAGTCATGAAAATGCAGCCAAATAGGATCGAAGGAGCATTACTTATCTTTTTTTAGTTGTAGCATATAGTCTAATGTGAGACCTATAAATTACTACTATATGAAGACACTCATGTCTTGAAATTTTAATTATTGAGAGAATGGATTGAAAAAATTACATCATTTACATCAGGAATACCTTTCGCATTTGCACCATTGCTTTGTTGTTGAGCTTTCTTTGGGGGATATACCTTAGAGACCGGTTCTTATAATGTTGCTCATTTTTCATTTTGGTTTAATTTATGTAGTTGGAAAGGCATTTGCAATTGCCACTGCAATTGTATTCGGTGCACCTACATTGTTTTTGAAACTGGACTGATTGGCAATCTACTGAAAAAGGGTAGGTATTTGTAACCATGTTCCTTTTGTCATACAATTATTCCCTCTCCCATATGTTAGTTTGAATAATTCTAATGTTCTCTTTATTGTTGTTGTCTTTAGGTTGACTAGAGCAAATAAATTTCAAGCATCAGAATTTAAAGTTGAGGTAAGTAAAGTTAATTATTGTTGTTTTTTTGTTGATGTGCATTGAACTAGGTCAACTTTGTTGTATGAATAAAGATGATTAGAAGTCCATAATTTAATAGTTTATGACTTGGACAATTTAGCTATATTTTTATACTTTATATATTGATGAAACTATTGGATTTAATAGCTGATATTGATCTGAATTGGCTTAGTTAGTAAGCCTTCTTGATTGAAGTTGAAATTGTTTGTTGTTGAAATTTTGGGATGTATTACTTTTAAGGGGAAATGCTGCCGAAATTTTAGTTCAAGATCGACAAAAAAGCATGTCGTTCTTTAAATTGTTATAAACTTGTATTGTGGGAAATGTCGTAGGTGGTATCAAAATGGGGCATAGTTGGATGGATGTTTTGAGAACTAGTGAAGAATATGAGAATGGGGTGGAAGAGTTTATTGAATTTGCTAGAAGGAATGTGGCTACAAAAAATGGGATGTATTATTGTCCATGTGTTAATTGCTTAAATGGGGTTCGACGGGATATTCCTACTATAAGGGATCACCTAATTTGTGATGGAATAAACCTTTGATACACAACGTGGATATGGCATGGTGAGGAGGAAAGTACCAGTGCGTCCCACAAAAATGAAGTTGAGGTAGATGACGATGGAATGGAGAGAATGATTCATGATGTTGAGGTCGAATCTTTTGCACAACCGCATGAATATGATAGTGTGCGGAGTGATGCAGAGACACCTTTGTTCCTTGGGTGTAATAAATATACATGGTTGTCTGGGACCTTACATTTGGTCAACTTAAAGGCAACTTATGGGTGGACCGATAGTAGTTTCACGTCACTGCTTCAATTGTTGAAAGATATGTTGCCAGTCGATAATGTACTTCCAAATCGTATGTATGAGGCCAAGAAAATCTTGTCTTCGATGGGTATGGAGTATAAAAAGATACACAGTTGCCCTAATGACTGCATATTGTACAGAAATGAGTATGAAGGCCTGAGTAATTGTCCGAAGTGTAAAACTTCACGATACAAAGTGAAGAAAGGTGGTGGTTCTGGAGATGATGAGACAACAAAAATGCAACCTGTGAAAACATTGTGGTATCTTCCAATAATACCACGGTTTAAGTGTCTCTTTACTAGTGAAGTGACGGCAAAGCAGTTGAGATGGCATTTCGATGAGAGAATTTCCGATGGAAAATATCTTCGGCACCCGGCTGACTCTCTGCAATGGAAGAAAATAGACGAAATGTTCCCTCAATTTGGCAGTGAGCCAAGAAACCTTCATCTGGGGCTTTGTACAGATGGATTCAATCCGTATCGGACTCTTAGCAGCACCCATAGTGCATGGCCGGTTCTCCTTGTAATATACAACTTACCTCCATGGCTATGTATGAAACGCAAGTATGTGATGCTCTTTATGATGATTTCTGGACCAAAACAGCCCGGGAACAATATCGATGTGTACTTGGCGCCTTTGGTTGAGGATTTAAAGAAATTGTGGGAGGAAGGCGTAGATGTGTTTGATGTATATAAGAAGGAGCTCTTCAAGTTGCGTGCAATGATTTTTACCACGATCAACGACTTTCTTGCATATAGAAATTTGTCAGGGTACAGTGTGAAGGGGCATAAAGCATGTCCAATATGTGAAGTAGACATAGACTTCCATCAACTAAAGCACGGAAAAAAAATGGTCTACCTCGGTCATAGGAGGTTTCTTGATCGGTTCCACCCATATCGTAAGTTAAGAAAATGTTTTAACGGCTTACCGGAGCATAGAATGGCTCTAAAGGCATTAACTGGAGAGGATGTTTATAGTCGGGTGAAACATATCAATGTCATATTGGGTAAGGAGCGAAAGATTGTGGGTGAGAAGAATATATGGAAGAAGAGATCAATTTTCTTTGATCTTCCATATTAGCGTAATCTTGATGTGAGACACAGTCTTGATGTGATGCATGTGGAGAAAAACGTTTGTGATAGCCTTGTCAGTACTCTTTTGCACATACCAAGAAAGACTAAGGATGGAATTAGTGCGAGACTAGACATGGTTGATATAGGAATAAGAAAACGGTTACATCCACAAGTAAAAGAAGATGGTAAGAAGGCATACCTGGAGCCAGCAGTTCATACACTATCAAAAGTGGAGAAAAAAAGTTTGTGTGGGTGTTTATATGACATTAAGGTTCCACAGGGATATTCTTCTAATTTGAGAAGGTGTGTTTCAATGGACGATCTGAAGTTAGTGGGAATGAAGTCCCATGATTATCATGTGCTGATGCAACAACTATTGCCTGTAGCTATTAGGGGCATTATGAAAGATGAAGTGCGAACCATTATAACGAAATTGTGTATTTTCTTTAATGGTATCTGTAACAAAGTCGTTGATATTGAAAAGTTGGATGAATTCGAAAATGAGGGTTATATTATTTTGTCCCAACTAGAGATGTTTTTTCCTCCTGCCTTTTTTGATATAATGGTGCATCTAATAGTGCACTTGGTAAGGGAGGTAAGGCTCTGCGGTCCAGTTTACCTAAGGTGGATGTACCCTTTCGAGCGATACATGAAGATCTTAAAAGGGTATTCTAAAAATCCTTATTGACCGGAAGCCTCAATTGTTGAGAGATATGTAGTTGAAGAGGCTATGGACTTTTGCAAAGAATATCTACCAGGGACGATGATACGATCTCAGCATGACGAGGAGATAACCGAGGGAACTCGAGGAATCAAACTGAAGAATAAGCCTCGTGAAGAGGTGTTGCAAGCACACCTGTACATCTTGAATAATATGGAAGAAGTTCAACCATACATTGATGAACACAGAAAGAGTTTGAAGAATAAGAATCTAAGGAAGAATGACATGCAAATAGCTCATGAACAAAAGAAGACGTTCATAAAGTGGTTCGAGGAGAAGGTATCGCGTGAGACCGAAGTGTCGAATACAATCGAGTGGTTGGCCTGGGGGCCTTCTTTTCAGGTCATCACTTGGCAAGGTTATGAAATAAACGGGTATACCTTCTACACAAAAGACCAAGATGACATAAGTTATGCGCAAAATAGTGGGGTGATGGTTGAAGCTGAATCCATGCACTTTGCGAGTTTGAAAGACAAAAACTCGGTATTAGCATCAATGGCTTATTATGGAGTTATTGAAGAAATATGGGAGATGAGCTACAACAAGTTCAAAGTTGCTCTATTGAAATGTAAGTGGGTTAGCAATAATGCTGTTGTAATAGATCCACAATTTGGAATTGTCTCAGTTGATCTTGAAAGAGTTGGTCATAGAGATGAGCCATTCATTCTAGCAAGCCAGGCGAAACAAGTGTTTTATGTTACAGACCCGGCAAATAAAAAAATGTCCATTGTACTTCAAAGTAAAAAAAAGAAGTATGGTGAAGAATCCTTCGACCTTAACGATACACCCCCTTTCACAACAAATCCCCCTACAACACATGAAGTGGAATTGGTAGATGACGATGAAGATGTTGCAAGAAAAGATCATTGTGAAGGAATATGGGAAACCATATAAAGATCTTAACTTATGAAATAGTAATATGTTATTTTTGTGGTGGTTTAACATTTTTTTCATTTTATTAATCTGTTTACTATTTAATAACCTATCTAACATTGATTTGTCCTTCATGAACAGGATCATGTCTAGCTCTAGCTCTAGCTCTGATGAGTCAGGAGGTGAGAGAGGTGACAAGCCCGTTGTGAGAAGGGGTAGAGGTTGCACACAGATGGCAACACTAGTGGCCCGTCATGAAAGCCAAAAAAAGAGGCTACATGTGGAATTTGATGACAAGTTGAATCCAATTGGCCCGGAGGAGGACAATTTCATTAGCTATGTAGGCTATCTGGCTCAGAGCAAAGTTCGCATTGTCATCTCTACTTGGAAGTTCGTTCCGCCGAAGACAAAGCAGTTGATTTGGGCACAACTTTTGGTTTGTCACTTTCGATATATCTGCATTTGTATCATTTGACTTATTAATTGAAATTTAATTATCTTTCCTTTTACCTTGCAGCAAACGTACGACGTCCCTAACACTAAGCAGATGGAAAAGCATTGGATGGGGGAAGTCCGTATACGTTGGAAAGACTTCAAGAATAAGCTGACTAAAAAGTTTATTCGAGGTCCAAGGAGGAACGAGGATCCATGCCAGAAATATCCATATATTTCTCTCGAGGACTGGAAGGAGTTTGTGGCGTCGCGGCAAAATACACAATTTATTGTAAAATTTCTTTCATATCATTTCATTTCATTTCTTTTATTTGACAACTTAGGCTCAGTTTTATTTGATTTCGTGTCACAGGAAGTAAGTCAAGCCAATCAAGAGAGGCAAGCGGCCAATAAGTATCCGCAATGTTTGTCTCGTTGTGGGTACAGAAAGCTGGAACGAAGAATGATGGAGGAGCAGTTAGAGAGAATGAAGGAAGCTGCCGAATCTGATCCTTCCACTGTTGTCCAGCCCCCTGAACCTCCTGCTCGTCACAAGAAATGGAAAGCTGCGAGGATGAGGGGCGACACATACATAAATGCAGATGTTGCTGAGGTTGCCTCCAAGATTGTGAGTAGTTAAATTAGACAGTTTAAATACCCTCAGTTGTTCCATATTATAGGGTTTAATTGTTGTTTATGAAACATCTTATGATACAGGATGCACTTGAGGAGCAGAGTTCCCAAGGTTCATTTACGTCGGGTTCACGGATGGATATTTTGTCAATGGCGATTGGGAAGCCGGATTACCCTGACAACATTCGAGGGGAGCCTAGGGGGTTACTGCCGCAAAATATTTTGGACGGCGTTCACGGTTGTATGACGATAACAACCCTAGTCCTCAGCTTGTGGCAAAAATTCGGGCGGGATTGTTTGACAAAATAATGCAACAAGTTCGATCCAAAGTGAAAACTATGATGGATTCGAGGGACAATATGGAACATACAACTCGTGAATCCCCGGCCTTCCCCAGCAGTAAAGAGAGTTTTCACCCTTCGGATGTTGATCCAGGCGATGTTAGTTCTCAATGTGTTTTGATGATTAACAACAACTGTAAAACATGTTTTGAAATTTTCCAAGATCTTTAAAAATCATCTGATAGTTGCTTACCGCAGTATGGGTCTGCATACTGCAGAAAAGGGCCTTCCAGAAAGGAAATAATCCTTCAAGGTAAATCAATACTGCAGTATAGGTGTCTTTACCGCAGTATTGGACCTACAGAAGGTCATCAGATAAGTCAATACTGCAGTATAGGGTGACATACCGCAGTATTGGACTTCCAGAGAACAATCCAATTTTTGTAGTTAAGTCAATACTGCAGTATAGAATGCTATACCGCAATATTTAGACTTACAGAAGGCAAGCAAATTTTTGAAGTAAAGTCAATACTGCAGTATAGGATGACATACCGCAGTATTGGACTTCCAGAGAGCAACCGTGTTTTCAAAACAAGCCAATACCGCAGTATAGGTATGTATACTGCAGTATAGGGCCATCCAGAGAACAACCGTGTTTTCAAAACAAGCCAATACCGCAGTATAGGTATGTATACTGCAGTATAGGGCCATCCAGAGAGCAACTAAATTTCTAAGTCAAGGCAATACCGCAGTATAGGTATGTATACTGCAGTATAGGGCCAACCCGAGAGCAATCAAATTTTCTCACCCAAGTCAATACCACAGTATGTATTTGGATACTGCAGTATAGGCTCATACAGAAAGCTCTCAAATTTTATAATTATTGCATACTGCAGTATAGGTTTTCATACTGCAGTATTGGGCAATCACGGGGACTCTCAACTTTGACAAAAACTCGCATACTGCAGTATGTTAGTTGCTTACCGCAGTATAGAGGATATCTTTCAAAATCAATTCACGATGTTTTTGTCTCTGGAAGCTGCTTACCGCAGTATGATTTTGGATACTGCAGTATGGACACTTATGCACAGTGCCATACTACAGTATAGAGGAACTTACCGCGGTATACAACAGACAAAATTGGTTTTTGAATTACGTTAATTTGCAAATCATTATTGTTTGATCTTATTGCTTCCATAATTCGTTCAATCATATTCCTAGCTATGTTTAACAAGTTTGTTGAGTGAATTTCAGCAATCACAGATGAAGATCAATGAAGGTCAAAGCCATAAAGCAAAAAGTGTACAGTGCATTAAATGCACTTCTGCAAATCAACCTATTCTCAGCTAATCCATCTGAGCACGCCTTCTAAACGTTAAAGTATACTTACTACAACAAGTAAAGTTATCTCCAACGGGCAAATCTTCAGAGAGCCACATCAGACTTCATTAAGACTTGGATTAGCAGAAGTTTAGAGAGAGAAGATGACCAGAACCCAAGCTAATCACTTCCAACGGTTGGAATCATCCTACAACGGTCATTTAATGTTCTCTACCTATAAATAGAGAGCATTAACTTCTTCTCAAATATATATACAACTACTTAGAGCGAAAAATTTATTGAGTCATTTATTGTATCAAGCTTTCATCTGTATTGTATCATTTTGATACTTAGTACTTCAGTGTTTATTCTATCTACTCTTTGAGAGAGTTATCATCTTGTAAATCATTTACTGATTGTGATAACTACAAGTCAGGGGACTTGGTAGTTAGGGTGTATTGATTACAACTTGTAAGGGGGAGTGTGTTCTAGTGAGAGAACAGCTCTTAGTACAGAGTGTGTAATCAATATTTGATTATAGTGGATTGAAAATCCCAGGTGAGGCTTGGGGACTGGATGTAGGTCAGAGAAAGGACCGAACCAGTATAAATCTTGTGGTGCATTGCTTCTCTCCCTCTCTCCTTTGTTTTACCCTGTGTTCATTAGTCAAAAACAGAGTAGACTCTTTAATTTTATAAAGATACCCAATTCACCCCCCCTCTTGGGTATTTAGCTCCAATCTTCAGGCGAGCCTTCTCACATTCCACAGGGAGGACAACCGTGCACTCTCTATTTGGATCAGCCACACTGGCGTTTTGTTGCCGATGCTCTTATTTACATGGATCATACCACCCACCATAATATTGAAATTCCACAAGACCTACGTAGGGTGACTGTGACATGTGTCCGAGAGGGGGAAGAAGAAACACACATTCCGATTGAAGATGATGAGGTTCCTGATTTAGGCCAGGCCATAAATTCGTTCATCCTGTGGCCGAATCATCTTATTCAAATGGCAGGGGCGACACCTCCAATGGTAGGAAATACATTACTAGAACTTGCTTTTCATTGGTAACTCGCTCATAATATGTTTGTTTATGTTTTCATAGAATGAACAAGCTGCGGGCAATTTTCCACACTTAGCACTACTGCAAGACGTGTACAAGGACATCAGCTATCTCTCCTTCAAGATGCCACCGGGCATTGTCGGCACAAAAAAGACTTATGACTTCACCGTTGACAAAAAAGATCTTGCCGAATTTATGCGTATGGAGTGTTTAGATTTAGTCGTTCTTGAAGTTGCGATACTGTAAGTTTTTTCCCCCTTTAATTATTGCATTGACATTTTTTGTTTTCTATACTCAACAATGCTTATCATTTTATTTCGATCATAGTGTCTGCAATGACTTATGCGTCGAGAAAGGCCACTCGGGTTTGTATGGATTCTTAAGTCCAATAAGCACGACCCAGGCTCTCAATACGTTAACCCAAAGGACGCTTTATATTGGTGCTACAATTGCCTTGGAAGATGATCGTTGTTATCTAGCCCCAATACTTGAAGCGTACGTATTTTAGTTTTGTCTATTTAAGATTTTTAAGAATAAATTCCTTTCTTATCTTAATTAATATTAAAATGTATATGTTGTAGTGGTCATTGGACCCTGTGTGTTGTTTGTCCCTCGAAGAACACATGTTATTGGTTTGATCCCTTACGTAGTGGCAAGCCAAACGATGAAATCAAATCCATGTTCGCCAAGTAAGTCAATTTTCGTCTAAATCATTGATTCTTCATATGTAATGATTTGTTTTCATGTCTGTTAATTTCCGTTTTAATGATAGTGCATTAAGGGCGGCTAGATCGATTGCTGGAGCAGCAGAGCAGGGTGGACCAAAGTGGCATTTTCCGAGAGTAAGTAGTTTCAATTCAAGTTATGTCATTGACACAATGGTAGCTTTCGATATGCCTTTATTTGTTTTAACAATTTGCTTTTGATTTATTAGTGTCTGAAGCAACCAGGACACTATGAGTGCAGTTACTACGTTATGTTTTTTATGCACAAAATCGTTGGGAGCGGACGTACGAGTTTTATGAACGTACGTGATCGCTATGTGTTTCTCAATTGATAATTATTTCATTCACTTCATTGGTTTAACTTATACCTTGTTTTTCAATTTATAGATTTTTGATAGTCTGGCTCTGTGCTCGGATGAAGAGATCGATACAGTTCGAGACGCTTTGGCTGCAAATTTTCTTCAACGCATATAGATATGTGATCTTTGTTGTTGCTATTGCTGTATATATGTGATCTTTGTTTTGTATTGGGATTGAAACTTGAAGCTGAAAGTTGTATTTTTGGTCAATTTAAGTATAATAGTTTGTTGTTGCCAAGTGCGTTTTGGTCTAAACTTATCTATCTTATTGGGTCTTCAAAGTTTTGGTTATTTGCTATTGGTTGTTTGTTGCTGTTGTTGGTCTTGCTCGTTGCCAAATTGCTTGTTGCTATTGTTGGTCTAGAAGGTTGCCAATTGCCTTGTTGTTGTTCGTTGTTGGTCTTGCTGGCTGCGAATCAATAGACTTGTTGCTGTTGTTGCAATTTGCCTGGTTTTTTGGTAGTTTTTACTTGCTGTTATTTGCATTATTCTATCGAACTAGTTTTAAACAAAACTAGTTTTAAAAGAGGCTTGTTACTTGCATTGTTAACCTGTGCCTTGTTGCTGGATGGTTTTTGTTGGTTTTCACTTGCTGTTATTTGCTGTTTACAGGTTTCAGTTATAATGCTAGTTTTTGTTGGTTTTTACTTGCTGTTGTTTGCTGTTAGGTTTCAGTTGTAATGCTGGTTTTTGTTGGTTTTTACTTGCTGTTATTTGCTGTTAGGTTTCGAAGTTGTAATGCTGGTTTTTGTTTTGCTGTTTGTCAGGCTTCAGTTGTAATGAGCTTTAGAATTGGTTTAAGAAAAAAAAAGATTATAAGGCGTCCTATATTTACTTAAAGGACGCCCTAAAAAAGGCGTCCTATGCTTAATATAGGGCGCCTTTTTTAGGGCGTCTGGTATTTAACATAGGGCGCCTTACAAAAGGTGCCCTATATTAAGTATAGGATGCCTTTTTTAGGGCGTCCTATTTACAACATAGGACGCCTTTTTTAGGGCGTCCTATTTAAAACCTAGGATGCCTTAATCACTTTTTTTACAACTTCCCCTACTCAGACATCCTGCTCAAAAAGGACGTTTTTTGCCTCTAATTCAGGACATTTTTAACGTTTTTTGTAGTAGTGTTATCAAGTTGGAACATATTGACATGAGCTAAATGTTTGTGCCACAGCCAACTCTCACTTAAAGTGCTTACAAAACAATTTTCAGAAATCGAAACATTTCTAGAGAGGTTAAGAGTGTAGCAATTTCCATCTCTAGGTGCTCTAAATAAAGCTTTCTTTTTCATATTTTCTAAGGGAAGCAAATCCTTTTTCACAATCAAGCATTCATTAGAATCAAAGATAACTAAGTTACCCTTGTCGGTGCTTTGGCTCACACTAAGAAGGTTGTGGCATAGACCTTCTACTAAATAGACATCCTTGATGAGTGGTCCTTCATTAATCTTTCCAGATTGATCTCCACCAAAGGTCACCTTGCCACCTTCCTTAAGCTTGATTGAGAGAAACTTGGATTTGTCTCCCGTCATATGTCTTGAGCATCCACTATCAATATACCATTTGTTGGGCTTTGATGCTCTAAGACATACCTACAAACCACAAAGGATTAAGTTTTAGGTACCCATCTTTTCTTGGGTCCTTTGGGGTTAGATTGGACCTTGGGAACATGAGTTCCTTTTGGTACCCATTGATAATTTCCAGCAGGTTTAACCTTTCTTTCTTTTCTATGAAAACCAGATGAAGTAGAATGACCCTTTCCTATTACAATAGTTACAATGTGCAAATGGATTAGAAGAGTGAACTGATTTGGTAAAATAATTCATATATGATTTTTGACCATTCTTTTTCTTACCTTTCTTCTTATTGAAATCTTGTCTGTAACCTATGCCCGATCTATCATTTATAAATCTCTGTTGTTTTAGAATCACATCGAGCATTTCACTTCCCTTAGTGAATTTCTCGAGGGCTTTTGTCAGTTGTAAATTCTTTTTCTCCAAAACAAGGCATTCTTCACAAACTAGAATTTCATGAGAAGAAAGTCTTTCAACTTGTAACTCAAGAGTGGTGTTTTTCCTTTTCAAAACCAAATACTTTTCAGCAAGTTTTTCAAATTCCATTTGCACAAGATTGTATTCAGCAAATAGTTCATCATAGGAAGGTTGAGATTCATATACCTCATTATCATCTTGTTGTTCTTGAGCTACCAGACATATATTTGCTTTTTCTTCTTCTTCAGCTTCATCTTCATCGGATGAGCTATCTCCCCATATGGCTGAAACATATGCCTTCTTTTTGAACTTATTGAATTTCTTCTTTTCCTTCTCTTGATTCTTCAACTGAAAACATTCTGATTTGATATGGCCAGGCTTCTCGCATTCATAACATATGATAGGTTTCTTTGATTCAAAGCTGGAACTCCCTTTGTAGAACTTTCTGAAGCCTTGGTCCTTCTTGTAGAACTTTTTGAATCTTCGAACCATCATGCCCAGTTCTTCATCTTCATCTTCTTCTTCCTCAGCATCTGACTCTTTAACTTCCTTCACTGCCTTGAGGGCTACTCCTTTGTTTTTGTCACTTACTTCCTCAAGCTCTTTTCTGAACTTTAGTTTACCTTCATATTCTAACAAGCTTCCGAACAAAGCAGCTACCGAGCTCATCGATTCTCCTCGAGCTTCCTCAATAGCTGTTACTTTCGCTTCCCATTCCTTGCTGAGAATATTGAGAATTTTCCTCACTTGAACCGGTTGATCATAAGTTTTTTCTCAGGCAGCAAGCTGGTTGATCAGATGAGTAAATCTTAGTTGAAAATCAATAATGGATTCACCAGATTTCATGCAAAGAAGATCGTATTCTGTCATGAGTGTATTGACCCTATTCTCCTTGACTCCAGTGGTTCTTTCATGAGCTATTTCTATAGCATCCCACATAGCCTTAGCTGATGGCAAAGTGAAGATTCTAAAATACTCTTGTTGACTAAGAGCATTTTGCAACATGAGAATGGCCTTGCTGTTAAGAGTAATATTTCTTCGGTCATTCTCATCATAGGTTTCTTCTGGCTTTGGAATTCTGCGACCATTTTCTTCCACAGTTGGTGCATAATCTCCAACCTCAAACACTCTCCATAGCCCATATTCAAAAGCCATAACGAAAACTTTGAATTTGGCTTTCCAGAAAGAATAATGTTGTCCACTGAAGCCAGGTGGTCGGTTGATAGAGGCTCCATCAGGTAAAATACCTTCCATCTTGATCCTTCTCGAGATGTTAAGCTCTTTTGAGAAGACCAGGCTCTGATACCAAATGAAAGAGGAGCCAAATACCCAAGAGGGGGGGTGAATTGGATATTTTAAAAATTCTTGCAAGTAACTCTGTTTTCTAATAGTGAAAACAGGGTAAAACAGAGTAGAAGGAGAATAGCAAGACAAGAGAAGATTTATACTAGTTCGGTCTTAACCTCTTGACCTACGTCCAGTCCCCAGCCTCACTGGGATTTCCACTATATCAAAGATTACACACTCTGTACTCAAGAAGTGATTCTCTCACTAGAACGCACTCCCCCTTACAAGTTGTAATCAATGATCCCAAATCACCAGGTCCCCTGACTTGTGTTTCCTTACAATAAATGAATATTCAGAAGTACAACTCTCTCAAAGAGCAGATATAAATGAACACTGAAGCTCTTGTATAAAAGGATACTATATAGATGAAAACTGAAAGAATTGAATGAAACTTAATGAAATTCGCTCTCACTTGTTGTGTATCTTGGAAAGACTTGAATGCTCTTCTATTTATACTCAGAGATCAATAAATGACCATTGCTTTCCAAATAGATCCGTTGAAGAGGTTGTCCAAGTGTTCTGAAGTGGTTTAGGGACCTTCTCTCTCTTGATTACTCTTAATCCAGCTGACTGGATGATCAGTGTTGACTCTCTGCAAATTAATCCGTTGGAGAAGAGTTTACTTGTTGCAGCAATCATTCTTTAATGCTTTATGGTTGTGTACAGATGGATTGGGCAGAAGAAGCAACTTTCTGGACATAGCAATAAATGCTCTGAGTTGCTTTTTGCTTTATGCTTTAACTTCTCACCAAACATTCTTTAATGCTCTGAAAACCACTAACAAATATGTTAAACATAGCAGGGAATATCAGAGAATAATATTGGAAGAGATTAGGACCAAACAATACTTATTTCTGGAATTCCCAAATTCATATTTCTGATTAAGCGTCACGAACTCAAGCTTAGCTCTTACAGGCTCGAGTTTGATACTTCAGTGTACAAAATCATTTCAGTCTAAAACATGTAAACCTGAGGTTTATATTCTAAACCTGAGGTTCTTAAGTCATTGAAGAGGCATATTGCTCTTGGGTTGAAATGAACTCGAGCTTACTAATTTTGAACTCGAGTTTGTTTTCATCCAGAGAGGACTATCGCGATTTTGTAAACTGGAGACTTTAAGTTCAAAGGACAGGCTCGAGTCTATTAGTGACAGGCTCGAGTTTAAAGCTGTTCAGGGCAAAACTTAGTTTTGGTTTGAAAGGACAAACATGAGGTTTGTAGAGCAAACTCTAGTGTTTAAAACATATTGAAAGGTTCTTTGCTCTCTGTAAGATTTAAACTCAAGCTTAACATACTAGGCTCGAGTTTGACACTATTTTTGCCAAGCCTAAGTTTTGCTTTTTCAAAGCTCTAACCTGAGGTTTATAAATTGAACTCAAGAGTTCCCTTAAGTTGAAAACGTATTTGCTCTCTGGAACTTTTAGGCTCGAGTTTGAAATATCTAGGCTCGAGTTTATCCAACTCTGAAAAACTCTTTGCTCTCTGGAACTTTTAGGCTTGAGTTTAAAAACTTAAGCTCGAGTTTGTTTAACTTTGAAAAATTCTGAAAGGCTTCGGCCAAAGATAGGCTCGAGTTTGTAAAGGTAGGCTCGAGTTTAAAGATCTTGTAAACTTTTCAAACTAGAAAACTTTTGAGTCAATGAAACAGTGCAGAGTTTGGGAAAATCCCTAAATTTGAAAAAGTTTCTTCCCTTCAGAGATGAACTCGAGTTTGCCATAATAGGCTCGAGTTCAAAGACTTTGAAAGTTTCAAAGATTGTCTCCGGAAGTTACAAACCTGAGGTTTAAAACGTAGAGTGTCAAGTTTGAACTTGTTTTCAAAAACAAAAGCTCTCTGCCATTGGTGAACTCGAGCTTGAAAAACATAGGCTCGAGTTCAGGCAAACTTTCAAAGAGACTCTAAAATCAAACTTCAGGTTCAGTCTCGAGTTTGAAAATTAGACTGGAAGGTTTGTGCTCTCTGTCAAAACCAGGCTCGAGCTTAAACATTATAGGCTCAAGTTTGTTTTAGCCAGAATGTTTTTGCTTGAAATTTACAAGTTAAAATTAGTTTACTCTTAAACAAAAACATCTCCATATTGTTTACAATTGTTAGCAATCATCAAAACTCATAGAGAACTAACAGACCCAATATTCGGTGGCATGTTGGAAAATATTCAGAAGAGTAGAAGTCTTCAAGTCAATGGAATAACTAAATCTGGATTATCGCTGAAGGAACCTCCTCGGTTTGAACGATGAGAAGGGAGGCAAATATCTGCAGCTCTTATCTCCTGAGATAAGCGCTACAGATATATACATGTCTTCAAGAACCAAGCCAAGAATGTTCATTCAGTGATAAGTCAGATTTAGAATATTTTTGAGTATTTATAATTGTTGTATGGATGCAAAGGCCTATTTATAGAATAAATTTTGTAGCGGTTATAGCCCAAGCCGCTACAAATATTTACAATTTGACGTGGTCAAGGCCTTGCTTTCCTCTCACCGTGACAAAACTGTGTCGTTTTGGATTTTTGTAGCGGTTATTTTTGACAAAACCGCTAGGAAAGAACCGTAATAGACTTCGTGCCATAATGTGCCAAGTCTGGCGCCATATTTGTAGCAGTTCTTCCCTAGAAACTGCAACAAATAACACGACACGAACTTTACTACCATTACGCGCCAATGTGGCGCCACATTTGTAGCAGTTTGGTTTTGTGTCACCACTACAAACATTGCAGCAAAATGTTCACCATTTGGCACCAATGCTTCCACTACTAATTTGTGGTGGTTTGGCTAGAAACCGCTACAAAATTATTCATCTGTAGCAATTTTTCTTGACCGCTACAAGGTAACCACGACAAAAGATACTTTTTTTGTAGTGTTAAACTCTATGGGTTATTATCTATTCTCTTTTAATCTCACTCAAACTCATTTGTATCATATCTAATCTTTTTTTTTTTAGTGAATTTCAGATACTAAACCTTTTCTGTTTTCAAGATTAGTCGAAAAGCAATTCAACGTGTCAGAAGCATTTATTGCCTTGGGAAAATAGAGCATGCAAATGGAACAAAGCATTATAGCAGACGAAGACATTCCTTTGAGACATACCTATTCCGACAATTATCCTGAGTCAACTTCTGAACATGTTCATTGACGGCGAATATATTTAATAAAGCAACGTTCGATTAAACTCATTGGAGCTCATCTGTGTCTAACGGAATTACAAAGAGACCCAACGGCTATATTCAAAGCTTTCCAACGACATTAATGCACGAATGGTATTAAAGCTCATCACATTCAATTCTGTCAGCCACCGAAACTCTGTGCAATCAATTCGACTCAACTGCCATTTACTGTTTCATTAACTTCGCTTAATATCTTTGGATATTTCCTTATACTTCAATGTTTATCATTTATTTACTCAGTAAGGTGTTTAAACACTTATTTGATTACTTGTTTAGTTGTTAAATCTTAAGGTTGAGGAACCTTAAGTGTGGGTGTACAATTATAGAGTGGGTCTTAGTATGTGAGAGGATCATCTAAGTACGAAGTGTGTAATTGTAACCATTGTTTGAGTTAGTGAAAAATCCCAAGGTGCTTGGGGACTGGACGTAGGTCATGGAATTAGACCGAACCAGTATAAATCGCTCTGTGTTCATTTCCTTCTCTATCTCTATTTTAGTGTTTTTAAGCATTTAGCTAAAAGAATTTTATAATCACCTATTCACCCCCTTTAATGATATTCCACCTTCAAGTACCAGTTCTCCTAAGTTAAATACTTTAAAGCAAAGTATTCAACTTTATTTATACTAACCTATTCCTTTTGTTCTTAATACTTTTCAAAAAATCACATTTTCATAACCTCTGTAATGGCCCACCTAATAACACATACCAAAGGTAGTCGGCCACCGCTGTGGCAGGTATTGTCCTCTCCTTTAAAGGATTTGTCCTTTGGGATGTAATACATACTTTCCATAAGAGTGCCTCCCCAAGTCTCAAAGCCACGACCCTGAGGAAGAGGTTGAGCTTCATGAAGACTTGGTAATCATGTGCACCAAGTGGCCAGCTGCCTTTAGTATGTGTTACTGGGTGGGATGTTACAGGAAGAACCCCTTGATCTCTTCCCAATAGCACCATTTGCAAGTCAGTTGCCTAGAAGAACCTCTTGGTATCTTTTCAGTGGCATGAGAAAGAATTGGGAAAAGGCACCGGAGCATCTTCATACTCTTGGACACCAAAAAAGGCTTTCTTTCATCGACGATATGGGTGGCCTCGTGTAAGAAATCTCCTATGTCCAAGATAAACAGTCTTTCTTCTATGTTGGAGTTGATGGTAGCATGTGTCTTCTTCATAAACCGGACATGCTTTATGTCTCTTTACACTATACCCTGACAAGTTACCATATATTGGGAAGTCGTTTATAGTACAGAATATCATGGCTCGCAATTTAAAGACCTCCTTCTTAAAAGAGTTAAAAACATCGACACCTTCTTCCCATAACTCTTTCAAGTCTTCGATCAAGGGCTCAAGGTAAACATCAATGTCATTTCCAGGTTGTTTTGGTCCCAAAATCAACATAGACAGCATGATGTACTTTCGTTTCATGCATAACATAGTAGATAAGTTGTAAATAATGAGGAGTACAAGCCATGAACTATGTATGCTGCTAAGGCTTCTATAAGGATTCATGTCATCTGTGCTAAGGGCAAGCCTAAGTTTCCTAGGTCTTCGCGGAAGTTCGGAAATAATTGATTGATTTTCTTCCATTAAGAAGAATCAGCTAGATGTCGAAGCTTTCCATCAGAAATCCTCTCATCAGCATGCTACCTCAAATTTTTTGCATCATTTTCATTAGCAAAAAACCGCTTGAACCTTGGTATGATTGGAAGATACCACAACACTTTTGCAGGCCCCTTATTTAACTTGTACCTTGGGGTTTCACATATCAGACAATTCTACTTCTCTTCAAACTCTTTTCTATACAATATGCAATCATTTGGGCATGCATGAATGTTTTTGTACTGCATCCCCAGTGGACAAAGTATTTTCTTAGCATCATAGTATCGATGCGGCAATACATTATCATCTAGAAGCATGTCCTTAAAAGTCTCAAGCATTTCAGAGAAACTCTTGTCGCTCCATCCATGACATGCCTTTAAGCTTACCAATTTCAATACACCCAGGGTATAGCGGGGTCTCTGCATCACTGAACGTATTACCATATGTATGTGATTGCTCAAAAGCCTCTTCTCCTACATCATGAATAATGTCCTCTATGCGATCATCCAAATCCGTGTCATTATCATCAAATGTCACTTCCCCATGTTGAGACCCACTTGACATTTTTTCACCATGCCATGACCATACCGTATAAGTCTTACAAAATCCTTCACAAATTAAATGTGTGTGTATAACTTCACGACTTAGTCACCTCTCATTCAAACATTTTACACAAGGGCAATAAAACTTCCCGCTATCATCATGGGCATTTTGTTTAGCAAATTCTATAAAGTCCCTCACCCCATTCTGATATTCAACACTTGTCCGCAAAACATTTATCCAACTTTGATCCATAGTAGAATTCCTATATATAGACGGAAAGATTTAACATACATTATTCGAAAAAATTGGAACTTGTATATAAAATAAGACAACTCCAAATGTATATATATGCTCAAATGTCGGTTATTGACAGAGATTTGTCGTATCTCCCAAAATAACCAAGTTCAAAAATGATTTTGTAGAAATAGGGAACCTGAGTCGTTTCCCCGATGAATTCGCAGCGGGTTTGATTGACAGCAATAGTGAAACAGAAACAGTAAAAATCGGGGTTTTATTGATTCAAACAAATTAAAAATGAAATTAAACAGAAATAGAACGAAATGCAGAAACAAAATGAATTAAACAGAAACAGATCAACAATGATCAACTCAACATTTAGATTCCAGAAACTTCCATCATTGAACGAAAAATGAATGAACTCGTGTTTGGTTCTGGACGAACCGAAATCTATGCGTTCGCCCAAAAAATCCCTCAACTAGGAGATCGCCTAGCATTTGCTTGAACAGTGGTGCCTCACTGTGCAATCGCGCAACAATACTGGAGCCTAGTTTGGGCTTAGTCCTTGGGATGAACCAAACTGAATACTAAATCTAATATTCAAACTATTTCCAGAAATCGTTTCTGAAAAGATGAAAGCAGAAACGAGTAACGTTACCGATTAAGCACAAGCTCTCTGGACGAATCATGGAATCATCAACGTTGAGTTAATCACAGACGTTTAGCCGAACATGGCTGGGAAAAATGAAGAACAGACGAAGAACGTGAAGAACACGAAGAACATTTGAAAGAATTTGAAAACTTCTGTTTTGATCCACAAAATAACAAAAACGTGAAAGAGAATGTGTTTATGGCTGCTGCCTCACTTTACCTAAAATGGAAAAACGAAATGGGGCTCCAATACACAATTCAAGCCCAAAACGGAAAAGAATAAAAATGGGCTTTAATTACAAAATTTGAGCCCAAATAAAAATCTAGAAATATACATCTGACTTTGGCTCCAAAATCGACTGCCCTCTTATCCGAATTTGCCCTTCATGTTTTCATAACAATTGTAGCTCTCTGAATCATCTGAAATATGAGACAAAAATTAGGCAAATCCGATGTCTGGTTCAAGAGTTATGCTAATAATAGCGAAGCAATGTAAAATTGGAATTTTACTATTAAAAATTGCTAAAATAAAATCAAAGGCCCAAAGCCCAAATAAGTATAAAAGCCATTATTTATTAACTAAATAGTCCAAAATTATTAATTAAGAGATAAAAAGAAGTACGGAGAATATTCAATCATCAATTATGTCTTTTTTTTCCTTTTTTTTTTTACGGATAAACTTACCCATTAAATGCAGAACGAAGAATCACTTTTGGTCATAAATGTATCACAGTGAATCCAAGAAGCAAAATAAATGCATGACGAGGAAATTAAATGCATCACATGAAGGTTTTGTTGACTCACTTGTAGCATATAAATTCAAATGCGTTTACTGAGTCTTTCTTTTCCAGCCACGAACGTTGATGTTGCAGACAACAAGAGTAACCTAAAAACACTAGTTGGTCAGTTCGGTAGGTCTAAAGTGCAAATATAACTTCAAAATACAATATTCATTAACAACAGAGAAACCCACAATAACATTTCATCGATTTCGTTCAACCCATGAAAAACCCAGAATCATAAGCAAGAAAATGTAACATCTCAATTTAAAAGTGGATTTTTTTTTTTAACAATTAGAGTACAGCATTGGAGCGAGTGAGTAACTGAACCGTGATAAAACAGTAACCATAGTGTAATAGTGCCGTTACAATTATCCTAGTGTTCAAAAGTAAATACATATACGGTAAGTAAGTCTTTGTCTGGTCATCTATTCCTGCTGCTTGCCTCTATCACCAATCCGCAGACCTCCCGATCTTGAGGCTACAGCTAGATCCAATTCCCATTTGGATCTTAGGTAACGGTTAACCTTATGCTCAAATAAAACAGTATATGGATGACAGATATTCATGACAGTACAACAGCATATCAGTACATAAGCACAGAGTAGATGCATGATCATAAAAATGACAGAACACAAGCACAAAGCAGTATGTAAAGTCCCACAACATATCTGCACATACCCAGTGCCATGATCTCAACACGTGTTCTCAGCGCTAGGAAAACTCAAACGTTATTATCAATACTATAACCTGTGTAAAGCTGTATATATAATTGGCGAACCTAACCAGAGCCTCGATCTATGAACATATCTATCACATATATGTATATGAACAGCACAGAGTTAGTGTTACAGTACGCGTCCATACCTTCGTTGATGATATTTTGGTACTTTTGACAGAAACTGTACTTTTGACGGAAACAGCACGTTTGACAGCGGTATAACAGCGGTAGAGTTCACAGATATCCTATAGGGATAATATCACATTTATCAGTGATCAACATCATAACAGGCATTTCAGGTACAAATTACCATTTTGCCCCTAGTTTGACTAATCGGCGAAATTTCGCCAGAGCTTCGCTATTTTAACTCTAATCTTCCAAATTTTGACATATCTCTTTTCCCAATATATATTTGAAATAAATATCATATTTTTCCCTAAATCATGATATCTAAACTTACTTGGAAGATTAAAGACTAGCTAGCATTTCTACTATAACCACCGCAATGACTACGAAAACTAAAGACTAGAGACCGAAGAAATTACCCAGGGCTCCGCTACAATTTTGTCTGGGCTCCTCCTTCTCTCTTCCTTCTCTCTATTTTCGAAATCTCTTTTATGTTTTGGTGTGAGAATTTCCAAATGGATGAAGGCCTATTTATAGGGAAAAATGTGCACTATTCATGACTTTATCATATTGAATTCTAGCTATTGGATCTAAGCTTATACACAAGGCTTCATCTCCACCATCCAATCCACCTCCTTACCTCATTCTTCAAAACCATAATGTCATCAAGGTGATGTCACTCATTCACCTTATGAGTCTTAAACGATAAAGTTCCTTGTTCGGTGTTCTGATCGCGTAATTTTGCAAAATCTCAAAAATCCGGCAACGTAGTCTTGAAGGTCTAGTCTTCTTCTTTAGACATGTCTGGGTCAACTAAATTTTGGATCCCATTCAGGGTATTTCGTAACCTGCCGAAGATTCTAAGCCGAACGCTGTCGGTTACGGAAATTACTTCGGGTGACACCAACTTCGGGACAAAAATTCACTGATTCATAATATGTCCAGTTGTTTACTACTTAGTTCCAGGATTTTGAGTTATGATTTATTTTCCATCGGTTCTCATTTCTACCATCTGCCCTATTTCACAAAATATCGGTTTCGTCTTATCTCTTAATCATTCCGCCGATTTCGGAAATGACTTCGAAGATAACCTACTCCGAGATAAAAATTCACTTGTTTATAATATGCCCTGACCTTAGAAACCTAGTTCACGGTTTACTAGGCAAGATTTAATTTCTATGGGTTCCCCTTTATCCTACTGGTTCTTCCATAAATATCTCTTTTATATTATTATTATAATACAAATATCATGATATTTATTATTTATTTTATTATTATTATCATTATTATTTTTTCTTTTTTTTTCTTTTTTTTTTCGAAAATTTCGTTCCTCCCCCCCCCCCCTTTTCTTATTAGTTTATTTTATATTTTAATTATCTTCCAAAACTCACAAAAATTCTCCCTACTGGTTCTTTTGTTCAAGCTTAAATAATTAGTCATTAATTACCTAACTAATCACTTTCTAATTGTTGATAATTTTCTTAGTTAGGATTATTCATTTTCTCACAACTATTTCACTGACATTGGTATTTTATGTCCCATGCATTATATTAAAAATCGTGGGGGCATTTTGGTTCTCAAAATACTTTTTGATTTTTGCCCATTTAGTTTTTCCAAGTTTATAACTTAATAAATTACCAAAAATAGAGACAATATACTCTCTAAATTTTAATAAATATTTTCCTGCCTCTTAGGATTTATCATAATATTCTTAGGCTATTTTATGTTCCATAGGGGTATTTTAGGAATTTTGGCATATTATTCTCCCTAATTTCTAAGAGCTTTTTCCTTAAGAAACTTGATAAATATAACATAGGAAATTCAGACCATATATTTTACTTATCAGAAATAGCCATTTATTTATCTTAACCTAATTTTCCAGATATACGATTATCCGGGTATTACAGAAAATCATAAAGTTATATAATCGAAACACCTCGTACAACTTGATCTATAGACTTTTAGCTAAGGAACCAGAAAGTGATTAACGAGAGAGGAACACGAAGTAGCGACGACGCAACACACAAACACTGGAAACAGAACCTGAGTAATCACTTTCGGCGCGACAAGAGAAATTCTAAGAGGCAAATTTAATTTTCCCCGCGATAGAGACATGTTTTGGTATTTTGGATTTTATTAAGACCAGTTAATTATAAAGTATCCGGTCCTAAAGATATAATTTTATTAATTAATTTTTAATACCGGCGATTAACAATACTCCGGTCCTAAATTTTACTATTCATTTAATTTTAAGACCGAAGTTTTATAAAAAAATCCGGTCCTAAAAGTCAAGTATTTATTCATTAATTTTTAAGACCAGCGGTTAAGAATACTTCGGTCCTAACTTTTACTATTCATTTAATTTTAAGACCAGATATTTATAAAAAAATCCGGTCCTAAAAGTATATTACTTTTACCCTCGTACACCTCTTCGTTTATTAATTAACCAAACTAAGAAAAAGAGGTTTGCCTTTGGCGAGCATAGCAGAAATTGAATTAAAGGAAAACTGAAGAATATGAATATTAGAAAGACACAAGCTTAGTTCTTACTGCTTCCATACATAACTGGAGAATATGCACGTATACAAGAAAAAAAGAAAGAAAAACAATAACTGAACGTTATCAACAATAAGAATCTAACTAAACATCCTAAAGCTTATTATCCTCAAATGCTTTGGCGATATCAGTGTGAGCAACAAGTTCCTGTCTTACTCGCATCAGCCACAATGCATCATTAGAGGAAAGAGGAGAGGGGTCAGTAGTAGGCATGCTGGGGCCAAGAGGTTGGAGAGGGGGAGCAGGAACCTCTTCATGGTCTGAAGGTTGGGGGTGCAGCAACATCTTCATCATTTGAAATAACAATAGGTCCAACGACCCGAGACTCTTCTATCACAATAGAACTCACTCTTGCTAGAGGAGGTGCGTCGTATAATGATCAATGGAAGGCATGAGCATCACGAGTAAGAGTACCCCTACGAGCAGTTCTCTTGTATCTAACCATGGTTTGAGCAGTTGGGGCAGAGACGAGTTAGAAGGTAGTGAGGAGTTAATAAGGACAGAGAGAGAGATTCACAATTGATTATGATGTTTGTATTTCTACTTTAAGACGTCCTTTTATGATATCTCCGGTCTTAAAAGTATATTATTTATTTTTTCAATTAAATTACTTTTAAGATCGTCATTTTATTATATATTTGGTCTTAAATGTCTACTATTTATTTTTTCAAACAATTCAATTACTTTTAATACCGACATTTTATCTAATATCCAGTCCTAAAAGTCAATTATTTTTTTATCAATTATTTATTTTTGAAAAGTAAGAATTTTTCCTTAAAAAATATTACTTTTAAGAACTAATTTGGTATTAAATGTTTAGTCACTTCAAAATTACTCAGATAGCAGCGTCGTATCCTTACACTCTATTCACATAATCTAGAGTCTCTTCGGCTTCAAGGTAAACTGCCCAACGATGTGTCTCCTGGTATTATGAGGAACTATGCGTCTCCCCGTAAAAATATTCCATCGTTTCATATTCTTCAGGATTGGTTCTCTATTTAAACCCGTTGTTACTTTAGTTTCTTCACATTCTTCTCCATCACTTCTACACGGCCTCCTCCACTGCCTAGCCTCCACTGTAATGGGTGCTCCACTAGGTCCTCCTTTTGCTCCTCCTCCTCTTCAACCTCAGCCCCCTCCGCCATTGCCCCCAAATTCGACTATCAAGTAGTTGGTGTAGAACGTAGTGGCCCGAGTCGATCACATCAACCAACGCTTGGGCCAATTGTTTCAACTTGTTCATACCGTCAACAACAAGTTGAACATGGTACCCCACGCAAATGACCTGGAGTACGATCCTTTTGGAGACGACGCCTCCGACTCCTCCTCCCTCTCCGACAACGGGGAGGATTAGTTGTTTTATAGGTTTTTCTTTTGCTTTTTTTTTGTCTTTTGCTTTATAATCACTGCCCTATAGGGCAGCGCAAAAATTATTAAATAAAATATTTTTAAATTTTGTTCTTGTGGGAGTTTAGTACTTTAATTAGTTAGTTTATGCATTATCTGAATCTGGAAAGCAATAAACAAGGCAATTATGAAATATGGATAATGTCAGACTCAAAAAACTAAAATTAAAATAAATAAATAAATAAATAAATAAAAGCAAGACAATTATGAAATATGGATAATGGATGATATAGTTAAACAATATTTTGTAAATTAATAAAAGAACAAAGAGTTTTAGGACCGGACATTTAGTAAATTTAGGGTCCAAAAAACACTGGCCTTTTTTTCAAATTAAACGAAGACTTTTAAGACCGGTGATTTAGTAAATCTACAATCCTAAAAGATTGGCATATTTTTCGAATTAGACTCTTAGGACCAGACATTTAGTAAATCTACGGTACTAAAAGACTGACATATTTTTCCGATGATAAACGAAGACTTTTAGGATTGGTGATTTAGTAAACCTTGTTAATTCTCTATGTGTTTTGATGATAACTGACAATTGTAAACAAAGTATGAAGTTTTTCTTTGGTAAGTTGAAAACTTACTGTCAAAGGAAAACTCGAGTTTTGGTTTCAAAACTCGAGTTTTGACCTTACAAAGAAAAGCTCAAGTTTTCTGAACTAAGCAAAACCACCGATTTTCAGAGAAAACTCCAATTTTCTCCTTACAGAGACTTCTCAACATTTTCTGAAAAATGCAAAACTCGAGTTTGCATTTGGAAACTCGAGTTTCAGTCACACAAGGAGTCTCCAAAGTTTCAAACGTATGGAAACCTCCAGTTTTGTTTCAAAACCGCCAGTTTTCAGTTTAACATGATTTTTCTAAGATTTCATGAGTTTTGTGAAAACTCAAGTTTTGGTATGACAACTTGAGTTTCGCCCTGGCAGAGAACTTTCAAGTTTTACTCAGTTTTGAAAATCACCAGTTTTCGTTGGAAACTCAAGTTTTGACTTGGCATAGATTTTTCAAAGTTTTCATACTTAAATGGAAACTTAAGTTTTGATTTGAAAACTCGAGTTTTGGCCAAGTCGAGAGCTTTGCTCTTTTTCAATGTTTTGAAACCGTCAGTTTTGGATGAAAACTCAAGTTTTGATGTTTTGGACTAAAAATTGATTTAACATGACAAGAGTCCAAAACTCGAGTTTTCATATGGAATCCCGAGTTTTGAATTCCTGCTCAGAATGTGTTCCAAAGCTCAAATCACGACTTTCTTCTCTGGATGGAGGAAACTCGAGGTTTGATATGTAAACTCGAGTTTTGCTATAAGTGCACAGTGACAAACTCGAGTTTTGAAGAACAAACTTGAGTTTTCATTGCAAAGTTTGAAATTTGATTTTGACGAATTTGTGAAACCTTCTTGTTTGATCTTAATACTTCCTATCATCATTCATCTATGTTCCTGGCTATGTTTAACCACTTTATTAGTGACTTTCAGATGATTTAGAAGATGTTTACTGAAGGTTAAAGCTAAAGCAAAAAGTTACATCAGCACATTGAATGCAAAACCCATAAAGTTGCATACTGGGAAATTGTTTGAAATGAATTAACAAATTATTATTGTATACTATCACAAATTGGACAATGTTCATTTACAGACCGAAGATGATTGTTGATACAACATATATTTACATATGAATTCACAAATCAATTATTTTTCTGACTTTCCGAGATCATCAAATCATACAGATATTCACATAACACATTGTGTGTGCACTCAATATCACCACCAGGAAAGGGGTCAGCACAGTCAAACGTCTGTAGCTACATGAAAGAAAGAAATATATATATTAGTCATCCTTCCTTGCATCAAAGGGGTTAGTGCATAGGCAAAGTTATGTAACATACATTTATCGGATGGTAGTCACTGGTTGCATGACAATATTATACATGTGTGTCAAGACGTAATGCCCACATAAGTTGGACTCCTTTGGTTGCCAATGGGTCTAAAAACGAACAAGAAATATATCAGAGCATATATTGCTACTGACCAAGTTCACAAGCCAGTGTGCCAGTCCAAATATGTACTAACCTTTGGTATGATCCATGTAGGCTCTTTGACCTCAGCCCCAAATCTTTTCATGACCTTTTGTTGGAATGATTTCAAGGGCCTATTGTCAAAATCACAAATTTACTCAAAAATGGTCACTAAAAATTTACAACAGAGATTTCAGATTAGTCAATCAAGATGACATATGCTTACTTATTCACCATCTGCTGCAATGTAGGCGGTGGATCATGGTGAAGAGAGCATAAAAAGACCACTTTATTCTCATTCGGGCAAATTAAGACCAATTGCCAATGGCGACTGAAAGTTCACAACAGACAAGTACTTAGTAATATTTAGTAGTATTAAGGGAATTGCAAAAAAGAATTATGATATGTATCTATTGTAGTATGGTGTCAAGTACCATTTTCTCCTATTGGTCGACAACCTTGATGTTATGTATGATTGTCTCTCCTCTAAGGGTAGTTGACTTATGTACTGTGGGCACAAGTCCAATATCTTGGCTTTTGCCCTGTTGTTCCAATTCACGATGCATGAACCTACAATAATGACATCAGGGAATTAGTATATACCTATATGAGTGTCTCACATTTATGTTATGTACTCATAGAAGAAGATACTTACTTTATAAACATGAGAATAATTGCATCAGTAAGCTCCTGTTCATCAAACAGCAGGGAAATTATATCATCTTGGTCAACCAAAACCGGGCGCTTGTTTTTAAGACCTACTTCTGTATTGACATGCCACTGATTAAGTCCAACTTGTTTATTGGATACCATAAGGACAAGCTTGTCCTTGACACTCAACTTAGCCGTGCCAACCAATTCAGGAGGGGCTGGAGCTTCAGGAAGAGTAGAAACATGTACAAGCTTTACCAGCCACGAGATGAAGGTTCCAATGACATCACTCACAACCTTCACCTCACCAGTTGGGAGAGAGACAGGTGCATCAATGATGACCTCTTCAACTGATACTCTGAGTTCATCATCAGCCATTTGTTGGTGGTGTACAGTTGATCCCAAGTTGTGGACAGTCCCTTTTGCAACCAATCGTCTATTATGAAGATCAAGATCCTCCACATAAAAGTCACAAGGTTGCTCTGACTGTCCAACAATGAAGCTCCCTTTAGTGCTCTACTGCATAGCTATAGGTGAGTGTGGCAAGGGAACATTGGTCTCTGCATGAGAGCTTACAAGAAGCTTCATTTGATTCATTTCCTCCTTCATCTCCCTCATCTGGGATTGAAAATAGGCAGTCAATGAAGCTTCTTTAGCTACTGCTTGCTCACTTATTTTGGCCAGCATCTGTTCCATCTTCTCCCGAGTAACCATACTTTGTTTATGGCGTTTGGATTTACCAAAGTATTCCTTCAGGCCTACCCGTCCTCCAATCCCCCTTACACGCCCCGAGTGATCTGGTTTTTCCGGTCGCAACGGTAAGAACATCATTCCTCCCGTCCAACATAAAAGATCTGTCTGCTTCTTTCTTTTTTAAATCTTCCTATAAGATACAGGTAATTAGAAGCTTAGTAATGAAACATGTTTAGTAACTAAAAATTAATAATAACAACACTTACAATTCTTTCAGCAACTAGACGAGTCTGTTCACTTGTGTAGGCACCGCTTGGCTTTTGCTTTGAATATACAACCACAACTCCTCACGACGTATTGGAGATGGCAGATCATGTATCGCAGAAGGATTGGATTCTGCTTCATCTTCCAATCTCTTCTACTTGGCCGCCATCAATTCTTTTTTAGCCTTTTCATATCCACCGCGAGAAGCCCTATGCGGCCAATCATTCTTTCTCCCTATCTCCTGTGCTTGTTCCCTTCTTTTCTGTGAATCAAAATTGAAAAAAACTATTAATTATGAATTCCAGCCATCTCACTAACAGAAATTAGAGAACTTCTGCTTGATGTGAACCTCAAACACTAGTCAAATTCACTTCATCAAGTTTCAACATTTTATTTAAGGAAGATGTAGAATTGTAGAAGAAATTAGAGCTATGTTTTGTACTGCTAGATAGATAGGTTAAGAAACAAAAGAGAATTATGCTTACAGAATAATAAAAACTTGATCCTTTTAAAGGCACCTAGTGGGATCAACAGTCCCTATTAGATAGTAACAATTGGGTATATAAAGTTTCCCCCTTTTAAGACTACTCATTTCCCCCTTTACACAGTTAACATACTAACTAACTGATAGCAATGTCTAACCACTACCTACTATAAAAGAACTAGCTAAGACTATAATAATGGTTTGACTCTTATACCATTATTATTTCCTTATTTACCTACTTACTATTTTACCTTTGTACGGTTTACATATCAGACTTGCATACAACTAAGACATGCTCCTCTTTTGCAGGAAAAAGGATGTAAATATATACTTGTATTCACACACCAAACCATCTAACTAACAGGATTAGAGGAACACATACAATAACATTCACATATCCGCACAAGTTAATAAGCAAACAAAAAAAGGAAAACAAAACTAAATATAAACTCACCAAAGCTTCAGGAGTGGTCTGCAGCTGAACAAATTGCTTCCAAGTTTATTCATCAATAAATGTGTACTTATCCCAAGGATTATGGTCAGGCCTAACCTCAGAAAAAATATATATGTTAGCTAGAATGGTCTTAAACTTCCTCCACCGATTAGCACAATAAGACAATGTCTTGTCTTTCAACTTCGGGCAGTTAGGGACAGTGTATGTAAGACGGATAGTGCCCCAAATAGGTTCCTTTACATTGCGAAGGTCCACATTTCTCGACTCATCTGTCAAGATGCTAGCCTTACAGCGTGCTAGATAGCCGACAAAACTACTATACTTGCTTTCATTAGGATCGAAAGGAGCCAAATTTTCATCAAACTGAATCTCGAGCTTTGATCCAGAGGTCTGACTTACGGATATGTCTTTCATTTGTGTGCCACTTCTACCATGATGTGTAGGGCGGTTACGAATAGGAGAGGGTTCGCTCTAACTCACACTAGTCACACTAGTAACTGGTGTTGAACGAACAGGAGAAGAACCGTTTTCTCCGTTCATTTTCGAGAAAGGAAGAGAGGTTGAGAGGAGTGGTGCGAAAGAGAAACGCCAGAGAGAGTGAGAGAGTAACAGAGGGTGGTGGTGGTGGGCGAGGAAGAGAGGTAATGCAACCGGAAGAGGGTTTCACAACAACAATAGGGGTTTCAGAGTTCAGAGAGAACAACGTTAAGTCGTAAGGTAAGGTTTCACACGAAGAAAAGTATATTTGGTGCTTTAGTTTTAGGACCGGATGAAGTAAACGACGGTCTTAAAGGTTAAAATTTAAGACCGTCCTTTATTAATGTCCAGTCTTAAAAAATAAATTTCAATATTTAGTATAGGGCACCATTTATGTCTGGTCTTAAAAGTATACCCTTTAAGACCGTCTTTTTATATATATCCGGTCTTAAAAGTTTTAGACAATATATTTAAATTTTTCCTTATTTTTTTGGACCATAGAAAATAAAAGTCGAGCTGTACGAGAATTCTCTAATAATGTATTGATATTTCAATTTTTTTAATAACATTTTAAAGACTGGTTTTTTTTTTGCTGGTCTGAATAATATATTTAAGACTTATGAAAAAATGATTCGGTCCAAGAAGCTCTTTATATTTACAAAATTGTCACTGATCATACCTTTAAGACCGGGGTGTCGATAGTCTGGTCTAAATAAGGTGGTCTTAAAACGTTTTTTTGCACAAGTGAGGCCATGAAAGGGAGAAAGGAGAGGTGGTAGAGAAGAGCAAGAGGAAAGAGCAACGGTTCGGAGCTGATTTCACCTCCAATTTGGCATTTCTAGCTCCAAAGATCTTCTTTAACGTTGTTCCTCTCAGTGAGAGCAACAATTCTATGGTTTCAGAATCTTGATCTGAGGTGCTTGGTGCTATCTACATGGTGGAGGTAGTCCCGGATTTCTGAATTGATTACGGAATCGCGATGAGGTAAGCATATGCTTCATTTTGAACCGATTGGTTTGAGGTTTTTTTGAGTTGTTGTAATTGCCCTGATTTTAGTCAAGCACTATTTGGGCATGAATAAGTGTGATCTTTTTAATTTTGATGCTTCCAATGAGTTTAGAATGAAAAAGTTGTGCGGGATAAAGGGGAGAAACCAATCTCAAAAGCATTGATAAAGAAAAATGGATTTTGGCCAACAACCCTAACTGTTTGGCCAAACTAGTTACTGGTAGAATGAGAATGGTTTTGCTGTTCTTAAGGTCTCTAATGGATTCCATGGGAAAAATTGTCTAGGAATAAGGTATTAGTATGATTTTAGAATGACTGAATTGAAAACCCAAAGATTGAAGTTAAAGTAGTAGTGCTACAAATTTGTTTCCAGGAGGCAGTTTGTGTCACTACTACAAAATATAGATTTTACTTCCCTAAAAATGTCCCCTTTTAAAAAAGGGAATTAAAAAAGGAGGCTGTTGCATTTTTGTAATTATTTGGAGACTTTAGCCATCCCAATTTAATATTCGGATGCCTAAAATATACTTTTGGCATCCAAATCCCTTTGGGATGCCTAAAACAATTTTTTAGCCCATTTCGGTTGGTTTTAGGGCAGAGCAATGGAAGGGTTGGGCAGCCCATGCCCTAAGCCATAGCTCACCCATTTAACTTTAAATGAGTATGGGCTAACCCATACCCATACCTCAACCCATCTAAACCCACGTAAATGGGCTAGCATATAAATGAGCAGGTTTCACCGGGTTTTGGGTAACCCATTTACATTTGACTTGTTTATTTTTTGAAAAAAAACATACATACGCATTAAACACGCATCCAAATTCATGACAACTTTCACATATTGCAAGATATTTGAAATAATTTGGATTATTTGGAACATGGTGTTTTAGCTAGAAGATTGATTTAAATAAGAAAACATAATTCTTTTTGGAAACAAAAGCTGGACCACATAAATTTAAAGGGAAAAAAAAGTAGAGGTGGAGGAACAAGTCAATGAGAATTTAATGAAACAACATTCAGATAGTATGACCTTGGCTTGCTCTCTCGTTCTGGTTCAGGGGATAAAGACAACATCTACAAATGCTGACCCACGAAGATTACAAACTCTGATTCTATTGTTTTGGACAGTCGTGACGACTTGCAAGTTGAATATGTTAGTTCTCAATGTGTTTTGATGATTAACAACAAGTGTAAACATGTTTAGAAGTTTCCAAGGTCCTTTAAAAACCATCTGATAGTTGCATACTGCAGTATGGGTCTGTATACTGCAGTAAAGGGCCATCCAGAAAGCAATGATTTTTCAAGACAGGTCAATATTGCAGTATGGGTTTGTATACTGCAGTAAAGGGTCATCCAGAAAGCAATAATTTTTCAAGTTAAGTCAATACTGCAGTATAGGTATGTATACTGCAGTATAGGCCATCCAGAGAGCAATCAAATTTTTCAAGTTAAGTCAATACCGCAGTATAGGTATGTACACTACAGTATAGGCCATCCAGAGAGCAATCAAATTTTTCAAGTTAAGTCAATACCGTAGTATAGGTATGTATACTACAGTATAGGCCATCCAGAGAGCAATCAAATTTTTCAAGTTAAGTCAATACCGCAGTATAGGTATGTATACTGCAGTATAGGCCATCCAGAGAGCAACCAAGTTTTTCAAGGCAAGTCAATACCGCAGTATGGGTATGTATACTGCAGTATAGGCTTATACAGAGAGCTCCCAAATTTTATAACTATTGCAAACTGCAGTATAGGTTTGAATACTGCAGTATTGGGCTCTTAAACTGATTCTCAATTTGTCAAGAACTCGCTTACTCCAGTATACAAATGGATACTCCAGTATAGAAGCTTTTTCAACTTAAACTTTTTCACACAAACAGTGCCATACTGCAGTATACTACTTACATACCGCAGTATAGGTTTTGTTTTTCAAACACAAATCACGATGGTGTGCCTCTGGAAGCTGCATACCGCAGTATGACTTTGGATACTGTAGTATGGACACTTATGCACAGTGCCATACTCGAGTATAGAGGAACTTACCGCAGTATACAACGGTCAAAATTGATTTTTGAATTACGTGAATTTGCAAATCTCTGTTGTTTGTCCTTATTGCTTTCATAATTCATTTACTTATGTTCCTAGCTATATTTAACAAGTTTGTTAAGTGAATTTCAGTTTGATTAGATGAAGATTAATGAAGGTCAAAGCCATAAAGCAAAAAGTGTACAGTGCATTAAATGCACTTCTGCAAATCAACCTACTTTCAGCTAATCCATCTGAGCACGCCTTCTAAACGTTAAAGAATGCTTACTACAACAAGTAAAGTCATCTCCAACAGGCAAATTCTCAAAGGGCCACATCAGATCACATTAACACTTGGATTAGTAGAAGTTTAGAGAGAGAAGAAGACCAGACTTAGTGCTAATCACCTACAATGGTTGGATTCATCAAGCAACGATCATTTAATGTTCTCTACCTATAAATAGAGTGCATTAACTTCTTCTCAAGCTGATACACCAACTGAGAGTGAAAATTTATTAAGTTCATTTATTGTGTTCAGCTTTCATCTGTAATAATGTCCTTTTGACATTTGTTCTTCAGTGATTATCATATCTACTCTGTGAGAGAGTTCTTTCTTGTAAATCATTCATTGATTGTGATAACCACAAGTTAGGGGACTTGGTGGTTGGGTGTATTGATTACAACTTGTAAGGGGGAGTGAGTTCTAGTGAGAGAACTACTCTTAGTACAGAGTTTGTAATCAATTGTTGATTATAGTGGATTGAAAATCCCAAGTGAGGCTTGGGGACTGGATGTACGTCAGAGAAAGGACCGAACCAGTATAAATTGTATTGTGCAAAGCTTTTCTACTCTACTCCTCTGTCTTATCCTGTTTTAGCTCGATAAAACAGAGCTATATCTTTAAAATTTTTAAAGATACCCAATTCACCCCCCTCTTGGGTATCAAGCTCCAATCTTCAGAATAGGCAAATATAGAAAGAAAGAGAGTGAGAATCAATACCTATTAGGGTTATGGTAGTTAATAAAATAAAATAAAAATACTTAGTGGGCGGGTATGGGCAACCCAAAGGTCTGCCCATAACCCGCCCATTTAATTCTTAAATAAACGGGTTTTAACCAACCCAATATGGGTCTTTTTGGGCGGGCTAAAAGTGACCCAATTACATCGAGTTGTTGGTGGACTCATCGGGTTATGGGTTTCTTGCTCAGTCCTAGTTGGTTTCAGGAGCCAGAGGAATGTTTTGGCATCCCAAATTAATTTAAGGACATCTAAAGAAATATTTGTGAAGTCCTTAATTTATTTTCGGATGCCACCCATTACTTTTTTTTTAAAAAAATGGTCCATTCTCCACCTCTATCCGTACACATCGTCTTTTCCATTTCATTCTCTTTTCTGTTAGTTCTCAATGTGTTTTGATGATTAATAACAAGTGTAAACGTGTTTTGAAGTTTTCGAAAACAATTAAAAATGGTTTGACAGTTGCATACTGCAGTATGGGTATCTATACTCGAGTAAAGGACTGATAGAGGATTGCTAAATTGCCTTTTTCAAGTCTTTACCGCAGTATAGGAAGCATTACTCGAGTAAAGGACTTACAGAGAGCAATCATGTTTTTGAAATTATATGCTTACTCGAGTAAAGGAGTGTGTACTGCAGTAAAGGACTTCCAGAGAGCAATCAGAATTTTCAAGTTAAGTCTTTACCGCAGTATAGGGAGCTATACTCGAGTAAAGGACTTCCAGAGAGCAACTCAATTTTTCAAGTTAAGTCAATACCGCAATATAGGTATGCATACTGCAGTATTGAACTTACAGAGAGCTCCAAACATTTTCTAACTAGTGCTTACTCGAGCAGGACTTGGTATACTGCAGTATAGGACCCTTAAACTGATTTTCAACTTGATTCATGTTCTTACATACTACAGTATAGATTGTATACTCTAGTATTGACATGGAGAAACTTCACATGTTTTGAAAATTAAGTTGGTTACTCGAGTACAGGTTGTCTTACTCGAGTATAGGACTTACAGAGAGGTTACTAATTTATCAAAGACTTGATTACTCCAGTATACAATTGCTTACTCCAGTATAGAGGCATTTTGAACTTAAAAGTTTTCACACACACAGTGCCATACTCGAGTACACACTCACTTACTCGAGTATAGGTCTTGATTTTTCAAACACAAGTCACGATGGTTTGCTTCTGGATGTTGCTTACTCCAGTAACACTTTGGATACTCCAGTAAGGACACTTACACACAGTGCCTTACTCGAGTATACAGCGGTAAAATCTGATTTTTGAATTACACGAATTTGCAAATCACTGTTGTTTGATCTAACTGCCTTCATGTTTCATTTACTTATATTCCTAGCTATGTTTAACAAGTTTGTTAAGTGTATTTTAGCTAGAATAGATCAAGATTATTGAAGGTCAAAGCAATAAAGCAAAAAGTGAACAGTGCATTTAATGCACTTTGCAAATCCACCTACTTTCAGCTAATCCATCTGAGCACGCCTTATGAATGTTAAAGAATGCTTACTACAACAAGCAAAGTCATTTCCAACGGGCAAATTCTCAGAGAGCCACATCAGATCAGATTAACTCTTGGATTAGCAGAAGTTTAGAAAGAAAAGATGACCAGACCTTAAGCTAATCACCTACAACGGTTGGATTCATCAAGCAACGGTCATTTAATGTTCTCTATCTATAAATAGAGAGCATTAACTCCTTCTCAAGCTGATACACCAACTTAGAGCGAAAATTTATTGAGTTCATTTATTGTGTATTAGCTTTCATCTGTATAGTATCAATTTGATACTAGTGCTTCAGTGTTCATTCTATCTGCTCTGTGAGAGAGTATTTTATGTAAAACATTTATCGATTATGATAACTACAAGTCAGGGGACTTGGTAGTTAGGGTGTATTGATTACAACTTGTAAGGGGGAGTGTGTTCTAGTGAGAGAACAACTCTTAGTACAAAGTGTGTAATCAATATTGTTGAGTTAGTGGATTGAAAATCCCAAGTGAGGCTTGGGGACTGGATGTAGGTCAGAGAAAGGACCGAACCAGTATAAATTGCATTGTGTAAAGCTTCTTCTTCCTACTCCTCTGTTGAGCTCTGTTCTTTATCTTCCAAAACAGAGCAAAACTATTAAATTTTTAAAGATACCCAATTCACCCCCCTCTTGGGTATCAAGCTCCAGTTTTCATTTGGTATCAGAGCTAGGTCTTCTCAGAAGAGTCTAACCACTCGAGAAGGATCATTATGGAAGGAATTCTTCCGGATGGAGCTTCAATCAACAGACCTCCCGGCTTCGACGGCGATCACTATTCTTTCTGGAAAGCAAAATTTCGTGTGTTCGTGATGGCTACTGAATATGGATTGTGGAGAGTCTTTGAGACTGGAGACTATGTACCAGTCAAAACCGAAGGAGGCATTACTGTTCCAAAGACTGAAGCTGAGTTCAACGATGATGACAAGAAGAACATCACTCTCAACAGCAAGGCTATCTTAATGCTTCAAAGTGCTCTTAGTCAAAAGGAGTACTTCAGAATCTGTAACTTGTCAACGGCAAAGGAGATGTGAAAGGCTCTGGAAATAGCATATGAAGGAACCTCTAGAATCAAAGAGAACCGCATCAACATTCTAACCACTGAGTATGATCTGCTGCAGATGAAGCAAGGAGAGAGCATTGGGGAGTTTCAGCTTGGATACACTCATCTGACAAATCAATTGGCTGCCCTAGGAAAGTTATTTGATCAAGGGTCTCAAGTGAGGAAAATTCTCAATATTCTGACAAAAGATTGGGAAGCAAAGGTTACCGCTATTGAGGAGGCTCGTGGAGAGTCAATGACCTCAGTTGCTGCTCTGTTTGGTAGTCTCTCTGAATACGAGAGTAAATTGAAGTTCAAAAAGGACTTGGAAGATGTCAACGGCGGCAACAATCGCAACAAGGGAGCTGCTCTTAATGTTATAAAAGATGAGGAAGATGAAGATGAGGATGAAGAGATTGGGATGATGGTCCGGAGATTCAAGAAGTTCTATAAAAGGGATCAAGGCTTCAAGAAATTTTAGAAGGGAAATTCAAGCTATGAATCAAAGAAGCCTGTCATTTGCTATGAATGTGAGAAGCCCGGACACATCAAGGCAGAATGTCCTCAGCTGAAAAACCAAGAGAAAGAGAAGAAGAAATTCAAGAAATACAAAAAGAAGGCGTATGTCTCAGCTATATGGGGTGACAATTCATCTGATGAAGATGAAGCTGAAGAAGATGAAGGAGAAAAAGCAAATGTATGCCTAGTTGCTGAGGAGGAAGAGCAACCCAATGAAAGTAATGAGGTATACGAATCTCTACCTTCCTATGATGAATTATTTGCTGAGTACAATGCTGTTCAAAAGGAGTTTGAGAAACGTGCACAGAAATATTTGAATGTAAAAAGGAAAAATGCCACTCTTGAATTGCAAGTTCAAAAACTTTCTTCTCCTGAAATTCTGGTTTGTCAAGAGTGTCCTGATTTGAAACAAAAGAATTTACACTTGACAAAGGCACTCGAAAAATTTACAAAAGGAAGTGAAATGCTTGATGTAATTTTAAAGCAACAACGTTTTGTAAATGATAGATCAGGCATTGGTTATAAACCAGATTTTGACAAAAGGAAAGGTAAAAAGAAGAATGGTCAAAAATCTTACATGAACTATTTTACAAAAGCTGTGCATTCTTCAAATCCTTTTGCGCATTGTAATTATTGCAATAGGAAGGGTCATTCAACATCATCTTGCTTCCATAAGAAGGAAAAGAAAAATAAGCCTGTAGGGAATTATAAATGGGTACAAAAGGAACTTATGTTCCCAAGGTGCATACTAACCCCAAATGACCCAAGAAAAGATGGGTACCTAAGACTTGATTCCTTCTAAATTGCAGGTATGTCTTAGAGCATCAAGGCCCAACAAATGGTATATTGATAGTGGATGCTCAAGACACATGATTGGGGATAAATCCAAATTCATCTCAATCAAGCCCAAAGATGGTGGTAGAGTCACATTCGGAGGTGACCAATCGGGAAAAATTGCTGGGATTGGTGAGATAGGCAACAATGAAGGCCCTCTCATCAAAGATGTCTACTTGGTAGAAGGATTGTGTCACAACCTCCTAAGTGTGAGTCAAAGCACCGACAAGGGTAATTTGGTAATATTTGATTCTGATGAGTGCTTAATTGTTAAAAAGGATTTAGTCGTCATTGATGATTTGAAAACTAAAGCCTTGTTTAGAGCACCTAGAGATGGTAATTGTTATACACTTAACTTCTCTAGCAATGCTACAATTTCTAAAAGTTGTTTTGTTTAATTTGAATGAAAGTTGGCTTTGGCATAAGCGATTAGCTCATGTTAATATATATCAACTTGACAAGTTATTGAAAAAGGATTTGGTAATTGGTATTCCTAAACTGAAATTCAAAAATGATATGATTTGTGATGCTTGCCAAAGAGGAAAACAAACCAAATCTTCTTTTAAAGCTAAAAATGAGATTTCAACTAGTAGACCTCTTCAATTACTTCATATGGATCTAGTTGGACCAGCTAGAGTAAAAAGTCTTGGAGGAAATCTTTATACTTTGGTCATAGTTGATGATTTTTCTAGATTTACTTGGACTATATTTCTATCATCCAAAGATGAAACATATGATCAGTTTATTTCCTTTGCCAAGAAGGTCCAAAATGAGAAAGGTCTCTCAATTTCAGGTATAAGGACCGATCATGGTGGAGAATTCGAAAACAACGCCTTTGCTGAGTTTTGTGATAGTATGGGTATCGACCACAACTTTTCAGCACCAAGAACACCACAACAAAATGGTGTAGTGGAGAGAAAGAATAGAGTACTCACTGAAATGGCTAGGGCGATGCTGAACGAGTACAACACTTCGCAAGTGTTTTAGGCTGATGCCATGAGTATGGCTAGCTACATCTCCAACAGAGCTTACTTGAGGAAGAAGCTGAATAAGACTCCATACGAACTATACAAAGGAAGGAAGCCAAACCTCAGCCATCTTCATGTCTTCGGTTGCAAGTGCTATGTGCACAATAACGGTAAAGATAATCTTGGTAAATTCGATTCTAAAGCTGATCTAGCTATCTTTATTGGTTATTCTAATAGAAGTAAAGCATATAGGGTTTTTAACACTAGAACTAAGATTGTTGAAGAATCTATACATGTTGTATTCAATGAGTCTGATTCTAATAAATCCTTGGATGATAAGGAAGAGACTATTTTCAAAAACCAATTCTTTTCAAAAAATGCTCCTACTCCTTCTGAAAATTCTGAAAATATTTTTGAGAATGATCCAGAAAACAACTTTGAAAACCATGACCAATCTCAACCTAGAGCTTGGAAATATATAAGGAATCATCCTTTGGACCAAGTTATAGGTGATGTAAACCAAGGAGTAAGGACCAGAAACAGTACTTTAAATGAAGTGACCTTTTTTGCATTCATTTCACTCATTAAACCCTCTAAAATAGAAGAAGCCCTTTTAGACAATGATTGGGTGATAGCTATGCAAGAGGAGTTACATCAATTCATCATAGGGTTCGGAGAAGAGAGGTTTTCAATTTGCAGCTCAAGAAAGGAATTTTTCTTTTTCAATGACATATACTTGTCTGCAAGTTTTTCAAACTCCTTTTGAACAACATTGTATTCAGCAAACAATTCATCATAGGAAGGAGGAGATTCATATACCTCATTTCTTTCACTGTGTTGCTCTTCTTCCTCAGCGACTAGGCATATGTTGGCTTTTTCGCTTTCGTCTTCGTCAGCTTCATCCTCATCCGATGAGCTGTCTCCCCATATTGCTGACACATATGCCTTCTTTTTGAATTTCTTGAACTTCTTCTTTTCTTTCTCTTGATTCTTCAGCTGAGGGCAATCTGCCTTGATGTGTCCAGGCTTCTCACATTCATAGCAGATGATAGGTTTTTTCGATTCATAACTTGAGCTTCCCTTCTGAAACTTCTTGAAGCCTTGATCCTTCTTGTAAAACTTTTTGAACCTCCGGACCATCATGCTAATTTCTTCATCCTCATCTTCATCTTCATCATCTTTTTCCGCATTCAGAGCTACCCCTTTATTTCGATTGTTGCTTCCATTAACATCCTCCAGGTCTTTCTTAAATTTCAGCTTGCTCTCATACTCAAACAAGCTTCCAAATAACGCAGCAACAGACGTCATAGACTCACCACGAGCCTCTTCAATAGCAGTGACCTTTGCTTCCCAATCTTTCGTGAGAATGTTAAGAATTTTTCTCACTTGAGATCGTTGGTCAAAGATCTTTCCCAATGCAGCTAGCTGATTTGTGAGGTGAGTATATCTAAGCTGAAACTCTCCAATACTTTCTCCTTGTTTCATCCTCAACAAATCATATTCAGTGGTTAGAATATTAATCCGATTTTCCTTGATCCCAGAAGTTCCTTCGTATGCGATCTCCAGCGCCTTCCACATTTCTTTTGCTGATGACAGATTGCAGACACGAAAGTACTCCTTTTGGCTAAGAGCACTCTGAAGCATTCGGATGGCCTTGCTGTTGAGAGTGATATTCTTTTTATCGTCATCGTTGAACTCAGCTTCGGTCTTTGGAACAGTGATCCCCTCTTCGACTTTAACCGGAACATAATCTCCTGTCTCGAAGACTCTCCACAAGCCATATTCGGTAGCCATGACAAACACACGAAATTTTGCCTTCCAGAAAGAATAGTGTTCGCCATCGAAGCCGGGAGGTCTGCTGATTGAAGCTCCATCTGGAAGAATCCCTTCCATAGTAATCCTTCTCGAGCTGTTAGACTCTTCTGAGAAGAACTAGCTCTGATACCAAATGAAAGCAGGAGCTTTATACCCAAGAGGGGGGGTGAATTGGGTATCTTTAAAATTTTCGTAACTTGTTCTGTTTTTGATCACTCAGAACAGAGCACAACAGAATGGATAAGGAGAAGAAGCTAAACACAATGTAATTTATACTGGTTCGGTCCTTTCCTGACCTACATCCAGTCCCCAAGCCTCACTTGGGATTTTCAATTCACTAACTCAACAATATTGATTACACACTCTGCACTAAGAGTTGTTCTCTCACTAGAACACACTCCCCCTTACAAGTTGTAATCAATACACCTCAACTACCAAGTCCCCTGATTTGTAGTTATCTCGATCAATAAATGATTTACAAGTATTTGACTCTCTTACAGAGTAGATATGATGAACACTGAAGTACTTGTAACAAGTATGATACTTTACAAGTGAAAAACTAATACACAATAAATGAACTTAGTAGAAATTCGCTCAGAGTAGTTGTATCCACTTGTGAAGATGTTAATGAACTCTATTTATAGCTAGAGAACATTAAATGACCGTTGTAGCTTGAATCAGACCGTTGGAGAAGTTGCCCAAGTGTTCTGAAGTGGTTTTGGGGTCTTCTCTCTCTTGTTTTCACTTAATCTAGTTGGTCAAGACATCAGGGCTGACTTTCTGCGAATTAATCCGTTGGAGAGGAGTTTTCTTGTTTCAGCTAACATCCTTAAATACTTTGTAAGCGTGTGCAGAAGGATTTGGATAGAAGGAGTAACTTTTGTGCTTTGCAATAAATGCTCTGAGTTGCTTTTTGCTTTATACTCTAATCTCTTATTCAACATTCTTTAATGCTCTGAAATCCACTAACAAGGACGTCAAACATAGCAGGAAATATCAGAGAATAATATTAGAAGAAATTAGGATCAGATAACATTGATTTCTGAAATGCCCAAATTCAAATTTCTGAACTCGCGTCACGAACTCAAGTTCAGTTCTTACAGGCTCGAGTTCGTTGCTTCAGTGTCCGAAAATTATGATTTCAAAAGGTGTGAACCTGAGGTTTGTTTTATGAACCTGAGGTTCGCAAGTCATTGAAAAACTGAAAAGCTCTCGGGTTGAAATGAACTCGAGTTCATTAATGTCAGGCTCGAGTTTGATACAATTTTGAGCAAACTTCGTTTTAGCTCGAGAGAACAAACCTGAGGTTTGCAAAGCAAACTCTCGAGTTTAAAACATATCCAAAAGTTCTTTGCTCTCTGGAACTTTTAGGCTCGAGTTTAAATAGTTTAAAAACAGTTCTTTGCTCTCGGCCAAAACTAGGCTCGAGTTCAATCTGTTTAGGCTCGAGTTCAAATGTTTTGGAAAAGTTTAAAAGCTCTCGGCCAAAACTAGGCTCGAGTTCAAAACGTTTAGGCTCGAGTTCATTGATAAAACTTTTCAATAGAACAGTGCTTTGTTCGAAAAACTTGTCCCGCCAGAGATGAACTCAAGTTCACCATGACAGGCTCGAGTTCATGCTTGTTAAAACTTTCTTTGGATTCTTTCAAACTTGAGGTTTGAAGAAAGCAAGTGTAAGGTTTAACATGTTTTTCAAAGTTCAAAAACTCTCTGGAAAGAATGAACTCAAGTTTGTCATTAGTAGGCTCGAGTTCATGTGAACTTTTCAAAAGTTTAATTTTGAACTTCAGGTTCAGTCTCGAGTTTGGAAATCAACTGGACAAGTTTGTGCTCTCTGTCAAATCCAGGCTCGAGTTCAACACTAACAGGCTCGAGTTTGGTTTTGACAGATTGAAAAATACAAGTTTAAATTATTCTAAACTTTGTCAAACCTTATCAATACTGTTTACAATTGTTAGTAATCATCAAAACACACAAGGAACTAACAGCCATAAGGGTTCTTCTAGCCTTTGCTTGTGTAAAAGGTTTCAAACTTTTTCAAATGGATGTTAAAAGTACCTTTTTAAATGGTTTTATTCAAGAGGAGGTGTATGTTGAACAACCTCCAGGATTTGAAAATGAGCAATTTCCAGATCATGTTTTCAAATTAAAGAAAGCACTTTATGGTCTTAAGCAAGCTCCTAGAGCTTGGTATGAAAGATTAAGTCAATTCTTACTTGATCAAGGATTTATCAGAGGCAAAGCTGATACAACATTATTCATTAAGAAAAACAAACTGAATGAAATTTTAGTTGTACAGATTTATGTGGATGATATTATTTTCGGTGCTACTAATGACTCCCTGTGTGAGGAATTTTCCAAGACTATGCAGGGTGAATTTGAGATGTCAATGATGGGAGAGCTCAACTACTTTCTTGGGCTGCAAATCAAGCAACGAAAAGATGGGATATTTATATCTCAAACCAAGTATTTGAATGATTTGCTGAAGAAGTTTGGAATGGACAAGTGCAATGGGGCTGACACACCAATGAGCACAACTACTTCTTTGGATGCTGATGAAGAGGGCAAGGATTTCAACATCACCAAGTATAGAGGAATGATTGGATCATTACTCTACCTCACAGCAAGTCGCCCGGACATCCAATTCAGCTTTGGGATGTGTGCTCGGTTCCAATCTGCTCCTAAAGAGCCACATGCAGAACATGTAAAGAGGATATTCAGATATCTCTCTGATACGAAGACTCTTGGACTATGGTTTCCCAAAGGTCGCCGAAACACTTGGTTGCATATTCAGACTCGGATCATGCTGGATACAAGACGGATAGAAAGAGCACGAGTAGCCAATGCGAGTTCTTTGGCAACTCTCTTGTGTCTTGGTTTAGCAAGAAGCAAACAACCGTGGCCGTGTCATCAACCGAAGCTGAATATGTGGTTGCCTCAAGTTGCTGTACTCAAGTGTTATGGTTGAAACAACAACTTGCTGATTTGGGAATGCACTTGAAAGAGATCCCAATATTGTGTGACAACACAAGCACAATAAGCTTGGCCAAGAATCCAGTGCAGCATACAAGAACCAAGCATATTGATGTGAGGCACCACTTCATTCGGGATCATGTCCAGAAGCGAGATGTCAAAGTGATGTTCATTCCAACCCATCTCCAACTAGCTGACATATTTACCAAGCCTCTAGCCAAGGAACAATTCACCTTGATAAGGAGAGAATTGGGAATGGTAAATCCCAATGAATTGTAAGCAATTCTTTCTCAATTTAATGTTAGTTGTGTTTTTGATGATTAATATTTACTAACTTAAGCATCAGAGTGTATAGCTATAGTTTTTGCAAGATATTTTGATGTTTCAGAAGTTGCCTACTGCAGTAAAGGCAATGTTACTCGAGTACAGGAGTTGCAGAAAGCCAAATCTGAAGTTCAGAAGTGCTTTACTTGAGTAAAGAAGTGGTTACTCGAGTAACCCGAAGGCAGAGAGCACATTGCTGAGCAGAATGGTTGTTTACCCGAGTACGGTGTGCTTTACCGCATAAGGACCAAACAGAGACCAAAGATCAAAGTATGCTAAAGGCTTACTGCAGTAAGTAAGTGGCTTACTCGAGTAAGGTCTTCGTGGTTTCAAAAATTCACCTTACATTTTTGAAGTCCAGGTCAGTATACTTCCACCTTTACTCGAGTATGTAAGTGAAAGTATGATATACTTGAGTAAGCAAGAACTGTACTCGAGTATAGGGGTCTATCTATATATATCTGAACAGTCGTGTTCTTTCATACTCGCATCTTTACTCTAGTAAAGCCCTAGCAGACGCGACTTTCTCTCTTCCTCTCTCCCTGAAACCGTCACATTCCTTCATAAATCCCCCATAAATTCACTCCAAATCTCATTCAATTTCTTCCCACTCTCATTCTCGTCGGAACCCTAGCTTCAGAATGTCTAAGGATCAATCCCAATCCACTCAACCGGTTCCCTCTCAACCTCCTAGAGCACCTAGGACAAAATCGATTCCTAAGAAGCTACAGAGAGGTATTGATACAAAGATTCCCGAAGTTGGAGTCACGATTTCTCCTAACCCTAAGAAGAGGGGTATCTCGATTCAAGAACCATCATCTTCTCCGGCAACAAAGAAGAAGAAGCCTACCACTCCGAGCAAGGAAAAGGGAAAGAAGAAGGTTGTTGAGAAGAAGAGAAGATCCAAGAAAGCCACTTCTGTCATATCTTCTTCTACTGACGAGGCAACTCTTTCAGTTATGGGGTCAGAGCCTGAGCAAGAGCAAGAGAGAGAGCAAGCATCTCCATTTGTTGAGAATGCTATAGAAGAGATCAAGCTCCACAAGGATGCTCCTGAGGGCTTCAAAGTTGCCCCTATTCCACTTCCTCCTAGCCTCAATGCCAAATTCCGGGAGCAGTTCTCAACTCGTGGTTTTTGTGCCGTTGTCTCAGTTAATCTGGAACAAATATACCAAGAGTGCAACGTTGACTTGTCACCGTGGTTTGGGCCGTATCAGTCATTCGTGTCCATTGAGGCTCCGTATTTCCCGGAATTGGTCAAAATGTTCTACTTCAACATGAAGATCAATCATGTTGTGGACTCTGAGGGCAGAGTTATTGAGGAGAGGATCACCACATCCGTTAAGGGTGTCCAGTTCACTATATCTGCTGCTATCCTCAATAGGATCCTGAAGATTGTTGATCCTCCAGAGGCTTCTACACCAAGATACACCAATGAAGAGGTGTATACCACACTCGTGCCCGGTTAGGACGTACCGGATGATCAACGAGCCCATCTGTCTTTCAAGCCCTCGGAGATGCCATCTTTGCATCGAGTGATTTGGCATGTGTTCGCCCACAACTTTGTGCAGAAAGGAGGGAGCTACACACATTTTACACAGAAGGATTACAGATTCTTCATGGCTTTCATCAAGAAGCATCCCCTCAACATCGGACAATGGCTATTCAAGGAGATGAATTACTTCAAATTTGTCTCAAGGAAGGGATCTTACATGCCATTTCCCTCACTGGTGTCTCTGATTATGTTTTATCATAAGATATGGTATATGGGCCCTCCTGAGCAGATGGAGGATATCACAGCCTTCGGCACGACCCAACTCAAACTCATGAAGGTCAAGTTTGGACCAGAAGGATCCGGTCAGTCACAGGCTCCACAGAGGTCTCAAACACGAGCATCACATTCAGTCGCACATGAGGCTCAGTCGGCTCCACCTCCAATACCATTGAATTTTGATCAACGGATTCGAGAGATGATTGATGCTGCCTTTATATCACATAGGGCGATGATGAAAGCTGAGTTTGACATTGTCCATGCTGATATCAAATTGGGGATTATGGACGTAATTGTTGCCCTAACTGAGGTGCTATCCCACTTGACCAAGATGAAGGAGGAATCGGATCAGAAGCTTGTCGACTTGAATTCTACTCTAGCTGTCACATTGGCTGCCGCTTCTGATGCCAGAGATAAAGCTGATAGGCTGATACATCATTTTGGTCTTGGCGCTCCTTCTTCATCCACTTTCGAATTCACGACTGGTCCCTCATCCTCCTCTCCTGTACCAGCAGCCCAGCCTTCATCATCATCTCCAGTCCCAGAGTTCTAGCCATCCACATCTTCACCTGAACCTCATTTTTCCCCCACCTTCATCACCTACTTTCTCCTTTCCTAGCCCACCTCACACCACATCATCCCCAGCCTCCACTTCCACCCCTACCACTGAGATCCTATCTTCCCCTATCACTCCTACCACAGAGGTCCTTCCTGGCCCATTCCCATCTCCACCTACTCCGACCACTGAAGTTTTCCCTACACCTTCTCCTTATGCAGAGCCTCATGATCCCACCTTTGATCCAAACACAGCCATGGTGCTCTACTCCCCTCCTATTTTTGTCCTTGACCCTGAGTTTGCTGATGACAAAGGGGGAGAAAATAGAGAAAGATGTAGATGCATAGGGTTGGTTTAGATGTCTAGGTAGTCTAGATGTTTTTGCATTTCTTTGTTTTTGCAGTTTTTGTAGTTGTTTGTTCTGATATCAGTGATTATCAGTGTATTCATCCTTTCTGATATCATTTCCAACTATATAAATTATGTTTAATGAATATAATGTCAGTTGTTTGTGGTTTCAATATGCATTTCTACTGCTATTCTCTGATTCTCATATTTGAAAATGCAACATTGATTGATTTCTAATAACTTAACACTATTTTTGAAAACTTCAAAGCAAAACTGAATACATCTTTCAAATTCTTTAAAAAGAAATTTTACAAGTGTTGTCATCATCAAAAAGGGGGAGAATGTTAGTTCTCAATGTGTTTTGATGATTAACAACAAGTGTAAACGTGTTTTGAAGTTTCCGAAAACAATTAAAAATGGTTTGACAGTTGCATACTGCAGTATGGGTATCTATACTCGAGTAAAGGACTGATAGAGGATTGCTAAATTGCCTTTTTCAAGTCTTTACCGCAGTATAGGAAGCATTACTCGAGTAAAGGACTTACAGAGAGCAATCATGTTTTTGAAATTATATGCTTACTCAAGTAAAGGAGTGTGTACTGCAGTAAAGGACTTCCAGAGAGCAATCAGAATTTTCAAGTTAAGTCTTTATCGCAGTATAGGGAGCTATACTCGAGTAAAGGACTTCCAGAGAGCAACTCAATTTTTCAAGTTAAGTCAATACCACAATATAGGTATGTATACTACAATATTGAACTTACAGAGTGCTCCAAACATTTTCTAACTAGTGCTTACTCGAGTAGGACTTTGTATACTGCAGTATAGGACCCTTAAACTGATTTTCAACTTGATTCATGTTCTTACATACTACAGTATAGATTGTATACTCTAGTATTGACATGGAGAAACTTCACATGTTTTGAAAATTAAGTTGGTTACTCGAGTACAGGTTGTCTTACTCGAGTATAGGACTTACAAAGAGGTTACTAATTTATCAAAGACTTGATTACTCCAGTATACAAATGCTTACTCCAGTATAGAGGCATTTTGAACTTAAAACTTTTCACACACACAGTGCCATACTCGAGTACACACTCACTTACTCGAGTATAGGTCTTGATTTTTCAAACACAAGTCACGATGGTTTGCTTCTGGATGTTGCTTACTCCAGTAACACTTTGGATACTCCAGTAAGGACACTTACATAGAGTGCCTTACTCGAGTAAAGATGAATTTACTCGAGTATACAACGGTAAAATCTGATTTTTGAATTACACGAATTTGCAAATCACTGTTGTTTGATCTAACTGCTTTCATGTTTCATTTACTTATGTTCCTAGCTATGTTTAACAAGTTTGTTAAGTGTATTTCAGCTAGAACAGATCAAGATTATTGAAGGTCAAAGCAATAAAGAAAAAAGTGAACAGTGCATTTAATGCACTTCTGCAAATCCACCTACTTTCAGCTAATCTATCTGAGCACGCCTTATGAACGTTAAAGAATGCTTACTACAACAAGCAAAGTCATTTCCAACGGGAAAATTCTCAGAGAGCCACATCAGATCACATTAACTCTTGGATTAGCAGAAGTTTAGAAAGAGAAGATGACCAGACTTTAAGCTAATCACCTACAACGGTTGGATTCATCAAGCAACGGTCATTTAATGTTCTCTATCTATAAATAGAGAGCATTAACTCCTTCTCAAGCTGATACACCAACTTAGAGCGAAAATTTATTGAGTTCATTTATTGTGTATTAACTTTCATCTGTATAGTATCAATTTGATACTAGTGCTTCAGTGTTCATTCTATCTGCTCTGTGAGAGAGTATTTTCTGTAAAACATTTATCGATTGTGATAACTACAAGTTAGGGGACTTGGTAGTTAGGGTGTATTGATTACAACTTGTAAGGGGGAGTGTGTTCTAGTGAGAGAACAACTCTTAGTACAGAGTGTGTAATCAATATTGTTGAATTAGTGGATTGAAAATCCCAAGTGAGGCTTGGGGACTGGATGTGGGTCAGAGAAAGGACCGAACCAGTATAAATTGCATTGTGTAAAGCTTCTTCTTCCTACTCCTCTGTTGAGCTCTGTTCTTTATCTTCCAAAACAGAGCAAAACTATTAAATTTTTAAAGATACCCAATTCACCCCCTCTTGGGTATCAAGCTCCAGTTTTCATTTTCATCATCAATCTTAGCCTTCACTTTCTCTCATCTTCCAATCTCTCAGCTCTCGACCCTTCCGTGTGCTCCATCTTCCTTGTCCTCGTCATCATTTGTGTGCTCCAGTGACGGCTATTGTAGATCAATGGCCATGGCCGTAAGGGATTCGGACAGTCAAGAGGAGGAAAAGCGGATCCACGGCTGTAAGGGATTTGGATCGGACACTAAAATGGTGGCCACTGTAGATCTAGATTTTAAATCTAAAGATACCTTGTCAGGGCTGAGTTCATGAGAGGGCCGCAACTCCACAATGGTTCAAGTCTAGCCGGTAAGTGATTTATGCATCACGGGCTAGTGGTGGTTCTGGTGGTTTTGAGACTACCCTGCAGCAAGCGTATGAAAAAAAAAGGGTTACAAAGAGAAGACGGAAATCCATCTAACTAGGTCCATATTTGATGTTGTGTTGAATTTATGGTGTCTAATTGTTAATTGTGATTTGTTCTCCTTCTCTTCAGATTGATGTGCTTTGATCAACTTATTTTCCTTAACCTTTGTATGCCTCAAGGATGAGGGATTTTTAGTAGGAACGGATGAGGTTATTATTGCATAATGGTACTAACAATTTCCATATCTAATTATTAACTTCTTAGGTGTTTCTCTTCTGCATCAATTGAAGTTCATGTGATGCCATTTGCTTGTGAATCTTGTCTTTGGTAGAAATATTTGACATTTGCCCAAGTGCAAGAGAAAATAGAGAAATAGATCAGTTCTTTTTAGTTCTTGAGCTAGGGACTCAAAACAGCCCCTTGCTTTTGTGGATCTAGAGGCTCTCATTCCATATTGAAATCCTACTTGTCCTATCTATTAACCTACCAGCACATATATATCACGTTGTTTTCTTAGTATTTCCTTCACTCCTGACTCGCCCTGTGTAGCATGTGAGAGTTAGTTAGACTTGGGATACCATGTCACTGGTTCCCCTTCACTTGTTTCTTATTATTCTTTTTTCCATAAGCAATGTTAGGTTGTGGCCCAAAAGATTAAAGGTCTACTAGATAAGCAAACCACAAGACCTTTATGTTTTATTGTATCAACAAGGTTGTTGCTTTTCCATATATTTTCCTTTTAAAATGAGATATTAAACCAAAGGAATAAGTAAATTGCACAAACTCTTTTGTTAATGTATTCTTGATGGACGCCTCCTTTATTTGCTTCTAATGTTGTAGCCTGTTAGATTAGTTAAAAATGAAAATGAAAAGGAAAAATTGTTGGAATATTTGATTTGGTAATCAATATTCCGTTATTTTTATTTATGACCCACATTATTGCTGGTTTTGTAACCGTCCATTAATACTATAACGGCCTAATTAATGCACAGTTAATACGCAATAAGTGCGTATTCAATTTGTTTCCTTTTGTGACTCTGTGGTGGCTAGAGTGGAAACACGCACAGAAACTCTGTCTGGTCCCCTGAACCTGCTCTGACCTTTGAGAAGCACACCATCTGCAGATTCAGAGAGAAGGGTCAGAAGGTAAAGACTTGGTGATCATTCCTGGTTGCTGGCTTGGATTGTTCCTGTCTGTAGACTCGAAGTTCGTCCCTACTGTAATATCCTGAATTTTGGACCCGAAAAATTGAGAATAAGCCTAAATTAGGCAGACTACTAAGCTCGATTTGGAAAGAATCCCTAGAATGACAAGAGTCTCTGATGGGTCCGGGTTCGTAAAGATGTGGGCCCAGGGTAAGATACTTGTGAGGTATAATGCCGATGTGATGAAGCGGCGCCCGAGGAATATGGCAAAACACAAATTCTTGACCCCTGGAAGTGCGTATGTGTCATACAGGGACACGTGTCATCATGAGGTTAAAGGAAGATAAGGCAAGGGCAAAATGGTCAACTCCTTGTCCTTTGGGCATTGAATTTTGTCCAATATGAGAAAAGAAAGAAAATCAGATGATTTTGTCCATACTCTGGTCCAGACACAAGACATGGGACCCGCAGGCGATTAACCGACAGAAAAGGGGACCGATAGGGACCAATCAGGGGATTATTCTGGTTGGGGCTTAGCTTTGGGGTCTGATTTTGGAGGTTTTGATGGTCCCAAAGTGTTTAAAACGTGATTTTGTGAGGGGTTAAGTCATGGTTTAAGTTTTCTAACTCAAAAACCCCAAAAACTCAAGGAAGAGGCTTGCTGCCAGTTTTCTAGATTCTGAGCAGCGAGGATTCAAAAATGTTTTTAAAATGGTGGAGATGTTGATTTGAGCTGAAATTTTACAGGTGAAAAGTAGACATCTGGGGCATCATTTTGATAGGTAACTTGACATATTTTCTATGCACCGATTGAGAGATACAAATTTTCTAAGTTGGCTCTGTCTGCAACAAGACGAAATTTGACCCAGTTGTGGAAAGTGAGCAACACACCAAAATGTAAGTGCTTTCTGGGTCTGGGAGTATTTTTCATGTAAAATAGACATTTCAATGGTTCAAATGGCGCTGGTTTCATATAAGAATGATTTTTGTGGAATTTATTACAAATCCCACAAATTGGACCAAAATCACTGGATTTCTGAAAATTGTGGCTTAAAGGTTATGGCATGTAGGTAATTAAGTGAATGATGTTGAATTAAGTGATCAGCTTGCTCCCGTACAGCTCAACCGACCCAAGGAATTCTTTGGCAAATGATTGGATAATTGGTTAAATTAATTAGTGAATCAGGACCCTTACTCCTTTAAACTTTCGGCCAACAAGATCTTTAGATTTTAACCAAATGGCAGCCCGTAATTATAAGGAAAAGTCGAATCTGAATGTTAAATCCTAAGCCAACCGACATGCCAAAGTGCTACATTTATATGATCTATTCCTTCCTGGCTAATTCGGACAATACACTGAAGATAAAAAAAAGAGTGTAAAACCGTGAGTGATTAAGGAGGTAACGCCAAGTTCACCGAAAAGGAAGCTGGAGTTTTGGTGGCCAAAGAACCGTGAGGACTAGCTTAATAAATAAATGGATCAAGTGGTAAGTTACCAATGCTTTTGTTCAACTCGTGTGATATTTTAGAAGGCATATGAAATTCTGAAATTTGGTTAATTTGGTTAATTTAGTAATTTGGTACAAAGGATTCGGTATGAAACCGTAAGTGGAATTAATGTTTATTATATTCTTTTGTTGATTGGTCACCGAATGGAGGAAGAATGATATGTTATTGTGTCCTCTTGCTGCTACCTTGTAACCGAATGAAAGATGGATAATATTTTGTTATGTTTTCATGATTTGTCACCGAATGAAGGGAAGTTTTCGGATGCTATAATAGAAACATGATTTTTGATTGATGGCTGTACGGGTTGAGTTATCAGTCCAGGGCTAGCCTAGAAAGGGCGGCTCTACGGGTTGTGAGACTGATGAAGACCTTTTGTCATTAGCCTTGGGGTCTACAATCAACAATTAACCAAGGATTGCATATAGGCAAACCTAGGATCGTTCTCTCTTCTCGAGGAGCCTTTTATTAAATCCTAAGTAATCTAGATGTCATGCAAATGAAATGAAAACAAGGGGGGATTGGGTTTTGTTGGATTTAGAACAGGAATTAAAGACAGAATGGAGAAAGATGAGATTAATCAAATTGAAATGGATCAACCCAGAATTGGGATTCCAAGAACTTCCATCATTGAACAAAAATAAAATAACTGAACCTGTGATTGATTCTAGACAAACCGAGATCTCTGCATTTGTCCAGAAACTCCCTCGACTAGACGATCGCCTAGCATTTGATCGAACACGTGGTGAGCTCGCTACACAATCGCACAACGTTCTCTGCAACCCGGTCCAACCTAAGTCCTTGGGATTTCAATCTGGATATTAAATCTAATACCCAATCCATAATTATAATCGGATCCGATTAAAATTAACAGAAACAAGTCAGTTACTGATTAAAGCACAAGTCCTCCGGATGACACCATGGAATCCTCAACTCATGGGTCGATCACAGAAACTTAGCCAAGCATGGCTGGATAAAATGAAAATGCAGAAGTAAAGATGTTCATCATGACCACGAAGAACATGAACAAGTTCAACATGAACATAAAGAACACAAAGAACAATTAAAGAAAATGAAAGCTTCTATTCCAAAATAAATCTCAACAACATAGTGAATCCATACAGAAAAAGATGAAGAACATAAAATCAAAATAAAATAAAAAGGAAAGATTAACACTAAACCATTCCAAGAAGGAGGCTAGGAATACAAAAGAAAAAAACAATACATAAAACTAATAAAGAAAAGTAAAGCCTTCCATGTAGGAGGCAAGAAATTAAAGACAAGAATTAAAGACAATACATAAAGCAAAACTAAAACCTTCCATGTAGGAGGTAAGAAATACAAGAAGGAAGTTAGAATGGGAGAGAAGGATCATCTCCAAGGTGTCTTGCTCTTCATAACACCCTTCTATTTATAGGCAGCTAGGAGCATCTCTTCCATGCACTTTACAACTCAAATTCGTCACTTTAGTTAGTGGCCAACTTGGAAGCATCTTTGAATCACTTTACAGCTCCAAAACAATGTCCTCTTTTCCAGCCCATGTTAGGCCACGAAATAATCCGAATCTGGCCATGTGATCTTCATATGAAGTGTCGCCCCGGATGTCAGCTTTCCAGTCGTTCAAACGGAGCCCCATTTGGAGGTCTGTAACTCTAGATATGGGTCGAATACCGAACGTCATTCCAGAGTCCAGTGAAAGCAGCCTGTTTCGGTTTCCAGGCCAATTTTGGCCCTCTAAACATCTGATTTAGCTTTTGGGCTCTTCATAGGAGTTGTAGGGCTTCCTCTTAGCTTTCTGAAAATGCAAATTGGGTATCAATTGGATTTCTATAACTCAAGTTATGATCAAAATACCTAACAGTGTTTATCACCCGATTGTAAAAGAGGTGTGATTTAAGCCCAATTTTTAACCAAACTTCAAATATGACCAAAATTAATGCAAATGAAGTCTAAAAACTCATTATGAAGATGAAACCACATATTCAACTAATTTGATCCATTAAACCATGACAATGATAGAGTTCTTAACTCCTTTTCGCATTTAAAATAATATGAATTTAATGATTATCAAACTCCCCCACACTTAGCCTTTTGCACTCCTGGGCAAAAATCTAAAGCAAGAAAACTTTTTTTTTTTTTTTCAAATAGTTGCCAGTAATGTAAAAATTGAACAAGGGATAGAAAGCTTCAAAAGATCGATAAATGAAAACCAAAATTCTTTTATCTCCAATCACAATTTTGGCAATTTCAATCAATGACACTAATTACATAAGATGGTCTTTCAAATGATACGCTCAATCAATCAACCTCTCAAATGAATCTCTCAAGTGTTTAAGGTATATAAGTGTATCGCTCAAATTCTACCCAAGAAAATTGTTCTACCATAAGCTTGCTCAATTTCTACGTCTCTACTACTCATAACACATACATGCACAAATCAAGAGAGCTTGTTATTACAGGTTGTAATGGGGTTAGGGTAAAGGTAGGTAAAAATATGGAATGAGAGGCTAAGCACCAAAGAAATTAAATTGAGCACTGATTAACACAATCATTCTCTATGTATGAAAACTTTTATTTAACTCAAATACCTCATTTCTTTCTAATTTTTTTTTTTTTACACCCCTTTTTTTTTTTCTTTATCTTTTTTTTTTCTTCTTTTTCTTTCTTTCTTTCTTTTCTTTTCTTTTCTTTTTTTTTTTTGAACTGTGCTATATATATAATCACAATAGTAAACTCAAATATCTTCCCCCCACACTTAAACTGTTGCGCTCCTGAGCAACCCTCACACTTAAACACAAAACCAAGGTAAACCAATGCTCAATAATTTTTCATGGTTCGGAATAAAATGGTTTAACGCTTAGGCTTATAATGTGGCTTAGAACAGAATGGACAAAAAGGCACAAAGGGGTTACCAAAAGAATAATAATGTATGGGAAAGGCTATTTGGCCAAAGTGGGGAAAACAAAAGGAAACAAAAACAAGCTTCCATCATACCTATGCACATAAGTGAAAATGTAGTTTCAAAAAGAAAAGGAGCAAGTTCTAGAGAACGCAAATCATGAGCAGATGCACACATGAAAGAAAGAATGGCAAAAGATGAAGTCCATTCATGTAGGCTCAAAACCTCACCGGGTCAATACCATCTTATACAATCAATATCACCAATTCAACTACCAAGACATGAAATCGAAGAGTTCACAATTGCAAAACAAATGGCATTGATCCATCAAAACAAAAAAAATGTTCAAGTTCATAATATGTAGCAATCATAGAAAGAGAGACTGAATTTATTTTGAAAAGCAAAGGAGTTAAAAGGAAAACAGATAAAAGAGAAAGAGGGAGAAGAAAGAAGAATACTCCCCAAGGGTTTATGGAGGATAAGTGGCATCGATGAGGAGAATCTCTGCTTCCTCAGGCTGTTGCTGGGGTCCCTCGTGAAATTGCTTAAGGCGATGCCCGTTTACCTTAAAGGTTCGTCCTGTGGGTGGATCACACAGCTCAACAGCACCAAATGGAAATATGTTAGTGATCACAAAAGGGCCATCCCATTTAGATCGAAGCTTACCAGGCATAAACTTCAGACGGGAGTTAAACAGAAGAACTTTTTGGCCCACAGAAAATTCTTTCCTTAGAATATGTTTATCATGGAATGCCTTAGTCTTTTCCTTGTACAACCTCGAACTCTCATAGGCATCCAATCTAAGCTCTTCTAATTCTTGCAACTGCAGCTTCCGTTCCAACCCAGACTTAGCCAAATCCATGTTACACTTCTTAATGGCCCAATAGGCTTGATGTTCCAACTCAACTGGAAGATGACACGCTTTACCAAAGACAAGTCGATAGGGAGACATCCCAATCGGAGTCTTGTAGGCAGTGCGGTATGCCCACAAAGCATCATCCAATCGCTTACTCCAATCTTTCCTGGTAGAGTTGACAGTCTTCTGAAGGATTTGCTTAATCTCTCTATTTGAGACTTCAGCTTGACCGTTGGTCTGAGGATGGTAGGCTGTAGAAACCTTGTGAAGCACTCCATACTTGCGTAGCAAGGCACCTATGCTTCGATTACAAAAATGGGAGCCTTGGTCACTGATAATAGCTCTAGGAATGCCAAACCTGCAGAAAATGTTAGACCTAACAAAATCCACCACCACAGAAGAATCATTAGTCCGGGTGGCTTTCGCCTCAACCCATTTCGAAACATAATCAACAGCAAGCAATATGTAAGTATAACCATATGAGGCAGGAAATGGACCCATAAAATCAATGCCCCAAACATCAAAGATCTCACAAAACAATATAGGGTTCTGGGGCATCTCATGCCTACGGGAAATACTTCCTGCCCTCTGACAGTTATCACATGATTTGCAAAACAGATGGGCATCATGAAACAGGGAAGGCCAAAATAACCCACATTCTAACACTTTCCTAGCAGTTCTTTGGGGTCCAAAGTGACCACCACAGGCAGAAGCATGAGAAAAATGCAATATGGAGTGAAATTCATGATCAGGCACACATCTTCTAACTACTTGGTCACTACAAAATTTCCACAAATAAGGGTCATCCCAAACATAATATTTAGACTCACTTTTCAATTTCAGGTTTTGGGCCCTAGTGGAGTCTGCAGGAAAAACACCAGCTACCAAGTAGTTAACAAGATCAGCATACCAAGGAATCTTACCTTGTAGCTGTAAAAGCTGCTCATCAGGGAAATCATCCTGAATAGAAGAGGGATGAGAGACTGAATGGGTAATACGACTCAAATGGTCAGCTACCCAGTTCTGTGCTCCACTTCTGTCTCGAATCTCAACATCAAATTCTTGGAGCAATAACATCCATCGGATGAGTCGTGGCTTTGCATCTGACTTTTTCAAAAGAAACTTTAAAGCAGCATGGTCAGAGAAAACAATCACACTACTAGCTAATAGATATGACCTAAACTTATCAAAAGCAAATACAATGGCCAACAACTCCTTTTCAGTAGTGGTATAATTAGACTGGGCAGGGTCCAAGGTCTTGGAGGCATATGCAATGACATGAGATGCTTTGTTGACCCGCTGTGCCAAGATAGCGCCGACCGCGTAGTTGGAAGCATCACACATCAACTCGAAGGGAAGGGACCAATCTGGGGGCTGGATCACTGGGGCTGTGGTCAGGCAATGCTTCAAGTGATCAAAGGCCGCCTTGCACTCGTCATCAAACACAAAGTCAGTGTCCTTATGCAGAAGGTTGGTCAAAGGTCGAGCAGTCTTGCTAAAGTCCCGAATGAAACGCCGATAGAAACCTGCATGACCAAGAAAAGAGCGAACCTCCCGCACAGATGCAGGGTAAGGCAAAGTAGTAATCACATCTATCTTAGCAGGGTCTACCTCAATCCCTTTCCTAGACACTATGTGTCCCAAGACTACACCTGACTCAACCATGAAGTGACACTTCTCATAATTCAGTACAAGATTAGATTCAATGCACCTATGCAAAACTCTTGACAAATTAGCTAAGCATGCATCAAAATCAGACCCATATACAGTGAAATCATCCATAAAAACTTCCATGCAATCCCCTAGAAACTCAGAGAAAATACTTACCATACAACGCTGAAAAGTGCCAGGAGCATTGCAAAGGCCAAAAGGCATCCTCCGGTAAGCATATGTTCCAAAGGGGCATGTGAAGGTTGTCTTTTCTTGATCCTCAGGAGCTATATGGATCTGGAAATATCCAGAGTAGCCATCCAGGAAGCAGTAGTGAGACTTACCAGCTAATCGCTCTAACATCTGATCAATGAAAGGTAAAGGATAGTGATCCTTGCGTGTAGCTTGGTTGAGTCTCCTGTAATCGATGCAAACTCTCCAACTGTTCTGAACTCGAGTAGGAATGAGCTCATTGTTCTGATTGGCTACCACAGTGACTCCAGACTTCTTGGGAACCACCTGGACTGGGCTAACCCACTGGCTATCAGAAATGGGATAAATGATACCAGCTTGCAGAAGCTTAGTTACCTCTTTTTTCACCACATCAAGGATAAGAGGATTAAGGCGTCTTTGGGGTTGCCTTACCGGCTTAGAATCCTTTTCTAACAGAATTCGATGCATACACGTGGTAGGGCTGATGCCAACAATGTCAGCTAATGTCCACCCAATGGCTTTCTTGTTGGCCTTTAATAAGCTTAGCAGCTTCTCTTCTTGGTCAGGAAGAAGATTGTTGGCCACAATGACTGGCAATTGTTCGTCCATCTCTAAAAATGCATACTTCAAGTGATCTGGAAGGGCTTTTAACTCAATCTTGGGTGGTTGCTCAGTAGAGGGAAGAAGCTTGGGTGGTTGTTGCAACAAGTCTGCTGTCATGACATTAGAAATACCTGAAACCACATTCAAAGAAGCAGAAGAATTGTGTCTATACAGCTCAATGTTAACATCAGAATCAAACCCATCAAAATCAGAGTTAAGCTCATCAAAATCTGGATCAGGATGCTCATTAGGATTAGGATTGAGCTCAAACTCAGAATCAATATCAGAATCTATATGTAATGTAGAATGACCAAGCAAGTCGGAATCATCAAGCAAGTCAAATTCACCAAGCAATGCAGCATTAAGCAAATTAGTGCAAACAGAGCACCATTCATTATCAGCACATGCACAAATGGGAGAATCACTCTCAGCACACCAACTAGCAAGAATATCATCCACAGCATCATCAATCACATCAATGGAGAAAACAGAATGATCTTCCCTAGGATGTTTCATGGAATCAAAGATATTAAAATTCACAGATATATCACCAAACTCCATGGAAAGAGTACCAGAATGCACATCTATCTTAGTCCTGGCTGTTTTCATGAAAGGCCTGCCTAGAATGATTGGTGACCTGCTACTAGGAGACTCATCCTCCATATCTAAGATGTAAAAGTCAGCAGGGAATATCAATTCATTAACTTTGACTAATACATCTTCAACTACACCAGAAGGATGAACATTACTCCTATTAGCTAACTGAACAATAACACCAGTAGGACGTAAAGGACCAAGACCAAGAGATTTGTAAATAGATGCAGGCATGACATTAATAGAAGCACCTAAATCTAGCATGCAATTATCAAATCTATAGCTACCAAAACAGCAAGGAATAGAAAACATCCCTGGATCCTTGCACTTGCGAGGCATTGTAGGCTGGAAGAGTGCTGATACATTCTGATTCAAGCTCACTCGTTCACTCCCCTTCAGTCGCCTCTTGTTGGTGCACAGCTCCTTCAAAAACTTGGCATATTTGGGAATTTGTTTGACTGCATCTAAGAGAGGAATGTTGATTTCTACTCTTCTGAATGTCTCAAGTATATCCTTCTCTTGTGCTTTTTCTGCCAACTTCTTGGACTGAATCGCTCTCTGAGGGAAGGGAAGAGGAATGGGGGTGTCTTCTTCTTCAACCTGCTGCATTGTCTTTTTATTTTTAGAGTCAATCTTCACATTGTCTGACGCTTTTTCTAATGTAGAAGTCACATCTGCAGCTGGTGTAGGTTCCCCTAATTGTTTGCCAGACCGTAGGGAGATAGCACTCACATTCCCCTTAGGATTGGGAATGGTCTGTGAAGGAAGAGTGTTGGATCCTTGAGGTTGAAGCTGATTCAATGATGTTGCCAACTGGCCAATCTGTGTTTGCAAACCCTGAATGGCAGTGTCAGTTTGCTGTTGGAACTGGGATGTTTGCTGTTGGAACTGCATATTGGCTGCGACAAATTGCTTCATCATATCCTCAAGTGAGGGACCACCACTACCACTGCTACTAGCCTGCTGTTGTGTTGCCTGTGGAGGTGCACATATGGCTGGTCGAGGGGGTGCTGCTGGCAAAGGCAAAGAAGGAGCAGATTGCTGTTGAAAATTCTGTGGTCTGTACTGTCTGTGTTGGTAATTCCCAGAATTTTGCTGATGTTGGTCACTATGGTTCTGATTCTGGTTCCAACGGAAATTGGGGTGATTCCTCCAGCCTGGATTGTATGTATTAGAAAATGGATTATTCTGCTGGTGTTGTGGCTTCCCTGGAAAAACACCGACTGCAGCAACCGACTGGTCTTGATGAGTAGGGTCATGCAAGGTAGGACAAGAGTCAGTAGAGTGATAAGGGTCAGGACAGAACCCACATGAGTACCCAATCTGAGGAGGAGAAGATTGTACTGCCTGTGTCACTGCTAACTGCCTCACTAGAGAGGTCAGATCATCAAGTCTATTCTCTAACCTCTTAGAATCGTACTGCACTGGAGGTGTTTGAAGATGGTAAACAGTAGGAGTAGAATTTGCTCTAGTGCCAAACTGTTGAGAATTAGCAGCCATAGTAGATATCAACTCTCGGGCATCTTCAGGTGTCTTTCTATCTAAGGCTCCACCACTAGATGCATCAACAAAACTTTTGTCCAATGGTAACAAACCAGAATAGAACTATGTAATCAAGAGTTGGTCTGAGATCTGGTGGTGTGGACAGCTAGCACACAGTCGCTTGAACCTTTCCCAATATTCATACAGGGTCTCCCCATTGTTTTGTTTAATACTAGTGATCTCCTTTTGGATAGCAATGGCTTTTGAGGAAGGGAAGAACCTCTCTAGGAATATCTTCTGCATGTCATCCCAATTCCCAACAGATGTTGGTTGCAAATTGTATAGCCAATCCTTAGCCACACCATCTAGGGAAAATGGAAAAGCTCTCAGCTTAATGTGGCCTTCATCAATTGCTTGTGGTTTCATCGTGCTGCATACCACATGGAACTCCTTTAAATGTCTGTGAGGACATTCACCTGCAAGACCATGAAACTTGGGCAACAAATGGATAAGTCCAGATTTTAGTTCAAAGTTAGCAGCAAGTTCAGGATATCGGATGCACAAATTTTGATTCCCAACATCAGGGGTAGCTAATTCTTTCAAGGTAGGGCGGATTACTTGTTCTGCCATATTTTTAGAGTCAGAAAAATTACTACTAGAATCAGAATTCTTAAGATCAAAATGTTCTAGTCCAGTGTCCAATTCTGTATTAATTTTATGACCTGACTTAACAGCTCTTTTAGCAATAGAAATTGTTCTTTCTATTTCAGGATCAAATGCAAGCAAGTTTTCTAGATGAGTGGTACTCCTAGTACTCATGCAACATCAAACACAAAATTTCAAAAATGCCACCAGAAGTGGTAAAAACAGCAAAGTACAACAAAACAAAACAAAACCTGATGCTAGACCAAATTTTTTTTTTTTTTTTTTTTTAAGAAAACAAGTTAACAAAAGTTACCAAAAATGTAAATCTAATAAGCTTCACACGAGAAACCCCTTGTCAAAAGTCAATTCGACAATTAGATTACCTAGGGAGCCAATTACTTAGCTCCCCGGCAACGGCGCCATTTGATGAAGACCTTTTGTCATTAGCCTTGGGGTCTACAATCAACAATTAACCAAGGATTGCATATAGGCAAACCTAGGATCGTTCTCTCTTCTCGAGGAGCCTTTTATTAAATCCTAAGTAATCTAGATGTCATGCAAATGAAATGAAAACAAGGGGGGATTGGGTTTTGTTGGATTTAGAACAGGAATTAAAGACAGAATGGAGAAAGATGAGATTAATCAAATTGAAATGGATCAACCCAGAATTGGGATTCCAAGAACTTCCATCATTGAACAAAAATAAAATAACTGAACCTGTGATTGATTCTAGACAAACCGAGATCTCTGCATTTGTCCAGAAACTCCCTCGACTAGACGATCGCCTAGCATTTGATCGAACACGTGGTGAGCTCGCTACACAATCGCACAACGTTCTCTGCAACCCGGTCCAACCTAAGTCCTTGGGATTTCAATCTGGATATTAAATCTAATACCCAATCCATAATTATAATCGGATCCGATTAAAATTAACAGAAACAAGTCAGTTACTGATTAAAGCACAAGTCCTCCGGATGACACCATGGAATCCTCAACTCATGGGTCGATCACAGAAACTTAGCCAAGCATGGCTGGATAAAATGAAAATGCAGAAGTAAAGATGTTCATCATGACCACGAAGAACATGAACAAGTTCAACATGAACATAAAGAACACAAAGAACAATTAAAGAAAATGAAAGCTTCTATTCCAAAATAAATCTCAACAACATAGTGAATCCATACAGAAAAAGATGAAGAACATAAAATCAAAATAAAATAAAAAGGAAAGATTAACACTAAACCATTCCAAGAAGGAGGCTAGGAATACAAAAGAAAAAAACAATACATAAAACTAATAAAGAAAAGTAAAGCCTTCCATGTAGGAGGCAAGATATTAAAGACAAGAATTAAAGACAATACATAAAGCAAAACTAAAACCTTCCATGTAGGAGGTAAGAAATACAAGAAGGAAGTTAGAATGGGAGAGAAGGATCATCTCCAAGGTGTCTTGCTCTTCATAACACCCTTCTATTTATAGGCAGCTAGGAGCATCTCTTCCATGCACTTTACAACTCAAATTCGTCACTTTAGTTAGTGGCCAACTTGGAAGCATCTTTGAATCACTTTACAGCTCCAAAACAATGTCCTCTTTTCCAGCCCATGTTAGGCCACGAAATAATCCGAATCTGGCCATGTGATCTTCATATGAAGTGTCGCCCCGGATGTCAGCTTTCCAGTCGTTCAAACGGAGCCCCATTTGGAGGTCTGTAACTCTAGATATGGGTCGAATACCGAACGTCATTCCAGAGTCCAGTGAAAGCAGCCTGTTTCGGTTTCCAGGCCAATTTTGGCCCTCTAAACATCTGATTTAGCTTTTGGGCTCTTCATAGGAGTTGTAGGGCTTCCTCTTAGCTTTCTGAAAATGCAAATTGGGTATCAATTGGATTTCTATAACTCAAGTTATGATCAAAATACCTAACAGTGTTTATCACCCGATTGTAAAAGAGGTGTGATTTAAGCCCAATTTTTAACCAAACTTCAAATATGACCAAAATTAATGCAAATGAAGTCTAAAAACTCATTATGAAGATGAAACCACATATTCAACTAATTTGATCCATTAAACCATGACAATGATAGAGTTCTTAACTCCTTTTCGCATTTAAAATAATATGAATTTAATGATTATCAGAGACCAGTGAGTCCGAGGCTTGCCTTGGTAAGGCAGCTGTACGGGTTCTTGATTTGTGGTATGTGTTTTACTGTAATACGACCTGGATGCATATGTGGTATGTATTTGGCATGTTGATATATTTCTGATAAGCATGGTAGCTTACATACTCTTTACACATTTAGTATTTGAGTACTGACGGTTACTCTGGGGGCCGTTATCGGACCCCAGCCTCTTTTTTTGTCATAAGGAGACATGCTTGATGTGAAGAGCCCTCCTTGGACTGTGAAGTGTTATCAGTACAGACTGAAGAATAGGGAATGCCCTATCATGTTTGTACATATACTTGAGATGGCGGTATGTTTTGTTTTGGTATTTGTTTTGGATAACTGTACCCCTAACCCTTCAGGGACTTATATTTTTCTGTCTATTTTACCTTTACCAGTACAATAGATAGTCTAAACCAGTTAAATGCTCTGTTGCGCTCACACTGATATAAGTTAAATGGACCAAATAACAAAGGAAAGGTAACTAAGTAAGTGAATCCCTCTAACCTGCCACCCGAAAGGGCGAGGCCGGTAGGGGTGTAACACCTACTAGCTTCTGGACACAAATCAATGGCGGGAGGTATTTGTGATCTCTACTACTTTTTCCGCTTTGATCTTATGCTATTCGATTGTTCAACATGATTAGATCGCCTAAATTTCTAACATTTGGTATCAAAGCCGATTATATTCCTCTGCCTTGATTTTTCCAGATTGAGTCTCGGTTTGATATTTCCTGAAAAATCATTGAGTTTAACCGGGTTTTCAGAATTTCTCTCCTGTTTGTTCTTTGGAATCTTTCTTTTGATATAAGATTTTTTGATGAATTTTTCTGAGAACTTAATATATGTTTCAATCAGTTTCGAAACAATATCTCAATTTCATTTGCGTTGGCTTGAATCCTCTTGTTGGAGGATCTAAGGTCCTATTTTCGAAATTAAGGAAACCCGTGATTTGAATCTGGAGATGAAACAAGAATTGTTTCTAAGGATCAGATTGCGTTGTTCAATTTTGCTTTGAAATTTAAATTCTGGTTTCGATCTGGTTTTCACGTTTATGCTTACAATCTGGGTATTGTTTTGCTGATGTGACGGAGCCTTCATTTTTCCTAAATCGATTACATTTGCCTCGATTTTATGATTGTTTGCTTTATCTTTGCAATTGGTTTATGACTGGATGGATTTTCATTAACGCCGTCGCTGTTGGTTCTTCATTGGTGAAAAGAAACGGAGACAACGTGATTTTGTTTAGATTTCAAAACTCAAATTATTCGTTTTGGTTTTGAGTAGATCTTTGTAGATTGTGAGAAATCTATGTTCAGAAGCTTTTCCCATAATTATGTCGTTGGAACCGCCATCAAAATTGTCGGATTTTGACCCATCAATAGCCTGAAAACGCTACAGGAAAAACGCGGGTCGCGGCAACTGTTACCGGGTTAAACCGGGTCGCGGGTCGGGTAGGGTTATGCAAAACCGGGTGAAGCAGAAGATCGAAAACGGCGTCGTTCTGGTTATTTAATGAAACGTTGTGTTTCATTTATAAGACAACTGGGTTGATGCGTTTTTGGGCCGTGTTCGCCTCTGTTTGGGCTGAGATCATAATTGGGCTACACGGTTTGGTTTTCAGAATTTAAAAAAAAAAATTAATTGATTTAACGCTGAACTCTGGAGGATTCGAACCTACTATCCTGGGCGCGCCTTAAAGTCGGGCGGTATGCCAACTAAGCCATGCACTCACATGTGTTTAGTCATTATCATTTATTTAATTTAAATTATTTTTAAGTTAAAATTAAATTAAAACACTGAAAAGCATGTAAAGGGGTCCTGAGGGGTTTAGAACCCTGGACCTGTTGGCACGAGGGCACTAGAGTGCTAGCGTTGTGACCAGCTGAGCCACAAGCTCCTAATTGCTATAAATTCAGTGTTTAATTAATTTAAGTATTCCTTTTCAGCAAAAACCAAAAATTCTAAAAAGGTTGTAAGTGGGATTCGAACCCACATTCTTTGGGTCCAAAATCTTATTTGGGCTTTCTGAACTGTCCAACAAAGGTGACATTTGTGATATGTTTGAAAAATTTTATTTTTTTACATATTATGCCCTTTTTGGATTTAATTTAAATCTGAAATTTCATTTTAAAATTGGATTTTCATGTGATTATGAACTACATATTGTGTTACTTGCATGAATTATTTATTATTTAATTATTCATGCAATGTTGTGTTAAATAATATGTAAATATCCAATTTTATTTTAATATTGCTTATAGTTTCTTGCAATATTATATAGTAATGTTAAGTGATCCTTATGTTTTTAATTAATTAGAGAGTAGCCACAGCATCTTTAATTAATTGAAAATGTAAATTGAGTAGTATGATCACATAATGACATTAGTTGTAATAAATCATATGTAATATAATAAAATTTTATCCCACAGGAATATTTTATTATATGTTTTTGTGTGATTAATTAGGATAAAATATCAAATTATATTCTTAATTTACCCACAGGTATTAAGAATAGGGAAATAATTTGATAGTTTTATCATACAATTATGTATAAATCTAATTGGATACCTTAGGCCATTGGGCCAATTGTTCGAATGTATTGAACATTTATTCTGGGTCTTTAAATCTTTTTATTTCCTTCTTGGAAAATTATTAGACCCTATTGCAATTTTTAATCACCTTGGCCATATTTATTTTCTTGGCAATCTGTTTTATGTGAAATGTATTTTATTACATTAAATTGATTTGTTTAAATTGAGAAAAGTTAATTTTGGCAACTTTCACATTTTAGAAACCTTTTGAAAAAATTATTATCATTAATTTGAGTTGTTTAATTGTCTAAATATTTTGAAAAATTAACTTTAGACAATTACATATCTTTTTCAAATTGTTGAAGCCAAATTTGAGTTGAATTATGCCAAAATTAATTCTTTAAACAATATTTGGATACATAAAACAGTGGGAGGATTATTCTTTTAATTTGATTATTTAGTTAATCAATTAATCTCTCCATAAAGATGTACATATAATAGATTAATCTTTTAATGCAAAAAATAGTGGGAGAATTTGTCTAAGATGATTATTTAATCACATTTTGTTGATTAAATTAATCAATTAAATTCTCATTAAAGATTTGTGCATATTTGGAATCTAAATGCACAAGATTAATTTTGGTGATTAATATTGGTAATATTAATTTAATCAAAGTGGGGGGATTATATTTAGTCACTTATGTTGATTAAATTAATTGGTTAAGTCCTCCATAAAGCTGTGCGTATACAGATTTTAAGTGCACATTATTGATATTTGTAATGAACAAAATATATCACATAAAGATTTGAAGACGTCCATTGTAATTAAAACTATGGTTATAATTATTCTTTTTAATTAGGGTGGAATGGAACGGCTTTATATCTTCTAAGTAGCCCACATGTATTAGGGGATATAATTGCATTCTAGTTTCATCAATTCGAGATAAATTCATGCTATGCTAATGTCTTTGCCCACAGGTAGACTTTAGTAATACGAATTTATATGTATATGATTAATTGAGATAAAATATCAAATTATATTCTTAATGTACCTGCAAGAATTAAGAATAAAGAAAATAATTTCATAGTTTTATCATAAAGTTATATATGGATCTAATTGAATTATAACTTTAGCTCACAGGCAAGTTGTATGTCATTAGATTTATGTTTTTTAAGCATGATTTACATTGGTAAATCATAATATGATTTGTTAGTCTCAAATTTTAGTTATAAGCATGTATGTTTAATACTTTGCAGTCATACAATCTGCAAATCATTAATATTATTTACATGCTTAAGTACAAACGAATCAACAATTTGGAAGCGACTGGTTACCATGATTCAGATTATTCTGGCTGCATTGACTTAAGAAAATCCACTTTAGGATATATTTTATGCTAGTCAATAGAGCTGTATCATGGAATAGTAAAGAGCAATCTTTAATTGCTGCTTCCACTATGTAAGTTGAGTTTGTATCTTGTTCTGAGGCTACCTCACATGGTGTATGAATGAAGGGTTTCATTTTTGGGCTTAGAATTATGGATCCAATTTCTAGGCCATTGAGGTTATATTGTGACAATTCAGTTGTTGTGGCTAAGAACAATAAAGGTGGTAGTTGAATCAAGCATATCGACATTAAGTGTCTAGCCATAAAAATGCGTGTTAAAAATAAAACAGTGGTTATTGAACACATGAGCACTGAATTGATCATTACTGATCCTTTAACTAAAGGCATGCCTACATTGAAATTTCAGGATCATGCAGAAAGTATGGGACTTGGTTCCTTTAAGTGATTTTCGTTGTAAGAACAATGTTATTTATGAAACTCTATTTGCGATATTTTCTCATTCAGTATTGCGTGTATATTCATTTTGAGAAATATCATTAAAGTTTGGACCTAAAATAAAAGTAGGGTTTATTCATTAAGTTATTTGGGCTTGGGAAACATGATGCACTGTGATACATGGAAGATATTACTCGCTTTAAGAGGACCTACCGCTATGATCCATGCATTTTGTTTTTCAATGGTATGTATTGAAGTATGAGGGCCAAGTGGGAGAATGTTGGAATATTTGATTTGGTAATCAATATTCCGTTATTTCTATTTATGACCCACATTATTGCTGATTTTGTAACCATCCATTAATACTGTAACGGCCCAATTAATGCACAATTAATATGCAATAAGTGCGTATTCAATTTGTTTCCTTTTGTAACTCTGTGATGGCTAGAGTGGAAACACGCGCAGAAACTCTGTCTGGTCCCCTGAACCTGCTCTAACCTTTGAGAAGCACACCATCTGCAGATTCAGAGAGAAGGGTCAGAAGGAAAAGACTCGGTGATCGTTCCTGGTTGCTGGCTTGGATTGTTCCTGTCTGTAGACTGGAAGTTCTTCCCTACTAGCTTCTGGACACAAATCAATGACGGGAGGTATTTGTGATCTCTACTACTTTTTCCGCTTTGATCTTATGCTATTCGGTTGTTCAGCATGATTAGATCGCCTAAATTTCTAACAAAAATATGTTAAAGGTTCTTGCGTTCGTGTATTATTGCAGACTCAGAGTGATTACAAGGTCATAAACATGGATCAATGGATGGGATTTTTCTGGTTTTGCAATGAGGTACTCTCCCTTTGCTTTGCAAGATCGATTTTAGTTGATAATTATCCTGTACAGAGATCACTTTTTACCTTTTGCTATGACAAAATATCAAATTTTCATCTTACTACCTACTTTTGCACTTGTTGATGTACCAATTGATGCTCTACTAAGAAACACAGAAGAGTCGCATAAATCAAACTTATGATAAAATGGCCACTAATTACCTTTCACCATAACAATTTACAAAGACGTAATCATGTTCAATGTTTTTTTGTATTGCAATGTGATAAGTATATATTTTATAATTAAATAGGTATATATTTTATGGTATAATAAGTTGAATTTATTAATATTTTACACATATTTAATTATCTTTTATATATTTATCTATCTTTTAATTAAATATAGGATAAAAGAATATTATAACAGAAAATCTATTGATATCATATTTTATTATGCAGGAGATATTATGTGATTTAAGAAAGCAACAAATTAAATTGAAAAGAATATAATATGATATATTATATTGTTATATTAGAAGTGACATGGGGACCACACAAAAATAAAGAAGCAGATCACCCACAGAAGCAAAAAGCCAAAAGATATGATATATCATATCTTTAATCAAAGATGCGTAGGGCCCCAACAAATTATCCCTCAAGTAAATCTAATAAAAGGGAAGCAGAGACACAAAGAGGGAGGGATCACGATTCAGAGCATAGAATGTAGCGAACGAAAAATTCAAGAAACAAGAATCGCAGAAGCAAACGCAGCAAGACGCATCATTAAAAGAAAACTAGAGCCGAGACGCAGGGCAAGAGGGGATTATTTAAGAGTCTTTATTTCTCTTTTCTTTTTTGTTTTACTTGTCTGGATTTTATTTATTTTATGGATTTTAGTATAGCCATGTGAGGCTAATCTTCTTTTCAACCTAAAGAACTTATGAACTTGTTTAAGTTCTAGAGATTATTTCCACTATTAGTTTTGATTAATTTTATTCAATTTTTTTTAATCTTGTTTTTATTGCTATTGTTTAGTAACTAGTCATTATTAAGCATGTTTTGGGGATTTAGGGTTGAACTTGGAAGATGGAATCTTAAATTGACCTTAGGATTAAATAATGTGGAATTAGGTTTTAATCTAATTTGCGTCTAGGACAAACATATATCTAGAAGCTCCGCATAATACCTAGAAGTTTCGCATAATAAAATTATAGTGAGCCCGATCTAGATTGGATCTTATTTAGTTGTATGAAGCATTGCATAATTAATTAAGATAGGTATATAAATGAATGTAAAAGAATTTATAGACATTAATACTTTAGATTAATTGAGTAAGTTAAGTCAAAATTAATTTAGTGGGGATAAAATCTATAAAACAAACAATGAATTAGTGACTCTAGGTTATACTTTTTTATATTGGAATTTTCCCTATTGTGAAAAGTCTTTGCTACTATTAATTCTTATAAATTTTCTTTTTATTATTGAAAACAATTCTAACTCACTCAACTTAAACGGAATAAGAGAATTAATATCTAATCACTAGTTAGACTGAGTTCTCGTGGGAACGATACTTTTCTTATCACTTTATTACTTAATACAGCCTGTATACTTGCGGAGTTATAGGCTATAAAGTTGTTCCCTTAATTAATTAGTGAATTAATTATTTATTTTGTATGTTAATTATAAACCTTAAGATAGATGACTAATTATTTAATATTTTGTAAAATAATAATTTTAAATATAAAAAGTAAAATATTATGCTTTGCTAAATTTGATTTAAGAAATTTGTGAGAATAATAATTAGTGAATAATAAAAATATTTTGTGAAATATGCTGTGTATTATTATTTATAGTACCCTAAGATAGATAAAATAAGTTTAAATAGATAATAAAATTTTGTCAAATAATTAATTCAGTATTCAATTCAATTATTTAGAGAATAATAATTACCGACTTAATAATGTGTTGTGTTAGTGTAAATAGTAGTCAAATGGATGACCAACGCGCCCGCAATATTGAGCCCAGGCCCAAAGAGTGGGGAGTTTTTAATGAAGAGGTATAACAGTCACACCGATCACAAGATGTGTGAAACACAGGAGATTGCAATTCATTGAGGGTGAGGCGAGCTTCACAGGGGTCTTTAGGAGATGTCCAGGACCCAAATCTCATCCCACTAGGTTTGCAGTAGCATCTTATGTGTGCAGGTTTTTGGCACGTGGCTCGCATGAAGAGACTCTCGGTATGTTTTAAAAGTCGTTAAAATTCCTTATGTAATTAATTATATGCATTTAGTTGTTTGCACATGATACGGATAATTTGGTGCCCTTATATATTTGTTCTCTACTTTTATGTTGGTGCAGATTGATAGAAACCTTATTTCTGCTTTTGTTGAGAGGTGGAGGCCAGAGACTCACACCTTCCATATGCCGGTTGGTGAGATGACTATTACTCTACAGGATGTAGAGGGCATTTTAGGCTTGTCCACTGAGGGATGAGTAGTTTTTGGTCGGACGCATGGCAACTGGGCAACAGTTATGCAGTAATACATGGGTCGGACTCCACTCCCATATGAAATGATTGGTGGGAACATCAAGTTGAGCTGGTTTGACTGTTTTTGGGGCCATTGGGAGGAGCACTCAGCTACTGTTAAGGGTTAGCTTTTATACACACGTGCGTACCTCTTGCTGCTATTTGGTGGATTTTTTATGGCTGACAAGTCTAGCTTAGAGGTCCCTTGTCGATATATTAAATTGCTTGGTGGTGACCTTACGAAGACTGCTACATACAGTTGGGGGTCTGCTGTACTCGCAGTACTGTTTCGCGAGCTATGTCAGGCCACGTCGGCTTCAGCTAAACACATTGGGGGTTGTTTGTTGTTATTGCAGATATGGGCATGGTCCAGATTTCCTACTATATCACCTCCCATTCCACCGCCCAGTGACGAAGGTGATCATTACGGATGCAGGTATGGTATGGAAACAGTAGGATATAATGAATATTTTCAACTGGTTGGAGTAGATCGAGCGATGTGTGTTCTTATTTGTAGGTCGTGTCAATAATGTTATTGAGTTACATATTGCAGGTTCAATAATGTCAATGTGCGGTTATGGTGATGTGACCTAAAGACATATCGGATAGACATTGACCAAATGGGTCGAGACGATGGATTCATTTATTTGGTGGTGGAATACGCGACATAACTACATCGAGACTACAAATCCATCGGAGGGGCCGATTTCCCCAAACTCCGAGTACAAGACGTGGTTTTTCACACACACTAGACGGTATATGACGAGTCAGGTCGCCAGGATCGGGCATGTGGTACGTACTGAATTTGCTTCCAATTTTTATCATATAGCTGTCATCTTATTATCCATAACTTAGTTCAAGTGATTTATTTATTTTGCTGGATAAATGTAGGTTGATGGTGTTGAGTGGATTTGGTGGATGAATTCTCCACAATTTGGTGCCCAGTACAGCAGGAGGGAGGTTCAGCAGGTTTGTGACCAGTTACTGGGAGCACTGAGAGAGTTCGGTCGAGTTGCGGAGCCTGGTCCTAGCGCACCAAGTGGACTATTAGTGGGTGTACCAGATCCCGCTTTAGAGGTCCCACCCCGTGCAAAGGAGGGACGGGGACTGGGTCAATGACGACCGCACCACAAGATGGAGGCATATAAGATACCCTAGCCTGGTCCACGTTGCGGAGGCGTATATCGACCACCCAGATGGCCCAATATGGCTTATATTGAGGTTCCGTGGAACTCGGAGGAGATGCCAGCACTGATGCCTCCGGAGATACATGCACCGATCCCTTCTTACCCACAGCCATAGACGATGTTTGCTCCACAGACACAGGTTCCACCATGATAGTACCATAGCCTCAACTAATAGGTAAACCGATAATGAAATCCATGGCTATGTCCTCCCATATATGATCCAGAATTGGTAGATGAGTTAAGAGTTGAATTGGGTGCAAATTTGGAACGTTGGCTTGTTGACATGTAGAACATGATTTAACCAAGGGATTGATATCACGGCACATTTGTGGCCAATAAAACAAATGAGCAACTTGATGATGAGTTTGGAGGAAACCAGCATGTCCTCTTATAACCGAAGAATGAAACTCCTGCAATATATGTTGAATTAAATTAGGTTGGTCACTGGGAATCACCAAATGATTTCTCCAATAAACAGAGTCCTAATGAAGTGAATATAACGCCATAGAGGCAGGGTCATTCGTAATTTTGCTACGAAGCTTAGTGAGAGAAGAAGAAGATTGGAGCTCATAATAAATAAGGTCCATAAAAGAGATAGTCATTGAAGAGAGAACCATAAGAGAAACATGGGAAAGAGCATCAGCAGTGAGATTCGTTTTGCCTGGCATATATTCGATAAAAAAACTATAGCTAAGTAACTTCGAAAGACATGCTTCCCGCTCAGGAGTTTGAATGATTTGATCTCTGAGATGATATAAGCTCGCATGATCCCTACGAATAATGAAGTGATGACCTATGAGATAGTGTCTAAACTTTGCAATTGCTTTGGTAATGGCATATAGATCATGGGCATAAATGGATTAAGCTCTCATGCAGGGAGATAACTTCTTGTAGAAAAACACAAATGGTGGTTGTTCTTGTTGGGCACTGGGCCGACTCTGTCACCCGAAGCATTTGTTTCTAAGACAAATGGGAGAGTGAAATCGGGTAGAGAGTGAGGAATAGAGCGTGAATCAATGCATGTTTAACTATATAAAATGCATCTTGTGCCTATTAAGTCTTATGAAACCCATCTTTACATAATAACTGGGTCAATGGCTCTACCTTTTGGGCAAAATTTTTGATAAACCACCTATAATAACCACTCAAGCCCAAAAACCCACGCAATTAAGTAACATTAGCAAGAATGGGCCAGTCATGAATAGCCTTAATTTTTCCCAAATTCATTTCAATACCTTGCCCCGAAACAAAGTGTCCTAAATAATCAATGCGTTGTTGTCCAAAAGAACACTTAGACAATTTTGCAAAAAGGTGATGCTCTATTAGCTTCTGCAACACAAGCTCAACATGTGTTGGAGATAAGATTCCCAAGTATTATTGTATATAAGAATATCATCAAAAAACAAATGAGAACAAACTGTCGCAAGAAAGGACAAAAAATAGTGTTCATTAAAGCTTGAAAAGTTGTTAGCACGTTTGTTAAATCGAAGGGCATCGCAAGCCACTCAGAAGCTCCCAAATGAGTCCGAAAGGCAATTTTGTCCCAATTCTTTTCCGTCATCAAGATTTGGTGATAGCCAAAATGAAGATCCAACTGAGAGTAAAACATTGAACCATGAAGTTCATCAAGTAACTCATCAACTGTTGGATAGGAAAAGCGTCTTTAATCATAACCATGTTTAATGCTCTCTAATGAACCTACAATTGCCAGGTACCATCCTTCTTTTTTACAAGAATAATAGGGGTAGAAAAAGGATTATAGCTTGGTTGAATGAGAACCTGTTCTAACAATTCAATAACTAAAGTCTCAATCACAATCTTTTAACTAATTGGATAGCGATATGGCCAGACTTTAACAGAAGTAGTGCCCAAGAATAAATCAATCCGGTTTTCATGACCACGACATGGTAGAAGTCCTTGAGGCTTGTCAAAAACAGATTGAAAATGAGTAAGAAGTTGCTACAAATTTAGATCAATATCAATGACAAAATCTAGCAAAGTAACCTCTAAAGAAATCATTGTGACCAAAAAGTTGTCACATTTGTTTAGCAAATACGAACCAGGTGATGTAAGTGTGCCTGAGTCATAGTCGACCGACAAAAACCCCTTAAACTAATATAAGCACCATTGTGAAGAAATTTGATGACAAAACTGCTATAATCAATGACATATAGACCTAAGGTCTCCAACCAATTAACGCCAATCACAACATCACATACGGAAATTGGTAAAACATAGTGAGTTAAGGAAAGCACGTGATCATCAATCAAAATAGGAACATCATAGACTTGCTTTGTACTATGCAAGATTCGACCAGTACTACCCAAAATGCGTAATTCGTTAGCAGGTAAGTGTTGGGATCCGTACACGCAGTGGGATTATAAAACTTTTACGAATCCCATCGGAGGATCTATCAATGACGTTTAAATCCATGTTCGTTAGAAAAACCGTACCTATACGAAGGGTTGAGAGTTTTGTTCAATACGGTCTGGTGCGCATCTCCCTCTTCGTGCATCTCGGTCGTTGTACGTCTCGAACGTGGTGCCATCTCATTCAATCAAACAGGAGCAGATTCTGCGAATCGCCTCCCTCTACCAGTATTCACATGAATAACCTTGAACACGGACGGCAACATGCTATTGCCTTCAGTATTCTCGCGTCTCTCCTTTTCTCTCTAGGGTTTCTCACAGCTTTCTAATTCATCTGTGTGCTCAATACGACTAGATCAATATCTATTTATAGAGTTTCTAAAACCCTAATGAGCCGTATTAAAATATTCAAAATTAATCTAATTATTCTTGAATTTGAATCTGAATTAAACAATACATTAATTAAAATTTGTCCAACAGGTCTAATCAAATATATTTATTTAATTTGAATTATGAGCTTACAGATTTAATTTATCTTTATAAATTAAATCTGAGATATGATATCTTTCTATTTAATTAAATCTGAGATACTATATCTCAATTCAATTAAATCTGAGATATTATATCTTTATTCAAAAATTAAATCTCAGATACAATATCTCAATTTATTATAGTTATTTAATTTATCAAATAAATTAGATACTATATATAATAATATTATTATCTATAAATAATATCATTATTATTTTTGAATTTATATTATAATATAATATGATATGATATGATATATATATATCTATCTATCAACCCTTGATTAAATACAGTATTCATTAAATCTTAGAAATATCTAAGATTCAATGAATCTGGACACTTTTTCTCGTGCTGGGCTATTCTTGTGTGCGACCCTATAGGCCCACATGAGATTGACAGTGAGCCCACAAGTCACAAGCGGCCTCTAGCAAGACATTGCGACTACCCAATTTATATGGGGATCAATGATACGATACAACCTATGGTACAACCATATCACGTCCCTTTTGTCGTGCGATAATTTGGTCAAGGATGAGGCATGAATAATGCCAACTTCCTGTTTTGACCATTACTTTATCGATTCTTGAGTAGTCTAATAATGGAAACTCCTTTTCTTCATAGTATGGCCATATATTTCTAAGACTTACTCATCGAGGGGCCCAGTATTATCTCTCTACAAATGTGAGGGACAAATTCCTTCTTGACCATTCACATCCCTCTACATGAAGACCACTAATCTTGATCATAGCCTTTATCATCACCTGGTCAAAGGTGACTTTTGACTAGGTCAAAGATTAGCAACTCAACATGTAGGAATCCATGATGATCTCAAGTCAAAGGGCGTTGTGAAACGGTTATACATGAGATAAGCTTATGACTAAATCCATGCAGCTTTCTCATAGTGGTTTAGCCTAGCACCTTGTACTCTTACAAGTGCCCATGACTTTGATTCGTATCTCCATACCTCATCAAAGTCATACTGGTCTTATCTCATCTTCGCTCCTGCGTAGATGACCGACTAGGGACATTTAGGATAATCTATAAGATATATCCAAGGATACAATTATCACTATAAACATGCAAATGAAATGATAACTAAAGGAGAATATTTTAAATAACATAAACGTTTAAAGTACAATGACTTGCCCCTAGAGAATAATTTCCAACAGAAAGATAGGTAGTTGGAGATGCTTGACAATACATGGATGGATGAACGTATCTGAGCTGCCACCATCTAATAAAATTTGGACAGTCATGCCATTAGATCAAATAGTGGCTAGCCCATGTGTCCTCCAAAATGCATAAATAGATAAATGATGAAGAATTGCCTCTATGCCACGTTCCTCAATGTCATTCTAAAATGGTTCCTCAACGTCGTCATTAGTGTGAAACATCATCAATTGTTTATTGAGGCATTTATGTGTGGGTAAAACAGGCATCACATGTGTAGCACAAGCCCTTCTCGCGGTAAATAAGCATTACACTTGGGTCATCTTCTTGATAGGAGGTAACTTTGGTGTCAGTAATAATGGAGGCAAATTGGATTTGCTACCCCTAAAAGTAGTTGAAGATGATGCATCAACAGGACTCTTGAATGTGCTCAATCACAATTGGCCAGTGAAAGGAACTTGCAATTGAAAAGTAGAATATCACTAAGAGGGGGGTGAATTGGGGATATAAAATTTTCTTCACAAAAATGCTCTGTTAGTCGGTTGCAAAACAGGGATAAACAAAGTAAGGGAAAGAGAGATTTAACACAATGGATTTATACTAGTTCGGTCCAAATCCTTGAGCTACGTCCAATCTCCAGACTCTCCGGGATTTCACTAACTCGAATGATTACACACTCTGTAACTCACTGAGTAATTCTTTTACTAGAACTTACTCCCCCTTGCAAGTTGTAATCAAATAACTCAATTCCAAAGTCCTAATACTTTGAGATTCTTACAAAAAAGAATAATCAATAAAGAACTCTCTAAAAGAACATATTAATAAGCACTGAAGATTAATATATCCGAAGATATTAACTCTTAGAGTAGAAACAGTAAATGATCTTAATTGCTAATTGAATGCGCAGAGTTTTGGTAGGTGGGGACTTCAAAGCTTCTGGCTTTTATAGATGCTTTCATTTAATGACCGTTGAGATGAGACTTAGTGAGCCGTTGAGTATAATAAATACATCCATTGAAGATGGGCTTCGTCTATTCGTATACTTCTGAAAATAGCCGTTATTCTTCGTTGACATTCTTTATTCGATTTGCCCGTTGAGACTCAGAAGGAATGTTGACTGGGAATGCTTGAAATGCTTTATTTTTTTATCAAAAGTCGATTTTCCTCTTTCGTGCTTTGTCTCTGGTTTAGCATTTAATGCGTCTAACAAGATTTTGCTTTATGGAATTTTGAAGTATAAAACTTGTTAAACATGTCTGAAATCCATTAGCAAACTGATTAAATTTGGTTAGAAACAATAATAATCAATAATATGTAGTACCCAAGATTTAACCAAAGAATTTCAGATTACGAAGACAATGAAATCAAAAGTCTGATGCAAGTAACTTGAGTTACTCTGGATGACTCGAGTTGAGTTAAAAATATTTCAAAGTCAGAGAAGAATTTTCAAATAAGATAACTTGAGTTACCATGGTTGACTCGAGTCATAATTGGGGTGTCTGAAGATAGAGAGGAAATTCTAAATAAACTAACTCGAGTTATTCTGGGCAACTCAAGTCATCGTTTCAGTAACTTTCAGACAGAGAGGAATTTGAAATAGAATGACTCGAGTCATCTGAGGCAACTCGAGTTATATCAGAAGGCTATATCAGTTAGCCTCTCTGTGACTCTTCATGACTTGAGTTATGTCACAAATAAGTCGAGTTATATCACAAATAAGTCGAGTTATATTAGATTTTGAAAACTCTAATATCGTGATGATCTTTTGAAAAACTAAAGTACACCTCATAACTCGAGTTATTAAGTGACAACTTGAGTTATGTGCTTTGCAAAACCAAATTTTCAAAATCCTATGACTTGAGTTATCATTTATAACTTGAGTTACTAAGTTTATAAATCTTTTTCAAAGGACTCACATATGTTTGACTAAAGTTAAAGCTTTGCAATTTAAAAGCATTAATTATTACAATTGTTAGACATCATCAAAACACATAGAGAACTAACAGGAATTATATGTATCAAATGAACCACCAATTTCCTATTGTGTAAGCTTAAATAATTGTGATCGAGCACTTTCAACATAAGAATGATCTAATTGAGCCTCAACAGCCTTAACAAGAGAAAACCAATATGGAATCTGGCCAGATTTTTCCAACATTTGAAACTACGGCAAGATATCACCATCCAAATGCAATGAAGCAAGAACGAGAAGTTGAGGATCCATAACATCATAATACTTAAAGTATTGATCAGCCTTCAAAATCCAATTCAGTACATTAGAACAATCAAATGGAGGGCAATCCAATTTCAACAGCTTGTAGGAGTGTTAGAACTAGTTGTCACTCAAGAGGGTGGGTGAATTGGGTGAAGATTAAAATCTTGGAACTTTGAAAATCTTTTCGTGTCTTCTAAATCAATACTTAGATATTCGAATAAACATATACTGGAAACAAGAGATAAGGGAAGAGAATATGCAATCTGAGATTTATATTAGTTTGGCTCAATCCTTGACTTACGTCCAGTCTCCAAGGTTCACTAGAGATTTTCAATCCACTATGTTCTTTCAATTTGATTACACGTTCTGTACTTGAAGTACTCCTCTTATTAGGATTCACTCCCCCTTATAAGGTGTAATCAATACACCCCTTGATTACACACTCTGTACTCGAAGTAATCCTCTCACTAGGATTCACTTCTCTTACAAGTTGTAATCAATAGAATAGATCTCCCACTCATGATTACCCAATCTTGAGGAACTCTCAGATAAGATAATTATAATGAATCTCCTCTCTTAGAAGTGAATAAGACTGACATTGAAGTACATAATCGATCATCTCACTCTCTATTGTAAACTATATAAATATTGAGAAATAGAGAGTGTATGAGATATTGACATATTGATGGTGAAATAGTAAAATCATTTCATTAGGTTTGTCGAGTCATTCATCAGTCATCACTCCTTTTGGTTTGAAAACTTCTCAATTTATAGGCATTTGTGTTTCGACCATTGCGAGCATTCAACCATTGAGCAGTTCTTCCAGTTTGAGATATGACAGTTGGATGTCTGTTGGAAGTAGCCGTTGGAGCTTCTAACGTAATCATCTCCTTTTTGTAAACTATTATTAATCCTTCACATAGTCATTTAAAACTTACTAATAAATATGTTTAGTAGCTTTGAGAATAATAATGAGAGATGATGAGAAGATATGAAATCACAATCAATGATTTTGGATTTACGAAGACGTTGATTTCAATTATTTGTAAAGTAACTTCAAGTTAAATCAATGTTAACTTGAGTTATTCATTCGAGGTAAAAATACTTTTGACTCGAGTCATGTTAACTCTTTCATAAAAGACTTGAAATTAGAGTAAGAAGATGTCTTTGAAAAAGTTAACTTGAGTTTTGAGGAACTTAACTTAATACAATGACCGAAGTCAATTTCTTCCTATGAAAGTTAAAAACGATAAGTAGAAGAAAAACACTTAACTTGAAGTTAAGAAAATATGCCTGAGTCATTGACTTGAGGCAATGACTTGATATTGAAGAGTTAAAATTCTTTTATTTCGAAATAGTGCATGACTTCATGCATAGAGGCATTGACTAGAGTCATTTAGTTTTAACTTCAAGTTAAAATAGATTTGACTTGAGTCAATTATGATTTAACTTCAAGTTAAAACAGATTTGCCTTGAGTCAATTATGATTTAACTTCAAGTTAAAATGTTTTTCATCAAGAGTTAAAAACACAAGATGGGAGAAAACAACATTTAACTTCAAGTTAAACAATATTCGCCTTGAGTCATTTATGATTTAACTCCAAGTTAAACTCGATCTAACTTGAGGCAATATTATTAACTTAGAGTGCCTCACTCAAGGTAAGATAGTATTCACTTACCTGGACTTCAAGTGTGTATTTGAGAACGCTTGAAAATGCCTCTGTGTACAACTTGTTGACTTAAGTTAAGAAAACATCTTACTTAAGGCTTGCTTTCATCTTTGATTGACCCAAGGTGATTTACAACAAATGAGTTTAATGACAGTTCCATGCACGTGCTCTCCTCGTTAGCCTCGAAACTCTCCTCTGTTCTCTCCCTGGCTTCACCGGGATCCTTAGCTGGGTTGCCAACATCATCATCAAGTAAAATGATTTGCAAAGGCATATATCGGCAAATGTCGAACCATACCAGTCGTCGAAATTGAAGCACAAACCGAGTTCTTGCATCTGGGCATAATCTGCTTCCTACCATCTCAGCATAATCTACTCCCTAAGTGAATTTGCCATATCGGATAGTCAGTGTAATTTGCTTGCCGACATGCCTTGATATAGCTCCAAATTTGGCAAACCACTTATCCTCATATTTCTCTTTGAGTCTTCTTTCTAATACAAATAGAATCAACTCCAAACTCATTGTCTTTTGACTGTTATGATCCAATGAATGAAGGCCGTTCTTGACTAGTGTTTTTACAACCTCCTGAACTGAATGTCAACTTCAAAATATCATATCTCCTTCAATTGATCTTTATTTTTCATGATCTTGATGTTTTTGAAAAGGTATTCGAGTCTAGTTTTCAATAGAACCAGTTTTAGCTCAATTGGATGTGTTGTTTGTGAGATACACCCAAAATGCCAAAGCTTGGTCTGTTGTGTGACGTTGATTCCACTGTCAACTTTTAAAATTCACAGATCCTTTATCTAAACTCTTTTGGACTTGAGTTTATGTCACAATGACGCATTGGAAGTCTAGTTTCCAACAAAATTAGTTTTATCTCAATTGGATCTCTGGTTTAGGAGATATTATTGAATTCACAGACCTCGCCCAAGTGAAATGTGAAACAGAGTTGAACAAAGTTGTTGGAATACACCTTAACTCGAGTGATTTGGTTGGCTAACTCAAGTTCACTCATTCAGATCAGCAAATCATTGTAGCAAAGAGTACTAACTCAAAGTAGTTTAGTCCTTAACTCGAGTTGGGTTATCCTGAAGCTCGTTTTTGCTTATTTTAACTCCAAATTGAGCTATTCCAACTTCCATATGATCTTGAAATCTAAGAACTTGAATAATGATATTCTCATTCTATTCAGCAAGTTCTTTATTCTTCAATCTCCTTTCTTGATCATTCTTCATTATTAAACTTCGCATCTACATTAAATATAAGAATTAGTCAAAGTTGAAGATTAATGTAGTATGTAAACTTTTTGCTCTTGATATTAATAAACATATTTGTCATCATCAAAACTAAGTATAACTAACACAGTGTAACAGAAACAGGAACCAGTTGAACCACCAAAATCCTAGTGGAGGAGGTTGAAGAAGTGAACGACTAAAGTTTATCAAGGTGCAAGGTAAGATTATCGATGGACTTAACCAGTGATTGTACCACGCCACCAAGATTGTTGAAACGGCCTTTAACCTCTTCAACAAATTCATTTGTCTTGCGAATATAACCTTGCATTTCTTTCAAACGAGTATTTTTTGCCATCAACAACTATGAAGCTCAACAAAAGAACTAAATGCCAGGTTAGAAATACAATACATACAAATACTTAGAAATATGGAAATATTCCTCTCTACATTTAGATTAAAATGTTCTTAGCCAAAAGTTGACAATCATAAACTATACAAATTACAGAGAAGAATCATAAGAATCATAGAAACTAAGAGAGAAATACACTAGTACATAAAATACGTTTAACATCCATTTTTAGGCTATTTTTACATCCCTTTTCAGGGGATGTCTATGTGAACAACATAGTAAAGTTTGGGAACAACGTCCCTTAAAAAAGAATGCAATAAGAGACTTACAGATTCCCTTTTGTAAAGGAAGGCCGTAAGACTTTTTTTTTAAGGAAAAAAAGCCCCCAACTTGGAAGGTCATAACATCATTTGTAAGCAAAATAGATAACATTTTCAAAACTTTGTGGCCAAATATTCCCTAAAAAAACAATGTTGTCAAACTTTATGAGCAAGATCCCATCAATTAATATGGGATTAGCAAGTGCAGATAGACAAAAAGGAAAGAAGGAGGAGCATAAATTAAGAATCAGAGTAACATATCCAAAATTCAAGATCTAACAATTAGAAGAAAAGGAAAAACAAAATCTACATTACAGTATAACTGGAAAGAAAAAAAGTTCCAAAATCAAATATACGTCCCAAGGTTAAGATGGTAAGGCCGGTGGTCTCATAGATGAGACTTTCACACCATTTCCTCTAGTGGGGGTTCTTTGTGATCAAGATCCGACTCCTTCAATTCCAAGGAGTCTTCTCATCATCGCAGATGTTTAGATCAATCACCATGCAAGAACGGAATCGCTCTACACACTACCAAAGCTATACTTACCTGCTAGGAAATGGCTTTGATTGAAAACAGTTCCATGGAAGACCTAACCCACCGCCATGCTCGCATGGAAGACAACATCAAAGTAAAATGCCTGATTCACTTATGAAAGCTTGCCGAGAAACACGGCAGCTGACAGCAAGAACTGCTGCTGAAAGGGAAGGGATTGGAGTTAGTGACAAATTCCTTGTATGGGAGGACAAGTCGAGGTCGAACAACGAGGAATCCATCTAATGAGTGGGCTCACGATCATGGCTAGAAGAGTAGACTATTGATAGGGCAAAATTTAAGCCTAAAAACTCTGCAAGTGCACGGGCCGTATTAAGTAATAAAGTGATGAGAAAAGTATCGTTCCCACGAGGACTTGGTATCACAAACTTAAAACTAGTCACACATGGCTTTATTCAAATCTATAACAAAAAGATAAGAATTCAGGTTCAAATAAGAAGAAGAGAGAGAAAAGAAAATTTCTTCGTCGTCTCCACAGTCCTTCCGTCCTTCCGTGAAGATGATGAAGAGAACCGAAACACTCAGCCTCTACTCCTCTGCTTCTTTGTTCCTTCTCGTTTTGTGTCTCCCGATGCTCCGTGATCCTCTTTATTGTTTCTGCCTCCTTATTTATAATTTAGATCTTGGGTCACTGATTCTCTTTTTTTTTTCTATTAAAAAGATATCTTATATCTTGTAATCAACTCCACCAGATCACACAATTGATTTTGTTTCTTTTTTTTTTTTTTTGCATGAGACCACTGAATTTGACTAATTGCATATCATCTTAATTGCTTTTTCAGCTTCTTTCCAAATTAGCTAATGTTTCCTACAAAATATAATAGGAAATAAGTGGATTTTATATTAAAATATCTTTTTATCCTACAAGATAGTAAAGTATATAAAAGATAATTAAATAGGTATATAATATCAATAAATCCAACTAATTCTCATAAAACATACACCCATTTAATCATAAAATATATACTTATCAATTGTACTGCTTGAACTAAGAGCAACTTTCCATCCTTAAAGGACTTTGTCTGGCATTTAAGAATCAAACCTAGACATGAGAGTCGTTTCCATTGCCGACGAAGAAGAAACTTAGGAGGAGGTGGTATGAGAGGTGGCGATAAAAAGGGAACCAAAGGAGGCATCGAATATGGAAAAGGTGGAGATAGGCATGGAACTAATGGAGGAGAAGTCTTGCTCTGTTTGGACTCTGTCTTCTCAGAAGTCTTTCTCTCCTGCTCGACTCTATTTCTATCGATTTTGGTGTCCTAATTTTAAATTAAGATATGAAAAGCCCATTTTTAGTGTCCCAATTCTAAAAAGGATGCCAAAAGCAATGTCCTTTTTATAATTAGGATGCCAACGGTATACTTTTGGAGTCCACTTTTGTTAAAGGGACCCCCAATATTTCAAAATTCCTCAACATAATTACAAAAATTTACTGCCTTTATTTTTTACTTCCCTTTTCAAAAAAGAGACCTTTTTGGGATTCTATTTCTGCTTTTTGTAGTTGTGATAAAAGGATATGCATAAAATAAGAGGAGAGGGGATGCTACGGTAGCAAATCTTCAGCAGGAAAAGAATCTCGAAAATCATGACACACCTACTCCCTCTAACCATATTTGTCTCTTCATATTATACTTCCTCATATAATTCTTGCAGCTTCTAGGACTTTCTTCTAGTCCTTTCATTCCTTCTTAATCCATTTCCTTGATTTGGGCCTCCTCTTTCTATTAATCCTGAGCCCAACTCATTTGCACCTGTTACACATCATTCATTACTTAATGGAAAGCCTCCTTGGATGAGTTCCTTTGCACGACCACAAACACCTTCCATAACACCTTTGCATCAATTTTTCCATAATAACCAGACAATCACAGAAGACTAATACCATGGCCATTGCTGGAATTTCTTGGTGCCAAAATTCTTGTTCATGTTCCTCCTTAGCCAAACCTGCAAATCAAATTGAAGGAAACTAAGAAGAAAGTTAGGATGAACAAGATTGACAATTTCCAGTAAACCTCACAATTACAAAGAATATGCAATATATTTTCTCTCACTAAGACTCAAAGGGACAAGTCACACTACTAGCTCGACCTCTTTGAGCTCTGAGTTAGTTTATAGGAAGTCTCTCAAGAAACACTTTGAGGAAAAAATTGATTTTCTCTGGCACATGTAATTTCCAAACTTTCTTCCACCAAATTGCTTCATGTTGTTATTGTTGTGCAAGAATCAATTTGTATGCAGCCCAAACACTAAGGGCTTGTTTGGTATGAGGGGAGGGAGGGATTGAGTTGGATTGATAAAAATAAGAAAAGTTGGGTTAAGAGTTTTTAATTAATTTTTCATACTATTTTATCTTATATATTCTCTTTATTAAAATTTTGTAACCCCTCTTCTCCAGTTTTCTTAAATCCAACTCAAAAATTTGTCCTTTCCTCCAAATACATCATACCAAACTAATATGTAAAGATAATAATTAGCATTTAGAGACCTAAGTGCAAACTAGATAAGTAGTAGGCTAATTAGTCATTAAGCCATTGGTTAGGATTTGAGGGAGGCTATAGTGTTATAAATAACCTACTCCTCCATTTTGTAACAATTAGATCAGATTTGCTATGACTATGAATAAAGATTTGTGAGAGCCATAGTAGCTCTTTTCTCTATCTTCTCTTCTATTCTCCTTTCTTGTGTCTCTTCTACTCCTATTCTCTTAACCCTTAATCAATAACACTAAAATTTCCGCCGGAGGCATGTCTCCAGCAGACTGTGTCTACTTCAACTCCTTCCGGAGGCATTGAAAGACCTAGCTATCAACCAAGAAGGGGGTGAATTGGGTGTTTGATCAAACTTTAGAAACTTTAAAAAATATTTTCACAACTTACTGAAAATAGTTTGAATGACAATAATAATTCATAAAGCAATACTCAGTCATTCAAACATGTATGGACATTCAGATAAATATGCTGGAAATATAAGAGATAAAGGAAGAGAATATGCAAACAATGATTTATACTAGTTCGGCCCAATCCTTGACCTACGTCCCAAGCTCCACTTGAGATTTTCAATCCACTATCCTCTTATTTAACCGAGCACAAGAGAAGCCTATACAAACACACGTACAAGTTCACCCAGGCACTTGTGAAGCCAATCGGTTTCCCACTCAAGATCACTCAATCTTGAGTAACTCCAGATAAAATGATTACAATGAATCTTCTCTCGTAGAAGTGAATGAATAAATACTGAAGTACAAGATGAATCATTTCAATCTCTTTGATAAGCTAAGTAGGCATTGAGAACAGAGTGTGTATGAGATAAACATTTGATTCAGAAAGTTAACATTTCGACAGAGTAAGCTCTCATCATCATCGTCTCCATTTTGAATGGTTGTCCTTTTATAATCTGTTAAGACTATTGAGCAATTTCTCCATTTTTGAGTATCACCGTTGTGAGTGTATATGACCGTTGGAAGATATTACCGTTGGGATAATTTGAAATTCTGTCCGTTGAGGCTTCTATCCGTTGGAGCATTTCATTTTTTGAACATTTGAATCCATTGGAGAACATTATTGCTGAGTATTCAACTTCATTTCTTCAAGTTTGTTGAATTCAATCTTCTCTGTCATTTTAGAAAATCTGCAGCAAACTCCATCTTCATTGTGACAGATTTTGATTTCTATCAAGTTTGATGTAATCTCAAACTTTAATCACCTGAAACTTATACACAAATGATATAAATTATGTTAAGAAGTAGTGTAAGTTCTTTTGGAATTCATCTGGATGTTCTTGATGAGAATCTAGGATTTCGGACAAGGTGATTTGCTGATGCAGAGAGATTAACTCGAGTTATGCCATGTAACTCGAGTTGCTTTAAATGCCAGAAGCTTTCTGTTTGAATTCTAACTCGAGTTGTTGTATGTAACTCAAGTTGCAAAAGTGTCTTTTCTCTTCTGTCTACAAGTAACTTGAGTTATCCTTCATGACTCGAGTTGCCAGGTGCTCCAATTGCTCTCTATGTTCTTGAATAACTCGAGTTGGTGGTCATGACTCGAGTTGCTATTGAGTTCTAAAATTCTGGTTGCTCTCTGTCTGAATTATGACTCGAGTTGCCAAGTATGACTCGAGTTAAACCAATTGCTCACTTATGCCTCAATCCAAGCTTTTGATCAACTGAAACTTGCTCACGAAGATTATTAATAACATTGAGGAATAAAGCAAGTAGTAATCAATTGATAGCAATAATTTCAGAATTCTCGGAGACGTTGTGAACAGTGCTCTGCTACTTGGTTGATTTGAGTTGAAGGCTCATCAAAATTGGTTGCTTCCCAATTCTATGAAACACTTGTTGAGTCTAGATTCATATGGAATTGGTTTCATTCCATTTGGCTATGCATAGTATGAGCTATATCCAGAAAGTCGTTTCTATGCTGAACTGAATCCAGAATCTTGAGTATCAACTTTCAAAGGTCATATCTCCATGGTCTAAACTCTGTTTTGGCTGGTTCAAATCTTGATGAAAAGTATTTTGAGTCTACTTTCAATTGGAACCAATTTCAGCTCAATCCGATTTGTAGTTTGTGAGTTACGCTCAAAACATCAAAGCTTGGTCTGCTGTGTGGCGTGAATTTTACTGTCAAATTCCACAATTCATAACTCCTTGATCTGAACTCCTTTTAACTTGAATTTTATATCCAAATGACACATTGGGAGTCTAGTTTCATTTTCCACTGGTTTCATCTCAATCCAATTCTTGGTTTGTGAGATATCATCGAAATACCAAACCTCACCAGCTAAAACGCAAAACAAAGGTGACTAGAGTTGCTGAAATAGCACTGTTAACTCGAGTTATTAGTGTTAACTCGAGTTACTCCTAGTCTAGTGACGAAAATCACATTTCTTAACTCGAGTTACTCATAATAACTCGAGTTGGATCAGTCCAGAAACCTAGAAACACTGTAGCAAAGTGGTTAACTCGAGTTGCAACCTCGTGACTCGAGTTGGATCATCTTGAACCTCATATTTGCTTGTTTTTAACTCTGATTTGAGCCATTCCAACTTCCATTTGATCTTGGAGACTTCTAGGATCAATTTTAGAACTTGGATAATGATATTTTCATTCCACTCATCAAGTTTTTCCTTCTTCCATCTCCCATCTTGATCATTCTTCGAAATTTAGCTTGGATTCATCATTCTCTGCAAGTTATTCCTTCTTCAATATCTCCTTCTTGATTAATTTCTATAATTCAATTTGGATTGATCTACATTAAATACAGCAGTTAGTCAATTTTGGAGATAACTATATTGCTCAATCTTTTTGCTTTTAATAATGGCATCTATATAAGACATCATCAAAACTAATCATAACCAATAGGCATAACTTCTGTGATGATATTAATTATCCAGGGGGTAACAATTTCCTTCATTCTTGCACGTTCCACCGGCCATTTTTTTATTATAGATGTTATTATTATAACAAAATTAATTATTTCCTTTCCCCCGTAATTTTGACAATTCAAGCTAACATAGCATGAGAAAATTATATCTCCCCATTTTTTTCTCATGTCTATGTGTATAAAGCTCCCACCAAATAAGGTTTGGAAAGGGTGGGATATATACAATCTTAGTAGAACAAGCAGAGAATAATAATTAAAGACCATGTAAGAGAATTATATTCATGTGATATGAGAACTCACCTACAACTAAAATTTCAAAATCTGCGACTTGAACTTTTATATTTACAATTTAATTTACATTAATACTTCTTATTCTCTCTTAGAATAATCGTCCTCATTGGATTAAGCATTGTCTCATGAAGTTACTTCATATAGGATCTTATGGAAAATTGTCTTGTTGAAGATGATTCAAACTCGTTATTGTTTGTGAAAATTTTAAGGCCCTTTTCTTTGCTATAAAAATTTTAGGAGAGGGGTTAGACTCATCTACAGTCCAAGGGTAAGGCGCTATGGCTTTATTCCCTAGGGCATACAAGCTTGAGAGTACACATGCCTCCACCTCAACATGTGTTTCCACAAGTTCTTATCGCCTAAGATTCCTCTCTTAGTGTCTTAACCAACTCCAAGATCGAACCCCTTCTTTTTTTGTGAGAGTGTTCAACATCTTTGTCAGTTAAATCCAAAGACGATGGTATTTTAAGGCCCTTTATATCTGCTTTGTAATATATTGTTTTTTTAGTATCATCTAGGCTTTTAGCAATCTGGACTTTCTGGTCCATAAACAATCGGTCCAAGAAATCCTTGGATTCTTCTTGGACCATTTTTCTATAATAGTTGGACTTCCTCTGGCCCTACAAAATTCTGGCCACCCTTTGAAATAACGTTGGAATTAATGTTTTACATACTTGTATCCTATGTTTGAATAAAGAAAAAAAAAGTCTTGGAAAAAGAAAAAGAATAGAGAAAAAATGTGGGCACAAGGTAAAGAAAAACAACTAGATGAAAAAAGGGAAATTGCCCACAAATCCATATTTAAAAATTTATTTGTGAAACAGGACCTCAAATCATGTAAAGATGTAATGTCCTTGAATGTAAATAATTGTAATAGGTTTGACCCAAAAAACAAAAAAAAAATTGTAATAGGAAAAAGACAAAATTATCCTTAATGAAATCATTCCTTTTGTACAATCTATCTTTCTTTTTTGTAGGATCTATCATCCTTTGTGTGTAATTCATCCTACATGTGTTGCAAAATTAGCCCTGATGTGCAAATTACATTTTATGCTACCCATTTTCCTTATGCACAAGTGATATTCCCCTGTGCGTAAGTGATCTTTCTTAGTGCAAATAAATAATGTTATTGAAATGGCAAATAAATTTATAAATATCGTCATTTGTATTACTAGTAGTCAATTTCTCACCCCCATCACCCAATTAATTGAAATTTCACAAATGTCAAACTTATAAAAAGTAGTAGTAAATGACATTATTTATATAATAAATACATTTTTTGACCAAAAAAATATAATAAATACATTTTAAAATGTTATCATCATAGTCAGCAATTTAGAACATTACACTCTTAAATGTATTATATATTATTTTGCAATAATCTTTTGGGATCCAAGGTGGGATGTGATCAAATCCAACCGTCACCACCTTGGCCTCAAATAAATAAATAAAAATTTGTTGCCCAAAAAGTAGCCACTGGTGCTAGAGCTCTAACGATCAGGCGGCTGGTAGTGATGGCTTGGATAAGGTGGCTTGTCCTTTTTTAAAAAAAATGACGGGCAATCTTGTAAAAGCACCAACATTCTAAAATCACTGAGTCATAAGCTATGGATTTAGAATTTTGCATGTTGACATCACTTTTTTTGGAATTTAAGAATTCATATATTATTTTTAAGAGATTTTCCTTTTATTTTATATACTAGAAAAGTTATGAATATTTAGATGCAAGAGGGATAGAGAATCTACTTTCTTGAGACTCTAATTAAGTTAAACATTTTAATGTCTTGTTTTGATTTGCGTTTGTAAAATTGATTTTTATTCCAGCGGACTTTGCAAACCGAAGTTAGAGTATAATGTGACTTATATTAGAATAGACTTAAAAAAAAAAAAAAAACAGTTTCATGGAATAAACTTGTCAAGATGATATTAAGAAGCACAACTCACCGCAGACCCCCAAAAAAAAAAAAAAAACACAGTTTGGCCAGCAACATGAAAAGAAAACGCAACAAGATAATTTTGACAATGTTCAAAACATGTCCAGATCAAACTAGTGAGATGAGAATTGGAATGTAGAAGAGCAATCATATAACACCAATGAAGGATGACATAAAAGTGATACAAGAGGCAAATGAGATCCCAAAATTACATTAAATAAAATAAAACAAAATAAAAAGGGGAAAAAGTTACTCATTTTGTTGTAACTGCAAGTTTGACAACACAAAACCAGACCATCTGATCTAAGGCAGCTGTATCCAATAAATATGTGATCAAAAAGTCCTCTTTGCCTCTTTGAATACGCGAGGAATCAATCAGCAATTAAAGAAAGTAGGTTATATACAGGAAAAGAGCCAAAGACATCAACAAAAGTAGCCAAGCCAGACACAGGGGAAAAGAGGTATTAAATAAGTTATCTAATCATACTACTCCAGTCCTAATTATAAGATCAGGTTATCTTTTTTTTTTTAAGAGATTAAGGAAGTTGAATAAATTACTTAATCATATTATATGTTGTGTATCCTTAGATTATATATTAATTTATTAGTTAAACTAATTAGTTTGGAGAACAAAATAAAAATAAAAAATACTCTAAAGTAATTTGACTAATTTCCTTAATCACTTCAAAAAAGTTAATTTGATTTTATAATTAGGATCGAATGAGGTATCATATATTGTGTATCCTTAGATTATATATTAGTTTATTAGACAAAACTAATTAGTTTGGAGGAAAAAATAAAAATACTCTAGACTAATTTTATTTTTTTATTTTAATCTCTCCAAAAAAAGTTAACTTAGCGTTATAATTAAGACCAAATGTAGTATTAGGTCAAAATCAGATTTGTAAATCAGATTTTTCTAAAAAATCGTAACAAGAATGCCATATAGATAATCCACATCAATATAATGAGGTCAACTAACATTTGACCATTAAGGTTAATAACTTAGGGGTAACATGACTACATTTTTAGACTTCTATAGTAATATTGAGATTTTTTTTTTTAAAAAAAAAGACTTTCAAGAGAACATTACTACTTAACTCTCTACTTTATAACATCTAAAGTGTTCATATTATTTTATTATAAAATTATTTAAATGAATATTTGTTTTTTATGCAATATATGCGTCCATTTTCCATATCCCTAAAAAACTAGCATTAAATGCACACACAAAAAGTTAATTACTACTCATAAAGGAACATTTATTGGACTCCAAAGAAATCGATTTTCGTAGCAAAGTTGAGAGTTTGAATTTTATGAAAGAACAAAATAAAATCATGTTCACCAATTAATTATAAAAATGCTTCAATTTTATTCCATCGTGTAACATACAACATACTTAATAGTTCTGTTTAAAAAAAAAAATAAGTAAATGAGATTTACTCTTCTAGTCCTAATTTATAAGGTTAGGAGAGGTATTTTTTGTCAAGTTACATCATTAAATTTTTCATATAAATATACATTTGTACTTCATTTTTTTTTATTATTGTGTAGACTTTCTACTCATGTGATATTTTTGCATAGTAAATAAGGGTAAAATTAATAACTAAATTTTGAAGTAGATCAAAATTAATGAGAGATTTATTTAACGTTTTTCTTGATTTAATAAAATATGTTAAAAGTGACTTATGAATAAGATTAGATGAGTAGATTGTAGATATCTTTTGTGTTAATATGTTAAAAGTGACTTATGAATAAGATTAGATGAGTACATGCACTACAAGAAAAAAGGGTTTTAGCGACGGAAAAAATCCGTCGCTAAACCCTCAAATTCCGTCGCTAAATGAATTACCGACGGAATTTGCGACGGATTTTTTTCCGTCGCTAAAAAGTGGTCGCAATTGCGACGGAATTTTAAATTCCGTCGCAATTAGCGACAGATTTCAATTCCGTCGCCAATAGCGACGGATTTATTTTCCGTCGCTATTAGCGACGGAATTGAAATCCGTCGCTAATTTGAATTTAGCAATCCGTCGCTAAATTCAAATTAGCGACGGAATCATATTCCGTCACTAATTTCGCTAAATTCAAATTAGCGACGGATTCAGTTTCCGTCGCTAATTTGATTATTGTTTTAAAAAAAATTATTTATTATTTTCTTTAATTAATTTTTTATTTTTTTATTTTCTTTGAAAATTATATTCTTTTAAAAATAATTATATTCTTTTCCATTATTCTTTTAAATTTATTTATTTTATTTTTTAATTTTGTTTAAAAATTATATAATAAAATATTTAAAAAAATTTATATAACATATATACCGAATCTTCATAACACAGAGTATAAAATACATTATAAATATAGTGTTTCAACAGAGATGTACTAAAAAAGTAATCTAAACAGCAGCATCCTCATCATCATCAGCAGCAGGAGGATCACCTTCAGGAGGCGGCATCGGACCCTTGTCTTTCATTAGGGCCATGATTTGACGCTGCATCTGTCTAACCATCTCCTGTGTCTGGTGGAGCTCAATGTCTGTGTTCATTTGTTTTTGCTTTGTCTCGTTCAGCTCAACTGCTTGCGACTCGATAATTGTCTTCATCCTCATCAACTCATCTGCCAAAAAATTAGGAAATATAATTATCTTTTTTGCACTGCATTTAAATGAACCAGAGAATGAAAATGTTACAATCAATATCAAATGTGTTACGTTTACCTGCAGAAACACCTTCGCTACTGCTGGATGTGGAGCGCTTTGATTCCCTAAGTCGGCTGGCATAGGAACCTAACCCGAAGACTCTACCTTTGCCGTTAAATCCACCCGCAGCCTGTAAGAATAGAGTCTCGTTATCGGACTGAGAAGATGAGGGCTGGGTTCCACTCTATGAGTCTCTCTCCTGAGTCAGCCTCAGATAGTTGCCCTATAAACAAAAAAAGACATCACAAAAAAAGCCGATGTGAAATGAAATAAACATGTTGGTGTCTGAAACAAAGAATCAATACAATATAAATGTCTCACCGCCACTTGCGCCGCCCTAGCGTTAATCCATATCTTCTCACCCCCTTCAGTTTGCTGGGTATGGGTCTGCTCAAAGGCACGCCACTCAACTTCTTCTGGTGGAACATCCCCAGACTGTGCCTGCAAACACATGAAAAATCGTTAACAAATTGTTTCAAGGTACAAAACATTGAATACTTTAATAGAAAATAACGTGTACTCACAATTTTCCGACAATGCTCACTCAACGGAATGGACCCGCCAGCATATGAAGGTCCCACCTGCTTGGCCCTATTCTCCTTACTTTTCTGACTTCTATTATTAAATTTCTCATCGTTCTCCTACTGTGCAAGTAATAGGCTTGCAGTGTCAGGGTCAATCCATTCTGTCTTGCCCACACCCTTTCTCAATTTATGAAATCTCCCAGACAACCACTTGCTTCCCTTATGGTTAAAAGCTTTTCTCAAACCTTTATGATGTTCAGCAACGTCTCAAACTTACTATGAAAATCAATAATGAACAATTAGTGCTCCAAATGTTACAAATACTTAATCAGTTCGTATTTGGATAAGAAATTAATAACTATAAATCACTTAACTTACCAAAAACTCGTCGAACCATATATTTCGAGTGTCCTTAGGAATTTCTTTCCACGTGCCCCAAGGCTCATTGAAATTGCAGAATATTTGGGTTGACAAGATATCAGCCATCGGGGGATAAGGGTCAAATCTGTAGACAGAGGATATGATGCAAATATGAGCATACAAACTAAAGGGTAAAAATCGTAGCGTTATTAGTAACACTGTATGACTCACCCCTCGATGCTGTCAGGACGGATCCACAGCTTCCCCGTCACAGGATCTTTCGCTCCCCATACAGGTGTATTAGAGGAACTACCTCCTTCGTCGACCTGCCTATAAGGCGACGGAATGTGCTGAATGAAGGAATGTGAATTATTGAAGAGTTTGTACATAGATGGTTAAATAAAACTACACATATGTAAATCAATCAGAAATGGTAAAGTAAACCTGGCGTCCCCCTTGCTGTGGATCACTGGAGGAAGACGAAGAATTGGACATATACAGTGACGGTGAAGTGGACAGGTAAATCGATGGTGAAGATGAGGACTCATATGGTGAAACCTCTAGGGAAGCGCCTCTCCCCCCCATGCCTATGAAGGGAGCAGATGGCATTCCCCTACCTCTGATAGGACGAGGTCGGGATCGACCACGACCACGTCCACCATCTAAACGTCCTCCAGCTGGATGCTCCATATACCTATGAACACTTACAAACATTATGTGAAAATATACATAAAAATAAGATATTTATTACTTAATATGACAGTAGCGCAATTACGGAGTATGTAGTATAACAAATTGTCATAAACAAAAGAACTAACACAAATCAATCGGATGATTCACGTTCTTCGTCATCTGCTTGCACGGCTTCCTCTGGAGTCTCATAGTCGTCGAACTCAGATTCACTATCAAAGTAAATCACTTCTGTCTCATCGTCTGATTCCTCACCGTCAACTTGGATAGGAATCAACTCTAAGTTCGCAGTAGAATCAAACAGATTGCTTGGTATATCGTCATCGGCAATGTTTATGGGCAGTACATGTTCCACATTAGCCTGGAACGGTTCCTTCATGCCGTCATTTGCTGCCGACTCTTTCAATTGAGGTATGATATTCCGTGCTTTGGTTTTAATAACTCCCACCCACCCTTGGCGGGATGTGGGGTATTCTGTATAGTACACTTGTTCCGCCTGTTGAGCAAGGATGAATGGGTCATAACCAACCGTATATCTCCTTGTCCAGTGGATCTCAATATTTCCATGTTTGTCCACTTTTGTCCCACGCGGACTGTTATTAAACCACTCACATTTAAAAAGTGTCACCACCTTGTCCCACTGGTAACTCAGCTGAATTATGTCGACTAACTTCCCGTAGTAGTAACTCTCCACCCCGTCAACTTGGTCACCTCGACAACATACACCATAATTGCAACATTGTGTACCTGCGTTCGCTTCAACAGTTGAAAATCGATACCCGTTGATTATATATTTGTTGCACCGGGTAACACTAATTGCAGCTCCATAAGATAAACTCCATACCACTTGATTGGGATCTTCTGGGTGTTCCAAGAAGTAGGAGCGAAACCATTTTGGGAACTTAGAGTTCGTGAATTGGTCAACTTGGGATTCCGACATTTCAGGATGTTCCGATCAGACCAAATTAGAAAAATGACTGCAACAAAAAAATGAAGTTAATACTATAATACTTACCGTAACAGTGAAAAGAAAACAAATCTTACTTTAAGTATGGGGCGGCCTCTTCACAGTTATTTACAATGTACCACTCCGCTACTCACTTATCTCTTGCTTCAAGAGTTGATCTCCAACGTTTTCCCACGACTCGGCCTGGAAAATCAAATATTGATTTTTTATCGCTCGTATTACCGCCATCATCGTTGCGAGGTACCCGTCTCCATCTTGATGTCATTTCAAGGGGATAATAGTATTGCACAAATTTTATGGCCTCTTCGACTAGATACGCTTCAGCGATAGATCCTTCAAGATGGGTTGGATTTTTGATTTTTTGTTTAAGAGTGCGTAAAAACCTACAATGGACAATTAGAGGGTATTTATAAACTAAAGTGCGCGAAAGAAATAACTGCACGAAAGAAATATATATTACCTCTCAAATGGATACATCCACCTATATTGTTGGGGACCTCCTACTCTTGCTTCGTAGGCCAAGTGAACAGGTAAATGTTCCATTGAGTCAAACATGCTAGGAGGAAACACGATCTCTAACTTGCATAGTGTTATTGGCATGCTCACCTCCAGGTGCCGTAAGTTTTCCACATTAAGCTCATCAGCACAAATTTCTCTAAAGAACCTGGAAAACTCTGCTAGAATAGACCATATGTGGTTCGGTAATGCTTTGAAGGCCCACGGCAACAACCTCTGGAAAAAAACATGACAATCATAACTCTTCATCCCGAATAACTTCCCCTCGTGCAAGTTGACACATCTTTTCAAGTTTGACGCATAACCGTCCGGGAGTTTCAGCTCTTCAACCCATTGCAACAATTCCAAATTCTGCTGTTTGTTTAATGTGTACGGTGCTCTAGGTTTGGAAATCCATCCCCTGCCATCCTGCACCAAATGCAAAGCAGGCCTTCTACAAATCACTTCCATGTCCCGTCTAGCATTGATTGTGTCCTTCGTCTTGCCTTTCGTGTCCATCATGGTGTACAAAATATTGCAAAACACATTGCTCTCAATGTGCATGACATCCAGGTTGTGTCTTAACAATTGATCTTTCCAATATGGTAGTTCCCAGAAGATGCTGCGTTTGTTCCAATGATGATCAACACCATATCCCTCGGGTTCGTTGGAAGCAACACCCTCTTCGACACTTTAAATATACTTGACCCTGTCCCATATTTCTTGGCCACTTAAACGACGAGGTTGATCTGCTCGTTCAACCACATTTCACGTGAAGTCTTTTCTATTTGTCCTATACGGATGGTTCGGGGGTAGGAATCGTCGGTGCCTGTCAAACCAACAGACTTTGCGACTGTGTTCCAAGTTAAAACCCATGTTTTGCTCAAGACATACCGGGCATGCAAGCTTTCCCGACGTTTGCCAGCCACTCAACTGTTGGTTATGATTAGTTTTGATGATGTCTTATATAGATGCCATTATTAATAGCAAAAAGATTGAGTAATATTGTTATCTCCTACATTGACTACCTGCTATATTTAATGTAGATTATTTGAAGTTAAATTAAGAAGAATAATCAAGGAGATAAGAGATGAAAGAAAGAAAGCATTTGCAGAAGTTGAAATGAAGCTTCATCATGTTCTGAATGTTGAAGAAGGCAGAAGCTGCAAATAATGATGAGCCCAAGTTAATTGATGAAGAATGATCAAGTTGGGAGATGGAAGAAGGAATAACTTGTTGAATTTAATGAAGAGATCATTATTCAAGTTCTTATATTGATGCTAGAAGTCTCCAAGGTCATATGGAAGTTGGAATGGCTCAATTCAGAGTTAAATCAAGCAAATATGAGGTCCAGGACGAGAAAACTCAAGGTTTGAGTATAAACCTCGAGGTTTGAGTGTCTTCAGCATCTTTGGTGTCTCTGGACAAGCAAACCTCGAGGTTGCAACTGAAAACTTGAGGTTGCAAGTGAAACCTCGAGGTTGCAAGTGAAACCTCGAGGTTGCAGTCAAAACCTCAAGGTTTCAGCACTATCAGCAACTCTGGTGCACTCTGTTCCACGTTCAGCTTCTGGCGACCTTCGGTAATTTGATGATATCTCTCAAACCAGGATTCGGATTGACATGAAACCAACGGCATATCAAACTAGATATCCAACACGTACTTGTGACAAAGATTCAAGTCCAAAGGAGTTCAGATCAAGGAGATATGAATTTTACAAGTTGACACAAACATCACCGTCACAGTCAGAACCAAGCTTCAATGTTTTGAGTGTATCTCACAAACCACAAATCCAATTGAGCTCAAATCGGTGCCATTGGAAAGTAGACACACAGAGCTTTCCAAAAAGAGTTGAACGGACCAAAACGGAGTTCAGACCAGGGAGATATGGCTTTTGAAAGTTGACGGTCAATTCAGGACATCGCAAAAAGGCTGATCAAGAACAGCCTTCATTCATCGGATCTTAAAGGACATAATACAATGAGTTTGGAGCTGATTCTTCTTGCATTGGATTCTTACATCGAGCTTGGATATGTAAACTTGAGTTTGAGGTTTGGTATTCTGTCTTAAACTTGAGTTTTCATGAAAATACTTCAAACCTCGAATATCACTTTTGAACCTCGAGTATTATGGCTTACAGAGAGCAAACTGGTTTTCAAAGTAACGAAAACCTCGAGGTTCAGTTTGCAACCTCGAGGTTAGTCCTTTAGATCAAAGTCTTAACTTTGCATTTTCAAAGGCCAACCTCGAGTATGGATTTACAACCTCGAGGTTGTTGGGCTCCAGTGAAAAATGAAGTTTTTGAAACAAGCTTCAAACCTCGAGGTTACCTTTGGAACCTCAAGGTTTGTGAGCTTCTCAGATTTTTCAAAAGGTTTCTTTTCAAGGGAAACCTCGAGGTTCACTTTTCAACCTCGAGGTTACATGTTTTAAAACATGTGTTTGCCTAAAACCTTCAAGCAAACCTCGAGGTTGGATGAACCAACCTCAAGGTTTGTGAAACAAACCTCAAGGTTTGTAGCCATTACTGCAGATTCAAATTTGGCAAATCTGTAATACCTTCTTGTTTGATCTCAATACTTTACATGATTATTCTATATTGATTCTAGATATGTTTAACCATCTTTCTAGTGAGTTTCAGACAGATTAACGAAGGTTTATTGAAGGATTAAAGCAAAAGCAAAAAGTGTGTCAGAACATTAAATGCTCAAGACCAGAAACTTGCTTTCTTTGGTTAATCCACCTGTACACGTCTGCAAAAGGCTAAAAGGAAGATTACTACAGTAAGCAAAGTCTTCTACAACGGGCAAATCTACAGAAAGCCACCTCAGATCAATTATACAACTGGATTAGTTGGAGATTAAAGAGAGAAGCTGACCACACTTAAAGATAATCAGCTACAACGGTCTGATTGACTCTTCAACGGTCAAAAACAATCACAGACTCTTCTCTACTTATAAAAGACATGGATTGAAGCAGAAAAACGAGGAGACATATGATTACCATGCCAAAATGCTGATGCTCTGCTTCTACATCATTCTCACTCTGTTTTTCATATCTAAATAGCTTAAGAGTGTGAAATGAATTGTGTCTGTACTTCAGTGTTTATTTATCCATTCCTTTGAGAGGAAATTCATTGTAAACACATTATCCTTCTGAGAGAAACTCAAGATTGGGTAATCTTGAGTGGGTTATACATTGTGTTGATTACAACTTGTAAGGGGGAGTGAATCCTAGAGAGAGAGGATTACTTCGAGTACAAAGTGTATGATCAAGCAGTGTATCCTTACGGTGTGTAAGGGGGAGTATCTCAGTAAGAGATTTGTAAAAGGCTGCACAAGTGCCCGGCTAAACTTGTGGGATTGTAGCGGTTCTCAAGTACCCGATTAAAGCTTGAGTGAGATAGTGGATTGAAAATCCCAAGTGAGGCTTGGGGACTGGACGTAGGTCAGAGAGGGCCGAACCAGTATAAATCTGTTTGCAAGCTCTTCTTCCTTATCTTTTGCATTCCCAGCATTTACATTTGAGCAATTATCAATTGTTTGAAAACTTACTTTTGTTACTCAAGATGAAAACACTGAATTGCGAAAATGTTTTAAAGAGTGGAAATTTTTATACTTCACCCAATTCACCCCCCCCCCCTCTTGGGTGATAGCCGGAACTTACATCAACATCCCATATGTAGGGAAATCATTTATCGTCCACATTAAGGCAGCACGCATTGTGAAATTCTGACTCAATGATATATCATACGTTAGAACCCCTTCACTCCACAACATCTTCAACTCATCTATCAAAGGCCTGAGGTACACATCTATCTTCTTTTTGGGGTTGGATGGCCCAGGGATTAACATGGTGAGGAACAAAAACTCCCTTCTCATGCACATAGAAGGTGGGAGGTTGTACGGTGTCACAATGACAGGCCAACAGGAATAATTTCTGCCCGATTTATCAAAAGGAGCGAACCCATCAGAGCATAGACCAAGACAGACATTACGGGGATCCATAGCAAAGAAAGGATTCGCCTCGTCAAATTTACGCCAAGCTTCAGTGTCGGATGGATGCGTCACAAAATTTTCATCCCTGTGATGCTCCCGGTGCCATCTCATGTGAGCAGCTGTTTGTTCTGATGCGTACAATCTCTGAAGTCTGGGCACTAGAGGAAAGTAGTGCATCTTGCTTAACACTTGACGGGTTATTTTCCTTCCTTTCCTCACAACTTTATATCTGTCATGTCTACAGAATTTACAATTGATCAGCTCAGCATCATCCTTGTAATACAACATACATCCTCTAGGGCAGCAATGGATTTTTTCACATCCAAGCCCAAGCTCTTTCACCTTTTTCTTTGCTTTGTAAAAATCCTTCGGCAAATTATTGTCTTTGGGAACAACTTTGTTTATGAATTGCATCATTTCGTTGTAATTCCTCTCACTCATATGGTGATCAGTCTTCAAGCTTATTGTTGCAAGGGTAGCCGAAAGCGATGAATATTCACTAATTTCAAAGTGTTCGCATCCTTCCCATAGTGGACATTGCGCTTCTTGAAGCATTTTATAGAACCTATCGGCGTCCGGATGAGGATCCTCTCCCATGTATGATGGTTGAGTATGTGTACCGATCTCCTCTCCCATGTATGACGATTCGGCATGATTAATAGGATCAAAATATCTTTCGATGGATGGTCCCGCGGCATCCATAACCAACTGCTCATACGCATTAAGGTTTTCTCGATGACTACTGTCCCCATAATAACCACTCGGTGTCTGTCGGACTTCGCCATGACATTCCCAACACTCATAATCCTTCATGAATCCATTTTGACACAAATGAATTTTGACCCTGCTCGGATTTTTGAACCTTAAACACTTACATTTGGCACACGGACACCTGATCTCCCTACTTGAATTATTTGAATGCGCCAAAGCAAATTGGATGAACTCGTTCAAACCCGCCCTGAATGCCGGATTTAGTTCTCTTCCAGTTAGATGATTGTACATCCAACTCCTATCGTGATTGTCTTCCATACTTCTAGCTAGTTCAGTTACTAACCTAATTAACATCTCAATTTGCCACAAATACAATTATAAGGAGCCAATACAACTAGTCACTTATGCCAACAAATTGCCACTTAATCAAGAAAGTGAAAAACAAACACATGCATTGAACAAAGAACATATCCCAGCAACCAACCAGAGAATGAGGGTAGCACACCAGAACATGGGGACATGCTTGTGGAGGGGGCAAACAACGAATAGAATACTATATGTATTTTGGAGTTTCTAACATATAAAGATTAAATAAGACTTAATCAAATTTATATAATTTGCAAAATCAACTTTATCTTTTGTATTTATAATTACCTATTTATCAACACTATATTTATAATTTTGTTTTTTAAATTATCGATCTTTATTGTATAACTTGTTAAAGATAGATTCAAATAAAAAATTGAAATAGAATATTTTTTAAAAAAAATTATTGTCTTATCCCTAAATATTATTTCTCAACACTTCACTTTTCTAATTTGAACACCATACTATTTCTAGATTTATGTATCATTACCAACTAATAAATAATCATATATTATCACACCAATATCATTTATATACCATTAATATCATTCATGTATATTTTTATTTAAAAAAGAAATAAAATATCATTTAAAATTCAAAATCTTAAATTATTTTTACGGTCTACAACATAATAAAATAACCATTGATTTCAAATTTTAAAATGCAACATAATCTTAAATTATTTATATAAGTATTTAGTATAAAATTTAACAATTTATAAATTATTTTAATAAAATAACCATTGATTTCAAATTTTTAAATGCAATTAGAATTTTTTTTTTCAAGCTTAACTTTTTTAGTTATATTTATAAGATAATTATAACCTAAATAAACAATAAAGTTAAATTATAACCCTAATTTATTCATGAGAAATAAATATGACTAATGTTTTCAATTTTTATCTATAATAATTTCTCATAACAAATAATGTGGAGAAAAAAAAAATGAAAGGGAGCTTACCGGAAGGAGAGGGTGGTCAGAAGGCAGAGAAGAGCACCGATGATTAGAGAACGACGAGTGTCGAAACCTATTTATTCATGAGCAAAAAATATAACTAATTTTTTCATTTTTTATGTATACTAATTTTTTATAATAAATATATATATATATATATATAAATAAAATTAAGAAAAAACAGAGAGAGAGAGAGAGAGGAGCTTACCGTCTTTGGGGAGAGGAGTAGCTGTGGGGGAGCTACGGGTGGGGAGCTGTGGGCAACGGGGGAGCTACTGGTGGGGAGCTGTGGGCGGCGGGGAAGCTAGGGGGTGGGGAGCTTTGGAAGGCGGAGGAGCTATGGGCCGGTGGGGGGGAATTATTGAGCCGGCGGAGCTGTGGGGCAACGAAGGGGGAGCTGCAGGGATGGGGGAGCTGCGGGCTTGGGGGAGCTGCGGGGTTGGGACGCGGAGGAGCTGGGGGTGGGGTAGCTGTTGTCGGATGGGAGCTGGGGGCTTCGGTTGGTGGACCAGGAGCTGGAGGCGGTCGTCGGAGCTGAGGGAGGAGAGAAGCTACGGTTTCAAGCTGAGGGGTGAACTGGTTTTGAGCTGAGGGTAATTAATTTTCGAAATTAGCGACGGAATTTAATTCCGTCGCTAATTTATTGCTTTTTGCGACGGAATTTAATTCCGTCGCAAAAAGCTGAGGGTTTCTTAGCGACAGAATTTTCTTCTGTCGCTAATTTATTGCTTTTTGCGACGGAATTTAATTCCGTCGCAAAAAGCTGAGGGTTTCTTAGCGACGGAATTCTGTCGCTAAGAGCTGACTTTTGGCAGCCTTTTGGCTGCCAAAAGGCAACTTTTTGGCGACGGATTCAGAATCCGTCGCTAAATTACAGAATCCGTCGCTAACTCAAAAAAGATGCCGGCCTTTTTTGCCGTCATTTAGAGACGGATTTTGAATCCGTCGCTAAACTTGGCGACGGATTCAAAATCCGTCGCTAACTCAAGAAAATAGCAGTCTTTTTTGCCGCCATTTAGCGACAGATTTTTAATCCGTCGCTATTTTCACTAGTTTGCGACGGAATTTGGTTTCCGTCGCAAAATTCCCTGAATTTGAGACGGAAAATTTTCCATCGCAAATTCCGTCGCTGTTTCACTTTTTTTTAGCAGTGATGGTAGACATTTTTAGTGTTCAATTAGTCTCATAAAAGTCAATAATTTTTTGGATGACAAGCTCACTTGTTTAATTATTTTGTTTTATACCACTATTTTCTTGCCACTCTCTTGACGTAGTAACCCCAGAATAAGTCAAAAGACGGCAAGCTTTTGGGTCTTGGAAGTAAAACAACGTATGCCCTCGCTTTCTTCAATGTTGACTATTATTTTCACATCCAGTAGGACCACTACTCAACTTTCTCCATTGACCATCATTAGAAGAATATGATAATGATGTTGATATGCTGACAAAGCTATTACTGGAGAAAACAAACTTGCAAATTGATCGCCAAAATAGCAAACCTCTCTACAGAGTCATGAGGGGGAGTTTTGTTGGGTCATAGGATATCAGTCTCATGTGGACTAAATATTCAGCTTTAATTGTTTCTTATGTTATGTAATTCCTATTTTCTGTGTTCCCTATTTTGTGTGTTTCGTATTTTATGAAAAGTGATAAAAATGGAAAGGAAAAGAAAAAGAAATAAATGAAAGAGAGAATCCTAGTAGGTTGCAATTTTGTGTGTGAGGGGGAAAATGATGTTTTTTATTTTTTTTTTGCTCAGAAAATGATGTTTTTTATAGCTCTTTATAAGAGAATATTTTGAGCTGTTTTAATTGACGTGACGACTGGAAGGTGATTTCTTATCGGATTGATCTTAATTTTGGTGTGGAGGTTCTAGACACACAAAACTTTATTCTAGACGGTCAGATCATCCATTGGAGTCTAATAGTTTCCTTAGAATGTTTGTGTATGTCCTTTCACGTTTGCTGTAGATTTTCCTGAATGAGTTTGATCAAGTCGACCATTAGATGATCATTTCTGGTCTTATTGGCATGAAATTTTGTGTATGTGTTTGCGACATATAGGTCTTTAGTTTGAATGATGGGATCGTGGATTGGAGATCTCTACCTTCTCTAGATTTGGCGGGAACCTTGATATACATTATGTGACTGCAGCTTGAGTCTAGTGATTTCTGACACACGCAAAGTGTATCTTCACCGAGAGATATGTATTTATTGCTTTATTTGCTCTTATATTTTATTAATATAATACCTTGTTGATTTTTGTGGATGAGGTGAATTTGTTCTGCATTGAACATTGTTGTTGTTTTTTTTTAATGAGTGGAATCTTTTGCTATGGGGCTATGGGCCTTGGTCATTTGCTCTGACTCACATTGAAGGAGAGATTTTTCCACATTAAATTATTGTATCTCAATTTATTATTTTTTACTCATTATATTTTTTATTTTAATTGACTCCATAAGATAATCTTTCATTATGAATATTTATTATCCAATGTTTTCTTCCTAACGGGAACCATCATTTAGAGAACTAGATTAGAGAACTGGAGGAGTTTGGTGTCAGTGACCAGGCCCCAACAGTTGGATTATATCATTTACACGTAATGAAGCGGTAAGATAATTGGAAAAAACTTATATCAAATTGCTTATATGCATTATTAGATCAAGTTCATACCTGAATTTATAAGTATAAATAGGCATTTTAACAACAACACCACCACCTCTCTCTAGATGAGGTCGACTACATAGATTGCACACAGCATTATACTCTATCAAAAACTTAATTTTACGACTAACAAGAGAAAAATAACAAGTGTTCATATGAAAATTCACAAACCCTTATTTTAACAATTAAAAAAAGTAAAATAGCAACTGTCCAGAAGAAAATTTACAAATCTTAATTTGTGTTACAACAGCTAATAAAAAGATTTACATATGCTGAAGGGTAAATTTACAAGCATACATAAGCATTTTAAAACCTAGTAATTGCAAAATAATTAGTGTAATTGGAGAACTGAACCTAAGTTTAATCCAAAATAATTTTATTAACGTTTTTCTTGAGAACTTTAAAGGAGTTAATGATTAATAGCCTAGCTAATTGAACGCCACCAAAATAAATACACATTATTTGTAGGATAGAAAAATTCCAATTGAAAAGTGCTGTAAATGATATAATTAACTTTTTCCAACAAAATGATATAATTATTCTGAATTATATAAAACACTAAAAATAGTGACTCTAGCTGATCTCCAAACAATTCATATAATACATTTGATTTGGGTGACTTCTCTGTCTTCTTCTTCTTATTCTTCTTTTTTTTTTTCCTTTTTTTGGCCAAGACTTGGGTGATCTCATTAATTTTTCATCTAGCATATAACATCTAAAGGGTTCATATTATGTTATTATAAAATTATTTAAACGAATTTTTATTTTTTTTATGCAATATATTTTGCATGGCCCCAAAAGACTTACATTAAAAGGTTAAGTAGCAAATTTGTCTCGGAAGTTTTCACTGAAGAGCAATATTATCCTAACAGTTTTTCTTGTCTCAATGTTACCCCAGAAGTTTCAAAATAAAGCAATGTTACTTATTTCTATTAAAAAGTTAACGGTCAATGTCAATTTTTTGACAGACAATGTTTGTTTTTTAATAGAATAGAGCAACATTGCTACATTTTGAAATTTATAGGGCAACATTGAGACAAGAAAAACTTTGAAGGCAACATTACTCCTAGGCATATACTTCCAAGACGAATTTGGTACTTAACCCCACATTAAATGCACATAAAAAATGTTAAATACTACTGTTAAGGAACACTTATTGGACTCCAACGAACTCGATTTTCTAGGCAAGATTGAGAGTTTAAATTTTATGAAAGAACAAAATAAAATAACGTTCACCAATTAATTATAAAAATGCTTAAATTTTATTCCATTATTTAACACACGACATACATAATAATTTTGTTAAAGAAAAATCAAGTCTGAGATTTTCTTTTCTGGTCCTATTTTTAAGGCCAAGAGAGGCATTTTCTATCCAGTCATATCATTAAATTTTTCATATGAATGTACATTTGTCCTTCATTTTTCATTGTCTGAACTTTCTACTCATTTGATATTTTACATATTAAATAAGGGTAAAATTATAAAGTTATTAAATATTGAAACAGATCAAAGTTAATGAGAGATTTATTTAAGGTTTTTCTTGATCAGATAAAGGGTTTAATGCTGCAGAAATATTTTTTTTGTAGCACTTATAAAGGGTGGGTCCTACTAATATTTTCTCTTTCTTCTATGTATAATAGGACCCACCCACTTTTATGTGAGTAGTATAGAAAAAATATGTCAAAAATATTAAACCCTTAGATAAGATATGTTAGAAGTGTTCCAGTAGTCTCATAAAAATTAGTTTTTTGGGTGACAAGCTCACTGGTTTAATTATTTTGTTTTATACTACTATTTTCTTGCCACTCTCTTGACGAAGTCTCTCAAAAGACTTTTTGGTCTTTGGCAGTACAACAACGTAGCCCTCGGTTTCTTCGATGTTGACTATTAATTTCACATGTAGGGCCACTATTCAACTTTCTCCATTGACCATTACTACTGTTGACCTTTTTTCTTAGAAGAGGTGTGAAGGAGGGGGAACTATGTATAAAGATAAACACAAAATTTATATCCCAACCATATTTGAAGGATATGATAATCCGACTAATCTCCAAAACCTCCATGATGAAACTCTTTTCGGCTAACCAGTTTGTTCCGATGAATATTTTGTTAATCTTTCTCTTCCTACACTGTTCTTCTGGTCACTCGCTAACCACAATATCCACAAAGCAGCCCCTCAAAGACGGCGACGTGTTGCTCTCTACGGGAGAAGTCTTTGCCTTGGGTTTCTTCACCCCCAGTAATAATTCCAAAAACCGCTATGTCGGAATATGGTACCACAATGTTCCGAAACAAACAGTCGTTTGGGTTGCTAACAGAGACAATCCTCTGAACGATTCTTCTGGAGTTTTCTCTATCAACACCCATGGAAACCTTGTTCTTAACCATACGAAGAATCAAAACCTTAACCCCATTTGGTCTTCCAATGTTTCAGACTCATTTCGTATTGATATCTTTGCTGAACTCTTAGATTCGGGGAATTTGGTTCTAAGAGATAGTGGAAGAAGAGGAAAGGTTCTATGGCAGAGTTTCGATTACCCCAGTGACACTCAACTTCCGTTCTCGAAACTTGGGTTGGATCGAAAATCCGGTTTAAACCGGATATTGACATCTTGGAAATCCGTTGACGATCCATCATTTGGAAGTGTAACCATAAGGATAGACCCAAATGGATATCCTCAGGTTTTCATGTATAAGAATGGAGATCCATTTTGGCGGATCGGGTCATGGACGGGTCAAGGATGGAGTGGTATTGCCGCGATGAAACCCAGCCCGGTGCAGTATGTTGTTTTTACTAACAATGCTGATGAAGTTACTGTGATGAATGTCGTCGAGATCTTCAAGGAACCTGCAATCTTTGAAAGAACTGTGCTTGATGAAACCGGACGAGTTTCACAAAATGCTTGGCGAGCTCAAGAAAATAGATGGGTCGTAGTCTGGTATGGTCCCGCAGATGAGTGTGACAGATATAGAAGGTGTGGATCAAATAGCATTTGTGATCCTTATAAGAAAGAAAAGCTTGAATGTTTGTGTCTGCCTGGATTCCAACCCAAGAACCTGAGAGATGGATCAAAAGGGTGTATGAGGAAGAAGAATGTGTCCACGTGTCAAAGTGGCGAAGGTTTTGTGAAGGTGGCCTATGTGAAGGTGCCAGAGACGTCAAAGGCACAAGTGGATAACAATAAAAGCATGAGCTTGGATGATTGCAAAGAGACATGTTTGAAGGATTGTTCATGTACAGCATACACAAGTGTCAATAAAATTACAAACATAGGCTGTCTGACATGGCACAGTGATGACATGGAAGATATTAGGGCATTCAATGGTATTGGACAAGACTTTTACGTGCGAGTGGATGCAGTTGAATTAGGTACATTCTTATTGCATTGCTTTATTTTTATTAGCTCAGTCTCTGTGTGTGTATTCTCTGCTTGAGCCATTTAGGTAATAAATGCAAAAAATATACATTAGATAGATGAAGTTGTTGAGTGGAAGCTTGTTGTTAATAATTTTACCCAAAAAATTATTTCTGATAGAATATCATGGTGTTGTGTGATGCGGCGCCATGCCATCTAGTAAGCTAACCTCACCTAATGGAATCAGGCTGCTTTTTCTTCTTGTTATAGAGTATAGATTTTTATTTTTGTTTGGTTGACTGGAAATTGAAGAGTTCAAAATTTTGTACTTTCAGCTAAGAAAAATTTGAAACTGAGACAATGCTACTGTTCTTGCATAGGAACTTTCTAACAAAGCATGTAAATTAATAATATAATGCACTCTTATGGTTTGGCCATGAAAACCGCTCTGATACATTATTATTTGCAGCCAAATATGAAAGGAAGCCCTACGGGTCTCTTGGCAAGAAGGGGTTCGTGACAGTCATAGTTGTTTCTATTTTCCTGTTTATACTTGTGGCAACCTCTCTCTTATACTGGTTTGTAAAGAAAGCAAGACATGGTAAACTACTTAACATATTCTTCACAATACTTCTTGGGTCCTATTTATATAGACAATTATTTCGATTTTTCATCTTTAAGTCACATAATTAAAGTTTTAGGATAAGGGTCTTAAATGCCATGGAAGTTTTCATTCAAGAGCATTGGTAAGACGAAAGTTTTTTTTGGACCAAAAATACCATGGAAGTTTTCGCTGAGGGGCAATTTTGCCCCAGAAGTTTTCACTATGGAGCAATTTTGCCCTGAAAGTTTTCACTAAGGATCAATTTTGTCCTTCTATCTCCAAATATTAAATTTGACTATTAAATCAGTCAAAGACCACACATGTGATTCCTTGAAAAAGTCAAACTTGGAGCCAGAGAATGAGATCCTTGAGATATTGAGCTCAAGTCGGCCAGAATTTGTGAAGCCGAACTAGTTAAAGGGACTGAAAGGTCAACTATCACAAAACCTAAAGGAAGCATCACTTATGATCTAAGCAAATGATCAGTCTATACAAACGTAAATATTGTCACTATTGATTTGTTTTACTGAACCAATTTTTGGAACAATTTATTTCTTGTTTTGCGTTTCATTTGCGTTTTGTGACAGACCTTTCAGTCCCTTTGATCAATTCAGCTTCACAAATTCTGGCTGCCTTGAGTTCAACATCTGAAGGATCTCCTTCTTTGACTCCAAGTTCGACCTTTTCAAGACATGACATGTGTGGTCTTTGACTAATTTAAGAGTCAAATTTAATATTTGGGAACAGAAGGGCAAAAAATTGCTACGTTTTGTAAACTTCCGGGGCAAAATTGTTCCTTAGTGAAAACTTTTGGGACAAAATTGCTCCTCAGCGAAAACTTCCGTGGCAAAAATAATACTCCCGGGGCAAAATTGATACTTACCGTGAACTTTCGTGGCATTTTTTGTCCAAAAAAAACTTCTGTTTTACCAGTACTCTTGAGCAAAAACTTCCATGGCATTTAAGACCCTTATCCCTAAAGTTTTCATATGAATATACAATTTTACCTTTTATTTACCATTGTATTGACTGTTTTCATGGGTCCTTTACATAAGGACTTGAAAATTAAATTGCTTTGGCCTTTTTATCTGATTTTACTTGAGATTGTCTAAGCATTTAATATATCTTTACCATTTTTTCCCCTAATTAATTATATTCTCTCTCTTTATTCTTTTTCATACTTCCTCTCATTAATACTTTAATTCTCTCTTTTACTTGTTCCCTTATAAATAAGAACATGAAAAAAAAAGAAGTTTATTTCTTAACTGATTTGTTAAACTGCATAATTCAATTATCAGTTGATATAAAAAAAACTGAAGGGAGTATGTTGTATATCAAATAAGGATAAAGACAAAGTCAATGAGATTTAAGGTTTCTCTTGGTTGCTATGAAACATGTTATAATTGATTTATAAATAGGATTAGAAGAGTATATCTTAAGCTCTTACTTGGGATTACTTAATCCTCCTTTTAGAGGTGAGGGGATGAAAAATTGGATCACAACTAATCTGTAATAATCTGTTGATCCAGCCAAAGGAACACATAGCAACTATGAGCTTGATAGAGAAGGCAATTCAGATGTACCTTTTTTCGATCTCAGTGACATAATTGAAGCAACAAACAATTTCTCCATCGCTAACAAAATTGGACAAGGTGGCTTTGGGTCTGTCTATAAGGTAACAATTCTTCTGTAACTCGTTCCAAATTTCATAAATTTAAAGGAAAATGTGTGTATGGGTATATAACAAGAAGATGAATTTTGACTTCAGGGCTTCCTCAACAATGGAATGGAGATAGCAGTAAAGAAGTTGTCAAAGTATTCTGAACAAAGCATTGAAGAATTCAAAACTGAAGTTGCTATAATTGCAAAGCTCCAACATAGGAATCTTGTAAGGATCTTGGGTTGTTGCATACAAGGAAAAGATCACTTGTTGATCTACGAATATTTGCCAAACAAGAGCTTGGACTCTTTTATTTTTGGTATAATACATTCATTTTATCATGTGAGATTTTCATTTTTATTTTGATAAAATGGATAAATTGATCAAGCATTTTTCACTAATAATAGTTTTTTTTTTAATTCAGATGTAGCAAAAAAATTACAACTAGATTGGAGGAAACGATTCGACATCATTTGTGGGATTGCAAGAGGGATCTTATACCTTCATCAAGATTCAAGATTGAGAATAATTCATAGAGACTTAAAGGCTAGCAATATCTTGTTAGATTTTGCATTGAACCCAAAGATTACTGATTTTGGTATGGCTCGAATATTTGGTGGAGATCAAATTCAAGCAAACACAGAACATGTTGTGGGAACTTAGTAAGTACTCAATAATAATGCAAATATAACTAATTTACATCATACAATGTTGTGTAGAATCATAATTTAATTTCCACAATTGTAAATGAATGGAAAAATATAACTGATTAATTAATTGTTGAGTTTCGAGGATTTCAGACATCATCAATATTTGTAAGTTGAGTAAAATTTGACCAATATGTCAGACATTATGATAAAAGTAATTAGTACTTGAACTTAACATTTTTAAGTAATTTGAGTTGAAAACACTATTGATAAATTTTAATCATGTTTTCTTTTACAGTGGCTATATGTCTCCTGAATATGCAATGGAAGGATTGTTTTCAATAAAGTCTGACATATACAGCTATGGAGTTTTACTTCTTGAAATTGTTACCAGTAAAAGGAATAGTGGTTATCATGATGGCATTAATTCTTCTTTGGTTAAACATGTAAGAATCTATAACGATCAACCATCTAATAGTAAAGTTTCCCTTCAATAGTCTAATTAGCTAATGTCTTCCAATCAATTAAGGTTTGGGACTTATGGAAAGAAGGTAGAGCCATGGAGATCGTAGATCCATCAATCAAATGTGAGACATGCCTTGAACAAGAAGTTGTAAAATGCATCCAAATTGGATTGTTATGTGTACAAGAGAATGCATCAGATAGGCCAACTATGCAAGAAGTTGTTTCCATGTTGGAGAATGGCTCAACTCTTCATCCTCCCAAACCACCGGCATTTGTTTTCAAGAAAACTACTTTAGATCAATCAAATCAAGCTACTGTGATTGAAGAATTTACTTGTTCAAATGAAATGAGTACTACTATCGTTCAAGCTCGCTAAAGGCCAAAACTCTCAAAAGTATACATGATATAAAAATGTGGTTGCTTTTATAGTGATGCTACTTGTGAAGTGAATGTGTAACATGCATTTATAATTTAGAAGATTGGTTAAATAAGTTTAGTTGGGTCAAAATTTGAAAAATGTAACAAAATTCTATGATATATGTACATTCATGATGTGGCCATGGCATGTATAATTTGTGTTAAAAGTACTATAGATTATTGAATATTTAATGCTCAAAGTGCAAAGTAAAATACAAATCTCAATCTCAATATGCAGCAACAGAAACACAACTCAATACAATTACAAATCATAATTCCTAGAGAGATAGGTATCGCTATCTACAATCAAGAAAGAGTGAAACTGAAATTAAGATAGAAGAAAATCCCTAATAATATAAAGAACTCCAGCTATCTTGATCAACCACAAAGGAACCGGACGCCTAGCCTCTCATGATCAATGGAACATTGAGAGATCAGATCAAAGAAGTGGTATGTGAATGGGTCTTCGAGGCCTAGCTTGATTGCGCCAAAAATAAATTAAAAATCTCCATAACTCTTAAACGTGTTAGAACGGCTGACGTCCAAGAGGGTTGAATTGGATGTAATAAAATTTTGACCAAATTAAAATTTGAACTTCAATGACTTGAGCAAACGAAGACTGAGTAAGAAGGATATCACCATAGGTCATGGAAGAGAACAGTACGATGAACACACAACAATTTATCCTAATTCAGTCCTCCATTGACCTACTTTAATCCCCAGTTTACATCTAAAATTTTTAATCCATTAATTCCTTCTTGTCTTATCGTCTACAAGAAAGGTTTTTACAATCTCACAATTATCTTCTTTACTTTATTAAATAATTTCCTTCAAAGTTTTGGATAAAAATCATTCTTTAGCGTTTTCCCCTTAAATTTTCTGGAAAAGGTCTTTAATTCTTAAAAAAAAAGCTTTAAAATTATTTAGACTCCTCTGGGGAGTTAAATCTCTTTTTTAATTTTATAAATCCCTACAATACTACTAGCTTATAATTTTTCTGATCCTTTACATGATTTTAATGATTATATTCTCATTTGACTACATTAAAATCTCACCCAGAAAACAGGCTTTTGGCCAAATAATCCATTTTTGAGGAATTTTAACTTTAAATAGTTTATCGATCAAGTCTGAAAAAAAAACATTTTAAGCCTCTTTTCTTTTCTTTTTTTATTCCTGGACATGCTATATTACGTATTAAAACAGTATTCAAAGAGTTGGATGCTACAATTTTTTTATAATTAAATAAACAATTTAAGTAATTTTTTAAAATTATGTAAATTGGTTAACTAGTTTTTATATATAAAATTTCAGGGAGTAACTAATTAAAACTTTCATTTAAGATTTCCCCAGAACAGTACTGCAAGGATACTTTTCTCCAGTTATGTGTTTCAGTCAGACCATAAATTTAACTGCATACAATTATTGCTCTAACAACCTCAACAGTCGCAAATTAATTTTGTACTCTACTCATCCATGATCCAACCGACATATTTCGATAGTTTAGGATATTCTTGAGAATTTTAGATATTTAAACTATCTTTAACAAAGTTTATTAGCTTATGTAAAGCTTTGCCACTTAGAATTGAAAGTAGTGCAGATAATTTTAATAATTATTTGGTGAAAGTCCATTTTTAGTCCTCTAACTTTACATCAAATTTCAATTTAATCTCTTAAATTTATTAAGTATATGTTTAGCCCCCCAAATCTAACACCTTTAACTTCATTAATTGAAATTTTTGATAGGTCAAATGTAAATGTTGACAATGATATTTTGATCTCTAATAGTCTTGTTTTAAAAGGCTGAAATTTTACAAAAACCCCTGAATTTTGGAGCAATTACATATTACCCTCATGATGTTTTAAAGTTTAAATTTGACCTCCCGGCTATCTTTTTATTTTGTTTGGGATCAAGGTGCAGATTTGCCAACTAACTATTACCTAAGGAGCGTCTAGCACAAATAACAATTGTGGGGACCAAAATTGCCAATCAACAATTAAAAAGTGAAAAAAAAACAATTTGGAGCAGATTCACCAACGAACTATTACCCCATCATTGTCTTGGTGTCTCCATCTTCCATTGACAGTCACAGTGTCGGTGACGTCGGCATCTCCAAAGTTTCTATTGTTGCTGGGTGTTCCACTCACCCTCTTGAACTCATCCAGTAGTCCACAGCGTTCGACCAACACGCACCTTGCACCCTAGTTCCATCCCTCCGATGCCACAAGCAGCAACCGTTGCTGCCACAATGCTTGCTCCATGAGTCCCATCTTTGTTGATGTTTGACTTTTCCAATAAAAAGATTTAACTGCTCTTTTCTCTAGCGTTTTTGCCACCGTCCTACGCCAGTACTGATAATACAGCAAATAATTTGCCATGTTTTGTACCTTGTAGAGTATATCAGTATCTAATATAGTATAGAATGCTTTTCTTTTTTTTGTCCAGATTTCTTGTTGTTTTAAACAAAGGCTCATTAATGGCTGAAGCATTTGCTCTTTATAATTTAGCTATTGAGAGGATTGGGGAAGTTAAGGATATTTTTCTATGAGAGTTGTGTGAGGAGAGGGAATCAGGTTCTGCTCAAGACTTGAAACTTTCTTGTCTGAGGGAGTGTTTTGCTCTGTTAAGATTGTTGTATCTTTTGGAATTTTTGATAGGTTGTCCATGTTTGAACTTAAGTGTATGCATCTTGTTAAATTACATTGAGTTGATTGCTAGAAATTAGGTGCTACACAATTGTATTTTTTTATTTTTTATTTTTGACTTTCAGTGGCGCCTTTTGTCGCCGCTGAAATATGTTTCAGTGGCGACTTTTTAAGTTGTTGCTGATACATGTTTTAGTGGCGACAAATGTCGCCGCTGAATTGTTTGTCATTTAATTTTTTTTTATTATTTTTTTAACTTTCAGTGGCGACCTTTGTCGCTGCTGAAACATGTTTCAGCGGTGACTTTTTCAGTCGCCACTGATACGTGTTTCAGTGGCGACAATTGTCGCCGCTGATACCCTTATTTCAGTGGCGACTCTCATTTCAGTGGCGACAATTGAAAACTTTTCCACTTTGATAATCTTCGCTGCAAGATATCTTAGAATTGGAAGGTGAAAGGGTGCACAACAATTAGAATGAGGGTTTTTTACTAATAAAATTACTTTTAACCCTTGGGTAAAAATGTTATAATCACTATAAATTTATTAGCTTACACAGCATGCCAGCTACTTGAGATGATATATAAGATGTGAGGTTTCTTCTATTAATCTAATGTAGCAATTTCCGTCAAAAAGATAACGGTAATTTAACAATAAGATATTCACAATAAATCATAAATAAAAGATCTGGAAGGTGAAGTTTAAAATTTTAAACATCAGGAGGTTATATGCTACTGCTTCAAAGTCCAGGGGTTTTATATAATTTATCCTTTTAAGAATTAAACTAAGCCAATCTGATCATGCCTCTTTCAAATGGACTCCAAAATTTAAAATATATTTAGTGTCACTTGCAGTTAATTTTCTTACTTTGATTATTTAGTGTCAAAAATTATATATATATATATATACACACATTTTTCAAGTTGTGCCTCAATCGTATTTGATGGACCACTTTTGTACGGCTATTAATATTGGTAGACCATAGCAGCATTGAAGACTACATCAGCTATTAAAACCAAAAACGTGCACACTAAGGCCGCCCTTCACATCTACAGCAAGTCTGCAAATATCTTTTCCCAATTAAACCAACTAATTAATATCGTCAACCTTAAGGTCTTTTGTACTTGACATAACTCTTACTATGCTTGTTTTGAATTCTTAAAAAAAAAAAAAAAAACCCTCTTATATCTTGTTTTGCATACTCTTTTATTGCTCTGATCTCTCCGAATCTTATTATAATCACAATTTATATAAATTAATAAAGTTAGCTAAAATTAGTTATTTAGTGTACAATATTGAAATTATCCTCAATAAAAGCCATTAGTTAGAAGATTTTGGTTAATTAGTTAGAAAGTTTTATATTTATTTAGGGATATTAGGTGAAATAAATTATTACTTTAGAGAAAACATTGTTATAGGGGAAGCATTTGCAAGATAATATTCACTCCATCTTTCTATTTGTGTTTAGCCATTCTTCTGAAGTTTCCAAAGATAGAGGATATAGGCATAACCTAGATGATGGAAAAGTCTTGATTTATGGTGTATTCTTGTCCCTCCTAAGTTTTCTGTTGATGTGTATAAATTTTCTGCTTCCCAGACCCATAACTATTAACTACAGTGATGCCATGGATCGATTTGCAGTTTTAGATCTTTCCTTTTTTAGCCAGCTACATGTTTAGTGGTTTGATTTGGGTTCCAAGGGCTTGGAGAAATTGTAATTAAATCCTGATGTTCAAATAATCAAAACCCAAATCAAGCCTACAACCACCTTCGATTTCCCTTCTTTAACTATAAATGGACGTACATTTTGGTCTTTCAACAAGAATCGGAATTCTCTAACAAGGTTAGGAAATAGGAATCTATTAAAAGCATAAGCTTGAATTTGGATTTTTGTATTTTAGCTTGATTTACACTACAAAAATTTTCAGATTTTGCTACGGAAAAATTCCGTAGCAAAATCATTTTGCTACGGAAAAATATGGATTTTCCGTAGCAAAATCCTTCGTCGCAAATTGCGACGGACAAGGAAAATCCGTCACAATTTGCGACGGAATTTCCTTTCAGTAGCAAATTTGCTACGGAAAAAATTCCGTAGCAAATTTGCCACGGAAAATTTTTCCGTAGCAAATTCTTTTTTTTTTAATTTTTTAATTTTTATATTTTTTAATTTTTATTAAAAAATTATTAAAAATTACATAAAAAATTATTTTAAAATATTAAAATTACAAAAAAATTATGGAAAAATTGTATATTTTTATTATTATTATTATTATTATTATTATTATATATATATATATATCATGAATCATATATTTATGAGCAAGCTAATTGGGAAACGTAATTATATAATAAGATATAAATGACCTAAAAGCAATAAACTAATATTAGCAATAGGGATACAACTTTTCAAGAATAGCACAACGCTATTACATATCCATAGAGAAACAAAATATTCCCAGCGTTTTAAACATCCGAAAAAGAAAAAGTACATAGTAAAATGAAGACAACATTGACGCTATGAATCCTATTTTTGAACATAAGACAAAGAAGTTCCCTTCCCCTTCTTAGCCCCTCCAATCTCAAAATGCTGCACCTATGCAAAAACAAACAATTGAATTATCAGTCAAGTGTGATACAATATGCCAAAAAAAAACATAACACATGTAAAGCACGCCATGATTGATATACCAACCTTAATAACATGTTGGGATACATGTTTACTACTTAATCAGAATACGACACCAACAATATGAAATTGTTTTCATGAGTAATGTGCTAGTACAACCATTATGAAGATTTTTTTAAACACCTTAATGAGTAGTAGTAAACAAGTTCTCCTAAACGGTTAGCTAGTTAATAAGAATATGTTTCAATATGAAGACCTAGTTAATAGATTACGTGTAAATATTTCTATAGAAGCATTTAGAACTAAGGTGTGAAGTCTAAATGAACATGCTTGACTCAAAACCCAACTCACCAAATCTTTTATATGCCTAAAAGAAACATTTTGTTTCCTTTTTCTTTTTCAATAACGATGATCAAAGTCATTTTGAAAATTTATCCTGAATGCATCTTACTAAAGAAAACAACATTGGTGATTACAAAAAGGTTGAGCACTTTTAGCAACCTACAGCAGTTCAGATTATTGACCAAGCAAAGAACAGAGTGTTAGTTTAATAATTATTGATTAATTTGTTAAGTAATTTCTATAGTTGGGATGTGATATGCGATTTTTTTTCCCCAGAGAAAAAAGTGAATTTTATTCATAAAAAGAAACAAGTACAGAAATTGTAAAAACAATATCAGAAAAGTGTCTAAAATTCAGAAATCAAAACATAAACAACAAAATCAGCATGGTAAGACTGACCCAGTCAGGAGGTTCAACATAGGCATTGATGCATTGTATAGAATGTCGATCATCGGATTCAATAATGACATCATCTAACTCATTAACATGAATATACATTCCAAAGCTCTCAGCATGGCTAGAGCTTTGGCCATAAAGACTGCGTTAGCATATTCCACCTCACTCTTCCCATCCAATATTAAAACCATTCATATCTCTAATGACAAAGACCACAGCCGCCTTGTTGTCCCTACTTAAGAAAGCACAACCTAAAATTCTAAATTGACCTTCAAAGCATTACCTTCCGGGGGAGACCAGCATCTATGACAGGCCTCCTACAGCCATCTGCACTGTTTTTCCATTTGTTTGCTTCCCAAAACTCATTAACAATCTGCCCTACTTGAGAAAGAGTAATAATTGGATCAGGGTTTTTATTCTAATAGAGAAATAAGCATCTAACCTTCCAAATTTGCCACATTATAGATGCAATAAAAGCCTTTTGGAAATCATTCAGTACCGGGTTAATAAACATTGCAGAAACCCACGTATTCAATTCCCCATTGTCTTGATAGTCTAAGAAAGACTACCTCCATACCATACCCTCTTTACCCATTCACATCCAAGGAAAATATGATACACCGATTCACTTTCTCTCTTGCAAATCGGACATAGGTCAGACTCCTCGCAATTCCTTCTTTGTAAACAGAATGTTTTTTACTTAAGTCAATTATCATCAATAACCAGTGACAACACTCATCTGATTTCCCCAATTGATTAATTCAACACACAAAATCATAGCAGTGAGAAGAGATATCAGATTATCTATGGCAATCAGTAATAATACATAGATCAGAGAGACAGAGACATAGAGAATGAAGGATTCTGAAAGTTACCTGCAGCTAAGATGATACATAGATCAGCTTTGATTTGGGCTTCAATACTAGCTCTTCTGTTGTGTAAAGTGCAGCATTTTATGAATTATATAATAATTTGCATCAATCAAGCAAGAAATGCCACTTGAACCAACCAATCAAGCCCAATGAGGACAACCAATCCCAGTCAAATGAAGACAAGCCAAAAGATATGCATTTTCCCTTCAAATCCAACAGTTCTATGCAGGGGAAAATACTGCAGCTAATATCACTTTGAAAACTCTATGCATCAGTATACTAAGCTAGACTAAAACAGCAGGTTGAACTTAAATGGACGTTCTAGGTTGCATTCTTATCTTAAACAGAAAAAATCAGAAGCATAAGGGGCTTCTTAACCCACCAACACACATGACACGCAACAAGCCAATCATTAGGCACTTAAAATACCCTAGTATGAAAAATAGTTATTATAATTTCCTCTCTTCTAATAATAATAATAATATCTTAAATTCTACAATATGGCTTCCCTAGTTCACATCTATAATTCTATATAATTTAATTATGGCAAAAGGTAACCAAACAACAGGAGCTTTTTGTGGCAATGGAATTTTAATTCACATGCCTTCTATATCGATGAAACTAGTTACCTTACCTTTGACAAATTTGAACTACATACTATGCTATGTATATTTCTTTTACAAAAACAATTTCTATATTATTGGTGAACAATTCAGCGGTGACATTTGTCGACACTAAAACATATATCAGCGGCGACATAAAAAATCGCCACTGAAACTTGTTTCAGTGGCGACAAAAGTCGCCACTGAAAGTAAAAAAATAATAATAAAAATAAAAATTTAAATGGCAAAAAATTCCATAGAATTTGCAATTGTGTAGCACCTAATTTCTAGCAACCAACTCCATGTAATTTAACAAGATGCATACACTTAAGTTCAAACATGGACAGTCTTTCAAAAATTCTAAAAGATACAACATTCTAAAAAAAACTAAGCAAATAAGTTTGCACTTGATTGTTTATCATATATCTTATCAAACCCTATTTACAATACCAGATGGGAGAACATAATATGAACTTATTCTTACAGAGTTCAGGATCAAATTACATCAACACCATACCTCAAAAATTAACATTAACATTATATTTTCGAATAGATAGGAAAAGATAACTCCATAAACTAGAGCCATAAAAGAAACCAAAGCAGAGACCAAAGCTATGAACTATGGCAAGGGAAAATAAAATTCAAATCACAGGGCACTGTAAACTTAAAACTAACTCATATTTGTAAGCAACATTAAGATTAGCTTCAGAGAACAATAAGTTTAACAAGTGAGTAGAGGAAAAATGTGACACAAAAAGAAATCACAGGAACAAAAACAAAATGAAAGTACAAGCACTCTAATGCACTTCCAAATAAAACAAATACTATCCATTGAAAATGTAACTTACTTCTTGAATGTGTTTGTCAAGAGATTTAAGATTTGACTCTGCCTGTCCATTGCTATGATTTAAATCAGTTTGCATTTCTCCAATTGATTTAAATCACAACCTCCCAGAAAGTAAAGCTAGCATTTATAAAAATCAATGTATATTCCATTTTCCTCTTCATGTAAATATATAAATATATTTCACTGGAATATTCACAGAAACAAATTTCAAGCCAACTTGAAGTTAGAGAATGATTGAAAACAAATTTCAAGTTAACTTGGTCCTTATCTAATATAATGACAGACCACTTTTCATCTTTGAAGCATCCCACAAACATGTATAAACCTAAGTACAACTATTTAACTGACCTGATAAAGGTGTGTTAACTTCAGCAAAGTCTGATGGCAATAAGTTTTTTTTAAAAAAAAAGATATTTAAAAGAAAACAACAACTCAATGCAAAGCTCAGATAGAAGTCCACCATTTGTCAACAACAGTAGACCAATAATTATAATCATCGAAGACAAACCTGCTTTCTTCCCCTGACACCAAGATGAGGAGTTGCTAAGGTTATGAAATTGATTGGCTCTAATCCAGCAATCAACCCTCCCCTTGAAAAGCTTTTTCTCTCTAAACTCTCCATATCACAATTTTTTAGATCATCAGGTTGGTCACAATTATTGGCATCGGGTGCATATAGGTCAACAATGGCACATCTAGCAAACAGGCCACCTAGAGAATGGGCTAGAAAGGAAATTTTTTTCAGGCTCATTATAGAAATGTTGGTAAATAAGGGACAGAACGTTAGACTCCAATAAACAAGCGCAAGGTAAGTTGAGCTTACTATGCCCACATAAAAGTTTAATCTCCATTAATGCCAAAAAGTTCTAACATCAAAAGGTACTAAATCAAGGGGTCACTACAAGCAAGCCAAAGGAACAGTCATAAAAACTTTCTACCACCTAACAAAAGAATCTTATGCCAAAGTTTTCCAATTAATTTCATGGGAAAAAAAAAGCGTCAGAATATTATTTTTAAGACCAACAATAACAGATTCAACTAATTAAAGGTTTCAAGTACATTTCAGAACAGGGATGTGAGTTCTTTTACAAAGAGGAGGACAAGAAGGACAACATTCAAGGTAACTACTACTACTTCTTCTATGTACAACAATCACCACAAATGATATTCTAGTCCGTACCAAAGAATTCGCCGGACCTGTTTATGCGCTAATGTATTGTTTAGCATCAACTCCCATCACAGTAGCTCCCATCAACTCCTATTTTTCTCTACAGCATCAAAACAATGGTATTATAGTGACAAGTGAATGAACAAAACTGCAACTTTCTATATAAATTAGAGTGCAAGACCAAGACCAAGTGCAAATTTCATTATGTAAAAGCATGTTTATATATATATGATATCTCCATTAAATGCTGAAGAGAATCAATATCGAAGCAAATATTCCTCTTCAAGGGACTGGTATTTTTCCTTTATCTTTGACCAATGTGCTTGACAAAAACGCCCTTGGTCCCAATTAAAAAATCTAACAACACCAAATTATGTTAAAAATAATTTAATAATGAAAAATGTAAATCATAAGTGCACCAATCAAACCCAAGAAAGGACAAAAATCAAGATACAAAATTATGTTTAAGGATACTCAAGACACAAAAATCAGTCTCAGAATATGACATTGTAAAATTACCCATGTTAAAAGGAAATAGAATTTAATGTAACCAAAAAAAAAAAGGAGCTGCCATGAAACAAGCAAAGAAGAAATGTCATCGTAAGGGTTATTATATTATAATATATAATTGAAGACATGGTCAATTACGTTTGGCTATCCATAATTATATAGGTGAACTGAATGGTGAAGTGCCCCACTCAGAAACCTGCAGATAAGAGGCATGCAATCAGCAAAGATTGAGAAAACTAACAAAAAATGTATAAACAAAATTCATATGATGATTGCACAACTGCCCGAGGATTACCACCATAAAAGATCTATCTACACCATCAACCTTCAGCTCATCTAAAATGCCCCTGCCTTGAGCGTCATATGCAACCTAACAGGGGTCAAACATGTTCATAACGCACACATATTATTGAATCAGATTTAAATGGTTGTGCATAACAGGTTCCATGCATCAAAAAACAGACTAGCAGAAAATACAAAGCATACTCTCTCGAAGGCAGAGAGTCTTTAGTCAAGAACCTTAGATATCAACCAGGGTTTTAAGCCCAAGCGAGCAACACAAGTTAGAGCATCAGCAGCTTTGCCACCCCCTTAAACCTAATAAATCAATACATAGCGGAGTGGTTAAAAAAAACTCCTGCTTACCTATTACACCTACAGAGGCATTTCTAAAGGAATGAATAATAATTGCTTGAATCAATCAATACTTTATTAAACAAAAGAAAGATTGTCTCCTACTTTGATAGAGGGGACCAACAATTTCTCATCTAAATTCCACCTTAAAACTGTAAATCTACATCGAATAATATCAATCAGTCAGCAAAAATCGTTTGAAGTTCAGAAAAGAAGAATTACCTTCAAACCGGTGCTTCTAATTTTGTCACCTGGCTTAGGATAAGCGGCAATAGTTGCCAAAAAATCCACTGAAACCGACGATCTTAGCGCCGATGGAGATGGCACCACCGATTGAATCTCAGAGACAGATACGGGGTTAGCCGGTTAGGGTTTTCAAAAGGGGGAAAATGGGAATGGAGATCTGAATGTCGGGGAGGAGAGTTGCTGGAGGGAAGAATGACGGCTTCAGTTTTTTTTTTTTTTCATTTTACCAATTAAGTTAAATGGAGGGAAGAATGAAAATGACGGCTTCAGTTTTTTTTTTTCATTTTACCAATTAAGTTAAATGGAGGGAAGAATGAAATTTTTGGAGGGAAAATAAATTTTTTTTTTTTTGCATTGGAGAGAATATGTAAATCTTTTAGAAAAATAATAGTTTGAGAAAATTTTATACAAAGTTGTTTAAAATAAAAAAAAATTCTAAATTTAGATTGTTAAACCCAACAAATCTTTAATTAAGAATAATATGATTCATTTAAACCAAATGAGTTTTTGTGTTTAGGAAGAATGATTAAAAATGTTTTGAGTTTAAAAAAAAAAAACACATAACACCATTATCAACTAAACGTTTTTATTAAAATTTTGAATAAAATTTTATTTTTCAAAGAACTCAAATTATTTTTTAATGCAAAATTAATCGTCATTAATTTTTGAAATTCAAATTTTAGATCTGGATTAAAATATATTAATTATATCTATATGATATATTTAAACTAATAATATTTATTTAATCCGTATTAAAAGCCAATCTGAAATTCGGATTTTGAATCTAGATTAAAAACTATATTAATTAAATCTATATGATAGATCTAAGCTGGCACAGATTTTCACATGTTTTCTTTTTTTTTTCTTAGCTCCGATCGAGAAGAAATCATTCGTGCTAAGCCTTCAAAAGGGAAAAAAAATGATTTCACTTGAAAAACTACACTTCAAATTCTTTTCTTTTTTTTTTTATACATAAAATTTTAGGAAAAGGGTCGGGTTCACCCACCATCCAAGGGCATAGGCGAAATCTCCCTTCCTCTTGGGTGATATCAATGTTCCTAGGCACCTAGGAGGTGGGATGCCTCCTCTAACGCCTTGACCAACTCCAAAATCGAACCCGCTCCCTTTGGTGAAAGTGTTTAACCCCTTTGCCAGTTGAGCCCAAGAAGGACGAGGGTACTTCAAATTCATATAGTGTATTAACAATTAGAATGTAAAAGAAATGGATCAACACAAATTGCTTGGATATTTTTATAATATTAAATATTATATAAATAATATATGTTTCTTAGATTGCATCAATTGCCAATTAGCTTAATTGGAGTGAGCCTTTTAGTTCAGACTACATGTCTTGTGTTCGTACTATGACTGACATGTTGAATGTTTTTTAATGATATTATCATTTTGTTTAAGTATACTACTTATAAAAAACAAGTATAGCTACATAAATTTGATTCCGTAGCAAATTCTCCACAACTACAATTAAGAAAAATATAAAATGTTATATGCTTGCCATTTAAATTTTCATACAAAACTTGAGATGAGAAGTGGAGGGAAGCTGAATCCGATATCATGAATGCCATTCAACTAAAATGTCAAAATCAAATCTTTATATTTTCAAGATAGAATTTGCCTAAGAGATGAATAAAGTGAGAAGCCACATCTATTATAGAGGCTCACTATTATATATATATTTCTCTTCGAATTATTGTGCCTGTCAAAGAAAATCTAAGTAGCCATTTAATTAAATTTATTCAACATTCATTTGAAAAAAGCTTACTTTTCTGGTATATGTCAATGTTCAACTTTTGCTTTACGTCACGATGTATTTGATGGTTTTTGAGTTTGACATTCCAAAATTTAGTACCCAGCCTTTCTCTTCTACCAGCTTCTCCATACATACAAGAAGATCTCTCTAATCACTAATACTAGATGTAAATAATAATTTGATTAGATGTCTACTGGAAATTAGGATCGATCCACATTTGCTAGATTACATAAGAGGATTTAATTTTATAAAAGCTCATAATTTAATTTAGGTATTTCATTCCGATGGAGGAGGGAATCCGAAAAAAATGCTTCTAGGAAGTAAAACAAATTGTTTGGATACTTTTATAATATTAAATATTATATAAATAATATATGTATCTTTGATTGCATCAATTGCCAATTAGCTCAAATGGAGTGAGCGTTTTAGTTCAGACTACGTGTCTTGTGTTCGTACTATAACTGACATGTTGAATGTTTTTTAATGATATTATCATTTTGTTTAAGTATACTTCTTATAAAAAACAAGTATGGCTACATAAATTTTGATTATAAAATTTATTAATCATACTTTACATATATACATTCTTACAAGAAAAATCAAATTTTGCTACGGAATTTTGCTACGGAATTTCAAATCCGTAGCAAAATTTGCTACAGAATTCTAATTCCGTAGCAAATTTTGCTATGGAATTTCAAATCCAAAGCAAAATTTGCTACAGAATTTTTTCCGTAGCAAAATTTTGAGACGGAAAAATAAATCCATCGCAATTTGCTACGGAATTGCAATTCCGTAGCAAATTGCGACGGATTTAAATTCCGTAGCAAAATTTGCTACGGAATTGAAAATCCATAGCAATTTGCTACAGATTTTTTTCCGTAGCAAAATTTGATTTTTCTTGTAGTGTTAATTGGGATTGTCCCTAATTAATACAATGAGACCAAGTAATAATTAATTGGAGTAAAAATAGAGAATGATATTAAAAATTTCACTCATACTTTCCTCTTATAAATGTCATTTCATTCTTAAACAAATTTTCTTCTATATTAGGACGGATGGAGGGAGCGTACTAAGAATAGTATCGATGATGGTTAGATATGACTGGTAGTCAAACAATGTGGGTAAAACTTTGGAAAAACAAACGAAACAAAACAAAATTGGTCCCACACGCTTTCTCCAGTTCTGTGTGTCTATCGGGATCACATGCAATATCATGTTGAGACCGCAATGACTTGGACGGATCACAAACGTTTGAAGTAGGTTTCTTCATACCCACTTGTATTATATATTATCACTTATACGTTGTGAAACTGTTGTTGACTATGGAACCAATATAATTCTAATACTATTTTTTGTCTTTAATATAATAACTAGATAACTAATTTGTTGATATTTTCAAAAAAAAAAACTAGTTAAATTAACTTCAATGTATATGATAAAGAGGGTATTGTAGAAAAACAATACACATATATTATAATCCTTTCCTATCTACAATCAATAAGGATATTTTCGGAAGAAAATTAAAACTTTGAAAGATAAAGTGAATTGAAGTGTTATATTTAGGACTGAAATAAATATCTTATTTAGCCTTTATATTTAGGACCAGAGACTATATATTATATCAATACTTTTCTTCATATCACTCTCATTTTGAAATAACCCCAACCCATGCAGAAGGAAAACGTAACTAAAGACTTAAAAGTAAAATATATATATTCATACGTATACTCCTGTCTCAATCACAAACGTAGGACCATTTTCGCCATCTTTATTATTGACAATTCAAGTTTTGGTAAAGAATCAAACTTCTACACGGACTCACTGGTGTTCATCAATCACTACAATGAAGCTCTTTCCAGCTAAAGAACTAACTCTGTTCATCAATATTCCGCTGTTTCTAATTCTCTTCCTCCACTATTCTTCTTGTCACTCCCTAGATAGAATAACCCCAACCAAGCCCCTTAAAAACGGAGACGTTTTGCTCTCAGATGGAGCAACCTTTGCCCTTTGTTTCTTCACGCCTGACAATAATTTCAAGAACCGCTTCATCGGAGTATGGTACAACCAAGTTTCAGAGCAAACCGTTGTTTGGGTTGCAAACAGAGATAACCCTCTTGATGATTCTACTCCTGGAATTTTCTCAATGGACATCCACGGAAACATTGTCCTTATTGCCAACGATACTAAACCAAATCCCATTTGGTCTTCCAATGTTTCTCTCTCATCATCTCCCACAAAGACCTTTGCCAAACTTCTAAACACAGGAAACTTGGTTTTGATCGAAAAAGGAACAAGAAAGGTTCTTTGGCAGAGTTTTGATTATCCCTGTGACACGATGCTTCCGCTTATGAAACTAGGATTAGATAAGAAAACTGGATTGAATAGGTTCCTTACCTCATGGAAATCCCCTAGTGACCCAAGACCTGGAAACATGAGCCATAAGATCAACTCGAGAGGCTATCCTCAGTTCTTTGTCTACAGAAACGAGGACCCAATCTATCGGGTTGGATCTTGGACAGGTCAAAGATGGGGCGGTATACCCGAGATGGTCCCAAACTATTTCATCTTCAACGTTAGCTTTATTGACGATGCAAGCGAAACAAGCCTAATGTACAGCGTTAAGGACCATTCGGCCTTATCGAGAATGATGCTTGACAATACTGGACACTTGCGCCGATACACGTGGCAACCTGATGGCTGTATATGGCAAGAAATCTTGCACATTCCACGACAGAAGTGTAACCTCTTTCGACGGTGCGGGTCAAATAGTTACTGTGACTCGTACTATGTTGCCGACGAGTTTCAATGCCTGTGCTTGCCCGGATTCGAACCTAGAAACCCACCTATGAGAAATGGTTTGGTTGGAGGGTGCGTGAGGAAGAAGAATTCGTCCACGTGTCAAAGTGGAGAGGGGTTTGTGAAAGTGGCACGTATGAAGCTACCAGATACATCAAAGGTACACTTGGATAAGAGCATGAGCATGAGCTTGGAAGAGTGTGAAGAGAAGTGTCTGAAGGATTGTTCATGGGAAGCATATGCGAGTGCAAACGAGGTTACATTAAGGGGCTGCTTGACGTGGCATGCTGATATGGAAGACATGCGGATATTCAACAATGTGGGTCAAAATTTGTATGTTCGTGTGGATGCGGTTGAATTAGGTCACATTCTTGTTCCCTTGGTTCTAATTATTTTATTGTTTCCCTTTTAATTCATCTTAAATCACTTAATTATAGTATATATTACATGGTCTCTCTAAAATATTTATATATATTATTGAATTATATATCAATTTGTAAACAAGGTAAATTTGTATGAAAGAAAATGATAAATATAAACACTTTAAAGTAGTTTATTTAATTTTCTAAATCTTCTCTTTAATTTTGTCAATTAAGTCTTATATTAAAGAATGAATATACTACTATGTTAATCAACTCAAGAATTGCCTTTCCTATACGCTACACCTCTCTCTTTACTTGTTTCTTAGACTTTTCACTTGTATGTTCCCCCTCACCTATATAGATTGACATACTTGCAATTACAACAAAGTTAGAATCACTTTCTACAATTAGATTCTTCTTGCAACATTCTTCCATATTTTTTAACCTTCTTTCTTGACAACACATGCTCTTCCTAACGTTATTCCCTCTTCCATACTTGGCTCTTTCACACCAAATTGAAGCCTGGAATCGCAAAGGTAAGTTTAAGCGTTTAATGTAGCAAATTGAAACTCATGTTTTCTCTAACTCTTGATTTTCTCATTCTTTATTGGGCTTCTAGTGATTGGGCCCCCAACTCCATAGAGGTGATCTTAACTTTGTTTGAACCCTTCTTAAATGACATCAATTTCAAACTTGTTGATTATATATTCCACCTATGACATAGGTATCATGTGCTCAAATGGTCCTATTTATAAGTTCGAGAAAGAAGGTTTTTTTTTCCCTATTTATAAGTCATATTATTAAATTTTTTTACATGAATGCACTGTTCTTCCTTTCATCTATTATTACGTAGACTATTATTGGGCTGCTATTTATAAGTCATAGTTTTCTTTAACCACATAATTCGATAATTGGGCTCTTATAAAAATGATCTGAGGCAGTACTGTTCGATTGTAATAGTGGTTTCTTTTACATGTTAATGTTGTCTCTGTAGCTAAATATGAAAACAAGCATCATGGTTCTCTTGGAAAGAAGAGGATGGTAACACTCTTGGTCGTTTTTGTTTGCGTCTTAATGCTGCTGATCACTTTCATATACTGGTTTGCAAAGAACAAGAAACAAGGTAAAGTCTGCTTCTATCGAAAAAAAAAAGGTTCTTATTAGTTCAACCACGACACACATCATAGCCAAGCTTAGTTGAGATATAGTAGTATATTTTTCTTCATTTTATTACAATCAGACATCTTTTGCCGTATGGGGAAGCTGAATCATATACTGTACATCATCTTTTGCCATTCTTTTAATACAGCGAGAAGAAGAAAGCTTGATGAATATATAGTTGATAGAGGAAAAGATTCAGATTTATCATTATTCAATCTAAGTGACATAATTGCAGCAACAGAGAATTTCTCTGATGCTAACAAGCTTGGGCAAGGTGGTTTTGGTTCAGTTTATAAGGTAGTCATTTACTAGTAACTTGTCTCAAATTTCATAAAGTTGACCAACATAGTTTTCAAACCTTACATATAACACTATAATAGGAAATTGAAGTGGTATTTTGGCTTCAGGGTCTACTCCAAAATGGAATGACAATAGCAGTAAAGAGGCTATCAAGGCACTCTGGAAAAGGCATTGAAGAGTTCACAAATGAGGTTACTTTAATGGCAAAGCTCCAACACAGAAATCTTATAAAGATTTTAGGCTGTTGCATACAAGGAAATGAGAAGATGTTGATCTATGAATATTTGCCAAACAAAAGCTTGGACACTTTTATTTTTGGTATGTCTTCTTTCAAGACACTTCTATTTTGCCAAATTAGTAATTTTGAAACTTTTATGTTTTGTATGATAGAGAAGTTGATAAAGTATTCTTCACTTTTGATAGTATTAATATTTTACTCAGATCAAGCAAAGAAATTCCAGCTAGATTGGAGGAAACGGTTTGATATCATTTCTGGTGTTGCAAGAGGAATCTTATACCTTCACCATGATTCGAGATTAAGAATAATTCATAGAGATTTGAAAGCCAGTAATGTCTTGTTAGACTCTACATTGAACCCAAAAATTTCAGATTTTGGTATGGCTAGAATATTTGGTGGTGACCAAATTGAAGCAAACACAAACAATGTTGTCGGAACCTAGTAAGTACTCAACAATGCAACACATCACTATATGAAGTTGAATAAACATTGATATAATATAACATTCAATAATCTTCTCTCAATTACCAGTGGTTACATGTCACCCGGAAGGGTTGTTCTCAATAAAATATGATGTCTATAGCTTTGGAGTTTTACTTTTAGAGATTGTTACTGGTAGAAAATGTCACGGTCGCTATGATGACATCACCTACACCTTAGTTGGGCATGTGAGTATATATATCTCTAAGAAGCAACCACTCTGAATTTAAATTTCTTTCCAGCAATCTAATTATCTAGTTCTTTTGATAAATCCAGATTTGGGAAATGTGGAGAGAAGGTAGAACCATGGACGTTGTCGATCCATCATTAAGAGGTGAGACATGTCTTGATGAACAAGTTATAAAATGCATAAATATTGGGCTTTTATGTGTACAAGACTGTGCTTCAGACAGGCCAACCATGTTAGAAGTGATTTCCATGTTGGATAATAACATAGTTCTTCCACCTCCAAAACAACCAGGATTTATGTTCAAGAAAACTACATATGATCAAACAAATCCGTGTGCTAGTGGTACTGAGGAATTTTATTCGTTGAATGGAATGAGTACTACAGAGATTGAAGCTCGGTAAAGTCAATAATTCTTAGAACATCCTTGACATTTGAATGCTCTTATATAGTTCTTTTCTTTATTTGATTAAGTGTATCCTGAACTATTTTGGATTTGAGACTAATCCCTTTCAAGGTTTAAAGTACAAAGAGTTTTTTCTCTCCCAAAAAATACACTTTCCAAGATTTGAACTTATATTTTCTTCCTTATGGAAATGAGGCCATTGACCACCTCTACCAATAGGCTTGTTAGTTCTACTGCTTTGTCAAGCAAATGCTGCTATGAGTCTTTTCAAACATTGTGAATGAATACAATGATACCTATATTTTATTATTTAATTCACTAAATGCAAAGTCATCTGGTTGTTCCACAAAATTCAAAATCATAAGTAACAAAAAAATATATTTGATTTACTTTTCTAATTATATTAAGAATAATTATTGCGGAAGTTTTTCCAGCTTGCTTGCATAAATTACTCTCTCATTCTTGCATACACACTCCCTTAGTCCCTTGCAAGCTTCGAATAACCTATTTATGTTTTATTAAGAAAACAATTAAAATTAGTTAAAAGCAATAAATATATATTTTTCCTCAATTATACCTTTATTTGTAAAGAGATAAGTGAGAGAGACAATAAATACAACAAATACAGTCAAAGGGTAAAATTGGAAAAAGTGCAATATATGCTTTGAAAAATCTAAAATGAAGTTTATATTTTAAAATATAATACACTTATTCACAAATTTAAAGTTTATATTTTGGAATATTAAAACTTATACCAGTGCTTTGACTAGCTCAGTTTGATTCTAAAAACAATACTAATAGAGTTTTGGTTGTCCTCGATCTGTACAATATGAAATGGAAATATGAATTCAATGAATATACACACACACACATTGACTAAAGAACATTGGAGGTATACATGTACTCAATTAGTCGATGGAGTGAGAAAAGAGGCATGCGGCCTACATTTTTTCTTCCCAAAGTTTTCTCATCAAAATTGCCTCTAGTACATTGGCAAGCAATAGTTTGGGGATTACATTACACAAAAGCTGTGCTACGCGAGGGGGAATCTTGTGATGAATCTCCCCTCACCAGAATCTCACTCAAAAATTATAAAATTGCATTGAAGTCACATAGAACCTGGGTTACATTAATTCAAATAGAGAAAATATCATTTTGTCCTTGTTAAGTTAAAAAACCAATCGCAAGTTATTAAGCAACCAATGACAATCAAGATTCCACCAACAACTTGAGGACTTGTCATTGTTTGCTCAATATCATTGGCAGTTGAAATTAACATAGACAAATTGGTCTTTTTTCAATTCAAATTTATCTAATCTAAGTCCTATGGGACTTCAATGCAATTTGATGGTTTCAAGAGACCTACTTATAACTTTTTTTTTTCTTATTCCTTGCGATCTACATGTAATTCTCCCTCTTATTTATCTCAAATTGTAAAGGGTGATTATACCCACCATCTTGTTACGTTAGAAATACAATATAACAGAGATACTAAGAAATATGGAAACATTCCTCTCTATATTCAGATTAAAATATTCTCAACCAAAACTTCACAGCCATAAACTATAGAAATTACAGAGAAGAATCATAAGAATTGCATAAACTTAGAGAGAAATAAAAGGGTATGCAAACAAGAAGAGGAAAGGTGAAGGTACAGCAACAAATCTCCAGTAGGAACAGAATCTCGAAAATCACGACACACCCATGATTTTCAGCTTTATATTATACTTCCTCATATAATTCTCAGCTTCCATGGCTTTCTTCTAGTGCTTCACTCCTTCTTAATCCATGTCCTTGATTTGGGCCTCCTCTTTCCATTAATCCTAAGACCTCATTTGGACCTGTTACAATACCCCCCCCCCCCCCCCCCCCAAAAAAAAAAAGATTGAACCTTGTCCTCAAGGTCGAAGTGTGGAAACAGAGTGCAAAGGGATTGTATATCTTCCCACGTTGGTTGCTGCGAACTATCCCACTAAATCAAAAACTATTGAATATTTTCTTGAACACATTGAACCATGCGAACAGCCAAGACATCAGTGGGTTGGGAAATAAGTCCTTCGGGTGCTATTAGTAGAGGTAAAATAAAATAAGCCTCCCTTAAAATAGTGCATATATATTCCTTTTATAAAGAAAGATGAAATACCGGATGAATTTTGGCATAAGCAGGCAGAGCTAGCCAATATGCAACAAGCCCTAATCTCTGTTATTTCAAATGGTCCAAAATACAAAAAGAGATTTGTGATATTTGTGTAATTGAACTGAATGCTAACAGTAAGGTTGGAGTTTGACCAAAATCCAGTCTCCTACCTAAAATTCAATCTTAGAGCGCTTCATATCAACAAAATATTTCATATACTCCTACGCTTTCTAAATATTTGGTTTGAGGACATGTAAAAGCTCATCTATCTATTCCAGTTGTTGATGAACATCCCAAGGAGTATCATCTAAAGAAGAGGGACGTAGTACTGTTGGAGGATCCCGACCGTAAACGATCTTAAACGGTATCATCTCGGTGGCGTGATGAAAAGATATATTTTACCCAAATTCATCCCATGGAAGGAAAGAAAACCATTTCTTAGGATATTCATGAACAAAACAATGAGGTACATTTCAAGGCACTTATTTAAAGCCCCACACTATCCATCTAATTGAGAATGATAAGCATAGATAAAATTCAATTGAGCCCCTTGTAATTTCATAAGATATCTCCAAAACCTGTTTGTGAATACCTTATCATGATAAGAAACGATTGATTTAGGCAACCCATTTAATTTAACAATATGGTGAAAAAAAACATTAGCTACTTGTCAACTAGAAAAAGTAGGCGAAAGAGCCAAGAAAATGACCATATTTTGATAATCTATCAACAACCACCATGATCATACCATAGCCTTGACTAAAAGGTAAACTAGTAATGAAATCCATGGCTATGTCCTCCCATATATGATCTGGAATTGGTAAAGGAGTTAAGAGTTGAACTAGGTGCAAATTTGAAACTTTGGCCTGTTGATGTGTAGAACAAGATTTAACAAAGAGATTGATATCACGACACATTTGTAGTCAATAAAAAAAGAGCAACTCGATGATAAATTCAGAGGAAACCAGCATGTCCTCCTATAATCGAAGAATGAAACTCTTGCAATACATGTTGAATTAAATCGAGTTGGTCACTAGAAATCACCAAATGGTTTCTCCAATAAACAAAGCCTTGATAAAGTGAATATAATGGCATAAAGGCAGGGTCATTTACAATTTGGCTACGAAGCTTAGTGAGAAAAGATGAAGATTGGAGCTTGTCATAGATAAAGTCCATAAAAGAGTTAGTCACAGAAGAGAGAGCCATAAGAGAAACATGGGAAAGAGCATTTGCAACGAGATTTATTTTGCCTGACTTATATTTAATAGAAAAACTATAGCCGAGTAACTTCAGAAGACATGCTTCTTGCTCTGAAGTTTGAATGATTTGATCTCTGAGATGACATAAGCTCACATGATTCGCACAAATAATGAAGTGATGACCCAAGAGATAGTGTCTAAACTTTGGAACTGCTTCAGTGATGGCGTATAGCTCACGAGAATAAATGGATTGAGCTCTCATGCAAGGAGATAGCTTCTTGGAGAAAAACACAATAGAGTGGTTGTTCTTGTTGAGCACTACACTAACTCCATCACCTGAAGCATTTGTTTCTAAGACAAATAGGAGAGTGAAATCGGGTAGAGTGAGAACCGATGCGTGGATCAACGCATGTTTAAGTGTATAAAATGCATCTTGAGCCTATTGAGTCTAAAGAAACCCATCTACACATAATAACTGGGTTAATGGCGTTGCCTTTTTTGCAAAATTTTTAAGGGTGAAGGAGCAATATTATCAACCAACTATTACGCCAGGAGCGGTTTTGTCAAATAACTTTTAATGAGACCAAAAAAGCCAAAAAAACAATTGATTTTGTCAAAAAAATACAATACCGTTAAATTTTTTCTAACTCCGTGAGATTAAATGCCGACGTGGCATTTGCTTTTGGATTATCAAATTCGCTTTGCTTCTCCACCTTTCTTCCTTCTCCTCAGCTTCGCCTTCTGCCTCCAACGTCGTCAACCCAGCTTTCTTTTTCTTCTTCTTATTGACTCATTGTGTTTTGTTTCCCACATTTTCCCATAAATTGATGGAGAGTTATGAAAGAAAACTCTTCGTTTATGATGTTCTCTGTTCTCGGTGTTTAAGTTTTTTGAATTTTTTTTTGGTGATGTTGATGATTTTCTTCAAAGGTGCTTTGGAACCGGAGAGAACAATGCAATATAACTTCTGTGTTGCAATTTCTTTTCTTGGTTATTTTAACTAATTTATGTAAATAAGCTAATATATCGACATGGTTTTGACTATCGTATACACGAAATTTACAGGATTTAAAAGAAGTGATTGTAAAAGGTTTAGGGTTTCAATTGGAAGATTTGAAGATAGCCAGATTTGATCCGAGAGATGCCCAAGTTGGGCATTCTGTGGCTTACGAATTCAACGTCGAGATTGATAAGAAGGTTATTCAGTTGAAGCTCTTAGAGGACGTGAACCGGTGGGATTACGTTGATCTTCCAATTTTCTGAGTTGAGGAACTGGTTCAACACGGGGAAGAAAAGGGTCTGGTTGAGAAGAGGAGTTCGGATAATGAGTTACCAGTTTTGGCTGGACCCATGGAACTCTGGCTTCGGTTTCTCTTTGGTGAGTATATATTTTATGATTAAATAGGTGTATATTTTATGAGATTTATTCGAATTATTGATATTATATACCTATTTAATTATCTTTTATGAACTTTTCCATAATCGAATGAAACTTGGGATCAAAGAATAAATCGACATAAAATCTACTCATATCCTATTTTTATTTTGTAGGAAATATTAGCTGATTTGGAAAGAAGTAGAAAAATCAATAAGAGGATATGCAGTCAGTCAAATTCAGTGGTCTCACGTAAGAAAAATAGAAACAAAATCAATTGCGTGATTGATGGAGTAAATTACAAGATATGAGATATATTTTTAATAAAAAAAGAAGAATCAATGACCCAAGACCTAAATTATAAATAGGAAGGCAGATCAGAGAGACACAGAATGAGAAGGAACGAAGAAGCAGAGGAGCAGAGGCTGAGCGTTTCAGTTCTCTTCATCATCTCCATAGAAGGACGGAAGGACTGTGGAGGCGACGGAGAAATTTTCTTTCCTCTCTCTCCTTCTTTTTTGAACCTGAATTTTCATCTTTTTTATGGATTTGAATAAAGCCATGTGTGGCTAGTTGGTTTTTCAACCTAGAGTACTATGAACTTGTTTGAGGCTAAGAAATTGTTCTCACTCATTAGTTTTGCTTAATTTTAATCAGTTTATTTGATCTTGTTTTTATTATTTATTGCTTAGTGATTTGCCACCGTTAAGCATTTTTTGGGGATTTAGGATTGAACTTGACGAAGGGAATCTTAAATTGACCTTGGGATTAAATAAAGTGGAATTAGATTTAAATTTAATGTGAAGTTAGGTTTTAATCTAATTTGCGTCTAGGATAGACATATACCTAGAAGCTCCGCATAATCAAATTAGAGTGAGCCCGATTTAAATTGCATCTTAATTAATTATGTGAGGCATTGCATAATTATTTGAGGTAGGTGTATAAGTGGACCGACAGGCACTTATAAACATTAATACTCTAGATTAGCGGATCAAGTTAAGTCAAAGTTAATTTAGTGGGGATAAAATCTAGGAAACAAATAAGGGATTAGTGACTCTAGGTTGCTCGTTTATTAGTGTGGTAGTTTCTTTGTTTTAATTTTATTTTCTTTTCTCTTAATTAAATTAAATTTTGGTTTTCTCAACTTAAACGAAATTGTGAAATTAATGCTCAACTAAAGTTGTAATACTAAGTCCTCGTGGGAACGATACTTTTCTTATCACTTTATTACTTGATACGACCCGTGTACTTGCAGAGTTTTTAGGCTATAAAGTTTTTCCCTATCACTCTTTCTCCACCACTGGTTTCACATTCATTTCCGCCTCCACCTCATCATCTTCACGCCAGCGTTTTTTCTCCTCCGTGTCGTCAGTCGAACTAGAGGTCCCTGCTTCCAGAGGGAAATTGAGTATAGCTTTGGAGCCTCAAAGCTTAAAAGCAGCTCGATCATACGCTTTTGCTGCTTCAATTGCCATGTCGAACATTCCGAGCCAAAGCCTAGATCCATGTTTGTTTGGATTTCGAATCTCGGCTGTGAATTTGTCCCACGGTTTTTGTTGAACTCCAATGTAGTGCTTTTTCTCTTCAAGGTTTGAATTATTCTGCACGAACTTATCTGAAATCTCATGTTGTAGATCCGGATTTCCAAATTGGATCCACTCGGTTTTTTGGGGTAGTGTGATTTGCAACAATGGTTTCTGATTCATATGAGATTTCTTCTCGACGCTTTGGGGTATACTGAGTTACCACGTTAGCATTTAATCCCACGGAGTTAGAATGAATTTAACGGTGTTGTATTTTTTTAACAAAATCAATTATTTTTTGGCCTTTTTGGTCTCATTAAAAGTTAGTTGGTAAAACCGCTCCTGGCCTAATAGTTTTTTTTTTTTTTTTGATATGATCCTGGCCTAATAGTTAGTTGGCAATATTGCTCCTTCACCCAATTTTTAATAAAGCGCATATAATAACCACCCAAGCCCAAAACCTCACACAACTAAGTAACATTAGCAAGAATGGGCCAATCATGAATAGCCTTAATTTTTCCCATATCCATTTCAACACCTTGGGTCGAAACAAAGTGTCCTAAATAATCAATACGTTGTTGTCCAAAAGAACACTTAGACAATTTTGCAAACAAGTGATGCTTTTCTAGCTTCTGCAACACAAGCTCAACATGCTTTGGAGATGAAATTCCCAAGTATTACTGTATATAAGAATGGGGGAAAAAAAGGACAAAAAAAACTATTGTGTTAAAGGACAAAAAATATTATTCATTAAAGCTTGAAAAGTTGCAGGTGCGTTTGCTAAACTAAAGGGCATAACAAGCCACTCATAAGCTCCCAAATGAGTCCAAAAGGCAATTTTGTTTCGAACCTCTTCCATCATCAAGATTTGGTGATAGCACGTGACCATCGATCAAAATAGGAACGTCACAGACTTGCTTTGTATTGTGCAAGATTCGACCAGTACTACCCAAAACACGTAATTCGTCAGCAGGTAAGATAGCTAGTTGGATATGCTTGACAATACGTAGATGGATAAACGTATCTAAACTGCCACTATCCAATAAAATTTGGACAGTCATGCCATTAAATCAAATAGTGGCTAGCCCATGTGTCCCACAAAGTGCATAAATAGATAAATGATGAAGAGTTGCCTCTATCAGGTTCATCAATGGCATTCTAAAATGGTTCCTTAACGTTGTTATCAACGTGAAACATCATTAATTGTTTATTGGCGAATTTGTGTGTAAGAGTAACACGGGCATAACACGTGTAGCACAAGCCCTTCTTGCGACAAATAACTGTTTCACTTGGGGTCATCTTCTTGATAGGAGGTAACTTTGGTCTTAGTACTAATGGAGGCAAAATGGATTTGCTACCCGCAGAAGTAGTTAAATATGATACATCGATGAGACTCTTGAGCCTAAAAAAAGATTTGTTTTCTCACGAAAAATACAACCATGGTTTTGAAATAGAGTCTGTGAAACTGAAGAAATACCTATAATTGAAGGATCAGCAAATAGACGAGCAAGCTTAAGAGCAGAGAGGATGATTGCAAGACGTTGTATGAGAACATCACGTTTGAGGTTTGGAAGCAAATCCCCCAAATAACAATCCAACAAGGCAGACTCAAGTAAATCCTCAGAATGATTGGCCAGTGAAAGGAATTTAGAATTGTATATTTGTATGTATCCAATGAAGCACCAATTTCCTATTGCGTAAACTTAAATAATTGTCATCGAAAACATTCAAAGTAAGAATGACCAAACTGAGCCTCAACAGCCTTAGCAGGAGAAAACCAATGTGGAATCTGGCCAAATTTTTCCAATATTTGAAGCCACAACTGGACAGCACCATCTAGATGCATTGAACTAAGAATGAGACGTTGAGGATCCATAACATTATAATACTTAAAGTATTGATCAACCTTGAAAATCCAATTAAGTGCATCAGAACCATCAAATCAAGGGAAATCAAATTTCAACAACTTGTACGGAGTAGTGGAAACAGGCACTGATTGAACCACCAAAATCCCAGTGGAGGAGATTGAAGAAGTGAATGACTGAAGTTTAGCAAGGCGCAAGGTAATATTATTGACGAACTTAACTAGCGACTATAGCACGCCACCAAGTTTGTTGAAACAGCTGTTAGCCTCTTTAACAAACTCATTTGTATTGTGAATATAAGCTTGCATTTCTTTCCAACGAGTATTTTTTGGCATCAGCGACTGTGAACCTCAACGAAAGAACAAAATGTCACGTTAGAAATACAATACTAACAAATACTAAGAAATATGGAAATATTCCACCCTCTATATTCAGATTAAAATGTTCTCAACTAGAAGTTCATATATAGTCATAAACTATGGAAATTACAGAGAAGAATCATAAGAACCGCAAAAACCTAGAGAGAAATACACTATTATATAAAACACTTTTAACGTTTGTTTTTAGGCTATTTTTACGTCCCTTTTTAAGGGGACATCTATGTGAGCGATGTAGTAAGTCTGCGAACAACATCCCTAAAAAAAAGAACCCAGTAAGAGACTTATGGCGTCCTTTTCCTAAAGGAACGACGTAAGACCTTTTATTAAGGAAAAAAAACCCCAACCTAGAAGGTCGTAACGCCATTTGTGAGCAAAATAGATAGCAGTTTCAGAACTTTGTGGCCAAATATTCCCCCAAAAAAACAATGGTGTCAAACTTTGTAAGATCCCATAAATTAATATGGGATTAGCATATGCAAATAGACAGAGAGGGAAGAGTGTCACACCCTCCCCATTTAATAAATCACACAACATATCATGCAACGCGATAAGCGTGAAATTACTGTTTGGGCGATGAAACAATTAATATTACTTTTAAACTCCAGGATCTCCAGCTAAAAATATTAATACAATCATCCCAAATTCAAAATATTAAAATTATATAACCCAATTAGCTTCTTAATTAAAAACAATAATAAAATGAACAAAATACTAATTATCACCACCCGCCACCAGACTCCACCTCCGATCCTACTCCACCATCTTACCCTTCTCACCTTGCTCATTACCCTGCCGTCTTTTGGAACATGTAGCAACTTCTGGGATTCATAATTGAATCCCAGAGTAACAACTAATTTGAAGCATAATACATATACAGTGTATGACAGATAACCATAATTGTGAAAATAAACAATATAGCATCCAGTACATACCACGCGCAATCACAATAAGCGTCACAACAGTACAAACAATGTGAACTATGAAATGTAGGACACAACATGTCCCATATCATAGTGCTGGGAAAAAAACAACAACTGTGTCTCAAACCCAGAATACATTGAATGCAATAAAAACTCAGGTCCTAGACACGGATCACAATTCATGGTACAAACAGGCATACACAAACATATAGAGTGCGCAAGATTAGAGTTACTACCTGGTTGATTTTTAGCCGGACAATTTATTTCTATCTCTTTTACACCTCCAGTGGTGATATTTCCTAAAATATTAAATAATATTTGTCACTTTATAAATTCTCTAAAATTCAAATAACACTTGAATTAATGACCATTTAGTCCTTCCTTTGTCCAAAAATCCTTTCTTATTTTAAAAACGTGAAAATTACTTTTCCCCCTTTTTCACCTTGATTTTCGGATTTGTTTCCAAAATTCCATAAACTTTACCAAACTTTGAAAATTCATAACTAATTGCTTACATGTCCAATTTAAGTGGTTCAAAAGATTAAATGACCCTTGATAAGTCTATTTTAAAATTTACATATCACCATCAGCCCCAAAAATTCGTGTTATTTTATTTTTACTAAAATACCCTTTCTGCCCAAATTTTTGTTCCAGAATTAAGGGTCAACTTTATAAATTCATAACTCTTTGTACAAAACTCCAAAAAGTACTAATTACCTATCAGATTAAATCTTATGACATTTACTTCAATTATGGAAAATATCATAATTATTTGACTTCATTGGATTGGTCAAAAATATGTCTCAAGCTTACTGGCCCCAACAGAATTTTCACTGACCAGTTTTATAATTTCCTTGATTAAATTATTAGGCTTCCAAAAATGTAAATTAACCTTAATCTCACACTATTTTCCATTCTAAACACTTTGGAAAGGTCAAAATTGTCAAAATCCAACTTCTCCTTTATGCTTTGGTCTGATTGAAAAGTGCCAAGGAAATATGACTTGTTTCATCTTTAGAATCTTTTTGATTTTTTATATAATCTAGTCTTAGTATTCCATATTGAGACTTAATTTATTCTTAAATATATCTCAAGTCCTTGTATGGCATCCTCATCTTCAAATCATAGTCTTCAGATTAACAAAATAATAGAGAATTAATTTCAAGATAATAACATGTACAAGTGCATAAGGTTGTTCATGGCACTTACTTGCACTTGAAAACCTTTGCTCCTTTCTTACCCCTTTCAACCTTGCGTCCTTCCATGAAAATACGCCATGATCATTAGCTTTTCATTTAAAAATTCATGAACATTGAAGAAGAGATTAGGAACCTTGGTCATAATTTCTTACCTTGATTTTCCCTTGTGATTCTCTTTGCTTTCTCTAATAAGTTTTGGCCTTCTCTTCTTTCCTTGTTGATGTCACCATCTTTGACAATTACATGTGTGTTTCTCCTTTGACTACTTGGAGCAACCTTAACCATACACATGTGTCTTCAACTTGTCATTTTCCCTTATCTCCTGCCATGCGAAACTCATCATAGGAAAAAGGAGTTCCAATGTTGTCTCTTGTCCATTATCCAATTACTTTAATTATTCCTTGATTTAATATCCAATAAAATTATAATTCCCCTTTTCTTTCCTATCATCTCGAAAATGAATAATAATTCTAGAGTATCCGAGCTTCATTTCTAAATAATCCTAAAGTAGCCACAAAATCCTTAAAATTCACTTGTTGGCTAAAATCAACAAGTAATTTCCTAAATAAGCAAATAATAACCTTAAATCGTCATTTATATTTCCTTAATTATATTTATTAAAGAAAAATTCAAATAACCTTATCTTACCCAAAATGATGATCTCAATTGGTCATTGGAATATTTATTCCATGATAAATATCTTTTTCATACTATATTCATGAATAAAAAATAATGGAAAAATAAATACTTGTCAAATCTCTCCTTTTATCCCACCAAATATTCACATTATACATGTAATTTTTAATAAGACAAAAATTTGGGATATTATGAGTATAAATTAAGAATCAGAATAGCAGATCCAAAATTCAAGATCTAAGAATCAGAATAAAAGGAAAACAAAATCCATATCATAGTAAAACTGGAAAGAAAAAAACAGATCCAAAATTCAAGATCTACATGCCCAAAGGTTAAGACGCTAAGGCTGGAGATGAGACTTTCACACCATTTCCTCTGGTGGGGGTTCTTTGAGATCAAGATCTAGCTCCTACGTACCGAGGAGTCTTCTGGTTATTGCGAACGTTTAGATCAATCACTGTAGAGGAATCGAAATCGCTCTACACTTTGCCAGAGCTATACTCACCCGCCGGGGAATGGCGCTGATCAAACACAATTCCATGGAAGGCCTAACCCACTGCCATGCTCCTACGGAAGACCACATCAAAGTAAAATGCCTGATCACCTGTGAAATCGCACAGGGAAACATGGCAGCTAGCAACGAGAATTTCTGGTTGGAAGGGAAGCAGATGAAGCTAGTGACAGATTCCCCGGCATGGGAGGACAAGTTGAGGTCGAACGACGAGGAAACTGTCTAACGAGTTGGCTCATAGTCACGACTGGAAAAGTCGACTGTACTACTCAAACTGGGAACAAGTTTCCATTCTTGAAGGACTTTGTTTGGCATTTACGAATTGTTATGGACTCAAGAACATGGGCCGCGAAGCCCAATCCATCATGCCATCATCTACGGTAACCACCCCCATTGATATCGCCACTCACAGCATATCTCGGGATTATGATCCCATGAGTAGCCGAGTATCTCGGATACCAATGCCCACTACCACTCCCTATAAATAGGAGATCACCCCACCGATGAACGGTACGCAATACCAACTCATCTCTCTTCCCACGAAGCACACACCACACACCCAGTGGCTAAACGCCGGAGTACCACTCGAACTACGTTGGCTTTGATCCCTCACACAGGGTACGTAGGCCCTAGGCAGTGATCCTAGTTCAAGCCATAATCCAGATCAATATAACCTACACCCGAACATTTGGCGCCGTCCGTGGGGAACCTTAAAAAGGTCGACCACAAGGTTTTAAGGACACGTATCAATGGCGAGATCGAAGAGAACTTTAACAGCTCCGAGTACACAGGAGCCGGAAGAACATGGACAGCAAATAACGCAAGCAGATCAACATGATCATACCGATCCCGACTTGGAACAGGTAATCGTCGAGACGGAGGAGGAATCAAACGCTGCCGATCCCGACGTCCCGCAAAATGACGTATTAGTGCCTGAGGAAACTCAAGCCATTGAAGGTGGTTTTCAGGAGGAAGTTCAGGTTGTCAACCCGGGCATTCTTTTGCTACAGAATACAGTAGGCTCCATCCTAAACAGAATGGAGGGAATGGAAACCCGCCACAATCTGCAAATTCAAGAAAGCGCTCGTGCGCACCAGGAAGAAATGGTCCGACGTGATGAGGAATGGAGGAATTTCTTCCAGCAATATGCTGACCAAACTGACAAACGAAGTTCTGCAACCAACAGAGATGAGGCGGGACCAAGTCGGCATGGTTCCCACTCCCATGGGGAGCGGCCGAGTAATGAACGCGATAGGGACCGGAGTAGAGACCGCGGGTTATCTCGGGACAATGACCGAGATGAACAGAATAGACATTCGGGCAATAATGGACACCCCGAAAGACAAGCCCGGATAACCGGCACTAATAAAGAAACTTATAGGCGCGATCCAGTGTCAACTAGGGCGCAAGCAGGAGGAAACTTGAGGTCCTCTAGGGAGCGAGTTACACCTCCTTCGGACGAGAGCGACAGAGACAGAGTAATAACTCCCTTCACTAAAAAGATCATGGCAGCACCTTATCCGAAGGGCCTTGACAGTAAGGATTTCCCTAAGTATGACGGCAGTCAGGACCCGCAAATCCATATCAGTAACTTCAAGATGGAAATAATGGTTAAAGGATACTCTGGACCGATCATAGCGCGTTTATTTGCGGGAACTTTGTGAGGACCTGCACTGATATGGTTCAACAGTCTGCCGGCCGACTCCGTCCCGGACCTCAAGGACTTGGAAGGCAAGTTCTTACTCCACTTTGCCCCAAGTCGGAAACAGCCTAAAACAGAGTTCCAACTCGACCAAATACGACAGGGACCGGGAGAGACTCTTCAGAAGTATTTAGAGCGATTTAATGCTACTGCTCTACAGGTTCCTGGCTTGAAGGACGAAGTACAACTGCACTGCGTGATGGCGGGCTTGGACAAAAGTTCACCGTTGAAGAAGTCAATTATGAAGCGTCGCCCGGCGTCGTTGAACGAGTTCAGAGACCGCACAAAGCAGTACATAGAAATGGAGCAAATGGAAGCAACAAATCGTGTACCAGCCCGAGAATCCTCGAAAAAATCCCCGTCCTGGGGTAAAGAATGCTACAATACGGACAAACAACGTGACCGAGGTAGGGATAGAGTACCACGAGGAAGTCGGGCAGAAGGAACATATGACACGTATACGCCACTGAAGGTGCCGCGAGCCCAAATTTGGAAAGAAGTCTCTTTAACTGAAATGAAGTATGTGGAACGACCACGGCCAATGAGGGCGAACCAATCTTTAGACAAGTCCCGATATTGTGAATTTCACGACCAAAATGGTCACACGACTGAAGCTTGCTGGGATTTGAGGGATGCAATTGAAAAATTTGTGCGAGAAGGGAAACTCCGTCGGTACGTGATACAAACTCAGGGCCGACAAAACAAACGGCCAAACAGAAGTAGAAGCCCGCTAGAGGGAAGGAAAAAGCAACACGGGGACAATTCCAAGCGTGACGATGGGGACGAGTTTCCAGAGTCAAGGTTTGTATGCACCACAATCATGGGTGGTTTTGGAGGAGGGGGAGACTCCTCCAACCAGCGAAAGAAGTATCTCAATGAGGTTATGTTAGTTGTAGACCGACCCAATTTCAAAAGGGGAAAGAAAAAGGAGGAGCCCGTATTGGGATTTTCGCAGGAAGAGTTCGATGACGTGATACCCGGGCATAATGACGGCCTGGTAATCACGGGAGTAATTGATGACTGCCAAGTTAAGAAAGTGTTTGTTGACAATGGGAGTGCAGTAGATATCATCCTATGGGATGCATTCAAGCGAATGAGGCTAGACTCTAAAGATTTGAAACCTTGTAGGACCACGTTGACCGGGTTCAACGGCGAAGATACCCGTCCTAAAGGGTTTATCGATTTGAGATTGACTCTGGGAACCAAAGAAGCATTCAAGACCGAGGTAGTTCGGTTCGTGGTGGTAGATTTCCCTTCTCCTTATAATATGATCTTGGGGAGGCCGACTATTCACTCCTGGAACATGCTGGTATCGTCAAACCACCAAAAATTAAAATTCATCAATAAAAAGAAGCAGGTGATAACGATCAAAGGGGATCAGAAGGACTCCCGTAAATGTTATTTCGAGGCAGTCCAAGAAGGAAAGTCGGCAAATAAAGGAAAAGCGTGTAGTAGCGCCGTACAGGTGGTTGAGCTGGACCTGAGGGAGGAGGACAAAGCACGCAAAGCAGAGCCCGGTGAAGAATTAGAAGACCTCGTCCTAGGAGAAGATCCGGGACAGGTCACGAAAATAGGGAAAACTTTAAATCCCGAAGTTCGGGCAGAGTTGCAAGAGTTTTTAATCAATAATAAAGATGTGTTCGCGTGGAGGCCGTCCGAAATACCGGGGATTGACCCCAAGTTTTGTTGTCATAAGTTGGCTATTCCTCCAGGTTCGGCACCTGTAGCGTAGAAGAAAAGAAACATCGGTTCCGATCGTGGAAAGGTTTTGGACAACCACGTCCAAGAATTGCTCGAGGCTGGTTTTATAAGGGAAGTACAGTACATCACATGGCTGTTGATGATGCTTGCTTTCGTCGCTAAAGCAATCAATTAAACCAGGACAAACTAATAATGCAATATAGTGGCAACCTAGGTCATTCTCCCAAGGAGCAATCTGTGGGTTTTTCTTTAGGTTGAATTTAGGTGATAAAAAAAATGTAATGGAATAAACCTAAACTAAAATGCAAAACACTACTACCTAGATGAAATTAAACTAACTAAATGCACTAATGCAATTGACTCTAAAACCTAAATGAGAATGAAACTAATGAAACTAACCTATATGAATATGAATGCAATTTTTTGGGGGGTTTTTGTTATGAGAGAAAAATTAAAATCCTAAGAAGAAAATTGATTAAAATCAAATTAAATGACAAAGATCTAGTTCAGTTATGAGGAAGAAGGGGACAACTTAGGAATTGCATGGAGTTAACTTTCTTAGCCCAAACCAATTAATTAGACCAAAGGGAGATTAATGAATTTAATTACCTAATTGAACATGGGAAACCCTCTAGCTCAATAACACATATTCCACTAGAAAACTCATAATGAAATAAGCGGTGGCTAATTAAACTCATTAAAAATCAATCACAAAATAGTTTTGAAAATCTTGTTTACAATTATCCAATTGAACAACTAGATAATTTATCAACCCAATTAAACAATTAAGATGATAAACCAAATTGACAATTAAATTAATAACGAAAACTCAATTAATAATTCAATTGACAATCAAAAGGTTGCAAACAAAACTCCAACAATTGTCTCACACATAAAAACTTCAACTTATCAATCCAATCCAAAAGAAATATGTTTACAATCTAAAACTAGATTGTTCTCAATTAACACAACTTGAAATCCTTTAAAACTAAATAATCTCAAGTTTGAATTAAAAAGATAAAAAGAACAACACTCCCTTGTGGTCTTCAAGCGTAAACCTAGGCTCTAGCCTTCTCCATGCTCCTCCCAAGTTGTCTCCTAAAAGAGTTTAAGTTGCCATAGAAATCATTCCTCCTCCACGTGTTAAGCAAGTGGTAGCCATTAGAATTGATGAATAGGTGATTTAATTGATACACAGGAAAGAATGGTGGGTCCCGTGAATGGAAGGATGAGAAGATTGATGATTAAATCAAGTTGATGGCCTCTTGCACCCACTGGACAAAAAAGCAATTGAATTAATGGATGAATCTATGGCTGCGTCTTTCCCGAGCGTGCGTGCGTGCGTCTGCGGCTTTTTCAAGGAGAGCGTTCTCGCGGCTGTGACTCAATGAAAGCGTGTTTCTCTATCTGCCTGTGCGTCTAAGTTAAATAAAATGGGGAGGAAGAGATTTTGGATACCAACTTGAGCCAATTAAAATTCCAAAGGCCCAACAAAATTCCACCATTAGATCTTCTTTTAGCTTTCAAGGTTAATTCTGCATCGTAGGATCTTCCAATATGCTTTTCTTATCCTGCAAGAATTAAATAAAATCGTGATCTATCATATATTTAGAAATATTATTCAATCACAAGATCTCAATCAGAATATTGAAAATTTAAGTCCAATAATCTCATAATTAATTCTGATTTATATTATTTCCTAAAATAGGCTAACAATCCAAATATTGTCTAATAAATCCAAATTAGCCTAAAATAGTCCCCAAAATAAATGAATAAGGCGGGATAAAATATATTAAATTGGGATTTATCAGCTGTCCAATGTTGTCATGGTGAAAAAACCTAACGGCAAGTGGCGGGTATGCGTTGACTACAAGGATCTGAACAAAGTATGCCCAAAGGACGCGTTTCCGATGCCCAACATAGACCAGCTGGTGGACCAATCATCCGGGTTTCAGTTGCTTTCATTCATGGATGCGTACTCAGGGTATAACCAGATCGCCATGCACCCGGAGGACCAAGATAAGACCGCCTTCATCACTAGTAATGCTAATTACTGTTATAATGTGATGCCTTTTGGTCTTAAAAATGCAGGAGCAACCTATCAAAGGATGATGACTAAAGTGTTCAAAGACCAGCTCGGGAAAAACGTGGAGGTATACATCGACGACATGATAGTCAAGTCCAAAGAACAAAGCGGTCATATCCAAGACCTCGACCAGACCTTTGAGAAGTTAAGAAGGCACAAGATTCAACTGAACCCGGTTAAATGCGCTTTTGGAGTACCCTCGGGAAAGTTTCTGGGTTTCTTGTTAACAAGCCGAGGTATAGAAGCCAACCCGGAGAAGTGTAGAGCAATCCTGGACATGAAGGTCCCAACAAACAAAAAGGAAGTACAGCAGTTGACGGGAAGACTAGCGGCCTTGACCAGATTCTTGCCCAAGTCGGCCGAAAAGTCACTCCCCTTTTTCAAGCTGCTTAAGAAGCAAGCGTCCGGAGGATGGAACTCGGACTGCGACGATGCTTTCGACAAGATTAAGCATTGTTTATCTTCCCCCCCAGTGCTTTCAAGACCGGAGCCTAATGAGAAATTAATTCTTTATTTATCGGTAGGGGAAGAAGCAGTCAGTGCGGTTTTAATAAGGGAGACCGATCAAGAACAAAAGCTGGTATACTTTGTAAGTCGGGTATTGCAGGGACCCGAGGTCAGATACCAAAAGCTTGAGAAGATGGCGTTCGCTTTACTAACAGCGGCGCGACGGCTGAGGCATTATTTTCACAGCCATTCTATTGTCGTCCGAACGAACCAACCGCTACGGCAGATCCTGCATAAGCCGGACTTAGCAGGCAGAATGACTAATTGGGCAATTGAATTGTCTGAATTTGATATTATGTACGAGGCCCGACATGCGATCAAATCACAGGCGTTGGCTGACTTCTTGGTAGAGTCGACTTTCATCCAAGGACGAGGAATGAGTATGGAGTCCTGGAAAGTCTTTGTGGATGGCTCTTCCAATCTGCACGGAGGTGGCGCCGGGGTTATTGTTGAAAATCCCGAAGGCGTCGCAATAGAACTGTCTCTCCGACTCGAATTCCCGACGTCCAACAATCAGGCCGAGTACGAAGCTTTGTTGGCAAGATTATCTCAGGCAAAAGAGAGCGGAGCCCAGAGAGTGCACGTCTCGACGGACTCGCAATTAGTAGCTTCCCAAATCCAGGGATCATATCAAGTCAAGGGGCCGTTGTTGGCTAAGTATTTGGCCAAAGTAAAGGAGACTATGGCGCAGTTCGAAGAGGTGACAGTAGCACATATCCCGAGAACAGAGAATACAAGGGCTGATATACTGTCCAAATTGGCGAGCACTAAGTGCCCGGGAAGTCTAAGAATCGTCGTCCAACAAAACCTCCCAGAACCAAGTTGTGTAATGTTGATTACGAACTCGGAAGACTGGCGGAAACCAATCGCGGACTACTTGGAGCGAGGAATCATTCCCGATGATAACACGCTGGCAAGGAACGTGGTGAAGGCAGCAGCTACTTACACAATGGTGGACGACCATCTTTACCGGAAGGGTATACATGCACCTCTGGCAAAATGTCTCGAGAGCGACCAAGCCCAATATGTCTTGGCAGAAATACATGAGGGCATCAACGGGCAACACATGGGGGCCAAGGCACTTGCGCGGAAGGCTGTTCGGGCAGGATACTATTGGCCCACTATGGCTCGAGACGCCAAGGACCACGTCCAAAAATGTGAAAGCTGTCAGAAACATGATAAAATCAGTTGAATGCCACCATCCGACTTACAGGAAATCACGGCACCATGGCCATTTTTTAAATGGGGAATAGACTTGCTAGGACCCTTCAAACCAGCTCCCGGTCAGTTGAAGTGGCTCATAGTCGCAGTGGGTTACTTCACCAAGTGGGTGGAGGCAGAACCACTGGCAACAATAATCTTGGCCAAAACCCAGAAATTCTTTCATAGGAACATTATCTCCCGATTTGGGATTCCGGCCGAGATAGTTACGGACAACGATACACAGTTCACAGATCGGGGTTTCCGAAAAATGATGTCCGAGTTTCAAATTAAACACCACTTCGCTTCGGTAGAACATCCGCAGTCCAATGGGCAAGCGGAGGCGGCAAACAAGATCATTGTGAATGGGTTAAAGAAGCGGATGGAAGAGGCCCAAGGTGACTGGGTTGAGCATCTCTACTCAGTACTTTGGGCGTACCGAACAACGGTACAGACATCTACGGGAGAAACCCCTTTTAGGCTTACTTATGGTTGCGAGGCCATGATACTAGTGGAAATTGGAGAACCTTCCTTAAGAAGGTCACAAAGGCTTCAGGAGCGAGTTAATAATGAGGCAATTGCAGCCGAGTTGGACTTAATTGACGAGGTTCGCACCAATGCGCACCTAAGGGATGTGGCTATGAAACGGCTGATCACGGCTCGCTATAACAGGAAGGTAAAACCCCGCTCATTTGAGAAGGACGACTTGGTCCTCTGAAGAGCAGATATCGGCAACAAAAATGCCCGAGAAGGAAAGTTGGCAGCCAACTGGGAAGGCCCTTACAGGATCAGGGAGAAACTCGGGTCAAGCGCTTACGTCCTTGAGACCCTCAACGGGGAGGCGCTGAAAAGAACTTGGAATGCAGATAAACTTAGGGCCTACTACAGTTAGAGCGGTTTGCTACGTGTTAAGTTCTTTGTTTTCAGTTCTTATTTAATCGTTTCTTTGTTCAGACAGTTTAATTGCAAGTTTAAGACTTGCTTTTTATTATGAAGATTTCAGTTAATGAAATAATAGGCTACACAGCCAAGTTTAAGTCTTATTCAAATTATCAGCGTACATACAAACCCCGAGTTGGTTCATTTATTACGGAATTAAAGAGCATGTATGAACCCCGAGTTGGTTCATAAATCATGCCGATAAAAGCATGAGTAAATCCCAAGTGATTCATAAATCATGAAGCAAGTAAAACGCCAGCGGAATAATCCGTTGAATGCGAGTTCGAGCTTGACCTTTGCCGCCAAAATAGACGGCCCCGGTTAGCCCGAATCTGGTTAAACCCGATTCCGGTTAAATCCGAGTTCCGCATGGAATCCGTCTCTACGAGAGGGTACGAAGCAGAACCGGGTTGCATAAACCTGGCTCCGAAACATATAGCGACGACAAGAGGCGCGATGACGCACGCACGGATTGTGAACTAGTTCACAAATCATCTAGCAACAAAGAATAAAACAAATAACATTAAGAACATGTATGAACCCCGAAGTGGTTCATAAATCATGTCGCTACAAAGAACATGAATAAACTCTGAAGTAGTTCATTAACCATGTCAATAGAGCAAACATGTATAAACCCCGAAGTGGTTCGTTAATCATGTAATTACCATGTACGAGTCTAAGCTTGACCGTATAGCGGCAAAGCCGCCAAACAAAAAAGGGATGCACGGAACTCGAGTTGGATGATCTGCGGTTACCGTTTCATCTTAAATGGCCATAATAAACAGACATGCGCGAATGGTACGGAGGTACGATTTTGTGAATCATGGAAAAATAAAAATACTGATAGCAGAACTAGGGCACTTCGATCGACCTTGATCACGTCGACCGTTGGCCTTGACAAAAAGAAACAGTTTGACTGAAATATATGAAAACGCAGAAAATCATGCGTGTATTGATCAACTGTTCATTACAAAGAAACAGCACAGATTTGCAAATTAAAAAAATAAAAAAGAATTACAAATGGAGGCATTCGAGCCATTAAAGCCTGTCAATCCACTGTAGTTTCCTCAGGACCCGCGTTAGCTGAAGGAGCATCCACATCGGGAGCCGGGTGAAAAATCCCGCCTTCAACATAGGCATTAACATGCGCTTGCGTCAAGTCCAAGGACAACTGAGGGTTTAAAAACCGTGCTTGCTCCAAAGCATTGTCAAAAGCGTCCATCACCCCCGTCTTCAACATCTCTACGTCCTGGTTGGCACGTTCGAGGGCAGTTTGGCTAGTTTCGAGAGACGACATCAGCCTTGCAACCTCGTCCTTGTACTTCGCCACCTCGTCCTTGCACGTTGCCAACATGGCCAAATTCTGGTCGTGAACTTGAAGGTGATGGGTAACCTCGGACTCTGCCTTGTGAAGCTTGTCACGAAGTCCGACAATCTCGTCCGACAAACTGGCCTTCTCAGCTTGAGCCACGAGGAGCTCTTCTTGGGCTTCAGCTACCTTGTCATCGGCTGTTTGCTGGTTGGCTTTTAGAGCCTTAATTTCTTCCGCCTGCTCTCCAACCCAGTCCTTCAGTTGGGCAGCCAGATGACACACGCCGGCATTTTTCATATTCGCATGCTCCAAATCCCTAAGCTCCTTTACCTCCCGAGATGAAATCCTCCTCCTATCATAAAAATGAGAAGGAGCTTGGAGACCTGAGCGAAGGCCCGTCAGAATTTTGTTTTCCCAAAGATAAGACTTCGGGAACTTAACCACGGGAACAGCTGAGGAGGACGGGTCATCCGACGCCGCCCTCTCAGGCTCAACAACACGAAGAGCCAGGGGAACGTCATCTTCGGCCTCTACCTCCGGTTCGGCCTCAAGGGTTTTCTTTTTCCTCATCCTCTTGGTTTTCTTCGCCGGAGGAGGGTCAGACGGTTCATGGACAGGTGCAGCCCTCTTGGTAGCCGGAGTCATTGGTCGAGATGAAGTAACGGTGTTCGAAGGGCGAGCAGTGACGTTAAGATAATCGGGCCTTTTACCCATTGGATCACCTAAAAGACAAAGAAAAAACAAAACGGGTTAATATCAAAACTCGTCAATAATGTACTGCACGAACAAATAAAGCGATCGTCATACCCGCAGTGGGTGATGGCTGTACAAAAGAAAAAATGTATTCGGCCGAGTCCTCTAAGGGCTTTTTATTGATAAAAGTAGAAATAAAAGCAACGACGTCTTTCTCCTGTGCAGTCATGTGAAAAAGCGGGGTGAAAAATTGCTTGGCGTCAAATCGGTGGTGCTCTCCGGTCCAATACAAAGGAAATCGGCCTTCAAGCTCCCCAGAAGCAGAGGTCTGAAGAAACCACGGGATCTTACCCGCCTTCGCAGAAACCTTAAAAAAGGAGTTCTTAAAACCCTTCCACGAATCGGTGAAAGGCTTGAGAAACTTGCGACCAAGTGAAGCCCGAAGAGACGTCCACCCAAATTTTAGCAAATCTCCATCCATGGAAAGATTGTTCTCTAGCGGAACAAAGAAGTAGCAGAACACTGGCATGGAGCAAACTAGATCATACTTATTACAAAAACTTTCAAAGGCAATGGCGAAAGCCCAGCCATTGGGATGAAGTTACGATGGAGCCAAGCAAAAGTGGCGGAGAAGCTGCATCTGGAAATTCGAGAAAGGGAATTCCAGCCCAAGTCGGGAGACACATTGTCTGTAGAAGAAAAAGAATGGTGCTTCATCCTCCCGACATGCTGATGCCACTGACTCACTAGTTGAAGGGGGGATACGGTGTAACAATCACCACCCCGGATTACTTTAGCGATTGTCTTAACCGAAGACCTATTCCTCACATTGGTAACGACTTCACTAACGGCATACCGGTTGACAGTCGCCATTACGGGGATACCAGAGGAAACGGACTCGCCGGCCTCCGATTGGTTGGTTTGATGAGTGGAAGAAGACATAAATACCTAAAAATAAAAAATAAAAACTGAGTCAAAACTCGGGGGTACCTGAAGTCTTAAAATTTTCAGGAGTTTGTGAAGCCCAAGGCGTTAAGAGGGGGAAAGCGGCGGCAGATCTCCAAGGCCTTTGTTTACAGCGGCAATGGTCCAAGATCTGCTCGGCTTCTTGTTCAAGTCCCCGATTAGAAAAGTCGATGGCCTTATACATGCATTCCTCGCAAGGACTGTTGTCTTCGGCCGAACGACCTCGGGCTGAACTGTCAAGAGCCACGTGTCGGGCAACCGAGGGGCCCGGTGAGGTAGTGGATAAAGGCTCAAACGCCCGAACTTGAGGGGAACCTCGGCCTCTGCTACCAGTGGACGGACTGAAACCTCTGGTTGAACGACCACCCCGGGGAACAGTGGCACCTCAGGTGGAACGCCCACCTCGGGAGGATCCGCTGCCATATGAGGGACGAAGCAAGTCTTCCATCCTTTCTTTTTCACCAGGAAGAATGGACCACAGCCACATTTTAGTCCGGCCTGGAACGCTTTTCAGTAACTCTCTATCCTCCTCGGGGATGGGCCGACCGTACATATCTACTAATGGTGGCCGGGGATCCATCTTTTGAGAAACGGCTAAAATATCTAAGTCGTACGCAGTTGGGATTATAAAGCAGATTAAGAAGACAAGAACAACGTCAAGAGCTCGGAAAAGCATAAATGGTGCACACAGTTAGAGCATACAAGTGGTTCTCATCTTCCCAGAAATCCCATTTTTCTAACGACTCAAATAAGGTAACCTCACTATGGTTCTCAACATTTTCTTTCCCTCAGAGAGGAATTCAGAATCATCATCGTCGTCTATACCACCCACCAAGAAAAGAAGAACTTTTTAAAGCAATATCAAGAACAAAAACCCAGGCGTGCAAAAGCGTTAAAGAAATGTAATAGGGGCTTAAAGAATGCATTTCAGAATCACCACGATCAACTAAAGTGAATAAACTGAAAATGCCAAGAAAACTTACTCGCGAATGCGTGGAAGATAAACTCTGCGCAAGAAAACGAGGGAAGAAGCTGCTCTGCCAAAGAAGAACTTCACCAGCCAAAGAGGAACTTCACCAGAATAGAGATGCGCGAAATGGGAAGAGCGGAAAGACAAAACACCTGTACTTATAAGGAAATTAACACTCGTGACGGTTCATCACCCAAAGGTTTCACCGGTTACGAGGTGCCAGGGAAGGTGACTCTACAGATTTCGAAAATTAAGTGGAAAGAATTGACGGGGATAGGGCCGAGCCCTATTAAAAACCCTAAAAAGCAATCATGACTGATGGGAAATGACGTAGCACATTAATGAGCACGATAACCGATGGTGGCTTTTCGGGGAAAGCGGCGTTATAGATTCAAACGAAACGACGCCCTAGATATATAGGGGTTAGTAGAAAGGCGATCACGGCGGCAGATATGACCACGGGCTACCTAACAGGAGGTATCTCGGGTAGTAATAACACATCTCGGCAATTCTTAAGAAAAGAGTTGTCAACTTCATAGCGTCAAGGCCAGATATGCACATAGAACTAAAGGCATACTAGAGTGATCGGACTATGAGAATCAGGTCGAGGTGGACCAGAAGACACCAAGTCGGGAACAACTAGCGACGTACCCCGACACCCCGGGCACTGGCGTTACCGGGCTGGGGGGCAACAACTAAACGGATAATGATGCATTTGCAAAACCGTGTCATGGCCGAGATGGAGTAGCGAAAAACAACTGCCAAATCAAACGACAACTCGGAGTTAATACATGATCTAATCAAACAACTAGTACATCCCGGCAGTTCATGAACTTGAACTACCGGGCTGGGGGGCAACTGTTATGGACTCAAGAACATGGGCCACGAAGCCCAATCCATCATGCCATCATCTACGGTAACCACCCCCATTGATATCGCCACTCACAGCATATCTCGGGATTATGATCCCATGAGTAGCCGAGTATCTCGGATACCAATGCCCACTACCACTCCCTATAAATAGGAGATCACCCCACCGGTGAACGGTACGCAATACCAACTCATCTCTCTTCCCACGAAGCACACACCACACACCCAGTGGCTAAACGCCGGAGTACCACTCGAACTACGTTGGCTTTGATCCCTCACACAGGGTACGTAGGCCCTAGGCAGTGATCCTAGTTCAAGCCATAATCCAGATCAATATAACCTACACCCGAACACGAATCAAACTAAGCTACAGAGGTCGCTTTTATTATCGGTGAGGGAGGAACTTAGGAGGAAGCGGCTTAAAAGGTGGCAACGGAGAGGGAACCAAGGGATGCAATGAAGAGGAAGAAGGTGGAGGTGGGAATGGAACTAATGGAGGAGAAGTCTTGCTCTGCTTGGACTATGTCTTCTTAGGAGTTGTTGCAGGGGCACATGTTTTGTTGTCAGAGCTTTTAATTTCTCTCCACCTCAGACTCTCTTTCTAGCGGTTTTGGTGTTTCAATTTTAAATTAGGACCAATGTTATCAAACTCGTGAGTTTAACTAAACTCGTGAGAGAGACGTAAACTCGGAAACGTAAACTCGTAAGAGTTTACCTATATTAATAAATAGCAATTAAAATTATATAATAAAATAATAAAAATAATAACAATTTAGTTTATATATATTTTAAATTCAAGTAATTGAAATTAAATTCATTAACATATTTAATACCTAATTCCCATCTTCTTCACCCAAAATCCATCAGACTTACTCTTACTACTTTATTCTATATCTAATGCCTAATACACATCTTCTTCTTTTTTATTTTATTGTTCTTGATATTCTCATCAAGGGCCAAGGAAATCCATTTAGTTAAGATTAGTTAGTCAGAAGAAGAAATTTATATATATATATTCCTGTGTTTGTTTATGGGTTTCAAACCTAAGACGTGATGTGGATAAAAACAAAAAGCTTCTCCAAGAACAAAACCACAAAGCCACATCATATAGATCCGTGATAGATAGCCACTCCTTGGTGATAAGAAGTGTATTAATTTCCCTGACACATACCCTACCTACCTACTGTATCACTACAATTTTTTGGTTTTGTGTAATCTAAAAAAATAAAAACTCACGGTTTAATTTTGAAAAATTGCTTCACATCACACTTCACAGTACTCCAAGCCTCTGTATACATGCTTTATTCTCTCTCCCTCTTTCAATCTTCTTTTTCGTTCCGTCATCTTTTTTACTCTCTCTCTCTTTCTCTTCGTCCATTCGTCTCAAATCTCTAGTTCAAGGAGAGACGAAGAATACATCAACCACAGTCACAGGCAGAGGCGCGAAGAAGAAGAAAAACTAAAGGTGTGAGCTTGGAAACAAATCGAAGATGGCGGCAACGGCACAAAAGTTCCCAACAGGAGAATATGGCGCACATAAATAAGTAATATTTAGATTCTTTTTAACCTCATTTTTTTTATTCTTTCATCCAGACGAGTTTTAGCCTTTCTCTTCTCAGATCTACAAAACTCGCTTAACTCGGGTTGAAATCGTTGAGTTTAACGAGTTTAACCGTGTCAAAAACAATTCTGACCGAGTTTGAGTCTGGAACGATTCTAACTTCGAGTTAACACGTTTTGCTTAGGTAAGAATGCAAACTCATTAAAATCGGCGAGTTGACTCGCGATTTTAACAACAGTGATTGGGACACATAAAGCCCCTTTTTGGCATCCGAATTCTAAAAAGGGCACCAAAAGTAGTGTTTTCGGCACCAAAAGCAATGTCCCTTTTCTTAATTTAGACACCAAAAGCTCTATTTTATTAAAGGGACATCCAATATTTCAAAATTCCTTAACGTAATTATAAAAATGTCATCACCTTTATTTTGTACTTCCTTTTTCAAAAAGCGTCGTTTTTTGGTGACGTTATTTCTGCTTTTTGCAATAGTGATAGAAGCATATGCATAAAATAAGAGGAGAGGGGATGGTACAGTAGAAAATCTTCAACAAGAAAATAGTCTTGAAAATCATGACACACCTACTCCCTCTAACCATATTAATTTGTCTCTTTATACTATACTTCCTCATATAATTCTCGCAGCTTCCAGGACTTTCTTCTAATCCTTTCATTCCTTCTTGATCCGTGTCCTTGATTTGGGCCTCCTCTTTCCATTAATCCTGAGCCCAACTCATTTGCACCTATTATACATCTCTCTTTACTTCTTTTTTCTTTTTTTTTGATATTGACATCTCTCATTACTTGATGGAATGCCTCCATGGATGAGTTCCTTTACACGGCCACGAACACCTTCCATAACGCCTCTCGAGCCATTTTTCCAAAACAACCAAAAGATGGGAGAAGACTAAAACCATGGCCACCGTTGAAATCTATCTTGGTGCCAAAATTCTTGTTCATGTTCCTCCTTAGCCAAACCTACAAATCAAATTGAAGGAAACTAAGAAGAAAGTTAGGGCCCGTTTGGTACGGGGAAGATTTAAAGAGGGAAAGGAATTTAAAGGAGGGAAAGGAATGGAAGGAAAGATTGCAAGAGAAATTAAAAAAGTTGAGCTTTTTGATAGACATGGGAAGGTAACTTAAGTTGAGGGAAAATGAATGGTTTGGTATGAAGAATTGGGTGTTAGTTAAATGAGAATATGAGGTGAAATACCAAAAATACCCCTAAATTAAAAAAACAAATTTGCCCTACGTCTTGTTCGAATTCGTAACCCATTGCGTTGCCGCCACTCCCCCACCTTGGATGCTACTCCCGCCACCGTCGAAGTCGCACCTGCCGTCGTGGATGCCGCCACCGTCTTTCGCTTCGAGTTTTGTATGCGACGCAATTTATTTATTTTTTTAAAAAAAACAGACCCCAAACAATTCTCGAGAATTTAATGAGAATTCTCGAGAATTCTCATTGAGAATTCATGGAGAATTCCCGAAGAATTCTCAAGAACTCAAAGAATTCTCGAAAATTCAATTGAATTCTCTATGAATTCAATTGAAGAATTTTTTAAATTCTCGAGAATTCAATTAATTGAATTCAATTATTGAATTCTCTCAATTGAATTCTCGAGAATTCAATAATTGAATTCAATAAATTGAATTCTCGAGAATTCAATGTGAATTCTCGAGAATTCAATGAGAATTCTTAATGAGAATTTTTGAAAATTGTCGGGTCTTTTCCAGTTGTCTCTCTCCTATAATGGTGCTTAGTAGAAAAGAAGAAGAAGGTGAAGATGATGGAAGAGAGTCGAAGCTCTTTGTTCTCCTCGGCACTCTGGTTCTGCTTCTGACGTTGGGTCTGTCGCGACTAAGGTGGAGGGTGAGGGGAAGATAGGAATGTTGGCAGCGACAATGATGAAGAAGGTGAGAGTCGCCGGCAATCGAAATGGAGGGTGAGGGGAAGAAAGGAATGTTGGCGGCGACGATGATGAAGAAGGTGAGAGTCACCGGCAATAGAAATGGAGGGTGAGGGGAAGAAAGGAATGTTGGCGGCGACAATGATGAAGAAGGTGAGAGTCGCCGGCGATCGAAATGGAGAAGGAAGGCAGAAGAAGGAAGGATCAGATCTGAATCCATAGTGCTCTGGTTTAACCTCTTCCTAATCTGCTCTACTGCTATTTACATGACTTTTTTGTCAACAAATTTCATTCTCCCTGGAACTTCACATTATCCCGCCAGTTTTTGAGGGATTCAATTTTCCCTGCTTTGTGGGAAGATGGGGCAGGCGGGAAAGCAACATTCCCGGGAAAGAGGCGCACCAAACGGTTTTTTTAGTGGGAAGATAGTTATCTTTCCATTCCCTCATGTGAATTCCGCATACCAAACGAGCCCTTAGGATGAACAATATCAACCCACACATTTCTAGCGAAACTCACAATTACAAAGAATATGTAATTTATTTTCTCTTGCAAACACTCAAAGGGACAAGTCACACTACTAGCTAGACCTCTTTGCGCTCTGAGTTAATTTATAAGAAGTCTCTCAAGAAACACTTTCATAGGAAAAATTTAATTTTCTTCTGCACATGCAATTTCCACCCTTTCTTCCACCAGATTGCTTCATGTTGTTCTTGTTGTGCAAGCATCAATTTGTACACAGACCAGACACCAAGGGCTTGTTTGGAATGAGGGGAGGGGAGGGGTGAGAAAAAAATTGAGTTGGATTCATAAGAATGAGAAAACTTGGGTTAAAAGTTCCTAATTAATTTTTCTTACTATTTTACCATATATCTTCTTTTTATTAAAATTTATAATCCCACTTCTCCGGTTTTCTTAAATACAACTCAAAAATTTGTCATTCCCTCTAAATATCTCATACCAAACAGACCCTAAAATTTCCGCCCAAGGCATATCTCCATTAGAATGTGTCAGCTTCAATTCCTTGGGGAGGCATAACTTTTGTACGTTCCACTGGCCATTTTATTATTCTGGATGTAATTATTATGATGAAATTAATTATTTTCTTTCCTCCGTAATTTTGACAATACAAACAAACATAGCAAGAGAAAATAGTATCTCTCCATTTTTTTCTCAAGTCCATAAGCTCCCACCAAGGTTTGAAGAGGGTCAGATATATGCAACCTTACTCCAACAAGTAGCGAATAATAATTATTAATTAAAGACCGTTTAAGAGAATTCATGTGATATGAGAACTCACCTACAACTAAATTTTTGAAATCTGCAACTTGAACTTTTAAATTTCCAATTTAATTTACATTAACCTTCTTATATGACCCTTATTTGTTATTCTCTCTTAGAACAATCGTCCTCATTCAACTAAGCATTGTCTCATGAAGTTACTTCATAGAGGACTTTAAAGGAAAATGGTCTTGGTGAAGATGATTCAAACTCGTTATTGTTTGTGAAAATTTTAAGGCCTATTTTTTTTAAAAAAAAAAAAGAATTTTAGGAGAGGGGTTGGGCTCACTCACAGTCTAAGGGTAGGGCGTTTGGAGCTCACTCCACAAAGAAATCAGGATTAAGAGTATTTATGCCTCCACTTTAGCCTGGGTTACCATTACTTCGTAGACCCCTAGAATGTTTTCCTCAACGTCTTGAACAACTTCAGGATCGAACCACCTCCCTTTTGATGAGAATATTTGACTCCTTTGCCAGTTAAACCTAAAAACAAAGGGTGTTTTAAGGCCTTTATATCTGCTTTGTAATGTCATGTTTGGTTCTAGTATCATCTAGGCTTTTAGCAATCTGGACTTTCTTGTCCATAAACAACCGGTGCAAGAAATCCTTGGATTCTTCTTGGACCATTTTTCTATTATAGTTGGACTTCCTCTGGCCCTACAAAATTATGGCCACCCTTTGAAATAACGTTGGAAATAATGTTTTCCGTGCTTGTATCCTATGTTTGAATAAAGAAAAAACACGTCTTGGGGGGGAAAAAAAAAGAATAGAGAAAAAATGTTGGCAAAAAGATTGACGGAGAAAAAAGGTATAGAAAAAGAACTAGACAAGAAAGGGAAATTGCCCATAAATCCCTATTTGAAAATTTATTTGTGAAATAGGACCTCAAATCATGTAAAGATGTGATGTCCTTGAATGTAAATAATTGTAACAGGAAAAAGACAAAACTATCCGTAATGAAATCATTCCTTTTGTGCAATCTATCTTTCTTTTATGTAAAATCTCTCATCCTTTGTGTGCAATTCATCATCCATGTGATGCAAAATTAGTCCCTAATGTGCAAATTACGTTTTGTGCAACCTATTTCCCTTATGCACATGTGATCTTTCTTAGTGCAAATAAATAATATTATTGAAATGGGAAGTATATTTACAAATATTGTCATTTGTATTACTAGAAGTCAATTTCTCAACACCCCCCACAAAAAAATTAATAATAATAATTGAAATTTCACTAATGTCAAACTTATTAAAAATATTAGTAAATGATAAAAACATTTTAAAATGTTATCATCATAGTCAGTAATTTAGAACATTACACTCTTAAATGTATTATATATTTTTTTTGAGTGGTTTTTTTTTTGGAAAAAAAATATTCATTGAAGTGTAAGGGGTGGGTTCGAACCCCCCACCCCTCACACAAGCATGCTTGATTCTTTAATATATATATATACACATTAATAAATATATATTCTTCTTAACATTTTTTCAACGGTAATTACAAAATTTTCATCGGTGTTTGCAAATCAACCATAGTTATTTACAAAACTTTCATCGAAATTTACAACTTTTTTTTTTAGGTTTCCCTTTCTTGCCTTTCAGAAAAAAAAAACCAAAAAATAATGCATAATTACAAATTTTCAATTGCTATTTACAAATCAACCATCGCTATTTACAAAACTTTCATCGGTATTTATAAATTTTTTTTTTTAGTTTCCCTTTTTTATCTCTAAGGGAAAAACCAAAAAAAAAATATATTGCATAATTACAATTTTCATCACTATTTACAAATCTTTCATCGCTATTTACAAAATTTACATCGCTATTTACAAAACTTTCATTGGTATTTACAAATTTTTTTTTTCTGGCGGTCCTCGCAAATTTGTAAATATCAATGAAAAAAGTTGTAAATAGCGATAAAAGATTTGTAAATGCTGATGAAAATTTTGTAATTATGCATTTTTTTTTTCCTCAGAGGCTAAAAGAGAAACCTAAAAAAAATGTTGTAAAAAGCTATGAAAATTTTGTAATTATGCATTTTTTTTCCTTAGAGGCAAGAAAGGTAAACCTAAAAAAAAAGTTGTAAATACCAATGAAAGTTATGTAAATAGCGATGAAAATTTTGTAATTATGCATTTTTTTTTTGGTTTTTCCTTAGAGGAAAGAAAGGGAAACCTAAAAAAAAAGAGTTGTAAATAGCGATGGTTGATTTGTAAATAGCGATGAAAATTTTGTAATTATGCTTTTTTTATTTTTGTTTTTTCCCCAAAAGCAAGAAAGAGAAACCTAAAAAAAAAAGTTGTAAATACCGATGAAAGTTTTGTAAATAGCGATGTTTGATTTGTAAATACCGATGAAAATTTTTTAATTTCCATTGAAAAAATGTTAAGAAGAATATATATATTTATTAATGTATGTATATATTAAAAGAACCAAGTGGCTCAACTGGTGGCCCACTTGGTCCCATACATGTGTGAGAGGTGGAGGGTTAGAACCCCACCCCCTACACTTCAATGAATAAATTTTTGTTCAAAAAAAAAAAAAAAAACCCCACACCCTCGCTATTAGAAGACTCATTTATTAGAAGATGCAGAAAGGAGGCAATAAAGTAGACACAATTCTGCCCATACACAAAGAAGACTCATTTATTAGAAGATGCAGAAAGGAGGCAATAAAGTCACCGAGCCAAGTTCTGTCTGCTAATTGCCAACCAACCACCGATCCACATAAATATGCTTAGGAGCAAAACAGCACTAAACACAGAACTAGTTGAGGGAGAAAAAATAGAACTTTTAGTCAATAATGACCCGTAATCACAGTAGGACTATTTCAGGGGGGGGGGGGGGGGGGAGCATGCAATTCACTCTACAACTCGTGCTACTGCACAATTCAGGCATCGATCAATTGTATTCTGTAAATAAATTATCAGAATATTATTTTCCCAAATGTTTCAATGGCAAACTGGGATTTTAAATCCATCATAATGCCTCAAAAGATACCTTTTGCCAATTTGGCAGATCGACACTGCCTGTTTGTTCTTCAACATGCAACCATCAAAACTATATAGACTGTAGTGTCTTAACGATAACAATAACAAGAATAGTGCATGAATAATTCAAGAAAGCCTTGGCTTTGACTTGCATAGATAATGTGGAGCGAAAGAAGTACTTGGCATAAGAATTATTGTACAATATTTAGAACCAGCAATTCACCGCTTATTCTGCCCAGCAAACAAGCTTATCTTTACCATATATGCATATAATTACTAAAGAGTTTAGAACATGGAAGAAGGAATTCACTTTAATTGTAAAAACTGTGAAAAATAAATAATCAAACATGCATGACATGAAAATTCAAGTTATAATATCCAAGACAGATGAAGATATGATTTTTCAAGTTAGTATCTATCAGCAAAAGAAAACTTCGATTATGATTCATGTAAACAGTAGTATTAGATTCTTCCTGTCAAAAGTCCTTCGAGTAAACTTTTATACAAAAATAATCAAGAGGATTGTTTAGAAGAATTAACTAAAAAATACAATAATTTCAGCATTAGGCTCTAGAATTACTCAATTGTGCCAGGTAGTGTGAGAATGCTTCTTAGCCTGACATAAAACCTAATGGACACTCAACCCATAATTCCTTGAAGACAATTCGCATTATTGGCAAAACTCGCAAACAGCATGATTAATCCAGTATATGACAAATTCCTTGAAGACCAAGAATGGAAGATTACAATTCAAGACAACCAACTGGCAGTGGCAACTTTCTCATTATCACAGGTAACAACAAAGACCTTCCCATCATCTTTATTCAATGTACAACATACAGAAGAACCCTATGAACACAAAATTATCTTCTTTATGTACAGGACCAAACCAACAAGGTAGAGTAAAAGCAACAAATGACCCGACTCACCTCCACAGCGGACAATAAATCTTATCAGAACTGACTCTTTCTAGCTTCTCGATATACTTTGATTTTCCTATCAACTAACCAGATGGTACTGGACGAATTTGTCCTGATTTTTTCATTATCATCCTCCAGCAATCCCAGACAAATATCCACAACTCCTTCTTTAGTTACCTACACAACCATTTTTTTCACTATTACAGCAAACGGAATTTAGTGCTAATAGCGCATATTGAATCCCCCTCGAGCTTCCATTCTTCAAAACCCGTACTAAAATCTGTATGAATCCATTATAACTTTCCATTTGTTCTCTACCTTCCCTAGACTTAGCCAACATACCAAGAACTTGAACAGCCCTTTTCAAGCCCAGAATCAACACTTCTTAGCAAAATGGGGACCGCCCCACATCCTACGGCTCTCCTCCGATTATCCGGGAAAGACTAAAGCGCTGCGGCCGCTTCTTTCTTCTCCCTGCCTTCACCATCTCGAAGAAGAGAAACAAGAACTCCTGTAGCATATGGATATGCTCCAACTGTGGCTTTGTTCACCTCCATAACCGCCAAACTCGTCAACATGGTTGCCGCTACTGCTCGGCAATCCGGTGAGCCACGTAACAGAACAGTCACAACCTTCCCTTTCGCACCCTCCGCCACCAAACCCACCTTATTATCGTCGTCGAGACTAAGATTGAGCAAAAAACGAAAGAGCTTTCTCCTGTAGACTAGGCTCGCCAGAGTCAACGCGGTTCAGCACGGCCGACACGACTCCTGACTCGGTCAACCGCCGACGGAAAACAGTATCACGCTTGGAAAGGCGCGTAAGTTGGTCAAGCAATTCAATTTTGCTCTCACGAGACCCATTTCAAGACCCCATGTCCACTGATCTCAGGTTTCATGATCTCCAAGAACCAATAAACTTTGCAAGTTCTGGAGACTTCCCACGAAATCCATTTGAAACCCAATCGAAAAGGTTTGGAGAGAAAGTCGAGTTTTTTACATTTCTCAACATACCCATTTAGGTTTTCAGAGTTCCCATTAGCCTGGGAATCACGAAGAGCGACTCTGAAGCATTCCAAAGCTGCGTAATACATCACGGTGGAGAAGGGAAAGATTCCGGCGAATCTGTTCGAAATTACCTTCACCATACAAAATCGCGAATCTGTTCGAAACTTCGACAAATTCGATCAAAATTTTTATTTTTTCCTGCTAACTGAAAATTTCTGGATTATATGGGAATGAGAGGGATATCGGTCTTCTCTCTGAGGTGGGGGTTCTCTTCTCTCCGTGCGAGAGTCTGCTAGGTTCCTTGTGAACCTAATTGTCTAATTTCGTCAGCCTCTTCCCCTACGTTGCCTTCCATGTTGCCTTCCATGACTATTTCCCCTTGGTGAGACGTTTGTGCCTTTGGTTCCTTGGTATTTGGGTGAGTGGTGCGTCTCTAGCTGTTGAAGTGTTATGGAGGTTGGGGAAGGAAGCAGGGCTGGTGGTCGAAAGCAGGTATTTTTAGATTTAGAAGTGAAGGATGAAGGGTTCGGTGGTTCATTGTAGAGCCGGGAAATCGGGCCGGGCCCGTCGGGTCGGCCCTTTTAAGTCCTGGTCCTGTAGGGTTCGGGCTTGAAAAATATGCCTAAAATTTGAATTTGGCCCTGCAGGGCCGGCCCTGTAGGGCCTCGGGCTTTATCGGGCCGACCCTGTAGGGCCTTGGGCCGGCCCTGCAGGCCCTGTTACTGTAGCATTTTCATTTTTTAAAAAAAAAAAATAGTCAAAGAGCGCCAAGAAGAAGAGGCTAGGCGGCACATATATAAATACATAATAACTATACTCTGATTTTATGATTTGGTATATTATTTGTTGCAGATAATGATTATGGATGTGTTCATGATGCGGGAGAAGAAATTTATGACATTTTTACTCCTGAAGCACAAGCTTCTGCTCAAAGTGAAGCACAATCAAATATCTATGAAATTGATGAGAGTGATGAAGAAGGTGACAATTGACAATGATAGTGGTATGCTTTTATATTTTATGTGAGTTATCTAATGTTGTTTAGTTTAATACTTCTTAAGTTTTATGTGAGTCAATTGTGGACAATGGTTTGTTTTTTATTACAAATTAATGAATGTGTTTATTTGTTGGATGATTTGTATTTTTTAGATATTAATGTTGATAATATTTATTTGATAGATTAGAACTTTAATGATTGCAATTTACTAATTATATTTCTTTGGAAAAAACTTAGAAAAAATAATAATTAAAATTTGGGATAGTAATTTCCAGACCCTGTAGGGCCAGCCCTGGCCCTGGTACTATTGGGCCGGGCTTTAAAAAATAGATGTTTTCCTTATCTCAAGCCCTGTAGGGCCGGCCCTGTAGGGCCCAAGCCCCGTAGGGCCAGGCCCTGTAGGGCCGGGCCGGCCCTGATTCCCAGCTCTAGTTCATTGGTAGGCAAGGAGGTTACAAGCAAGAATATGAATGTCCCGACGATTATATCCATGATTAAAAAGGGATGGCAGTTAAAAGGGGAGTTGGAGGTGCTGGACCTGGACCGAAGCAACCTCATTTTTCTTTTTCGGTTCAGGGACAGGGGTGAGTGTGGTAGAGTTTTGAAGGGTAGACCTTGGTCTATCCAAGGTTTCCTTCTAAATCTGAAGGTTTGGGATGACTCTATGGTCCTAAAGGACGTCAGCTTCGATGAGGCACCGTACTGGGTGCAGTTTCATGGTCTCCCGGTGGCTGCATTTGATGACAATAATGCAAGGATACTTGGTGACTCGGTTGGGAGGACAGTGATGTTTGAGAGGCCGAAGATTGATGGTCGATTGGGTCGTAACTTTATCAGAGTTCGATCAGTGTTGCAGCTGAATCAACCCCTGGTTCCTGGCTTCTAGATACCGAGAAAGGATAAGGAACCTGTATGGGTAACGGTTAAGTACGAGAGGCTTCAGAACTATTGCTACACGTGTGGTCGGCTTGGGCATGATAGCCGGACATACAAGGAGGAGCTGAGACAAGAGGCAAGGGTTGAAGATGAAGGTGGCTTTGGAAGCGGGCTATGTGCATCGTCTGTGCGCACTGTAGAAGAGGATGTTATTGTGTGCAAGGAGGATTGGGAAGAGGTCATTTTTCTGTCCAGAAAGGAGAAGGAAAGCATACCACGATGGGGCTGGGCTCAGGCGAAGGGAGCTTTGATTTCTGGAGAGACGGGATCCATGGGGGAACATCAGATGGGTATATATTAAAACAGGATTTATACTGATATCAACAAGGCTGGTTTGTCTACTGTCATTCCTTCTTCTTGTTGGAAATCGATCTGGAAGTTACAAGTGATCCCTCGAGTTCAGAACTTTATATGGAGAATCCTAAGTAATGCAGTTCCAACCAAGGCTGCTTTATTTAGGAGAAAGAGATCCCCGGATAGCTTGTGCCCGATATGTGTAGATGATGCAGAGACTATTGAGCATGTCTTTTTCCATTGCCCTTGGACTCGATGCATATGGTTTGGTTCCTCCTTATGTGCTCGCCTGGATCTATCCAGTGTAGCCAACTTTAATGCATGGTAGATATCTTTGGTTGCTGACCCCCTCGTAAGTAAGAATGCTCTTTCTTTAATCTGCTGGCTGTTGTGGTTTATTTGGAAGGCTAGGAATGAAATGACCTTTGAGCATAAAAAGCCTGATCCGACTAGTATTATTGAATTGGCTCGAAAGAGAAACCTTGAATTTTGGGCTAACTGTGGTACAGGGGTTGGGGACCATCCTGTGTCAAGGGGCTGTGATAGTCCTGGCACTAGAAGGTCTCCTCCGCCACGTGGAAGTCTGAAAATTAACTGCGACGGAGCCTTCTTCTCGTCTGATCGGAATGCTGCTATTGGTGTCATCTGTCGGGACTCTGCTGGCTTCTTTAAATGAGGTTTTGTGGATAAAGTCAAGTCTATATCAGCCTTCATGACAGAAGCCTTAGCTCTGAAAAGGGCTCTCCTCTTGGCTTTAGACCTTGGGCACGACAAGGTGTTTTTTGAATCAGATTGTTTATCCCTGATTACTTGTGTTAAAGAGAGGTCGCGGGATAAGTATGATTGGAAGTGTAGAGGTATTATTGCGGAAATTATCAGCCTTATGTCTTCTAGAGTTGGGTTTTCCTTAAATTTCTCTCCGAGAGGGGGCAATTGCGCTGCGGACCTTCTAGCAGCTGATGCTTATAAAGGGGTGTACCCGATGGGGTGGGTCTCACTACCAACACCTGCTTTGTTATCTCTTCTAGCTCTGGAGGCTCATAGGACTAATGATGCTGCAGATAATCTTCTGATCTTTCAACCTGCTATGGATGGGGACTAGCTTGTTTATGTCTGTTTCTGCTTTTGTTAGTGTGCTTGTTCTTTCTATTTTTATGTTATGTTATGGTGGTGTATTTGTCTGGTACCTTTGTAGTTTGTTTGTACGTTTTTCGCAGTTTTCTCGTTGGTTTGTAATGACACTCTGTTGAGTTTAGTTAATGGAATCTTCTTTGACCAAAAAAAAAAATTTCTGGATTATTGTTTGATTTTTTTCTAGAAACATTTTTGTAATGAATTTTGGCTTTAAGACAAAAATTTCGTATGGATTTCGGCGATTGGCCTTCGATGGAACGCGGTGGAGAAGAAGGAGTAGGTTGTGTTTACCTTAAATGAAAAAAGGGTGATGGACCAATTTTGCCAACCAACTATTAAGTCAGGAGCGGTTTTGCCAAATAACTTTTAATGAGACCAAAAAGGCCATAAAACAATTGAATTTCTAAAATATACAACACCGTCAGATCGCACTAACTTCCGTCTGCCACATGGGATTATGAAATGGGTGAAGGACCAATTTTGCAAACCAACTATTAAGCCAGGAGAGGTTTTGCCAAATAACTTTTAATGACACCAAAAAGGCCAAAACAAAATTGAATTTCTAAAAAAAATACAACACCATTAGATCCTACTAACTTCCGTCTGCCACGTGAGATTATGAAATCCAGTTGGTCCCTTATGTTTTTTGGTCAATGCTCAGGTGGCTTTTTTGCAATTATTTTTTTTAATGAATCCCAATTTTTTATTCTGATGATCTTTCCTCAGGTGACGAGTTTTGGAACTTGCTATTTACAAATCCTTCGAATTTTCAAAATCCTTTCCTGAAAACGTGAGAACAAATAATTGCGGAGGAAAACGTTTTTCACTTGTTATGGAACATTATAGATGGGCCGTGTATTTGGGAAAGTTCAAAAATGGTGGGAAAAAGGACTTCAACCCAACACGAGAGAGGTGACTTTGGCACAAGACCTTGTGGACTCCCTGCTAAATGCAGGGGACAAGCTAATCATTGTTGATTTCTTCTCTCCTGGTTGTGGTGGTTGCAAAGCCCTTCATCCAGAGGTATTTTCATTCTTAATCTGTTCTGATCCATAGATTCATCCCGTGAGATCTTTTGATTTTCCTTTTAACCCCAATATTCATGAATTTCCTGTTTGTATTCCGGGCTATTCCGACCGTGGAGGAAGAAGAAGAAGAAGGTCTCGCTGTTAACTCTTAGAAATTGACAACATTCTAGCACATTTTCTCTCTCTTTTTTTTTATCTATTTTTGGTTCTAAATGTGCATAGAAATTTGGACTTTGGCACAGTAAAGGATTCTATTCGGGACACTATCTGGCTTACATACACTATCCCTGACTCTCAAAAATTGAAAGACAAGACGTTGTCTTATTGTGCTGATTGGTGGAAGAAGTTTAAAACTTTTCTAGCTAACACATATATTTTTGCCGAGGTTAGGCCTGACCATAATCATTGGGACAAGTACACATTTATTGATGAACAAACTTGGCGACAATTTGTTCAGCTGCGGACCACTCCTGAAACTTTGGTGAGTTTATATTTTGTTTTGTTTGCCCTTTTTTGTTTGCTTATTAACTTGTGCGGATATGTGAGTGTTATTGTACATGTTCATCTAATCCTGTTAGTTAGGTGGTTTGGTGTGTGAATAGAAGTATATATTTCCATCCTTTGTCCTGCATAAGAGGAGCATGTCTTAGATGTATGCAAGTCTAATATGTAAACCGTGCAAAGGTAAAATACTAAGTAGGTAATTAGGGAAATAATAATGGCATAAGAGTCAAATCATTATTATAGTCTTAGCTAGTTCTTTTATAGTAGGTAGTGGTTAGACATTGCTATTAGTTAGTTAGTATATTAACTGTGTAAAGGAGGAAATGAGTAGTCTTAAAAGGGGGAAACTTTATATACCCAATTGTTACTATCTAATGGGGACTGCTGGTCCCACTGGATGCCTCAAAAAGGATCAAGTTTGTATTATTCTGTAAGCATAATTCTCTTTTGTTTCTTAACCTATCTATCTAGCAGTACAAAACATAGCTCCAATTTCTTCTACAATTCTACATCTTCCTTAAATAAAATGTTGAAACTTGATGAAGTGAATTTGACTAGTGTTTGAGGTTCATATCAAGCAGAAGTTCTCTAATTTCTGTTAGTGAGATGGCTGGAATTCATAATTAATAGTTGTTTTCAATTCTGATTCATAGAGAAGAAGGGAACAAGCACAGGAGATAGGGAGAAAGAATGATTGCCCGCATAAGGCTTCTCGCGGCAGATATGAAAAAGCTGAAAAAGAATTGATGACGACCAAGCGGAAGAGATTGGAAGATGAAGCAGAATCTGACCCTTCTGCGATACATAATCCACCATCTCTAATACGTCGTGAGGAGTTGTGGTTGTATATTTGGCAAAAGCCAAGCGGTGCTTACACGAGTGAACAGACTCGTCTAGTTGCTGAAAGAATTGCAAGTATCATTATTGTTAATTTTTAGTTACTAAACATGTTTCATTACTAAGCTTCTCATTATCTGTATCTTACAGGAAGATCTAAAAAAGAAAGAAGCAGAGGGATCTTTTGTGTTGAAGGGGAGGAATGATGTTCTGACTGCTGCGATTGGAAAACCGGATCACTCGGGGCGTGTAAGGGGGATTGGAGGACGGGTAGGCCTGAAGGAATACTTTGGTAAATCCAAATGCCATAAACAAAGTATGGTTACCTGGGAGGAGATGGAACAGACGCTAGCCAAAATGAGTAAGCAAACAACGGCTAAAGAAGCAATGTTTCAATCCGAGATAGTATTGATGAAGGAGGAAATGAATCAAATGAGGCTACTTTTGAGCTTTCGTGCAGAGACCAGTGTTTCCTTGCCACACTCACCTACAGCTCCAATGCAGCAAAGCACTAAAAGGAGCTGCATTGCTGGACAGTCAGAGCAACCTTGTGACCTTTATGTGGAGGATCCTGATCTTCATGATAGACGATTGGTTGCAAAAGGGATTGTCCACAACTTGGGATCAACTGTACACCACCAACAAATGGGTGATGATGAACTCAGAATGTCAGTTGAAGAGGTCATCATTGATGCACCTGTCCCTCTCCCAACTAGTGAAGTGAAGGTTGTGAGTGATGTCATTGGAAGCTTCATCTCATGGCCAGTGAATCTTGTACATGTTTCTACTCCTCCTAAAGCTTCAGCCCTTCCTAAATTGGTTGGCATGGCTAAATTGAGTGCCAAGGACAAGCTTGTCCTTATGGTATCCAATAAACAAGTTGGAATCAATTAGTGGCCTGTCAATACAGAAGTAGGTCTTAAAAACAAGCTGCCGATTTATGTTGACCAAGATGATATAATTTCCCTACTGTTTGATAAACAGGAGCTTACTGATGCAATGATTCTCATGTTTATAAAGTAAGTATCTTCTTCTATGAGTATATAACACAAATGTGAGACACTCACATACTTATATACTAATTCCCTAACGTCATTATTGTAGGTTCATGCATCATGAATTGGAACAACAGGGCTGAGGCCAAGATATTGGATTCTTGTGCCCACAGTACATAAGTCAACCACCTATAGCGGAGAGACAATCATACATAACATCAAGGTTGTCCACCAATAAGAGAAAGTGGTACTTGACGCCATACTACAATAGGTACATATCATAATTCTTTTCTGCAATTCCTTTAATACTGCTACATATTACTGAGTACTTGTCTGTTGTGAACTTTTAGTCCCCATTGGCAGTTGGTCCTGATTTGCCCGAATGAGAATAAAGTGGTCTTTTTATGCTCTCTTTACCATGATCCACCGCCTACATTGCAGCAGATGGTGAACAAGTAAGCATATATCATCTTGATTGTCTAGTCTGAAATCTCTGCTGTAAATTTTCAGTGACCATTATTGAGTAAATTTGTGATTTTGATAATAAGCCCTTGAAATCATTCCAACAAAAGGTCAAGAAAAGGTTTGGGGCTTTGGGGCTGAGGTCAAAGAGCCTACATGGATCATACCAAAGGTTAGTACATATTTGGACTGGCACACTGGCTTGTGAACTTGGTCAATGTCAATATATGCTCTTATATATTTCTTGTTTGTTTTTAGACCCGTCGACAACCAAAGGAGTCCAACTTATGTGGGCATTACGTCTTGACACACATGTATAACATTGTCATGCAACCAGTGACTACCATCACTGAAACGGTAAATGTATGTTACATAACTTTGCTTTTGCGCTGACCCCTTTGATGCAAGGAAGGACGACTAATATATATATTTCTTTGTTTGATGTAGCTACAGACGTTTGATTGTGCTGACCCCTTTCCTGACGGTGATATTGAGCGCACACGCATAAAGTTAAGTGAATATCTGTATGATCTGATGGTCTCAGAAAGTTGGAAAAATAATTGATTTGTGAATTCATTTGTAAATATATATATGCTGTATCAACAATCATCTTCAGTCTGTAAATGAACAATTGTCCAATTTGTGATAGTATACAATAATAATTTGTTAATTCATTTCAAACAATTTCCTTGTGTCCATTAGTGGTTGTTGAATGTATTAGATGGTAGATAAAACTATTTATTGCTTAATTTTAAAAAATATTACGAGAAGTTTAGGACTGGATGTCCGGTCCTAAAAGTTATTGGAAAATATGCTTGTCTTTTTGGACCGTAGATTTACTAAATCGCCGGTCCTAAAAGTCTTCATTTCATAATTGCCTTGCTTTTATTTATTTATTTTAAATTTGAGTTTTTTGAGTCTGCCATTATCCATATTTCATAATTGCCATGTTAATTGCTTTCCAGGTTTAGATAATGCATAAACTAACTAATTAAAGTACTAAACTCGCATGAGAACAAAATTTAAAAATATTTTATTTAATAATTTTTACGCTGCCCTATACAAAAAAAAAAGCAACAAAAAAAGCTATAAAACAACTAATCGTCTTCTTAGTCGGAGAGGGAGGGGGAGTCGGAGTTGTCGGAGGTGTCGTCTTCAGCGAGATCGTACTCCACGTCATTGGCGTGGAGTACCATGTTCAGCTTGTTGTTCATGATATGAGCAAGCTGAACCAATTGGCCCAAGCGTCGATCGATTTGATCGACGCGGGCCACCAATGTCTGCACCAACTGCTTGACAATCGGATTTGGAGGAGGCAATGGCGGAAGGGGCTGAGGTTGAAGAGGAGAAGGAGGAAACGGAGGACCTGGGGGAGCAGCCATTACAGTGGAGGCTAGGCGGTGGAGGAGGCCGTGTAGAAGTGATGGAGAAGAATGTGAAGAAACTAAAGTAACAACGGGTTTAAATAGAGAACTCATCCTCAAGAATATGAAATGCCGGAAACTCTTTACGGGGAGACGCATAGTTCCTCAGAATACGAGGAGACGCATCATTTGGCAGTTTGTCTTTAAGTCGAAGAGACTCTGGGTCAGTTTACAGAGTGTAAGGATACGACTCTACTATCTGAGTAATTTTGAAGTGACTGACCATTTAATACCGGACCTGTTCTTAAAAGTAATATTTTTTAAGGAAAAATTCTTAATTTATAAAAATAAATAATTGATAAAAAAATAATTGACTTTTAGGACCGAATATTAGATAAAAGGTCGGTATTAAAAGTAATTGAATTGTTTGAAAAAATAAATAGTAGACATTTAATACCGGATATATAATACAATGACGGTCTTAAAAGTAATTTAATTGAAAAAATAAATAATATACTTTTAGGACTAGAGATATGATAAAATGACGGTCTTAAAGAAATTGCGTATTGATCTCTCTCTCTCTCTCTATCCTTATTAACTTGTCACTCCTTATTAACTCCTCACTCCTCGTAACTCCTCTCTGCCTCAACTCCTCATAACTCCTCTCAGTCCCAACTCCAACTCCTCGTAACTCCTCTCTGCCCCAACTCCTCAAACCATGGCTAGATACAAGAGAACCGCTCGTAAGGGTACTCTTACTCGTGATGCTCGTGCCTTCCGTAGATCACTATACGGTGTGCCTCCTCTAGCGAGAGTATGTTCTATTGTGACAGAAGAGTCTCGGGTCGTTGGACCCATTGTTATTTTGGATGATGAAGATGTTGCCACACCCCCTCTCCATCCTTCTGCCAACCCCCTCCAGCCTTTAGACAATGAAGAGGTTCCTGCTCCCCCTCGCCAACCTCTTGGCCCCAGCGCGCCTACTACTGACCCCTCTCCTCTTTCCTCTAATGATGCCTTGCTAATCTCCAACGGGAAGTTAATGCTGCTCACGCCGATATCGCTGAGGCATTGGAGGATAATAAGCTTTAGGATGTTTAGTTAGATTATTGTCGTTGATAATGTTCAGTTATTGTTTTTCTTTCCTTTTTTCTTGTGTACATGCATATTCTCCAGTTATCTATGGAACTAAGCTTGTGTCTTTCTAATATTCATATTCTCCAGTTTTCCTTTAATTTATTTTATTAGTTCAGTTTCTGCTGCGCTTGCCAAAGGCAAACCTTTTTTTCTAGTTTGGTTAATTAATAAACGAAATACTTTTAGGACCGTAATTCTTATAACCGCTGGTCTTAAAATTAAATGAATAGTAAAAGTTAGGACCGAAGTATTCTTAACCGCTGGTCTTAAAAATTAATTAATAAATATTTGAATTTTAGGACCGGACGCTTTATAAAGCTCCGGGCTTAAAATTAAATGAATAGTAAAAGTTAGGACCGAAGTATTGTTAACCTCCGGTCTTAAAAATTAATTAATAAAATTATATCTTTAGGACCGTATACTTTATAATTAATTGGTCTTAATAAAATCTAAAATATTAAGACATGTCTCTGTTGCGGGGAAATTTAAATTTTCCTTTCAGAACTTCTCTTGTCGCGCCGAAAGTGATTACACAGGTTATGTCTCCAGTGTGTGTTGCGTCGTCGCTACTTCGCGTTCCTCTCTCGAGAATCACTTTCTGGTTCCTTAGCTAAACGTCTATAGACCAAGCTGTACGAGGTGTTTCGATTATATAACTTTATGATTTTCCTTCTTATGCTTTTGGGTTTTTCATGGGTTGAACGAAATTGATGAAATGTTATTGTGGGTTTCTCTGTTGTTAATGAATATTGTATTTTGAAGATTATTTTTGCACTTTAGACGTACCGTACTGACCAACTAGTGTTTTTAGGTTACTCTTGCTGTCTGCAACATCAACATTCGTGGTCGGAGAAGAAAGACTTATACGGTATGGTCATGGCATGGTAAAAAAAATGTCAAGTGGGTCTCAACATGGGAAAGTGGCATTTGATGATAATGACACGGATATGGATGATCGCATAGAGGACATTATTCGTGATGTTGGAGAAGAGGCTTTTGAGCAATCACATGCATATGGTAATATGTGCAGTGATGCAGAGACCCCGTTATACCCTGGGTGTAAAAAATACCAATTGTTGAACGCTGTATTGAAATTGGTACGCTTGAAGGCACGACATGGATGGAGCGACAAGAGTTTCTTTGAAATGCTTGAGGCTTTTAAGGACATGCTTCCGGATGATAATGTGTTGCCGCATCAATACTATGATGCTAAGAAAATACTTTGTCCACTAGGGATGCAGTACAAAAAGATTCATGCAAGCCCAAATGATTGCATATTGTATAGAAAAGAGTTTGAAGAGAAACAGAATTGTCTGATATGTAAAACCCCAAGGTACAAGTCAAATAAGGGGCTTACAAAAGTGTTGTGGTATCTTCCAATCATACCAAGGTTCAAGTGGTTTTTTGCTAATGAAAATGATGCAAAAAATTTAAGGTGGCATGCTGATGAGAGGATTTCTGATGGAAAGCTTCGACATCCGGCCGATTCTCCTCAATGGAAGAAAATCAATCAATTATTTCCGAATTTCGAAGAAGAACCTAGGAACCTTAGGCTTGCCCTTAGCACAGATGGCATGAATCCCTATGGAAGCTTTAGCAGCATACATAGTTTATGGCCTGTACTCCTCATTATTTACAACTTATCTCCTATGTTATACGTGAAACGAAAGTACATCATGCTATCTATGTTGATTTCGGGACCAAAACAACTTGGAAATGACATTAATGTTTACCTTGAGCCCTTGATCGAAGACTTGAAGGAGTTATGGGAAGAAGGTGTTGATGTTTTTGACTCTTTCAAGAAGGAGGTCTTTAAATTGCGAGACATGATATTCTGTACTATAAACGACTTCCCAGCATATGGTAACATGTCAGGGTATAGTGTAAAGGGTCATAAAGCATCTCCGGTTTGTGAAGAAGGCACATGCTACCATCAACTCCAACATGGAAGAAAGACGGTTTATCTTAGACATAGACGGGGCCACCCATATCGTCGATTAAAGAAAGCCTTTTTTGGTGGCCAAGAGTATGAAGATGCTCCAGTGCCATTGACTGGGGAGCAAGTTTATGAGAAGGTGAAAAATATCAGTTTCATCTTTGGTAAGATAGCCAAGAGTAGAAAAGAAACAAATATATGGAAAAGGAGATCTGTATTCTTCGATCTTCCATATTGGCGCAATCTTGATGTGAGACACTGTATTGATGTCATGCATGTGGAGAAAAACGTATGTGATAATATTGTTGGCACGCTTCTCAACATACAAGGTAGTTCCAAGGATGGTGTGAAGGCAAGATTGGATTTGCAAGCAATGGGAATACGCAAAGACTTACATCCAAGGCCATATGGGAAGAGAACTTATTGTCCCCCGGCTTCTCATACTTTGTCTAAGGATGAGAAACGAAGTTTTTGTAAGTGTTTACATGGCACTAAAGTTCCCTCGGGGTATACTTCGAATTTTAAGAGGCTTGTATCGATGAAGGACTTGAAATTAGTAGGCCAAACTTCTCATGATTGTCATGTCTTGATGCAACAGTTACTTCCAGTATCTATTCAAGGCATCGCCGAATATAATCTTCAGGTCATTTTGATTAGACTTTGTTTCTTCTTCAATGCGGTTTGTAGTAAAGTTTTCGAGATTGAAAAGTTGGATAAATTGGAGAATGAAGGATATCTTATCTTGTGCCACCTTGAGAAGCTTTTTGCTCCTACATTTTTTGACATCATGGTTCATCTAATTGTTCATCTAGTGAGGGAGATAAAGTTGTGCGGCCCTATCCATTTACGGTGGATGTACCCAATTGAAATTCATATGTGATCAATGGTTATACTTTTTACACGAAGTCCCTTGATGAAAGGAACATCGTCCGGAACAGTGGTGTTATGTTAGAGGCTGAATCTATGCACTTCTCTAGTTCGAAAGACAAGAGGCCTAAATTGGCAGTCATGCCTTATTATGGGGTTATTGAAGAGATTTGGGAGGTGGACTATGTGAAAATTAGATTTCCCATTTTTAAATGCAAGTGGGTTAATGTCAATAATGCTGTTTGGATCGATCGGCTAGGATTTACATTAGTCGATATCAATGGTAGAAGTTTTGGAGATGAACCTTTTATTATAGCAGACCAGGTGAAACAAGTGTTCTATATCACCAATCAAGAAAATAAAATGTAGTCTGTAGCTCTTCAAGGAAAAAGGGTCATTGATATTGATGATGAAATTCATTCAAATTACGGTCTTCCTCAGAGTACTCCTTTTTCAAGGGGTCTACCGGACATGAACGAAGAAGATGAAGCGGATAATGAACCTGGAATAAGAAATGACCATCAAGAAGGGATATGGGAGGATATCCCTTTATAAAAGAGTCAATTCATAAGGTAATATTCATATGCAGAATTCTTTGAAAACTTTAAGGTTTTAACTATATATATTCCTTATATGTTCTTAAACAATAATGTCACTGACTGTGAAGCTTTTGTTCTTGTTTTATTTTTGTGGCAGGATCCGATATATATGTTATAAAAGGGGATATCATGTTACGTTGTTGGGTGGGATCAAATGAAGGCATGGTTCTGTATTTGTAACTCATCATTGTATTTGTAAGTTATATTATTGTATATATTCATTAAGGTGTTGTACCATAGTATAAATTAAGAGGCCACATAACTCATGGTGAATAGTATTTGTATTCTTTTCCCAATTAAATTTATTCATAATGGATTGTTCATAGCTTGTAACTTAAAGTATCAACTTTTTTTGTGCTGGATTAGGTGGTGGATGTGTGTATATACATATGATCAGGAAGATCAGAATAGGGAAAAATTCTGGAAAATTTAGACCGGGAAATAATAGTGCCGATCTTAAAAGTTCAAATGATAAGACCGAATGAACTCATATGTCCGGTCTTAAAAGTCTATGCCGATCTTATAACAGTTGGTTGTTTAAAACTGCTGTTTATTAAGACTAGTCTGAAAAGTTCAAATTTTAAGACCAGATGTATTAACTACCTGGTCTTAAATTTAATTAATTTTAGAACTGGATTAGTTAGTCGTCTGGTCTTAGAAGTCGGTATTTTTTAGACCGGAGTTTCTTTATCCGGTCTTAAAAATGTCGATATTTTTAGACCGGTCTATATTTTGGTCTGGTCTTAAAAGTTGAGTTTTAGGACCGAACAAAATACATATCAAGTCTATATAGTACGACTTTTAAGACCTAACTTTTACAATGTCCTGTCTGAAAAAGTTTCTTTTAGGCCGATTCGAATCCGGTCTTAAAAGTTACGGATTTTTAATACCGGCTGGAACAAGACCGGTGTTGTGTCCGATCTTACAGTACCTATTTCGTCCGGTCTTAAAAGCTTTTTTTCCACCCGTGACTATGCTGGAACAAGACCGGTGTTGTGTCCGGTCTTACAGTACCTATTTCGTCCGGTCTTAAAAGCTTTTTTTCCACCCGTGACTATTTCATGTGTGTGTAGGAATCTTCTTCTTCTTATACAACATGAGAAATTTAAACCCCTCAGAAAAATATCTGAAGATATTTAAGAGAATTTAATGAAACAGTAAAATGTAGTTGAGTTGAATTTATTGCAGAGAGTTTTGGTAGTTGGAAGGAATGAATGTAGCGAGCATTTATACCAATCTTCTATCAATGCCGTTATGGGGCTTTGAATATAGCCGTTGTGTCTCTTCATAATTCTATAAGCACAGATGAATTCCATTGAGTATAATCAAATTAAATGTGTTCGCCGTCAATTGTACTTGTGTAGAAGATGATTCAGAATAATAACTAGAATAAATATGCCTCAAAGAAATGTATTCGTCTGCTCAGAGCATTTATTCCATTTGTATCCTCTGTTTCTGAGTTGCATTTAATGCTTCTGACACATCAAATAGCTTTTCGGCTAATCTCAATTTAAACAAAGTTAATCAATTAAAATCCACTGAAAAAGATAGTTAGAAGTAATAGAAATGAGTTTGAGAGTGATTAAGAGTAATTAATGACCCATAATGATTAGAAAAGAGATCAATAACATATGATGATTTCTGGAATTTTGAACATACTTACTCGAGTAGCTTAATAAATTATTTGAGTAATGTCGCACATTTTCAAAATACAATCCCACTGGAAAGATATTACTTGAGTAATAATACTTGTTACTTGAGTAATATCCAAAGGTGTTTAAAAATAAAAGTCCTATAGTGTTTTAGCAAAATTACTTGTGGAGCAGGTGACTATTACTTGAGTAAAGACCAAAAGTAATATCGAATGGTTCTTTCAAAATGAGTGACTGGAACAAAATTACTTGAGTAACATATGTTACTCAAGTAACATTTTGTGTGTTACTTAAGTAATTTTGAAAGGTTTTTCAACATCTTGAACTAAGATTACTCGAGTTACAGCATTTGTTACTTGAGTAATTTCAAAAGGCTTTTCATAACAATAACATTGTGAACTGAAAAATTTACTTAAGTAACAACTTTTGTTACTTGTAATTTTGAAAGGTTTTCTGCGATAGAACCAAAATTACTTGAGTAAGAATACTTGTTACTTGAGTAACTTTGCGTTAGTTAAAAAGGATTGTTCCATTTGTGACATTACTTGAGTAATAAATTAAATTTGCTTGAGTAACTATATTTGACAAACTCTGAACTTACCTTTAAAGTTGATATTACTTTGAGTAATACCAAGAATTACTCGAGTAATTTTCTACTGATTCCCCAAATTATATTTTGCATTTCTGTCAACACTTAACAGAGTCATTAGATGATAATTACTTGAGTAACCAAAACAACTTAAGTAATTATATTATCAACATAATTAATATTTACTGATTCAAAAACACAATTTTTTTTCAATAAAAGTCTTTAATCAACTAAGTCTTGTTATCATCAAAAATCCGAGAACCAACATTCTCCCACTTTTTGATGATGACAACACTTGATAATTTTGAAACATGTTTGAAATTTTTTTTGAAATAAGTAAATAGAATATAGTACAAGAATGCAAAGACATATGAAGAGGAATTAGAACTTCATTCAAGAGTAAACATTAGTACAAAATATATATCAAAATATAAGTGAGAAAGATGTTAGTACTAGCAGAATTATATAGTCAAGAGTATCCAAAAAGACATAAGCCAAAACCAAAATAACATCGTTTCAAATCATCAGAGATATCAGATACAGATCACTCTCCCCCTTTGTTGTCATGAAAAGAGGGAGGAGGAAGGGAAGGCTCAAGGGAAGGAGCAAGAGGCACAGAAGAAGTCTCGATGGATGGCCCAACAACAGTAAGAGGCTCAGCGGCAAAAGCAGAAGGTGCAGACTTGTGAGGCACATCAAGAGGAGCAGCAGAAGTAGAGGGAGCAGATGAAGAGGGAAGAGGATGAGAATATAGCTGAATGCCCAAGGAATGTAAAGTCCTATCCCTAAGAGACTGACTTTCCTCCTTTAATTCGTCTTTCGATTCCTTTTGAGCAACAAAGCAAGCCTGAAAGCTTGCTAAAATATGGATGGTCAACTTCTCAAACTCAGCTCTAGTAGCTTTCACAATGTTAGCAGAAATGTTCTCAAGGTTGTTCACGACACGGGTAATTTGATTTGCATTATCATACAGGAGTTATGGCGTTAGAAATACTGATAACTCTCCATATTTTGTGCATTTAAAATAAAATTTTGAAGATATTTGGAGAGTTATCTAAGCAATTTTAGGAGATTTCTATGAGACCATATTATTTTAAGAGAAATCAAAGTGGTGCATTATTTAGAGGATTTCATTGTAAATACCATAGTTTTTGAATTTAAATAGAAATAATTTGGTTAAAATAAAATAGCTGAAATGAAATTAAAATATATATGTGTATATATATATATATATATATATATATATATATGATTTTAGTTTATTATTAATAGTATTTTATTATTATAGTATTTATTCTCTTTCATCAATTGGACGGACCGTGTGGAATTACTTGTGGATGATGTGTTTTCAAGCCCAAGAAGCAACGACACCGTTTTAAAAAAGAAGTGGAATGGTGACCTAATGATTTGGAGACAATTTTCGCTGGAGAAACGAAGGTGGCGGCTGGATATATTTGGGGGAAGTCCTTTTTGGCTGGACGGTGGGGACGATAAAGAAAAAAAACAGCAGAGGCGGCGATTAGAAAGGAAGAAAAAAATAGGAGCAGAGGCGGATAATTGGGATTTCTCTCGCGGTGAAAAGGGAGCGCAGCTGGTTGGGAGGACGACTGGAGCACGAGAGACAGAGCGACAGTGAGCACGAGAGAAAACAGAGCAGAGCGCTGCTACTAACACCCACGCCATCGCATATTCTTCCTCGCCGGCGACACCTCCACCTTCATCGTCGCCGGCGGGATTATCCCATCACCACTTACCACCACCTCGATTCATCCACCTCCTCAGCGTCGCCGTAAAGCTTCAGGAACAAACCAGATCCGGTAAACAGACGAGGCGAGCTGATGCAGAGAGGGGATTGGTCTTTAATGTGCTGATTCTATTTTCTTGGTTTTGTTCACTTTTCCAGTTTCTTATTCTTTTCCAGTTGCTGTGATGTGAATTAAAGCGAATTAGACTTTGTTTTTATTAATTAGTTATAATTAATATTAATTTTGGTTACTTAATCTTGTTTAGCTTTATTTATTTAGTGACTGGTCATCATTGAATATGAATTTAAGAATTAAGACTTATCTTGACGAATGAGATTTTAATTAAGCTCTGAGATTAAAGAATATGGGATTAGATTATGATTTAATTTGTGATTGGGATAGATATATACCTAATTGCCCCATATAATTGTTGAAGAGTGTGTTCGAGTATTATTGCCTCTTGAGTAATTATATTAGACATAACAAAATATACTCAAGAGAGGATTGTAAGTAGACCAACAGACACTTATAGCTATTTATACTCGAGATTAATAAAATTAATATTAAGGCTAATTAAATTAGTGAAAACAAGGTTTATGAAACTAATAAGGGATTAGTGACTCTGGGTTGCTCATTTGATTATTGTCGTAGTTTGTTTATTTTAATTTCTTTTCTTTTAATTAAATTCAATTTGGTTTGCTTAACTTAAATGAAAGTGTAAAATTAATGCTTAACCAAAATTTGTGATACCAAGTCCTCGTAGGAACGATATCTTACTCACTCTTTATTACTTGATACGGGCCGTATACTTACGGAGTTTATAGGCTACAAAGTTTTATTCTATCAAATACCTTTTGCAACAACTTTTGCAATCAAATTCGCAACAGCTTGCTCCACAATATGTTGAATAAAGGCAGAGGCAAAAGAGGGAGTAGCAATAGAGGTACTAGCCTGAGAAGATTGCCCCTCATCAAAAGCCTTAGATGAGGAGGGCTTGGGAGGACCTTCAACAACTTGCTTATCCTTTTTTTGCTTCTTCCCAGAAACCTCAGTAAAGGAAATTCTCATACTGATCATATGCTTCTGGCCAAACCGCTGAGGGAAGATCACCTTGTCGTCAGATAAATACCATATATTGTTTATGCCAAGGATGTGAGATACAAGATTTAGATAGGGAATGGTGGCCTTTTTTGATAGGGAGCTTGAGATATGAATGTGAGCATCTCATTGACAATCCATTTCCCTAAATTCCTGGACTCTTTGGCAATAATAAAGGCCAATCGCTGATAGTCCTTCAGAACAAAGTGAGTATAACTTTGCCCTTTTTGTACCATATTTCTACTGTAAAGATGCCAGAACACCTTGAATGTGTCATTCATCGCAGCCGGTGTGAATTTCAATTTACCACCTTCATAGGGTACATCAGGAAGTAGGATATGGTGACAATCAGCATCTGAAAGCTTTAGTGGATCATCATCAGGAGCATCAACAAGTTCGTTCGAGCCATTTGTGATAAAGGAGAGGGATTTAGAATGGGTCTGAGAAAAAAAAAATCTTGAGACAGAGAATCGGTCGAGAGGGTGACGGAAGAGAGGGAAAATGGAAGACAGAGGATAGGAGACACAAACAGTAAAACCTAGAATGAGTCAAAACAAAATAGAGGAGAGAAAGAAAAGAATTGAGGGATTTGAGAGAAGAGAAGGATATGCAGACAAAAGAGGGGAAGTGAAGAGATAAGACTTGAAACGACATTAAAATAAAAATTTTAAAAACATATTCGACGTTACTCGAGTAACTATCTTGGCTACTCGAGTAATTTCGAATATAGAAAGATTCCGCCATAATTACTCGTCGTTACTTGGGTAATGAACTTGTTTACTCGAGTAATTTCATAGTCGCAGTTTCTTTTAGATAATGGCAAGCCCGACATTACTTGGGTAACTTATCAAGTTACTTGGGTAAGGTTTAAATATAACTTCAGATTCAAAAGAGAAACTTACGGAATTACTCAAAATCATTTGATCAACAAGAATGAAGAATAAGAAAATGCTAATATTACCTCTTCTCATCAATTGAGTTCCTTAGATTTGAATATTTGGCTTTTGAAGAGAAAATTGAAGAGTCTGATAATGATCCCCTTCTTGTGCAGAGAGAGTGTTACTTGGGTAATAGACAAATTACTCAAATAACTAGAAACAGGGACATTTTTTACGATTCTTACTCAAGTAATATTTACATATTACTCTAGTAAAGTCTTCATACTTAAGCTCTTCCTCGACGTTACTCGTCGGTGATGCTTCCATTACTCAAGTAATGTGTTCTGAAATACTCAATAGCTAAGTTAAAACAGGATATTACTTAGGTAACCAAAATAGCTGCTTGAATAATATGATATGAAATACACTAATCAACCAAAATTGAAGTATAATATTACTCGAGTAGCGAGATACGTTACTTGAGTAACTTTAACTTCAACGCTTTTGTTCGATATTACTTGCAATTAATTATTAAATTACTCAGGTAAAATGGATTTTCTTTAAAAACTTATAGGCTTTTTCACGATGTTACTCGAGCAATAGGAGTATATTACTCAAGTAACTTATGCCTTTGTTAACCTCTGTTTTTAGCGCACGAACAAGGCATCCTGCAAAATAACTTTCTAGAAGCTCTGATGCTTAAGTTAGTAATTATAACTCAAATAAATCTTAAAAATAGCTTGTGAGGAGAACTACTTACAATTCATTGGGGTTTATCATACTCAATTTTCTTCAGATGAATGTGAACTGTTCTTTGGCTAAGGGCTTCGTGAAAATATCCACAAGTTGCAAATGTGTGGGGATGAACATTACCTTGACATATTTTTTTTGCACGTCATCTCTGACAAAATGATGTCTCACATCAATATGCTTGGTCCTTGTATGTTGAACGAGATTCTTTGCCAAACTTATTGTGCTGATGTTGTCACAAAGAATCGAAATCTCCTTCAGGTTGATTATCAAGTCAGAAAGTTGTTGCTTGAGCCATAGGACTTAATCATAACAACTTGAGGCAGTGATATATTTAGCTTTGGTTTATGATATAGAAACAATCATCTGCTTCTTGTTGAACAAAGAAACAAGTGATCTGCCTAGAAATTGGCATTGACCACTTGTACTTTTTCTATCGGTCTTGTAGCTTGTATGATCCGAGTTTGAATATGCCACCAAAAATTTTTGTTGACCTTTTGGGAACCATAGTCTGAGTTCCTTTGTGTCGGCAAGATATCGAAAAATTGTCTTCACATGCTTGGCATGTGATTCCTTTGGAGCAGCTTGAAATCTTGCGCACATACCCATACTAAATTGAATATCGGTTTACTTGGGGCAAAGTATAGCAACAATCCAATCATCCCTCTATACTTGGTTATGTTGAAGTCCTTGCCTTCTTCATTGGCTTCCAGAGAGGTGGTTGAGCTTATTAGAGTGTCAGCTCCATTGCAATGTTCAAGCCCAAACTTTTTGAGCTAATTACTGAGATACTTCGTTTGTAAGACGAAAATCCCATTTTTCCGTTGTTTGATTTGCAAGCTGATGAAATAATTGAGCTCACCTATCATTGAAATTTCAATTCACTCTATATTTTCTTTGAAAATTCCTCACACAAAATGTCATTAGTAGCACCGAAGATTATGTCATCAACATAAATTTGCACAATTAAAATCTCATTGTGTTTATTACTCTTTATGAAGAGAGTTATGTCTGCTTTTCCTTTGACAAAACCTTGATCAAGAAGAAACTTGCTTAACCGCTCATACCAAGCTCTAACAGCTTGCTTAAGACCATATAAGGCTTTCTTGAGACAGTAAATGTGATGTGGATGATGATCCTTTTCAAAGCCAGGAGATTGTTCAACATAAACTTCCTTCTGAATAAAACTATTTAAAAAAGCACTCTTAACATCCATTTGATAGAGTTTAAATCCCTTGATACACACAAAGGCTAAGAGTACTCATATAGCTTCCAATCTAACTACTAGAACATACGTTTCCTTATAATCAATACATTCTTCTTAATTATAGCCTTTGGCAACCAATCTAGCCTTGTTACGACTATGATTGTGGATTCATCATGTTTGTCTTTTCAATAGCCATTTAGTATCAATGACCGGATGGTCTTTAGGCCTAGGTACCAAGTCCCAAACTTGATGTCTATCAAATTGATGTAATTCCTCTTGCATTGCAATTACCCAATCATTGTCTGAAAGGGCTTCATCAATCTTAGAGGGCTCAATCTCAGATATGAAGGCAGAAAATGTAACCTTATTCAAGGTACTTTTTCTGATCCTTACACCTTGATTTACATCACCTATCACTTGTGAAAGAGGAGCTTGATACCCAAGAGGTGGGGGGTGAATTGGGTATCTTTAAAAATTTTAAGGAACAGCTCTGTTTTGGACGAATGAAAACAAAGTATGACAGAGGAGAAAGGGAAGGAAAGCTTGCACGAGAGAAATTATCCTGGTTCGGTCTTATCCTTGACCTACATCCAGTCCCCAAGCCACACTTGGGATTTTCAATCCACTATAACTCACAAACTGATTACAAGCTCTATACTCAAGAGTAGTTCTCTCTCTAGAAATCACTCCCCCTTACAAGTTGTAATCAAGTATCCCAAATTCACTAAGTCCCCTTGACTTGTGATTCTTTACAATCAATAATAAATAGATAAAACTCTCTCAAAAGAGTAGATAATGATAATCACTGAAGCACAAGTATCACAAGATACAGTACAGATGAAAAATTGAAAGGATTGAATGAACACTTAATGAATTTCGCTCTCAGTTGTTCAGGTTGTTGGAAAGACTTGAATGCTCTTCTATTTATACTCATAGATCAATAAATGACCGTTGCTTTCCAAATAGATCCGTTGGAGAAGTTTCCCAAGTGTTCTAAAGTGGTTTTGGGGTCTTCTCTCTCTTGATTACTCTTAATCCAGTTGGCCAAGTCATCACAGTTGACTTTCTGCAGATTAATCCGTTGGAGAAAAGTTTACTTGTTTCAGCAATCATCCTTTAATGCTTTGTGGTTGTGTACAGAAGGATTTGGTCAGAAGGAGTAACTTTCTGAGCTTTGCAATAAATGCTCTGAGTTGCTTTTTGATTTAAGGTTTAACCTCTCACTAAACATTCTTTAATACTCTGAAATCCACTAATAAACACGTTAAACATAGCAGGGAATATCAGAGAATAATATTTGAAGAGATTAGGATCAAATAATGTTGATTTCTGAAATGCCCAAATTCAAATTTCTGAAACAACGTCACGAACTCGAGTTTAGTTCTTGTAGGCTCGAGTTTGATGCTTCAGGGTTCAAATTTATTTCAGTTTAAAATGTGTAAACCTGAGGTTTGTATTCTAAACCTGAGGTTCTTAAGTCATTGAAAAACCAAATTGCTCTCGGGTTGAAATGAACTCGAGTTTGACAGTTCTGAACTCGAGTTTGTTTTATCCAGAGAAGAATGTTGCGATTTTGAAATCTGGAGACTTTGTGTTTAAATGATGAACTCAAGTTCATAAGTGTTAGGCTCGAGTTTAAAACTGTTTAGTGCAAAACTTAGTTTTAACTTGAAAGGCCAAAACTGAGGTTTGTAGAGCAAACTCTCGAGTTCAAAACACATTGAAAAGTTCTTTGCTCTCTGGAACTTTTAGGCTCGAGTTTAAAATGTTTAGGCTCGAGTTTAATTGTCTTTGAAAAACTCTTGAAAGCTCTCGGCCAAAACTAGGCTCGAGTTTGAAAGAGCTAGGCTCGAGTTTAAAGATTTGAAAACTTTTCAAACTGGAAAACTTTTCTTTTAATAAAACAGTGCAAAATTTGAAAGTGTCCTTGAGTTTGTAAAATTTGTCCCGCCAAAGATGAACTCGAGTTTGCCATGACAGGCTCGAGTTCATGATCTATGTGAACTTGAAAACTTTACTTTGAAAACTTGCAAACTTGAGGTTTGAAGAAACATGTGTCGAGTTTAAAGGTGTTTTCAAGGTTCAAACTTCTCTGTCAATGATGAACTCGAGCTTAACCTCTGCAGGCTCGAGTTCACACAAACTTTTGAAACGGTTTAAGTTCAAACTTCAGGTTCAGTCTAGAGTTTAAAAGTTAGACTGGCAGTTTGTGCTCTCTGTCAAAATCAGGCTCGAGTTTGACACTGACAGGCTCGAGTTTGATTTAGACAGAATGTTTTTGTATGAAAATAACAGATTAAAAACATTCCAAACTTTGACACAAGCAACTCCATATTGTTTACAATTGTTAGTAATAATCAAAACACATAGAGAACTAACAACTTGGTCCAAAGGATGATTCCTAATGAACTTCCAAGCTTTAGATTGAGAATGATCAAGATTTTCACAAGAATTTTGAGGATCACTTTCAAAAATATCTTCAGATTTTTCAAGAAAGGTAGGAGTAGTTTTTGAAAAGAATTGATTTTTATAAATAGGTCCCTCATCATCATCCAGAGTATCGTCAGACTTGGATTCACAAAACACAACATAGATTGATTCTTCTACTAATCGAGTACGTTTATTAAAAATCCTATAGGCCTTACTCCTATTAGAGTATCTGAGAAATATAACTTCATCGGATTTGGGATTAAATTTTCCCAAATTATCCTTACCATTATTGTAAACAGAGAATTTGCATCCAAAGATGTGTAGGTGAGCCAAATTTGGTTTCCTTCCTTTATATATCTTATATGGAGTCTTGTTGAGCTTCTTTTGCATATAAGCTTGGTTTGAGACATAGCAAGTCGTGCTCATTGCGTCTACCCAGAAGACTTGAGAAGTCTTATTTTTGTTTAGCATTGCATGAGCCATTTCGATGAGCACTTGATTCTTTCTTTCAACCACATCATTCTGTTGTGGTGTCCTTAGAGCCGAGAAGTTGTGGTCAATACGATGAGCATCACAAAACTCCTCAAAAGCATGATTCTCAAGTTCTCCTCCGTGATCAATTTGAATACCTGAAATACACACACCTTTCTCATTTTGCACGTTCTTGGCGAACACAACAAATAGATCAAACATTTCATCTTTGGAAGATAGAAAGATAGTCTATGTAAAACAAGAGAAATCATCGACAATTACTAGAGTATACAGATTGCCACCAAGGCTCTTAACTCTTGCCAGTCCAACTAGATCTATATGGAGTAGTTGAAGAGGTCTACTAGTCGATATTTCAAGCTTGTTTTTTTAAAGATGATTTAGTTTGTTTACCTTTTTGACAAGCATCACAAATCATGTCAGTTTTAAAACGTAATTTAGGAACTAAGAACTAAATCTTTTCTTAACAACTTGTCCAGTTGAAGCATGTTCACATGAGCTAGATGCTTATGCCACAACCAACTTTCATCCAAGTTGCTAACAAAACATTTTTTGAATTGACTTTCGGTAATTCTAAGGTATAGTAGTTTCCTTCTCTTGGAGCTTTAAATAGATTTTTAAGGTTACCTTTGTCAATTAGAAGATTATCTTTGTTCACGATGACAATCTTCTAAATCGAAAATGATCCAATTGTTCTTCTTTGCACTTTGGCTCAAGCTCTGGAGATTATGACAAAGTCCTTCCACATAATAAACATCTTTAATCAAGAGTCCTTCTTTTTCGCTAATTTCATCATTTCTAGCAATTTTTCCAGTTTGGTTCCCTAAAGGTTACTTTGCCACATCCTTAGCTTTCATTGCCACAAACTTGGGTTAATCCCTCATCATGTGTCTGGACCCGCTATCAATGTACCACTTCTTGATCTTTAATGCTCTCAGATAGACCTGCAAATCAGAGACGATCAACTCTTAAGTACCTATCTTTCTTGGGTCCTTTCGGGTTAGTTCGAGCCTCAGGGCATGTATAGGTTCCCTTAGGCATCCATTGATAGTTGCCAACAGGTTTATCTCGTCTTTCTTTCTTATGAAAACAAGATGAAGTACTATGTCCCTTTCGGTTATAGTGACTACAATGAGCTAAGGGATTTGAAGTATGAACAGATTTCTGAAAATAATTCATGTGAGATTTTTCTTCGGTTTTCTTTTTCCCTTTCTTTTTGTCAAATATAGGATTGTAACCAATGCATAATCGATCATTTGTAAATCTTTGTGCTTTTAAAATCATATTGAGCATTTCACTTCCTTTAATGATTTTTTCAAGAGTTTTTGTAAGATGCTCATTTTTCTTTGTAAGATTAGGACAATTTTTGCAAATCACATGTTCGCAAGATGGAGAAGAATCTTTAGTTTAGTGCTCAAGCAATTTGATTTTCTTTCTTGAAGCAATAAGTTCTTTCGTAATCTTTTTGAATTCAGAATGTAAATAATTATACACAGAAAGTAACTCATCATAGGTGGGTTCAGAATCATATACCTCATTGTCATTTTCAGGTTGTTCTTCCTTTTCTGCCACCAGACAGACATTAGCTACTTCCTCTTCTTCACTTTCTTCCTCATTCGAGGAGCCGTCACCCCATATGGCAGATATGTAGGCTTTCTTTTTTAAGTGTTTGAACTTCTTCTTCTTCTTCTCTTTGCCTTTCAATTGAAGACATTCGGATTTGATATGACTAGGCTTCTCGTATTCCTAGCATATAATCTGATCTTTGTCCTTGAAATCTCATCTATTGCTTGAGATCCCCTTCTGGAATTGATTTATGAAGCCTTGATCCTTTTTGTAAAATTTCTTGAATCTTCACACAAACATCCCCATTTCATCTTCATCGTCATCATTATTTTCCTCTTTGACTTATTTCTCTTTTCAGCATTGAGGGCAACACCTTTGCTACAATCGGTGTTGATTTCGTCCAGGCCTTTCTTGAATTTGAATTTACTTTCATATTCAAATAGGCTTCCAAATAGAGCAACAACTGAAGTCATTGTTTTGTCACAAGCTTCTTTGATTTCCGTGACTTTGGCTTCCCAATCTTTCATCAAGAAATTGAGAATTTTTCTAACTTAAGGGCCTTGCTCATACGTTTTACCCAAAGCTGATAATTTGTTGATCAGATGAGTATAGCGAAGTTGAAATTCAGCAATGGACTCTCCGGTCTTCATTTAAAAAAGATCATACTCGGTCATTAATGCGTTGATGCGATTCTCCTTTATGTCGGAGGTTCCTTCGTATGCTATTTCTAAAGCTTTCCATATCTCCTTGGCAGTAGATAGATTACAGATGCAGAAATACTCCTTTTGACCAAGAGCACTCTAGAGCATCAGGATGGCTTTGTTGTTAAGAGTTATTTTCCTTCTGTCATCCTTGTCGAACCCATCTTCAACCTTTGGAACATTAATTCCGCCTTTTACTCTTGTGGGAACGTAATCCCCATTCCTTTTTACTTGCCAGAGACCATACTTCGTGGCTAACACAAATACTTTAAACTTTGCTTTCTAAAACGAATAGTGTTCACCATCGAAGTCAGGTGGTCGATTGATTGAGGCACCGTCAGGTAATATTCCTTCCATGATCTTTCTCAGGATGTTAAGCCCAACAGAGAATACCTTGCTCTAATACCAAATGAAGAGAGAATATCACCTAAAGGAGGGTGAATAGGGATTTCAAAATTCTTTTTCGGATAATAAATACAAACACAAAGAACAATACAGAGACAGAGAGAAACGAGACAAACAATTTATACTGGTAACTCCTCGACCTACGTCTAGTGCCCAGGTGCTTCAGGTATTTCGCTAATTCATAAACGGTTATAATTACACACTCTATACTCGAGATGATCTTATCACACTAGAATTCACTTCCCCTTACAAGTTGTAATCGTACACCCACACTTAAGGTTCCACAACCTTAAGATTTAACAACTAAACAAGAAGAACAAGAAAAGTATCCGAAGATATTTAAGAGAACTTAATGAAACAGTAAAATGTAGTTGAGTCGAATTGATTTTACAGAGTTTCGGTAGTTGGCGGAAATGAATGTAGTGAGCATTTATACCAATCTTCTATCAATGCCGTTGTGAGGCTTTGGATATAGCCGTTGTGTCTCTTCATAATTCCGTTAGGCACAGATGAATTCCATTGAGTATAATCAAACGTTGCTTCATTAAATGTGTTCGTCGTTGATTGTTCTGGTGCAGAAGATGATTCAAAATAATAGCTAGAATAAGTATGCCTCGAAAGAATGTATTCGTCTGCTCAGCGCGTTTATTCCATTTGTATCCTTTGTTTTCTAAGTTGCATTTAATGCTTCTGACACGCGGGTAGCTTTTCGACTAATCTCAATTTAAACATGGTTAATCAACTAAAATCCACTCAAAAAGATGGTTAGAAGTAATAGAAATGAGTTTGAGAATGATTAAGAGTAGTTAATGACCCATAATGATTAGAACAGTGATTAAAAACTTATTGATGGTTTCTGGAATTTTGAACTTACTTACTCGGGTAGCTTAATAAATTACTTGAGTAATATCACACATCTTCAAAATACAATCCCACTGGAAAGATATTACTTGAGTAATAATACTTGTTACTTGAGTAATATCCAAAGGTGTTTAAAAATAAAAGCCCCTTAGCATTTTAGCGAAATTACTTGTGGAGAAGGTGACTATTACTTGTGTAAAGACCAAAAGTAATATCGAATAGTTCTTTCAAAATGAATGACTGGAACGAAATTACTTGAATAATATCTTATGTTACTTTAGTAAATTTGAAAGGCTTTTCAACGTCTTGCACTAAGATTATTCGCCCAACAACATTTGGTACTTGAGTGATTTCAAAAGGCTTTTTGCGACAATAATAACATTTGTTACATGAGTAATTTTGAAAGGCGTTTCACGATAGACCGTTTTGAACCAAAATTACTTGAGTAACAATACTTGTTACTTGAGTAACTTTGTGTTAGTTAAAAAGGATTGTTCCATTGGTGACATTACTTGGGTAATAAATTAAATTTGCTCGAGTAACTATATTTGACAAACTCTGAACTTACCTTTAAAGTCGATATTACTTCGAGTAATACCAAGAATTACTCGAGTAATTTTCTATTGATTCCCCAAATTATATTTTGCATTTCTGTCAACACTTAATAGAGTCATTAGATGATAATTACTTGAGTAACTAAAACAACTTACTCGAGTAATTATATTATCAACATAATTAATATTTATTGATTCAAAAACACAATTTCTTTTCAATAAAAGGCTTTAATCAACTAAGTCTTGTCATCATCAAAACTCTGAGAACCAACAATCATATCATATGTTGTGTATCCTTAGATTATATATTAATTTATTAGTCAAACCAATTATTTTGAATAAAATAAAATAAAAATATTCTAAAGTAATTTAACTAGTTTCCTTAATCACTCCAAAAAAGTTAATTTGTTCTTATAATTAGGACCGAATGAGGTATCATATGTTGTGTATCCTTAGATTATATATTAGTTTCTTAGTCAAAACTAATTAATTTAGGGAAAATAAAAAATTAAAATACTCCAGAGTAATTTAATTTGTTTGTTTTAATCTTTCCAAAAAAGTCAACTTGGTCTTATAATTAGAACCAAAGGTAGTATCAGGTCAAAATCAGATTTCTTTTAAAAAAAATCATGACAAAGATGCTACATAGACCATCCACATCAACATAATGGAGTCAACTAACATTTGACCATGAAAGCTGTTAACTGAGGGGTAACATTGCTACATTTTTAGACTCCTAAGGCAATATTGAGACAAAAAAATTCCAGGGGCAACATTGCTATTTTGGCCTCTAGTTTATAACATCTAAAGCGTTCATATTATTTTATTATAAAATTATTTAAATGAATTTTTGTTTTTTATGAGATATATACGTCCATTTTCCATGTCCCCAAAAAACTCGCATTAAATGCACATACAAAATCTACCTCAGGGCCCAAATTAAGATAAAAAAAGTCAAAAAAAGCCCAAGAAAAAGTCACATATCAGAAAAGGGCACAGGGCTTTTTCTGATATTATTTCATAAACGTTAACAACAATATCAATAGACCATTAACAACTAAATCAGTAGCATTAACAACAATATCCTAACAACTAAATGAGTACTCATTAACAACTAAATCAGTACTCGTTAACAACTATATCAGTACTTGTTAACAACTAATGTTTTATGAATATCAGAAAAGGTCTTGGGGCCTTTTTTGACATGTGACATTTTCTTGGGCCTTTTTTGACAATTTTTTGCTAATTTGGGCCTTGAGGTAGATTTTTCCAAAAGTTAATTACTACTCATAAAGGAACATTTATTGGACTCCAAAGAAATCGATTTTCATAGCAAAGTTGAGATTTAAATTTTATGAAAGAACATAATAAAATCACGTTCACCAATTAATTATAAAAATGCTCCAATTTTAGGGGAAATGACAGCCAGGTCCCAAAGAACATACACAATATCAAAAAAGTTTTAACCCAAAATCACATATCAAAAAAGTCCCTAGAACTTTTTTGATATTATTTATATTAAAACAATTAATTATAAAAATGCTTAAATTTGAGGGAAAATGATAGCTAGGTCCCAAAGAACATACAAAATATCAAAAAGGTTCTAACCGAAAATCACATATTAGAAAAGTTCCAACCCAAAATCACATATTTGATATTATTTGTATTGAAACAAAATCCAGGTGTTTATTTATTTTTTTTTGTGAATATAACATTTTTTGTTGTGAATATAGTTTTTTCTATTGTAAATGGTCAAGTTTTAAATTTTTTTATGAATATAGCACTTCTTCTTGTGAATCTAGCTTTTTCTATTGTGAATGGCCTCTATACGCTTAGGGACCTGAGTTTGAAACAAAATCCAGGTATTTAAATTTTGTTGTGAATATAGCACTTCCTGTTATGAATATAGTATTTTCTATTGTGAATGGTCAGGTTTTAAAATTTTATTGTGAATATAGCACTTGGTGTTAACAACATAAATAATATCAAATGTGATTTTGGGTCGGGACTTTTTTGATATTTTGTATGCTCCTTAGGACCTAGCTATCGTTTTCTAAATTTTATTCCATCGTCTAACATACAACATACATAACAGTTTTGATTAAAAAAAAAAATTAAGTAAATGAGATTTACTCTTCTAGTCTTATTTATAAGGTTAGGAGAGACATTTTTGGTCAAGTCACATCATTAAATTTTTCATATGAATATACATTTGTACTTCATTTTTTATTGTGTAGACTTTCTACTCATGTGATATTTTTGCATATTAAATAAGGGTAAAATTAATAACTAAATTTTGAAGTAGATCAAAATTAATGAGAGATTTATTTAAGGTTTTCTTGATTTGATAAAATATGTTAAAAGTGACTTATGAATAAGATTAAATGAGTACATTCTAGATATATTTAGTGTTAATATGTTAAAAGTGACTTGTGAATAATATTAGATGAGTACATTGTAGATATTTGTAGTCTTCCATTCAGGCTTTTTTCCCTATTTGCCACTTTTTAGATAAATAATTACCATTTTGCCACTCTTTTCAAAATATTTCTCCATCTGCCACTTTTAGTCGACTAAAAGTCATGGTTTCCCTTTTTTTTTGGTTGACTGCTCATTTAGTCGACTAACCCAACGGGTTAGTCGACTAAATCTCGGCTGGAGAGTTAGACTAAATGTAATATACTGGATTTAATTTACCGTGGCATTGATATAAAAAAAGGTTAATAAAAAAACAGCAATATAATATTTACCGGGGCATTGATATAATAAAAAAAAAATTCATTTATACCTAAAAAAAATTTATTTGTTTCTTTAAACATATATATACTGAATTTAATTGTTTTTAATAAAAGATAAACTTCAGCTTTTTGATATATTTGGCGAAACTGGAACATATATATGATCAACATATATATACTGGGCATTTGTTTCTTGAAAGTAAAATTTTTTTGTTGGAATCTCGAAATAATTAAGGGCAAATTTTTTCTCACTATAATCTTGATTGTTGGAGAGATCTTAGGATCTAGTCAGAAGATTATGTAAATTTGTAATTCCTAGATATTAGGATCTATCTCTAGATATTAGGGTTTATCTAGGCTAGCAGTTAATATTTTCTACCGTATATAATCCCACGAGATGTGTTAAATAAAAGTAAGTTTTTGGGATCAATAGATTAAATTCGACAGGGAACTTCAATTTTAATAAAATATAAAATTCAGCTTTTTATAAAAATATATATTTGGCGAAACAAGAACATATATATGATCAACAATAGTAGATAGATTTTTGAATAGCTGAAATTGGTTGGATGAATCGTTCAAATTTATAAAAATTTAATTTAGATATATAAAAATTCATTGGATGAATCGTTCAAATTTAATTTGAATAGCCGAAATTGAAGATTTTCAAGATTTTTTAAATGATAAATTCATTAATCTAAACAGCAGTAGATAGAAGATCTTTATTTTGAATTTAAAAAACCCTACTGTCGAAATTTAGTCGACTAACCCAATCGGGTTATTCGACTAAATCTCGCGGGTTTTTTAAAAACCCTTCAGATGAAATTTAGTCGACTAAACCACGGTTTAGTCGACTAAATTTCGTGGTCAGCCAAAAAAAGGGACTCGACGACTTTTAGTCGACTAAACCGGGGTTTAGTCGACTAAAAGTAGCAAATGGGGAAATATTTTCAAAACCGTGGCAAATTGGTAATTATTTATTTAAAAGGTGGCAAATAGGGAAAAAAGCCCTTCCATTCGTCTCATAAAAGTTAACAATTTTTTGGATGACAAGCTCACTTGTTTAATTATTTTGTTTTATACTACTATTTTCTTGCGACTCTCTTGACGTAGTAACCCCAGAATAAGTCATGGGTAAATTTACAAGCATTTGTAGGATAGAAAAATTCCAATTGAAAAGTGTTGCAAATGATATAATTAATTTTTTCCAACAAAATGATATAATTATTTTGAATTATATAAAACACTAAAAATAGTGACTCTAGCTGATCTCCAACGAATTCATATAATACATTTGATTTAGGTGACTTCTCTGTCTTCTTCTTCTCTTCTTCTTCTTCAGGTGACTTCTGTGTCTTCTTCTTCTTTGCCAAGACTTGGGTGACTTCTCATTAATGTTTCATCTATCTTATAACTTCTAAAGGGTTCATATTATGTTATTATAAAAATATTTAAATGAATTTTTATTTTTTATGCAATATAAACATTCATTTTGCATGCCCCCAAAAAACTCACATTAAAGGGCTAATTAAGTGAAAATTTGTCCTGGAAGTTTTCACTAAAGAGCAATGTTATTCTGGAAATTTTTCTTGTCTCAATGTTGTCCCGAAAGTTTCAAAATGTAGCAAAGTTACTCATTTCTATTAAAAAGTTAACGGTCAATGTTAGTTTTTTAATAGAATAGAGCAACATTGATACGCTTTGAAATTTACGGGACAACATTGAGACAAGAAAAACTTTGAGGCCAACATTGCTCCTGGATATATACTTCCCGGATGGATTTACTACTTAACGTCACATTAAATGCACCAAAAAAAAAAAAGTTAACTACTACCGTTAAGGAACACTTATTGGACTCCAAAGAACTCGATTTTTTAAGGAAGATTGAGAGTTTGAATTTTATGAAAGAAAAAAATAAAATCTCGTTCACGAATTAATTATAAAAATGCTTAAATTTTATTCCATCGTTTAACACATGACATACATAATAATTTTGTTAAAAAGAAATTCAAGTGAATGATATTTACTTTTCTGGTCGTATTTATAAGGTCGAGAGAGGCATTTTTTATCCAGTCATATCATTAAATTTTTCATACAATGTACATTTGTCCTTCACTCATGTGATATTTTACATATTAAATAAGGGGAAAATTATAAAGTTATAAATTTTGAAATAGATCAAAATTAATGCGAGTTTATTAGATTTATTTAAGGTTTTTTTCATTAGATCAAATATGTTAAAAGTGACTTATAAGTACAAGTAGATAAGTACATTAGTAGATATTTCTAGCGTTCCAGTAGTCTCATAAAAGTTAACAAATTTTTTTTTTGTCCAAATCTTGCCACTCACTTGACGACAAAAGACTGCAAAGCTTTTGCTCTTTGGCAGTACAACAACGTATGCCCTCGGTTTCTTCAATGTTGACGTTTAATTTCACATGCAGGAGGACCACTTTTCAACTTTCTTTTAGAAGAGGATCGAAGGAGGGGGAACTATGAATAAAGATAAACACAAAATTTATATCCCAACCATATTTGAAGGATATGATAATCCGACTACTCTCCAGAACCTCCATGATGAAACTCTTTTCGGCTAACCAGCTTGTTCCAATAAAAATTTTGTCAATCCTTCTTTTCCTACACTGTTCTTCTTGTCACTCGCTAACCACAATATCCACAAAGCAGCCCATCAAAGACGGCGACGTGTTGCTCTCTACGGGAGAAGTCTTTGCCTTGGGTTTCTTCACCCCCAGTAATAATTCCAAAAACCGCTATGTCGGAATATGGTACCACAATATTCCGAAACAAACAGTTGTTTGGGTTGCTAACAAAGACAATCCTTTGAGCGATTCTTCTGGAGTTTTCTCTATCAACAGCCATGGAAACCTGGTTCTCAAGCATACGAAGAATCAAAACCTTAATACCATTTGGTCTTCCAATGTTTCCGCCTCAACTCGCATTGATATATTTGCTGAACTCTTAGATTCGGGGAATTTGGTTCTAAGAGATAGTGGAGGAAGAGGAAAGGTCCTATGGCAGAGTTTTGATTACCCCGGTGACACTATACTTCCGTTCGCGAAACTTGGGTTAGACCGAAAATCCGGATTAAATCGGATCTTGACATCTTGGAAATCCCTTGACGATCCATCATTTGGAAGTGCAACCATCAGGATAGACCCAACTGGATATCCTCAGTTTTTCATATATAAGAACGGAAGACCATTTTGGCGGGTCGGGTCATGGACGGGTCCAGGATAGAGTGGCATTCCCGAGATGGAACCCGACCCGGTGCAGTATGTTGTTTTTACTAACAATGCTGATGAAGTTACTGCAATGAATGTCGTCAAGATCATAAAGGATCCTGCAGCCTTTGAAAGAAATGTGCTTGATGAAACCGGTCGAATATTACGAAATATTTGGCGAGCTCAAGAAAATAGATGGATCGTAGCCTGGTATGGTCCCTCAGAAGAGTGTGACAGATATAGAAGGTGTGGATCAAATAGCATTTGTGATCCTTATAAGAAAGAAAAGCTTGAATGTGTGTGTCTGCCTGGATTCGAACCCAAGAACCTGAGAGACGGATCAAATGGGTGTATGAGGAAGAAGAATGTGTCCACGTGTCAAAGTGGGGAAGGTTTTGTGAAGGTGGCCTATGTGAAGGTGCCAGAGACGTCAAAGTCACAAGTGGATAACAATAAAAGCATGAGCTTGGATGATTGCAAAGAGACATGTTTGAAGGATTGTTCATGTACAGCATACACAAGTGTCAATAAAATTACACACATAGGCTGTTTGACTTGGCATGATGACATGGAAGATATTAGGGCATTCAATGGTATTGGACAAGACTTTTACGTGCGAGTGGATGCAGTTGCATTAGGTATGTTCTTGTTATATTGCTTTATTTTTATTAGCTCAGTGTGTCTGTGTGTGTATTCTCTGCTTGAGCCATTCAGGAAATAAAGGCAAAAAATATACATTAGAGAGATGTTGTTATGTGGAAGCTTGTTGTTAATAATTTTACCCAAAATTTTTTTGTAAAAATCATTCTGGACCCTTGGATCAAAGATTTCAACGGCCACAATTAGACTGTGAGAGATAATGAGAGGCATGATAATGAGAAAATCCTCCTCCATAACTCTTACTATGCTTGTTTTGAATTCTTAAAAAACTTTTTTCCCCCTTATATCTTGAATTGCATATTAGTCTTATATTGCTCTGTCCGAATCTTATTATAATCACCTAATTGCAATTTATATAAATTAATAAGGTTAGTTAAAATTAGTTACTTAGTGTAAAATATTAAAATTATCCTCGATACAAGCCTATGTTAGAAGATTTTGGTTAATTAGTTAGAAAGTTTTATATTTATTTAGGGATCTTAGGTGAAAAAAATTGTTACTTTAGAGAAAACATTGTTATATTATGAAACGAAAGTGCTTATAATTAATAAGAACCATAGGGAGTATATTGAATTTATAGGGAAATATTTACAAGATAATATTCACTTCCATCTTTCTATTTGTGTTTAGCCATTCTTCTCAAGTTTCCAAAGATAGAGGATAGGCATAACCTAGATGATGGAAAAGTCTTGATTTATGGTGTATTCTTTTTTTTTTTTTGATACACATAGTAGGGGGAAGGGGATTGTAACATCCATATCTTATTATTGTGGAGAAATATATTATCAGATATTGTGGTGGAATTATGACTTACTTCATATCATCTTCTTTATCATATAAGGGACCATGTGTTTCTACTAGTCTTATTAAATAAATGCCCATTCATCGAATCCTTCTATGAGCATTCACGGATGCAATGTTTTCTATCTCAATTCCATTTCACTTTTTATGACACATGGATGAAGGTGCCACTTTGTCTCCCAATTATGGAATTATTTATTCTAGCTTTTCATTGCTTCCTTCCGTGAATGAGAAATAATTTCAGAGCTACAATACATACATCCACTATCTATCTAATATACTACCTACCGTGGACCAAAGATAAGCTAGAAGACAAGCTATTTTTTTTAAAATCAATAATCCACTACCAATGGTTTGTATCCCATCTTATCCAATTATTATTGGTTATTATATTATCTTCCAATCCATTGGGATATGGCTAACCGACAGCACCTTTTATTCTTTTGTTGGCTTTTGATGATTCACGTATCACATGGTTCATTAGGTAGAATGTTTTAATTATTAACTCACTTGTGGTCACGGGAAGGGGAAAAGTGGAAGACATACTTGAGACACATGAAGATATGTCTACACTAAGGACAACTCATTCTCTGCAATCATCCGAAATGAACAAAGAGATGGTGCATTCACGTTAAATAATTATATACATAGCAACCCCTCTCTTATTCATCGGTTGGGTTTCAAAATTAAGACATGGTGACGATACTGAGAGTGTGAAGAATTGGGAGAGTGTGAAAGAGACTGAGAGCTTCAAGTAGAACACTTTCTTATATTAATTTAAGAGTGAAGTACGGAAGTTGTGTGAGGCAACAAGGAAGAAGAAATAGCTGAATTCTCAAGGAGTAAGACAAGTAAGTAATGGTTCTAACTTGTCTTAAGTCATTTCAAGAAGTTGGTTTCAAAATCTTGTTTATCACTTCTTATATATTATTTTGGGTTCATTAAGAAGTGGTAAAATCAAAAGGTTTTTGATGATTTTAAGGTTACCATAGTGTTTATCACGGAAAATGGAGTAAGAATAAGGTTGGAAATGATTTTTAGAATCAAAAAGAATTAATTAAGCAAGCTACCAAAACTGCCAGTTTTAACGGTTTGGAAGGCAGTCGAATTGTAAATGGTTTTCGGTCAAGTGAATGGTGTCTAAAAATCATGAAATCTTCCAGTTTTGAAGTAGACATCCAGAGCTTTCTTTTGATATATAATATGTAATTTTTAGAGCTCTGTACAAGGAGTTATGGATTTTACAATCTGGCCTAAAATACTGGAAGTATAAACTGGACAGCGAAGTGATTTATTTAAACTGGGAATAGTATGGATATTTTTGGCTGTTGAGAATATTTTTCGATGAAAATAGACTCACCAAAGGACATTTAGGTTTTGGAAGCACGTCATTTGGAGCTTTGTACAATTAGTTATGAATTTTCAAAGATTAATGAAAATTCTGGACAGAAAAGGGAATTAATCCGAAAATTGCTACAATAATAATTTTAAATGGGTGATTTATCATTTAAGGATTACAAGGATTCTAAATGATGAAAAGAACCCTTTTGGATATTTTGGAAGAAATGGATTATAGTGAAGATTAATATTTTTGATGATACTATTTTAGGAGTTGACTGTCAAGTGGTTCGAGTACCAGTGAATTTCTTTTAGCTAATTGGAGTTGAGGTAGTAACTTTTCTCTCACATACTCTGTGTGCCTTTATATGCATGTACGTACCGCTGTGATATTTGAACTGTGAATTTTCTAACCTTATCGCCGGTATAAGCCGGGAGGTAGTGCCCTTGAATGTGGGGTAACCCTGGATGCCATCACGGTTGAGGCCGGGGGTGGTACTCCGATAAGTGAATTTTTATGCAGAAGGGTGAAAGCCCATTTGAATATTTGAATTATCCAGTACTGTGCGTATGAACCGGTAGGTTCTTGAATATTGTTGAACTGCATATTTGAATTTTGTACTTGAAAATTATTGTGAATTATATTTATTGCAACTGGTTGTCTACCATGTACTGTGCATGCATCTTATGTGAGTGATTAACGTTACTACTGGGATTCATTTGAATCCCAGACAATCCCCAAAGTTCAGGACGGAAACCTAACAGCGGTTGTGGCTCACGTGATAAGGTGGTGGATATGGATAACTGACGGTGCTAGATGGAGCAGAGATCTGATTTATTTTCCCTCATTGTGTTTGAAATATTATGTACTTGTTAAATCTTGTACGAACCTTTTTATGAATTTCGATTATGTACCAGACTTCAATATCAGTATTACTATGCTGGAACTAGTTTATCCTTTAAGCTGTGCATATTTACTCTTGCGAATGTCGGTATACCGAAGGGGTGTGACATTCGTGGTATCAGAGCCAGGTTCCGGCAATGTCAGGATAGTATACTGATAAAGTCTTGGATAGATAAAAGTGTGTAGTGGTATATATAGAATGGCATGTGTATGTCATTATTTGAGGATTTTGAATTAAATTGATATTAACAAGAATATGCACTTGAATAGTGAAAAGACATTATGGTGAATGTTCGAGGAGGTAGCAGTAGCAGAGGCAGAGGCAGAGGCAGAGGTCGTGGTAGAGGCAGACCACGTAAGCAAGTGCAGGCTCAAGAGCGGCCAAATGAACAAGAACAGGAGCGAGAACAATCACATGAACAAGAGCGGGCACAAGAGGAGAATATACCAGAACAAGGTCCTCTTCACTATGTGCAACAAATGATGGAGATGATAAATAAACTACAGGAGGAAATACGTGAAGTAAAGGCTAGGCAGAACGAGGGTGGACAGCGAGCTGCAACTGCGGAAGGGGAAAGATCCACTCAACCCGAGATTCAACAAAATGAACCTGTAGCTGACAGGATGCAACTTGACGTAGAGGATGAACAGTATTGGATTACCAAATTCTGTAAGCATCAACCACCAGTTTTTCGCGGGAGTTTTGATCCCCAAGTAGCTGAGAATTGGGTGCTTAGATTGGAGAAGATTTTTCGAGTAATGCGGTGCCCTACAGAAAGGAAAGTTGAATTGGCAATCTACAAATTGGAAGGTGATGCTGATCGATGGTGGAAGAACACGGAATTAATTCTGCGGGCTCAGAATGTCCCCATCACCTGGGAAATTTTCAAAGATAAGTTCGATGAAGAGTATTTTCTTGAATCCACTAGGGACGAGAAGGAGTTAGAATTCCTGGCTATACAACAGGGTAAAGAAGAGTCCTTTAATGAATATCTGAGTCGTTTCAACCGACTAGCTCGTTACTCTTCAACTTTGAAAATCAGTAATGACGAGAAATGGAAGTCAGGAAGATTGATTAGGGGATTAAAATATGAACTGAGAAAAGAGCTGGTCTCCCGTAAATTCCAAAAATTTAGTCTTGCAATTGAGGAATGCAGGATGGTGGAGAGGAATCTAAGGGATTTGCAGCTGCCTGAGGTTACTACGAATCAAGGTGAGTCCAGCCGAAGGAATTCTTCCCAGAAAAGAAAAGGGGCAGGGACCAAATTCCAAGGAAGTAATAAGAAACCTGTTCAGTCTAGCGAACGTATCAATCAAAAGCCAGCAGAGCCTAGACCATGTCCTCAATGCGGTAAATTCCATCAAGGCAGGAATTGTAGCGGGCAGATCATTTGTTATAATTGTCGCAAGACGGGTCACTATAGCTCGGATTGCCCACAGCGTGCCACAGAGAGGAGGCCACAGAATTTTGGAAGAATATTTGCTATGACGCATGAGGAGGCTAGAAAGTCTCCGGAGATGATTCAAGGTACCATTCTTCTTCATGGAAATACATTACAAACATTGTTTGATACGGGTGCTAGTCATTCTTTTATATCATATGATTGTGTTAGTCGGCTAAGATTGGTTATCCACAAACTGCCTTATGATCTCGTTGTGACGACACCACTTGGTGTTAAATCTTTGACTGCTGATGTCTGTTTGAATTGCATTGTAAATGTGGACGGCCATGATTCTGTGGTAGATTTGATATGTTTGCCACTTCATCGTATAGATGTTATACTTGGTTTAAATTGGTTGACAGCAAATAATGTGCTGTTAGACTGCGGAAATAAAAGGATTGTATATCCAAATCCGCAGAGAAATATTAGTAAAGATGTAAATATGAATTTCCTCTCAGTAGATGAAGCTGAGAAGTGTTTGAGAAAGGGTTGCCAAGGGTATGTTGTGTTTTTCTCAATACAAACAGAAACTGGGACTGCACTTGAAAATATTCCAGTTGTGAATGAATTTCCTGAGGTATTTCCGGAAGACATTAGTGGACTACCTCCGGAAAGAGAAGTAGAATTCGGCATCGAAATTATGCCTGGAGCTGGACCAATATCTAAAGCACCATATCGAATGGCACCTAACGAGATGGCGGAGCTGAAGAAACAAATTGAAGAATTACTAGAGAAAGGGTTTATACGACCCAGTGTTTCACCATGGGGAGCTCCAGTGTTATTTGTAAAGAAGAAAGACGGGAGCCTGAGATTGTGTATCGATTATCGAGAATTAAACAAGGTGACCGTCAAGAATAAGTATCCTCTCCCCAGAATAGATGATTTGCTTGATCAGTTAGCTGGTTCTAGCGTATTTTCAAAAATCGATTTGCGTTCGGGTTATCATCAACTACGAGTAAAAACTGAAGATGTTCCAAAGACAGCTTTTAGAACCAGATACGGACATTACGAATTTTTAGTAATGCCGTTTGGTTTGACCAATGCACCTGCCGTGTTTATGGACTACATGAACCGAATCTTCCGTCAATACTTAGATCAGTTTGTGGTAGTCTTTATCGACGACATCCTAATCTACTCAAAGAGCAGCAAAGAGCATGAGAATCATTTGAGGATCGTGTTGAATATTTTGAAAAACAAGCGACTTTACGCTAAGTTGAGCAAGTGTGAGTTTTGGCTTCAAGAAGTTAGATTTCTTGGCCATGTCATCTCACAAGAAGGGGTCTCTGTAGATCCCAGTAAAGTGGAAGCAGTACTGAATTGGAAGAGGCCAGAGACTGTGACTGAAGTACGCAGTTTTCTGGGTCTTGCTGGTTATTACCGACGATTTATATTGAATTTTTCCCGAATTGCCTTACCATTGACAAAGCTTACAAAAAAGAACCAGTCATTCGTATGGGATGAGCGTTGTGAAGAAAGCTTTAAGCAGCTGAAAGAGAGATTGACGTCCGCACCAGTTTTGATTATCCCAGATCCCGGTAAAACCTATGTGGTTTATAGCGATGCTAGTAAGCAAGGATTGGGATGTGTCCTGATGCAGCAGGGCAGAGTGGTGGCGTATGCCTCTCGACAGCTGAAACCTCATGAATTGAATTATCCCACTCATGACTTGGAACTTGCAGCAATTGTGTTTGCTTTGAAGATATGGCGGCATTATCTGTACGGTACTAATGTTGAATTGTACTGCGACCACAAAAGTCTCAAGTATCTTTTTGATCAGAAAGAATTGAATATGAGACAGCGTAGATGGATGGAGTTGTTGAAAGATTTCAACTTGGAAATCAAATATCATCCAGGAAAAGCTAATGTTGTTGCAGATGCTCTGAGTAGAAAGGCGGTGCAGGTAGCATATATGATGGCTCAAGAACGGAATTTGCTAGGAAATTTTCGAGATTTGAATTTGTTAAATCGGGTAATTTTAAACTCGAGAAGGCGCAAAGAAGTGATACTTGCTAACCTTAGTGTTAGTCAAGGAGAAAGTGATCTACGAGCAGAAATTGTAGAAGCTCAAAGGCAAGACGAACTAGCAAGCTCCATTCGAGAAAAGATCTCACGTGGAGAAGCTCAGGATTTTGATCTTTCTCCAAGTGGACTAATCAGATTCAGGAAGCGTATTTATGTACCACCAAAACCTGAGTTGAGACTAAAGATATTGGATGAGGCGCACAAAAGCAAGTATACTCTTCATCCAGGGGTGGTCAAGATGTACCATAATTTGAAGTCTGAATTTTGGTGGCCAGGACTGAAGAGTGACGTGACAAAATACGTAACCCGTTGTCTTACCTGTCAAAAGGTTAAAATTGAACACAAGCGACCACCAGGACTTCTTCAAAGTTTGGAGATTCCTGAATGGAAATGGGAAAGCGTTACGATGGATCTAGTAGTGGGATTGCCCAGGATCAGGAATCATGATGCGATCTGGGTAATTGTTGATCGTCTCACCAAGTCGGCACATTTTCTTCCCATTGGTGTCAACTATTCTCCTGCAAAGTTGGCAGAAATTTATGTAAAAGAGATAGTAAGACTTCATGGTGTACCAAAGATTATTATCTCCGATAGAGATCCTCGTTTTACTTCTCGATTTTGGAAAGCTTTACAAAAAGCCATGGGTACAAAAGTGAGATATAGTACGGCTTATCATCCTCAGACAGATGGACAATCGGAAAGAACTATACAGACGTTGGAAGACATGCTAAGGGCGTGTGCATTAGACTTTAAGGGTAATTGGGACCGTAACCTTCCACTGGCTGAATTTGCTTACAACAACAGCTATCATGCCAGCATTCAAATGGCTCCGTATGAAGCACTGTATGGAAGGAAGTGTCAATCACCCTTGTGTTGGACAGAATTGTCTGACAGAAAATTGCATGGAACAGATTATGTGGATAAAACATCAGAACATATCAAGCTTATAAGAAAGAGGCTCCTAGCAGCACAAAGTCGACAGAAAAGTTATGCTGACAAACGGAGAAGACCTCTAGAATTTGAAGTTGGAGATCATGTGTTCCTGAAGGTATCACCAGTAACTGGAATTGGAAGAGCGATCAAGAGGAAAAAACTAAGTCCTCGTTACATTGGCCCATTTCAGATCTTGGCAAAATTTGGATCAGTGGCATACCAAATAGCATTACCCCCAAATCTGAGTAGACTTCATAATGTTTTTCATGTATCACAGTTGAAGAAGTACATACCAGACCCTGAACATGTTATCGAGTACGAAGATGTTGATGTACAAGATAACCATACATATGCGGTTGAGCCTGAAAGAATCATTGATCGACTTCAGAAGCGGCTTAGAAATAAAAGTTTTTGGATGGTGAAGGTAGTCTGGAAGGGATTATCACCTGAGGAAGCAACCTGGGAAATGGAAGAAGACATGAAGAATCATTATCCAGAGTTTATGGCTCGATACACAAGTGATGAAGCAAATTTCGGGGACGAAATTTATTTTACGGGAGGAGAATTGTAACATCCATATCTTATTATTGTGGAGAAATATATTATCAGATATTGTGGTGGAATTATGACTTACTTCATATCATCTTCTTTATCATATAAGGGACCATGTGTTTCTACTAGTCTTATTAAATAAATGCCCATTCATCGAATCCTTCTATGAGCATTCACGGATGCAATGTTTTCTATCTCAATTCCATTTCACTTTTTATGACACATGGATGAAGGTGCCACTTTGTCTCCCAATTATGGAATTATTTATTCTAGCTTTTCATTGCTTCCTTCCGTGAATGAGAAATAATTTCAGAGCTACAATACATACATCCACTATCTATCTAATATACTACCTACCGTGGACCAAAGATAAGCTAGAAGACAAGCTATTTTTTTTAAAATCAATAATCCACTACCAATGGTTTGTATCCCATCTTATCCAATTATTATTGGTTATTATATTATCTTCCAATCCATTGGGATATGGCTAACCGACAGCACCTTTTATTCTTTTGTTGGCTTTTGATGATTCACGTATCACATGGTTCATTAGGTAGAATGTTTTAATTATTAACTCACTTGTGGTCACGGGAAGGGGAAAAGTGGAAGACATACTTGAGACACATGAAGATATGTCTACATTAAGGACAACTCATTCTCTGCAATCATCCGAAATGAACAAAGAGATGGTGCATTCACGTTAAATAATTATATACATAGCAACCCCTCTCTTATTCATCGGTTGGGTTTCAAAATTAAGACATGGTGACGATACTGAGAGTGTGAAGAATTGGGAGAGTGTGAAAGAGACTGAGAGCTTCAAGTAGAACACTTTCTTATATTAATTTAAGAGTGAAGTACGGAAGTTGTGTGAGGCAACAAGGAAGAAGAAATAGCTGAATTCTCAAGGAGTAAGACAAGTAAGTAATGGTTCTAACTTGTCTTAAGTCATTTCAAGAAGTTGGTTTCAAAATCTTGTTTATCACTTCTTATATATTATTTTGGGTTCATTAAGAAGTGGTAAAATCAAAAGGTTTTTGATGATTTTAAGGTTACCATAGTGTTTATCACGGAAAATGGAGTAAGAATAAGGTTGGAAATGATTTTTAGAATCAAAAAGAATTAATTAAGCAAGCTACCAAAACTGCCAGTTTTAACGGTTTGGAAGGCAGTCGAATTGTAAATGGTTTTCGGTCAAGTGAATGGTGTCTAAAAATCATGAAATCTTCCAGTTTTGAAGTAGACATCCAGAGCTTTCTTTTGATATATAATATGTAATTTTTAGAGCTCTGTACAAGGAGTTATGGATTTTACAATCTGGCCTAAAATACTGGAAGTATAAACTGGACAGCGAAGTGATTTATTTAAACTGGGAATAGTATGGATATTTTTGGCTGTTGAGAATATTTTTCGATGAAAATAGACTCACCAAAGGACATTTAGGTTTTGGAAGCACGTCATTTGGAGCTTTGTACAATTAGTTATGAATTTTCAAAGATTAATGAAAATTCTGGACAGAAAAGGGAATTAATCCGAAAATTGCTACAATAATAATTTTAAATGGGTGATTTATCATTTAAGGATTACAAGGATTCTAAATGATGAAAAGAACCCTTTTGGATATTTTGGAAGAAATGGATTATAGTGAAGATTAATATTTTTGATGATACTATTTTAGGAGTTGACTGTCAAGTGGTTCGAGTACCAGTGAATTTCTTTTAGCTAATTGGAGTTGAGGTAGTAACTTTTCTCTCACATACTCTGTGTGCCTTTATATGCATGTACGTACCGCTGTGATATTTGAACTGTGAATTTTCTAACCTTATCGCCGGTATAAGCCGGGAGGTAGTGCCCTTGAATGTGGGGTAACCCTGGATGCCATCACGGTTGAGGCCGGGGGTGGTACTCCGATAAGTGAATTTTTATGCAGAAGGGTGAAAGCCCATTTGAATATTTGAATTATCCAGTACTGTGCGTATGAACCGGTAGGTTCTTGAATATTGTTGAACTGCATATTTGAATTTTGTACTTGAAAATTATTGTGAATTATATTTATTGCAACTGGTTGTCTACCATGTACTGTGCATGCATCTTATGTGAGTGATTAACGTTACTACTGGGATTCATTTGAATCCCAGACAATCCCCAAAGTTCAGGACGGAAACCTAACAGCGGTTGTGGCTCACGTGATAAGGTGGTGGATATGGATAACTGACGGTGCTAGATGGAGCAGAGATCTGATTTATTTTCCCTCATTGTGTTTGAAATATTATGTACTTGTTAAATCTTGTACGAACCTTTTTATGAATTTCGATTATGTACCAGACTTCAATATCAGTATTACTATGCTGGAACTAGTTTATCCTTTAAGCTGTGCATATTTACTCTTGCGAATGTCGGTATACCGAAGGGGTGTGACAGGGATAGGGTTCAAACCCTGAACATGGGGAAGGGAAGCCAAGCTCCTATGCCACTACGCTACTAAGGCGCTGGCTGATTTATGGTGTAATTTTGTTCCTCCTAAGTTTTCTGTTGATGTGTATAAATTTTCTGCTTCCCAGACCATGTATAAGTTTTAAGCCAGCTACATGTTTAGTGGTTTGATTTGGGTTCCAAGGGCTTGGAGAAATTGTAATTAAATCCCAATGTTGAAATAATTAAAACCGAAATCAAGCCTACAACCACCTTTGATTTCCCTTTTTAGAAAGAGGATTATCTCCTTATCATTTTTCTCTTTTCCCCTCATTAGCACATCTAATCCATTGATTGGGAAGATGAGAAAGAAATTAAAGTGGTATTGTGATTGATTAGATGGATATGATTTAGAGATGATGAGAGATAATGAGAGAAACTCAACCCCCCTTTTTAACTATAAAGGGACATTTTGGTCTTTTAACAAGAATCAGAATTCTCTAACAAGGTTAGGAAATAGGAATCTATTAAAAGCATCAGCTTGAATTTGGATTTTAATTTTGTCCCAAATTAATGCAATGAGACCATGTAATAATTAATTTTATAAATGTCACTTCATTCTTATACAAATTTTCTTCTATATATGGTTAAGGATGGAGGGGAGAGTACTAAGAATAGTATCGACGATGGTTAGATATGATTAGTAGTCAAACAATGTGAGTAAAACTTTGGAAAAACAAACGAAACAAAACTAAATTGGTCCCACACGCTTTCCTTAGTTCTGTGTGTCTATCAGGATCACATGCAATATCATGTTGAGACCGCAATGACTTGGACGGATCAGAAACGTTTGAAGTAGGTTTCTTCATACCCACTTGTATTATATATTATCACTTATACGTTGTGAAACTGTTGTTGACTATGGAACCAATATAACTCTAATACTATTTCTCGTCTTTAATATAACAACTGAATAACTAATTTGTTGATGTTTAAAAAAAAAAAACTAGTTAAATTAACTTCAATGTATATGATAAAGAGGGTATTGTAGAAAAACAATATACATTTATTATAACCCTTTCTTATCTACAATCAATAGGGATATTTTAGGAAGAAAATTAAAACTTTAAAAGATAAAATGGATTGAGGTGCTATATTTAGGATCAAAATAAATCTCTTATATCTAGCTCTTATATCACAGCTAGAAAAATGGAGATTAGTGACGGATTTGCGACGGAATATTTATTCCGTCGCAAAGTCAGAAAATTTGCGACGGAATGAGAATTCCGTCGCAAATTTGTGACGGACTTATTATTCCGTCGCAAATTTGCGACGGAATTCTTATTCCGTCGCAAATTTGCGACGGAATAAGAATTCCGTCGCAGCTTCCGTCGCAATATTTTGCGACGGACTGGTTAGTCCGTCGCAAAATGGCGGCATTATTGCCGCCGTTGGCTCCAAATTGCGACGGAAAGGCTTCTCCGTCGCAAAAGTGTGACCTTTTTGCGACGGAATTGCAATTCCGTCGCAAAAAAATTTCACCTTTTTGCGACGGAATTGCAATTCCGTCGCAAAAAAATTTCAACTTTTTGCGACGGAAATACATTTCCGTCGCAAAAACGTAAATTTGCGACGGAAAATAATTTCCGTCGCAAATTTCGTTTTTACCCCCCCCCCCCATTTCGTTTTCCAGCCACTTCGTCTTCCCCGAAAACTTTTCCCACAGCTCACAGCTCGCGCCCCGTCAACCCTCCGCCGAGCTCCTCAACCCAACCCCAGCCCGCAGCTTCCCCCCTCCCCTCGCCTCCAGCTCCTTAACCCCAAGCTCGGCCGGCCTTTCCCTCCCCCCAGCTCCGCCAGCTGCCCCCCCGCCCCCAGCTCCCCCCTCCCCCAGCTCCCCCCTCGCCCCCAGCTCCCCCCTCCCCCATCGCCCCCAGCTCCCCCTTCCCCTTTCGCCCCCCAGCTCGGGTCCGCAGGTGTGCTGTATTTTTATTTTTTTTTAATTTTTCAGCTATCTAATTTCATTTGTGTTCCTCTCTTAATTTTTTGTCCTAATTTCTTTAACCTGGTTGCAGGGTTGGGACAAGTGCAATTAAAATTGGGAGATTTTAGAAGTGCACTCTCAAATTTTGAAAAGGTTTTGGAGGTGTACCGGATAGCTGTGAGACATTAAAAGTAAGTGCCCAGTTTTCTAAATTCTAGATATAGTTTAAGGGAAAGATCAGAAAATATGTTTGTTTTGTTCATGACATTTGTGGGGACAGCCTTTGGAGTTTATGATATGTTTTGCATTATTTTTTATATAATTTGTGTGGCACTTGTTTAACCCTTCAGTGCTGTCTGTATAGTGCTTCTCCCACATCATTCATGGCTTCCTAATAGATATACGGCTTCCAAGGATAAAAATCAATTCATTAAAAGCCACTTTAATTTCAAATAATAGATATTAATCATTATCATACATAATTGCTATAGTATACACTTGATATTTATGAAATTGATTCTTTGTCAGTTATATTGCTCAATGTCTTAACCTATACATACAGAATAACTACGTTCATGAAGAGGGTCTATCTTCTTGGATTGAAACCTATTCGAGACAAAACTCACTACAGTATAAAAGTGACTACTATAAGAAAACTTGTCATATTTTACACTTATCATAATATCTGTAGGTAGTAAAAGACAATCCCTTTTAGGCTAATACTATAAAACAATAATAGCCACTATATATAAAAAAGCTAAGGAATAAACAAACACATATGAAAGAGAACAATTGTAAATCCTAATGGTAGAGAACCCTAAATTAATTAATTACTGCAGTAAGAAAAAAGGACGATAATTTTTTTAAAGGCTTTGACACATAAATCAAGAAATATAATTACAGTATTTTTCAAAATTTCTAGAGAGGTGTAACATAAACTCTAGCTTAAATGAAAAAGGTAGCAAGAAATAACAATAAATATTAGAAGGCGTAAAAATGAAAATTGAAAAAAAAAGGATAAATTTTCAGAATATCTTATAAACATTAGTAAAAATAGCAGTAAAAATTATTCGCTTAAGAATTCTTTTTAAAAATACCTTATAAATATTACTAAAAAGTATACATGGAAAAAAAACAATTGCACTTTAAAATTTCAATTCAATGATTTTTTTTATTAAAATAATTTGTACATTGATAAATTTTATACTAAATACTTATTCTGTTGAATTGACCACTTTTATATATTTGTGCCATGTTGAGATTTTAATTAAGTTAGTAACTGAACTAGCTAGGAAATATGGAAGACAACCAAGATAGAAGTTGGATGTACAATCGCCTAACTGAGAGAAGAGAACTAACTCAAGCATTCTTGGCGGGTTTGCCCATGTTCATCAATGTTGCTCTGGCACATTCAACTAATTCAAGTAGGGAGATCAGGTGTCCGTGTGTCAAATGTAGATGTATAAGATTTGAAGATTTTGAGGAGGTCAAAATCCATTTGTGTAGAAGGGGATTCATGAAGGATTATGAGTGTTGGGAATATCATGGCGAAGTCCGACAGACACCGACACCTAGTGGTTATTACGGGGACAGTAGTCATCGAGACAACCTTAATCAATATGAGCAGTTGGTTATGGACGCTGCTGGACCGTCGATCGGCCGATATTTCGATCCTGTTACTCATGCTGAGTCGTCATACATGGGAGAGGAGACCGATACACATGCTCAACCATCATACATGGGAGAGGATCCTCATCCGGAAGCCGATAGGTTCTATAAAATGCTTCAAGAAGCTCAACGTCCGTTATGGGAAGGTTGTGAACACTTTGAAAATAGTGAATATTCATCGCTATCGGCTACCCTAGCAACACCAAGCCTGACGATGAGGCAGCATTGATTTACTCTGATAGTGAATCTGAGTTCGACGACTATGAGACTTCAGAGGAAGACGGCCAAGCAGAAGTCGATGAACAGGAATCGTCCGGTTGAGATTTGTTAGTTCTTTGTTTTTGACGGTCTGTTATACTACATACTTTGTTACTTCACTACTGTAATCAACCCTAAATATATTTGTAGTTTTTTTTTTTGACCTAATGTCTATAAGTGTTCAGAGATGGAGCATCAAGGAGGATCTTCAGGTAGTGGACGTGGTGGTGGTCGATCCCGGCCCCGTCCTATCAGAGGTGGTAGGGCGTCGTCATCTGCCCATTCTGTAGGCAGAGAGCGGGGCGGTGCCCCAGAGGTGCCACCGTTTAATATGGCATCGTCACCGTCGGGTTATTTCGCATCTTCACCGTCGCTGTATACGTCGCCGTCGCCTCCTACCTCCGCTGATCCGCAGCAAATGGGACAACAGGTTTACTAGCCTAATTCTGATTGATTTACATATGTTTAGTTTCATGAAACCATCTATGTACAAACATCTTTAATATTTCACATTTCTTGCTTAGCACACCCCGTCGCCTCAGAGCCACGTCGGGGAAGAAGGTAGTTCCTCCAATACACCGATCTGGGGCACAACAGATCCTGAGACAGGGCTACTTTGGATCTGTCCTGACAACGAGTAGTAAGTCATGCCAAGTTACCAGTAATGTTACTAATCCCATATCTAATTGGTTTTATGCTAATAATATTTGCATGATGTCCTCTGGCTTTAGCTTTGTGCCTCGTGATCCGGTGATGGATTTCATCTCGGACCAATTATTCCGTAACTACAATGAAGCTTGGACCAGCTGGACAGCGATTCCTACGGAAAATCGAAATGCTTGGTTCGATGAGTTTATGGTAAGTTATTTATTTATGGTTTTTAATTAAGTACTTTTATAAATTACCGCACTAATTGTTTGTTGTTGACTTTCAGAGGAAGCACATGTCGTTGCCTGAACATCGTGCAGCTCTGAGAAAGGCTTATAACGCCAGGGCAACCCGGTGGTTGTCTCAAAAGCTTTATAACTTGAGACATGGTGGAAGAGGCAGGCGAGATTGGCTTCCACAGGACACTGCAAACCAATTATTTGACAATTGGGCCACCAATGAAAAGTTTCAGGAGAAGAGTGTGAAAAATAAGCAAAATAGGGCCAAAATGGAAGGCCCGTCATATGTTGGCGGCTCTATTCCGATGACTGAGTGGAAACGGAAACTTGTGAGTACACGTTATTTTCTATTTAGGTAATCGATATTTTGTACTTTGAAGTAATTAACTATGATCATCATTTGCGTTTGCAGGCAGAGACTGGGGTTCCTCCAGAGTCGGTAGGTTGGGCTGCCTTTGAGCGGACCCATTCCCGGCAGTCTGAAGGAAGTGATGAGAGGGAATGGATTAACTCAAGGGCGCACACAGTAGCGGTTAGACATTTATTGCATTTATTACTTGTTTTATGCACCACAATATTTATTTCATTTTATATGTCTTATTTGTTATGTATTTTTGTCTTTGTAGGAAAATTATACGAAGCTGTCGCAGGAGAGAGACTCACAGCGTGAGACTGACCCGTCATCCTCTGTGTGCGATAATGATAGTCTGTTCATTCAGGCTGCAGGTGGATTTGACAAGAAAGGGAGAGTCTTTGGATACGGTGCCGCTGCTAGCCGACTGAAGCCAACAAAGCGCTCCTCATCCGGCATTGGAGATGTTTCTGCAGGTAAACGTATTTGATATTGAAAATTTCCATTCTCTTGTCCATTCAAATGAAGTCCAAATAATAAATGTACTTGATATTGTTTTTGCAGATGAGATGAAGAAGATGAAGGCTTTGACAGCACAGATGACTCAGGAACAGGAGCGGATGGTTGAAGAGCAAGAGAAGATGAGGCAGATGATGATTCAGGAACGAGAGATGATGGAGGAGCGGATGGCTAAGGAACGAGAGATGATGGAGGAGCGGATGAGGCAGATGCAAGAGGAGATGATGAGGCAGATGCAGATTCAACTCAAGTCCCTAATGAACAAGGGTTCGGGGTCGGCTCCTGGTGATGATGACCATGCTGGTGATGATGATGATGATCACAATGCTCCTGTTTAGACTACTGTTTAGAATTTGCCCTTTGTAACATTGTTAGACTACTTTTTAGTATTTGGTATTTGTTAGATTACTCTTAATGTGCACTCCTTATAATTATTATTATATCCATGAATCACTACTTTTTGTACTCAATTTTTTAAAATTAAAAAAAAAATAACATTCAAAATAATTATTAGTTTTTCTAAGAAATTGTTTCTGTAGCAAACGATCAAATATGGGGAAATTTGTAAAATTTCTAGTTTGCTATAGAAAAAAAAAATAAAAAAAAAGGAAAAAAAATAAATTTAAAAATAATTAAAAAAAAATAATAATTTGCTACGGAATAGAATTCCGTAGCAGAATTCCGTAACAAATTTGCTACGGAACTCTATTCCGTAGCAAATTTGCTACGGAATGAATTCCGTAGCAAATTTGCTACGGAACTCTATTCCGTAGCAAATTTGCTACGGAATGAGCAAAATTCAAATTTGCTACGGAAATTTGCTACGGAATATTTTTCCGTAGCAAATTTGCTACGGAAAGGAAATTCCGTCGCAAATTGCGACGGATTTTCCTTATCCGTCGCAATTTGCGACGAAGGATTTTGCTACGGAAAAATTCCGTAGCAAATTCCGTAGCAAAATCATTTTGCTACGGAAAATCCATATTTTTCCGTAGCAAAATGATTTTGCTACGGAATTTGCTACGGAATTTTTCCGTAGCAAAATCTCAAAATTTTTGTAGTGTATTTAGAATGAGAGACTATATATTATATCAATACTAACCCCAACCCATGCAGAAGAAAAACTAATAAAGACCTAAAAGTAAAACATATAACTATATTCATACGTATGCTCCTGTCTCAATCACAAACGTAGGACCATTTTCGCCATCTTTATTATCGACAATTCAAGTTTTGGTAATGAAACAAACTCCTCCACAGCCTCACTGGTGTTCATCAATCACTACCATGAAGTTCTTTCCAGCTAAAGAACTAACTCTGTTCATCAATATTCCACTTGTTCGGGTAGTGAATAGGATTAACCAGGCTTGAACTAGGATTGATGCCTAGGGCCTACGTACCCTCAATAGGGATCATGAAAGTGGAGCCAAATACCCAAGAGGGGGGTGAATTGGGTATTTGACAAATTTCTTGCAAAAGCTCTGTTTTCAAATGTTAAAAACATAGTAGAACAGAGCAAGGGAAGAATAGCTAGACACGAGAAGATTTATACTGGTTTGGTCTTAACCACTTGACCTACATCCAGTCCCCAGCCTCATTGGGATTTCCACTATATCAAAGATTACACACTCTGCACTCAAGAAGTGATTCTCTCACTAGAACTCACTCCCCCTTACAAGTTGTAATCAATGATCCCAAATCACCAAGTCCCCTGACTTGTGATTCCTTACAATAAATGAATATTCAGAAGTACAACTCTCTTAAAGAGCAGATATAAATGAACACTGAAGCTCTTGTATCAAAAGATACTACACAGATGGAAACTGAAAGAAATAAATGTAGACTTCAATGAATTTCGCTCTCAGTTCTTGTTCTTGTTGGAAAGACTTGAATTCTCTTCTATTTATACTCAGAGATCAATAAATGACCGTTGCTTTCCAAATAGATCCGTTGGAGAAGTTGCCCAAGTGATCTGGAGTGGTTTTAGGACCTTCTCTCTCTTGATTACTCTTAATCCAGTTGCATATGTCATCACAGTTGACTTTCTGCAGATTAATCCGTTGGAGAAGAGTTTACTTGTTGCAGCAATCATTCTTTAATGCTTTGTGGTTGTGTACAGACGGATTAGGCAGAAGAAGCAACTTTCTGGACATAGCAATAAATGCTCTGAGTTGCTTTTTGCTTTATGCTTTAACTTCTCACCAAAACATTCTTTAATACTCTGAAAACCACTAACAAATACGTTAAACATAGCAGGGAATATCATAGAATAATATTGGAAAGGATTAAGATCAAACAATATTGATTTCTGAAATCGACAGATTCAAATTTCTGAATCAGCGTCACGAACTTGAGCTTAGTTCTTGTAGGCTCGAGTTTGGTGCTTCAGAGTACAAAATAATTTTAGTCTAAAACATGTAAACCTGAGGTTTGTATTCTAAACCTGAGGTTCTTAAGTCATTGAAGAGTCACATTGCTCTCGGGTTGAAATGAACTCGAGCTTGCTAATTCTGAACTCGAGTTTGTTTCATCCAGAGAAGACTATCGTGATTTTGAAAACTGGAGACTTTAAGTTCAAAGGACAGGCTCAAGTCTATTAGTGACAGGCTTGAGTTTAAAGCTGTTCAGGACAAAACTTAGTTTTAGCTTGAAAGGACAAACCTGAGGTTTGTAGAGCAAACTTTAGAGTTTAAAACATATTGAAAGATTCTTTGCTCTCTGTAAGATTTGAACTCGAGCTTAACATACTAGGCTCGAGTTTGACATTATTTTGCCAAGTCTAAGTTTGTTCTTTCAAAGCTCAAACCTGAGGTTTATAAATTGAACTCAAGAGTTCTCTTAAGTTGAAAACTCATTTGCTCTCTGGAACTTTTAGGCTCGAGTTTGAAATCTTAGGCTCGAGTTTATTTAACTTTGAAAATTTCTGAAGGCTCGAGTTTAAAGTTCTTGTAAACTTTTCAAACTGGAAAACTTTTGAATCAATGAAACAGTGCAAAGTTTGGGAAAATCCCTAAGTTTGAAAAAGTTTCTTCCCTCCAGAGATGAACTCGAGTTTGCCATAACAGGCTCGAGTTCAAAGGCTTTGAAAGTTTCAAAGATTGTCTCCGGAAGTTACAAACCTGAGGTTTAAAACGTAGAGTGTCAGGTTTGAACTTGTTTTCAAAAACAAAAGCTCTCTGCCATTGGTGAACTCGAGCTTGAAAACATAGGCTCGAGTTCAAGCAATCTTTCAAAAAGACTTTAAAAACAAACTTCAGGTTCAATCTCGAGTTTGAAAGTTAGACTAGAAGGTTTGTGCTCTCTGTCAAAACTAGGCTCGAGCTTGAGCATTATAGGCTTGAGTTTGTCGTAGACAGAACGTTTTTGCTTGAAATTAACAAGTTCAATTCTATTTAATCTTGAACAAAAACAACTCCATATTGTTTACAATTGTTAGTAATCATCAAAACACATAGAGAACTAACAGATCAAAACCCACGTAGTTCGATATTAATTCCGGCGTTTAGCCATAAGGGAGTGGGGTGTGTGCGGCGTGTAAAGGCAATTATGAGAGTTTACATGTACCGTTCACCAGGGAGGAAATCTCTTATTTATAGTGGAAGGTAACTGCTCTGACTCCATCGGTTACTATCTGCGATGGTATAACTGCAGGCAGGTACCTCACATGATGGACCGGGCTTCTTGTCCCAATTTCCGAGGTCCATAATAGTTGCCCCCCAGCCTGACAACTCAGGTTTCTGGGTTGTCGGGATGTACTGATTGTGTTCGCTATATCCGATGTTGAACTGTCTGAGATATACTCGCCTTACTTAAGTTACCCACAGGCCTCATAACTTGCCTGCTTGCCAATGTGTAAATTGTTCCACCTTGCATATCTTCAAAGTCGGTAGTCCTAGGCTATGGATTGCCGAGTTTATCTTGATCCAGAATTCCGAGTTTGAAGTCCTTTCAGGACTTTTGTCGAGATTCCTGACCAAGGTGTTCGGAGCCCTTCTTGTCGTACCAACCAACGCGACTATTCCTCGGGCATCGCGTCTCTTCAGTTCATGGTGCCGTATCGTGTAACTGCCACTTCCGAATTTGAAGCGACACGTTCCCCAAAAAGCTGCCTTCCGGAGCCCTTCATGATTGCTTTTAGGGTTCCCGTAGGGTTTTAGCCTTGAATTCTTTTGTTCTGTCCATGCAAAACGATTGAGTTCCAAATCGTCACACTTTTTGACACCTCGTGACCGGCGCAACGCTCGGATTTTGAAGTGTTACACTCATTAGTTTGTCTATAAATATCCCTTCAAACACTCTACTCATTTCCACTGTTGTCACTTCTCATTTCTTTCTTACACGAAGGAATCGCTAGCAGAGTGTTCTTCGGTGCTTCATCTTACTTCAGCTTCATCTTCAGGTAATCCCTTCTTTGAAACGTTTGCTCCATTTTTATGCTGTTGTTTCTCAGTTCTCCCTGGGTTTTATACTTATCGTTCTTCATCTCTTCCTGGGTTTTATATCTGTTGTTCTTCATTTCTTCCTGGGTTTCCTATCGATTGATGCATATACTATTGTTTTTGTTGGGTTGCTTGAACGACGATGATGATTTTCGAATTCCTCTCTAAAAAGAAAATGTTGAGAGCAATTGTGAGACATTTTTGTCTGAGTCGTTGCAATGCTGGGGAATTTCGGGAAAATCTGGGATTGCATTCTTTAAGTTAGCCAAAAATATAGCCTTCATGTCCTTTGTTTTCATCACATTGTTTTGATGATTTTGCTTGCGAGTTGTCTTTGTTGTTCATCATATCCTGTACCCAGAAACATTTTGGATAACCTCTTTTTATATGCCAAAATCACCTGCACTTTAACTTGTTGCTTCTTCCCCAAAAAGATGGATCCGAGACCCCCATTAGTAGATATGTATGGTAGGCCCATTCCCGAGGAAGATAGAGAGCTACTCCAATGTGTTCTAGGTTGGACTAAGCTATGGTTGTGGTCCATACTTCCTACCGAGAAAGAGAAAATGGAGGATTTGCTTTGCTCCTCCCGAGGTAGTGGATCCCGAGGTAGTGGAAGTGGAAGATCTAGCAGAGGTTGTGTTCAACCTACCACCGTAGTCGTTCCGCCTTCCCCATCAACTCGTGAGGTAGTCCCCGAGGTCTTTATGCTGATTAATTTCTCCAAGGAAGCTGGCGGTGTAACTTCCGAGGTCACCGTCGCGACTCATCTTGACGCAATTTCCGCTCCATGCGAAGAATGCACTTACAAAGCCATTGAACTCGTTCGACTGGGCCATGACCGAGATGCCGAACAAGTTTTGGACCATTGTCGCTGTAATGAAAGATCTCGGAGCTCTTCAGCCATTAATGCTACCTTATTGCCCTCAACACTTCAAATTCTTCCCATGAACCCTGTGACTTCAGGTATTCTCGAGTTCTGACCTGTCCTATTTTTGTTTGTCTTATATAGGTATTTAATGTCTTCCCTTTCCCACCAAACGAACCAATCCGAGACTGGAGAGTCCGCTCCTTCCGGATCCTCACGAATGTCTCAGATTCAAAGATATGCTGTGAGCAATGCCGTTACCGATATGAAGAACAAGCTATCTTCTCAAGCTATTACACGCATCATCCGAGGTAGGGATGGGTATGCTGTATGTCAGCCTTTGGCCAATGAGTCAGTAGCTTCTAGGCGATCAAAGAAGGAGTGTAATTTTTTCTTCTTTTATAAAAACCTCATAACTCGACTTGGTATGGAATTCCCTTTTTCTGATTTTCAAATGCAGCTTCTCCACCATTTACATCTCGCCCCCTCTCAGCTTCAGCCCAATGGTTGGGCGTTTGCTATAACCTTCGAGAGTTTTTGTCATAAATTTGACATTGTATGTTCCGTGCCTGTTTTTTGTCATTTCTTCTCACCCCTAGAAACCAATCTATCTACGGATGGAGATCTGCTGGAATTTGGCTGGACTTCACTCCAGGCCTCGCCTGGTCGAAAGTTCTTGAAACCCTTTACCGATTCTTGGAAAGGCTTCAAGAATGCTTTTGTCAAGGTTGTGGCCAAACCCAGATGCGTTCCCTGGTTTCTTCAAACCTCGGCTTCCGGTGACCTTGAAGGACGTTTTCCTTTACACTAGTCTGAAGAACACCAAAAATGGGAAGCTAAGGATTTTTTGACTCCTCTTTCTCGGTTGACCGCCCTAGAACATGAAGCTATCGCCTTCATTTCTACGTTGACTAATAAAGATCCATTAGTAGACTCGGCCGAATACATAGCATCTTTTGTTTGGAAGCAACCCATTACGGGTATGATAGTTTCTTTGAGTAGTCCTTATGCTTTTTCTTTAAACCTATATTTACTTCTCTTTCCTTTTACAGGCAATCCAATGGGAAAAAGGCCCGTTTACATGGACATAACATGTCGTCCAGAAACAGTGTTACCAGCATCGCGTCCCCCGACCCCGACCGTGAAAAAAACAATTCCTGTTGCCGAGCCATCTGAACCGCCACCGGCCAAGAAAGCTAAGACCTTGAGGAAGAAAAAGGTCATTGACTCTGGCGCGGATGAGGTCGAGGCCGACATCCCTTTAAACCTTCCCGTCCTTGAGCCTGAGAGTGTGGGTCCCGAGGTCCTGGCATCCTCTTCAGGTCCTATTATCCAACTCCCGGCATCGTATATTTGGGAAAACAAAGTTTCTCCTAACCTTTGCTTAGCTCTTCAAGCTCCTGCTCATTATTATGACATGAAGAAACTTTCGAACCTAGAGGCGAAGGAACTCAGGGAAATGGAACACCTGAACCTGAAGAATGCTGGACTGTGCTTTCTTGACGCACACCTTAAGGATCAAGTCAGGGATCAAGCATCGAAGATAACTGCTTTGAAGGCCGACAAGAAGACGGCCGATGAGCGGGTAGTCTAGGCCCAAGAGGAGTTTCATATAGCCTTGGCCGAGAAGGAGAGTTTGTCCGACGAGATCATTACCTTGCGTGACAAGCTTCATAAGGCTGAATCCGAGGTCACCCATTGGCTACAGGTCCATGAACAAGACATGGCTTCAATTACGAAGTATAAGGACGAGATCAACAAGCTAGAGTCATCGCTCGAGTCTAGCCAGGCAGCCCTTGCATTTGCTAATGATGACATAGCTAAGTTGAAGTCGGGTGCGGTGGACGCGTTCGAGAATGCCTTGGAGCAGGTCCAGTTTCTGAATCCCTCGGTGACTTTGGATCTGGAGAGAGCGCATGTGAATGCTTATGTTGAGGACGGGGTCTTTGTCCCAGCTTCTCCTTCGACTGCTCCTTCAACCAGCATAGGTCCCGAGGAGGCTGGCGAGGACCATCGCGCCAATGCTTGACCCGATTTGCTCTCTTTGATTTTCGACTGCTCCTTCTGTATTTATTTTAAACATTTGTGAATTGTGACGCCCGTGTTGGGCTTTTATTTTGATTTGGTAACTCGTTACAATTGACTTCGCTCATCAAAAACCATCGAGTTATGTTTATCCTTGTTCATCCACTTTTACTTTTTCCGAGATTGAGGTGCATAACCAACGTGATCAAGGTCGGTTAACCCACCAACATGTCTATTTTTAGCAATCATGTTGCCGACATTACATGATCCACGAAAATACGCGTTTGCAATATGTTCGTGCATGTCTTTTAATATGGCCATTATTGCAATACGGTAAACACGAATCATCCAACCCGAGTTCCCGTCCGCTATATTTTCGGCGGCTTTGCCGCTATATGATCATTTTAGATTCATATTTGGCGGATTGTTCCGCTAGCGTTTTAATTGCCACATGATTTATGAACTAACTCTTAATTCATACATGCGTCGACCTACATGAATTATGAACTAACTCGAAATTCATACATGTGTGGGCTTGCTTCATAATTACTTTGAAATTTGGGCTTTGTAATCCCGTCAATTCATTCATTAGGTCATTTACATAATACTGGGTGAGATCAAAATCTCGCGATCAAACCTCCTGGAAACAAATCTAAGAACTGGTAATAACGAAAAACATAAGCTGAAAGTAAACAACTTCAACTATAATAAACTTTAAGCTTGTCAGCGTTCCAAGTTCTTTTAACCGCTTTCCCATCTAGTGACTCCAGAGTGTAAGCTCCTTTCCCGAGGTGTTCGTTGATTCTATAAGGGCCTTCCCAATTAACTGCCAGTTTTCCATCTCGGGCATTTTTGTTACCGATGTCATCTCTCCGGAGCACTAGATCATTTTTCTTGAACGAACGTGGGCTGACCTTCCTGTTATATCGAGCCATGATGAGTTGCTTTGCGCCAAATCCTTGAGGTGAGCCGCAGTCCTGATTTCATCAACCAAGTCCAATTTAGCCGTAATAGCCTCGTCATTAGCTTGTTCTTGCATAGCTTGCAATTTCCTCCATGAGGGTTCACCAACTTCAACGGGAATCATGGCTTCGCATCTGTAGGTAAGTCTGAATGGAGTTTCTCCCGTGGACGATTGTATTGTTGTCCGATATGCCCATAACACCGAGTAAAGATGTTCAACCCAATTATCTCGGGCTTCTTACATTCGCTTCTTTAGACCATTCATGATGACTTTGTTTGCTGCTTCTGCTTGTCTATTAGATTGTGGGTGCTCTAAAGAAGCAAAGTGATGGTTTTTCTGGAAGTCGGACATCATCTTTATGAAAACCTCATTCTGCGAACTGTGTTCCATTGTCCGTGACTATCTCTGCTGGAATCCCAAATCGTGAGATGATACTCCGCTTGAAGAATTTTTGTGCTTTGGCCGAGGTTATCGTTGCTAGCGGTTCGGTTTCGATCCATTTGGTGAAATAATCAACTACTACAATCAACCACTTCAATTGACCAGGTGCTGGCTTGAATGGCCCCAGCAAGTCCATACCCCACTTGAAGAATGGCCATGGAGCCGTGATTGCCTGCAAATCGGATGGTGGGACTCTCAAAATCTTCCCGTTTTTCTGACAACTCTTACATTTTCGGACATGGTCTTTAGCATCCTGGGCCATTGTAGGCCAATAATATCCCGCCCGAACAGCTTTCCGAGCCAGTGCCTTGGCACCCATATGTTGCCCATTGATGCCCTCGTGAATCTCTGCAAAAACATACTGAGCTTGATCTCTCCCGAGGCATTTCGCCAGGGGCGAATGTATCCCTTTTCGGTAAAGTTGGTCATCCACCATTGCATAAGCAGCTGCCATTCTTACTAGATTTGTAGTCTGCATTACATCCTCGGGGGTGATTCCTCGCTCCAGATAATCTGCAATTGGCTTTCTCCAGTCATCAGAGTCCGATATCAACATTATGCAGCTTGGTTCTGGTAAATTTTGCTGGACTACTATTCTTAGGTTTCCCGGGCATTTGGTGCTATCCAACTTTGAAAGGATATCGGCTCTTGCATTTTCCGCCCGTGGTATGTGCGTTACTCTTACTTCATCAAAGAGCGTGATGATTTCTTTAACCTTGGCTAGATATTTAGCCAACAGCGACCCTTTTACTTGGTAAGTTCCTTGGATTTGTGATGCCACCAACTGAGAATCCGTCAATTCATGCACCTTCTGGGCTCCATTTTCCTTTGCTTGCGACAATCCTACTAATAAAGCTTTATATTCGGCCTGGTTATTGGATGTCGGGAAGTCAAGACGAAGAGAGAACTCCATGGCGACACCATCCGGGCCTTCCACAATAACTCCTGCTCCTCCTCCTTGCACATTGGATGAGCCATCCACAAATATTCTCCATGGTTCCGATCCCGCTTCTTTTCTTTGAGTAAAAGTTGATTCCACCAGGAAATCAGCCAAAGCTTGTGACTTTATCGCTTGGCGAGCCTCATAAACAATGTCAAACTCGGATAACTCAATTGCCCAACTTGTCATTCTTCCTGCTAAATCCGGCTTGTGTAAAACTTGCCGAATTGGTTGGTTTGTTTTGACCGTGATAGAATGGCCATGAAAATAGTGCCGAAGTCGTCTAGAAACCGTTAATAATGCGAAAGCCATCTTTTCTAACCTCTGGTATCTCACCTCGGGTCCTTGTAAGGCCCGACTCACAAAGTACACCGGTTTTTGTCCTTCATTGGTTTCTCTAGCTAGAACCGCGCTCACCGCCTCTTCTCCCACAAATAAATATAGAATCAATTTCTTTCCAGGCTCGGGTCTTGATAGCACTGGAGGGGAAGACAAACACTGTTTGATCCTGGTGAACGCTTCTTCACATTCCGAGTTCCAACCCCCTTGAGCCTGTTTCTTTAGGAATTTAAAGAATGGGAGTGACTTTTCAGCCGACTTTGGCAAAAACCTCGTTAAAGCCGCCAACCTTCCTGTCAGTTGCTGAACCATTTTTTTATTTGTTGGAGCTTTCACCTCTAAAACTGCTTTGCACTTTTCCAGATTGGCCTCTGTGCCTCGGTTAGTTAGTAGAAAACCCAAAAATGTTCCCGATGGCACTCCAAAAGCGCACTTTGCCAGGTTTAGTCGAATTTGATGCTTCCGCAACTTTTTGAATGTCTGGTTCAAATCTTGGACATGGCTGCTTTGTTCCTTGGATTTTACTATCATATCGTCAATGTACACTTCCACATTCTTTCCCAACTGTTCGGTGAAACTTTTGTCATCATCCTTTGGTAAGTCGCCCTTGCATTCTTGAGGCCGAAAGGCATCACATTGTAACAGTAATTTGCATTATTGGTAATGAAAGCTATCTTGTCTTGATCATCGAGATACATAGCGATCTGATTATACCCCAAGTATGCGTCCATGAAGGATAGTAACTGGAAACCGGATGATTGATCAACTAACTGGTCAATGTTGGGCATGGGGAATGCATCCTTGGGGCATACTTTGTTTAAGTCTTTGTAGTCAACACAAACGCGCCACTTGCCATTTGGTTTCTTAACCATGACCACATTTGACAACCAAGTGGTGTATTGCACTTCCCTTATAAACCCAGCTTCAAGCAATTCCTTAACGTGTGCCTCCAAAGCTTGTCCTCAATCTGAACCTATCTTTCTTTTCTTTTGTGCAACTGGCACTGATTCTGGAGGAATAGCCAGTTTATGACAACAAAACTCGGGATCTATTCCGGGAATCTCTGATGGTTTCCATGCGAACACGTCCTTGTTGTCCCTCAAGAATTTCTCTAGATGTGCATGAATCTCAGGATCCAGCACCTTTCCGATTTTAGTGGTTTGTTCCAGCCCTTCTCCTAGGACAAAATCCTCTACCTCTTCGTTTGGCTCAGTTCTCTGCGCCTTGTCCTCCTCTCTCAGATCCAACTCGACAACATGGACAAAACCGTTACCCGACTTCTCTTTGTTGGCCGACTTACCTTCCTGAACTGCTTCAAAGTAACACTTTCGCGAGTCTTTTTGATCCCCTTTGACAGCGACTACTTGGTTTTTCTTGTTTACGAATTTTAACTTCTGATGATTGGATGACACCAACATGTTCCAATTGTGGATAGTCGGTCGTCCCAATATTATGTTGTATGGTGAGGGAAATTCAGCCACCACAAACCGAACTACCTCGATCTTAAATGCTTCTTTTGTTCCCAATGTTAGCCTGAGATCAATGAATCCTTTCGAGCGAGTGTCCTCTCCATTAAAACCAGTCAAGGTGGTCCTGCATGGCTTCAAGTCTTTTGAATCAAATCTCATGCGTTTGAACGCGTCCCATAGAATTATATCCACTACACTTCCGTTGTCTACAAATATCTTTTTGACTTGGCAACATTCTACTGCTCCTGTTATAACCAAGCCATCGTTGTGTCCTGGTACCACATCATTTAAATCTTCTTCTGAAAACCCCAATAGCGGCGCATTCAGCTTCATCTCCTTTTTGAATTTGGGACGATCAGTAACAGACATGACTTCTTTCAGATATTTCTTTCGTTGATTTGCAGAATCTCCTCCTCCCCCGAAGCCTCCGACGATCCCATTACATACGTATTTTGACTCGGGGAATTCATCATCAATGCTTTGCCTTGTCTTTTTATAATCTCGTCTCTTTTGTCCTACAGGCGGGCTCCTGCTTTTGTCGTTCCGCCGCTTATTCTGTCGACCTTGCGTTTGGATAACATATCGACGAAGTTTTCCTTCTCGGGCAAACTTTTTGATGGCGTCCCTTAGATCCCAGCAAGCTTCCGTGGTGTGTCCGTGTTGGTCATGAAATTCACAATACTGAGACCGATCTAAAGGTTGGTTACTCCGCATGGGTCGCGGCCGTTCAAAATTTTTCATCTCTGTTAAAGAAACCTCCTTCCATATCTGAGATTGAGGCATTTTCAACGGGGCATAACGGTCGTACCTTCCTTCCGCTCTACTTCCGCGAGGTCTATTGTTTCTGTCACGACCACGGACATCTCGTCTACTTGAACCATGCCGATCCTTACCTCGGGATGGTGAGCCTTTTACTGTTTCTCGTGGTGTTTGGTGTATGACCTCCATCTGCTCCAATTCTATATACTGCTTCGTGCGATCTCGGAACTCGGCCAAAGTTTTGGGACGACGGTTCATTACCGATTTCTTCAAACGCGAAGATTTGTACAGTCCTGCAATCGCACAATGTAGATGTACCTCTTCTTTCAGCCCGAGCACTTGCAGGGCCGTGCTGTTGAAACACTCCAAATATTTCTGCAGGGTCTCCCCAGGCGCTTGTCTCACCTGATCAAGTTGAAATTTAGTCTTTGGTTGTTTTCTACTCGTTGCAAAGTAGAGTAGGAATTTATTTTCCAAATCTTTCAAATTTGGAGTTAGCCAGTAAACTATTGAACCAAATTTGTGCAGGTCCCCGCAATGTCCCCGTGAACAATCGTGGTATCACGGGGCTAGTATACCCCTTGACCATGATCTCCATCTTGAAATTGCTGATATGGATCTGTGGATCCTGACTCCCGTCATACTTTGGAAAGTCCATTGTGTCCAGACCCTTTGGATAAGGTTCTGCCATAATTTTTCCTGTGAAAGGCGTTGCGACTCTTTCTTCTTCATCCGAACTCGAGTCTGATGATGATACAATATCTTTTCTTGACAAACTCGGACCTCTAGCAGGTTCCTTGTCTCTTCTTCGAGCTTCTGTTGATGGTTGGTCCTGTCTGGTACCACTTGTTCCGTCCCGGGCTGTCGTTGTCTGACCTCGTTCGCCCGGGTTTTCGTGGTCACGCCTATCTTCCTGGTGCTGTCTTGGCTCCTCATTGTGTCTGATATCCTCACTACTTGCTCGTAATGGTTCAGCATTATGAGGACGGGTTAAATCTTGCCGGTTTTGTCCGGCCGTGTCTTTGTCAGACCAAGGATTCTGGTCGCTAGTTCGTCCCGCATACTGCACAAACAGCTTTTTCCAATCTACGTCACGTCGGTCCATCTCTTCCCTTAGTAGTCGGGCATATTCCTCCATTTGAAGGGCATGACGATTCTCTATTTCATCTATCCTATTCAACACGAATCCAACCGTGTTTTGCAATAAACGAATATCGGGATCAACCATTTGGAATTCTGCTTGTGGACTACTTGGGAGAATTAAGGAACCTACTCGTTGTAGCACAGTGCCCTCTGGGAGAGGAGAATTTGCTATGTCTGACGTTTCATTCTCGGTTTCTACGATAACTTGATCTGTATTAATGTTGGAAGGACCTTCCTGGAGAATCACTTGTTCATCGGTTTGCTATCTTTGCATTTCTTCCGACGCTTGACTTTACCGAGTTGAAGTTCATCCTCTGGTATTTGCCATTTGCAGCGGTGATTAGCACGTAGCCTGATAATCTAGTATTCAAACTTTCGTTCCCCACAGATGGCGCCAAATGTTCGGGTAGTGAACAGGATTAACCGGGCTTGAACTAGGATTAATGCCTAGGGCCTACGTACCCTCAATAGGGATCAAAGCCCACGTAGTTCGATATTAATTCCGGCGTTTAGCCATAAGGGAGTGGGGTGTGTGCGGCGTGGAAAGGCAATTATGAGAGTTTACATGTACCGTTCACCAGGGAGGAAATCTCTTATTTATAGTGGAAGGTAACTGCTCTGACTCCATCGGTTAACATCTACGATGGTATAACTGCAGGCAGGCAACTCACATGATGGACCGGGCCTCTTGGCCCAATTTCCGAGGTCCATAACACCACTGTTTCTAATTCTCTTCCTCCACTATTCTTCTTGTCACTCCCTAGATAGAATAACCCCAACCAATAGACATCCACGGAAACGTTGTGCTTGATGCCAACCATACTAAACCAAATCCCATTTGGTCTTCCAATGTTTCTCTCTCCTCATCTCCCACAAAGACCTTTGCCAAACTTCTAGACACAGGAAACTTGGTTTTGATCGAAAAACGAACAAGGTTCTTTGGCAGAGTTTTGATTATCCCTGTGACACCATGCTTCCGCTTATGAAACTAGGATTAGATAAGAAAACTGGATTGAATAGGTTCCTCACCTCATGGAAATCCCCTAATGACCCAAGACCTGGAAACATGAACTATAAGATCGACTCGACAGGCTATCCTCAGTTCTTTGTCTACAGAAACAAGGACCCAAGCTATCGGGTTGGATCTTGGACGGGTCAAAGATGGGGCGGTATACCCGAGATGGTCCCAAACTATTTCATCTTCAACGTTAGCTTTATTGACGATGCAAGCGAAATAAACCTAATGTACAGCGTTAAGGACCCTTCGGCCTTATAGAGAATGGTGCTTGACAATACTGGACACTTGCGCCAATACACGTGGCAACCTGATGGCCGTATATGGCAAGAAATCTTGCACATTCCACGACAGAAGTGTGACCTCTTTCGACGGTGCGGGTCAAATAGTTACTGTGACTCGTACTATGTTGCCGACGAGTTTCAATGCCTGTGCTTGGCTGGATTCGAACCTAGAAACCCACCTATGAGAAATGGGTTGGTTGGAGGGTGCGTGAGGAAGAAGAATTCGTCCACGTGTCAAAGTGGAGAGGGGTTTGTGAAAGTGGCACGTATGAAGCTACCAGATACATCAAAGGTACACTTGGATAAGAGCATAAGCATGAGCTTGGAAGAGTGTGAAGAGAGGTGTCAGAAGGATTGTTCATGTGAAGCATATGCGAGTGCAAACGAGGTTACATTAAGGGGCTGCTTGACGTGGCATGCTGATATGGAAGACATGCGGATATTCAACAATGTGGGTCAAAATTTATATGTTAATGTGGGTCAAAATTTATACGGTTGAATCAGGTAACATTCTTGTTCCCTTGTTTCTAATTATTTTATTGTTTCCCTTTTAATTCATATTAAATCACTTAATTATAGCATATATTACATAATATCTCTAAAATATTTATGTATATTATTAAATTATATATTAATTTATAAATCAAGTAACTTTGTATGAAAGAAAATGATAAATATAAACGCTTTAAAGTAGTTTATTTAATTTCCTAAATCTCTCTAATTTTGTCAATTAGGTCTTATATTAAGAAATGAATGTAGTATTATGTTAATCAACTCAAGGATTGCCTTCCCTATACGCTACAACTCTCTCTTTACATGTTTCATAGACTTTTTTTGGCTCGAACATGTTTCATAGACTTTGCACTTCTATGTTCTCCATCACCTATATAGATTGACATACTTGCAATTACAACAAAGTTAGAATCACTTTCTACAATTAGATTCTTCTTGCAACATTCTTCCATATTTTTTAATCTTCTTTCTTGACAACACATGCTCTTTCTAACGTTATTCCCTCTTTCATACTTAGCTCTTTTTTTTTTTTTTGGATATAAAAAAGTTTTGGAAGGTTCGGCATCAATCCCCCACCAAGGCCAAGGCACGGCCCCGAGCTCTATGAGCACTTACTGGGGACTTACGAGATCGCCTACCAAAGGAGTCCCAGCGACAGCAGAGGGGATCGAACCCACGACCCAAGGGCTTAGTCCTGAATCCCTTACCATCTATACCAACTCATATTGGCATACTTAGCTCTTTCACACCAAATTGAAGCTAGAAGCGCAAAGGTAAGTTTAAGCGTTTAATTTAATGTAGGAAATTGAAACTCATATTTTCTCTAACTCTTGATTTTCTCACTCTTTATTGGGCTTTTATTGATTAGGCCCCAACTCCATGGAGAGGATCTTAACTTTCTTTCAACCCTTCTTAAATGACATCAATTTCAACTAGTTGATTGTATATACCACCTATCACATAGATATCATGTGCTCATATGGTCCTATTTATAAGTTCGAGAAAAAAGGTTTTTTCCCCTATTTATCAGTCATACCATTAAATTTTTTACATGAATGCACAGTTTTTCCATTCATGAATGCACTGTTTTTACATAAATGCATGTTATTACGTAGACTATTATATATTGGGTTCCTATTTATAAGTCATAGCAATTTTAATTGTTTTCTTTAACCGCATAATTCGATAATTGGGCTCTTATAAAAATGATTTGAGGGAGTATTGTTCGATTGTAATAGTGGTTTCTTTTATATGTTAATGTTGTCTCTGTAGCGAAATATGAAAACAAGCATCATGGTTCTCTTGGAAAGGAGGATGGTAACACTCTTGGTCGTTTTTGTTTGCATCTTAATGCTGCTGATCACTTTCATATATTGGTTTGCAAAGAACAAGAAACAAGGTAAACTCTGCTTCTATCGAATTTGTTAAAAAAAGAAAAGGTTCTTATTAGTTCAGCCACTACACACATCATAACCAAGCTTAGTTGAGATATAGTAGTATATTTTTCTTCATTTTATTACAATCAAACATCTTTTGCCGTATGGGGAAGCTAAATAATATATTGTACATCATCTTTTACCATTCTTTTAATACAGCAAGAAGGAGGAGGCTTGATGAATATTTAGTTGATAGAGGAAAATATTCAGATTTATCATTATTCAATCTAAGTGACATAATTGCAGTGACAGAGAATTTCTCTGATTCTAACAAGCTTGAACAAGGTGGTTTTGGTTCAGTCTATAAGGTAGTCATTTACTAGTAACTTGTCTCAAATTTCACAAAGTTGACCAACATAGTTTTCAAGCTTTATATATAACACTTTAATAGGAAATTGAAGTGGTATTTTGACGTTAGGGTCTACTCCAAAATGGAATGATAATAGCAGTAAAGAGGCTATCAAAGCATTCTGGAAAAGGCATTGAAGAGTTCACAAATGAGGTTACTTTAATGGCAAAGCTCCAACATACAAATCTTGTAAAGATTTTAGGCTGTTGCATAGAAGGAAATGAGAAGATGTTGATCTATGAATATTTGCCAAACAAAAGCTTGGACACTTTTATTTTTGGTATGTCTTCTTTCAAGACACTTTTATTTTTGCACAATTAGTAATTTTGAAACTTTAATGTTTTGTATGATAGAGAAGTTGATCAAGTATTCTTCACTTTTGATAGTATTAATCTTTTACTCAGATCAAGCAAAGAAATTCCACCTAGATTGGAGGAAACGGTTTGATATCATTTCCGGTGTTGCAAGAGGAATCTTATACCTTCACCATGATTCGATATTAAGAATAATTCATAGAGATTTGAAAGCCAGTAATGTTTTGTTAGACTCTACATTGAACCCAAAAATTTCAGATTTCGGTATGGCTAGAATATTTGGTGGAGACCAGATTGAAGCAAACACAAATAATGTTGTCGGAACGTAGTAAGTACTCAACAATGGAACACATCACTATATGAAGTTGAATAAACATTGATATAATATAGCATTCAATAATCTTCTCTCATTTACTAGTGGTTACATGTCACCCGAATACGTAATGGAAGGCTCGTTCTCAATAAAATCTGATGTCTATAGCTTTGGAGTTTTACTTCTTGAGATTGTTACTGGTAGAAAATGTCACATTCGCTATGATGACATCACCTACACCTTAGTTGGACATGTAAGTACATATATCTATAAGAAGCAACCACTCTGAATTTAAATTTCTCACCAACAATCTAATTGTCTAGTTCTTTTGATAAATCCAGATTTGGGAAATGTGGAGAGAAGGTAGAATCGTGGACGTTGTTGATCCATCATTAAGAGGCGAGACATATCTTGATGAACAAGTTATAAAATGCATAAATATTGGGCTTTTATATGTACAAGACTGTGCTTCAGACAAGCCAACTATGTTAGAAGTGATTTCCATGTTGGATAATGACATAGTTCTTCCACCTCCAAAACAACCAGGATTTATGTTCAAGAAAACTACATATGATGAATCAAATCCATGTGCTAGTGGTACTGAGGAATTTTATTCGTTGAATGGAATAAGTACTACAGAGATTGAAGCTCGGTAAAGGCAATGATTCTTAGAACATCCTTGAAATTTGAATGCTCTTATATAGTTCTTTTCTTTAGTTGATTAAGTGTATCCCGAACTATTTTGGATTTGAGACTAGTCCCTTTCAAGGATTAGAGTAGAAAGAGTTTTTGTCTCTCTAAAAAAATACACTTTCCAAGATTCGAACTTATATTTTCTTCCTTATGGAAATGAGGCCATTGACCACCTCAACCAGTAAGCTTGTTAGTTCTACTGCTTTGTTAAGCAAACACTGCTATAAGTCTTTTCAAACATTGTGAATGAATACAATGATACCTATATTTTATTATTTAAATCACTAAATGCAAAGTCATTTGGTTGTTCCACAAAATTCAAAATCATAAGTAACAAGAAATTATATTTGATTTACTTTTATAATTATATTAAGGATGAATATTGCAGAAGTTTTTCCAACTTGCTTGCATAAATTACTCTCTCACTCTTACATACACACTCCCTTAGTCCCTAATTGCAAGCTTCAAATAACCTATTTGTGTTTATTAAGAAAACAATTAAAATTAGTTAAAAGCGATAAATATGTATTTTTCCTCAACTATACCTTCATTTGTAAAGAGGATAAGTAAGAGACAACAAATACAGTCAAAGGGTAAAATTGGAAAAAATGCAATATATGCTTTGACAAATCGAAAATGAAGTTTATATTTCAAAATAGACTTATTCACAAATTTAAAATTTATATTTTGGAATATTAAAACTTATACCGGTGCTTTGACTAACTCAGTTTGATTCTAAAAACAATAGTGATAGAGCTTTGCGGCCAACTAGTCGATGGAGTGAGAAAAGAGGCATGCGGCCAACATGTTTTCTTCCCGGAGTTTTCTTATCAAAATTGCCTCTTGTACTATATAACACCCTAGGCATATATTGGGTCCACGTCTTTTCTTTTCTTTTTATTACATTGGCAAGTAATAGCTTGGGGATTACATTACACAAAAGCTATGCTACATGAGGGGGAATCTTGTGATAAATCTCCCCTCACCAGAATCTCACTCAAAAATAATTAAATTGCATTAAAGTCACATAGAACTTGGCATATATTGGGTCCACGTCTTTTCTTTTCTTTTTATTACATTGGCAAGTAATAGCTTGGGGATTACATTACACAAAAGCTATGCTACATGAGGGGGAATCTTGTGATAAATCTCCCCTCACCAGAATCTCACTCAAAAATAATTAAATTGCATTAAAGTCACATAGAACTTGGGTTACATTAATTCAAATAGAGAAAATATCACTTTGTCCTTGTTAATTTGAAAAAACTTGAAGACTTGTCATTGTTTGCTCAATATCATAGGTTGTTGAAATTAACATGGACAAATTGGTCTTTTCTCAATTTAAATTTATCTAATCTAGGTTCTATGGGACTTCAATACAATTTGATGATTTCAAGAGACCTACTTATAACTTTTTTTATATTCCTTGTGATCTACATGTAATTCTCCTTCTCATTTATCTCTAATTGTAAAAGGTGATTATACCCACCATCTTGTCACGTTAGAAATACAATATAACAGAGATACTAAAAAATATGGAAACATTCCTCTCTATATTCAGATTAAAATATTCTCAACCAAAACTTCACAGCCATAAACTATAGAAATTACAGAGAAGAATCATAAGAATTGCATAAACTTAGAGAGAAATAAAAGGATATGCAAAAAATAAGAGGAAAGGTGAAGGTACAGCAACAAACTCCGGCAGGAACAGAATCCCGAAAATCATGACACACCCATGATTTTCAGCTTTATATTATACTTCCTCATATAATTCTCAGCTTCAATGGCTTTCTTCTAGTGCTTCACTCCTTCTTAATCCATGTCCTTGATTTGGGCCTCCTCTTTCCATTAATCCTAAGCCCAAGTCATTTGGACCTGTTACAATACCCACCCCCCCCCCCCTCCCCCCCAAAAAAAAAAGATTGAACCTTGTCCTCAAGGTCGAAGTGTGGAAACAGAGTGCAAAGGGATTGTATATCTTCCCACGTTGGTTGCTGCGAACTATCCCACTTAATCAAAAACTATTGAATATTTTCTTGAACACGTTGAACGATGCGAACAGCCAAGACGTCAGTGGGTTGGGAAATAAGTCCTTCGGGTGCTATTAGTAAAGGTAAAGTAAAATAAGACTCCCTTAAAGTAGTGCATATATATTTCTTTTATAAAGAAAGATGAAGCACCGGATGAATTTTTGCATAAGCAGGCAGAGCTAGCCAATATGCAACAAGTCCTAATCTCTGTGTTATTTCAAATGGTCCTAAATACAAAAAGAGTTTTGCGATATTTGTGTAATTGAACTGAATGCTGACAGTAAGGTTGGAGTTTGACCAAAATCCAGTCTCCTACCTAAAATTCAATCTTAGAGCGCTTCATATCAACAAAACATTTCATATACTCCTACGCTTTCTAAATATTTGGTTTGAGGACATGTAAAAGCTCATGTCTCTATTCCAGTTGTTGATGAACATCCCAAGGAGTATCATCTAAAGAAGAGGGACGTAGTACCGATGGAGGATCCGACCGTAAACGATCTTAAACGGTATCACCTCGGTGGCGTGATGAAAAGATATATTTTACCCAAATTCATCCCATGGAAGGAAAGAAAACCATTTCTTAGGATATTCATGAACAAAACAGTGAGGTACATTTCAAGGCACTTATATAAAGCCTCAGACTGTCCATCTGATTGAGAATGATAAGCATAGATGAAATTCAATTGAGTCCCTTGTAATTTCATAAGATAGCTCCAAAACCTGTTTGCCTTATCATGATAAGAAACGACTGATTTAGGCAACCCATGTAATTTAACAATATCGTGAAGAAAAACATCAGCTACTTGTCAACTAGAATAAGTAGGCGAAAGAGCCAAGGAAATGACCATATTTTGATAATCTATCAACAGCCACCATATATGATCTGGAATTGGTAAAGGAGTTAAGAGTTGAACTAGGTGCAAATTTGAAACTTTGGCCTGTTGACGTGTAAAACAAGATTTAACAAAGAGATTGATATCACAACATATTTGTAGCCAATTAAAAAAAAGAGCAACTCGATGATAAATTCAGAGGAAACCAGCATGTCCTCCTATAATCGAAGAATGAAGCTCCTACAATACATGTTGAATTAAATCGAGTTGGTCACTAGGAATCACCAAATGGTTTCTCCAATAAATAAAGCCTTGATAAAGTGAATATAATGGCATAGAAGCAGGGTCATTTACAATTTGGCTATGAAGCTTAGTGAGAAAAGAAGAAGATTGGAGCTTATCATAGATAAAGTCCATAAAAGAGTTAGTCACAGAAGAGAGAGCCATAAGAGAAACATGGGAAAGAGCATCTGCAACGAGATTTATTTTGCCTGGCTTATATTCAATAGAAAAACTATAGCCGAGTAACTTCAGGAAACATGCTTCCTGCTCTAGAGTTTGAATGATTTGATCTCTGAGATGACATAAGCTCACATGATTCGCACAAATAATGAAGTGATGACCCAAGAGATAGTGTCTAAACTTTGCAACTGATTTAGTAATGTCATATAGCTCATGAGAATAAATGGATTGAGCTCTCATGCAAGGAGATAGCGTCTTGGAGAAAAACACAATAGAGTGGTTGTTCTTGCTGAGCACTGCGCTAACTCCGTCACCTGAAGCATTTGTTTCTAAGACAAATAGGAGAGTGAAATCGGGTAGAGTGAGTACCGGTGCATGGATCAGCACTTGTTTAAGTGTATAAAATGCATCTTGAGCCTATTGAGTCTAAAGAAACCCATCTGCCCATAATAACTGGGTTAATGTCGTTGCCTTTTCGGCAAAATTTTTAATAAAGCGCCTACTGTAAGTTCTGGCTGAACCCAAGAGGGGGGGTGAATTGGGTGAAGTATAAAAACTTTCGTTCTTAGAAAAACTTTCGCAATTCAGTAAATTTATCTTGAGTAATAAAAGTAAGTTCATAAACAATTGGTAAACACTCAAATGTAGATGCTGGAAATGCAAGAGATAAGGGAGAAGAACTTGCAAACAGATTTATACTGGTTCGGCCTTATCCTTGACCTACGTCCAGTCCCCAAGCCTCACTTGGGAATTTCAATCCACTATCTTCAATAACCTTGATTACACGATCTGTAATTGAAGCAACCCTCTCTCTAGGATTCACTCCCCCTTACAATCTGTAATCAACACACTGCTTGATTACATACTCTGTACTCGAAGTAATCCTCTCACTAGGATTCACTCCCCCTCACAAGTTGTAATCAACACAATGTACAACCCACTCAAGATTACCCAATCTTGAGTAACTCTCAGAAAGATAATGTGTTTACAATAATTTTCCTCTCAAAGGAATGAATAAATAATCACTGAAGTACAGATACAATTCATTTCACTCTCTAAGCTATCTAGTCATGTAAAACAGAGTGAAAAGGATGTAGAAGCAGAGTATCAGCATTTTGGCATGGTAAACTTATATCTCTACGTTTTTCTGCTTGAATCCATGTCTTTTATAGATGGAGAATGGTATGTGACCGTTTATGACCGTTGTAACTTGGATTGAACCGTTGGGAGACTTCTACTGTGAGTTGTTTCCACCTTGGACACCTTCTCTCTCTTGTTTATGCATAATCCAGCTGTCACTTGGTTCTTAGATGACTTTCTGGCAATAAATCCGTTGGAGAGGTTGTTGCTTGTTGTAGTAATCTTCCTTTTAGTCTTTTGCAGTCGTGTACAAGTGGGTTAACCAAAGGAAGCAAGTTTCTGGGCTTGAGCATTTATTGTTCTGACACACTTTTTGCTTTTGCTCTAATCCTTTAATAAACCTTCGTTAATCTGTCTGAAACTCACTAGAAAGATAGTTAAACATATCTAGAATCAATATAGGATAATCATGTAAAGCATTGAGATCAAACAAGAAGGTATTACAGATTTCCCAAATTCGAATCTGCAGTAACGGCCAGAAACCTTGAGGTTTGCATCTCAAACCTCGAGGTTTTCTTGAATAACTCAAGCAAATTCAGTTTCAGAAATATGCAACCTCGAGGTTTCCTTGTGAACCTCGAGGTTTCCTTTGTAAAGAAACCTTTGAGAAATCTTTGAACAACCTCAAACCTGGAGGTTTCAAAAGAAACCTTGAGGTTTGAGACTTGGTTAAAAGTTCATTTTTCCTCTGGGGCCCGATAACCTCGAGGTTTCAAATCCATACTCGAGGTTTGCATAAAGATTGCAAAGCCAAAACTTTTGAACCAGAGACCCAACCTCGAGGTTTCCATTCTTGTGAAAACCAGTTTGCTCTCTGTATGCTAGAATACTTGAGGTTGAAAAGAGATACTCGAGGTTTTAAGTGTTTTCATGAAATCTCAAGTTTAAGATAGAATACCAAACCTCAAACTCAAGTTTACATGTCCAAGCTCAAGGTAAGAATCCAATGCAAGAAGAATCAGCTCCAAACTCATTGTATTATGTCCTTTAAGATCCGATGAATGAAGGCTGTTCTTGATTAGCATTTTTGCGATGTCCTGAACTGACCGTCAACTTTCAAAAGCCATATCTCCCTGGTCTGAACTCTGTTTTGGTCCGTTCAAGTCTTGTTGGAAAGCTATGTGTGTCTACTTTCCAATGGCACCGATTTGACCTCAATTGGATTTGTGGTTTGTGAGATACACCCAAAACATTGAAGCTTGGTTCTGACTGTGACGGTGAAGTTTGTGTCAACTTGTAAAATTCATATCTCCTTGATCGGAACTCCTTTGGACTTGAATCTTTGTCACAAGTACGTGTTGGATGTCTAGTTTGATATGCCATTGGTTTCATTCAATCCGAATCCTGGTTTGAGAGATATCATCAAATTACCGAAGGTCGCCAGAAGCTGAACGTGGAACAAAGTGTACCAGAGTTGCTGATAGTGCTGAAACCTTGAGGTTTTGACTGAAACTTCGAGGTTTCACTTGCAACCTCGAGTTCTCACTTGCAACCTCGAGGTTTACTAGTCCAGAGACACCAAAAATGCTGAAGACACTCAAACCTCGAGGTTTATACTCTAACCTCGAGTTTTCTCATCCTAAACCTCATATTTGCTTGATTTAACTCTGAATTGAGCCATTCCAACTTCCATATGATCTTAGAGCCTTCTAGCAGCAATATAAGAACTTGAATAATTATATTCTCATTCTATTCAACAAGTTCTTCCTTCTTTAATCTCCCATCTTGATTATGCTTCATAATCCAACTCTTTCTTTCTTCTCTTCTCTTGATCATTCTTTGTCTTTCAATTTGGACTTATCATACTTATGAAATTATATCTTCTTCAATATTTCCTCTTCTTCTTGATTATTCCCAAAATACTTTGATAGCTTCTTGCTTCCTTGACATTCTCTGCAATTTCTTCTTTTCATTAATCCCTTATCTCCTTCTTAATTAATCTTCTTTATAATTCAATTTGAACTAATCTACATTAAACATAGTAGTTAGTCAATGTAGGAGATAAATATATTATATAAACTTTTTGCTTCTATATTAGACATCATCAAAACTAATCATAACCAACACCTACAATAACCACTCAAGCCCAAAACCTCATGCAACTAAGTAACATTAGCAAGAATGAGCCAATCATGATAGCCTTAATTTTTCCCATATCCATTTCAACACCTTGGGTCGAAACAAAGTGTCCTACATAATCAATATGTTATTGTCATGTAACACCCCACTGTCCTGAGCCCAGAACACCGCAGGTTAATTATTTTTCATTCCACTCAATTGGTTAATTATTTTTAGTGAGCTTGATCAATGGCAAGACAATTCTTGAAAAATTCTGTATGAACCGACAGTAATACCCGGAAAGACCCAGAAAACTACGTATTTTAGTTACAGTTTCTGGTGTTTTCCAATTCAATATTGTTCCACTTTATTGGGATCTACAGAAACTCCATCCTGTGAGCTAACATGGCCCAGAAATCTGACTTCTGGAATTCAAAACTCACATTTACTCAATTTTGTGTAGAGTTGCTTTTCTTTTAAGATGCTCAACACTATTCTCAGATGCCCTTCATGTTCTTCTTCGCTCCTTGAATAAATCAGGATATCGTCAATAAAGATTACTACAAATTGATCAAGGTATTGACGAAATATATGGTTCATGTAATCCATGAACACCGCAGGTGCATTGGTCACACCAACCGACATCACCAAGAACTCGTAGTGACCATATTTGGTCCTGAAAGCTGTCTTCGGAACTGAAGGTTGGAGCTAAATACCCAAGAGGGGGGGTGAATTGGGTATCTTTAAAAATTTAAAGATTCTACTCTGTTTTTGACTAAGTAACACAGGGTAAAACAGAGGAGAGAAGAAGAGAAGCAATGCACTACAAGATTTATACTGGTTCGGTCCTTTCTCTGACCTACATCCAGTCCCCAAGCCTCACCTGAGATTTTCAATCCACTATAATCAAATATTGATTACACACTCTGTACTAAGAGTTGTTCTCTCACTAGAATACACTCCCCTTTACAAGTTGTAATCAATACACCCTAACTACCAAGTCGCCTGACTTGTAGTTATCACAATCAGTAAATGATTTACAAGATAAGACTCTCTCACAGAGCAGATAGGATAATCACTGAAGTACAAAGTATCAAAATGATACAATACAGATGAAAGCTTGATACAATAAATGACTCAATAAATTTTCGCTCTAAGTTGTTGTATCAGCTTGAGAAGAAGTTAATGCACTCTATTTATAGGTAGAGAACATTAAATGACCGTTGAAAGATGATTCCAACCGTTGAAAGTGATTAGCTTGGGTTCTGGTCATCTTCTCTCTCTAAACTTCTGCTAATCCAAGTGTTAATGTGATCTGATGTGGCTCTCTGAGAATTTGCCTGTTGGAGATGACTTTACTTGTTGTAGTAAGCATTCTTTAACGTTTAGAAGGCGTGCTCAGATGGATTAGCTGAGAATAGGTTGATTTGCAGAAGTGCATTTAATGCACTGTACACTTTTTGCTTTATGGCTTTGACCTTCATTGATCTTCATCTGTGATTGCTGAAATTCACTCAACAAACTTGTTAAACATAGCTAGGAATATGATTGAATGAATTATGGAAGTAATAAGATCAAACAATAATGATTTGCAAATTCGCGTAATTCAAAAACCAATTTTGACCGTTGTATACCGCGGTAAGTTCCTCTATACTGGAGTATGGCACTGTGCAGAAGTGTGCATACTGTAGTATCCAAAGTCATACTGCAGTATCCAAAGTCATACTGCGGTAAGCAACTTCCAGAGACAAAAACATCGTGAATTGATTTTGGAAGATATGCCCTATACTGCGGTATGCAACTAACATACTGCAGTATGCGAGTTTTTGACAAAGTTGAGAGACACCGTAATTGCCCAATACTGCAGTATGCAAACCTATACTGCAGTATGCAATAGTTATAAAATTTGAGGGCTTTCTGTATGAGCCTATACTGCAGTATGCATATCCATACTGCGGTATTGACTTGGGTGAGAAAATTTGATTGCTCTCGGGTTGGCCCTATACTGTAGTATACATACCTATACTGCGGTATTGGCTTGACTTAGAAATTCAGTTGCTCTCTGGATGGCCCTATACTGCAGTATACATACCTATACTGCGGTATTGGCTTGTTTTGAAAAACACGGTTGCTCTCTGGAAGTCCAATACTACGGTATGTCACCCTATACTGCAGTATTGACTATACATCAAAAATTCGATGACCTTTTGTAAGTCCAATACTGCGGTATAGCACCCTATACTGCGGTATTGACTTAACTTCAAATTTTTGAATACCTTCTGTAAGTCCAATACTGCGGTATAGCATCCTATACTGCAGTATTGAGTAATCTTGAAAGATTATTGCCTTTCTGGAAGACCCTTTACTGCAGTATGCAGACCCATACTGCGGTAAGCAACTATCAGATGATTTTTAAAGGATCTTGGAAACTTCAAAACATGTTTTACACTTGTTGTTAATCATCAAAACACATTGAGAACTAACATTCTCCCCCTTTTTGATGATGACAACACTTGTGAGCTTTCTTTTTTAAAGAATTTGAAAGATGTAATCTGTTTTGAATTGAAGTTTTCAGAAAGCAATGTGAAGTTATCGGAAAACAATCAGTTTTGCATTTTCAAACAAAAAAGGCAGAGATTGGCATCAAACATGTATTGGAGAACATAAGTAATTTGAAATATATTCATAAAGCATGATTCATACAAGCGGAGCTGATATCATAAAAGATGAATACACTGATAATGACTGATATCAGAACACACAACTACATAAATATCAAAATACAGATCTAAACACTAATACATATCACTAATACATATCTAGACACTAGACATCTACATCTTTCTCTCCTTCTCCCCCTTTGTCATCAACAAACTCGGGGTCAAGGACAAAGACAGGAGGAGAATAGAGCACCATGGCGGTATTTGGATCAAAGGAGGGATCATGGGGCTCTGCATATGGGGAAGGTGTAGGGAAGATCTCAGTAGACGGAGTAGGTGGAGATGGGAATGGGCCAGGAAGGACCTCTGTGGTAGGAGTGATAGGTGAAGGGGGTATGACGGTGGCTGGTGTGGAAATGGAGGCTGGGGATGATGAGGCAGGCGGAGAAGTGGTATGTGGTGGGCTAGGAAAACCGAAAGATGGTGATGAAGGTGGGGAAAAGTGAAACTCAGGTGAAGAGGTGGAAGGCTGGGGAACAGGAATGGATGGCTGAACCTTTGGGACAGGAGAGGAGGAGGAAGGGCCAGTAGTGAACCCGAAGGTTGACGAAGAAGCTCCAACATCGAAATGCTTGATCAAGCAATCAACCTTTTCCCGGGTATCAGATGCAACTGTAAGTGTGATAGCCAGCCGGGAGTCCAAGTCGATACACTGATCGAAGATCTCTTGATGCTTCTTGTCAAATTCTTCTGTGAGCTTTACCACTTCCGCGTCCATCTTGAGTCTCATATCAGCGGCCAAACGTCCAAACTCGAATTACATCTTCACAAAGAGAGATGCAACAGCAGCATCCACAATTCTCTTGATCCTATCATCAAAGTCCAATGGTGGAGGAGGCGGAGCTGACTGGGCCTCATGTGCAACTGACTGTGATGCACAAGTCTGTGATCGCGGTGGAGCTCTCGATTGCCCAGATCCTTCCGGCTCAAATTGAATCTTCATCAGGTTAAGCTGAGTCTTGCCGAAGGCCGGGATAAACTTCATCTGCTCGGGAGGACCCACATACCATATCTTATGGTAGTACATAATCAAGTAAACCAGGGATGCAAAGGGCATGTAGGATCCTTTACGGGACACAAACTTGAAGTGGCTAATTTCCTTGAATAGCCACTGCCCAATATTGAGCGGATGCTTGCGGATGAAGGCAGTGAAGAAACGGTAGTCCTTCTGCGTGAAGTGCGTGTAGCTTCCGCCCTTTTGGACAAAGTTATGTGAATACACGTACCATATTACTCGGTGCAAATGTGGCATCTCCGAGGGCTTGAAGGTCAAGTGGACTCTCTGATCATCCAGTATGTCCTGACCGGGCAATAGTGTGGCATACACCTCCTCGTTTGAATATTTCGGTGTGGATGCCTCTGGAGGATTAACCACCTTAAGAATCTTGTTGAGGATGGCGGCAGACAGTGTGAATTTTACTCCTCTGACTGATGTTGTGACCCTTTCTTCAACCAGTCTTCCTTCCGAGTCCAAGATGTGATTGGTCGCCATATTGAAGTAGAACATCTTGACCAACTCAGGACAGTAGGCAGCCTCGATGGAAACGAGCGTAGCATACGGCCCGAACCATGGTGAGAGATCCACGTTGCACTCCCGGTAGACTTGTTCCAGATCAACAGAGGTGACAGTGCAGAATCCTCGACTCCCAAAAAGATCTTTGAACTTGACATTTAAACTGGGAGGAAGTAGGACAGGAGTAACCTTGAATCCCTCTGGTGCATTCTTGTGAATTTTGATCTCCTCAACTGCATTTGCTACCACGAGAGAGAAATCTTGCTCAGACTCAGTTTCTGACGAAGAGCCAGAAACATCAACAGACAAGGGAGAGGAAATGACAGACATGGAAGCTCTCTTGGACCTTGCCTTTTGAGGAACAACGGTCCTCTTCTCTTGTGCCTTGCTCGGCTCTCCGGTCTTCTTCTTCTTTGCGGCTGAAGATGGGATAGATGCTCTGGATGAAGTTCCCCTCTTCTTGGGATTCGGCGAAGATGCCTCCGGTATAGAAACACCAATTCCGGGAATCTGACGATCAATACCAACCCCTAATTTCTTAGGAATTGATTTCGTCCTCGGTGCTCTGAGTGGAAGAGAAGAAGTGGGTTGTTTGGAGAGAGATTGATCTTTGGACATTTAGACGTTAGGGTTTCGGTGAGAATGAGAGTGGGAAGGAAATGAGAGAGATTTAATGAGGATTTATGGGGGTTTAATGAGGGATTGTGACGGTTTCAGAGTGAGATAGGAGAGAGAGACGCGTTACTAGTAGGGCTTACTGGAGTATAGACGCGAGTATGAAAGAACACGACGTTTCAGTATATATAGATAGACCGCTATACTGCAGTAAGGTTCTTGCATACTGCAGTATAGCATACTTTCATTTACATACTGCAGTATAGATGGAAGTATACTGACCTGGACTTCAAAAATGTCGAGAGAATTTTTGAAAACCCGATGGCCATACTGCAGTATAGCACTTACATACTGCAGTATGCCCCTTGCATACTCAGCTTTGGTTTCTGTCTGACCCCATACTGCAGTATATCACTTACATACTGCAGTATGCATCTTGCACACTTGGAGATTTGGCCTCTGACACACCCTATACTGCGGTATAGCACTTGCATACCGCGGTATAGCTCTTCTGAAACATCAAAACACCCTGCAAAACAAAGGCTAAACTCTCCGATGCTTAAGTTAGTAAAGATTAATCATCAATGACACATCTAACATTAAATTGAGAGAGAATAACTTACAATTCATTGGGATTTACCATTCCCAATTATCTCCTTATAAAAGTGAATTGTTCCTTGGCTAGAGGCTTGGTGAAGATGTCAGCTAGTTGAAGATGGGTTGGAATGAACATTACTTTGACATCTCGCTTCTGGACATGATCTCGAATGAAATGGTGCCTCACATCAATATTCTTGGTTCTTGTATGTTGCACCGGATTCTTGGCCAAGCTTATTGTGCTAGTGTTGTCACACAATATAGGGATCTCCTTCAAGTGGACTCCCAAATCAGCAAGTTGTTGCTTTAACCATAGCACTTGAGCACAGCAACTTGAGGCAGCCACATATTCAGCTTCGGTTGATGACACGGCCACAATTGTTTGCTTCTTACTGAACCATGACACAAGTGAGTTCCCAAAGAACTCGCATTGGCCACTTGTGCTCTTTCTATCCGTCTTGTAGCCAGCGTGGTCAGAATCCGAATATGCCACTAAGTGCTCCGGCTGACCTTTGGGAAACCATAGTCCAAGAGTCTTCGAATCAGAGAGATATCTGAATATCCTCTTCACATTTTCAGCATGTGACTCTTTAGGAGCGGATTGAAACCGAGCACACATTCCAACACTGAATTGGATGTCCGGGCGACTTGCGGTGAGATAGAGCAATGATCCAATCATTCCTCTATACTTGGTGATGTTGAAATCCTTGCCCTCTTCATCAGCATCCAAAGAAGTAGTTGTGCTCATTGGTGTGTCAGCTCCATTGCATTTGTCCATTCCAAACTTCTTCAGCAAATCATTTAAATACTTGGTTTGAGATATAAATATCTCATCCTTACGTTGTTTGATTTGCAGTCCAAGGAAGTAATTGAGCTCTCCCATCATTGACATCTCAAATTCACCTTGCATAGTCTTGGAAAATTCCTCACACAAAGAGTCATTAGTAGCATCGAAAATAATATCATCAACATATATCTGTACAATTAAAATTTCATTCAATTTGTTTTTCTTGATAAATAATGTCGTATCAGCCTTTCCTCTAATAAATCCTTGATTGAGTAAGAATTGACTCAATCTTTCATACCAAGCTCTAGGAGCTTGCTTAAGACCATACAAGGCTTTCTTAAGTCTAAAAACATGATCCGGAAATTGATCATTTTCAAAACCTGGAGGTTGTTCAACATACACCTCCTCTTGAATGAAACCATTTAGGAAAGCACTTTTGACATCCATTTGATAGAGTTTAAAACCTTTTGTGCATGCAAATGCTAGAAGAACTCTTATTGCTTCCAATCTAGCTACTGGAGCATAAGTCTCTTCATAGTCTATTCCTTCTTCTTGATTGTAACCTTTGGCCACTAATCTAGCCTTGTTACGCACAATGATGGCTGACTCATCACGTTTGTTCTTGAATACCCACTTTGTCCCAATTACCGGATGGTCTTTGGGTCTAGGTACCAAGTCCCAAACTTGATTTCTATCAAATTGATGTAGCTCTTCTTGCATAGCAATCACCCAATCATTGTCTGATAGGGCTTCTTCTATCTTAGAGGGCTCTATATGTGAAATAAATGCAGAAAATGTGGCTTCATTCAAGGTACTATTTCTGGTCTTAACTCCTTGATTTACATCACCTATGACTTGGTCTAAAGGATGATTCCTTATAAATCTCCAAGCTCTAGGTTGAGACTGACTAGGATTTTCTAAATTGTTTTCAGGATCAGCCTCAAAAACATTTTCAGAATTTTCAAAAGGAGTAGGAGCATTTTTCGAAAAGAATTTGTTTTTGAAAATAGTCTCCTCTTCATCATCCAAGGATTTATCAGATTCAGATTCACAAAATACAACATGTATAGATTCTTCAACAATCTTAGTCCTAGTATTAAAGACTCTATATGCTTTACTCCTATTAGAATAACCAATAAAGATAGCTAAATCAGCTTTAGGATCGAATTTACCAAGATTGTCTTTACCGTTATTGTGCACATAGCACTTACAACCGAAGGCATGTAGGTGACTGAGGTTTGGCTTTCTGTCTTTGTAGAGTTCGTACGGGGTCTTGTTCAGCTTCTTTCTCACATAGGCTCTGTTGGAGATGTAACAGGCCGTACTCATGGCATCCGCCCAAAATACTTGGGAAGTGTTGTATTCATTCAGCATCGCTCTTGCCATCTCAGTGAGTACTCTGTTCTTTCTCTCCACTACTCCATTTTGTTGAGGAGTTCTAGGCGCTGAGAAGTTGTGGTCAATTCCCATACTATCGCAGAACTCAGCAAAGGCATGATTCTCGAACTCTCCACCATGATCAGTCCGTATTCCTGAAATTGAGAACCCTTTCTCGTTTTGGACCTTCTTGGCAAAGGAAACAAACTGATCATAGGTTTCATCTTTAGAAGATAAAAATATTGTCCAAGTAAATCTAGAGAAATCATCAACAATGACAAAAGTGTATAAATTTCCACCAAGACTTTTCACTCTAGCTGGTCCAACTAGATCCATGTGAAGAAGTTGAAGAGGTCTATTTGTTGAAATCTCATTTTTAGCTTTAAAAGAAGATTTGGTTTGTTTTCCCTTTTGACAAGCATCACAAATCATACCATTTTTTAAATTCAATTTGGGAATGCCAATAACCAAATCCTTTTTCAATAACTTGTCAAGTTGATACATATTGACACGAGCTAATCGCTTATGCCATAGCCAACTCTCATTCAAGTTACTTACAAAACAATTTTAAGAAACAGAAGCATTGCTAGAGAGGTTCAAGGTATAACAGTTTCCATCTCTAGGTGCTCTAAATAAGGCTTTGTTTTTCAAATCATTTATAGAGATCAAATCCTTTTTAACAATAAAGCATTCATCAGAGTCAAATATTACCAAATTACCCTTATCGGTGCTTTGGCTCACACTTAGGAGATTGTGACACAATCCTTCTACAAGGTAGACGTCTTTGATGAGTGGGCCTTCATTGTTGCCTATCTCACCAATGCCAGCGATTTTCCCGGATTGATCACCTCCAACTGTGACTCTACCTCCATCTTTTGGCTTTATTGATAAAAACTTTGATTTGTCTCCAGTCATGTGTCTTGAGCATCCACTATCGATGTACCACTTGTTTGGCCTTGATGCTCTAAGACATACCTGCAGATCACAAGTGATCAGGTTTTAGGTACCCATCTTTTCTTGGGTCCTTTGGGGTTAGCATGTACCTTGGGAACATATGTTCCTTTTGGTACCCAAACATAATTTCCTACAGGTTGAGCTTTTCTTTCTTTTCGATGAAAACAAGATGAAGTAGAATGTCCCTTCCTATTACAGTAATTGCAATGAGCAAAAGGATTTGAAGAATGAACAGATTTCGTAAAATAATTCATATAAGATTTTTGACCATTCTTTTTCTTTCCTTTCTTCTTGTCAAAGTCTGGTCTATAACCAATGCCCGATCTATCATTTATAAAACGTTGTTGTTTTAGAATCACATTGAGCATTTCACTTCCCTTAGTGAACTTCTCAAGTGCTTTTGTTAATTGCAAATTCTTTTTCTCCAAAATAGAGCATTCGTCACAGACTAGAGGTTCAGGAGAAGTAAGATTTTCAACACGTAATTCAAGAAAAGAATGTTTCCTTTTTAAACTCATATAATTGTCTGCTAATTTTTCAAATTCCTTTTGAACCACATTGTATTCAGCAAACAGTTCATCATAGGAAGGAAGAGATTCATATACCTCATTTGTTTCAATAGGTTGCTCTTCTTCTTCGGCAACTAGGCATATGTTGGCTTTCTCACCATCATCCTCTTCAGCTTCATCCTCATCCGATGAGCTGCCTCCCCATATAGGTGACACGTATGCCTTCTTCTTGTATTTCTTGAATTTCTTCTTCTCTTTCTCTTGATTTTTCAGCTGAGGGCATTCCGCTTTGATGTGTCCAGGCTTTTCGCATTCGTAGCAGATAACTGGCTTCTTCGATTCATAGCTCGAATTTCCCTTCTGAAACTTCTTGAAGCCTTGATCTCTCTTATAGAACTTTTTGAATCTTCGGACCATCATGCCAATTTCTTCATCATCATCATCTTCATCTTCCTCATCCTTTTCCACATTCAGAGCCACTCCCTTGTTACGATTGTTGCCACCATTGACATCTTCTAATTCCTTCTTGAACTTCAACTTGCTCTCATATTCTAATAAGCTACTGAACAAGGCTGCAACTGACGTCATCGACTCTCCACGAGCCTCTTCGATAGCTGTGACCTTTGCTTCCCAATCTTTGGTCAGAATATTAAGAATCTTTCTTACTTGAGACCCTTGATCAAAGATCTTCCCTAGAGCAGCCAGTTGATTTGTCAAATGGGTATACCTGAGCTGAAACTCTCCAATGCTTTCCCCTTGCTTCATCCGCAACAAGTCATATTCAGTGGTTAGGATATTAATCCGGTTCTCCTTGATTCCGGAAGTTCCTTCATATGCAATCTCTAGTGCTTTCCACATCTCCTTAGCTGTTGACAGATTGCAGATGCGAAAGTACTCCTTTTGGCTAAGAGCACTCTAAAGCATCAGGATGGCCTTGCTATTGAGAGTGATATTCTTCTTATCATCATCGTTGAACTCAGCTTCGGCCTTTGGAACAGTGATGCCTCCTTCAACCTTAACTGGTACATAATCTCCAGTTTCAAATACTCTCCACAATCCATATTCTGTAGCCATCACGAACACACGAAATTTTGCTTTCCAGAAAGAGTAGTGTTCGCCATCGAAACCGGGAGGTCTGTTGATTGAAGCTCCATCCGGAAGAATTCCTTCCATAGTGATCCTTCTCGAGTGGTTAAACTCTTCTGAGAAGACCAGGCTCTGATACCAAATGAAGGTTGGAGCTAAATACCCAAGAGGGAGGGTGAATTGGGTATCTTTAAAAATTTAAAGATTCTACTCTGTTTTTGACTAAGTAACACAGGGTAAAACAGAGGAGAGAAGAAGAGAAGCAATGCACTACAAGATTTATACTGGTTCGGTCCTTTTTCTGACCTACATCCAGTCCCCAAGCCTCACCTGGGATTTTCAATCCACTATAATCAAATATTGATTACACACTCTGTACTAAGAGTTGTTCTCTCACTAGAACACACTCCCCCTTACAAGTTGTAATCAATACACCCTAACTACCAAGTCCCCTGACTTGTAGTTATCACAATCAGTAAATGATTTACAAGATAAGACTCTCTCACAGAGCAGATAGGATAATCACTGAAGTACAAAGTATCAAAATGATACAATACAGATGAAAGCTTGATACAATAAATGACTCAATAAATTTTCGCTCTAAGTTGTTGTATCAGCTTGAGAAGAAGTTAATGCACTCTATTTATAGGTAGAGAACATTAAATGACCGTTGAAAGATGATTCCAACCGTTGGAAGTGATTAGCTTGGGTTCTGGTCATCTTCTCTCTCTAAACTTCTGCTAATCCAAGTGTTAATGTGATCTGATGTGGCTCTCTGAGAATTTGCCCGTTGGAGATGACTTTACTTGTTGTAGTAAGCATTCTTTAACATTTAGAAGGCGTGCTCAGATGGATTAGCTGAGAATAGGTTGATTTGCAAAAGTGCATTTAATGCACTGTACACTTTTTGCTTTATGGCTTTGACCTTCATTGATCTCCATCTGTGATTGCTGAAATTCACTCAACAAACTTGTTAAACATAGCTAGGAATATGATTGAATGAATTATGGAAGTAATAAGATCAAACAATAATGATTTGCAAATTCGCGTAATTCAAAAACCAATTTTGACCGTTGTATACCGCGGTAAGTTCCTCTATACTGGAGTATGGCACTGTGCAGAAGTGTGCATACTGCAGTATCCAAAGTCATACTGCGGTAAGCAACTTCTAGAGACAAAAACATCGTGAATTGATTTTGGAAGATATGCCCTATACTGCGGTATGCAACTAACATACTGCAGTATGCGAGTTTTTGACAAAGTTGAGAGACACCGTAATTGCCCAATACTGCAGTATGCAAACCTATACTGCAGTATGCAATAGTTATAAAATTTGAGGGCTTTCTGTATGAGCCTATATTGCAGTATGCATATCCATACTGCGGTATTAACTTGGGTGAGAAAATTTGATTGCTCTCGGGTTGGCCTTATACTGCAGTATACATACCTATACTGCGGTATTGGCTTGACTTAGAAATTCAGTTGCTCTCTGGATGGCCCTATACTGCAGTATACATACCTATACTGCGGTATTGGCTTGTTTTGAAAAACACGGTTGCTCTCTGGAAGTACAATACTGCGGTATGTCACCCTATACTGCAGTATTGACTATACATCAAAAATTCGATGACCTTCTGTAAGTCCAATACTGCGGTATAGCACCCTATACTGCGGTATTGACTTAACTTCAAATTTTTGAATACCTTCTGTAAGTCCAATACTGCGGTATAGCACCCTATACTGCGGTATTGACTTAACTTCAAATTTTTGAATACCTTCTATAAGTCCAATATTGCGGTATAGCATCCTATACTGCAGTATTGAGTAATCTTGAAAGATTATTGCCTTTCTGGAAGACCCTTTACTGCAGTATGCAGACCCATACTGCGGTAAGCAACTATCAGATGATTTTTAAAGGATCTTGGAAACTTCAAAACATGTTTTACACTTGTTGTTAATCATCAAAACACATTGAGAACTAACAGGAACATCCTCAGCTTTTACTCTTAGCTGATGGTAACCTAATTGCAGATCGATCTTAAAGAAGACATAGGCACCAGACAACTGATCAAGCAAATCATCTATCCGGGGGAGTGGATACTTGTTCTTGACGGTTACCTTGTTCAATTCTCGGTAATCGATACACAATCTCAGGCTTTCGTCTTTATTCTTTACAAAGAGTACCGGAGCTCCACATGATGAAATGCTGGGTCATATAAACCCTTTCTCAAGTAGTTCTTCAATCTGCTTCTTCAACTCAGCCATTTGGTTGGGTGCCATTCGATATGGTGCTTTGGATACCGATCCTACTCCGGCATAATTTCAATAGTAAACTACACTTCCCTTTCCGGAGATAATCCACTTATGTCTTCTGGAAACACCTCAGGGAATTCATTCACTACTGGTATACTCTCCAGTGAAGCTTTAGTTTCTGCTTGTACTAAAAAGAACACCATATACCCTTGGCACCCCTTTCAAGCATTTTCAGCTTTAGATGCTGAGAGGAAATACTTGCTTACATCACTTTGCGAAGTTGGATTTATAATCCTCTTTCCTTCACAATCTAGCGGCACATTGTTTGTCATTAGCCAATTCAAACCCAATATAATGTCTATACCATGAAGTTGCAGACAAATCGAATATACCGTTGACTTATACCCATCAATAGTCACAACATAGTTAGACATGCATTAGTAGCCACAGATTTTATACCAAGTGGTGTTGACACAATTAGATCATAGGGCAGTTCATGAGTTTCCATACCCAGTCATTCAACATAATCATATGATGCAAAGGAATGACTAGCTCATGGATCAAACAACACTTCTAATATATTACCATAAAGAAGAATGGTACCTTGAATCATTTCAGAAGATTTTCTAGCTTCTTCATGCATCAAAACAAATACTCTGCCTTGATTCTAAGGCCTACTCTATGTAGCACGCTGGGGGCAATCTCGGCCAAAGTGTACTGGCTTTTTGCAATTGAAATAGATCAGGTTTCCACCACAGTTCCTACCAGTATGATACTTGCCACAATGCATACAGGATTGTGACTCGGAGGGTTTTTGAGAAGTTCACTGGCCAGACTGAGACATTCTTTTATTATCTCCCCTCGATCTTCAAACCATTGCCCTTTTGTCTTCCAAGGAAAATTTCCTCGGCTGGAACCACCACGGTGTGGTTGACCCCTAGATGCCCACAACTCATCCAAATTTCTTTCAATCAGCGACACTCTTCAATCACCAAATTGAGTTCTTTAAACTGTCAAGAGGCTAGTTTCTCTTTGATCTCATAATTCAACCCTTCAATCATCATAAACCAGATTTATACTCCATAAAAACAACATACATTTATCGCATACTCTCATAAATACATTGTTCCATGTGCTCAATAATTTCATACTCTACTGGGAATTCAAACCTGAAAACCAAGGGCCATATGCCCATCCTTAATGCCATCAAGGTACAGCTACAGACTTGGACCAATTTCTGTTCTCAGAACTTTGATAGAAGTTAATCAAAAGTTCCCTGATAATGCACTCATCTTATCACAACTAGAATTTTAATTCATGAAAACAAAATCACATTCATTGAACATGCTCATTAACCAGATGCTTCATGTGTTCAATGAATTCTTAAATTCTAAAGGAGCCTTGGTCCATAATCTAATTCTTTTTACTTCTCCAAAAGTTATTGTCAGGGAAATAATATAGGATTGTACCAACCCATGCTTCATTGGAGGCACTAATCAACCTCAAGTTATAGTCCCTATATATCATGGGAATCTCATTTAAGAATGCGATGTAGCAACCCCATGGAGCCACTACAGTCCTACATACATTCTGGTACACATCCTCTAAGCATTCAAGGATATCAGGGTGGGGATGCCACCAATAATTCCAGGGAGGATAAATAAAAGTAGAGTCCACTGATTCCTCCACTTCATTCTCTCTCATACCTGATTCCTCACTGGATACAAGGTTAATAATCTCAGGGGTTCTTTGCTGCTACCTAGGATTTGACCTCCTAGCTGTATGCCTACGGCGCAATCTCTCATAAAAGGACTCTTCCCCAACCCTCGGGGGTTGGTTTATAGACTGCTCAGAATTATCTTCCTGATATCTTCTATTACTCATTTTCAATCCTACACACATAGACAATACATTTGTTACCAATTCAAAATATATATGCTTATACATGTAGAGCATACTATCCTATTGCCATAAACTACGCTCTGATACCAACAATGTAACACCCCACTGTCCTGAGCCCAGAACAAAGTGGCATCTTCACCTATTATGCAAAGATGTAATATTTAATGTAAACTTAAACCACTTGATAGTTTTGGTTCTTACAAAGAAAGACCTTTTTTAAGCAAAAATTTCAAAATAATAATAAAGTTCGGATAGGCTTTTCTGAAACATTTAAAACATTTGAAAATAGTTTATCAATAGTTCAAACTTATCATTAAAATTACGTCATCCTTAAAACCTTTTCAAGTTTCATTAGAGTATTTCCTTATTTCTCCAATTAATCTAGAGCCCTACCAAAATATTTATCATAATTTGGGCTTGTTATATACATGCCCGTCCCTGTAGCAATCGTTAGCAGCATATATATATATATATATATATATATATATATATATATTGTCTACTTCTATGTAATCATATGTATCTAATTAAATATATACATCCCAATAGCCACGTACGGCTTTCTCAAAATAATATCTAGTCATAAGGAAATAAAATTATTCATACACAAAAAGTGAAACTATATGTTTTAGTCTGCATCATCAACTCCACCTTCTTCTCAAGATCAATAAATATCTACGTCCTGCCTCTTCCTCCTTGCCTACTAGTCTGTCCATATTCTGGATTTATGGAAGGCTCTGAGATTCAAATAAATGAATCCCAGAGTAATAGGTTAATCTCAAATTCTAGCATATGCGATATATATGTAAATCAATCAAACAAAATAGTCCACACAGCATATAAAGCATTAAAAAATAAACGACAAGTATTACATACCAAATGCAGCTTGTAATACAAGTAAATCATAAAATTATTTCAAATACCTTAGCGCTAGGAAATTCATTTTGGTAAATTGAAAACCAAAATAACTGAATGCACTAGGCCCTGCCTAGCCACCGGGAAGTTGGCCCCATGGTCGGCCCTTCCGCTCAATCGAGCCACGAGTGGTGCTGGCCTCATACAGGCGGGACATACAAATATGGCATAGATAAACATATATAGCTATGCAAAGAATGTGAGATTAGAGTTACTACCTATTGGTCTTACCGACAAGACCCCTTCCACTAGATTCTTATTACTATGCTTGTTCTTCAGGCACGGGCGATTCTCAAATCCTATAATTAACATTTATGTAGTCATGGGTCATTAACCAGTCCAAACAAAATTATAAATTCGACTTCTTTAGACTCACCCAAAAATACTTGTCTTTTAATATCCTTATGACTAGAGATGTATACTCATTGAGACTTGTTTAATTAAACACTATTCACTATGGATAACTATCATCTCAGCCATTTAACCTTCCATTTTAGCCAAAGAAACCTTTACTTTAAAGGTTTAACACAATTAACAGCTTATGTGACTTTTTAAGACTTATCAAAAATTCAGGCTTCTTTTATGAGAATTTGGAAAATTCATAACTCAACTGATATAACTCCAAATGGAGTGATTCCAATTTCTACTTAATCCTTGATAAGTCTATTTCCATAAATTAAAGTCACCAAGTTGATTTATGGCTGAGAAAAACTCCCAAAATTCAGAAACATAAACATGTCCAGAAATTCTTCAGATTTTCTGACCAATCTTTGAGAAACCATAATTCCTTCAATACTTATCGGAATTTGACGAATTACCTATCAAATTAAACCTCGATGTGTCTACTATTTAACTGGAAAATTTCACATTTTAATGACTTTGTTAAGTCAATACGAAATGCCACCTCATCCCCTGACTCCAGAAACATACCAGAAATTTTCCAGATTTTTGGCTCAACTTCTAAAAATCATAACTGGAGTTATAGACCTCCATTTTAGGTGACCCAAAGCTCATATTAAACCTTAAGGAGAGTACTGTCTCCTGTAAAATTTTCAGGGAAAAACTCAACCTTTAACACCTACAAGCAACGTAAAAACCATTCCCTATTTTCGGACTCATACACAAATATGTACGGTAACATTTGCAATTCCAACTCCTGTCTCATCTTGAGAAGGAATCATTGCCTTATACTCATATTTCATGGTTTGAGTTTCAAAGAGTCACATGCAGAGCCAAAGGAGACTAAGAATCAATATAAAAGTGGCATGCAAGCTATCTCGCAGAAACCAATCATTGGGAAATTCTTAGAAAGCTCACCTTGTGAGGATCTCAAGCTTGCATGCGTGTTAATTTCCTTCTCCTCTGGCGCTCCCCCTCAAACACGATCTCAGACTCGTCTCAGTTCTTGTCTCTCTCTAGGATCAGATTTTCCATTAACCCCAAAAGAAGAGCTATGACAGACTGAAGGTGGTAATGGGTTTATGAAGCTTACCTTAGACGAAATCCAAGGTGTAAGAATTGGCTGAACCCAAGAGGGGGGTGAATTGGGTTCAGTATAAAATTTTAGCAACTTTGAAAATCTTTTCACAATTCACTGAAATCAGTTTTAAAGCAATAACCAGACATTTAAGTATGTATACACATTCAAATATATATGCTGGAAATGTAAGAGATAAGGGAAGAGAATGTGCAAACTGATTTATACTGGTTCGGCCTAATCCTTGACCTACATCCAGTCCCCAAGCCTCACTTGGGATTTTCAATCCACTATCTTCTTTCAACTTGATTACACGTTCTGTAACTGAAGTAACCCTCTCACTAGGATTCACTCCCCCTTACAAACTGTAATCAACACACCGCTTGATTACACACTCTGTACTCGAAGTAATCCTCTCACTAGGATTCACTCCCCCTTACAAGTTGTAATCAACACAATGTGTTTCCCACTCAAGATCACCCAATCTTGAGTAACTCTCAGAAGAATAGAATGATTACAATAAATCTTCTCTCTTAGAAGTGAATAGATAAACACTGAAGATCAAATACAAATCACTTCACACTCTAAGTCATCTAAACATGAAAAACAGAGTGCAAATGGTGTGAGAGCAGAGTTTCAGCATGTTGGAAGTGTAAGCTTGTTTCTCCACGTTTTTCTACTTGAATCTGTCTTCTTTTATAGGTAGAGATCAATATATAACCGTTGAGAAGATTCAATAACTGTTGGATAAAGAAATATAGCTGTTAGGAACTAGCCGTTAGAACTTTTGCACAGCTTTTGATGTTCTGACACAAATATGATATTTTGAAGATTTGCTTCTAATCCTTTGTTTTAATCAGCTGAAACTCACCAATAAAGTGGTTAAACATATCTAGGAACATTAGGGATTAATCATAAGAAGTATTAAGATCAAACAAGAAGGCATTGCAAATTCGTCAGATTTGAAATTATGAAGTTGTGAAGAAACCTTGAGGTTTGTTCTCAAACCTGGAGGTTTTTCAAAATCAGTGAAAAGTCGTTTGCTCTCTGTTTGCCCAAATCTGGAGGTTTTTGTCAAAACCTGGAGGTTTTCAAAAACCTTGAAAGTTCATTTCCTCTCTGGAACTTAGAAACCTCGAGGTTTGTGGCAATACTCGAGGTTTTGCTAAAATGATTGAAAATCAGAGTTTTGATCCAAAGCCAAAACCTGGAGGTTTTGTTGAAAACCTGGAGGTTTTTAAAGACAGAAAAAGTTGTTTGCTCTCTAGAAGCCCGAAACCTGGAGGTTTCTCTGGAAACCTGGAGGTTTTCAAAATCAGGAAATGTTGTTCGTTCTCTGGATGGCAGAAACCTGGAGGTTTCCAACAAATACTCGAGGTTTCATCTATTTTTCAAAATTCTCAGTTTTTCTCCAAAACAGAAACCTGGAGGTTTTGAAGGAAACCTGGAGGTTTGGTAACTTGGAAAAATGCAGAACCTCTCTGTCTTGACAAATCTCGAGGTTTCTCATAATCTTGAGAAACTTGAGAAATGTCATTTTAGCTCAAACCTGGAGGTTTCCCATAAACCTGGAGGTTTTGCTTTGTTCAGAAAACTTGAAAAATTCTTGGCCAATCTCAAACTCAAGTTTACATGTCCAAGCTCAAGGTAAGAATCCAATGCAAGAAGAATTAGCTCCAAACTCATTGTATTATGTCCGTTATGATCCGATGAATGAAGGCTGTTCTTGATCAGCATTTTTGCGATGTCCTGAACTGACCGTCAACTTTCAAAAGCCATATGGCCCTGGTCTGAACTCTGTTTTGGTCCGTTCAACTCTTGATGGAAAGCTCTGTGAGTCTACTTTCATATGCCACTGATATCAGTCCAATCGGATTTGCCGTTTGTGAGATATACCCAAAATACCGAAGGTGGGTCTGGACTGTGACGTTGATTCTTGTGGAAACTTGTAAAACTCATAGCTCAATGATATGAACTCCTTTTGGCTTGAAGTTTATATCAAAATGACGAATTGGGAGTCTAGTTTCATATGCCACTGATTTCACCTCAATCCGATCTCTGGTTTGAGAGATATCATCGAATTACCAGACCTCGTCCGAGCTGAACGTGAAACAGAGTTGCTGAAGAGTGCCGAAAAGAGCTGAAACCTCTAGGTTTTGCTAGAAACCTCGAGGTTTGCTAGTCTAGAGACACCAAAGATGATGAAGACGCTCAAACCTCAAGGTTTGCTCTCAAACCTCGAGTTTTCTCGTCCTAAACCTCATATTTGCTTGATTTAACTCTGAATTGAGCCATTCCAACTTCCATATGACCTTGGAGACTTATAGTATCAATATAAGAACTTGAATAATTATATTCTTATTCCATTCAACAAGTTCTTCCTTTCTTTCTTCTTTTCTTGATCATTTTCCACAATTCAAATCTTTCTTTCTTCTCTTCTCTTGATCATTCTCTCTCATTAAACTTGAACTTATCATTCTCTGCAAGTTCTATATCTTCTTCAATATTTCCTCTTCTTCTTGATTATTCCCAAAATACCTTGATAGCGTCTTGCTTCCTTGACATTCTCTGCAATTTCTTCTTTTCATTAATCCCTTATCTCCTTCTTGATCATCCTCCTTAATTTAACTTGGACTAATCTACATTAAACATAGTAGTTAGTCAAAGAAGGAGATAATTATATTACTCAATCTTTTTGCTTCTAACAATGGAATCTATATAAGACATCATCAAAACTAATCATAACCAACACAAGGTTGCATGTAAAATTTCCAGGCCTCTTCTTCCCTCCTTGGTGACCTTCTCTTCTCTCTCTCTCGAACGCTATCTCTCACTCAGTTCAGAATCGCTCTTAGCTCTCGGTCTCTCTTCCTGGCTGCATGAGAACTGAATATTTAGGGAGAATATGGCTGAAATGAAGAATTAGAGGTATATGTGCGTGTGATTAAAAGAAGAGGGAAGTGGGGTGTTGAGCTGTCACCAAGATGGAGAATGGAAGAGTATATGTGGCGGAAGCTTGAGGAAAGTGGGTGCAAGGTGTCCTTAATTTAGAGAGGGGAAGATGTATTGTGTGTGCTGACAATCATATGGGCCGAGTTGAATGGGAATTGGAAGAATAAGGTATGTTTATTTGGCTTGTTGAATGTTTGTGCGTATGGACCAAAAATAACTAATGGAGGGAACATATATGTGTGGCGTTTGACTTAACAATTGGGCTTGACTTTGTCCAAATCCATTTTCGTTTTAATCCACTAATGGAAATTTTCATCTTGCCTCTTTAGGCCAAAGAATATTACGTTGAAAATATTTAGGCCAAAACTCATTCTGAACTATTTGTCCTTAATTTTACAGAAAATTATGCCTTAAATACTAAAAAATAATCCTTAAAATAATTAAGGCCAATTTTCCACAATTAATCCCATATCATATTTTTAATTCTCTAATTCCAAATTTTGGGATGTCACATTGTCCAAAAGAACACTCAGACAATTTTTCAAACAGGTCATGCTTTTCTAGCTTCTGCAACACAAGCTCAACATGCTCTGGAGATGAAATTCCCAAGTATTACTGTATATAAGAATGGACAAAAAAGGACAAAAAAATTGTCGTATGAAAGGACAAAAAATATTGTTCATTAAGCTTTAAAAGTTGCAGGTGTGTTTGCTAAACTGAAGGGTATAACAAGCCACTCATAAGCTCCCAAATGAGTCCAAAAGGCAATTTTGTTTCGATCCTCCTCCTTCATCAAGATTTGGTGATAGCACGTGACTATCAATCAAAATAGGAATGTCACAAACTTGCTCTGTATTGTGCAGGATTATATTCGAGCTGTACTACCCAAAACACGTAATTTGTCAGTAGGTAAGATAGCTAGTTGGAGATGCTTGACAATACGTAGATGGATAAATGTATCTAAACTGCCACCATCCAATAAAATTTGGACAGTCATACCATTAAATCAAATAGTGGCTAGCCCATGTGTCCCCCAAAGTGCATAAATAGATAAATAATGAAGAGTTGCCTCTATGTCAGGTTCATCAATGGCATTCTGAAATGGTTCCTTAATGTTGTCATCAGCATGAAACTGTTGGAATCTCACTAGAAACGCGGAAGCGTATCGTACAACGCGATATAGGAAAAGTTAAAACCTTATCATTTTGATTACCTGGAAAGATGCAGCAATTTGAAGCAGCGATCTGAAAGCCTCTCCACGAACAGTCCTTGTATCTGAAGAGCGATTTGAAAGCCTCTCCACGAATAGTCCTTGTCCCCTCTACGATCGATCTTCCAGACTATCTTTCAAGGGGAATAGGATGGTTGTGTGGGTAACCGTTCAGATGATGAACGTCTGCCACTAGGGTTTGTTTCTGATGAGAGCCTCCTTATGCGTCTACTACTCTCAAGCAGGTGAAAGTAGGTTTATATGCTACTTCACCCAAGACCTAACCCTAAACCACATGGGCCATAGAGTTCTTGGGTTGTAGTCTCAATTAAGCCTTATTGGGCTTAAGTGACTAAAGAGCACATTAACCCAACAGTCTCCCACTTGCTCTTTAAGATACAAACTTGAGTTCGTAAACCCAAGACCATGTAGCCCATAAGCCATCATCATCTGATAATGTACCCCATGCCTTGTCTCAAGCTAGCCTGGGGATCTACCATTTGTCATTCATCAAGGCTCATGATAATCTACAGAAGATTATCTAGTTCGGTGCTACTCCACTAAAAGCCCGAACGTGATCTCCAAGAATAATGACACTTATAACAAGAATATGCATTACCCCTTTATAGAATGTCTATAACTTGATTGACTAGTTTTCTGTAACCCAATCAATTATTTATTCCCTTGACTTTAATAGTTTCTCTAATGGATTACAAGCACTGGCCAGTGTCTTCAATATCCAGGTACCGAAACATATCAAGGGGTCATTTCCTATAAATTCCATGTTGTTTATCTCATAAAAGCCGAAAACCAAATAGTCTCAATCCTAAAATACCGAGTTGTTGGCCGTCATATAGATCAAACCTCACCCGTTGGTAAATCAAAGAATGAAAACTATTCGACTACCTATTTAAAATAAACTCAGGATTAAGAGCAACTACATGACTATAGTTATCTGGAGATTTGATTCCTTATGATAGAAAGAACAACCTTAATCAAATCTCTCCTTGATCCATTCAATGTAAGTATTAACTCACACCAATATTTTATAATGATTCGGACAAAACCATTTCATAAAATATTGTAGCCTAAATAAAGTGCCCAACTTAATTTAATAGCTATGAACCAATTCATCAATTGCGAGAACCTATGACCATGTCCTCTATGAACGTATTCATATGATCATATACTCCACAATTGATCTGGACCTTAGAGTTTGTAAATAGTGTGCGAAATAAATGAAAAACACCTCATTTATTAACATTCAGAAAAAAAAAAATTGCGATGTCATAATGTCTTGCTCAAAAAGCACAAAATAACAAAGTGAAATAACAACTACCTAAAGCTATAGCAAATCTGGAATCCTCCTAAGACCCATAGATGAAACATGCCTCTCGAAAACACGTTCAGGCCAACTCTTAGTAAAAGGGTCAGCAAGGTTCTCGTCTGATGCTATCTTTGCTACCAATGTATCTCCTCTTTTAACTATTTCTCGGATCAAGTGGTACTTCCTCTCTATGTGTTTTTGTCTCTTATGACACCTTGGTTCCTTGGACTGTGCTACTGCCCCACTGTTGTCACAGTAAAGTGTGATAGGACAATCAACACTTGGTATCACTTGAAGGTCCGTTAGGAACTTCTTTAACCATGCAGCCTCAGAAGCAGCTACATACTCAACCTCATTGGCAGAGTCAGCCACACATGATTGTTTTACACTCCTCTAGCAAATGGCACCTCCATTAAGGGTGTACACATATCCCGAGGTGGACTTACTTGAGTCAATATCTCCTTGGAAATCTAAGTCTGTATAACCAATGGTTTCAAGACTCCCACTCGAATAGACCAACATATAATCTCTCGTTCTCCGTAGGTACTTGAGTATATGTTTAACCGCTACCCAGTGTTCCTCTCTAGGATCAGATTGGTACCGGCTTACTACTCCCACTGCATAGAAGATATCTGGTCTGGTACATAGCATAGCATACATGAGACTACCTACTGCTAAAGCATAAGGTATCCTACTCATGTGTTCTCTCTGCTTAAGAGTTTTAGGAGATTGCTTCTTAGAGAGATGAATCCCATGCCTGAAGGGTATAATTCCCCTCTTAGAATTCTCCATGCTAAACCCAACAAGTATTTTGTCAATGTACTTAGCCTGGGATAATGCCAAAACCCTATTCTTCCGGTCTCGCAGGAGTTTAATAAATTGGCTTGTCCCAGGTCCTTCATATCAAAATGCTTGCTCAGCCAGGTTTTTATGCCTAACAATACCTCTATATCATTTTCGATAAGGAGTATATCATCCACATAAAGTACCAGAAAAGATACCGCATTACCTTGGATCCTTTTATACACACACGGGTCATCAGGACTTTTCTTAAAACCATAAGACTCAATGGCTTGATCAAATCTGATGTTCCATGATTTGGACGCTTGCTTAAGTCCATAAATGGACTTTTGCAACTTGCATACCATTTCTTCTTGCCCTTTGGCTATAAACCCTTTTGGTTGCTGCATATGCTGAACTTCATGTTGAACTTCATCATTATGCTGAACTTCTGGTTCTGTCTCTAGTTCCTGTGTATGTTCAGGTACATTTTCCCCTCTTTGAACAACCACTGGAACAAAAGCTGGAACCCCTTGAGGTTGTGGTGAAACTTGATCTGAGACTAGCTCATCAAGAATAACCTTACTCCTTGGCTTATAATTTGTCATATAGTCCTCCTCTAAGAAAGTTGCGTGAGTGCTCATTATGACCTTCTTTTCTTTTAGACTATAAAATAACCAACCTCTGGTTCCTTTAGTATAGCCTATAAATATGCATACTTCAGTACGCGAGTCCACCTTATTTTGTTTTTGTTGCAAGACATGTGCTGGAGCACCCCAAATCCGAATATGATTCATGGTGGGCTAACACTCTTTCCACAATTCTATTGGTGTCTTTGAAACCGACTTGGATGGAGCTAAGTTCAATAGATACATAGCTATTTCTAAGGCATATCCCCAGAATGAATCAGAAAGAGATGAATAACTGAGCATAGATCTTGTCATTTCTAAAAGGGTTCTATTTCTCCTTTCAGCAACTCCATTCTGCTGGGGTGTCCTTGGAGAAGATAATTGTGAAACTATCCCCTCTTTGGTCAGGTAAGACCTGAACTCTCCAAATAGGTATTCACCCCCTCTATCAGCTCGAAGTGTCTTAATTTGAACACCTAGATGCTTTTCTGGCTCAGCCTTGAACTCTTGGAATTTCCCAAAAACTTAAGACTTGTGACGCATCAGATACACATGTCCAAATCTAGAGTAATCATCAGTAAATGTGATGAAATACTGATACCCGCCTCTGGCTTGGACATTTATTGGTCCACATACATCAGTATGTACCAATTCCAGCTGAAGTGTGGCACGTTTTCCCTTGGCCTTAAAAGATCTCTTAGTCATTTTACCCTCTAAACAGGATTCACATACTGGTATCGGTTCAAAGTTAAGGGTTTCAAAATCTCACTTTTGACCAAATCTTGTATCCTGTTAGAGTTAATATGACCCAATCTCAAATGCCAAAGATAAGTTTCATTGGAAACTTTTCTTTTCTTTGATGAATTAATATGCTCAACATCTTTTAATTCAACATGATTAACTTCACGGGGAACAGGATTAAGGAAATAAAGACCATTGAGCTTTACACCAGAACAAATAAAAGAAGATGAACTTCTTATTGAAACTGAGGAATTAAACTGAACTGTCAAACCATGTTTATCCAAACAATTAACAGAAATTAAATTCCTCTTAAAATCTGGAATAAATAAACGGTCTTCTAAAACCAAAGTCCTGCAATTATCAAAAGATAAAATAACTTGTCCCATTGCTAGTGCAGACACAAGCTCCCCAGTTCCAAGCTTCAAATATCTTTGTCCTTTACTTACAGGCAAGCTATGTTTGAACCACTGCAAAGAGTAACAAACATGGTTAGTGGCTCCTGAATCAACGATCCATTTTTCATCGTGATTCTCCACTAAACAAGCCTTAATCACATGTAAATCACCCATGCTAGGCGTAGCAAACATGCCATCAAGAGTCTGGAGCATTGTTGCTCCACTCTCAATCATGCTCACTTGCTCCTGAAGGTGATTGGCGAGACTGGCCAAAATGTAGTAGCGAACTGACACATTCGCCTTCTCCCATCTATCCTTCTTCTGCTGAAATCGAGTCCGAATTGCATCAGACGCATCTGCAGCAGGCTACACTGGCATAGGGGTAGTGAGAACAAAGTTGAGCTTTTCATATTGAAGAACAATATCCAAATTAGTTTTCCATTGTTTGTAGTTTGTACCATCCATAGGTTTTTGGCTCAAGATTGTAGCTAAAGGTTTGAATGAAGACATTTTTCTGAAAATAAGGAAAAACACACTAATTACAAACTATAATTAACAACAAACAGATATAGCGCTAGTAGATTCTAATAACTACTATTCGTTTATTGTTTAACAATCCATTAGTTATCTTTACAAGGCTTACGATGGGCAAGATTCTTGTAAAACTAATATTGTTAATTTGGGCCTTCAGTTCCATTGCCAGAGCCTCGATGCGAGAGTTAACAATTTTACCAAAGTTGAATGTATTTAACCATTGTTTACTTTCAAAATTATCTTTAGTGTCTAAGTGTTGCCGACGATGGGCCGTACAAAACTTTACTAAAATTTTGAAAATATTAGGGTTTAATCTAGCGAAATCTGATTATCCTTATCCGATGGGGCTTCAGCGATAACCATTTCACTAATAAACCCACAATTGGGACCCGTAGGTTTTAAAATTAAATGCTTAATTTAAGACCTTCACCCATTCAATATTTTAAATTTAGAATTTTCAATTTTGAAGAATTTGTTCAATTTAGAGTAAATTATTAGGTATCTAAAATCTAGTCATGATTGGCAGAGTGTGCGTCACATGACCATTTTAAATAACCCACAAATTACTCCAAAAGGTACAATTCTCTTAGGAAATTACCTGGATTATTTGTATAGATTTTAATTCCACAATTATTATTCTAGATTTTAATTTAAAATCATAATAATTGATAATTAATGTCTCGATTCTAATCCCACAATTAATTACTCCAATTATTATTATTGATCATAATAATTGATAATTAATGTCTCGATTCCAATCCCACAATTAATTAATCCAATTATTATTCTAGATTTTAATTTAAAATCATAATAATTGATCATTAATGTATAGATTGTAATCCCACAATTAATTAATCCAATTATTATTCTATATTTTAATTTAAAATCATAATAATGGATAATTAATGTAGTGGGCAATCTAAATAATCTCGCATAATAACTATCATACTAGTCGATTCTAGGCATAATAGCTACTATGAAATTATGACATGTGATTATGCAACAATATGACATCTTCCTATTCTATATGACATGTTATTTACCAACATCATGTTAATCGCAAATATAATTCATACAATTTAACAAAGGCATTAATTAATTAAACAAATAGCTTTAATCCATGGCTTTCCTAAAAAATAAGAATAAAAAATTACAACTTTGGAATTCCTCTTTTGTCCAGCCCATAGTATCTGTCTCTAGCCCCTTTAGGGTATCTATGGGCCCAAAAGCCCAAATACCCATACTTTAGGTAGAAACCTTAGGACACACAAGAGGAACCCTAGCAGTCACTCCTTCCAACGCCTTCAGCCGAAGTCATCTCATCTTCTTTGCAGTTTCTTGATCTCCAACTTTTCCAGAAATTCAAAAATACATAGAAATTCCAAAATAAAATTAAAAACAACAAGGAAGAAACCTAATCATATGGGATTAGCCTCCTTGTTACAAATCAAGAAATACACAAGAGAATCTAACCATGGATTAAAGTGATTAACCGATTGAAATTAAAACTAATACCAAATATGAATTATAAACGAATAATTACCATGAAATAAATAACAAATATAGAAAAAGATGTCATATTTTCAAAAAATAATTTTCGAAAATAATCACATGAAATATAAATTAATATCAAAACTGGGTTCTTTTCCTCATCGCTAATGGCTCTGATACCAATTGTTGGAATCTCACCAGAAACGCGGAAGCGTATTGTACCACGCGATATAGGAAAAGTTAAAACCTTCATCGTTTTGATTACGTGGAAAGATGCAGCAATCTGAAGCAGTGATCTGAAAGCCTCTCCACGAACAGTCCTCGTATCTGAAGAGCGATCTGAAAGCCTCTCCACGAACAGTCCTTGTCCGCTCTATGATCGATCTTCCAGACTATCTCTCGAGGGGAATAGGATGGTTGTGTGGGCAACCGTTCAGATGATGAACGTCTGCCTCTAGGGTTTGTTTCTGATGAGAGCCTCCTTATGCGTCTACTACTCTCAAGCAGGTGAAAGTAGGTTTATATGCTACTACACCCAAGACCTAACCCTAAACCACATGGGCCATATAGTTCTTGGGGTGTAGTCTTAATTAAGCCTTATTGGGCTTAAGTGACTAAAGATCACATTAACCCAACAGAAACATCATTAATTGTTTATTTGGGAATTTATGTGTAAGAGTAACACAGGCATAACATGTGTAGCACAAGCCCTTCTTGCGGCAAATAACCATTTCACTCGGGGTCATCTTCTTGATAGGAGGTAACTTTGGTCTTAGTACTAATGGAGGAAAATTGGATTTGCTACCTCTAGAAGTAGTTAAATACGATACATCGATGAGACTCTTGAGGCTAAAAACAAAAGATTTGTTTTCTAATGAAAAATACAACCATGGTTTAGAAACAGAGTATGTGAAATTGAAGAAATACCTATAATTGAAGGATCAGCAAATAGAGGAGCAAGCGTAAGAGTAGAAAGGATGATTGCAAGACATTGTATGAGAACATCATGTTTGAGGTAGACTTGAGCAGATCCTTAGTATGATTGGCTAGTGAAAGGAATTTAGAATTGGATGTATCCAATGAACTACCAATTTCCTATTGCGTAAACTTAAATAATTGTGATCGAACACATTCAAAGTAAGAATGACCAAATTGAGCCTCAACAACCTTAGCAAGAGAAAACCAATGTGGAATCTGACCAAATTTTTTCAATATTTGAAGCCACAGCTGGACATCACCATCTAGATGTATTGAACTAAGAATGAGATGTTGAGGATCCATAACATCATAATACCTAAAGTATTGATCAACCTTGAAAATCCAATTAAGTGCATCAGAACCATCAAATCAAGGGAAATCCAGTTTCAACAACTTGTATGAAGTAGTGGAAACAGGCACCGATTGAACCACCAAAATCCCAATGGTGGACATTGAAGAAGTGAATGACTGAAGTTTTTCAAGGCGCAAGGTAATATTATTGACGAACTTAACTAGCGACTGTAGCATGCCCCCAAGGGAAGAGGATTCTCTCCTCACCATTTTTCTCATTTTCTCTCATTAGCTCATCTAGACCATTGATTGGGGAGGTAAGAGAAAAGTTAAAGTGGTATTGTGATTGATTAGATGGGTAGGATTTAGAGATGATGAGGGATGATGAGAAAGTGATAATGAGAAAAACCCAATCCCGCCACCAAGTTTGTTGAAACGGCTGTTAGCCTCTCCATAAGCTTGCATTTCTTTCAAACGAGTATTTTTTGCCATCAGTGACTGTGAACCTCAACGAAAGGACTAAATGTCACGTTAGAAATACAATACTAAAAATTACTAAGAAATACAAAAATATTCCTCTCTCTATATTCAGATTAAAATGTTCTCAGCTAGAAGTTCACAGACATAAACTATGGAAATTACAGAGAAGAATCATAAGAATCGCAAAAACCTAGAGAGAAATACACTATTATATAAAACACTTTTAACATTTGTTTTTAGACTATTTTTACGTCCTTTTTTAGAGGAACATATATGTGAGCAATGTAGTAAGTCTGCGAACAACATCCCTAAAAAAAAGAACCCAATAAGAGACTTATGCGTCCTTTTCCTAAAGGAACGACGTAAGACCCTTTTTAAGGGGAAAAAACAAACCCCAACCTAGAAGGTCGTAACGCTGTTTATGAGCAAAATAGATAGTAGTTTCAGGACTTTGTGGCCAAATATGTTAGTTCTCTATGTGTTCCTTGGTAAATTGAAAAATTTACTGTTAAAGGCAAACTCGAGTTTTGGTTTCAAAAATCAAGTTTTGACTTGACAGAGAATAGTTCAAATTTAATGAACTAAGCAAAACTTCAGTTTTCATTTAGAAACTCGAGTTTTGGTCTTACAGAGAGCTCTCCAAGTTTTTCACAATTAGGCAAACTCCAGTTTTCAGGAAAAAAAAAACTCAAGTTTTCACCACACAGAGATTCTTCAATATTTTCTGAAGAAGACAAAACTCCCATTTCCATTTAGAAACTCAAGTTTTGGTCATATAAAGAGTCTCCAACATTTTGAGCTTGTGAAAACTCCAGTTTTGATATGGAAACTCCAGTTTTCAGTTTGCCATGAGTTTTCTAAGTTTTCTTAAAGTTTTGAGAAAACTCGAGTTTTGGTTTGGAAACTCGAGTATACACTTGGCAGAAAGTTTTCACATTTTACTCAGTTTTTGAAACCACCAGTTTTCATGAAAAACTCCAGTTTTGACTTGACATAGATTTCTTAAGGTTTTCATACTTAAATGAAAACTCGAGTTTAGTTTTGGAAACTCGAGTTTTGGCCAAATAGAGAGCTTTACTATTTTTCAATTTTTTGAAAACTCCAGTTTTAATGTTTTTGACTAAAACTCATATTTCATGTTAAGAGTCCAAAACTCGAGTTTGGAAATAGAAACTCAAGTTTTGTTCCTATTCAAAAACTATGGTCCAAAGCTCAAATCGCGACATTCCTCTCGGGAAGAAGGAAACTCAAGTTTAGTATTAAAACTCGAGTTTTGCTATTAGTGCACAGTGACAAACTCCAGTTTTGGTGAACAAACTCGAGTTTGTAACAAAACGTTTGAAATTCAAATCAGATGAATTTGTGAAACCTTCTTGTTTGATCTTAATACTTCTTATCATCATTGAGTAATGTTCCTATCTATGTTTAACCACTTTTTTAGTGAGTTTCAGATGATTTAGAGAACTTTAAGTGAAAGTTTGAGCAAAAGCAAAAAGTGATGTCAGCACATTAAATGCAAAGTCCAGAAAACTTGCATTCTTTTGGACAATCATTCTACACACGTTGCAAAGTGATTAATGTTTCCTTTCCACATACAGTAGCTTCTCTTCCAACAGATTAAAAGTCAGGAAGTCAACCATAAACATTTGTGCCTCTGGATTAACCAACGAGTGGAGAGAGAAGAAGACCAAAGCTTAACCTAATTCTTGTCTAATGAAGGCAACGATTATATTGAAGATTACAATGGTCATTTAATGCTCTCTTAGTATATAGAGAGCAGCATTCAATTCTTCTCCAAGAACTAATCTACTGAAAACGAATTGCATTCAAGTTTACCAACTACTCTTTCAGTTTTCACTTGTAAAGTATCTTTTGATACATTGATCTTCAATGTTTATCTTTATCTACTCTTAGAGAGAGTTCAATGATTGTAAATCATGTATTGTGAGTATCTCAAGTCTGAGGACTTGGAGATTCGGTTATTGATTGCAACTTGTAAGGGGGAGTAAGTCCTAGTGAGAGAATTACTTTTGAGTTACAGATTGTATAATCAATTGAGATAGTGAAAATCCCAGAGAGTCTGAGGAATGGATGTAGGTCAAGAGGTTGGACCAAACCAGTATAAATTCCCTGTGTCTTGCTATTCTTCCCTATTCTCTGCTTAGCTCTATTTTAGTGTTAAAAAACAGAGCAATTAGAAAAGAATTTTAAAATCCCCAATTCACCCCCACTTGGTGATTAAGCTCCACTTTCAAAAGATTCCAAAAAAAAAAACAATGGTGTCAAACTTTATGAGCAAGATCCCATAAATTAATATGGGATTAGCATATGCAGATAGACAAAGAGGGAGGAGTGTCACACCCTCTCCGTTTAATAAATCACATAACATATCATGCAACGTGATAAGAGTGAAATTACTGTCTGGGCAATGAAACAATTAATATTACCTTTAAACTCAGGATCTCTAGCTAAAAATATTAATACAGTCATCTCAAATTCAAAATATTAAAATTATACAACCCTATTAGTTTCTTTATTAAAAAAATAATAATATAAATAAAATACTAATTATCACCACTCGCCACCAGACTTCACCTCTGGTCCTACTCCACCATCTTGCCCTTCTTACCTTGCTCATTACCTTGCCGTCTTCCTAAAGTTGTAGTAACTTCTGGGATTCATAATTAATCGCAGAGTAACAACTAATCTGAAGCACAATACATATACAATGTATTACAGATAACCATAATTGTGAAAATAAACAATATAGCATCTAGTACATACCACACACAATCACAATAAGCGTCACAACAATACAAACAATGTGAACTACGAAACGCAGGACACAACATGTCCCAGATCACAACGTTGGGAAAAAAACAACTGGGCCTCAAACCTAGAACACATTGACAATTCATGGTACGAACAGGCATACACAGACATATAGAGTGCATGAGATTAGAGTTACTACCTAGTTGATTTTTCGCTGAACAATTTATTTTTGTCTCCTTAACACCTTCGGTGGTGATATTTCCTAAAATATTAAATAATATTTGTCACTTATATAAATTATCTAAAATTCAAATAACACTTGAATTAACGACCATTTAGTCCTTCCTTTGTCCAAAAATCCTTTATAACATGAAAATTACTTTTCCCCCTTTTTCACCTTGATTTTTGGATTTGTTTCCAAAATTCTAGAAACTTTACCACACTTTGAAACTGTTGGAAATTATGCCCTAGGGGCAAGTCATTGTACTTTAAATATTAATGTCATTTGAAGTATTCTCCATTTCGTTATCATTTCATTTGCATATTTATAGTGATAACTGTATTCTTAGATATATCTTATAGGTTTCCTAAATATCCCTGGTCGGTCATCTACGTGGGAGCGAAGATGAAATAAGACCAGTATGACATAGATAAAGTATGGAGATACAAATCAAAGTCATGGGCACTTGTAAAAGTACAAGGTGCTGGACCGACCCACTATGATAAAGATGCATGGATATAGTCATAAGCTTATCTCATATATAACTGCATCATAACACCCTTTGACATAAGATCATCATGGATTCCTACATGATGAGTCACTGTTCTTTGACCTAATCAAAAGTCACCTTTGATTAGATGATGATAAAGGCTTGGATTGGGATCAATGGTTTTTATGCAGAGAAATGTGAATGGTCAAAATAGAATTTGTAACATCTTATTTTTTACATTAGGATTTAATCATAAATAAATAAAAATGAATTAATCATGATATATGAATTTATTATGTAATTATCAAAATAAAGGTTTGTGTGTAAAATATCATTCATAATAGTAAAGAAAATTAGCAAAATAAAGGTGTGAAAATAATAAATAGTTATTGTTAAAAAAAGTGTAAAAAAAGAAAAGGAAAAAAAAGGGTAGCATGCGATAAGCAACTGATAAGCAACTGGTTCACGTTTAAGAAGCATAGAAACATATGGTTGCGGTCTGGTTGGTACAACTAAGAAGCATAGAAAATGTTATGGAGATTAATCAGGTTCAGGGGTACGGCTTATCTGATAAGCAACTGGTTCACGTTTAGCTAAAATTTTGAATGGTCTTACATAACGTGGACTAAATTTTCACCTCTGAAGCGTTTGACTGACACCAGTTATGGGGATATCTTTAGAAACATATGATCGTCGACTTCGAACTCTGGAGGTCTTCCCCTTTTGTTAGCATAGCTCCTCTGTCCGCTTTGTGCTGCTAGGTGAAGGTCTGATCGATTTGATATGGTCCAAGCAATTTCTGCTCAGATAAGGGTGATTGACACGTTTGCCCTTGACATATGATCGTATAAACTCAGAAAACTTTAGACATCTAGTCTATTCCCTTACTATGCATGTTTGCTTAGCACGCACTCTAATATTCAAATAGTAATTTTATTCATTTTTGTACCTAGGTACAGTACTAGTCTATAGTCATTTGTAACAATTAGCATTTCACACAGTGCTAAGTTGCATTGTCTAGGAACGCTTGTCCTATGCACACTTGCACACAGAGATTTTAAGCATCTGCTTGTTTATTTTATCTGAACCTTTTTCCCAGTCAAGCTCTCAAGCTATATTAGAAACTTAATTATCCCTTAGATCTCTCAGGTTTTCACTAGTGTCTATGTAAGATTTTTTTTTTAATTGCAACAGCAAATCTTTTCTTCGCTAAGGTAACCATTACGCCAAATTTCTAAAATAGCATGAGGATCTTATATTCTCAATTCTTTATCAAGAGTGGGGAGAAGTCAACATACAAAGTAACCGAAAAAATGGTTTCAACGCAACCCAGAACAACTTTTATGTGCCATTTTGTTTCTATAAAATGCTACTACAGATTTCATGTCCAATACTCACTACAAGAGCATAATAGAAGCAAATGTTATAAGAAAACAATGTTCAACTTCAGTTACTACAACATCGAACAAATTCTAATTCATGTTTCATATATCCGAAATCTAATGGTAAGGACAGAAGTTTAGCACAAGTGTTTATGTAGTGGTGCACTAAAGTAGGTTTAACGAAGTATCAACAGCAACAATACTAACTCTTAATTAATCTGGATTTACTAGAGTGTACACTCAAAATTTCATATTTAGAACTTTATCTCTTAACGTCCAGGGATCTAATCCCTATGGTTTCTATTTTTACCAAGTGCAATCTGTTAGTTCTCATAAGGTTTTGATGATGATTGAACAAATTGGAAATCATTGGGAGATGAAGATATGAGTTTTTAAAAGAGAAAAACAGTTGATCATTTTTAAAACATAGCAACACTCTAGTGTTGAGTTCCAGCACTCGAGTGTTGGACATTGGCAAGATGCTTAGAAAACATCACCGCCAGTGTTCTAGCAAAACTGCCAGTTTTGAACTTATGAAAAGTTCAAAACTCAAGTGTTGAGTTTCAACACTCGAGTGTTGGCCTGGCAGAGAGATATCAAGTTTTCAAAACAAAACCCCAACACTTCCAGTGTTAGTCTGACACTGCAGTCTTGAGCCTTTTAATTTTTTCAAAGAAAGATCAAAACTTGAGTGTTGGAAACCAAAACTCCAGTGTTGAAGAGACAGAGAGCAACCCATGGTTTTCAAAGTTTCAACACCGCCAGTGTTGCTCCATCACTGCCAGTGTTCAACTGAACCTGAGTTTTCAATATAAGTGAAAACTCGAGTGTTGCATACCAACACTCAAGTGTTGACAAGGCAGAGAGCCTTTAAAAATCATCCAGTTGAAAACCGCCAGTGATGACTCAAAACTACAGTTTTGGAGTTTGAAACTTTTTATCAAAGTTTCAACACTCGAGTGTTGAGAAGAAAAACTCAAGTGTTGACCAGACAGAGAGCATTGTTTTCTTTTTAAGATCAACACTGCCAGTTTTATTCTCAACACCTGCAGTATTGCTATTTTAACTTAGAATACTCTTTACCTTGAAAACATTCAACACTCGAGTGTTGGAAGGTAAAACTCGAGTGTAGAGGAACAAAACCAAACACTGCCAGTGTTGTTTTTGAACACTGCCAGTTATGAACTTAGCACAGTTCATAACTTGAGTGTTGATACTCAACACTCGAGTGTTGGCCATTTTAACTGAAAAACGCTTTTCGTTTAAATTTGCCAAAATTATCTTAATCTTTGATCTTTTAAGATACCCATTGTTTATTTACTTCACATAAATCATTTATGTATATTCCTGAACTGTTCTAATGAGTGTATTCATGAGATTACAGGAAATTTATACATTTGAATGAAGAATCAAAGAAACAGAGCCATTTTAGGAAATCTGCTGAAATGACGGAGAAACATAACTTTGGATCACTAGCCGTTAAACAAGATCAAATAGCCGTTGCAGAAGATCAATTGATCATTAGGAAATCATCCCCAACGGTCTTCTAACGTTCACAAGCCTCAAGATATTATAAATAGCTAAGGATTTCAACCTGGAAGATACAGAACTATCATATATACATTCTTGCTTGAAAACTCAAAAAAAGGTCTAGCTCTTTTGATATTATTGTACCTCAGTGATTATCAGAATTCACTCTTAGAGAGAGATTTCATTGTTGTAATCCATTTTCTGTAAGGAATCTCAAAGTAGAGGGACTTTGAGATTGGGATTGTACAATTACATCTTGTAAGGGGGAGCGAGTTCAAGATTGTGAATCCTCCTTCGTTTGCTGAAGGTGTAATTAAGAAGTTAGTGGAAATCCTAGAAGATCTGGGGACTGGACGTAGGTCATCTGTTAAGACCGAACCAGGATAATTGCTCTGTGTTCTCTTATTCTCCTTTTCATACTCTTTTCATTCAGTTGTCTTTCTTCAAACTTTATTTTGAAACTAAGCTTATTTGAAAAGAATTTTAAAAATCCCCAATTCACCCCCCTCTTGGTGATTTAGCTGCGCTTTCACAATCGATACCCTTCAAAACTTTTGAGTCAAAAAGTTCATGTTTAACTTAAAGGCGTTCATCAAAATTTCAAAATAAAACAAGGATATATGATGAAAGGTTATTTCATTATGATAAAGTGACAAGGAATCTTAATTTCAATGGATCAAACGTACAGTGTATTTCAAGACAGGGTTTTAATGTAATGCATGCCACGACATTCAATCAAGTGTCGTTTTAATATTTAAAATCAGTTTATCTACCAGGTTTCCTTTAACTCTAACATGCATCACTCGAAGCTAATCCTGTTTTAACCTATCAATGACTAATAATCAAGCTTACAACAAGAGAGATCAAGAACAATAGATGATCAAGAAATTTGAGGAAGATGATACCTACAATATCAATTGGTCCAAATTTCACAAAGTGTGATAACAAAAATTTGCAGAGTGGTACTGGACACACTTAAAATGGAACTTAATATGGTATGCTCTAGGTCACTTCCATTAATTTAATTCGTTAAAGATTCTCTGGTATAATGAAGTAAAATTTCCAAACCCACATTTTCCAACATAATAAGGCAGGTAATATAACCAAAATATAAGAGTCATGGTATCATCTAGATATGCAAACTCTTTCCTATAACAGGTTAATACAACAACACTTAGATTTTTAACTTCTTATAATAGCGACCTAGCAGGTTTAAGTGTTATATTCCACATATGACTAATTCTCACAAAATCCTATGCAGGTGTCATAATTTAGAATTCTCAGCTAACTGATTGGAACTAAAATAATTTTATGCATAGGATTCAATGAAGTACCGCAACTATGCACATTTAACAATATTCAAACTTTTAATATCACAAATTTACAGAGGAATCACTTTTTTTTAAAACATAGTTTTATACTTAGTTTGCAAAATTTAAGTGAAATACTCAGGTCAGGTCAGGTTTGTTTTTTTTTTTTGTTTTTGTTTTTGTTTTTTTTCAAGTGAATAAACAATTGGTTAACATGCTGTCTATGAGTTATATCTGGTTGGAAATTTTCAGAAATAAAGTAAGTGTTTAAAAACATGTATACAGAGATTTGGGAAATATTTAGAAGTAGTAATTCATACAAGTTTAGTGTCTCAGCAAGTTCAGAGTATACATATCCAATGAAAATTTCATTTTTCATACAACATGTTCAGAAACCAACATTGATCACAAAAGAGCATAACAAAGAGAAATTCTTTTCTTATGTCTTAATTTACCTCCTTTAATATGGATTTTTTTTAAAAAAAAAACCAGGGGAAACTCAATAGTAAGCCCTTTCTATTCTTAGCAAAGTAAAGCAAAGAAATCCTTTTATAAAACTATAGTAAGCCAGCACAAATGTGCAAGGTTGACAATTAGGTCAATAAAATGTGGTAGAACAAGGAAACTGATGGGTGATTGTACTATAATTCAATTTTTCAAACAAGAGAAATAATTTTACTCAAAAGGTGGAACAACCTTTAGAAATATAGCTATAAATATAAAATGCATGACATGAACTATAAAACTTTTCTTTCTCCATCATTTGAAACAAACTTAAAAGAACATACAATGAAGAGGTTATCGCAAAAGATTTTCAATGTCAATTTAGAGAATGTCATATAAAGATCTAATTATATCCAGATTCTTTTAACATTTCTCTAATAATGATGGGTTCAATCAAGAAGTACCAATTAAACCTACCACAATCTAGAGACTTTTTCATGCTTTGAGTGAAAATTGAGAAATGAGATTACTACTTATAATCATGACAACTGTACAAGGCATTGCTGGATTTGAACGATACATAATGATGTCAAAATCCTATTCAATAAAACATACATGTTCACCACACATGAAGAAAGAGATTTTTGCGTTTTGGCAAGGTATATCTAAAACATTTAAATCAAAATCAATCATGCACATAAGGAAAACCAAAACTTAATATCATATACCACATAAACCTCACTTTCCCTTATACGTGCTTTCAAGTTTTTATTTAAATATCAGTATGGATGTCAATCGGTTAACAGAAACTAACTGTTTTCTAGACGTGTCTTCTAACATATACTTAGGTATTAGTCTACTACTACCTTTTTCTTCCTTGAGTACATACTTCATAAAGAGTCTTTCAATCCTAGCTAATCTGTCCCTCATCATTAAGATAAGATATTCTGTATTATCTATGACGACAAACTGGCCTAGCTGGGTAGAGCAAAAATGGACCACCTATACGGCCCTCAATGATGCCTTGATTATGATTATGCCCGAGTTCATAACGATAATCAAGACCCCAATGAAAACATTGCTCTGGGTACTGAAATTGGTTCTATTTGTGGTTGTTTATTTCTACCACTGCATCTATCTCTACCTTTGGGGAACTCTAGTCCCTTATAAGCATCGGAAGGAAGTAGCGATCGACACCTATTGCAAACATATGTATATTATATTACTATAGCTATGTCATAATACTTCATAATACTCAACTATTTATCAATATTTCCTTGGCTTCCCTTGACTGGTACTAGGTTCATATTTCGTTATTTGATTACTTGTTATCTAAGACTAGCCTTTGGAGATAATATAGAAAGGAGTGGAAATTGGCTGTACATTCTCTGTCTAAGAGTTCATTCGCCTTTTCTATCCAGGAATGGTTTCGTAAGAGGATTCACTCTCAGAGTCATTTTAACAGCTGGAAATATTCATTGTTGCCGATATCAGATATATGATCTGATACTATAGGTTTCTCTGGTTCAGAAAGTATACTAGCTGTTGATTCGAGGTAGTACACAGAATCAGGGTTGTGTACAGGTTTAGAGGTTGTATACCGACCATGACGGGTATACATTCGAAGATTCGTGGTTACGAATAAGTGTAGGGGTTTTCTTCTCTGTCTAACAATACACCAGGGTTATATCAGTACTCATTTCCAAAGTATGATCTAAGGCAATGGCTTAGAGCCTAACTTAGTTAATCAAACCGATTGGCCAGGTAGGTGTCTATCATGGGGGTCTCACCGACTTTATGGCGACTAATTGACTGACCCACATAGACTAGCGCTGCCTTCGGCACCAATGGTTTATTATAACTGAGCCAGGTTCTTGCCAGGAAAAATGTTCCTTTGAAAAACTCCGAACCTAACTCCGTTAATCAAACAGTTTGGCCAGGCCGGTGTATTTGTGGAAGTCTCGCCGAATTCACGGGGACTAATTGACAATCACAAAACCCTTTCTAGACACCATACTGTTTGGAGTAACTTAATTAACTTCGAGTCAGAATGTCTGCTCTGATACCAAAACGTAACATCCTCATTTTTCTAAAGCGTTTTTGAGATGATTTGATCAGAGTTTAAAATAGTTTAATCAGAGTAGAACATCAGAATGATTTAAAAGAGTGAGTATCTGATATATATTCCTTGTTGTTGAGTCTGGGTACTTATACATACAGTGGTACAAATATCCGAATATAGTATGTAAATAAAGGAAAAAGTCCTCAGCCCGTGTCCTCACGTGTGCTGCCTATCATTGCTCTCGTCCTAGCTCCTTTGGACCCTGAAGCTATGGTAAGAGCTGAGGTTCAATTCCCATTGAACCTCAGGTAACGGTTAACCTCATGCTTATGTATCAGTTATGTATGACAGATATTCATGACAATACAACAATATTCACATACGATATTCCCATACTCAAGATAAGAACAACCACAATATCCACATATTCATGTCATTCTAGTCTGTACTATTCACCAGTGCCACGGTGTACATCCGTGTCCTCAGCGCTAGGACAACTCAACGGCGTTATCATGACTATAACCCGTATGAAGTTGTATGTGTATGAACAATTTTTAAAACAGAATCCACAAATTTTCAAAAACAGAGTCTCCAACTATCTATCACATATAAGTGTTAGTTCTCATAAGGTTTTGATGATGATTGAACAAATTGGAAATCATTGGAAGATGAAGATATGAGTTTTTAAAAAAAGAGAAAAACAGTTGATCATTTTTAAACATAGCAACACTCTAGTGTTGAGTTCCAGAACTCGAGTGTTGGACATTGGCAAGATGTTTTAGAAAGCATCACCGCCAGTGTTCTAGCAAAACTGCCAGTTTTGAACTTATGAAAAGTTCAAAACTCGGGTGTTGAATTTTCAACACTCGAGTGTTGGCCTGGCAGAGAGATATCAAGTTTTTCAAAACCCCAACACCTCCAGTGTTAGTCTAACACTGCAGTTTTGAGCCTTTTAATTTTTTCAAAGAAAGATCAAAACTCGAGTGTTGGAAACCAAAACTCCAGTGTTGAAGAGACAGAGAGCAACCCATGGTTTTCAAAGTTTCAACACCGCCAGTGTTGCTCCATCACTGCCAGTGTTCAACTGAACCTGAGTTTTCAATATAAGTGAAAACTCGAGTGTTGCATACCAACACTCAAGTGTTGACAAGGCAGAAAGCCTTTAAAAATCATCCAGTTGAAAACCGCCAGTGATGACTCAAAACTACAGTTTTGGAGTTTGAAACTTTTTATCAAAGTTTCAACACTCGAGTGTTGAGAAGAAAAACTTGAGTGTTGACAAGACAGAGAGCATTGATTTCTTTTTAGGATCAACACTGCCAGTGTTGTTTTTGAACACTGCCAGTTATGAACTTAGCACAGTTCATAACTTAAGTGTTGATACTCAACACTCGAGTGTTGGCCATTTTAACTGAAAAACGCTTTTCGCTTAAACTTGCCGGAATTATCTTAATCTTTGATCTGTTAAGATACCCATTGTTTATTTACTTCAAATAAATCATTTATGTATATTCCTGAACTGTTCTAATGAGTGTATTCATGAGATTACAGGAAATTTATACATTTGAATTAAGAATCAAAGAAACAGAGCCACTTTAGGAAAATTGCTGAAATGATGGAGAAACATAACTCTGGATCACTAGCCGTTAAACAAGATCAAATAGCCGTTGCAGAAGATCAATTGACCATTATGAATCATCCCCAACGGAACAAATCATTAAGAAGAAACAGAATCACAAGATCAGTTCAGCAAACAGTCAAGGAGCAACTTCAGCTGTACAATTCATGCAAATAACTCCACCAACAGTTTTTTTTTTCTTTAAAAAGAACAAAAGCCCCAACGGTCTTCTAACGTTCACAAGCCTCAAGATATTATAAATAGCTAAGGATTTCAACCTGGAAAAATTAAACTATCATATATACATTCTTGCTTGAAAACTCAAGAAAGGTCCAGCTCTTTTGATATTATTGTACCTCAGTGATTATCAGAATTCACTCTTAGAGAGAGATTTCATTGTTGTAATCCTTTTTCTGTAAGGAATCTCAAAGTAGAGGGACTTTGAGATTGGGATTGTACAATTACATCTTGTAAGGGGGAGCGAGTTCAAGATTGTGAATCCTCCTTCGTTTGCTGAAGGTGTAATTAAGAAGTTAGTGGAAATCCCAGAGGATCTGGGGACTGGACGTAGGTCATCTGTTAAGACCGAACCAGGATAATTGCTCTGTGTTCTGCTATTCTCCTTTTCATACTCTTTTCATTCAGTTGTCTTTCTTCAAACTTTATTTTGAAACTAAGTTTATTTGAAAAGAATTTTAAAAATCCCCAATTCACTCCCCCCTCTTGGTGATTTAGCTGCGCTTTCAATAAGTATACAATAAGCATCAGAGTTAGTGTCACAGTACGCGTCCGTACCTTCGTCGGCGATATCGGTACGCTGTCGTTCAGACCGTGATCACGTTTATCATATAATGGTAATATTGCATTTTATTAATTCACAAATAATATTCTAGAAGGTATCCTAGTCACTAATGACCTTTTTACCCTTGGTAGGATTATTTCTCAACTTATCACCCTTAGTTCTTCAAAAAATGCTGGTCCAGAATTTTGGATAGATTTTTGCCTAACTTTGGAAAATCATAACTAATTCTAGAAAAATCAAAACGAGGGTCCGTCAAATTCTTTGGAAACCTTAGGATGTATACTTTCAAGTAAAAATAATCACGTTTTCCCAGATTTCATGAAACACTCCCAGTTTTTAAGTTTTGAACCTCTGCCCAGAATTTTTCGAGAAATTCGTGGCCTAAATTTGAGAATTTTTATCTCACTGTACAAAACTCATTTTAACATGTTCTTGGAAGATTTGAAAATCCCTATATGTCTACTTTAACCATGAATTTGTCCAGAATTTTCCAACCACGTTTTCAACATAAAATATAAGCATATTTATCACTGATTCAGAAATTCCTTAACCGATGAAATTTCTCCAGAACTTCATTACTTTGATGTTTCTCTTCCGGAAATTTTGCTAGAACCCCTTCTTCATCAATTTTTCGAAATAAAGCTTATTTTAACCATAAAAACATGAATTTAAAACTATTCCAGAATATTTAAGATCTAAACTACTTCTATCTAAGAATTTTAAAGACTAGAACTTCAAAAACTACAAAAGCTAAAGACTAGAAACTAAAAGCTTGCTTACCTCTTGAAGAACTTCCTCCTCCTTCTTGCTTCACTCTTCTCTTAAACTCACCTATTTGGTTTGAGTTTGGTGTGAAGAATGTGAAGACCTAAGGCCCCTATTTATAGCAATTTGTGGGTTAACTTTCTAAGAACTTCTATTCATTCTCAACCCTTGGAACTAGGTTAAATTTGAAGCTCAAATCCTAGCCCTACACCTCCTCCTTCTAGCCTCTTCTATTGCTTTATGACTCATCCTCCTTCTTTGACAAGTTTATGATGTCATGGATGACTTAACAATGCTTGACTTAAGTCACAATTTCCTCCTCCTTCTCTTCTTGTCTTTGCTTTTCTTTAGATAAAAATATATTTGGGGATCCTAAGGAAGTTTCATTTAAATTTCCTCTTTGGTTTTGAAATCTTGAAGTTCTTAGCTTCATTTAGAGACCATAAACACCCACTTTCTCAATAGGTATCAATTTTCAAAAGTTGAGGAAATGGCTTTGGTTATACTCATTTTCAAGCTTGAATTATGCTTGTTCATAATCTTTTCTTATATTTGATCTATGGTTAATAGATTTCTTTGACCAAAAAAAAAATGGTTAATAGATTTCAAGACACAATTTAGTTTGTATAGATTTTCATTTGCTTATGTCTTGAATTATTTATATTGATTAACTTAATTTAATTTACATAAGATTTATACTAAATTCCCATTGGTTGTTGCTTTGACTTCTCCCACTAGGCTCACAACATTAGCACTCACAACACTCTCTCTCTTACACATACACACACACCTCATCTTACCCTCTTCCATTTTGCCTTGAAAGTCTTCATGCTATTAATGTTTACTCATGACTCATATTGCATGTGTTGGTTTGATTAAGTCAACAATTTTTCTTCTTCCCTTTCTATTGAGAAAACCGTCCCCTCTCTTCTTTTTTTATTTTTAATTTGTTTTTTTTATTTATCTTGTGATATTTAGAAGGAAAATCTCTCATTGGTTAATTTTGGTTCACATGGATTGTGTTTTGTGAGGGTTAATTTAAGCCTTAGGATTTAACTTTACTAGATTTAATCCAAACCTTTAATTTGTGTTAATCTCTTATTGGTCCAATTAATTTTATGAGGATTAAGAACATTTTCTTGATTTATCATTGGCTAATCCAATTTTACAAGGATTTGGCTTCACGAGGCTTAATTAAAGCCTTTGGATTTAGCTTTATTAAATTTAATCTTAGCCCTCCATTACTAATCTTAATTAGCATCCATAATAAAGTGGTTTAGTGAAGTTGTCAAATTATGATTGGTCTCTAACTTAATTATGGCTCTTAGAGACTCTATTTATGCTAATCTTAAATCCTTATTTGCCATTGGTTCCTAATTAGGGTCATAAACCCTTAATTATACTTATTTTAATTTTGTTATTAAATTTAGTGCCTCTATTTTAATTGTTGCAATTTTAATTGCCCATTATTTGTTGATAATTGCCTCTTAATTGGTCTTAGTATTTTGATAATTCTTTATGACTTTTTATGAGCTAAATATGAGCTTAGGTATTAGTTTGATAATTATAGGGTTTTGGAAAATTTAGTGTCTTAATAAATTATGAAAATTGAGCCTTAAGTCTTTATTAATTAATCCCTTGATCCATTATGAAAATTCACACAATTGTTTAGTGTAGTGGAAACCTAGTTTGTTTATTAATTCTTATTAATTTCTCCTGTTGGTTTAAGTATTTTCCATAACACTTTCTTACTCCGTTTGATCATATAAGAACCCTAATTTAATTTGGTAATTTTTTCTATTTTTATGATATTTTATGATTCCTAAAAAATTTTAATCATTGGTTACCTTAATCCTAAATAAAGATTTCCTAGAAAATAGAATAAATATATCTCAAAATTTGAGGCCACATATTCACCTATTTTAAATAGGTGTCATTCATCAAAATATTGTATTTATGAGAAATAATAATTTTGGGGGTATTACAATTTGTATTTTGTTCGGTCCTAATACTCAACTTTTCAGACCGTACCAAACCATAGACCGGTCTAAAAATATCGACATTTTTAAGACCGGATAAAGAAACTCCGATCTAAAAAATACTGATTTCTAAGACCAAATGACTAACTAATCCGGCTCTAAAATTAATTAAATTTAAGATCGGGTAGTTAATACATTCGGTCTTAAAAGTTGAACATTTTAGACCAGTCTTAATAAACAGCGGTTTTAAAAGACCAACTGTTATAAGATCGGCATAGGCTTTTAAGACCAAACATATAAATTCATCCGGTCTTAACATTTGAACTTTTAAGACCGGCACTATTATTTCCTGGTCTAAATTTTCCAGAATTTTTCCCTGTTTTGTTCTTCTTGATCATATGTATATACACACACATCCAGTACCCAATCCAGCAAAAAAAAGTCGATACTTTAAGCTACAAGCTATGAATAATCCATTATGAATAAATTGAATTCGGAAAAGAATACAAATATTATTCACCATGAGTTATGTGGTCTCTTAATTTATATTATGATACAACACCTTAATGAATATATACAATAAGATAACTTACAAATATATACAATGATGAGTTACAAATACAACACCATGCCTTCATCTGATCCCACCCAACAATGTAACATGATATCCCCTTTTATCACATATATATCGAATCCTGCCACAAAAATAAAACAAGAACAAAAGTTTCACAGTCAGTGACATTATTGTTTAAGAACATAGAAGGAATATATATAGTTAAAACTTTAAAGTTTTCAAAAAGTTCTACATATGAATATTACCTTATGAATTGACTCTTTTATAAAGGGATATCCTCCCATATCCCTTCTTAATGATCATTTCTTATTCCGGGTTCATTATCCGCTTCATCTTCTTCGTTCATGTCTGGTAGACCCCTTGAAAAAGGAGTACTCTGAGGAAGACCGTAATTTGAATGAATTTCATTATCATTATCAATGACCCTTTTTCCTTGGAGAGCTACAGACCACATTTTATTTTCCTAATCAGTAATATAGAACACTTGTTTTGCCTGGTCTGCCATAATAAAAGGTTCATCTCCAAAACTTCTACCATTGAGATTGACTAATGTAAATCCTAGCCGATCGATCCAAACACCATTATTAACATTAACCCACTTGCATTTGAAAATGAGAAATCTAATTTGAACATAGTCCACCTCCCAAATTTCTTCAATAACCCCATAATATGGCATGACTGGCAATTTAGGCCTCTTTTCTTTCGAACTGGAGAAGTGCATAGATTCAGCCTCTAACATAACACCACTGTTCTAGACGGTGCTCCTATCATCTAGGGACTTCGTGTAAAATGTATAATCATTGATCACATACAAATTCCAACTTATGACATCAACCTCCAGACCACATGCTAACCATTTGATTGTATCAGAAACACATTCCTCTCCCTCGACCTTTTGTTTGAGCCAATTTGCAAAAGTTTTGTTATGCTCCCTAATCAACCTTTGTACAGTCATTTTATGATTTTCTTTCATTACAGCTTCTTCATGTGCTTCTATGATGTCTTGGACTTCATCAACATTATTCAAGATGTATAAGTGGACTTGTGACAATTCATCAGGATCCACACTCTTTACTGAAGCCCCTCGCCTACCCCCTTCAGCATGCTGATGTTTAGGCCAATATGTCTTACTTTGGCCAAATAATTTTGAGAAAATTCCATGGCTTGTTCATAAACATATTTCTGAACAATTGATGCTTCTGGTCGGTATGCGTTCTTCACGTACCCTTTTAGGAATTTCATAGATATTTCAATTGGGTACATCCACCGTAAATGGATAAGGCCGCACAACTTTATCTCCCTCATTAGATGAACCATGATGTCAAAAAATGTAGGAACAAAAAGCTTCTCAAGGTGGCACAAGATAAGATATCCTTCATTCTCCAATTCATCCAACTTTTCAATCTCGAAAACTTTACTACAAACCGCATTGAAGAAGAAACAAATTCTAGTCAAAATGACCTGAAGATCATATTTGGCGATGCCTCGAATAGCTACTGGAAGTAGCTGTTGCATCAAGACATGACAATCATGAGACTTTTGACCTACTAATTTCAAGTCCTTCATCGATACAAGCCTCTTAAAATTTGAAGAATACCTCGAGGGAATTTTTGTGCCATGTAAAAACTCACAAAAACTTTGTTTCTCATCCTTAGACAAAGTATGAGAAGCCGGGGGACAGTAAGTTCTATTCCCATATAGCCTTGGATGTAAGTCTTTACGTATTCCCATTGCTTGCAAATCCAATATTGCCTCCACACCATCCTTGGAACTACCTTGTATGTTGAGAAACGTGCCAACAATACTATCACATACGTTTTTCTCAGCATGCATGAGTTCAATATAGTGTCTCATATCAAGATTGTGCCAATATGGAAGATTGAAGAATACAAATCTTTTTTTTCCATATATTTGTTTCTTTTCTACTCTTGGTTGTCTTACCGAAGATGACATTGTTATTTTTCACCTTCTCATAAACTTGCTCCCCAGTCAATGGCACCGGAGTATCTTCATACTCTTGGCCACCAAAAAAGCCTTTCTTTAATCGACGATATGGGTGGCCCCGTCTAAGAAATCTTCTATGTTCAAGATAAACTGTCTTTCTTCCATGTTGGAGTTGATGGTAGCATGTTCCTTCTTCACAAACCGGACATACTTTATGGCTCTTTACACAATACCCTGACAAGTTATCATATGCTGGGAAGTCGTCTATAGTACAGAATATCATGGCTCGCAATTTAAAGACCTCCTTCTTGAAAGAGTCAAAAACATCAAAACCTTCTTCCCATAACTCCTTCAAGTCTTCAATCAAGGGCTCAAGGTAAACATCAATGTCATTTCTGGGTTGTTTTGGTCCCGAAATCAACATAGACAGCATGATGTACTTTCGTTTCATGCATAACATCGGAGATAAGTTGTAAATAATGAGGAATACAGGCCATGAACTATGTATCACTACTACAAAATAGGGATACGGAGTCCTATTTTTTGTACTTTTGACGTCCTTTTTCCTGCGGGACGTCTATCTGGGGGGCGCAGTAAGAAAAACTTAAGGAGTCCTATTTTAAAATTAGACGCCTAACATAAGGAGTCTAAGTCTAGAATTAGACTCCTTAAGTTATGACTTAAGGAGTCTAAATCCAGGACTTAGACTTCTTAAGTCATCACAATTACACTCTCAGATCTCAGTTAAGGAGTCTAATAGTCGAAATTAGACTCCTAAAGTGAGACTTTAGGAGTCTAATTCTGATACTTAGACTCCTTAAGTCTCGCTTTAGGAGTCTAATTGCAGAACTTAGACTCCTTAAGTGTTTTTTTTTTTACAACAATTGCTTCGTATATTCACTATCCCACAAATTTCTTACAAAAAACATCCTTACATAAACAATCACCAGAATGTGAAAAACATCCTTAAATAAACAATTACCAGAATGTGATAATTGCATACATCAACACCTAGCTATATGCTAAAAGGTTAGCTCAACTAACCTTATACAGAAACAGAATACATGCACCTTTATATAACAAATATCCCAAGATACATAGTTCATGATGAGTTGGACATAGAAGTAGCAAAGTAGTAACAACAAACTTGACTAACTTCAAATCATTTCAACCAATTAGCTCTAACTAATTCAAGTGGTAACTACTACTACTACTACTTCTATGTACAACAATCACCACAAGGTGTCAAAATGTTGTCTAGCTACCTGCTACTAATCAAGCAATATGAAGACTAACTTCATTCATCTATGTGTTGCAGAAGATATCCAGCCAACAGGTTTCAAACCAAATCGATTTCTTCGTTTGAGTAGGCATCCTTAATACCAAAAATCTGTAAAATAGAAAATAAAGTATAAGTTAAACAATCAAGTGAATGAATTAATTACACAACTAGAGTACAACTTCAAAAAATATCATTTGAGAATGAAGGAAAAAGTACCTCTTCAAAATTTGAAGTACGTCCGCTCTAAATGATGGAGTACATGTAGAGCGTAATATGTTTATTTTTTGGCCCAATAAATGTGTGGTGTTTGGATCAATGTAATGTATTACCTCAATCCTTAATATAAGATCAACTTTAATGAAAAAGTTGAATCACAAAAATGAATTTCATATTAAGGACCGGAGATTGTAACAAGTAAACCACACCATGACCATAACAAGGAACATGCAGCAACTTTTAACCTTAATGAGGAACATCCACTAATAAATTTAGCTCCTCAAACCATCATTTCTTCACCATAAATAATTCTTAGCAGAAACAATGAACCATTAGGCTTTATGCAATTCACCAAAACATGTCAATGGACATTTGGAGGATGAGAACCAGCACTTTAGCTAGCTCACTTGCACGGGCACCACTGCAATATCCATCATTATCAACCTACAAATTGTTGCTATTTTGCATAAAAAAGCATAAAATCCCAAACAAATGTAGTGTAATACAACAATGCAACCTTATAATATTAAAAATCAGGTGCAAGGCATAATTAGATTGTCAAAGTTTAGATAGGCACTTTCCAATGATAAAAGTAAATGACTTTCTCCACTGCCTCATCAAGTGCAGCAGTTGCAGCAGCCAAATTCTGAAGGAATTCTTCTGCAGTTGGCTTGTAGCCATCAACAGTATCAGTTACAACTTTTACAAAAATAGCTGGGACCTTCAAGCAACATAGGCAATTGAGGCTCCCTGGATATAAAGAGTTCAAATGGAGAATAAATGCTTGATTCAACAAAGCAAAACGGACATAAAGATGGATTTAGTTACATAAGAAAGAGAGGCACTAATTTAACTTTTCACATTGCCCTTTTTTCTAGCGCATTAGCTAATCAATAGAAGTGATTTAGGCTTAACTTAAAAAAAGAGGTCTGATATATCGCAAAGGACAAAGTAGACAAAGGCATGAAGCAGGAAAACAGAATACAGAAACACAAATCAAGGAATTCAAAACAATAAAGTGTTTAGTGCAGGGCAACGTGAGATGCGAATAAAGGGAATGGAGGAAGTAAAATGCAGATAAGTTTCCATCATATTAGAACCATAAGAGACCAAAACTTGGGCCAGAGTTTCATCAATTTTGTAACTTTCTATTTACCTCTTCAGTTGGGAAATTGAGAGAATGAATGGTTAGTATTAGGGCAAGGGTTTAGGGTTTATAGACTTTGCCTTCAATTAGGAGAGAATGTTTTGATAAATCAAAGTGCAATATAGAATCAGGTGATGTTACCAATCACCAGCATCTTCAAACTTCTGTATACAGCATAGACTACTATGAAATTATAGCGCAAATTTGAAAAGTTTTCAATCTACGAATACGTAGATTTCTTCTGACCAAAAAGAAAAGAAATGACTGGAAAAAAAAAAGCATACATTTTTTGAGGACATCAAAATTTATGAGCACAATAAAGCATACATTTTTAAATGAAAAATACCACATTAATTTTTTTATTTCGAGATTCACAATAAAAGCATCAAACTGAATTAAGAAAAAGCCTTGAAACCATGTAAAGAAACTAAATCCCCATAGTCACTTTTAGCAGCTAGCCAAAAAGCCCCATTACAAGCATCAAACAGATGGATGACATATGATACCTAGATTTATTTACCAGCCCAGGCGTAAATATACTTTTATAGACTATGAACGCTACAATGCCTTTAAAATTTTGAAATGAGATCAAAGAGCAAGTTCTGGAAAGCATACTAGTCCCTAATATAACACCCCAAGTTTTATTTAGAAAAAGAAGCCAAATCATGGGTGCTCAATTGGTTCTGCACTTTGAGGGATAGAAAGTCCAGCAGAGTGCCACTGGTTACTCCCCTAGTACAGGTGTTGAGCTTATACTATGACCTTTGAGGAAACCATACCAAGACAGGAGCAGCATCCTGTGTGACGAAGGCACTCACATACATGCAATGAATAAGAAACATAGAAGAGCAATAGACAAACCAGGACCACTGACCACATTTAAAGAGTAACATAAGACTTACAGGTATGGGTGTTCTTCTGTCATGAAAAGCACAATCTGATATAATGAAAACATCACCAATACTTGCTCCTTTTGCCTAAAAATATACATGAACTACACATCAGAAAAATCGAGTTTCTGGGTGGGCTCATACAAGTACACAAATTCACATCAGAATCTTTCCAGCAACAATGGTGAATAAAAAGAAACTTTTCATCAAGCATTTAATTGATGCTTTCACCAGATTAATCCGCCCTTGGACTGCTGGACATACCTAGACAATTGAGAGAGAGAGAGAGAGCGAGCCTTTACCGTTAGAACAGCAAACAAGAAGTCGCTTCCCTTCACTTAGATTCAACCTCCGCTGAGCTTCTGAGCTTCTCTGCGTCCGGGCTTTTGGGCCATGCCGATGGACGACGGAGGTGAGTGGAGATAATGGAAGGAGGCGGTGTTGGTGCTGGTGGTTCGAGCTTGATGAATCGCAGTTCCCTGTCTCTGTTTGGCTGTCTCGCTAGGTCATAAGAGAGAAGATCTGGTACCAAGTTTAGAGACGCTCATGAGAACTGCGGCATGGCAACGAGAACTAGTACCAAGTTTGGAGACGACAATGAGAACTAGTCACCCTTAAGAAGCCTCCGGACGATGAGATGAGAGCACGTTTGACTGTACGAGGCCCCGAAGACACCACTCTCACTTGTGTGTGGGTCGGTTGAAAAACTCATATCACCAGTGCACTATGGTTTTTGTTGGTGCAGAGGATCTTGACGAGGTGGGATGTGGTTTTTGGCTCAGAGGTTCTTGACGGAGGTTGGTAGGGAAGGAGGAGCAGAGTGAGCAAAGTGAGGGCAGAGACAAGGCAGACTAGTTGAGAAGAAATACGAGAGAATGAGAATCGATGGATACGCGCGAGGGTGGGTTTTGGGAGAAGACCTAAGGAGTCTAATTCTTGGACTTAGACTCCAAATTCCGACCTAGGGAGTCTAATTCATAGACTTAGACTCCAAATTGTTTCCTTTTTTCAACCTAGGGAGTCTAATTCTCAAACTTAGACTCCAAATTGTTTCCTTTTTTCGCTAGACACGCGCCAAGGTTACACTTTTGGCATTTAAGATTTAAAATTAGACTCCAAAAGTCACCTACTAATTACAAAAATGCCACCGCATTTTTTTTTTACTTCCCTTTTTAATAATAGGACGCCAATCAGGGACGCAAAAGCCAATTTCTGTAGTAGTGTATGCTGCTAAGGCTTCCATAGGGATTCATGCCATCTTTGCTAAGGGCAAGCCTAAGGTTCCTAGGTTCTTCGCCGAAGTTCGGAAATAATTGATCGATTTTGTTCCATTGAGAAGAATCGGCCGGATATCGAAGCTTTCCATCAGAAATCCTTTCATCAGCATGCCACCTCAAATTTTTTGCATCATTTTCATTAGCAAAAAACTGCTTGAACCTTGGTATAATTGGAAGATATCACAACACTTTTGCATGCCCCTTATTTGACTTGTACCTTGGGGTTTCACATATCAGACAATTCTGCTTCTCTTCAAACTCTTTTCTATACAACATGCAATCATTTGGGCATGCATGAACCTTTTTGTACTGCATCTCTAGTGGACAAAGTATTTTCTTAGCATCATAGTATCGATGTGGCAACACATTATCATTCGGAAGCATGTCCTTAAAAGCCTCAAGCATTTCAGAGAAACTCTTGTCGCTTCATCCATGACGTGCCTTCAAGCTTACCAATTTCAATACAGCGTTCAACAATTGGTATTTTTTACACCCAGGGTATAGCGGGGTCTTTGCATCACTGCACATATTACCATATGCATGTGATTGCTCAAAAGCCTTTTCTCTTACATCACGAATAATGTCCTCTATGCGATCATCCATATCCGTGTCATTATCATCAAATGCCACTTCCCCATGTTGCCCACTTGGCATTTTTTAACCATGCCATGACCATACCGTATAAGTCTTACAAAATCCTTCACAGATTAAATGTGTGTCTATAACTTCAGGACTTACTCACCTCTCATTCAAACATTTTACACAAGGGCAATAAAACTTCCCACTATCATCATGGGCATTTTGTTTAGCAAATTCTATAAAGTCCCTCACCCCATTCTGATATTCAACACTTGTCCGTAAAACATTTATCCAACTGTGATCCATAGTAGAATTCCTATATATATAGATGGAAAGATTTAACATATATACATAATCCGAAAAAAATTGAAACTTGTATATAAAATAAGACAACTCCAAATGCATATATATGCTCAAATGTCTATTTTGTTTTTGTTTTCCTTTTTTTTTACGGATAAACTTGCCCATTAAATGCAGAACGAAGAATCACTTTTGGTCATAAATGTATCACAGTGAATCGAAGAAGCAAAATAAATGCATGACGAGGAAATTAAATGCATCGCGTGAAGGTCTTGTGGACTCACCTGTGGCATATAAATTCAAATGCATTTGTTGAGCCTTTCTTCTTTGGCCACGGTTACAGACAACAAGAGTAACCTAAAAACACTAGTTGGTCAGTACGGTAGGTCTAAAGTGCAAATGTAATCTTGAAAATACAATATTCATTAACAACAGAGAAACCTACAATAACATTTCATCCATTTCATTCAACCCATGAAAAACCCAGAATCATACGCAGGAAAATCATAAAGTTATATAACCGAAACACCTCGTACAGCTTGGTCTATAGACTTTTAGCTAAGGAACCAGAAAGTGATGTTGGGAGAGGAACATGAAGCAGCGACAACGTAGCACACATTGGAGACAGAACCTGAGTAATTACTTTCAGTGTGACAAGAGAAGTTCTGGGAGGGAAATTTAATTTTACTCACGACAGAGACATGTTTTAGCATGTTAGATTTTGTTAAGACCGGTTAATTATAAAGTATCCGGTCCTAACTTTTACAATTTATTTAATTTTAAGACCGTAGTTTTATAAAACGTCCAGTCCTAAAAGTCAAATATTTATTAATTAATTTTTAAGACCAATGATTAAGAATACTCTGGTCCTAACTTTTAATCTTCAATTAAGTTTAAGCCTGGATTTTTATAAAAACTATAGTCCTAAAAGTATTTCGTTTATTAATTAACCAAATTGAAAAAAACTAGAGGTTTGCTTTTGGCGAGTGTAGCAGAAACTGAATTAATAAAATAAATTAAAGGAAAATTGGAGAATATGAATATTAGAAAGACACAAGCTTAATTCTTACTGCTTCTATACATAACTGGAGAATATGCACGTACACAAGAAAAAAAGAAAGAAAAAGCTTATTATCTTGGTCAACGACAAGAATCTAACTAAACATCCTAAAGCTTATTATCCTCCAATGCCTTGGCGATATCGGCATGAGCAACATTAACTTCCCGCTGGAGATTAGCAAGTTCTCGTCTTATTCACAGCAGCACATCATTAGAGGAAAGAGGAGAGGGGTCAGCGGTAGGCGCGCTGGGGCCAACTGGTTGGAGAGAGGGAGCAGGAACCTCTTCATGGTTTGAAGGCTGGGGGGTGCGGCAACATCTTCATCATCCGAAATAACAATGGGTCCAACGACGAGAGACTCTTTTGTCATAATAAAACGCACTCTCACTGGAGGAGGCACACCATATAACAATCTACGGAAGGCACGAGCATCACGATTAAGAGTACCCCTACGAGCGGTTCTCTTGTTTCTAACCATGGTTTGAGGAGTTGGGGAAGAGAGGAGTTAGGAGGAGTGAGGAGTTAATAAGGACAGAGAGAGAGAGATAAAAAAAAAAGCAAGGCAATTGATTATGATGTTTGTGTTTATACTTTAAGACCGTCCTTTTATCATATCTCCGGTCCTAAAAGTATATTATTTATTTTTCAATTAAATTACTTTTAAGACCATCATTGTATTATATATCTGGTCCTAAATGTCTAACCATGGTTTGAGGAGTTACGAGGAGTTGGGACAGAGAGGAGTTACGAGGAGTGAGGAGTTAATAAGGACAGAGAGAGAGATCGATATGCAATTGTGTTGGTCAAATTCCCTAATGACAAGTGAACCAGTCGAACAAGTAATAAAGTGAAAGTAGAGTATCGTCCCATAGAGACTGTGATACCAAAGTATCGACGCTCAGTTGCTACAATAGTCGTGAAACAGAAAGTAAATTAAATCAGGTTGAGAGGTTTCGGTAACTATGCTACTAGCAAAATAATAATAAACGAGAGAAGATATCAGTAAGAAGTTAGGCTGGACTCAGAATCGTCCTTAAGTGTGTCAATCCCCCAGTGCCTTACACAATGCTAGGGCATCTATACTTACAGCTTCCGCAATTGCTACAGCATAGCTGCTTCTCACAAAGCTATTTGGTCAACCCACCTCTATTGTTTACCGAAGCTTCTGCATCCGATACGTAGGATACTACCTATACTCATTCCATATTCCTATGGTAACTTTCTAATATAGTTCTTTGCAATGCGCAGGGTGTTAATGGTGATGAGCGGTAGACCCATTCCTGTAGTCTACAATATAGGTCATGCTGTGCACGGGCCGCCTAGCAAGCATCTGTTTCTCGGAGGTCTAACTCCACTCCTTGCTAGTAAGTAGAGCCACTGATCTAGCCCTTAACTTTCATTAATCGACTAGTAATTAAAACAACGATAGCACAACCAAATTTATTGAATTAAAAACATGCATCTAGGTTCATTCAACACTTAAGGATTCATCCTGATCCAACCATATGGAGTTTAGTTCATGACTGATGAGGAAAACACAAAACAAACATCAAGAAAAAGACCGATGATTGAAATACAAAATAGCAAAAAATAGAAAGCTTGAACGGAGTTCCAAAGCGTGGAAGAAACCCTGTCACGTCACTGCTCCACGTCGTCTTCTCTCCGTCGAACTCAAAGGAAGGATGCTGGGTTATCCTGGAAATATCGTGCTTTGTAATCTTGCTCACTCTTCTCGAGAGACTGCCGAAGATAGAATTCTGTCTAGGGCTCTCCGACTTCTTTAGGGTTCTCTCAGCTTCCTTTTATAATCAAGCTTTCATGCAGCGCAGTGGTTGAGACTTTCCTATTCTGTCGGGATCTTCAGTATCTTCAGATTAGATTAGATTGCATCTACAGATCCTGTGGGATTCTTCTAAATCTTTTAGCTCCGATCCTCCGCATCCTCTATTCCGTCACATCAGCAATCCATCTGTCATTATTGCCCTTTTATTTAATCCCTGAAATCATCTAAGTAAAAAGGTCAGAATATACACTGCATAGCTTTGCGTCTTCTACTTTGCTATAGCATTGTTGTGCTTTGTATTGCTCTTCGGTCAGCTATCAGAATACTATAGCATTGCATCAACTCTGCTACACAGTTTCCCTTAAAAAGCATCGCGAATTAACCTATTCTGATGATTTCCGTCTCTTATTCCCTACATCACGATTACATGCCTTTTTGCTTGATTACTTCCCAATTAAGCTTATTTTTACAATCCAATTTAGTCATGAAACACAGGGGAAATATGGTATTATTCGTGCTCATCAAATTGATTATGATGTTTGTGTTTCTACTTTAAGACCGTCTTTTTATCATATCTCCGGTCCTAAAAGTATATTATTTATTTTTTCGATTAAATTACTTTTAAGACCGTCATTGTATTATATATCCGTTCCTAAATGTCTACTATTTATTTTTTCAAACAATTCAATTACTTTTAATACCGACCTTTTATCTAATATCCGGTCCTAAAAGTCAATTATTTTTTTATCAATTATTTATTTTTGTAAATTAAGAATTTTTCCTTAAAAAATATTACTTTTAAGAACTGATCTGGTATTAAATGTTCAGTCACTTCAAAATTACTCAGATAGCAAAGTCGTATCCTTACAATTTGTAAACTGATCCAGAGTCTCTTTGGCTTCAAAGTAAACTGCCAAACGATGCGTCTCCTCGTATTCTAAGGAACTATGCGTCTCCCTATAAAAAGTTTCCGACATTTCATATTCTTCAGGATGGGTTCTCTATTTAAACCCGTTGTTACTTTAGTTTATTCACATTCTTCTCCATCACTTCTACACGGCCTCCTCCACCGCCTAGCCTCCACTATAATGGTTGCTCCCCCAGGTCCTCTGTTTCCTCCTCCTCCTTTTCAACCTCAGCCCTCTACGCTAGAGCCTCCAAATTTGGCTGTCAAGCAGTTGGTGCAGACATTGGTGGCCCATGTCGATCACATCGATCAACACTTGGGTCAATTGGTTCAGCTTGTTCATACCGTCAACAACAAGCTGAACATGGTACTCCACGCCAATGACATGGAGTACAATCCTACTAAAGACGAAACCTCCGACGACTTCAATGCCTCCGACTCCTCCTCCCTCTCCCTCACCGACTATGAGGGGGATTAGTTGTTTTATAGTTTTTTTTTGGTTTTTTTTTTGGTTTTGTAATCACTGCCCTATAGGGCAGCATAAAAATTATTAAATAAACTATTTTAAATTTTTGTTATCGTGTGAGTTTAGTACTTTAATTACTTATTTTATGCATTATCTAACCTGAAAAGCAATAAACAAGACAATTATGAAATATGGATAATGGCAGACTCAAAAAACTAAAATAAATAAATAAATAAAGTCAAGGCAATTATGAAATATGGATAATGGAATGATATAGGTACACAGTATTTTGTAAATTAATAAAAGAAAAAAGACTTTTAGGATAATTATGAAATTAATAAATTAATAAAAAAAGGCAATTATGAAATATGGATAATGCAGGCAGACTCAAAAAACTAAAATTAAACAAATAAATAAATAAATAAAAGCAAGGTAACTATGAAATATGGATAATGAAATGATATAGGTACACAGTATTTTGTAAATTAATAAAAGAAAGAAGACTTTTAGGACCAGACATTTAGTAAATTTAGGATCCTAAAAACACTGCCATTTTTTTAAAAAAAAATTAAACGAAGACTTTTAGGACCAGCGATTTAGTAAATCTATAGTCCTAAAAGACAGACATATTTTTCGAATGAGACTCTTAGGATCGGACATTTAGTAAATTTATGGTTCTAAAAGATTGGCATATTTTTTCCCATGATAAACAAAGACTTTTAGGACCGGTGATTTAGTAAATCTACGGTCCAAAAAGACTGGCATATTTTTTGACTTTTAGGACCAAACATTTAGTAAATTTACGGTCCTAAAAGACTGGCATATTTTTCTGATGATAAACAAAGACTTTTAGGACCGGCGATTTAGTAAATCTATGGTCCAAAAAGATTGGCATATTTTCCAATAACTTTTAGGACCGTACATTTATAAAATATCCGGTCCTAAACTTGCAATATTTTTTAAAATTAAGCAATAAATAGTTTTATCCACTATCCAATACATTCAGAAACCACTAATATAATGGACATAAGGAAGTTGTTTGAAATGAATTAACAAATTATTATTGTATACTACTACAAATTGGACAATTGTTCATTTACAGACCGAAGATGATTGTTGATGCAACATATATTTACGAATGAATTCACAAATCAATTATTTTTTTGACTTTCCGAGATCAACAAATCATACAATGATTCACTTAACTTTATGCGTGTGCACTCAATATCACCGTCAGGAAAGGGGCAAACGTCTGTAGCTACATCAAAGAAAGAAATATATATATTAGTTGTCCTTCCTTGCATCAAAGGGGTCAGTGCACAGACAAAGTTATGTAACATACATTTACCACCGTTTCAGTGATGGTAGTCACTGGTTGCATGACAATATTATACATGTGTGTCAAGACGTAATGCCCACATAAGTTGGACTCCTTTGGTTGCCGACGAGTCTAAAAACGAACAAGAAATATATAAGAGCATATATTGCTACTAACAAAGTTCACAAGCCAGTGTGCCAGTCCAAATATGTACTAACCTTTGGTATGATCCACGTAGGCTCTTTGACCTCAGCCCCAAACCTTTTCTTGACCTTTTGTTGGAATGATTTCAATGGCCTATTGTCAAAATCACAAATTTACTCAATAATGGTCACTGAAAATTTATACAAGAGATTTCTGACTAGACAATCAAGATGACATATACTTGTTCACCATCTGCTGCAATGTAGGTGGTGGATCATAGTGAAGAGAGCATGAAAAGACCACTTTATTCTCATTCGGGAAAATTAGGACCAACTGCCAATGGCGACTAAAAGTTCACAACAGACAAGTACTCAGTAATATGTAGCAGTATTAAGGGAATTGCAGAAAAGAATTATGATATGTACCTATTGTAGTATGGTGCCAAGTACCACTTTCTCTTATTAGTGGACAACCTTGCTGTTATGTATGATTGTCTCTCCGCTAAGGGTGGTTGACTTATGTACTGTGGGCACAAGAATCCAATATCTTGGCTTCTGCCCTATTGTTCCAATTCACGATGCATGAACCTACAATAATGACGTCATGGAATTAGTATATATATACGTATGTGAGTGTCTCACATTTATGTTATGTACTCATAAAAGAAGATACTTACTTTATAAACATGAGAATAATTGCATCAGTAAGCTCCTGTTTATCAAACAGTAGGGACATTATATCATCTTGGTCAACATAAACCGGGAGCTTGTTTTTAAGACCTACTTCTGTATTGAGAGGCCAATGATTAACTCCAACTTGTTTATTGGATACCATAAGGACAAGCTTGTCCTCGGCACTCAACTTAGCCGTGCAGATCAATTCAGGAGGGGTTGGAGCTTCAAGAGGAGTAGAAAAATGTACAAGCTTCGCTGGCCACGTGATGAAGGTTCCAATGACATCACTCACAAACTTCACCTCACCAGTTGGTAGAGGGATAGGTGCATCAATGATGACCTCTTCAACTGATACTCTGAGTTCATCAGCGGTCATTTGTTGGTGGTGTACAGTTGATCCCAAGTTGTGGACAATCCCTTTTGCAACGAATAATCATCTATCATGATGATGAAGATCCTCCAAATAAAGGTCGCAAGGTTGCTCTGACTGTCCAACAATACAGCTCCCTCTAGTGCTCTGCTGCATAGCAGCTGTAGGTGAGTGTGGCAAGGGAACACTGGTCTCTGCACGAAAACTCACAAGCAGCTTCATTTGATTCATTTCCTCCTTCATCTCCCTCATCTGGGATTGAAAATAGGCAGTCAAAGAAGCTTCTTAAGCCGCTGCTTGCTCACTCATTTTGGCCAGTGCCTGTTCCATCTCCTCCCGGGTAACCATACTTTGTTTATGGCATTTGGATTTACCAAAGTAATCCTTCAGGCCTACCCGTCCTCCAATCCCCCTTACACTCCCCGTGTGATCCGGTTTTTCGGTCGCAACGGTCAGAACATCATTCCTCCTATCCGACACAAAAGATCCCTCTGCTTCTTTCTTTTTTAGATCTTCCTGTAATATATAGATAATGAGAAGCTTAATTAGTAATGAAACATGTTTAGTAAATTAAAATTAGGGTATAACGATACTTACATTTCTTTCAACAACTAGACGAGTTTGTTCACTTGTGTAGGCGCCGCTTGGCTTTTGCTGAATATACAACAACAACTCCTCGCGATGTATTGGAGATGACGAATCATGTATCGCAGAAGGATCAGATTCTACTTCATCTTCCAATCTCTTTTGCCTGGCCACCATCAATTCTTTTTCAGCCTTTTCATATCCGTTGCGAGAAGCCCTATGCGGGCAATCATTATTTCTCCCTATTTCATGTGCTTGTTCCCTTCTTTTCTGTGAATCAGAATTGAAAACAACTATTAATTATGAATTCCAGCCATCTCACTAACAAAAATTAGAGAACTTCTGCTTGATATGAACCTCAAACACTAGTCAAATTCACTTCATCAAGTTTCAACATTTTATTTTGTTAGTTCTCTATGTGTTTTGATGATAATCAACAATTGTAAACACACTTTGGAGTTTTGTCTTTGGTAAAAACTTACTGTCAAAGACAAACTCGAGTATTGCTATCAAAACTCGAGTATTGACTTAACAGAGAAGTTGCTCAAATCCATTTTGCAAAGTAATACTCAAGTATTGGATACAATACTCGAGTATTGGACTTACAGAAAGCATTCCAAATTTTCACCTTGAGACAATACTCAAGTATTGATATGAATACTCGAGTATTGAACATTCAAGTATTCAATTGAATACTCAAGTATTGCTCAAATCCTTCTTAACAAGTCAATACTCGAGTATTGGACTTAGAGAGCACTTCAAGTTTTCACCTTGAGACAATACTCAAGTATTGGTTGCAATACTCAAGTATTGAACACACAGAGAGAATTTCAATATTGACATAAGTTCTCAATACTCAAGTATTCAATTGAATACTCAAGTACTGGTCATACAGAGAGACATCAAAGTTTTACACCTCATGCATACTCGAGTATTGATTTTACATACTCGAGTATTGGACTTTCACAAAGTTTTTCAAATCAACATCTGTTTATGAATACTCAAGTATTCATTTGAAAACTCAAGTATTGACATGGAAAAACTCCACAAAATTTTCAAATGAATGCATACTCGAGTATTGATTTGGATACTCGAGTATTGGGCATACAGAGAGCTTTTCCTCTTGTCAATAACTTGAATACTCGAGTATTGTCCTTAAGGTCCAAAGTTCACATCACGATGATTTCTCTCTGGATGATGAATACTCAAGTATCAAGATGGATACTCAAGTATTGACTGAAGTTCACAGTGAAATACTCGAGTATTGATAAACATACTCAAGTATTGAGTGCTGAACTTGAAAATCAAATCTGAAGATTTTTTGGAATCATCTTATTTGATCTTAATACTTTCCCTTATCATTCTTCTATATTCTTAGCTATGTTTAACCATCTTTTTCATGAGTTTCAGACAGATTAACGAAAGTTAATTGAAGGTTAGAAGAAAAGCAAAAAGGTAGTTCAGAACATTAAATGCTGAACAGAAAGTTGCTCCTTTTTGGCTAATCCAACCGCACACGTCTACAAAGCATTTAAGAATGATTTCTACAACAAGTAAACTCTTCTCCAATGGATTAATTCACAGAGAGTCAACTATGATCATCTAGCCAGCTGGATTAAGAGTAAACAAGAGAGAGAAGGTGCAAAACCACTTCCTAAACATGGCAGAGCTTCTCCAACGGATGTATTGGGATAGCAACGGTCATATATTGATCTATACCTATAAATAGAAGACAGATTCAAGCAGAAAAACGTGGAGAAACAAGCTTACACTTCCAACATGTTGAAACTCTGTTTTCACATCATTTACACTCTGTTTTTCATATCTAGATAGCTTAGAGAGTGAGATGATTTGTATTGTTCTTCAGTGTTCATCTATTCACTTCTAAGAGAGAAGATTTATTGTAATCATTCTATTCTTCTGAGAGTTACTCAAGATTGGGTGATCTTGAGTGGGAAACACATTGTGTTGATTACAACTTGTAAGGGGAGTGAATCCTAATGAGAGGATTACTTCGAGTACAGAGTGTGTAATCGAGCGGTGTGTTGATTACAGTTTGTAAGGGGGAGTGAATCCTAGTGAGAGGGTTACTTCAGTTACAGAACGTGTAATCAAGTTGAAAGAAGATAGTGAATTGAAGATCCCAAGTGAGGCTTGGGGACCGGACGTAGGTCAAGGATTGGGCCGAACCAGTATAAATCAGTTTGCACATTCTCTTCCCTTATCTCTTATATTTCCAGCATATACATCTGAATGTCCATACATGTTTGAATGATTGATTAATGCTTTATCAATTGTTATTGTCATTCAAACTGCTTTCAATAAGTTTCGAAAAGATTCTGAAAGTTTCTAAAGTTTTATCAAACACCCAATTCACCCCCCCCTTGGGTGATAGCCTGTTCTTTCATTTGGTATCAGAGCGGGGCTCTTGTTTAAAGGACTTAACCGTCTCAAGAGTTTCAATGGCTGATTTTGGGTGTTCCTCATTTTCAGAAGGTTTTGATTATACCATTCCACCACTTTTCAAAGATATTGATTTTTGGTTTTGGAAAGCTAGAATGACTAGTTTTATCAAAGCAACTGATTTTTACACGTGGAATGTTCTTACAAATGCTTTTGATTTCCAAACAAGAAAGAATTGGACAGAAAAGGAAATGAAGATGTTTTCATTGAACATTAAAGCAATGAAAATCTTATATAGTGCATTGACAGAAAATGATTTTGAGAAAATCAAACTTTGCTCTAGTGCTAAAAGTATTTGGGATACTCTTGACTCTATTTATGGTTCTAACAATTGTGTTGAAGTTGATAGTGTTGATAGTTCATCTAAAATTATAAGCCACACATCTATGACTGATGAACAATTGGAGATTGAAGAAGGAGAAATCATTGAATACTCTCATAATCCAGTTAACACAAAAGAACAAGAGGAAGATGATTCCCAAGAAGAGCTCATGGACGATTGTGATCAATCATTAGCTAGAGATTAAGATGCACATGAAGTAAACAATTCCAATTCTTCTTGTGTAGATAAGGAAAATGTTTTTGAACAATCACATAGAGTTGTTTTTCAACCATTTACTGATTCTATTTTGAAAAACAAACATATTTTCGAAAATGATGCTGGAAAATCATGTGAGAAGAAAGAATACACAAATATGAGTCACTTGACGTTGTATTCACTAGACTCACACAATTCTTGCAAAGCTGTTCATAATAAGCATATTTCTATTATTTGCAATTGTTGTGGAAAATCTGGACATATTTCTCATGCATGCTATATTAGGAGAAATTCTAATGTGAGAAATAAATTTGTTTGGATTCCTAAAGGATAATCAAGGTCCAATGCTAACAGTCAAGGACCCAAGTATAAGTGGGTACCAAAATGTCCATCTAGTACTCCATGTGTGCAGGATGATTTGAATATCAATGGACATCAAGGTACAAAGAAGAGGAAGAAGAAGCCAAGAGTTCCTCATGCACCAAAGAAGGAGATCATAGAATCTATATCTAGCAAGAGAACTCCCATGGCACCATTACTGAAACTACAAAGCTGAATCATAAGAAGCAATGGATACAAGCAAGAAGAGTATCATCTACCTCAAGAACAAATTTACTTAGAGTACCATTCAATTATCTTGAGGAGAACAAGAAGAGGAGAATCTCTCAAGTTTCAAATAGAAGACTCTGGAAGTCTATATCTTTTGAGAGAGCTTTGCAGACACCCTTGGGAAGACATATGAATAATCAATGCAACAGAAAGAGGCAGTGGGTAAGCAAAGTCAATCCTCCCAGTACCTAAGGCTAAGGTATACAATGGTAAAACCTCCTATGCTATCATCTGAAATTTTCTTTGAGGTTTTATATCTTGTAGCCTTAGGAATGAGCATTGCAAACTATTTTTTTTTTTAAAAAAAAAAAACTAGTTTCTCACATCCTGATCTATTTTTGAAAGAAATTGCAATGTTCAATAGTTTAATTCTTTATACATACATGATGATTTGAAAAGAAAGTATTTTTTGCATAAACTCTTGTTTAATTCCCTATGCTCAGTTGTTTTGAATTAATTATATTCATAAGAGCATGAGAATTTTGGTTCCTACAAGCTAACAATGATTGGATCCAAATAAGGTTGGATACCAAGAAAGAAAAAGATTTATACGGTTTTGTAGGATCAAAGGAAGCTTCTCAAGAATGCAACATAGAGAAACAATTCAATTCTTGAGGAAGCTAAACAAGTTATGCTTGATGTTAATGGTGATTGTCAAAAAGGGAGAGATTATACATCAATCCACCCTAATCAAGCAAGCTATTAGAAGGACAAGAGGAATTATAGCGATATCTAATTCTTACCCTATCTTAAACTTAAATGAACTACATATTTGGGTGATGAATACTTGTCCATTATTACTTTCCATTAGCAATCAACCATTAATGCTTTTCAAAATGTTTCTAGATTACTAAATGGACTATAAATGAATTTGTGCATATCTTTCTAATCTTATATTCTTAAAATGTACATGTCTAAGATTTGTTTTGGATTTCAACTCACACTATTTTGAGTAAATACATACAAATGTTTTGAAAACATATCCATACATTGATTGCATTCAAATAATGTTTCAAACTAGAAGTTAATATTGTATACTGAGTATTGGATATGCTTCAAATCTGTTTGGTAGAATTTTCCCTATCTTTCACACATATATTGATCTTTGATATTCAATGTGTTGCTTGAACTCCTCATTCTTTATTCTCAATCAAGTTAGATCTTATATCTAACAAAGTTGATTATCTATATGAGTTTCAAGATTATCTCCAGAAAAGAATTCAATTTGAGAAAACTTATGCTTATTGGATAAAACCTTATTGGTCAAGTTATTCCAAGCATTATGAATGTTCATTAATGTATTAAATGTTAGTGCATTAACCATTATATGGAATAACATAATAGGATAGTATTATGGAACTCTAGTAATCTGGACTAATGAGTTTGTGCTTTATTATCCATGAATCCTAGTAGTCTCTTTGTTACTCAAATTCATCATCTTTGTCTTCATCTATTTTTTGAGTAACTATAGCCATGTATCCAAATTCTTGCCTTGAATGTTTACATATTTCAAGACTCTTGGTCATTGGCAAAGCCATTGTGCTCATATATTTCTGTTGTGCAAAGCATGTTTCGGTAATGTTTTACCTTTATGACTTTTGCCCTTGGAAAAATTCTTCTACATGTTAACTTCAATGTTTGACATGATTCTCCAAAACTGAAGCATTCCGATACACTCTGATTTGTTGTTTAACATGTTGACTTCTACCATTTTTTTAAAGTGATCATTGTTTCCAAACATGTTTCAAAAATGAATCTTTCATTTATGAAAATTTGAATGTCATAATGCATTATCAAATTTTTTGAAAGAACATTCAAGACTTGAAACGATTTTCACATCTCATTATCATTCTTGAAAAATCTGAACTATAAATTGATAAATTCTTATCTTTATGGATAAGATTTTCTATGCTCAAACTTACATGTATCAATGACATCTTTTCTACATAAAGTATATTTACAAACTGTCATTGAGAGATAATTTTCTTGGTATTATTTAGTTGTTACCCTATTTGATTCATTGGCATGAATTTATTCAATTGGGTAAAGCTATAGTTTGGTCTTTGACTATTTTACTCTTTGCTCCTATATCATATGGTTGAGTTACATAAGAGCATAAGAGTTGTTATGTTTAATCTTGTGTGGACTCAAGATTCATTGAGTACCAAAGAACATACATTTGTTTTGCAGGATTTTTTTTTTAAAAAAATTTGGTAATTGCTAACAAAAAGAGAATACTCGAGTATGGCGAAGTCAGAGAGCAACATTGAGTTTTGGAGAAGATGAATACTCGAGTGTATAAGTTGAATACTCGAGTATCCACCAGGCAGAGGACAAACAAGTGCTAAAGAAGTTGAATACTCGAGTATGTTAGTTCAATACTCGAGTATTGGTCGTGAAAATTTCAAAAGTTCACCACACACTTTTGAAGTCCAAGTTAGTGTTTACTTTTCAATACTCAAGTGTGTAAGTGAAATACTCAAGTATCCAATACTCAAGTATAGGTGTCAATACACGAGTATGGGTGCGCATATATATATAGTTTCTATTCATGTTCTTCAATACTTGCTCCAAAACTCAAGTTTGCCCTAGACGCTCCCTCTTTCTCTCTCAGAATCTCTCAATTTTCGACCAAATCCTTCCATTAAGCAATCAATCATTTATGTCTTTTAAAATGTTTTTTAGATTGGTAATGGATCACAAGTGATTTTGTGCATAATTTTCTAAGTTTAAGATTTCTGAAATGCACAATTCAAAATCTTGTTTTTGAATCACAATTCATTCTGTATTTGGAAAATGCATTCCAATGTTTTTGAAAATGTGCATGATTTGATTGCACTCAAATAATATTTCAAATTGGAATTTAACTTCCACCATATTTAGTGGATACGTTGATTTTCTGAGCATTTCTTCAAAGATGAGTTTTCATATCACCAACGTTTCAATTTTATAAAGCATTATCATGATTTGAAGGAAAATTTGAGATTTGAAAATGTTTGCATAATTTATGAAAAACTCATATCAATGACATACTTTCCTACATGAATTATCATTGAGAAATGAATTTCTTGGTATCACATATTCGCTTATCTGTATGATCAGTGTTATGAATTAATTGGATAATATTATTTGTAATACACTCCTTGCTTGGAGATAACATACTCACCTAGAAGCAATTCAGCTTTATAAGAAGAAAATTTGGGAATGGCCAATCCCAATAAATTGTGAATTGCCTCCACTTAATGTTAGTTATGTGTTTTGATGATTAACTGATTACTAACTTAAGCATTGGAGAATCTAGATGTAGTTCTATACAGGATATTTATCATGATTAAAATCTCTGAAATCCTGCTGAAGTTTGCTGTCAAGAGGAGCAAACTCGAGCCTCTCTATGTTGAACTCGAGCTTGAAACAAACAGAGAAGAATCCTGACTTGTGCAACAGAAGAGAACTAGAGCCTACAACTGTTAAACTCGAGTTAACAAGTGAAATTCAGGAGTTCACCTTACACTCTTGAAATCCAGGTAAGTACATGTTAGTCATAGTTAAAATATTTTTTTTTGAAAACATGATTGATTCTCTTCACTTCACTCTACCCTCGAGTCTAAACCTGAATCCTATCAAATTCACTCACCCTCTTGAATGAGATTCTGAGTATCTGACCTCCAAACGTCTTGCATCCACCAAAACTCCAGAATCTGACCAAGAACGAACCCATCCACTCCAAAAACTCATTCAGAATGACCTGTAAGAGTGAAGACTCGCCTAGATCACTTCAGATTTGAAGTAGACAATATAATTCCAGGAATGTCTACGACTCAAGTTTTTACACTGCTCAAAAGGAAGGAAATGGAGTTTAAGAAGCAAACTGAAGCTTTGAAGAAATAAACAAATTAGAAAGAAGCTTCTACTCCACTCAGACAGAAAGGAATTGTGCTTGAGAAGCAACCTGAGGTTCCCAAGGAGATAGTCAAGCAAGAACAAGCATCTGGAAATGGAAAAAGAAAGATTCTAGAGGTTACTGAAACTCCCAGAGGAACAGAAGCCAAGGAAGAAGAAGAATTCATCTCAGCATTCAGTTCCTACACTAGGCCAAGCAAGTTCTCAAGCTCTCTCACAAACTGCTTCTGCAATTTAGGACCAAGAGCTCCTCGTCCTTCAAGGCCAACAAGATCAAGAGCCACATGCTTTCGAGTCCATAAAGCTTAGAATGCTCCTCCTCCTCCTCATGCTTCCATGCATTCTGATTTTGATACAAGAATCAAGGAAATTGTAGACCAAGGAATTTCTGAGTTAATTGATAAGGAAGAAGCAGAAGTTGGAAAACTTGTGTATGAGGTCAACAAGGGACATAGCAATGTGGTGGATACTCAAGAAGGCTTCAACATAGCAAAAGAAGAGTTGAAAGAAAACCAGAAAGAGCTGAAAGAAGAATCAAGGATATAAGTGATCAGCTTGAAGATCACACAGCTAGCATTTCGACTCTTATGATCGCCATGATAAGCCTGAGTGATAAAATGGACAAACTTCTGCAAAATCAGTCCATAGGTGCTTCTGGTACTGGTTCTAGTGTATCTACTTCAGCTGGACCATGCTCTGATATGTCTAACACAGCCTCTGAACCAGCCATCATCTCTGACCCAGCCATTACCCCTGAACTTGAGCCATCCATTCCTACCACTCAGATTAACCCTCCATCTCAACAACAAGATCTTATTCCTACACTTTCATTAAAGAGTGAAAAGGATCTTATCCTATTCTTACACCTTCAAATATCCAAATTTTCACCCTTGTTTGCTGATGACAAAGGGGGAAAAGAATGAAAAGGATCAATCAATGGTTTTAATTTGATCATTTTATATTTCAAATTTTCTTTCGAAATTCTACTTAACATTCTGGTCTATATCTTGATTAATCTCTACTGAATATTAAGTTCTGCTGTATACATACTTTAATTATTTCTGCTGCTGCTAAACTCTGATACTCATCTAAATTCCATGGTTATTTTAAAATATTTATGAGTATATCAATGAGTTATTTTGTTATCTTGGTATTTGGCTATAATGATTTTTTTTTTGAAATGAACTATCCAGTAAACTGTCATGAAATTTCTACTTCATTTTTGCTTAACTTTGATGAAATGAATTATGTTTATTAAAATCTCAAAGTTTGCAAATGCTTTTGACCAAACTTGTTTTCTCATTGCTCAAATGATCAAATTCAATTTTTGAAAGCAATTGATTGTTTACAAGTGTTGTCATCATCAAAAAGGGGCAGAATGTTAGTTCTCTATGTGTTTTGATGATAATCAACAATTGTAAACACACTTTGGAGTTTTGTCTTTGGTAAAAACTTACTGTCAAAGACAAACTCGAGTATTGCTATCAATACTCGAGTATTGACTTAACAAAGAAGTTGCTCAAATCTATTTTGCAAAGCAATACTCAAGTATTGGATACAATACTCGAGTATTGGACTTACAGAAAGCATTCCAAGTTTTCACCCTGAGACAATACTCAAGTATTGATATGAATACTCGAGTATTGAACACTCAAGTATTCAATTGAATACTCAAGTATTGCTCAAATCCTTCTTAACAAGTCAATACTCGAGTATTGGACTTATAGAGAGCACTTCAAGTTTTCACCTTGAGACAATACTCAAGTATTGGTTGCAATACTCGAGTATTGAACACACAGAGAGAATTTCAATATTGACATAAGTTCTCAATATTCAAGTATTCAATTGAATACTCGAGTACTGGTCATACAGAGAGACATCAAAGTTTTACACCTCATGCATACTCGAGTATTGATTTTACATACTCGAGTATTGGACTTTCACAAAGTTTTTCAAATCAACATCTGTTTATGAATACTCAAGTATTCATTTGAAAACTCAAGTATTGACATGGAAAAACTCCACAAAATTTTCAAATGAATGCATACTCGAGTATTGATTTGGATACTCGAGTATTGGGCATACAGAGAGCTTTTCCTCTTGTCAATAACTTGAATACTCGAGTATTGATTTGAATACTCGAGTATTGTCCTTAAAGTCCAAAGTTCACATCACGATGATTTCTCTCTGGATGATGAATACTCAAGTATCAGGATGGATACTCAAGTATTGACTTAAGTGCATAGTGAAATACTCGAGTATTGATAAATATACTCAAGTATTGAGCGCTGAACTTGAAAATCAAATCTGAAGATTTTTTGGAATCATCTTATTTGATCTTAATACTTTCCCTTATCATTCTTCTATATTCTTAGCTATGTTTAACCATCTTTTTCATGAGTTTCAGACAGATTAACGAAAGTTAATTGAAGGTTAGAAGAAAAGCAAAAAGGTAGTTCAGAACATTAAATGCTGAACAGACAGTTGCTCCTTTTTGGCTAATCCAACCGCACACGTCTACAAAGCATTTAAGAATGATTTCTACAACAAGTAAACTCTTCTCCAATGGATTAATTCACAGAGAGTCAACTATGATCATCTAGCCAGCTGGATTAAGAGTAAACAAGAGAGAGAAGGTGCAAAACCACTTCCTAAACATGGCAGAGCTTCTCCAACGGATGTATTGGGATAGCAACGGTCATATATTGATCTATACCTATAAATAGAAGACAGATTCAAGCAGAAAAACGTGGAGAAACAAGCTTACACTTCCAACATGTTGAAACTCTGTTTTCACATCATTTACACTCTGTTTTTCATATCTAGATAGCTTAGAGAGTGAGATGATTTGTATTGTTCTTCAGTGTTCATCTATTCACTTCTAAGAGAGAAGATTTATTGTAATCATTCTATTCTTCTAGAGTTACTCAAGATTGGGTGATCTTGAGTGGGAAACACATTGTGTTGATTACAACTTGTAAGGGGAGTGAATCCTAGTGAGAGGATTACTTCGAGTACAGAGTGTGTAATCAAGCGGTGTGTTGATTATAGTTTGTAAGGGGGAGTGAATCCTAGTGAGAGGGTTACTTCAGTTACAGAACGTGTAATCAAGTTGAAAGAAGATAGTAAATTGAAAATCCCAAGTGAGGCTTGGGGACTGGACGTAGGTCAAGGATTGGGCCAAACCAGTATAAATCAGTTTGCACATTCTCTTCCCTTATCTCTTATATTTCCAGCATATACATCTGAATGTCCATACATGTTTGAATGATTGATTAATGCTTTATCAATTGTTATTGTCATTCAAACTGCTTTCAATAAGTTTTGAAAAGATTCTCAAAGTTTCTAAAGTTTTATCAAACACCCAATTCACCCCGCTCTTGGGTGATAGCCTGTTCTTTCATATTTAAGGAAGATGTAGAATTGTAGAAGAAATTGGAGCTATGTTTTGTACTGCTAGATAGATAGGTTAAGAAACCAAAGAGAATTATGCTTACAAAATAATACAAACTTGATCCTTGTTAAGGCATCCAGTGGGATCAGCAGTCCCCATTAGATAGTAACAATTGGGTATGTAAGTTCCGGCTGAACCCAAGAGGGGGGGTGAATTGGGTGAAGTATAAAAAACTTTAGTTAACTTGAAATTCTTTTCGTAACTCCAAGAAATCAGTTTAGAAAGCAATAACCATACATTTATATATGTAAACACATTCAAACATATATGCTGGAAACATAAGAGATAAGGGAAGAGAATGTGCAAACTGATTTATACTGGTTCGGCCTTATCCTTGACCTACATCCAGTCCCCAAGCCTCACTTGGGATTTTCAATCCACTATCTTCTTTCAAACTGATTACAAGTTCTGTACTTGAGTAATCCTCTCACTAGGATCCACTCCCCCTTACAAACTGTAATCAATACACTTGCTTGATTACACACTCTGTACTCGAAGTAATCCTCTCCCTAGGATTCACTCCCCTTACAAGCTGTAATCAACACAATGTGTTTCCCACTCAAGATCACCCAATCTTGAGTATCTCACAAATAGAAAGATAGAATGATTACAATAAGTCTTCTCTCTCAGAAGTAAATAAGTAAACACTGAAGTGCAGTACAAATCATATCACTCTCTATGATGTAATCATTAAGAACAGAGAGCATATGATGAAAATCAGAGTATTAGCATGTTGAAGGTGTAAACTTGTGTCTCTGCGTTTTTTGCTCTGTGTTCTCTGTATGGAGTCATCAAATCTTCATGTATTTATGCTAATAGAAGCATATGACCGTTGCAATTCGTTGAGACTTGAACCCATTTGAAAATATAGCTGTTAGAAACTAGCCGTTGGAACTTTTGCACAGTTTTTGATGTTCTGACATCACTTTTGCTTTTGTCTTAAACCTTCAATAAACTTTATTTGATCTGTCTGAAACTCACCAAGAAAGTAGTTAAACATGTCTAGAAACACTAGAGATTAATCATGGGAAGTATTAAGATCAAACAAGAAGGCAATGCAAATTCGTCAGATTTGAAATTCTGAATTAGCGTCGCGAACTCGAGTTTGCAACTTGTAGACTCGAGTTTGGATCCATCTTGAATAGCCCAGATGCTCTCTGGAATGTCTAAACTCGAGTTCCAACTAATAGACTCGAGTTTGGTTCTCTTTAAAATCAATCTTTGCTCTCTGGAACCCGTAAACTCGAGTTTGCTACTTATAGGCTCGAGTTTGGATGTTTTCCAGCACCTGGTTGCTCTCTGTCTGAGATGAACTCGAGTTTGTTCACTTATAGGCTCGAGTTTGGCTTTTTCCAAATGTTCATTTCTTCTCTGGAACTCTCGAACTCGAGTTTGTGACTGATGAACTCGAGTTTGTAAGTTAATTTGTGACTTGGTTGATTCTGACTTGGCCTGGTTCGAGTTTGCAACTTCGTCAACTTTCAAAGACCATATCTCCCTGGTCTGAACTCCTTTTTGGTCCGTTCAAAGCTTGATTGAAAGCCCTTTGAGTATATTTTCATATGCCACTGATTTCAGCTCAATCGGATTTGTCGTTTGTGAGATACACCCAAAATACCGAAGGTGGGTCTGGACTGTGACGTTGATTCTTGTTCCAACTTGTAAAACTCATAGCTCCTTGATCTGAACTCCTTTTGGCTTGAATTTTATATCAAAATGACGCATTGGGAGTCTAGTTTCATATGCTGTTGGTTTCGTCTCAATCCGATCTCTAGTTTGGGAGATATCATCGAATTACCAGACCTCGCCCGAGCTGAACGTGAAACAGAATGGAGCTGAAGTGCTGATGACCACTGTGAACTCGAGTTTGCACTTACAGGCTCGAGTTTGCCTGGTCCAGAGACACCAGAAATGCTGAAGACACTTATAGGCTCGAGTTTGCACTTGTAGGCTCGAGTTTGCTTAGTCCAGAGACACCAGAAATGCTGAAGACACTTATAGGCTCGAGTTTGTGATTCTAAACTCGAGTTTGAGGTCCTAAACTCGAGTTTGGGGTCCTGAACTCGAGTTTGCTCATCCAGAAGCTAATTTTTGTGGACTTTAACTCTGAATTGAGTTATTCCAACTTCCATATGATCTTGGAGGCTTCTAGCTTCAGCATAAGAACTTGAATACTTATATTCTCATCCCATTCATCAAGTTCTTCCTTCTTTCATCTCCCAAATTGATCATTCTTCTTCATAACTCAACTCTTTCTTCTCTTTTCTTCTCTTCTCTTGATTTAACTTCACATCTTCTTCGATTCAATTTCTTTTTCTAATTCAATACTTCTTTATTGATCTTCTTGTTCATCGTTCTCCATTATTCAACTTGAATTCATCATTCTCTGCTAGTTCTACCTTCTTCAATATTTCCTCTTCTTTTCGACTATTCCCAAAATCCTTTGATAACTTCTTGCTTCCTTGACATTCTGATATTCCCATTATATTGTGTGCAAGAACTTCTTTCTTCAATCTACTTTCTTGATTAATCTCTATAATTCAACTTGGATTAATCTACATTAAATACAACAATTAGTCAATGTCGGAGATAACTATATTACTCAATCTTTTTGCTTATAACAATGGCAATGACATCTATATAAGACATCATCAAAACTAATCATAACCAACATTCTCCCCCTTTTTGATGATGGCAAATACTATAACAAAAATATGGATGAATATGAAAATATAACAATGCAACATATTTTTCTTGCCATTCTCTCCCCCTTATTTGTCATTAGCAAAAAGTTGAGGTAAAGTTGAAATCCTTAGCGAGACAAATATGAAACCATATTAAAGAGAATCAAGAAGCTGATTTTATCTCCCCAATTTGAAATTGTTTTCATTCTAAGTATGATGCAATGTGGAAAAAACTTGAAAGATTTTGGAGAGGTTTTCAAGATAACTTTCACAATTAGAGCATATAGATACCAAACATATGCAAAATTTCGACTGAATATAAAAGGATAAAGGTTAGAAATGCTCATGTTGGTTTTTCAAATTGATGAACAATCTGCGAGGTCCATTTGATAGCTTTCTTGTTGAAAGAGATTCGTGATGTGCTTTGAATAGCCTTTGAGATGTGGAATGAGACTAAAATACTGACTTCTTGAATTGTATCTCATATGAATGAATAATGTCAGCAATCAGCTTCCATCCTTTGTCAATTTCTTCATATAGCTAATCTTGTAGGGCATTAAGAAAAGTCCTAGCACATAACAAAATCTCATGCTACAAATTGAAAACATTCTTTCCAAAAGATTTGTTAGTGCAAGCCAAATATCAAAGTATCCCTTTCTATGTGATATTTTCAAAATAAAGATAATGAAAGGAAAATATGATATTAACTCATCATCAAAACTAACAAAAGATAATGAATGCATATGAATATGCTTAAAAAGATTTTTCTTCAAATAAAGGAGGTGAACTTTTAAGATATGAAACACAAGTGAATGTGAAGCTCCCCCTTAATGAATGCATGACCAAAATGAAGTTCCTTGTAATGATACCAAATAATAATGTGACACCAAATGTTATGAGCTTTAAAGAAATCACTTATGCTTTTTATGATGATAAAAGAGTTTGAAGTATAAGGATCATTTTAAAAATGAGTGTTTTCAGGCTAAACTTCATGTGATAAAATCATGTTAGCTTGAAGAGTGATGAGAGAGCAAAGAAATGATTATGATATATATGAACATTATCTCAAAATACAATACCTCACTCAAGTAATATCGTAATTACTTGAGCCATAATGATTTGTAATCCATAGATGCATCACTGGCTAGCCAATATTTGATGATGTGATCAATACTGATGTGATCAATATTGAGGAACTTTAGATGTGAATGAGCTTTGTAAAGGATGTCATAATTAGTTTGTACTCATAGCTTCTCATCAAGCTAGCATGCTCCTTATCATCTCGGTTTAAGCTTCTTGCTAGTGATAGGATGTCACTCAAGTGATGCCATAGAATTTGCAGACATAGCCACTGAAATGATCTATTTTGTTCACCTATGTTCTTTGTATACAACAACAGAACATTTCGGTCAACTCCTGCAGAAACATATGGTATTTGGTACTCAATGATTCTTGAGTCCTCACAAGATTAGTCATGACAACTCTTATGCTCTTATAGAATTAAATCATATGATATATGAACAAAGAGTATATCAAAACATAATTTTACCCAGTCGAATAAGTTCATGCCAATGAATCAAATAGGGTAATAACTAAATGATATCAAGAATGGTATTTCTCAATGACAGTTTATAAATACACTTTATGCAGAAAGGATGTCGTTGAAAAATGCATGTAAGTTTGTGCATAGAAAATCTTATCCATAAAGATAAGCATTTATCCACTTAAAGTTCAGATTTTCCAAGAATAATAATGAAATGTGCAAATCGTTTCAAATCTTGAATGTTCTTTCAAAAACATGATAAAGCATTATGAAATCAAGATTGTCATGAATGAAAGATTTATTTCTGAAAGATGCTTAGAAAACAATGCTCATTTTAAACATGGTGGAAATCAATATATCAGAATGTATCAAAATACTTCAGATTTTAAAGAACATGTTAAACATTGAATTTAGCATGTAGAAGAATTTTCCTAAAAGGAAAGATCATAAGGATAAAGCATTCGCAAGACATGTTTAGCACAATAGTGACAAATATGCATAATGACTTTGTTGTGGCCAAGAGATAATCTTGCTTCTTAGATGAGTCTTGAAAGTATATGAACATTCAAGGCAAGATTATGAATATACAAAGATAGTTACTCAAAATATGGATAAAGATAAATTTGATATATTTGAGTAACAAAAGGAGTACTAGAATTCATGGATGATGAAACACAAACTCATTAGTTCAAATGACTTGAGTTTCATAATATTATCCTAGTAAGTTATTCCATATAATGGTTAATGCACTAACATTTAATGCATTAATGAACATTCATAATGCTTGGAGTAACTTGGCCAATGAGAATGTAACCAATAAGCATAAGATTTTCACAAATTGAATTCTTTTCTGGAGATATGCTTGAAACTCATATATGATTAACTTGTTAGACATGAGGTCCAACTAGTTAGGGAATGAAACTAAATAGTTCAAGCAACACATTGAATTCCAAAGATCAACATGTGAATAATAGAGAAAACTCAATCCGGATAAATTTGAAGCATATCTAACATTCAATATACAATATTAACTTCCAGTTTTTAAACATCATTTAAATGCAATCAAAGTATGGATATGTTTTCAAAACATTTGTATGCATCTTCATAAAACAGAGTGAATTGAAATTTAAACAAATTTTAGACTTGTGCATTTCAAAAATATAAAATCAAAAAAGTTATGCACAAATTTACTTGTTTAATCATCAAAAACTCACTAACAAATTGATTAAACACAGTTAGGAATATTAGTGATCGATGATATGAGTATATAGGTTATACATGAAGTTTTTGGAAATTCGAGCAAGATGATTTCAAAAGCATGGTTGACTCAAACTTGAGTTTAGAAAGACAAACTAGAGTTTGGAAAGGCAAACTGGAGTTTGGAAAAACAAACTGGAGGTTCAGGAAGATAGTCTCAAGTTTTCTTATTTATAAAACATTGAAAGCTCTTGACCAAGTGAAAATTCTTTGAAAGTTTTCTCTGGAGGTCCAAACCTGAGGTTTAGAAACTTTAGACTCAAGTTTAAGATGTAAACTGGTGAGTTTTGCCTTCTGTATGGACCAAACCGGAGGTTTGCATAGTAAACCTGAGGTTTGTAAAATTTGTACAGGACCAAACCGGAGGTTTGTGGGGTAAACCTGAGGTTTGTAACATTTGCACAGGATCAAACTGGAGGTTTGTGTTTTAGGCTCGAGTTTAGACTACTCTTGAGCAAATCATCGGGTTTTCAGTTTGAAACACGTTTTGAACAAAACCCAAACTCGAGTCTATAAGTGATGAACTCGAGTTCAACACTATTCATGTCAAAAATCAGTTTTGCCTCTCAAAACACAAACTGGAGGTTTCCAGTGCAAACCAAAGGTTTTCTCAAGTTCAAAAATATTTTGCTTTCTGCAAAGGCATGAACTCGAGTTTAGAAACTTGAACTCGAGTTCTCTCAACTTAGAAAACTCTTGGAAAACTTTTGGCCTAAAGCAAACTGGAGGTTCATGGAAACAAACTTGAGTTTACAACTGCTAAACTGGAGTTTGCATTTCTAAATTGGAGTTTGTCTTTTGACAGTAAAATTGCAGATTTAAATTGAATAAGTTTCAAAATCTTTTAACTTAACTAAAGACAAACCAAAAAATGAATTTCATGTAATCATAGTATGAGGTAAGAATTAGATATCACCGTAATTCCTCTTATCCTCATAGAAGCTTGCTTGGTAGAGATGGATTGATGTAGATAACTCCTTTTCAATGTTTACCATCAACATTAAGCATAGCTTGTTGAGCTTTCTCAAGAGTTTGATTATTTCTCTGTTACATTCTTGAGAAGCTTTCTTTCATCCTACAAAACTTTATAAACCTTTTTCTTTCTTGGTATCCAACTTCACTTGGATCCAACCATTGTTAGCTTATAGGAACAAAATTCACATGCTCCAAGAATATAATCAGATCATGAAAATAGAGCATAATGATTTAAACATGATTTTATGCATAAAAGATATATTTTCCTTTTCAAATCATCATGTATGCATAAAGAGTTAAACCTTTTGAACATTGCCATCTCTTTCAAAATAGATTTGGATGTAAGAATCCAATTTTTTTTAAGAAGAATAGATTGCAATGCTCATTCCTAAGGCTACAAGATATAAAACCTCAATGAATATTTCAGATAATAGCATTGGAGGTTTTACCTTTGCGTACCTTAGCCTTAGGTACTTGAAGGATTGCCTTCGCTCACCCAATTTATCATTCATTGATACTTTGTCTTTTTGAATTTAGTCTTGGGATGAGGCAATGCTTTCTCACATGATGTAGACTGCAAGAATCTTTTCCCTTGTGCATAAGAGATCCTTCTTTTCTTATCCTCCTCAAGATAGTTGAGTGGTATTTTGTGGTAATCTATTCTTGAGGTAGATGATACTCTTCTTGCTTGTATCCATTGCTTCCTTTGATGTTTAAACCTTGTAGTTCCAGCAATAGGTGCCATGAGAGTTCTCTTGCTTGATATAGATTCTATGATCTTCTTCTTTGGTGCATGAGGAACTCTTGGCTTCTTCTTCCTCTTCTCTGTACCTTGATGTCCATTGATATTCAAATCATCCTGCACACATGGAGTACTAGATGGACATTTTGGTACCCACTTATACTTGGGTCCTTGACTGTTAGTATTGGACCTTACTTGTCCTTTAGGAACCCAAACAAAATGATTTCTCACTTTAGAATTTCTCCTAATATAGCATGTATGAGAAATATGCCCAGATTTTCCACAATAATTGCAAATAATAGAGAAATGCTTGTTATGAACATTTTTGCAAGTATTGTGTTGGTCATGAGAGTAAGACTTGAAATAATCTTTATTTAAATATTCATTCTTCCCACATGGTTTTCCAGCATGATTGAAAATATTTTTGTTTTTCAAAACAGAACTAGTAATTGGTTGAAAAACAACTTTACTCAAATTTTCGAAATCATTTTTGTCAACTACACAAGGAGAATTGGAATTGTTTACCACATGTGTATCTTGAGCTCTAGATAATGATTGATCACATTTGTCCATGAGTTCTTCCTGGGAATCATCTTCCTCTTGTTCTTTTGTGTTGACTAGATTGTGGGAGAATTCAATAATCTCTCGTTCTTCAATCTCCAGTTGTTCATCAGTCATAGATGCGCAGTTTATAATTTCGAATGAACTGTCAACACTATCAACTTCAACAACCTTGTTAGAAGCATATATAAGATCAAGAGTATCCCAGATTTCTTTAGCACTAGAGCAATATTTGATTTTCTCAAAATCATTTTTGGTTAAAGCACTATAAAGAATTTTCATTGCTCTAATGTTCAATGAAAACATTTTCTTTTCAATTTCTGTCCAATCCTTTCTTGGTTTGAAATCAAATACATTTGTAAAAACATTCCACATATAAAAATCAGTTGCTTTGATAAAACTAGTCATTCTAGCTTTCCAAAACCAAAAATCAACATCTTTGAAAAGTGGTGGAATGGTAAAATCAAAACCTTCTGAAAATGAAATACACCCAAAATCAGCCATTGAGACTCTTGAGACGGTTAAGTCCTTTAAACAAGAGACCGGCTCTGATATCAAATGTAAGTTCCGGCTGAACCCAAGAGGGGGGGTGAATTGGGTGAAGTATAAAAAACTTTAGTTAACTTGAAATTCTTTTCGTAACTCCAAGAAATCAGTTTAGAAAGCAATAACCATACATTTATATATGTAAACACATTCAAACATATATGCTGGAAACATAAGAGATAAGGGAAGAGAATGTGCAAACTGATTTATACTGGTTCGGCCTTATCCTTGACCTACATCCAGTCCCCAAGCCTCACTTGGGATTTTCAATCCACTATCTTCTTTCAAACTGATTACAAGTTCTGTACTTGAGTAATCCTCTCACTAGGATCCACTCCCCCTTACAAACTGTAATCAATACACTTGCTTGATTACACACTCTGTACTCGAAGTAATCCTCTCCCTAGGATTCACTCCCCTTACAAGCTGTAATCAACACAATGTGTTTCCCACTCAAGATCACCCAATCTTGAGTATCTCACAAATAGAAAGATAGAATGATTACAATAAGTCTTCTCTCTCAGAAGTAAATAAGTAAACACTGAAGTGCAGTACAAATCATATCACTCTCTATGATGTAATCATTAAGAACAGAGAGCATATGATGAAAATCAGAGTATTAGCATGTTGAAGGTGTAAACTTGTGTCTCTGCGTTTTTTGCTCTGTGTTCTCTGTATGGAGTCATCAAATCTTCATGTATTTATGCTAATAGAAGCATATGACCGTTGCAATTCGTTGAGACTTGAACCCATTTGAAAATATAGCTGTTAGAAACTAGCCGTTGGAACTTTTGCACAGTTTTTGATGTTCTGACATCACTTTTGCTTTTGTCTTAAACCTTCAATAAACTTTCTTTGATCTGTCTGAAACTCACCAAGAAAGTAGTTAAACATGTCTAGAAACACTAGAGATTAATCATGGGAAGTATTAAGATCAAACAAGAAGGCAATGCAAATTCGTCAGATTTGAAATTCTGAATTAGCGTCGCGAACTCGAGTTTGCAACTTGTAGACTCGAGTTTGGATCCATCTTGAATAGCCCAGATGCTCTCTGGAATGTCTAAACTCGAGTTCCAACTAATAGACTCGAGTTTGGTTCTCTTTAAAATCAATCTTTGCTCTCTGGAACCCGTAAACTCGAGTTTGCTACTTATAGGCTCGAGTTTGGATGTTTTCCAGCACCTGGTTGCTCTCTGTCTGAGATGAACTCGAGTTTGTTCACTTATAGGCTCGAGTTTGGCTTTTTCCAAATGTTCATTTCTTCTCTGGAACTCTCGAACTCGAGTTTGTGACTGATGAACTCGAGTTTGTAAGTTAATTTGTGACTTGGTTGATTCTGACTTGGCCTGGTTCGAGTTTGCAACTTCGTCAACTTTCAAAGACCATATCTCCCTGGTCTGAACTCCTTTTTGGTCCGTTCAAAGCTTGATTGAAAGCCCTTTGAGTATATTTTCATATGCCACTGATTTCAGCTCAATCGGATTTGTCGTTTGTGAGATACACCCAAAATACCGAAGGTGGGTCTGGACTGTGACGTTGATTCTTGTTCCAACTTGTAAAACTCATAGCTCCTTGATCTGAACTCCTTTTGGCTTGAATTTTATATCAAAATGACGCATTGGGAGTCTAGTTTCATATGCTTTTGGTTTCGTCTCAATCCGATCTCTAGTTTGGGAGATATCATCGAATTACCAGACCTCGCCCGAGCTGAACGTGAAACAGAATGGAGCTGAAGTGCTGATGACCACTGTGGACTCGAGTTTGCACTTACAGGCTCGAGTTTGCCTGGTCCAGAGACACCAGAAATGCTGAAGACACTTATAGGCTCGAGTTTGCACTTGTAGGCTCGAGTTTGCTTAGTCCAGAGACACCAGAAATGCTGAAGACACTTATAGGCTCGAGTTTGTGATTCTAAACTCGAGTTTGAGGTCCTAAACTCGAGTTTGGGGTCCTGAACTCGAGTTTGCTCATCCAGAAGCTAATTTTTGTGGACTTTAACTCTGAATTGAGTTATTCCAACTTCCATATGATCTTGGAGGCTTCTAGCTTCAGCATAAGAACTTGAATACTTATATTCTCATCCCATTCATCAAGTTCTTCCTTCTTTCATCTCCCAAATTGATCATTCTTCTTCATAACTCAACTCTTTCTTCTCTTTTCTTCTCTTCTCTTGATTTAACTTCACATCTTCTTCGATTCAATTTCTTTTTCTAATTCAATACTTCTTTATTGATCTTCTTGTTCATCGTTCTCCATTATTCAACTTGAATTCATCATTCTCTGCTAGTTCTACCTTCTTCAATATTTCCTCTTCTTTTCGACTATTCCCAAAATCCTTTGATAACTTCTTGCTTCCTTGACATTCTGATATTCCCATTATATTGTGTGCAAGAACTTCTTTCTTCAATCTACTTTCTTGATTAATCTCTATAATTCAACTTGGATTAATCTACATTAAATACAACAATTAGTCAATGTCGGAGATAACTATATTACTCAATCTTTTTGCTTATAACAATGGCAATGACATCTATATAAGACATCATCAAAACTAATCATAACCAACAGGGTATACAAAGTTTCCTCCTTTTAAGACTATTCATTTCCTCCTTTACATAGTTAACATACTAACTAACTAATAGCAATGTCTAACCATTACCTACTATAAAAGAACTAGCTAAGACTATAATAATGGTTTGACTCTTATGCCATTGTTATTTCCCTAACTACCTACTTAGTATTTTACCTTTGCACTTTTTACATATCAGACTTGCATACAACTAAGACATGCTCCTCTTATGCAGGACAAAGGATGGAAATATATACTTCTATTCACACACCAAACCATCTAACTAACAGGATTAAATGAACACGTACAATAACATTCACATATCTGTACAAGTTAAAGTCACCAAAGCTTCAGGAGTGGTCCACAGTTGAACAAATTGTTGCCAAGTTTGTTCATCAATAAATGTGTACTTGTACCAATGATTAAGGTCAGGACTAACCTCGGCAAAAATATATGTGTTAGCTAGGAAGGTCTTAAACTTTCGCCACCAATCAGCACAATAAGATCATGTCTTGTCTTTCAACTTCGGGCAGTCAGGGACAGTGTATGTAAGCCGGATAGTGTCTCAAATAGGTTCCTTTACATTGCGAGGGTCCACATTTCTCCACTCATCTGTCAAGATCCTAGCCTTGTTGCGTGCTAGATAGCCGACAAAACTATTATATTTGACTTTATTAGGACCGAAAGGAGCCAACTTTTCATCAAACTGAATCTCGAGCTTTGACCCAGAGGTTCGACTTACAGATACGTCTTTCATTCGTGTGCCACTTCTACCATGATGTGCAAGGTGGTTACGAGGCTCATTGTGAGATGAAGAGGGTTCATTCTGACTCACACCAGTTACACCAGTAATTGGCGTTGAACAAACAGGAGAAGAACCATTTTCTCCGTTCATTTTTGAGAAAGGAAGAGAGGTTGAGAGTGGTGGTGCGAAAGAGGAACGCTTGAGAGAGTGAGAAAGTAACAGAGGATGGTTGTAGTGGGCGAGGAAGAGAGGTAATGCAACAGGAAGAGGGGTTTCGCAACAACAATAGGGGTTTCAGAGTTTAGAGGGAACAATGTTAAGTTGTAAGGTAAGGTTTCGCGCGAAGAAAAGTATATTTGGCGCTTTAGTTTTAAGACCAGATGAAGTAAACGACGGTCTTAAAGGTTACAATTTAAGACCGTCCATTATTAATGTCCGGTCATAAAAAAAATTTCAATATTTAGTACTGGGCACCATTTGTGTCCGCTCTTAAAAGTATACCCTTTAAGACCGTCTTTTTATATATAACCGGTCTTAAAAGTTTTATTCAAATTTTTCCTTTTTTTTTTGGACTGCAGAAAATATAAGTCGGGCTGTACGAAATTTCTCTAATAATGTATTGATATTTCAATTTTTTTAATAACATTTTTAAGACCGGTTTTTTTTTTTTGTAGGTCTAAATAATATATTTAAGACCTAAGAAAAAATGATCCGGTCCAAGAAGTTCTTTACATTTACAAAATTGTCATCGGTCATACCTTTAAGACCAGGGTGTCGATAGTCTGGTCTAAATGAGGCGGTCTTGAAATGTTTTTTTGTTAGTTCTAACTAGTTTTGATGATGTCTTAAATTGATGTCATTATCTAGAGCAAAAAGTTTGTATACTACATTTATCTTATACTTTGACTAATTATTACATTTAATGTAGATGCAAAGTTTAATATAATGAAGAATGGAGTTTGAAGAAAGAAGAATCTGTTAATTATAATGAAAATATCAATATTCAAGTTTCTGTGATCAAATAGAAGTTGGAACGGGTCAATTTGGAGTTAAAATGAGCAAGTTCAAGCTTCCGGAAGAATACTCATTTGTTTTGGGGCATTTATGCAATTTCAGCTTTTTTCTAGCATGAACAGTGTCATGCTCGAGCAGAATAATGTCCATATGGTTCATGCTCGAGCAAGACTTGCTTTCAGCCCATTTTTAGGCCAAAATCCGTCCTTGCTCGAGCAAGAACGGAGGCTTGCTCGAGCAAGGTAGTTCCATCAGCTTCCTCTATTCAGCTCTGTTTCTGGCGACCTTCGGTAATTTGATGATATCTCTCAAACCAAGAATCGGTTTGACAGGAAACCAGTGGTAAATGAAACTAGACATCCAACACGTACTGCTGACAAATATTCATGCCCAAAGGAGTTCATATGAATTATCTATGAATTTTACAAGTTGGAACCAGTATCACCGTCACTGTCCAGATCAAGCTTCAGTATTTTGAGCATATCTTACAAACGACAAATCGGATTGAGATGAAACCAGTGCCATTTGAAATTAGACTCAAATACCTTTTCAAAAACATCAAGAAGACAGAAAAAGAAGATCAATTGAGGAAGTTATGATGTTTTGAAGTTGACTGTCTGTTCTGGATTCTGGAAAAACGCTGGATAAGATCAACCTCCATTCATCTAATGTTAATAGACGAAATACAAATAGTTTGCAGCTGATTCCGAAGACGTTATGCTCGCTGGAAATTGATGTCAATATAATTGCTTCTTGAAAGTCTGAAATTTGCACAAGATAATGGTAGCTAGCAACCTGACTCTTAGAGATGACCATTCAAGCATAAAACATAATGCCCAAGCATATTTTCACAATTAAAGAGTCATGCCCGAGCAAAGTAATTAGAATGCCTGAGCATCATCGGACTCAGAGCGAATATTTGCAAATTGAAGAGTCTTGCCCGAGAAAAGTAAAAATCTTTCTCGAGCACCATGCTCGAGCAGAGGCAAAAGTTTGCTCGAGCAACAACGAGTCTCTTCTCATTTTTCAGTCTTTGGATGACGCTTGCCCGAGCATGAAAATGTCATGCTCGAGCACCATGCTCGAGCAAGGGAAAAAGAGTGCTCGAGCATCACCAATCCTCTTCACATTATATTGCTCCTGAGTGACCTGTGCTCGAGTAAAGGGAAGGTCATGCTCGAGCAACAACACCAAATCTATAAGTCTCCGCCTCTGTTTGTCATCTACCCAAGCATGTCTCCTGGGTTGCTCGAGCAATAGCGAGAGTGAGTCATAATGCTGCCCGAGCAAAGCATAGCCTGTTGCCTGAGCACAAGACGATGATCACTTTCTACAACGTATTTACACCTTAGTTGCCCGAGCATACAAGCAAGGATGCTCGAGCATGATCATCCTCTGTTTCTTCAAATTACCGTCTCCGAAAATCATGGATTCAGCTAAATCATTCTATCTCTTCTGATTATTACTTATTATGATTAATAAATGTTTTTAACCAGTTTGCTAATAAGTTTCAGATAATTTAGCAACGGTCATATTCTGATTGATCAACGGACAGAATTGGATTCGTAAAGCAGAGACAATGCATTGAATTCAATTGAAGCGAGATTAGCGCGAATGGTTAAATGCTAACAACGGTCATAATCAAACGGATGAATTCAAATCCTACCAACGGCTATTTCTCCAACTATTATAAATCCACGAAGAACAGAGTTCATCCACACCAACAGCGCATACACAGATAATTGTACTCAAAGAGATCAGTTCTTATACTTGTTCATATCTTCGGTTATAAGTGTGCCTCAGTGCTTATCAATTACTCTATAAGAGAGATTTATCAATTGTATTCAGTTTAGTTCAAAATCTCAAGGTAGTGGTATCTTGAGTACGGTTGTACAATTACGATCTGTAAGGGGGAGTGATTCTGGAAAGTGAGAGTCATTCTGTATTACAGAGGTTGTAATTGCATTTGTGAGATAGTGAGAAATCCCAGAGTAACTAGGTACTGGACGTAGGTCAAAGAGTTGGACCGAACCAGTATAATCCCTCTGTGTCGACTTTATTTCTGTTTACTGTACCTATTATTCACCCATCGCACGCTCAAAGTTTTTTTTTAAAATCACCTATTCACCCCCCCTCTAGGTAATATTCCTCTTTCATTTTTTGCACTAGTGTAGCCCCAACAGAATTTACACTCAACAATTTTATAATTTCCTTAATTAAATTATTAGGCTTCCAAAAATATAAATTAACCTTAATCTCACACTATTTTCCATTATAAACACTTTGGAAATGTCAAAATTGTCAAAATCCAACTTCTCCTTTATGCTTTGGTCTAATTGAAAAGTGCCAAGGAAATATGACTTGTTTCATCTTTAGAATCCTTTTGATTTTATATATGATTTAGTCTTAGTATTCCTTATTGAGACTTAATTTATTCTTAAATATATCTCAAGTCCTTGTATGGCATCCTCATCTTCAAATCATAGTCTTCAGATCTACAAAATAATAGAGAATTAATTTCAAGATAATAACATGTACAAGTGCATAAGGTTATTCATGGCACTTACTTAGCTTGCCCTTTCAAACCTTTGCTCCTTTCTTACCCCTTTCAACCTTGTGTCCTTCCTTGAAAATATGCCATGATCATTAGCTTTTCATTTAAAAATTCATGAACATTGAAGAGAATTAGGAACCATGGTCATAATTTCTTGCCTTGATTTTCCCTTGTCCTCTAAGTTTTGGCCTTCTCTTCTTTCCTTTGGTGTTGGTTCAAAATTCTTATGGCAAAAGGAATGTAACTGTATTTTATAATTGATGGCAAATGGCAAGTGTCCTCTTAGGATCCAAGATGAAAATGCATGGCTATTTCCTTGTTGATGTCACCATCTTTGACAATTACATGTGTGTTTCTCCTTTGACTACTTGGAACAACCTTAACCATACACATGTGTCTTCAACTTGTCATTTTCCCTTGTCTCTTGCCATGCGAAACTCATCATATATAGGAAAAAGGGGTTCCAATGTTGTCTCTTGTCCATTATCCAATTACTTTAATTATTCCTTGATTTAATATCAAATCAAATTATAATTCCCCTTTTTCTTTCCTATCATCTTGAAAATGAATAATAATTTTAGAGTATCCAAGCTTCATCTCTAAATAATCCTAAACTAGCCACAAAATCCTTAAAAATCACTTGTTGGCTAAAATCAACAAGTAATCTCCTAAATAAGCAAATAATAACCTTAAATTGTCATTTATATTTTCTTAATTATATTTATTAAAGAAAAATTCAAATAACCTTATCTTACCCAAAATTATGACCTTAATTGGTCACTGGAATATTTATTCCATGATAAATATCCTCATTTCATATTATATTCATAAATCATAAATTTTGGAAAAATAAATATTTGACAAATCTCTCTTTTTATCCCATCAAATATTCACATTATACATGTAATTTTTAATAAGACAAAAATTTGGGATATTACAAGTATAAATTAAGAATCAGAGTAGCAGATCCAAAATTCAAGATCTAAAAATCAGAATAAAAGGGAAACAAAATCCATATTACAATAAAACTGGAAAGAAAAACATATCCAAAATTCAAGATCTACATCCCCGAAGGTTAAGGCACTAAGACTAGAGATGAGACTTTCACACCATTTCCTCTGGCGGGGGTTCTTTGAGATCAAGATCCAGCTCCTACCGAGGAGTCTTCTAGTTATTGCAGATGTTTAGATCAATCACCGTAGAGGAATCAAAAGTGCTCTACACTCCGCCAAAGCTATACTCACCCACCAGGGAATGGCGCTAATCAAACACAATTCCATGGAAGGCCTGATCCACTACCATACTCCTACGGAAGACCACATCAAAGTAAAATGCCTGATTCACCTGTGAAATCGCACAAGGAAACACGACAGCCAGCAACTAGAATTTCTGCTTGAAAGGGAAGCAGATGAAGATAGTGACAGATTCCCTAGCATGGGAGGACAAGTTGAGGTCAAATGACGAGGAAACCGTCTAACAAGTGGGCTCATAGTCACAGCTGGAAAAGTCAACTGTACTGCTCGAATTGGGAACAAGTTTCCATTCTTAAAGGACTTTGTTTGGCATTTATGATTCAAACTCAACCACAAAGGTCGCTTCTATTGTTGGTAAGGGAGGAACTTAGGAGGAAGCGGCCTGAGAGGTGATGACAGAGAGGGAACCAAGGGAGGCAGTGAAGAGGAAGAAGGCAGAGGTGGGAATGGAACTAATGGAGGAGAAGTCTTGCTTTGCTTGGACTATGTCTTCTTAGGAGTTGTTGTAAGGGCACATGTTTTGTTGTTAGAGCTTTTAATTTCTCTCTACCTTGACTCTCTTTCTAACGATTTTGGCGTCCCAATTTTAAATTGGGACACATAAAGCCCATTTTTGGCATCCGAATTCTAAAAAGGGTCCCAAAAGTAGTGCTTTTGCCACCAAAAGCAATGTCCCTTTTCTTAATTTGGAAGCCAAAAGCTCTACTTTTGTTAAAGGGATGCCCAATATTTCAAAATTCCTCAACATAATTAAAGATCCAGTTCTGGAGAGAAAGTCGAGTTTTTACATTTCTCAACATACCTGTTTAGGTTTTTAGAGTTCCCATTATCCTAGGAATCATGAAGAGCGACTCTGAAGCATCCCAAAGCCACGTAATACATCACGGTGGAGAAGAGAAAGATTCTCACAAATCTGTTCAAAATTACCTTCACTATACAAAATCGCGAATGTTAGTTATGCTTAGTTTTGATGATGACAAATATGCTTATCAATATTAAGAGCAAAAAGTTTCCATAGTACATTTATTTTCTACTTTGACTAATGATTATATTTAATATTGAAGAAGCTGAATTATGGAGAATGATCTGATATGACTTGAGTCATGACAGTCACAGTGAGGTCTAGCAAATTTAATATCTGATATGACTCGAGTCATTTTGTGTTTAACTCGAGTCATGAGAAACACAGAGAGCTCAACTGGTTTAATTTACAGATATGACTCGAGTTACTCTATATGACTCGAGTCACCTAATTGAAATAACCCTCTGTATGACAAAATTACAATAATGACTCCAGTCATAAATGTGTAACTCAAGTTACTATGACTCCAGTTATGTTATATAACTCCAATCATCTTAGTTGAAATTCTTCTCTAATTGAAGCACTATATCCATGACTCCAGTCACTTGACTCCAGTCATCAGAGTATGAATCAACTCATATATATCAGCTTTTTAAACCTCCATTCTCATAATCTGCAATTCATTGATTATGCTTTGCGTACTTCATATCATTGCTAGACTAACTTGTTGGTTATGATTAGTTTTGATGATGTCTTATATGGATACCATTATACAAAAAGATTGCGTAATATATTGAGTAATATAGTTATCTCCTATATTGACTAACTACTATGTTTAATGTAGATTAGTCTAAGTTGAGTCATGCAAAATAATCAAGAAGGAGATAAGGAATTAATGGAAAGAAAAACTTGTAGAGGTTGTCAAGGAAGCAAGATGTTATCAATAGATTTTGGAGAATAATCAAGAAGAAGAGGAGGTATTGAAGAAGGCATAATTTGCTAAGTATGATAAGTCCAAGTTGAATGACAAAGAATGATCAAGAGAAGATAAGAAAGAAAGAGTTGGATTATGAAGAATAATCAAGATGGGAGATTAAAGAAGGAAGAACTTGTTGAATAGAATGAGAATATAATTATTCAAGTTCTTATATTGATGCTAGAAGGCTCCAAGATCATATAGAAGTTGGAATGACTCAATTCAGAGTTAAATCAAGCAAATATGAGGTTTAGGACGAGAAAACTCGAGGTTTGAGTACAAACCTCGAGGTTTGAGTACAAACCTCGAGGTTTGAGTGTCTTCAGCATCTCTGGTATCTTTGGACTAGCAAACCTCGAGGTTTCAGTCAAAACCTCAAGGTTTCAGTCAAAACCTCGAGGTTTCTAGCAAAACCTAGAGATTTCAGCACTGATCAGCAACTCTGGTCTACTCTGTGTCACATTCAGCTCGGGCGAGGTCTAGTAATTCGATGATATCTCCCAAATCAGATATTGGATTGAGGTGAAACTAGTGGCATATGAAACTAGACTCCCAATGCGTCATTTTGATATACAATTCAAGCACAAAGGAGTTCAGATCAAGGAGCTATGATTTGTACAAGTTGCCACAAGAATCAACATCACAATCCAGATCCACCTTCGGTATTTTGGGTGTATCTCACAAACGACAAATCCGATTGAGCTGAAATCAGTGCATACGAAAGTAGACTTATAAATCGTTCCATCAAGATTTGAACGGACCAAAACGGAGTTCAGACCAGGGAGATATGGCCTTTGAAAGTTGGCAGTCAGTTCAGGAGATCGCAAAAACGCTGGTCAAGAACAGCCTTCATTCATCAGATCATAACGGACATAATTCAATGAGTTTGGAGCTGATTCTTTTTGCATTGGATTCTTACCTTGAGCTTAGACATGTAAACTTGAGTTTAAGATTGGCCAAGAATTTTCCAAGTTTTTTGTACAAAGCAAAACCTCCAGGTTTATGGGAAACCTCCAGGTTTGAGCTAAAAAGACTTTTCTCAAGTTTCTCAAAATTATGAGAAACCTCGAGGTTTCTGGACAAACCTCGAGGTTTGTCTTGACAGAGAGGGTCTGCACTCTTCCAAGTTTCTAAAACCTCCAGGTTTCTGTTTAAACCTCCAGGTTTCTGTTTTGGCGCAAAACTAAGAATTTTGAAAAATAGATGAAACCTCGAGTATTTGTTGAAAACCTCCAGGTTTCTGAATCCAGAGAGCAAACGCTTTTCACTAATTTTCAAAACCTCCAGGTTTCTCTTAAACCTCCAGGTTTCTGGCTTCTAGAGAGCAAACAATTTTTTTTGACTTTGAAAACCTACAGGTTTTCAACAAAACCTCCAGGTTTTGGCTTTGGATCAAAACTCTGATTTTCAATGATTTTAACAAAACCTCGAGTATTGCCACAAACCTCGAGGTTTCTAAGTGCCAGAGAGGAAATGAACTTTCAAGGTTTTTTGAAAACCTCAAGGTTTCCAGAAAACCTCCATGTTTCTGTTTGGCGCAAAAAAACTCAGAATTTCCACTTTTGACAGAAACATCCAGGTTTTGACAGAAACCTCCAGGTTTGGGCAAACAGAGAGCAAACGACTTTTCTCTGGTTTTGAAAACCTCCAGGTTTCCAGAAAACCTCCAGGTTTCTTCGAAACTTCAGAATTTCAAATCTGACGAATTTGCAATGCCTTCTTGTTTGATCTTAATACTTCCTATGATTAATCTCTAATGTTCCTAGATATGTTTATCCACTTTATTGGTGAGTTTTAGATGATTAAAATGAAGGATTAGAAGAAAATCTTCAAAATATCATATTTGTGTCAGAACATCAAAAGCTGTGCAAAAGTTCTAACGGCTATATTTCTTTATCCAACAGTCATTGAATCTTCTCAACGGTCATATACTAATCTCTACCTATAAAAGAAGACAGATTCAAGAAAAAAAATGTGGAGAAACAAGCTTACACTTCCAACATGCTGATACTCTGCTCCTACAACATTTGCTATCTGTTTTTCATGTTTAGATGACTTAGAGAGTGAAGTGATTTGTATTTGATCTTCAGTGTTTATCTATTCACTTCTAAGAGAGAAGATTTATTGTAATCATTCTATTCTTCTGAGAGTTACTCAAGATTGGGTGATCTTGAGTGGGAAACACATTGTGTTGATTACAACTTGTAAGGGGGGGTGAATCCTAGTAAGAGGATTACTTCGAGTACAGAGTGTGTAATCAAGTGGTGTGTTGATTACAGTTTGTAAGGAGGACTGAATCCTAGTGAGAGGATTGCCTCAGTTACAGATCGTGTAATTAAGTTATAAGAAGATAGTGGATTGAAAATCCCAAGTGTGGCTTGGGGACTGGACGTAGGTCAAGGATTGGGCTGAACCAGTATAAATCAATTTACACATTCTCTTCCCGTATCTCTTACATTTCCAGCATATATGTTTGAATGTGTACATACATTTAAATGTCTGATTTTCATTTTATAAACTGATTTCAGTGAGTTACGAAAAGATTTTTAAAGTTCCTAAATTTTATACTTCACCCAATTCACCCCCCCTCTTGGGTTCAGCCGGTTCTTACATAACTTGTTTTCATTCATTCCATTTTATTTCATGAAGCTTAGCCCAAGCAAACTCATTTTTAAAATGATCCTTAGGCTTTAAACTCTTTTATCTTCATAAAAGCATAAGTCATTTCTTCATCCCAATTTCAAGTCCATCCAAGTGAACTTGAAAGTTCTTATTTTTTAGATACAATGTTATGTCCATTGGAGTTGAAGGAAGTCTAGACCTCATAACATTTGGTTTCACATTATTACTTTGTATCATTAAAGGCTGCTTCTCAATTTATAGTCATGCATTCATTAAGGGGGAGCTTCACATTCACATTGTTAGCTCTTGTATTTTGATGATTACAATTTCCAAGTTGAGAAATCAAATAAGCAAAGAACACTACAAAGGATTTGATAATCTGATTTTTGGAATGTTACTCGAGCAAAGGATTAAGTTTGCTCGAGCAACATCATGAGCAAAGTATATCAGATGTGATCTGATAAGACCTTGCTCGATCAGACCACATGGCCTTGCTCGAGCAACATTGAGCTAGGCAAAATCAAAGGAAAAGCAGAAGGCATACTCGGGCAAAAGAAAAACCATGCTCGAACATTTTGCTCGAGCAAACTTAAAAGGTCGCTCGAGCAACATTGAGCAGCCTGTGTGCCTTGCTGTGCTGAAACTCTTACTCGAGCACAGTTGAAAAGCTTGCTCGAGCACCATGCTCAAGCAAGAACAAAAGCCTGCTCGGGAAGCTTCTCTGAGAATAACTATTTTCGTCTTAACTGATGCCTTGCTCGAGCAAAACATTTGACATGCTCGAGCAACAGCGAAGCTGAATGAGAATTAAGTAGCTTGCCCGAGCATGAACATTTTCATGCTCGAGCAACATGCTCGAGCAACATGCTCGAGCAAGCAGAAAAGCATGCTCGAGCATCAACGAGTCTCAAGTGCTTTCAACAGGAACATAAAGGGCTTGCCCGAGTAAACTAAAAACTGTACTCGAGCATCAACGTTGGAACATGATCATAAGGGGCTTGCCCGAGCATGATTAAGATCATGCTCGAGCAACATCCTCGAGCAAAGGATTTTCTCTACTCGAGCATCAGCGATGAAGTGCATTTTTCTAAACATTTTGAAGGAGCTTGCTCAAGCAAGCAGAGAATGTTGCTCGAGCAAAGTCATCTTTGTTTTCAAATCACCGTCTACGAGATTCATGAATCATTGAATTAATAAATCTAGACAGTCAGACGCATTAAATGCTGCTACCTAAACCGTTATATTCTCGGAGACCAATGTACTGAGCAAAGTAAAGCTAACTCTGATATTCTCCACTTTGCAATTAATGCCATTTCACAACGGATACAACAGAAAGAATGAAAGAGAATGTTTGGTCTGAACATACCATCTAAGACGGAGAAATCCTCAGCAAAAGTATCATCTGTCTAACGGACATATTGAGAAGTCTCAACGGCTACATCGTGTGCTTCAACAACGGTCATTAATGGAACTAACTATAAATGGACAAAGCATTCAATTCGCCAACTACCGAAACACTGCGCAATCAATTCGAAGTTAATAACATTTGTAGTTTCAACTGTTCCATTGAGTCTGTACTTCAGTGTTCATATTTTATCAACTCGTGAGGAGTATTTAAACACTTATCTCATTGTTAAGATTGTATCTTAAGGTTGAGGAACCTTATGAGTGGGTGTATTAATTACAACTTGTAAGGGGGAGTGGAGTCCGAGAGAGTTAGGACCATCCTTCATTTACAGAGTTTGTAATTGATTTTGAAAGATAGTGAAATCCCAGGTGTTCTGGGGACGGACGTAGGTCAAAGTATTAGACCGAACCAGGATAAACTTTCTTGTGTTCATTCTCCTTATTTGTCTCATTTTCGTTTACGATCCGAAGAAAAGTTTAAATTTTCTAAAGATCACCTATTCACCCCCCTCTAGGTGATATTCCATCTTTACACATGTGTTTGATATCTTAAAAGCTCACCTCCTTTATTTGAAGAAAATCCTTTTACGCATACTCATTTACATTCACTATATTTTATTAGTTTTGATTATGAGTTAATATCATCTTTTCCCTTCATTATCATTATTTGAAAATATCATTTAGAAAGGAATACTTTGATATCTGGTTGCACTAACAAATCTCTTTTGCAAAGAAAGTTTTTGTTGGTTATGATTAGTTTTGATGATGTCTAATAAAGAAGCAAAAATTGTATATAATATATTTATCTCCTACATTGACTAACTACTATACTTAATGTAGATTAGTCCAAGTTGAACCATGCAGAATAATCAAGAAGGAGATAAGGGATTAATGAAAAGAAGAACTTGCAGAGAATGATAAGTTCAAGTTTAATGGGAGAGAATGATTAAGAGAAGAGAAGAAAGAAAGATTTGAATTGTGGAAAATGATCGAGAGAAGATTAAAGAAGGAAGAACTTGTTTAATGGAATGAGAATATAATTATTCAAGTTCTTATATTGATACTAGAAGTCTTCAAGGTCATATGGAAGTTGGAATGACTCAGTTCAGAGTTAAAACAAGCAAATATAAGGTTCAGGACGAGAAAACTCGAGGTTTGAGTACAAACCTCGAGGTTTGAGTGTCTTCATCATCTCTGGTGTCTCTGGACTAGCAAACCTCGACGTTTCTAGCAAAACCTAGAGGTTTCAGCTCTTTTCAGCACTCTTCAGCAACTCTGTTTTACATTCAGCTCAGGCGAGGTCTGGTAATTCGATGATATCTCCCAAACTAGAGATCGGATTGAGATGAAACCAGTGGCATATAAAACTAGACTCCCAATGCGTCATTTGGATATAAAATTCAAGCCCAAAGGAGTTCAGATCAAGGAGCTACGAGTTTTACAAGTTACCACAAGAATCAACGTCACAGTCCAGACCCGCCTTTGGTATTTTGGGTATATCTCACAAACGAAAAATCCGATTGGACTGAAATCAGTGGCATATGAAAGTAGACTCATAGAGCTTTCCATCAAGAGTTTAACAGACCAAAATGGAGTTCAGTCCAGGGAGATATGGCTTTTGAAAGTTGACGGTCAGTTCAGGACATCTAAAAAATGCTGATCAAGAACAGCCTTCATTCATCGGATCATAACGGACATAATACAATGAGTTTGGAGCTAATTCTTCTTGCATTGGATTCTTACCTTGAGCTTGGACATGTAAACTTGAGTTTGAGATTGGCCAAGAATTTTCCAAGTTTTCTGAACAAAGCAAAACCTCCAGGTTTATGGGAAACCTCCAGGTTTGAGCTAAAATGACATTTCTCAAGTTTCTCAAGATTATGAGAAACCTCGAGGTTTCTGGACAAACCTCGAAGTTTGTCAAGACAGAGAGGTTCTGCATTTTTCCAAGTTACCAAACCTCCAGGTTTCCTTCAAAACCTCTAGGTTTCTGTTTTGGCGAAAAACTGAGAATTTTGAAAAATAGATGAAACCTCGAGTATTTGTTAAAAACCTCCAGGTTTCTGGCATCCAGAGAGAAAACAACATTTCCTAATTTTGAAAACCTCCAGGTTTCCAGAGAAACCTCCAGGTTTCTGGCTTCTAGAGAGCAAACAACTTTTTCTGACTTTGAAAACCTCCAGGTTTTGGCTTTGGATCAAAACTCTGATTTTCAATGATTTTAGCAAAACCTCAAGTATGGCCACAAACCTCGAGGTTTCTAAGTTCCAGAGAGGAAATGAACTTTCAAGGTTTTTGAAAACCTCCAGGTTTTGACAAAAACCTCCAGGTTTGGGCAAACAGAGAGCAAACGACTTTTCACTGATTTTGAAAACCTTTAGGTTTCTAGAAAAACCTCCAGGTTTGCCTTGGCACGATATTTGCAAGGTTTCACATTCAAAGTGAAACCTCGAGGTTTCTGAGAAAACCTCGAGGTTTAGTCAAGCAGAGAGACTAACGCTTTCTGCAACCTTGAGAAACCTCCAGGTTTGAGAACAAACCTCAAGGTTTCTTCACAACTTCAGAATTTCAAATCTGACGAATTTGCAATGCCTTCTTGTTTGATCTTAATACTTCCTATGATTAATCTCTAATGTTCCTAGATATGTTTAACCACTTTATTGGTGAGTTTCAGATGATTAAAACGAAGGATTAGAAGCAAATCTTCAAAATATCATATTTGTGTCAGAACATCGAAAGCTGTGCAAAAAAATCTAACAGCTATATTTCTTTATCCAACAGTCATTGAATCTTCTCAACGGTCATATGTTGATCTCTACCTATAAAAGAAGACAGACTCAAGTAGAAAAACATCGAGAAACAAGCTTACACTTTCAACATGCTGAAACTCTGCTCTCACACCATTTGCACTCTGTTTTTCATGTTTAGTTAACTTAGAGAGTGAAATGATTTGTATTTGATCTTCAGTGTTTATCCATTCACTTCTAAGAGAGAAGATTTATTGTAATCATTCTATTCTTCTGAGAATTACTCAAGATTGGGTGATCTTGAGTGGGAAACACATTGTGTTGATTACAACTTGTAAGAGGGAGTGAATCCTAGTGAGAGGATTACTTCGAGTACAGAGTGTGTAATCAAGCAGTGTGTTGATTTCAGTTTGTAAGGGGGAGTGAATCCTAGTGAGAGGGTTACTTCAGTTACAGAACGTGTAATCAAGTTGAAAGAAGATAGTGAATTGAAAATCCCAAGTGAGGCTTGGGGACTGGACGTAGGTTAAGGATTGGGCCGAACCAGTATAAATCAGTTTGCACATTTTCTTCCCTTATCTCTTACATTTCCAGCATATATGTTTGAATGTGCATACATATATTTGAATGACTAATTATTGCTTTATAAACTGATTTCTGTGAATTACGAAAAGATTTTCAAAGTTCCCAAAATTTTTATACTTCACCCAATTCACCCCCCCTCTTGGGTTCAGCCGGTTCTTACAGTTTTCAATTTGTAGCTAGAGATTTTGTCATGTGTTACAACTTTCCTTAATGCACTATAAGGAGAAACAATTAAAGATGCTTTGATGTTCGATCACATTGAAGCTAAGCTATGCTCTAAAAAGGAAGAGGAAAACCTCTTGAAGTTAGCTGAGACATGTTCTGCAAAAGAGCTATATGAAGAAAAGGAAAAGGATGGAAATGATATCATGCAACACGATGGCAAACAATTGGACTTCATCAATCATTCATCAATTTGCAGAACCTATATGAGCATTTCTAATCTTTATCTTTTTATATTTAGTAGAAATTCTGTAGATGTTTGGTGTCTATATGCTTTGATTGTGAAAGATGGCTTGAAAACCTCTCCAAATTCTCTCAAATTTGTTTTCATAAAACATTGGAGAGAAAACACTTTCAAATTTGTTTCTTGACTCTTTCTAATCTGGTTTAATATTTGCCTCTCCAAGCATATCCTCTTTATACTTCAACTTTTTGCTAATGACAACTAAGGGGGAGAGACATTGCAAGAAAAAATATGTTGGGCGCCTTATATATTTTCATACTCATACGTATTTTTCTTAAAGTATTTGTCATCAACAAAAAAGGGGAGAATGTTAGTTATGCTTAGTTTTGATGATGACAAATATGCTTATCAATATCAAGAGCAAAAAGTTTCCATAGTACATTTATCTTCTACTTTGACTAATGATTATATTTAATATTGAAGAAGTTGAATTATGGAGAATGATCAAGAGAAAAGAAGAAGATGAGATATTGAAGATGGTAGAATCTATAGAGAATGATGAGTCCAAGCTAAATTACGAAGAATGATCAAGATGGGAAATGGAAGAAGGAAGAACTTGTTCAATGAAATGAGAATATCATTATACAAGTTCCAAGATTGATTCTAAAAGTCTCCACGATCAAATGGAAGTTGGAATACCTTAATTCGGAGTTAAAATAAGCAAAAGGGAGCTTCAGAATGATATAACTCGAGTCACGAACTCACAACTCGAGTTAATAAAGTTGCTACAGTGTTTTCCCTCTTCAAGAATGAGTTAACTCGAGTTATCATATGATTAACTCAAGTCAAAAAGTGTTCTTGGCGTCTCTAGACAGATGTAACTCGAGTTATCACTTAATAACTCGAGTCAACAGTGTTTTTTTTTTCAGCACCTCTATTATACTCTATTTCACGTTTCAACTGGCGAGGTCTGGTATTTCGATGATATCTCCCAAACCAGAGATCGAATTGAGGTGAAACTAATGGCATATGAAACTAGACTCCCAATGCATCATTTAGATATAACATTCAAGCCCAAATAATTTCAGATCAAGGAGTTATGAATTGTGGAAGTTGACACTATAATTCACACCACAGTGCAAACATAGCTTTGGTATTTTGAGTTTATCTCACAATCTACAAATCCAATTGAGTTGAAATCATTGGCATATAAAATAAGACTCAAAATTATTTTCATAAAGATTTGAACCATCCAAAACGGAGTTCAGACTAAGGAGATATGCCTTTGAAAGTTACAATCAGTTCAAGATGGTTCAAAAACGCTCAACATATAATGAGTTTGGAATGAGTTGTTAACAAGGCTTGGATAACTCAAGTTAGGACTGGAAAGTTGAGTTAACGTCAATCAGAGATGCAGGCAGAGAAGAATGAATATTGAGAAGAGATTTTAACTTGAGCGAACAAGTAGCAACTCGAATCAACAAAGTAGTAGAGCACTGTTCCATAATATCTCTGAGAATTCTGAAATTAATGTCATCAATTGATTACTACTTGTTATGCTTCTCAATGTTATTAATAATCTTTATGAGCAAGTTTTAGTTGATCAAAAGCTCGGATTGAGGATCAATGACAATGTGAGCAAGCATAAGTGAGCCACTGTCAAATGGACTGGTTTAACTCAAGTCAAGACATGACAACTCAAGTCAAAACTCAGATAGAAAGCAATGAGAACTTTTGGCGCACAAACATAACTCGAGTTAACTCCACCAACTTGAGTCACTCAAGAACACATAAAGCAATTGGAGCACCTTGGCAACTCGATTCACGAAGGCTAAGTCGAGTTACTCGCAGACAGAGAAGAAATGACAATTACGTAACTTGAGTCACATACGACAACTCGAGTTAGAATTAAAACAGAGAGCATCTGGCACCTAAACAAACTCGAGTCACGTGGAATAACTCGTGTCAACATCCCTGCATTAGAAAATCACCGTGTCTGAAATCAAAAGATCATTGATTGTGATTTCATTACTTCTTATCATCACTCATTACTATTCCTAATCATGTTTAATCAGTTTGTTAATGAGTTTCAGATGACTATATGAAGGATTAACATTAGATTACAAAAAAAGTAGATGATTACGTTAGAAGCTTCAATGGTAATATTCCTCCAACATCGAATAGTTCCAACGGTCATATTCAAACCTGGAAGAATTGCTCTATGTTCTTCATTGACTATAAAAAGGAGAACCATTCAAAAATGGAGACGACGAAGACAAGAGCTTGTACTATTGAAATGCTTATATTTTGAATTCAAGATCTATCTCATACTCTCTCTATTCTCAATGCTTATATAGTTCAACATAGAAAGTAAAATGATTTGTATTGTACTTCATTGTTTATTCATCTTCTCTTCTAGAAAGAACATTTCTTATTTTTAAATCATTGTAAGAATCTCAAGTCGTGGGACTTAGAGATTGGGTTATCAGTTTACAACTTGTAAAGGGAGTGTATCCTAGTGAGAGGATAACTTTGAGTACAAAGTGTGTAATTGATTGAAAGGTGTATCTCGGTGGCTTCACAAGTGCCTGAGTAAACTTGTGCGTTTGTATAGGCTTCTCTTGTGGCCGGTTAAACAAGAGGATAGTGGATTAAAAATCTCAAGTGGAGCTTAGGGTCTGGACGTAGGTCAAGGATTGTGCTAAACTAGTATAAATCACTGTTTGTATATTCTCTTCCCTTATCTCTTATATTTCCAGCATATATATCTGAATGTCCATACATGTTTGAATAATTGAGTTTTGCTTTATCAATTATTATTGTCATTCAAACTGTTTTTAGTAAGTTGCGAAAATATTTTCAAAGTTCCTAAAGTTTTATCAAACACCCAATTCACCCCTCCTCTTGGGTGATAGCTAGGTCTTTCAGCGAATCTGTTTGAAAGTTATTCTGTTTTGACAAATTTGTTCAAAATTTTTTTCCTACTAACTGAAAATTTCTAGATTATTGTTTGATTTTTTTCTCGAAACATTTTTGTAAAGAATTTTGGCTCTAAGACAAAGTTTTGTATGGATTCCGGCGATTGGGGAATGCCTTTGATCGAATGCGGTTTGGAAGAAGGAGTAGACTTATTTTTTCCTTTGTAAAAAAAAAAGTTGCTACCCTTATCCTTCGGTCCTAATTATAAGACTTGGTTGATTTATTTTCCCTTAGAGAAGTTAAGAAAATTAAATAAGTTATCTAATCATACTACTTCCGGTCCTAATTATAAGACTGGGTTAACTTTTTTTTTTTCAGAGATTAAGGAAGTTAAATAAGTTACTTAATCATATTATATATTGTATATCCTTAGATTATATATTAATTTATTAGTCAAACTAATTAGTTTGGAGAACAAAATAAAAATAAAAATACTCTAAAGTAATTTAACTAGTTTCTGTAATCACTACAAAAGAGTTAATTTGATTTTATAATTAGAATCGAATGAAGTATCATATATTGTGTTTCCTTAGATTATATATTAGTTTATTAGTTAAAACTAATTTGTTTGAACAAAAAAATAAAAATATTCTAGAGTAATTTAATTTTTTTTATTTTAATCTCTCCAAAAAATAAATAAATAAATAACTTGGCCTTATAATTAGGACCAAAGGTAGTATTAGGTCAAAATCATATTTGTAAATCAGATTTTTCTAAAAAATCGTAACAAAGATGTCACATAGACAATCCGCATCAATATAATGAGGTCAACTATTATTTGATCATTATGGCTGTTAACTGAGGGATAACATTACAAGTTGAGATAAAGGGGGAAAAAAAACTTTTAAAACAACATTACAAGTTAACTCCCTACTGTATAATATCTAAAGCGTTCATATTATTTTATTATAAAATTATCCAAATGAATTTCTGTTTTTTTATGCAATATATACGTCCATTTTCCATGTCCCTAAAAAAACTCGCATTAAATGCACACACAAAATGTTAATTACTCCTCATAAAGGAACATTTATTGGACTCCAAAGAAATCGATTTTCGTAGCAAAGTTGAGAGTTTGAATTTTATGAAAGAACAGAATAAAATCATGTTCACCAATATAATTAATTATAAAAATGCTTCAATTTTATTCCCTCGTGTAACATACAACATACTTACTAGATTTGTTAAAAAAAAAAAAATAAGTAAATGAGATTTACTCTTCTAGTCCTAATTTATAAGGTTAGGAGAGGTACTTTTTGTCAAGATACATCATTAAATTTTTCATATAAATGTACATTTATACCTTTTTTTTAATTGTGTAGACTATCTAGTCATGTGATATTTTTACATATTAAATAAGGGTAAAATTAATAACTAAATTTTGAAGTAGATCAAAATTAATGAGATTTATTTAACGTTTTTCTTGATTTAATAAAATATGTTAAAAGTGACTTATAAATAAGATTAGATGAGTAGATTGTAGATATTTTTTGTGTTAATATGTTAAAAGTGACTTATGAATGAGATTAGATGAGTACATTGTAGATATTTTTAGTGTTCCATTAATCTCATAAAAGTTAACAATTTTTTGGATGACAAGCTCACTTGTTTAATTATTTTGTTTTATACCACGATTTTCTTGCCACTCTCTTGACGTAGCAACCCCAGAATAAGTCTCTCAAAAGACTACAAGCTTTTGGCTTTTGGAAGTAAAACAACGTATGCCCTCCGTTTCTTCAATGTTGACTATTATTTTCACATCCAGTAGGACGACTACTCAACTGTTGACCTTTAGTCTTAGAAGAGGCGTGAAGGAGGGGTAACTATGGATGAAGATAAAGACAATTTATATCCCAACCCTATTTGAAGAATATGATAATGATGTTGATATATATTGACAAAGCCATTACCAAAGAGAAAACTTACTTGCAAATTGATCGCCAAAATGGCAAACCTATACAGAGTCATGAGGGGGAGTTTTATCGGGTCATAGGATATAAGTCCCATGTGGAGCCCAAGTTCTAAATGTTCAGTTTTAATTGTTTCTTATGTTATGTAATTCCTATTTTCTGTGTTCCCTATTTTGTGTGCTTTGTATTTTATCAAAAGTGATAAAAATGGAAAGGCAATGAAAAAGAAATAAATAAAAGAGACAACCCTATGTGTGAGAGGGGGAAAATGATGTTTTTTTATAGCTTTTTGTAAGAGAGAATATTTTGAGCAGTTTTGATCGAGGTGACGATCGGAAGGTGATTTCTTGTCGAATTGATCTAAATTTTTGTGTGGAAGTTCGAGACATACAAAACTTCATTCTAGACAGTCAAATCATCCATTGGAGTCTTATTGTAATCAAGGACCAATGGATGCCTTGTGCATTGGCCACTCCAAATGTTCGGCGATGTTTTTGATGAGTTAGATCCTTCTGGAGTTCATATTATGGTTCTTCTTTAATTCTGGAGAATGAGAAAAAAATTATTATTTTTTAATATTAAGCACTTAGAGCATCCTAATTTTTTTAAGATGCCATAAGCCAACTTGCAGCGTCCAACTTTTTTTTAGACGCTGTAAGTTGCACCTTTTTACACACCCCAGATATGCAACCCGCAAAAAAAGACGTTAAAAGTGAAAAAAATAGGATGTCATAACCCTTTATAGTAGTAATGTTTGTAACAACTATATATTTGTTTGTCTATAATACTCTTTATAATCATGTGCACTATAACTACCTTAGATGAAACTACCCTTTCTTATGAGCAATTAATAGGAATATTTTGGGGGAGAAAACTATAAATTTAGGATACAAAATGGTCGACGGCAAATTTCCCCGTAGCACCCCCGCTGCCACTTACCACTTAGCTGAGGTTCTAAGCTTTGTCTGACAATGATATTAATATGATTTTGTGCATGTCTCTGTTTAATTGTTTAAAAATCAATATATATATATATAAATAAATAAATAGTGAGTTCGATTTTTGATTTTTTTTTTCTGGGTAATAGTTAGTTTGGATATATTTGAGCAGTCAAATATGAGGAAAAATCAGAAAACTAAACCGGTCCCACACGCTTTCTCTTGTTTTGCGTCTCTATCAGTATCATTTCTTGGACAGGGAAATGTGTGAACTATGTTTCTTCATAGCCACTTATATTCCTCAATACTTATTCCGCACCAGTAATTTTCCAAAAACGTTGTCCCATGCAGAAGAAAAATCAAAGACTTCAAAGTAAACATATAACCATTTTCATACGTTTGGTTGTGCCTCGATGGCAAACGTAGGATCATTTTCGCCATATTTATTGTCGACAATACATGTTTTGGTAAAGAACCAAACCTCTATACAACAGCCTCACTTTTGTTCACTGAGCACTACCATGATGAAGCTCTTTCCGATTAATATCTCACTATTCCTAATTCTCTTTGTCCACTATTCATCTTGTCACTTCCTAGATAGAATAACCCCAACCAATCCCCTTAAAAATGGTGACGTTTTGCTCTCCGATGGTAAAACCTTTGCCCTTGGTTTCTTCACGACCCGCAATTATCCCAGAAATCGCTACATCGGAATATGGTACAAACAAGTTTCAGAGCAAACCGTTGTCTGGGTTGCTAACAGAGACAACCCTCTTAATGGTACTACTTCTGGAATTTTCTCAATAGACATCCATGGAAACATCGTTCTTGTTGCCAACGATACGAATAATCCCAATACCATTTGGTCTTCCAATGTTTCACTCTCATCTTCTCCCACTAGCACCTTTGCTAAGCTTCTAGACACAGGAAACTTGGTTTTGATCGAAAAAGAAACAAGAAAGTTTGTTTGGCAGAGTTTTGATTATCCATATGACACCATGCTTCCGTTTATGAAACTAGGATTGGAAAAAAGAACTGGATTGAATAAGTTCCTCACCTCATGGAAATCCCATGACGACCCGAGACCTGGAAACATGAGGTATAAGATCGACCCGAGAGGCTATCCTCAGTTCTTTGTCTACAGAAACGAGGACCCAATCTATCGGGTTGGATCTTGGACGGGTCAAAGATGGGGTGGTGTACCCGAGATGATCCCAAACTACTTCATCTTCAACGTTAGCTTCATTGACGATACAAGTGAAGTCTGCTATACTTTCACCCTCAAGGACCCTTCAGCCTTATCAAGACTGGTGCTTGACAATACTGGTCACTTGAGCCGAACCACGTGGCAGCCTGATGACCGTAGATGGCAAGAACTAATTCACGTTCCAAGACAGAATTGTGACCACTACCGACGGTGCGGGTCAAATAGTTACTGTGACGAGTACTATGGTGCCGACGAGTTTCAATGTGTGTGCTTGCCTGGATTCGAACCCAGAAACCCACAAATGAGAAGTGGGTTGGGTGGTGGTGGGTGTGTGAGGAAGAAGAATGTGTCCACATGTCAAAGCGGGGAGGGATTTGTGAAAGTGTTACGTGTGAAGCTACCAGATACATCAGAGGTACACTTAGATAAGAGCATGAGCATGAGCTTGAAAGAGTGTGAAGAGAAGTGTCTGAAGGATTGTTCATGTGAAGCATATGCGAGTGCAAATGAGGTCACCCTGAGAGGCTGCTTGACATGGCATACTGATATGGAAGACATACGAATATTCAATAGTACGGGCCAAGATTTGTATGTTCGTGTGGATGCAATTGAATTAGGTACATTCTTGTTCACTTGATTTTAAATATTTTTTGGTTTTCCTTTTAATTGATGTCATACATGTGTGTGTGTTCATTATTGAACTGTTGTAGCTGATACTCCCTCGGGTCATACATACATATCTATATCTGTGTGTGTATCTATATATTATATAGATATATGTGTGTGAGAGAGAGAGAGCTAAATAAGAAGCTTACTTTAATCTTAAATATAAGACTCATTTTCTCTAAAGTATCCATATTTATTACATATAATAAAGTACTTTTCATCAAGTGGTAGTTACAATACACTGGATTAAAAATGATATTTAAAAGAAACAAATATTTGTTACAAGTAACTAAATTAATTCCCTTAATATCTAAAAATTAATTATCTAAATTGGTGTGAGGTATTTGGAAGGGAAGGAGGGGGAGGGGGGATTTTTTATGAGTTCAATTTATAAAGATTAGTGATGAAGCGCAGGTATAAAATTCAATTAAACAAAATAGGTAAGATAAAAGAATAAGAAAAATTAATTAAAAACTTTGAATCCACTTGTCTAATATATATATATATATATTTTTAGATCCAACCCATAAAACTCCCTCCCCTAGATATCTCATGTCAAAGAGTCGCTTATATCAACCAAAGGAGATAGTACTATATAAAGCAACCCATAAATTACCTTCCCTGTACAGTTGCTTTATTCTAATATGTCTGCTATATTTGAATAATCTCATTCCCATTCACTTCAATTATATCCTTAATTACCTAAGCTGCTTGAGGATTCCTCTGACATATTTATGTTGCATTTGTCTTTCAATCTGTTTCCATGTTCAAAATTCCTCCCAAAGCTTCATCGTCTCACCATTTCTAGTATATCCTTTTTTTTTTTTTTAACACTATTTCTAGTATATCCCAACGCATAATATATTACTGGTTATTTCTGGCCACAAACTTGCAGTATTCTTCCATATTTTTTAATCTTCTTTCTTGACATCACATGCTTCTCTTCCCAACTGCATTCCTCTTTCAAGTTACCTCTTTCATACCAAATTGAAGCTAGGAAGCACACAAAGATGTTTGGCATTTAATGTAGCAAATTGATCAAATATTTTCTCCAGCCCCTTGAATCTCCCACTCTTTACTGGCCTTCTAGTGATTGGGCCCTTAACGCTATGAAGAGGATCTTTGGATTGCTTGGGACTCTTCTTTAATGACATGGATACCACCTTGTTGAACTCATATGCTACCTATGATGTCATATGCCCCTCTAGTGCTATTCATAAGTCATAGAGATAAGGTTAATTTTGTCATATTTATGAGTCACATTATTAAATTTTTTACATGAATACATATAATTTTGACGTTCACTAATTATTATGTAGACTATTATTTTGTTGGGAAATACATATATTAAATAAGGGTAAAGTTAGAAAGTGTTAAACTTTAATGCAGAATTAAGAATTAATGGGGTTTAACATTTTTTTTGGCTTCAATGAAACATGCCGGAAGTGATTTGTGATTCATGAATACCACATATACTCCTATCGTCCTCTCCCACTTTCCTCACCTTCTTACTCCCCCTCAGCTCTTCTTTCTCCTCCTCCATTGTCACTACCATCAACAACGGCGGCACCCGGAAAGAAGCCACCAACATTTTTGTTATCACTCTCTCCTAGTTAGTCTAACTTTACATTTCTTTAAAATGTTAGTTGATACTATATTATTTGTACTCTTCAACTGCATTTCACCTAGTATTGTTCAATGGTAATAACATCTTTGATATATTAATCTTGTCTCTACAGCTAAATATGAAAACAAGCGTCATAGTTCTCTTGTCAAGAAGGGGGTGGTCACACTCTTGGTCGTTTTTGTTTTCCTCTTAATGTTGTTGATCACTTTCGTGTATTGGTTTGCAAAGAACAAGAAACAAGGTAAACTCTATTTCTATCAAATTTGTCTAAGAAAGGTTTCAACCACTACATCATAGCCAAGCTTAGTTGTGATATATATTTTTCTTCTTTTTATTACAATCAAACATCTTTTGCCATATAGGGAAGTTCAATCATATTATATTGTATCTCATCTTTTACCATTGTTTTAATACAGCGAGAAGAAGAAGGCTTGATGAATATTTAGTTGACAGAGCAAAAGGCTCAGATTTAACATTATTCAATCTGAGTGAGATAATTGCAGCAACGGAGAATTTCTCTGATACCAACAAGCTTGGACAAGGTGGTTTTGGTTCAGTTTATAAGGTAGTCATTTACTAGCTAGTAACTTGTCTCAAATTTAATAAAGTTGACCAACATAGTTTTCAAGCCTTATATATAAGACTTTAACAGGAAATTGAAGTGGTATTTTGACTTTAGGGTCTACTCCAAAAAGGAATGACAATAGCGGTAAAGAGGCTATTAAAGCATTATGGAAAAGGCATTGTAGAGTTCACAAATGAGGTTACTTTAATGGAAAAGCTCCAACACAGAAATCTTGTAAAGATTTTAGGCTGCTGCATACAAGGAAATGAGAAGATGTTGATCTATGAATATTTGCCAAACAAAAGCTTGGACACTTTTATTTTTGGTATGTCTTCTTTCAAGACACTTTTTATTTTTGCATGATCAGTAATTTTGAAACTCAAACGTATTCTTCACTTTGAATAGAATTAATCTTTTATTCAGATCAAGTGAAGAAATTCAAGCTAGATTGGAAGAAACGGTTTGATATCATTTCTGGTGTTGCAAGAGGAATCTTATACCTTCACCATGATTCGAGAATAAGAATAATTCATAGAGATTTGAAAGCTAGTAATGTCTTGTTAGACTCTGCATTGAATCCAAAAATTTCAGATTTTGGTATAGCTAGAATATTTGGTGGAAATCAGATTGAAGCAAGCACAAACAATGTTGTTGGAACCTAGTAAGTACTCAACAATGCAACACATCACTATATGAAGTTGAATGAACATTGATATAATATAACATTCAATAATCTTCTCTCATTTACCAGTGGTTACATGTCACCTGAATACGCAATGGAAGGGTTTTTCTCAATAAAATCTGATGTCTATAGCTTTGGAGTTTTACTTCTTGAGATTGTTACTGGTAGAAAATGTCACGGTCGCTATGATGACATCACCTACACCTTAGTTGGACATGTAAGTATATATATCTATAAGAAGCAACCACTTTGAATCTAAATTTCTCTCCAACGATCTAATTATCTAGTTCTTTTGATAAATCCAGATTTGGGAAATGTGGAGAGAAGGTAGAACCATGGACGTTGTTGATCCATCATTAAGAGGTGAGACATGTCTTGATGAACAAGTTATAAAATGCGTAAATATCGGGCTTTTATGTGTACAACACTGTGCTTCAGACAGGCCAACTATGTTAGAAGTGATTTCCATGTTGGATAATGACATAGTTCTTCCACCTCCAAAACAACCAGGATTTATGTTCAAGAAAACTACATGTGATCAATCAAATCCATGTGCTAGTGGCACTGAGTTTTATTCGTTGAATGGAATGAGTACTACAGAGATTGAAGCTCGGTAAAGGCAATGATTCTTAGGACATCCTTGACATTTGAATGCTCTTATATAGCTCTTTTCTTTATTTGATAAAGTGCATCCCAGAACTATTTTGGATTTGTGACTAATTACTTTTAAGGCTTAGAGTATATACTATAGAGTTTTTGTATCTCCCAAAAAATACAATTTTCAAGATTCGAATTTATATTTTCCTCCTTATGGAAAAAGTCATTGACCACCTCAACCAGTAGGCTTGTTGGTTGCTCTTATACAGTTCTTCGGCTTTAACAAGCAAATGCTGCTAAGTCTTTTCAAACATTGTGAATGAATACAATGATTGTTACACCCCTACCAGCCTCGCCCTTTCGGGTGGCGGGTTAGAGAGATTCCTTATAAACTGTTACCTTTCCTCATTTATTAGTCCATTTTGATTATAAATCAAAGCACGCACGACAAAGCATATGACTGATTTGAACAATTACTGTATTGGTAAAAGTAAAATAACTAGAAAATATAAGTCCCAATAGGGTTAAGGGTACAGTCATCCAAAATAAATACCAAATATGTACAGTAATCCAAAAAAATGTAAGTACAAAAATTCAATAGGGCATTCCCTATTCTTCGTCTGCAACGTAGGACCTTATTCCAAAAAGGATCTTTACTTCAGGCACGTCCCCCTGTGACTACATAAGAGTCTGGAGTCCGAGAACGGCCCCCAGAGTAATCATCAATACTCATGCACTAAATGTGTGAAGTGTATGTATGCAACCATGTATGTATACGAACACAGATAAGTATGCCAAATATACCACAATATGCAAACAGACACCAATACCACAACAACATCACATCTTCGCATCGTCGGGCCGCCTTACCAAGGCAGACCCCGGAATTACCGGAATCACAAGCTTGTCTCCATAGAGTCGCCATGTAGGCAGACCCCAGCACGCACCCTCAGCACTAGGGACACAATCACAAACATGTTCTGTATGCATATTTGGCTAACAATACAAAAACACACATATGGCAAGCAAATACATACATCAAACACATAAAAGTGCCGGAGTAAAGAGGTTACTACCTGGTGTGGTGAATACTGCCTTTATCACCTTTATGCTTAGTATCCTTTCTAAAAATACCCTTGACCTAAAAACATTAAAATACACCATTTTTAGTATTTACAGAAATGCCCTTACATTTCTTTTTGCTAAAATCGAGCCCACAAGAATTTTCCAAAAATTCCCTGTTTCTGTCCCAAATTTAGGGATTTTTCATAAATTCCAAAAAACTAATATTTGGATGAAACTGGTGCCATTCGAACCTTTAAGATGTCTATTTTGTAGCAAAAATATACTTAGACCATGAAAGTACAAATATTTTGGCGTGTAGCTTATTTTCTCTCCTCTGGTCCAGATTCACGTCACTGTTCCAGCCTCTTCTTCAACTATTTATTTCACCCAGTAAATCTTATCCAAATCTATCAGATTATATATGTAAACTCAAGCCCCAGATGTCTAGTTTCTACATAGAAAATTTCCGCTTAAACAGAGTTTGTTTACCCCCTTAAAAATACTCTAGAAGGTACACTGCCTAGATTCACTGAAGCCGGCAGCAAGCCCTCTTATGGGGTTTTCGGTGTTTTTGACTTCGGAAACTCAAACCATAACCATACCCTATACAAAACATCATTCCAGAGCCTTTGAAGACCCTAAAAATGCAAAAATTCAACCCCAAAACCATGTTTCCACTATTTGCACGAATTTTCCTTCATAAAAACTCAAGAGAAGAAGTTGTCGGGGGGTTACCTGGAATCGGAGAAACGGTGAATAATCTTGGTGGCTTGAGTCTTGAGCTTGGCTATGGAGTTTTTGAAGATCTCTCTCTCCCTCTCCTCTGGAAATTTAGTGCTCCCATGGCCAATAGAGAGAGTGTTTTGGGTTTTTATTCATTGCAAAATAATCTGAACAGTCCAAAATAACTGTAGTAAATTCCTGTTCAGTTGTATCTGACTTTTTTTGACTTCTTCTCCAAGCTTTTCCAGAGATTTCCAGAGGTCTCCAAGGGTTATTCCACGTGCTCAGCCCCCTCCAAAAATATCTAGATATTTTCCTTCTTTTGGGGCAAATTACCTATTTTGGCCTGAAACTTTCAAAAATTGCAATTGTGGCCCAGAACCTTTAAATAATTACCAACTTTTTCCCACCTTTTTGTCTGCCCTTTTTGACACATGGGGCACCAATTTGGGCCCACACACCTGCCCAAATCCATTTTTACCTATTTATTCCCATTTTGCCCCTGTTCTTTAAATGTGGGTCCCGCAGTTTGACTTTTACACTGACTTTTCTTCCTTTTTCTTCAAGTAAATATTTCAATGTTTCAAGGGAGTGTGTGACGCCTAAGGGGCCTCACACATCGGGTCTCTAGTATTATATTGGCAAGCGATAGCTTGGGGGATCACATTACACAAAAGCTATGCTACATTTTGGTTTTTTTTTTTTTTTTTGGGGGGGGGGGGAATAATCATGTGATAAATCTCCGCTCAACAGAATCTCGCTTACAAATTATTAAATGGCATTGAAGTCAAATAGAACCTGGGTTAAACAAATTCAAATTGAGAAAAGACCATTTTGTCTTTGTCTATTTGAACATTCAATGACAAGTCAAGGTGACATCAACAACTTGAAGACTTGACATTGTTTGCTCAATAACTTATTATTGGTTGCTCAAATTAACAAGGATAAATTGGTCTTTTTTCATTTCGAATTTATCTAATCTAGGTCACAAGGAACTTCAATACAAATTTCATAATTTCAAGAGACCTACTTCTAATTTTTTTTTCTAGGGAAAATTATAATAAAACACTTAGGATAAAAAATATTTATTAAGAAAGACCATAAAAATAGTAATTATTTTGAAGGACCAGTGGTTTTATTAGAATAATCTGTAAAACTGTATCATAAAGAGAGGGCCTTTTGTAAGGAAATCTACATTAACATTTTGGTTTTTGTTGATGACTTGTATCAAGTCTTTGGCTCCCAATTCTTCACCTCCAAGAGTTGTTCCTAGTAAGATTCTCATTTTTGTTGATCTTAGTTTTTTTTTTTTTTTGGATTCTTTTCTAATCTTCGATAGGCATATTTTTTGTTATTGTATCCCAAGGTCAACATATTTTTTCCACCTAATATGAAAAGGCAATGAGCATTATGTGCATGTCTGTTTTGTATTATCCACATAGAGGAAATATAGCGTTTGGATCAATCTTGGATAATGTTTTAATAATTGATTCCATTTGATAGTTGCTCCGTATCAACAGAACCACGCACCTGGAAAACCTTACTGCCAAAATGGAAAAAACTATGAAGAAGAGGATCGGGAAATAACACAAGGGCAGTTTAGCTTTTCTATTTTAATATTTTAATTTCTAGTTCCTCAAAATAATTTCCATTTTTGTGGTCCTTCTTAATAAATATTACTTTTGCTAGGTCCTTTATTATAATTTTCCCCTTTTTTTTCTATTCCTTGGGACCTACATGTAATTCTCCATTTCATTTATCTCTTATTGTAAAGGATGATTATACCCACCAACTCTCATTACTTGATGGAATGCCTCCATGGATGAGGCCCTTTGCACAGCCACGAATACGCTCCATAACATGCAACAGGAGGATAATGGAGAAGACTTTAGACCATGGCCATCTCTGGAATCTCTTGGTGCCAAAATTCTGGTTCATGTTCCTCCTTAGCCAGACCTGCAAATCAAATTGAAGGAAACTAAGAAGAAGGATGAACAATATCAACCCACACATTTCTAGCAAACTTCACAGTTACAATGAATATGCAATATATTTTCTCTAGCTAACACTCAAAGGGACATGTCACACTACTAGCTAGACCTCGTTCAGCTATAGGAAGTCTCTCAAGAAACACTTTCATAGGGAAAATTTGATTTTCTTTGGCACATGCAATTTGTACATAGACTGGACACTAAAGGCTTGTTTGATATGAGGGGAGGGGAGGAAAAGTAAGTGGTGAGAAAAAAATTTTGAGTTGGATTTATAAAAATGAGAAAAGTTGGGTTAAAAGTTTTTAATTATTGTTTCTTTTTTTACTATTTTATCTTGTATCTTCTCTCTATTAAAATTTGATAACTCCATTTCTCCATTTTTCTTAAATCCAACTCATAAAAATTTACCATCTCCTCCAAATACCTTACACCCAACAAAACCTAAGGCTTTGTTTGGGAGTTTGGAGGGGAGGGGATGGAAGGGGATGCAAGGAGAAGGAAAGGGAAATGGAGGATATTTCCTTCCCTTGTTTGGGAGTTAAGAAAATAGTATGGGAGGAAGATGGAGGATTAATGAGTTACTTTTATCATTTTGTCCTTTACTTTAAAAATTAATATAATTATAATACTTTACAAATAAATTTTAATTTTAATTTTCTAAAACAATTATTTATGTAATTTTTATATTCAAAAAATATTTTCTCTCTCTAATAGTTATTTTTCTCTTAGTATAATGATTTATATATTTTTTTTGGAACATAATTAATGGTTTAATTAAGTATATAAAACTACAAACTAAAATATAAAATTATACTTAATGGTGGTGGTGGCAGGGGTGGCAGCGGTGGTGGTGGTGGTGGGGCGGTGGTGGTGGTGGCGGGGGCGGCGGCGGGGGCAGTGGTGGGGTCGATGGTGGGGGCAGTGGCAGTGGTGGTAGTGGTGATCGAAAGTAAAAAAAAGTAATTAATCTATTTTTGTTCCTAAAACCCCATATATTGGGGAAACTTTACTTTTTAGAAGAAATAAGGTTTTGGGGGATTTGAAAAAATCCCTGATTTCCTCCCCTCTTATTTTTAAAACTTGCAAACAAGGGATGAAACTACCAAAACCCTCCCTTCTCTTTCCTTTCCCTTCAAAATGGAACTCCCAAAATAGGCCCTAAAATTTTAGTCTGAGGCATATCTCTAGCAGAATGGGTCAGCTTTAATTCCTTGCGGAGGCATAACTTTTGTTGAATTGAAAGCAGCATGAAATAATATTGTCTTGAGTTGAAAAACTTTTACAAAGATGGAAAAATATTAGTCCGTCATAGTTGTGCTTTACTAACTCTCTTTTGTTGAATTATGTGCATTTTATACATGAATATTTTATTTGCTTATAGGTTAATGTCTTTTATATTTAAATATCACACTTTTATGTGAACATTTTTGTACATTTGAATTAAATATATTAAATATGGACTAGTCACTGAGCCAGTTAGGGTACTGAGTTAAGGGTCAGTTGGTCAGATCGTAGTCAAATTGAGCTAACCCAAGGCAATACCAGTAAGAAAGTGAAGATTTAGGTGTTATGAATATGAGATAATGAAAGGTTTTTTTTTTTTTAAAACAAACAAATCAAATTAGAAGGGAAAAAATAAAAAATAAACAAAAAAGTGACCCAACCAAACCAATTTAATAGCCGGTTTGTCAGTTTTTGAGCCGTCTGGTTTGAGTGTAATTACCCTGTCTCAACTGCTCGATTAAACAATCTAGTTTTCAGTGGTTATCTTCTTGCTCATCTCATTATTTTTCTTTGATTCCATCCAATTTTTCTCATGCAAATGAAACGCAAATTAAATATGCTTAGTTTCCAAATTTCAAGGCTATAATAACATTCTATTCATCGCAATTTTCCATGGTTGAAGATGCTTCCGAATTGGATCTTCTCATTATCCTAGATTCTCATCATCCCTCCTCATCCAATCTCAACCTTTGATTTTTCTCTTTAATCAATCTAAACCATTGATTTGAATTAATCTTGATTGTCCCATTCTGAAGTACTTTTTAATATCAGTCAGTATTCTGAAATATTTTTGCAAGATCCTAAAATTTAGGATATTGAAAAAAAATTTCACTATACTGACTAATACTAAAAAAATACTTCAAGATACTAACTCGTACTAAAAAAGACTTCAATATATTGACTAATATTAAAAAAAAATACTTTATGATCTTAAGAAATTAATTTAGGATCTTAAAAAAATATTTTAGGATACTAACTGGTACAAAAAATATATTTTAAAATACTAATTAGTACTAAAAAATGAGAGATAAGGAGGGATGAGGAGAAATGGCGAAAAACAAAGAAACCGAACCCACGATGCATTAGGTATTATAAATATATATATATATATATATATATATATATATATATTTGCCTTATATTCAGCAATATTTGTCTAGGTTGAATTTAATAAAACGAGAATGATAATTAAAGATAGGATCACGCAAAGTAGAAGGCTCCCCACCAAATAAGGTTAGAGGAGGGTCAGATGTACGCTACCTTACCCCAACAAGGAAGGAGAGAATTATAATTAAAGACCATGTTAGAGAATTCATGTGACATAAGAACTCATGTACAACTAAATTTTCGAAATCTGCAACTTCAAATATTTACAATTTAATTTACATTAAGCTTCTTACATGACCCTTATTTGTCATTCGCTCTTAGAATAATCGTCCTCATTGAACTAAGCATTGTCTCATGAAGTTACTTCATATAGGACTTCAAAGGAAAATTGTCTTGGTGAAGATGATTATATTGTTTGTGAAAATTTTAAGGCCCTTTATATCTCTGCTTTGTATTGTCTTGTTTGGTTTTAGTATCCTCTAGGCTTTTAGCAATCTGGACTTTATGGTCCATAAATAACTGGTGCAAGAAATCCTCGGTTTCTTCTTGGACCATTTTTCTATAATAGTTGGACTTTCTCTGACCCTACAAAATTTTGGCCACCCTTTGAAATAACGTTGGAATTAATGTTTTCCTTACTTGTATCCTATGTTTGAATATAGGAAAAACACGTCTTGGGGGGGAAAAAAAAAGAACAGAGAAAAAATGTTGACAAAGAATGGATGGAGAAAAAAAATAAAGAAAAAGAACTAGATAAGAAAGGGAGATTGCCCATAAATCCCTATTTAAAAATTTATTTGTGAAATATGACCTCGAATCATGTAAAGATGTGATATCCTTGAGTGTAAATATTTGTGATAGAAAGAAAAAATTACATGTAATGAAAGCATTCCCTTGTGTGTAATTCATCCTCCATGTGTTGGAAAATTAGTCCCTGATGTGCACGTTAGTTTTGTGCAACCCATTTTCCTTATGCGCAAGTGATCTTTCTTAGTGCAAATAAATAATGTTATTGAAATGATATATTTACAAATATTGTCATTTGTACTACTGGTAGTCAATTTCTCTAATATCCCCGCCCCCCCCCCCCCCCCCCAACCCAATTAATTAAAATTTCACTAATGAGAAACTTATTAAAAGTAGTAGTAAATGAAATTAATTAAATTGTAAATACATTAGTAATTTAGAACATTACACTCCTAAATATATTATATATTATTTTGCAGTAACCTTTTGGGATCCAAGGTGGGATCCCACCTTCACCACCTTGGCATCAAACGGAAAATAAAAAATTAAAATTGTTGCCCAAAAGCTACTAGAGCTCTAACGGTTAGGCAGCTAGTCAGACGGTTGGCAATAATGGCTTTGGGTAAGGTGGCTTGACTCTTTTTTTAAAAAAAAAAAAAAAATTGATGGGCAATTTTGTAAAAGCACCAACATTATAAAATCCCTCTTTAGTCATAAGCTATGGATTTAGAATTTTGTATGTTGCGCCTTTTTGGAATTTAAGAATTCATATATTATTTTTTAGAGATGTTCCCTATATTTTATATTCTAGAAAAGTTATGAATATTTTAATACAAGTGATAAGGGTATATTTTATTCTGTTTTGGGAACAGGACTGATTGGACTTAACTAGGTGTCAAGCCTAGAGCCTACATACCCGATGAAGGGATCAAAGTCCACGTAGTTCGCAACACTAGGTGGTGTTAGCCAGAGAGGTGGTGTGTGTGCTCTGTGTAGCAGAAAGTAAAGTAGGCATAAGTTAGAACATGTGCACCTGGTTAATTGTCCTCTGTATTTATAGAGGTTATTGTGGATGATATCTCGGCTGTGCATGATATTCGGGGCAAATATCTGGGGGAGTATATTACGCAAATATTGTTCGGATACTCCTATAATGCTGATAGGTAGGATCCGCTGTAATATAGGATCACCCTATATTATAGGTATGCTGCAATCTTTGATATGTCCTTGATTGGGCCATACCTCAAGTATGGGCCTTGGGCCGGTCTATAACAGTTGTCCCGCAGCTCGGTAGGTCAGGTTACTGAGGTGCCGAGATGTAGCAAGCCAAAAATGATGCCGGTCGTCTTGGGCAGATATGCCAAGGTCATGACGTTACTTCCTCATGTCGGATATGCTCGACCTAGGGGAGACGTGTTCCTTACGGGGTCTTCGGAGTCGACAAACTCTTTCGATCTCCCTTGACCCAATGGAATGCAGATGGGCTCTGTGACTGGGGTAATATCAATCGATTTTCCCGACTCTCTAGGCTTGGAGTTCTGATCTTCCTTCATGATTACCCTTCGACACATGGCGCCTTCGGAATGGAAAGGGGTCATAATCACTACATCCAACCGTCAGCGGTTTTTGTGCACATTTAATGCTCCTATTGCGTGACGTGCGCCACTCCCATTTTTGCAAATGAATTGTCTCTTTTACCCCTGACTTTTATCATTATGACGGTTTGAACTCCACGATCGTATTTCCCTCCATTCGCTTCATCCTTCTTACTTTACCTTTTCTCTGCTTCTTTCGAGATAAACAGCTGTTTCTTTGTTTTGACAGTTACTGCCTAGCTTCCATATTTTGCTTCTCCGTTCATCAATCTTCTGCCAAACTTAGATGTACTTATCGCCTCCTTTTTATATTTCTACTGTTTCATTTCTGCTGTTGGGAGTTTTGTGATTTATGCATCCCTTACGCATTTCTAGTCCTGAGTATTTCTGGGTAGGTTCTTGGTCCTTCTAGGTAGATTGCATTTGGGCGTTGTTTTAGCCTAAGTCCTTTGTTTATATTAGTGCTGTCTAGTTTTGAGAAAGTGCCATTCATCCTTTCCCCTATTTCGGTTCTTCCTTCCTTATCCAATCTTCTGTGCCTTTCTAGGTGATAAATAGGTCTAGCTGTCTGCCTTCTTCTAATCAAAACATTACCCCAGAAGAGGAGGAGGCCTTACGCGCTCGTTACCCACTGACGAGTTTCTGGTTGTTTGGCTCTTCCCTTTCTGAAGAGCAGAGGCTTGCCACCCTGCTTCGGAGTGGGCCTGGTGAGAGGAGGTCTGTAAGATCCTCTTCTGTGGCTATTCCACCTTCCCGGCTAAGTCCACGTGGTGGCTTCCCGTGATCCAGGGGTCGAGATGGTTCAGAGGCCATCATCAAACCCTTCCTCGGGCGGTATCAGACACACATTCTGAAGGGTACCTCGGCCCCTGTTGGGACTGTATTGCTTCCAGTTCTCAATATATTACACTCGGCCAAGATTCTCTTGCCAACCAGATCCTAGGTTCCTGCCGACATAGGTCTTCGTCAGTTTCTACATCGGCCCCTATTGTCCCTCGTTCATCTATTGTTAGCATGCATACATCAGGTATACCTTTCTCCTGCTGACCCTGTATTCCTTTTTTGCTATCTTTTAGGTTTATTGGAGCCATCTCAGTCGACTGATAGGACCCATTCTGAAACTGGGGAGTCGGATTCCACTAGTGCCCCACAAATTCTTCTCACTAAATATCCCTGGGTGGCGCATGGGCTACTAATGACCAGGTCACTGATGTCACCTTCGGACATTGCCTTGCTCGACCTAGGAGATACTGCTTGCTGTACCTTGCGTCCTCCGTCCGACAGGGGACCCATATGCGCTGTCAGAGAGGGGACCAGCATCTCTTTTTCCTTCTTTAACAGGGACTATGCTACCCAACTTGGTATTCGCTTCCCGTTCACCGAGTTCCAAATGGAGGTTTTGAATTATCTCCATCTGGCCCCTACTCAACTTCATCTGAACGGGTGGGGTTTCAACCTTGCCTTTGGGAAATTTTGCAAACTGTTGCCAGAGCCTATTCCTTGTAAACACTTTGTCTTCTTTTATTTCTTTTTCCCTTTTACTCCTCAATTCGACGAGAACAACGAGGATTTGCATGACATAACATCCCTACGAGGTGTTACTGGCCGAAAACTCTTCAAACCTTTTTCTGATTCCTTCAAACGTTTTAAGACCAGCTTCTTTAAGGTCGTTGCTGTGTCCAGGCAACAGCCCTAGTTTCTTCACGGTCCTGAGTCCAAGGACGTGGAATGGAAATTCCCCTTGTATTGGACCGAGGTTCATCACAACAAAGAGTCCACCAGCTACCAAGTAGACGATCTTTCGGTCGAGGACGTAGTGTGGGTATCTTGGTTGGTATCTTTTGTCAAGGACAACGGTGTTCAGTACCGTTGCTTCTATACTCTCCCAACCTCTTCCTATGACTGGAGCTGGCCCATGTATATAGCTCGCGTCTTTTGTTATATGTTATTTGCTCCGTTGTGTTTGGATTCTTCTGATTCTTTCCTTTGTCTTGTAGCTCAAGCCATGGATCCTCTGCCCCTGTATCTATCTCACGTGAACCTACGTGAGGGTGCTCAGCCGAGGAGGGAGACCCGGAAGTGCACTGCTGCTAAGCTTGGCCAGGGACGAGGGAGAGCTGAAACTCACGTTACAGGGTCCAAAAAGGCTAGGACCTCGACCCTGGGTGGTCCTTCTTCGTCTCTTACAATCGCCCCTCCTAAGCAGGAGAAAACTAAAGCCCCATGGTGGAGGAGACTCAAGCTCAACCTCATGGTCGTCTAGCTCAACCTTCGCTTCCTCCCTGTCCTTTGTTTAAGCTGCCACGTGGTTTTCTCTAGGAGAAAGGGTGTTCGACTGAGGAGCTTAGCATGGCCTATCTTCCTCCTTGCCGCTTCTAGGTTACTGCTCTCAATCTTACTGATGCCGACGAATGTTTGATCCATTTGGTTCAAGATCACTTGGTGAAGGGGGTAGGTCTGACACAGTCCCTGCTTCTCCTCAAGAAGAAGGTTGTTGGTTTCTCCGCCGAGAAACGTCCAGTGGAGGCGGCCAAGGATTTGGCCGTGGCGGCGAGGAAGAAGGCAGAGGACGAGCTGAGCACCTTCCAAGCCACTACCGCCAAGACATCCAAGCCGCTGAGTAGCGGGAAAGTAAAGATGAAGAAAGAGGACAAGCTACTTAAGGCAAAGTAGCGAAACGACAAGGGCAAAGAGGTCTTTTCAAGACAGACACGACGGGATTGGAACAGCGTGACGTAAGTGCATTAAATGCACACAAACATCGGGACGCGAACTGGCGCAGCGGTTGCAGGTGACCACCATTCAGGGCACGCCAGGTGGAAAGTTGCAATGATGGCGCACGCAGCAAGAATCCCGAACGACAGGACGAATGCCACCGGGCAAGGGGCATGGATCCGAGATCCCAGGCAGACGTCATGGGCCGGGACAGATTGAGTAGCCACTTTGGTTACCTGGGATATGGCATCTTCGGCAAAGCACCGAGGGTTAAGCTTTCCAGAGACGTAAGAAGCAGGACCCCGGATTCAATGCCACCTAAAAGGCCGCAGTAGCCGCAAAGCCGGTTCGATTGAGACAAAGGCCCCAGACCCCGACAGAGGCCGAGGCCAACGAACATCCCGACCGCCCAGAATTCTGGACAACCGAGCTGGGGGGCAACTGTTACAGACCGGCCCAATGGCCTAGATCCATACTACGGCCCAACATAACTAGAAAGCGTAGCCAATATGAGCATAGCTGATATATCGACAGGATCCTACCAAGGTAAGATCTATCCTAACCAACATCCCGAGATACTCATCCCTGATATCTCGGACCCAGATATTGCTCACCCCGGGAATCTCGCCAAACCGGGACAACCACCTCGGACACCTCTATAAATACAGAGGAAGACCAACCAGGTGCATACGTTCTAACTTATGCTCTATTTATTTTCTGTCACACAGAGCACACACACCACCTCCCTGGCTAATAGCCTCCAAGTTTACTACGAACTACGTGGACTTTGATCCCTTCAAAGGGTACGTAGGCTCTAGGCTTGACACCTAGTCAAGTCCAATCAAGTCATGTTCACAAAACAGAACAGATTCTTTTCTAATCTTCGATAGACATATTTTTTGTTATTGTATCCCAAGGTCAATATATTGTTTCCACCTAATATGAAAAAAGCAATGAGCATTATGTGCATGTCTGTTTTGTATTATCCACATAGAGAAAATATAGCGTTTGGATCAATCTTGGATAATGCTTTAATAATTGATTCCATTTGATAGTTGCTCCGTATCAACGAGAACCACGCACCTGAAAAATCTTACTGCCAAAATGGAAAAAACTAGGAAGAAGAGGATCGGGAAATAACACAAGGGCAGTTTAGCTTTTCTACTAGCTAGACCTCTTTCAGCTCTAAGTTGGTTTATAGGAAGTCTGTCAAGAAACACTTTCATAGGGAAAATTTGATTTTCTCTGGCACATGCAATTTGTACACAGATTGGACACTAAAGGTTTGTTTGATATGAGGGGAGGGGAGGGAAAGTAAGTGGAGAGAAAGAATTTTTGAGTTGGATTTATAAAAATGAGAAAAGTTGGGTTAAACGTTTTTAATTATTATTATTTTTTTACTATTTTATCTTGTATCTTTTCTCTATTAAAATTTTATAACTCCAGTTCTCCATTTTTCTTAAATCCAACTCATAAAAATTTACCATCTCTTCCAAATACCTTACACCCAACAAACCTTAAGGCTTTGTTTGGGAGTTTGGAGGGGAGGAGAAGGAAGGGGATGCAAGGAGGAGGGAAGGGAAATGGAGGATATTTTCTCTCCTGGTTTGGGAGTTAAGAAAATAGTATGGGAGGAAGATGGAGGATTAATCATTTTGTCATTTTCTTTAAAAATTAATATAATTATTATACTTTACAAATAAATTTAAATTTTCTAAAAAAATTATTTATGTAATTTTTATATTCAAAAAACATTTCTCTCTCTAATAGTTATTTTTCTCTCAGTATAATGATTTATATATTTTTTTGATACATAATGATTTAAGTATATAAAACTACAAACTAAAATATAAAATTATATTTAATGGTGGTGGGGGCAGCGGCGGTGGTGTGGTGGTGGGGGGGGGGGGGGCGGTGGTGGGGCCGGTGGCAGTGTCGGTGGCGGTGGTGGTAGTGGTAAACGAGGGTAAAAAAGTAATTAATCTATTTTCCTTCTTAAATCCCCCTATATTGGGGGAATTTTACTTTTTAGAAGAAATAAGGTTTTGGGGGATTTGTAAAAATACCTGATTTCCTCTACTCTTATTTTTAAAACTTACAAACAAGGGAAGGGAATGAGATTACCAAAACCCTCCATTGTTTTTCCTTTCCTTCCAAAATGGAACTCCCGAACAACTCCTAAAATTTCCGTCTTGAGGCATATCTCTAGCAGAATGTGTCAGGTTTAATTCCTTGCGGAAGCATAATTTTTGGTGATGATATTAGTATACAGGGGGTAACAATTTCCTCCATTGTTGTACGTTCCACTAGCCATTTTTTACTATGGATGTTAACTTTATGATGAAATTAATTATTTTCTTTCCTCCATAATTTTGACAATTCAAGCGAACATAACAAGAAAAAATAATATCTCCCCCTTTTTTTTTTCTCATGTCCATGTGGTATAGAAACCCGACACGGTTTAGCAGTTTACACCAATGAATCAGTCCTCTAATTAATCTCTCAAGAGTTTTAGTTTTAGACGGGATAACCGGATTGGATTTATTTTTTCCCCCTTCCAAAGCAGCATGCAATGATATTGTTCTGAGTTGAAAAACTTTTACAAAGATAGAAAAATATTAATCCGTCATAGTTGTCCTTTATTAACTCTCTTTTGTTGAATTTTGTGCATTTTATACTTGAATATTTTATTGACTTATAGGTTAATGTCTTTTATATTTACATATCACACTTTTATGTGAACATTTTTGTACATTTCAATTAAATATATTAAATATGGATCAGTCACTGAGCTAGTTAGGGTACTGAGTTAAGAGTAAGTTGGTCAGATTGAAGCTAAATTGAGCTAATCCAAGGCAGTACTAGTAAGAAAGTGAAAATCTAGGTGTTATAAATATGAGATAATGAAGATTTTTGTTTTTCGTTTTTTTTAAAAAACAAATCAAATTAGAAGGGGAAAAAAATAAAAAAGAAAAAAGAAAAAAAAAAGTGACTTGACCAAACTAGTTTAATGGTCGGTTTGTCAGTTTTTGAGCCGTCTGGTTTGAGTTTAATAACCTTGTCTCAACTGCTCGATTAACCAATCTAGTTTCAGTGTCTTGTCTTGCTCATCTCATTATTTTTCTTTGATTCCATCCAATTTTTCTAATGCAAACGAAACACAAATTAAACATGCTTAGTTTCCAAATTTCAAGGCTATAATAACATTCTATTCATCACAATTTTCCATGGTTGATGATTCTTTATGTATTATATATATATTTGCCCTAGATTCAGCAATATTTGTCCAGGTTGAATTTCATAAAACGAGAATGATAATTAAAGATAGGATCATTCAGTGTACACTACCTTATCCCAACAAGTAAGCAGAGAATAATAATTAAAGACAAGTTAGAGAATTCATGTGACATAAGAACTCATGTACAACTAAATTTTCGAAATCTGCAACTTCAAATATTTACAATTTAATTTACATTAAGCTTCTTACATGACCCTTATTTGTCATTCGCTCTTAGAATAATCGTCCTCATTGAACTAAGCATTGTCTCATGAAGTTACTTCATATAGGACTTCAAAGGAAAATTGTCTTGGTGAAGATGATTATATTGTTTGTGAAAATTTTAAGGCCCTTTATATCTCTGCTTTGTATTGTCTTGTTTGGTTTTAGTATCCTCTAGGCTTTTAGCAATCTGGACTTTCTGGTCCATAAATAACTGGTGTAAGAAATCCTCGGTTTCTTCTTGGACCATTTTTCTATAATAGTTGGACTTTCTCTGACCCTACAAAATTTTGGCCACCCTTTGAAATAACGTTGGAATTAATGTTTTCCTTACTTGTATCCTATGTTTGAATATAGAAAAAACACGTCTTGTGGAAAGAGGGGAAAAAAAAAAGAATAGAGAAAAATGTTGACAAAAGTTGGATGGAGAAAAAAATTAAAGAAAAAGAACTAGATAAAAAAGGGAGATTGCCCATAAATCCCTATTTAAAAATTTATTTGTGAAATATAACCTCGAATCATGTAAAGATGTGATATCCTTGAGTGTAAATATTTGTGATAGAAAGAAAAAAATTACATGTAATGAAAGCATTCCCTTCATGCAATCTATCTTTCTTCTATGTAAAATTTATCATCCTTTATGTGTAATTCATCCTCCATGTGTTGGAAAATTAGTCCCTGATGTGCACGTTAGTTTTGTGCAACCCATTTTCATTATGCGCAATTGATCTTTCTTAGTGTAAATAAATAATGTTATTGAAATGATACATTTATAAATATTGTCATTTGTATTACTGGTAGTCAATTTCTCAAATATCCCCCCCCCCCACCCAATTAATTAAAATTTCACTAATGAGAAACTTATTAAAAGTAGTAGTAAATGACATTATTTAAATGATAAATACATTTTAGAATGTTATCAACAAAGTCAGTAATTTAGAACATTACACTCCTAAATATATTATATATTATTTTGCAGTAACCTTTTTGGATCCAAGGCGGGGTGGGATCCAATCCCACCTTCACCACCTTGGCCTCAAATGAAAAATAAAAAATTAAAATTGTTGCCCAAAAGGTAGCTACCGGTGCTAGAGCTCTAACGGCCAGGTAGCTAGTCAGACGGTTGGCAATAATGGCTTTGGGTAAGGTGGCTTGACTCTTTTTTTTTAAAAAAAAAAAAAAAAATTTGATGGACAATTTTGTAAAAGCACCAACATTATAAAATCCCTCTTTAGTCATAAGCTATGGCTTTAGAATTTTGTATGTTGCGCCTTTTTGGAATTTAAGAAATCATATATTATTTTTAAGAGATTTTCCCTTTATTTTATATTCTAGAAAAGTTATGAATATTTAAATACAAGTGATAAGGAAATATTTTGTTCTATTCTGGGAACATGACTGATTGGACTTGACTAGGTGTCAAGCCTAAAGCCTACGTACCCGATGAAGGGATCAAAGTCCACGTAGTTCGCAACACTGGGTGGTGTTAGCCAGAGGGGTGGTGTGTGTGCTCTGTGTGGCAGAAAGTAAAGTGGGCATAAGTTAGAACGTGTGCACCTAGTTAATTGTCCTCTGTATTTATAAAGGTTATTGTGGAAGATATCTCAGCTGTGCATGATATCCGGGACGAATATCTGGGGGAGTATATTACACAGATATTGTCTGGATACTCCTATAATGCTGATACGTAGGATCCACTGTAATATAGGATCACCCTATACTATAGGTAGAGCTGTCAAAACAGGCCATTCTGGCCCGATAGGCCCTGGCCCGTGTGGGTTAGGGCTAAAAAGGCCACAGGGCCAAAAAGCCCGTATGTTAAGCGGCCCACACGGGCCAAAAACTAATATAGCCCTCAGGGTTGGGGCCAGCCCGCGGGCCAAAATAAATTTCCTAAGCCAAGTATGCATCAACCAAAGAGGTTCAATTTCCACCGGGTAGTTAAACAACAGCTTCAAATATCATCAGCTCAACATACTAGATTAAACAAACCTTAAACCTAATTAACAACAACTGCAAAAAAAAAAAAAAAGTATCCAGTAATTTAATCTGAAAATTAGAACAAACTCTTCTCAAGAATAACGCCAAAAAGGGGGGGGGGGGGGAAAAGACTTCCAACAAATTGAGCCCACTTCATATATCAAAGTTCATGAGAAACTGAGGAGAATCCAATTAAATGCATGGGGAAATGTCATTTTTGTTCATCTCAATCATGATCCAACACCCAATCTTGTCGCCATGCTGCAAAAATAGTATGCAGTAGCAACTTCATCAGTTTCACATATGATAAGTGATTGCTAAATTCTGCAACCCAAAACAGAGAAGAAAATATAACCGATTAAAATACAATCACTCAATTAAGCAATCAATTCCAATATAACCGATTAATATTACATGTACATATAAAACATAATGAAACAATAATGAAGAAAATATTAATTTTGATTTTTTGGGCCTACTCCCTTCTCCACTAGACTTATGCAAGATATTGGATTTAGCACCAAACAATATGAGGCAATAAGCAGAGGCTTTAGCACAAGGACAAGTTTAGCACTCGACCGCAAATATTAACTGATGAGTGACCTCACATTATAATAAGTACATAGATGAGAAGAGTTCAGGTCAGTCAATTTATTAAACCTACATAAAAGTGACCACAACAGGCAACAAAGGCAGCACATTCATAGGAGAATATTGAAATTTAAACTTAATCCAGAACAACACCATTTCAACACTTCATGAAGCTGCACTGAAATCCTGCAACTTAGTTCAGCAAGGTAGACAGATAGACTAGATAAGGTCAACTTAAATCCTGCAAAAATAGCCATTAACATAATCACTTAGATGTTAGATCAGCAAGACATAGATTGCAAAGCGCAGTTGATACAACTTTAATGGCCTAATAAAGCAACGTTGCATCTGACCCTTCTTTCAATTTATAGTCTCCTATCATTGACTAATAAAATCACAAAAGACTAAAGAAATTAGATGATTGATTTGTCTGTTCCCCCTGACCCTTCTTCCAATTTACAGTCTCCTAAGAATTCTATCGAGCACCTAATGAACACATCAAATTCGTCATCGCCTTCCAAGTCGAAAAGGAAGCAAACGGCATCAACAAGCGCCAAAACAGTAACAGAGCAACAACATGGAACGACGTAGGGAGGAAGGTACCTGGGTGTTCGGAGAAGGCTATGGGGAAGATACGCCGCGGAGATCAGAGACCCGTCGACCAAAGAGAGGCATTGGCTCGGCACCTTCGACACTGCTGAACCACCAGAGAACCAGAACCACGACTTCTTGTCTCTCTTCGCTTCGAACTTGCTCGCTCAACAACCGAACCCTGCTGATCGGCCGACGGAGTGCGCCCTCTCGGGCGGGTTCTTGGGCCTAAAGGATGCTGACGTTGGTGGCTGGGCAGTTTCAGCGAGATGGAGAAAGCGTTAAGGGAAAGACGCAGTGAGCTACTGAGCTAATATGGATCAGTTGCAATTGGCCCGCGGTTGGTCCTATTTTAGCCCCACAAAAGTGGGGGTTATCTTGGGCTAGGGCCAAAAATAACCCCCATCATGTGGGGCTAAAAATATTAGGGCTAAAGATAGGGTTTAACGGGCTGGCCTATGGGGCCTAGCCCGTTTTGACAGCTCTAATTATAGGTATGCTGCAATCTTTGATACGTCCTTGATTGGGCCATACCTCAAGTATGGGCTTTGGGTCGGTCCGTAACAGTTGTCCCCTAGCTTGGTAGGTCAGCTTACTGAGGTGCCGAGATGTGTTCTAAGCTCAGCCAGCCCTTAAATTAGAGCGGCGTTAAGATGTAGCAGGCCAAAAATGATGTCGATTGTCCTGGGCAGATATGCCGAGGTCATGACGTCACTTGCTCATGTCGGATATGCTCGGCCTAGGGGAGACGTGTTCCTTACAGGGTCTTCGGAGCCAACGATCTCTTTCAATCTCCCTGGACCTAGTGGAATGCAAATGGGCTCTGTGTCCGGGGTAATATCAATCGATTTTCCCGACTCTCTAGGCTTGGAGTTCTGATCTTCTTTCATGATTACCCTTCGACACATGGCGCCTTCGGAATGGCAAGGGGTCATAACCACTACGTCCAGCCATCAGCGGTTTTCGTGCGCATTTAATGCTCCTGTTGCGTGACGTGCGCCACTCCCATTTTTGCAAATGAATTGTCTCTTTTACCCCTGATTTTTATAATTACGACATTTTGAACTCCACGACCGTGTTTCCCTCCATTCACTTCATCCTTCTTACTTTACTATTTATCTGCTTCTTTCGAGAGAAACAATTGTTTCTTTGTTGTGACCATTACTGCCTAGCTTCCATATTTTGCTTCTCCGTTCGTCAACCTTTTGCCAAACTCAGGTATACTTATCACCTCCTTTTTATATTTCTACTGTTCCATTTCCGCTGTTGGGAGTTCTGTGATTTATGCATTCCTTACGCATTTCTAGTCCTGAGTATTTCTGGGTAGGTTCTTGCTCCTTCTAGGTTGATTGCATCTAGGCGTTGTTTTATCCTAAGTCCTTTGTTTATTTTAGTGTTGTCGAGTTTTGAGAAAGTGCCATTCATCCTTTCCCCAATTTCGGTTCTTCCTTCCTTATCCAACCTTCTGTGCCTTTCTAGGTGATGGATAGGTGTAGCCGTCTGCCTTCTTCTAATCAAAACATTACCCCAGAAGAGGAGGAGGCCTTACGCGCTCGTTACCCACTGACAAGTTTCTGGTTGTTTGGCTCTTCCTAGAGGCTTGCCACCCTGCTTCGAAGTGGGCCTAGTGAGAGGAGGTCCGTAGATCCTCTTCTGTGGCTATTTCGGCTTCCCGGCTGAGTCCATGTGGTGGCTTCCCGTGATCCAGGGGTCGAGATGGTTCAGAGGCCATCTCGGCTCCACCTATCAATTTTTATCAAACCCCTCCTCGAGCGTGGTCAAACACACATCCTGAAGGGTACCTTGGCCCCTGTTGGGACTACATTGCTTCCAGTTCTCACTATATTACACTCGGCCAAGATTCTCTTGCCAAACAGATCCTAGGTTCCTGCTGACATAGGTCTCTGTCAATTTCTACATCGGCCCCTATTATCCCTCGTTCATCTATTGTTAGCATGCATACGTTAGGTATACCCTTCGCCTGCTAACCCTGTATTCCTTTTTTGCTGCCTTTTAGGTTTAATGGAGCCATCTCAGTCGCCTGATAGGACCCATTCTGAAACTGGGGAGTCAGATTCCACCAGTCCCCTACAAATCCTTCTCACTAAATATCCCTAGGTGGCGCATGGGCTACTAATGACCAGGTCACTGATGTCGTCTTCGGTCATTGCCCAGCTCGACCTGGGAGATACTGCTTGCTGTACCTTGCGTCCTCCGTCCGACGGGGGTCCTGTATGCGCTGTCAAAGAGAGGACCAGTAACTCTTTTTTCTTCTTTAACAGGGACTATGCTACCCGGCTTGGTATTCGCTTCCCATTCACCGAGTTCCAAATGGAGGTTTTGAATTATCTGCCCCTACTCAACTTCATCCAAACGGGTGGGGTTTCGTCCTTGCCTTTGAGAAATTTTGCAAACTATTGCCAGAGCCCATTCCTTTTAAACGCTCCGTCTTCTTTTATTTCTTTTGCCCTTTTACTCCTCCATCCGACAAGAAAAACAAGGATTTGCACGGCATAACATCCCTATGAGGTGTTAATGGCCGAAAACTCTTCATACCTTTTTATGATTCCTTCAAACATTTTAAGACCAGCTTCTTTAAGGTCGTTGCTATGTCCAGGCAACAACCCTGGTTTCTTCACGGTCCTGAGTCCAAGGACGTGGAATGTAAATTCCCCTTGTATTGGACCGAGGATCATCACAACAAAGAGTCCACTAGCTACCAAGTTGATGGAGACGATCATCTGGCCGAGCACGTAGTGTGGGTATCTCGACTGGTATCTTTTGTCAGAGACAACGGTGTTCAGTCTGTTGCTTCTATACTCTCCCAACCTCTTCCTACGACTGGAGCTGACCCATGTGTATAGCTCGCGTCTTTTGTTATATGTTATTTGCTCCGTTGTGTTTGGATTCTTCTGATTCTTTCCTTTGTCTTGCAGCTCAAGTCATGGATCCTCTGCCCTCGTAGTTGTCTCACGTGAACCCCGGCGAGGGTGCTCAGCCGAGGAGGGAGACCCGGAAGCGCGCTGCTGCTGAGCCTGGTCGGGGACAAGGGAGAGCTGAAACTCACATTGCAGGGTCCAAAAGGGCTAGGACCTCGACCCTGGGTGGTCCTTCTTCGTCTCCTACAGTCGCCCCTCCTAAGAAGGAGAAAAATAAAGGCCCAGTGGTGGAGGAGACTCAAGGTCAACCTCACGATCGTCTGGCTCAACCTTCCCCTCCTCCCCGTCCTTCGTTCAAGCTACCACGTGGTTTTGTCTGGGAGAAAGGGTATTCGGCCTAGGAGCTCAGCGTGGCCTATCTTCCTCCTCGCCGCTTCCATGATACTGCTCTCGCTCTTATAGATGCTGACGAACGCCTGATCCATTCGGTTCAAGATCACTTGGTGAAGAGGGTAGGTCTGACACAGTCCCTGCTTCTCCTCAAGAAGAAGGCGGTTGGTTTCTACGCCGAGAAACGTCAAGTGGAGGCAGCCAGGGATTCGGCCGTGGCGGCGAGGAAGAAGGCGGAGGACGAGCTGAGCACCTTCCACAAGCCACTGCCACCAAAACGTCCGAGGAGCTGAAGTCCACTCAAGATGAGTTAAGGTCTTCGAAGGATGACCTGGCCAAGCTGAAAGCCGAGGTTCTTTCTTTGAAGGCTTTTAACTTCGAGGGCCTGGAAGCTTTAAAGACTAATCAGGCACAGTGGGAAAATCTGGCAGACGAGCTAGACGCCGCGAGGGCCGAACTTGCCGATACGAAGAAAGCCCTTGCTGTTAGCTCTGATACGGTCAAGGCAATGGCTAAGGATGCGTTCAACATGGCTCTGGCCCTGATTCACCAGTTCAACCCGTTAGCGACTCTGGACCTCAACAAGGTTGATTACCGGGCTTATGTTCATGAAGGCAAGTATGTCTCACCTCCTCCTCCCCTGGAGAACACATCAGTGTCTGAACTTAGAGACTTTGAGCAAGGAGGATAGGGAGAGGAGGAGATATCACTTAAAGTCCTTCTCGAAGGTGGTCCAGGTCCTTCGAATCCTCCGCCCAACGCCTGAGTGCTCGGCCTTTCTTTGTTTTTGGTTTCTTTTGTTTTGGGCGTCTGTGCCCTTTTAATATTATGTTAAGTTTTCCCAGCGTCCGTGCCGGTTATATGTACTCTGATAACAACTTATGATTTAATTTTATCAATTAATTGCCGTGTTGTTCTTAGAATTCTAAACATAGTTAGAAATTCATCGACCGCGAAAGGGTGCAAGTCTGCGCATTTTACCAAACGTTAAGTCTGGGAATGACAATTCGAATGCTTAAATCAGCGCGAGTGTTGACGCGTCAATTCCGTGAAGGGTAGTAAATGGCAATTTCGTTGAGCTCTTGACTTGGGCTGGTTAGCCCTGGTGTCTACTCATCTAGATGTGTTGTATTTGTAACCGGGTTTAGAGACCTCGGTGTCTTTTTATGACTGGGCTTATAGACCACGGTGTAACGCTTAAGCGATCAACAATGCACGTTGGTGAATCCCCACTGAGGGATCCTTTATTAAAACAAAATAGTTCTAAAGAGCTAACAAATAGTTTAATGAAATCCTAAAAACATAAATTCCCAAATGAAAATACTGGAATTTACAAGATAACCGAGCTCCAGATAGGGGTGTCTGGGGCAGAGATCTAACTGTGATAGATTTTTAGCTTGTCGGCGTTCCAAGTTTTTTTCACAGGTTCCCTAGCCAGGGTTTCAAATATATAGGCTCCGTCGTCCGGTTTCTCTTTAACTCGGTAGGGACCTTCCCAATTTGCCGCCAGCTTGTCGTCTCAAGTGTTCTTATTGCCAATATCGGCCTGTCGGAGCACGAGGTTACCTCGGTTAAATGAACGAGGTCGAACCTTCCGATTATACTTTGCCGCGAGAAGCTGTTTGGCGGCTAATTCTCAACAGTGGGCTGCTACTCGAACCTCGTCGATCAGACCCAACTCCGTCCTCAAAGTGTCATCATTTGACATTTGTCCCTCCTATCGGGATTTGATTTTCCTCCATGATGGCTGTCCTATCTCGACCGGGATCATCACGTCACACCCATAGGTTAGTCGGAAAGGGGTTTCCTGGGTTGAAGTCTACACATTTGTCCTGTAGCCCCATAAGACACTGTAAAGTTGTTCGACCCAGTTAGATTCCGAATCTTGCATCTGTTTCTTTAAGCCGCCCAGGATGATTTTGTTGGTGGCCTCAGCCTGGCCGTTAGATTGCGGATGGTCGACCAAGACAAAGTGTTGCTTAACGTCTAGGTTAGACATCATGGTCTGGAATCTCTGGTCCATAAACTGCGTCCCATTGTTTGTCACAATTTCGGCTGGTATTCCAAAGCGAGACATAATGTTATGGCGAAAAAACCTCATTATGCGGGCCGATGGTTATCAAGGGCTTCACTTCAATCCACTTAGTGAAATAATCCACTGCTACAATGAGCCACCTGAATTGTCCGGGGGCTGTCTTGAATGGCCCGAGGATATCCATACCCTATTTGTAGAAAGGCCAGGAGGCCGAGATGCCATCAACTCTGTCGGCGAGGGCTAAATGATTCTGGTGTGTTTCTGACAACTATCGCATCGCTTGACGGCCTCCTTAGCGTCTGCCGCCATGGTTGGCCAGTAGTAGCCCACCCGCAATGCTTTTCTGGCAAGTTCTTTTCCTCCCATGTAATGGTCGTTGATGCCTTCATGTATCTCAGCCAATACGTATTTGGCCTCGGACATGCCCAGGCACCGCATCATTGGAGAGTGCAATCCTTTCTGGTAAAGTTGATCGTCGACCATGGTGTAGATTGCGAACTCTCGGATCAGCTTCTTTGCTTCTATGGGATCCATCGTGATGATGCCTCTTTCTAAGTAATCCTCGATTGGTTTCCTCCAATCCGCTGCTGCCGAGATTGTCATGATACAACTTGGTTCGGTGAGATTTTGCTGGATCACAGTTCTATGACCGCTCGGGCCTTTTGTACTTGCTAATTTGGAGAGGATGTCGGCTCAGGTGTTTTCTTTTCTTGGAATGTGGCTGACAATTACCTCCTTGAACTCGACCATAACTTCTTTAGCCTTGTTGAGGTATTTAGCCAATAGTGGGCCTTTTGCTTGGTAATTGTTGTCAATCTGTGCCGCGACAAGCTACGAGTCAGTGAAATCCTTGACCCGTAGTGCCCCATTTTCTTTGGCTTGCAGGAGTCTGGCAAGGAGAGTTTCGTACTCAGCCTGGTTGTTTGAGGTCGGAAACCTTTACTGAAGGGAATGCTTAACAGCCACACCCTCCGGGCTTTCAACGATTATCCTGGCTCCGCTTCCCTTTGCGTTGGACGAGCCATTAATGAGCACAAATAATACCATAATTTTCCCTATATTTCATGACTGAATTGGATGGTAAAGATGAGCTTAACTATGACTTAACCGAGCAAAAAGACATGTATTCATGATATAGGGATTGAGAGATGGAAATCACCAGTATGTGTTAATAACAGTGTAACTCGCGATGCTTTTTAAGGAAAACTGTATAACAGAGTTGATGCGATGCTATAGCATTCTGACAGCAGACTGAAGAGCAATACAAGGCACACGAATGCTATAGCAAAGTAGAGGACGTAATGCTATGCAGCTTATATTCTGACCTTTTTGTCTAGATATTTCAGGAATTAAATAAAAAGGCGATATTGACAGATGGATTGCTGACGTAACGTTATAGAAGATGCAGAAGATCAAAACTGAAAGATTTGAATGAATCCCACAGAATCTATAGAGGCAATCTAATCTAATCAGAGATACTGAAGATCCCGACGGAATAGAAAAGTCTCAACTCACTGCAAACCTGCGCCGCACGGAAGCCCGATTATAAAAGGCAACCGAGTGAACCCTAAAGAAGTCAGAAAGCCCTAGATAGAATTCTATCTTCGGCAGTCTCTCGAGAAGAGTGAGAAAGATCACAAAGCACACTATTTCCAGGACAACCCAGCATCCTTCCTTTCAGTACAGCGGAGGAGAAGACGACGTGGAGCAGTGACGTGTCAGGACTTCATCCACGCTTCGAAACTTCGTTCAAGCTTTCTGTTTTCTTTTAGTTTATTTTGAATTTCAATCATGGGTCTGTCTGTTAATGTTTGTTTTGCGTCTTCCTCGTCAGTCATGAACTGATTTTCATATGGCTGGACGAGGATGAATCTTTAAGTGTCAAATGAACCCAGTTGCATGCTTTTAACTCAATAAATTTGGTTTGTGTATCGGTGTTTCAATTACTAGTCAGTTAACGGAAGTTAAGGGCTAGATCAGTGGCTTCACTTACTGGCAAGGAGTGGAGTTAGACCTCCGAGAAACAGATGTTTGCTAGGCGGCCCGTGCACGGCATGGCCTATATTGTAGACTTCAGGAATGGGTCTACCTCTCATCACCATAACACCCTGTGCATAGCAAAGATCTACACTAGAAAGTTACCATAGGAATATGGAAGGAGTATAGGCAGTATCCTACGTATCGGACGCGGACGCTTCGGTAGACTATAGAGGTGGGTTAACCAAATAGCCTTGTAAGTAGCAGCTATACTATAGCAATTGCGGAAGCTGTGCAGTATAGATACCGTAGCATTGTGTAAGACAACTGGGGGAATTGATGCACTTAAGGATGACTCTGAGTCCAGCCTAACCTATCACTGATATCTTCTCTCATTTATTGTTATTTTGCTAGTAGCATAATTACCACAACCTCCCAACCCGATTTTATCTACTTTCTGTTTCACGACTATCATAGCAACTGAGTGTCATTTCTTGGTATCTCAGTCTTTGTGGGACGATACTCTACTTTCACTTTATTACTTGTTCGACTGGTTCGCTTGCCATAAGGGAATTTGACCAACAAGTTTTTGGCGCCGTTGCCGGGGACTGCTGATACCCCTAGTGACGACGCCCCGTTTCTTAATAGTTGTGATCTACTTAGTAACAAGCTCACTTTTCTCTGTTCTTGATTTTTTAGGTACAGTCTGTAGTGCATGCGCAATTCGCCTTCAGCCAATCTAGAGCCTTACGACCCTGAGATAGAACGCACCTACAAGCATAGGCGCAGAAAGCAGAAGCGGAGAAGCCAATTCGTTGGCACAGCAAGCATGACGGATATACCTAATGATCACGAACGAGAACAACGAGAGCGCATAGAGATGCACAGGGATAACCAGGACCCTCCACCTCCTCAACCAGACCTAGATGAAAACAAGGCCATCATGGAATTCGGGATTCCAGATCTGAACAAATTGACTTCGGCCATCACTCCACCAACTATAAATGCTGGACACTTTGAAATCAAAAGTGTCATGATTCAGATGTTGAATGCGGCTGGACAATTTGGAGGACTCCCATCTTAAGACCCACATCTTCATATCAAGACCTTCTTGGAGGTGTGTGATTCTTTTGTAATCCCTGGCATACCTCCTGATGCCATCTGAATCAAATTATTCACATTCTCACTAAAGGACAAGGCGCTCACGTGGCTTAATAATCTGCCTACTAATTCCATCACCACATGGAATGATCTGGGAAGTAAGTTCTTGCTGAAATTCTTTCCACCTACTAAGAATGCGCAACTCAGAGGAGAAATCACCAACTTCCAGTAGAAGCCTGGTGAATTTACCTATGATGCCTGGGATAGATTCAAGGATATCATGAGAAAATGCGTCCAGCACGGGCTGGTTAATTGGGTACAGATTGAAGCATTTTACAAGGGCCTCGACACTCAGACACGATCAATAGTAGATGCTTCCTCGGGAGGATCCCTGCTAATGAAATCTTATGAAGAGGCCTATAATTTACTGGAACGCATGGCAATGAACAGTCACCAATGGCAAACAGACAGAGCTACTCCATCCAGCACTGTTGCAGGAATACATGAACTGGATGCCATGACTGCTCTCATTGCACAGGTCTTAACTCTGACCAATATGGTGAAAGGACTGACCCTTCCATCAATGCAGCCATCTCAAGTAGCTTGCGTGTATTGTGGTGGAGAGCATTTGTATGCTCAGTGCTTCACAAACCCTGAGTTTGTAAACTTCGTTAATAACTTTAACAGGGGAGGCAATGCTAACAACCCATATTCAAATACATACAACCCTGGGTGGAGGCAGCATCCCAATTTTTCATGGAACTCCCAGGGTGCACAAGCAATAGGACAATCTGCAACCCAGCAATTCTCCAACCGAGCATCAAACCTGCCGGGATTCACCCAGCTAGCAAGGCGGGGATTCAGATGCACAGAACTTTATGTTGAACCTTTTAAAGGATTATATGTCAAAAAACGATGCAATCATCCAGAACCAACAAGTGACTCTGCGAAATCTTAAGACTCAAGTAGGATAGCTAGCAACTGCTCTAAATAACCGACCTTCAGGAGCCCTGCCTAGTGACACTGAAGTCCCTAGGATCCAAGGAAGAGAAAAGTTAAGATGATCGAGCTCTGAAGTGGTAAAAGCCTTGCACCTATGACAACAACCAAGCAACCAATGGCGATCTCTGATCCACAACCAGAGAAATCTAAGGAAGGGCAAGAGGGTAGTGAACTACCCCAAGAGGACGAATAGAGGCAGCCAAGATCGACACCACCAGCACAAAGTCCAGGTGCAGCAGTTCTGCCTCCTCAAATAGTGTTGGAAGATCACGTCTGACACCAAATGCTACCGCATTATCAAAGCATAATTCTGACCGTGAACCTCCAGCAATGCCCAAACCACATGCGCCTTTCCCATAAAGGCTTAAGAAGCAAGGATAGGAGAAGCAGTTCCTCGATATGCTACGGCAATTACACATTAACATCCCACTCGTGGAAGTTTTGAGTTTGAATGAGAATGTTTAAAGACTATTTCTAAAACTTAAATTGATAAAGGTGAAATTTATGAAGGAAATTCTGTCTAAAAAGAGGCGATTGGAAGAGTTCGAGACGGTGGCACTTGTTAGTTCCATATGTGTTTTGATGATTACTAACAATTGTAAACAATGTGGAGTTGTTTTTGGTCAAGATCTGAGTGATTTAAAACTTGTCAATTTCAAGTTAAAACACTTTTTCTGCGATAAACTCGAGCCTATTATGATCAAACTCGAGTTTGCCTTTGACAAAGGGTGTAAACTTGCCAGATGAATTTTCAAACAAGAGACTGAACTAAAAGTTTGAACTTAAGAGTTTTCCAAAAACTTCAAAGACTTTATGTGAACTCGAGTTTACACTTGCAAACTCGAGTTCACCAGAGACAGAAAGGCTTCAGACTTAAAAAAACATTTCAAACCTGACACTTTATCTTTTAGACCTAAAGTTTGCAACCTCCAGAGAAAATCTTTCATAGTTTATATAGCCTGTGAACTCGAGCCTGTTATGACAAACTCGAGTTCATCGCTGGCAGGAAGAATTTTTCAAATTAAGAGATTTTCACAAACTCTGTACTGTTCCATTCAGAGTAAAGTTTTCCAATTTGAAAAATCTCAAGAGTTTACAAAACATGTAAACTCGAGTTCATCATTGCAAACTCAAGTTTACACTTGGCCGAGAGTTTTCAAAGTCTTTCAACCAAAGTAAACCTGAGACTTGTTTCACAAACCTTCAGTTTGCTTCAGGCCAAAAACATTCAGAGTTTTTTGAGTTGAACAAACTCGAGCCTAAGACTTCAAACTCGAGTTTAAACCTTACAGAGAGCAAAGAACTTTTCAACTTGAGAAAACTCTAGAGCTTTCCTTGGAAAACTCAGGTTTGTGTTTTAAGTGCTATAACTGAGTTTTGCCTTGAACAGTGACAAACCCGAGCCTAACGTTGTAAACTCGAGTTTAAACCTTACAGAGAGCAAAAGACTTTTCAACTTGAGAAAACTCTAGAGTTTGCACTTCAAACCTCAGGCTTGTCTTTTGAAAGCTAAAACTAAGTTCTATCTTAAACAGCGTCAAACTCGAGCCTGTCATTAATAGACTCGAGTTTGCCTCTTAGTCACAAACTCTCTAGAACTCAAAATCGCAATATTCCTCTCTGGAAGAAGGGAACTCGAGTTCAGACTTGCAAACTCGAGTTCAAATCAACCCGAGAGCAATGTGATGTTTCAATGAGTTAAAAACCTCAGGTTTTGTTTTCAAACCTCCAGTTTATATGTTTTGTACTTGAAACACCTTTACCAACTGAAGCTCTGAACTCGATCCTGCAAGAACTAAACTCGAGTTCATGATGCTGATTCAGAAATTAAAATCTGACGATTTCAAATAACATTCTTGTTTGATCTTGATACTTTGCAATATTGTTCTCTGATATTCCTAGCTATGTTTAATGACTTTATTAGTGAATTTCAGATGTTTAAAGAATGTTTATTGAAGGGTTAAAGCATAAAGCAAAAAGCAGTTCAGAACATTAAATGCTATGTCCAGAAAGTTGCACTCTTTTGGACAATTCATCTGCACACGGTTGTAAAGCATTAAAGATTGATTTCTACAACAAGCAACCTCTTCTCTAATGGATTAATTCATAGAGAGAGAACTCTGATCATTTGGGCAGCTGGATTAGAGGAAAATTAGAGAGAGAGAAGGTGCCTAAACCACTTCCTAACTTTGGCAGAACTTCTCCAATGGATCTATTGGGAAAGCAACCATCATTTAATGATCTCTGAGTATAAATAGAAGAGCATTCAAGTCTTTCCAACAACTAACAACTGCTGAAAACGTTTTGCATTCAAGTGTTCATTTATTTTCACCAGTTTTCAGCTGTATAGTATCTTTTGATACAAAGAGTTTCAGTGTTTATCAATATGTGCTCTTAGAGAGAGTTTATTTTTTATTATCATTTATTGTAAAGAATCACAAGTCAAGGGGACTTGGTGATTTGGGTGTTCATTGATTACAACTTGTAAGGTGTTAGTTCTCAGAGTGTTTTGATGATCACTGACAATTGTAAACAATAGTGGAAAGATTTGACAAGTCAAGGATGTTTAAAACTCATGATTTTTCTATCTGTCAAAATCAAACTCGAGCCTATGAGTGATGAACTCGAGCCTGTATTTAACAGAAAGCATGAACTTGCAAAACCAAAGTTCAAACTTGAGACTAAACCTGAAGTTTATAATTAAGCCTTTGAAAGTTCGCATGAACTCGAGCCTATAACTGTTGAACTCGAGCCTATGTTTAACAGAAAGCATAAACCTGTCAAACCAAAGATCAAACTTGAGACTGAACCTGAAGTTCAAAATTAAATCCTTGAAAGTTTGAGTGAACTCGAGCCTACCATTTAATGAACTCGAGTTCGCCATTGACAAAGTTTTTTTTTTAACTTTTGAAAACCTATTACAAACTCTAAACCTCTACTCAAACCTCAAGTTTGAAAAAGTTCAAAGAAGATATTAAGTAAAAGAACTCGAGCCTGTCATGATGAACTCGAGTTCATCCTTGGCAGGACAAGTTTGTTTAAACTTGAAAACAGAACATTGTCCTTAAACTGGAGCCTAAACTCTTCAGACTCGAGCCTAGTTTTGACCGAGAGCCTTCAGAATATTTTAGAGAGAACTAAACTCGAGCCCAAGCTTCTCAAACTCCAGTTCAAAAGTTCCAGAGAGTAATTAGCCATTTTCAAAAGTTTCAAACTCGAGCCCACTTGTCTTAAACCTCCAGTTTGTTTTATGTTAACCCTTTTTGAAGTTCTCTAAGAAAAGAGAACTCGAGTTCATCATTAATGAACTCGAGTTCGTGTTCTTACAAACCTCAGGTTTACACACAAACCTCCAGTTTGATTTTGACAGAACCGAATTCTCAAAATGAATAAAGGCCGAACTCGAGCCTAACATTATGAACTCGAGTTCAGACCTCCAGAACAGAAAAACGGATTTAAACTCTGATATGTCAAATTTGATTCTTTCTTCATGTTTCAAATTACCCATTGAATCTAATCATTATATCTATCTCTTATATATGTAAGTGATCTGTTCTAACAAGTTTATTTATGAGATAACAGAAAGAATTTGAATTAGACAGAGATTCAATTGGAGCAACACTTTATGCAACTTGGATTATTTTATCTTATCCTTCAAGACAAGATTAAATGAAGTCCAGGTTGGCATTACAGACAGTACAATCACCTCTGAAGAAAGCCAAACGTGATTATTCTAAAAACAGAATGTCATGGGCCACCAATATTCAAATGCAAAAGCTACAAACACCCAAATCTGGAAAGTAGCAACAGAATATTACCCATCAGCTTCTGCAGTACCTTTACACATGGAAGAACACTCACAACAGTCACATTTTCGAATGGGAACAAGCTTCAGTGGATTAATAACGTTCAAATGGTTCAAACAATTATAAATGACTGAGGAACTGAAGCCAAAGAGACACAACCAATGAACAACTACTCTACTCGAAAATAATCATCCTGAGTTGTTCTTTTCATTAGGCTGTATCTTTGATACATTGTACTTCAGTATTTATCTTATCTACTCTTTGAGAGAGTCTTTCTTGTAATCATTCATTGATTGAGATAACCACAAGTCAGGGGACTTGGTGGTTGGGAGTATTGATTGCATCTTGTAAGGGGGAGTGAGTTCTAGTGAGAGAACTACTCTGAGTACAGAGATTGTAATCAAGTCTTGTGAAGTTAGTGGATTGAAAATCCCAAGTGAGGCTTGGGGACTGGATGTAGGTCAGAGAAAAGGCCGAACCAGTATAAATTGATCCGTGCAAAGCTTCTCTACTCCTCTCTTCATTTATCCTCTGCTTTAACTTACCCAAAACAGAGCCAAGTCTTTAAAATTTTATAGATACCCAATTCACCCCCCCCTCTTGGGTATCAAGTTCCATTCTTTCATTTGGTATCAGAGCAAGGTCTTCTCAAGAGAGTCTAACAGCTCGAGAAGGATCATTATGGAAGGAATTCTTCCCGATGGAGCCTCTATCAACAGACCACCTGGTTTCAATGGAGAGCACTACTCATTCTGGAAAGCCAAGTTCAAAGTCTTTGTCATGGCTACTGAATATGGACTATGGAGAGTATTTGAAAGAGGAGATTACACTCCTACAACTATGGAAGATGGTGTGAGAATTCCAAAGCTTGAAGAGGAATATGATGACAATGATCGAAGGAACATCACACTCAACAGTAAGGCAGTTCTACTTCTCCAAAGTGCATTAAGTCAACAAGAATACTTCCGGATTTGCACACTTCCATCTGCAAAGCATATGTGGGATGCACTAGAAATTGCTCATGAAGGGACAGCAGGTGTAAAGCAAAATCGTGTAAACACCCTCATGACAGAATATGATCTCCTTAGAATGAAGTCCGGTGAATCCATTGGTGAATTTCAACTTCGTTTCACTCATCTCATAAATCAACTTGCTGCACTTGGTAAAGACTATGATCAGTCAGTCCAAGTAAGAAAAATTCTCAATGTTCTCAACAAGGAATGGGAGGCCAAAGTCACAGCAATAGAAGAAGCTAGAGGAGAATCAATGACTTCTGTGGCTGCTCTATTTGGTAGCCTCTCAGAATATGAAGCAAAAATCAAGTTCAAGAAAGGACTTGACGAGGTACATGGAAAAAGCAAGGGATTGGCTCTTAAAACAGCTAAGGAAGCAAGAGATTCTGATAATGAAGAAAATGAGGAAGATGAAGATGAAGAAATCGGTATGTTGGTCAGGCGCTTCAAGAAATACTTCAAGAGAGACCAAGGATTCAAAAGGTTTCAGAAAGGAAGCTCAAGTCATGAAACAAAGAAACCAATCATCTGTTATGAGTGCCAAAAGCCTGGACACATCAAGTCTGAATGTCCCTTGCTGAACAACACCAACAAAGAGAAGGACAAAAAGAGCTTCAGCAAGTATAAAAAGAAAGCATACATTTCAAGCATATGGGGTGATAGCTCTTCAGATGAGGATGAAGAGGATGAAGATGGAAAAGCAAACATATGCCTAGTAGCTCAAGAACAACAAGATGATGATGAGGTATATGACTCAAAACCTTCCTATGATGAACTTGTTGATGAATATTATCTTGTGCAAAAGGAATTTGAGAAACTCGCAGAAAAATACTTAGCTTTGAAAAGGAAAAATATCACTCTTGAACTACAAATTGAAAAACTATCTTCTTCTAAAATTTTGATTTGTCAGGAATGCCCTGAATTAAAACAGAAGAATGTACATCTTACAAAAGCACTTGAAACATTTACTAAAGGCAGTGAAATGCTTAATGTAATTTTGAAACAACAAAGATTTGTAAATGATAGGTCAGGTATCGGTTACAAACCAAATTCTGATAAGAAGAAAGGTAAAAAGAAGAGTGGTCAAAAATCTTACATGAACTACTTTACAAAAACAGTTCACTCCTCAAATCCCTTTGCACATTGTGATTATTGCAATAGGAAGGGCCATTCAACTTCATCTTGTTTTCATAAGAGGGAAGGAAAAATTAAACCTATAGGAAACTATAAATGGGTACCAAAAGGAACTTATGTTCTCAAGGTGCAAGCTAACCCAAAAGGACCCAAGAAAAGTTGGGTACCTAAAACTTGATCCCATTGTGATTTGCAGGTTTGTCTTAGAGCATCAAGACCCAACAAATGGTATATTGATAGTGGATGCTCAAGACACATGACTGGTGATAAAACCAAATTCCTTACAATTAAACCAAAAGATGGTGGTAGAGTCACCTTTGGAGGAGACCAATCAGGAAAGATTGCTGGCATTGGTGAGATTGGAAGTAGTGATGGTCCACTCATCAAGGATGTCTATCTAGTAGAAGGATTGTGTCACAATCTCCTAAGTGTGAGCCAAAGCACTGATAAGGGTAACTTAGTTATCTTTGATTCTGATGAATGCTTTATTGTCAAAAAGGATTTGATTCCCATAGAAAATTTAAAAACTAAAGCCTTGTTTAGAGCACCTAGAGATGGCAATTGTTATACACTTAACCTCTCTAGTAATACCTCCGTGTCAGAAAAATGTTTTGTAAGTAACTTGGATGAAAGTTGGTTATGGCACAAAAGATTAGCTCATGTGAACATGTCTCAACTTGACAAGTTGCTGAAAAAGGATTTGGTTATTGGTATTCCAAAATTGAATTTCAAAAATGATAAGATATGTGATGCTTGCCAAAAAGGAAAACAAACCAAATCATCTTTTAAAACGAAGAATGAGATTTCTACTACCAGACCCCTTCAATTACTTCATATGGACTTAGTTGGACCAGCTAGAGTTAGAAGTCTTGGTGGAAATTTATACACTTTGGTCATAGTTGATGATTATTCTAGATTCACATGGACAATTTTCTTATCATCTAAAGATGAAACATTTGATCAATTTATTGTATTTGCCAAGAAGGTCCAGAACGAGAAAGGTTTCTCAATTTCAGGTATACGAACCGACCATGGTGGAGAATTTGAGAACAACGCCTTTTCTGAGTTCTGTGACAACACGGGGATTGATCACAACTTTTCAGCACCAAGGACACCACAACAGAATGGTGTTGTGGAGAGAAAGAACAGAATACTCACTGAGATGGCAAGAGCAATGTTGAGTGAAAACAACACATCACAAGTATTTTGGGCTGATGCCATGAGCACTGCATGCTATATCTCCAATAGAGCTTACTTAAGGAAGAAGTTGAACAAGACTCCTTATGAGCTCTACAAAGGGAGAAAGCCAAATCTCAGTCACCTTCACATTTTTGGTTGCAAGTGCTATGTGCACCATAATGGTAAAGAGAATCTTGGTAAATTTGATTCTAAGGCTGACTTAGCAATATTTATTGGTTATTCTAATAGAAGCAAAGCATATAGAGTTTTTAACGCTAGAACTAAAGTTGTAGAAGAATCAATACATGTTGTGTTTTGTGAAAATGATTCTAACAGATCCTTGGATGATGAAGAAGAAAACATTTGCAAAAATCAATTCTTTTCAAAAACTACCCCTTCCTTTGAAAATTCTGAAAATGTTTTTGAAGCTGATCCTGAAAACAGTTTAGAAAATCCTGATCAGACTCAGCCTAGAGCTTGGAAATATATAAGGAATCATCCTTTAGACCAAGTTATAGGTGATATTAATCAAGGAGTAAGAACCAGAAGAAGCACGTTAAATGAAGTAACCTTCTCTGCATTTATTTCACACATTGAACCCTCTAGAATAGAAGAAGCCCTTTCAGACAATGATTGGGTGATAGCTATGCAAGAGGAATTACATCAATTTGACAGAAATCAAGTTTGGGACTTGGTACCTAGGCCTAAAGACCATCCGGTCATTGGCACCAAATGGGTATTCAAAAACAAACGTGATGAATCTGCAATCATAGTCAGAAATAAGGCAAGACTAGTTGCCAAAGGCTACAATCAAGAAGAAGGAATTGATTATGAAGAAACTTATGCTCCAGTGGCAAGATTGGAAGCCATAAGGGTTCTTCTAGCCTTTGCTTGTGTTAAAGGAATAAAACTCTTTCAAATGGATGTTAAAAGTGCCTTTTTAAATGGTTTCATACAAGAAGAAGTTTATGTTGAACAACCACCTGGTTTTCGAAATGAAAATTATCCAGATCATGTTTTTCGTCTCAAGAAAGCTTTATATGGTCTTAAGCAAGCTCCTAGAGCTTGGTATGAGCGATTAAGCAAATTTCTTCTTGATCAAGATTTCGTTAGAGGGAAAGCTGATACAACTCTTTTTATTAAAACTAATAAGCTAAATGAAATTTTAGTTGTTCAAATTTATGTGGATGATATCATATTTGGAGCTTCTAATGATACTCTGTGTGAAGAATTTGCAAAGAAAATGCAGGGAGAATTTGAAATGTCAATGATGGGAGAACTAAATTATTTTCTTGGATTGCAAATCAAGCAAAGGAAGGATGGAATCTACATATCCCAAACCAAGTATCTGAATGATCTCTTAAAGAAGTTTGGAATGGATCAATGCAATGGTGCTGATACTCCCATGAGTGCAACTACTTCTTTGGATGCTGATGAAGAAGGCAAGGACTTTAACATAACAAAGTATAGAGGAATGATTGGGTCATTACTCTATCTTACAGCAAGCCGCCCCGACATTCAATTCAGTGTGGGGATGTGTGCAAGATTCCAATCTGCTCCAAAAGAGACACATGCTGAACATGTGAAAAGAATCTTTAGATATCTTGCTGATACTAAGACTCTTGGCTTATGGTTTCCCAAAGGACAACCAGAACACTTAGTAGCATATTCAGATTCAGATCATGCTGGATACAAGACAGATAGGAAGAGCACAAGTGGACAATGTGAATTCTTTGGTGGCTCACTTGTGTCATGGTTCAGCAAGAAACAAACCACTGTTGCTGTATCATCTACTGAAGCTGAGTATGTGGCTGCCTCAAGTTGCTGTGCTCAAGTGTTATGGTTAAAACAACAACTCGCTGATTTGGGAGTGTACTTGAAAGAAATTCCAATACTATGTGACAACACAAGCACAATAAGCTTGGCCAAGAATCCTGTGCAACATACAAGAACCAAACACATTGATGTGAGACATCATTTCATCAGGGATCATGTTCAGAAGAAGGATGTCAAAGTCATGTTTATCCCAACACATCTCCAACTTGCAGACATTTTCACAAAACCTCTTGCAAAAGAACAATTTAATTTCATAAGAAGAGAATTGGGAATGGTAAACCCCAATGAACTGTAAGTATTTCTCACTCATTTTAATGTTAGTTATGGTTTTGATAATGATTGATTACTGACTTAAGCATCGGAGTATCTAGAAGTGTCTTATGCAGGATGCTCTTATCTCAAATTTGCTGAAGTTATGACCGAACTCGAGCCTGACAAGAAAGAACTCGAGCTCGAGAGAGACTGGAAGTAGTGAAAGGCAAAAACAAGAATGAACTCGAGTTCATTAGTGAATGAACCTCAAGTTCATTTTTGGCAGAGAGCAAGGCTGGATCTCAGGCATGACGAACTCGAGCCCATAAGTGACGAACTCGAGTTCGTAAATCACAGAGAGCAACCTTGGAGGAAAGTCATCCTGAACTCGAGCTCGTAAGTGAGAACCTCAGGTTCACGAGGAAGTTCAAGAGTTCTCAGCACACTCTTGAAGTCCAGGTAAGCAAATTTTAATGACGAACTCGAGCCTGAAAGGTGTGAACTCGAGTTCATCACGAACTCTATATATACTACAGTTACAAACTCTTCACTTCACTCTTCACACACCTCCGGTTTGCCCTAGTCCTCTGCGTCTTTCTCATCACCTTCTTCCTCTGTTTTCTGCGAAAATGGCCTCTCAATCCACAAATCCCAAAGACACAAACCCTAACCCTTCTCAATCTGTTTCTCAAACTCAATCTGAACGCCCTGTCCGTACAAAAAAGCGCTCTTCCCACCTACAAGATGGAATTGACAAATTCGTTAGAGGAGTTGACGGCGAAAATACTCAAACTCCTCCTTCCAGACCGAAAGGAGTTGTAATTGGAGAAGAGAGAACGAAGAAGAGGCATGATCCCGAGCCTCCTGTCCAAGGAAGAGGTAAAGCCCCTCAGCCAGCTGCTCCTCTGAGGGAAAAACAACCCTTCAAGAGAAAGAAAACCGCGGGTATCCACTCTGTTCCCACTCCCGGTCAAGGTAGTGGTCAAGCTGAACCTCAATCTCAGGAACAAGGGACTCCTCAGGTATCTCAGCCCTTACCTGCAATTTTAGAAATTTACAAGCATAAGAGGTGCCCAGAAGGTTTCAACATAGAACCATGTAGAATGACAGCAGAAGAGGGTGTTTTATTCAAGAAAAAATATGATGAAAAGAAGAAATTCTGTCCTATAGTCTTTGTAGATTTAGCTAAGCTAAAAGAAGAATGTAATTTGGATTTGAGCCCCTGGATGAATCAATTTGAGTCCTTAATTTCAATCAAGGCTGCCTATAGTCCCAAACTTGTGAAAGTCTTTTACTTTCACATGAAATCTGATAATGTGCTAAATTCAGATGGTGATTTGGTAGAAGAAAGAATTGTCACAAAGGTTAGAGGTCAGAAAATCACAATTACTCCTGACTATCTGAACTCTATCCTACAAATCTCAAACCCTCCTAAGCCTGAAACTCACAGATATAAGCAACAGGCTATATTTAGTTTACTCAGACCTGATGAACCTATTCCTAATACCCTTGAGATACTGAATTTCACCCCAGCTGCCATGCCTCTGAGAAACCGAGCCATCTGGTACATTTATTCCAGGAATCTTCTTCAGAAGGGAGGCAACTTTACACACTTTGCCAAGAAAGATTTTAACATCTTCGCCTCCATTCTAGACCAACAACCTCAGAATGTAGGTTACTGGCTCTTTCAAGAAATAGCAAAATTTGCTTTTCACTCACGCCAGTCATCCCAGATTCCCTTTGCCAGCCTGGTTTCAGTAATTCTATTTCATGAGAAGATTTGGCACTTGGCTGAGAATGACTCTCCTCAATTTCCAACTGAATTTGGACAGCACATCATGAACTTGATGCAAACTCACAGGCCTGAGTACTCAGATCAGTCCAGAGCCCCAAAGAGGTCCAAGCCAGCTACATCCAGAGCCACACAGTCCAGAGCTGAAGAAGCTCAGAGTGCTCCTCCACCTCCTTCTGATTTTAATGTCAGAGTTCAAGAAATTGTGGACAAGGCCGTATCTGATCTAATAGAAGGAATTGAACTAGCTGTAGGGAAGCTAGTTGCTGAAGTGAACAAGGGTCACAATAACCTGGTGGATGCTCAAGAAGCCTTCAGAGTTGAACAAGAAGCACTGAAGACTCAAGTCAATGAACAGACCTCTACGATGTCCACCTTATTGGTTACAATGATGAACCTAAGCGATAAGATGGACAAGATCTTAAAGTCTCAGTCTCCGGATGCTTCTACCTCTGTACCTGCCCCAGACTCAGAACCTGCTCACGCTCAGCCTACACAGACACCTCCTTCTGCTCCTACACCTTCGACCTTCACATCCTATGCTGAGCCACTAGCCATAGTACCCTATGTCCAAATTGAACCTATCTCTTCTTCCCCTCCTTTTGATGATGCCAAAGGGGGAGAAAGTGTGGAGTGAATGTTGATTATTTTGTAACTTTTGTAGTCATTTTGGGGTCTTAAAGCTTATCTCTGATAATTTGGTTAAGTCTCTGATAATCTGCAAAACTTATGTTTCACAAAACAAATCCTTGATATTCTGCTTCTGATATATGTTTTCTGTCAATTTGATCAAATCTCTGAAATTATTTTTTTTCACAAGCTGAATTTCAAAATAAATTTCAAACTAAGTTTCCCAATCAATTGTTTACAAGTGTTGTCATCATCAAAAAGGGGGAGAATGTTAGTTCTCAGAGTGTTTTGATGATCACTGACAATTGTAAACAATAGTGGAAAGATTTGACAAGTCAAGGATGTTTAAAACTCATGATTTTTCTATCTGTCAAAATCAAACTCGAGCCTATGAGTGATGAACTCGAGCCTGTATTTAACAGAAAGCATGAACTTGCAAAACCAAAGTTCAAACTTGAGACTAAACCTGAAGTTTATAATTAAGCCTTTGAAAGTTCGCATGAACTTGAGCCTATAACTGTTGAACTCGAGCCTATGTTTAACAGAAAGCATAAACCTGTCAAACCAAAGATCAAACTTGAGACTGAACCTGAAGTTCAAAATTAAATCCTTGAAAGTTTGAGTGAACTCGAGCCTACCATTTAATGAACTCGAGTTCGCCATTGACAAAGTTTTTTTTTAACTTTTGAAAACCTATTACAAACTCTAAACCTCTACTCAAACCTCAAGTTTGAAAAAGTTCAAAGAAGATATTAAGTAAAAGAACTCGAGCCTGTCATGATGAACTCGAGTTCATCCTTGGCAGGACAAGTTTGTTTAAACTTGAAAACAGAACATTGTCCTTAAACTGGAGCCTAAACTCTTCAGACTCGAGCCTAGTTTTGACCGAGAGCCTTCAGAATATTTTAGAGAGAACTAAACTCGAGCCCAAGCTTCTCAAACTCCAGTTCAAAAGTTCCAGAGAGTAATTAGCCATTTTCAAAAGTTTCAAACTCGAGCCCACTTGTCTTAAACCTCCAGTTTGTTTTATGTTAACCCTTTTTGAAGTTCTCTAAGAAAAGAGAACTCGAGTTCATCATTAATGAACTCGAGTTCGTGTTCTTACAAACCTCAGGTTTACACACAAACCTCCAGTTTGATTTTGACAGAACCGAATTCTCAAAATGAATAAAGGCCGAACTCGAGCCTAACATTATGAACTCGAGTTCAGACCTCCAGAACAGAAAAACGGATTTAAACTCTGATATGTCAAATTTGATTCTTTCTTCATGTTTCAAATTACCCATTGAATCTAATCATTATATCTATCTCTTATATATGTAAGTGATCTGTTCTAACAAGTTTATTTATGAGATAACAGAAAGAATTTGAATTAGACAGAGATTCAATTGGAGCAACACTTTATGCAACTTGGATTATTTTATCTTATCCTTCAAGACAAGATTAAATGAAGTCCAGGTTGGCATTACAGACAGTACAATCACCTCTGAAGAAAGCCAAACGTGATTATTCTAAAAACAGAATGTCATGGGCCACCAATATTCAAATGCAAAAGCTACAAACACCCAAATCTGGAAAGTAGCAACAGAATATTACCCATCAGCTTCTGCAGTACCTTTACACATGGAAGAACACTCACAACAGTCACATTTTCGAATGGGAACAAGCTTCAGTGGATTAATAACGTTCAAATGGTTCAAACAATTATAAATGACTGAGGAACTGAAGCCAAAGAGACACAACCAATGAACAACTACTCTACTCGAAAATAATCATCCTGAGTTGTTCTTTTCATTAGGCTGTATCTTTGATACATTGTACTTCAGTATTTATCTTATCTACTCTTTGAGAGAGTCTTTCTTGTAATCATTCATTGATTGAGATAACCACAAGTCAGGGGACTTGGTGGTTGGGAGTATTGATTGCATCTTGTAAGGGGGAGTGAGTTCTAGTGAGAGAACTACTCTGAGTACAGAGATTGTAATCAAGTCTTGTGAAGTTAGTGGATTGAAAATCCCAAGTGAGGCTTGGGGACTGGATGTAGGTCAGAGAAAAGGCCGAACCAGTATAAATTGATCCGTGCAAAGCTTCTCTACTCCTCTCTTCATTTATCCTCTGCTTTAACTTACCCAAAACAGAGCCAAGTCTTTAAAATTTTATAGATACCCAATTCACCCCCCCTCTTGGGTATCAAGTTCCATTCTTTCATAAGGGGGAGTAAGTTCTAGAGATAGAACTACCTCTAAAGTACACAGTCTGTAATCTTTGAGTTAGTGGAAAATCCCAGAGAGTCTGGGGACTGGATGTAGATCAGTTTGTTAGGACCGAACCAGTATAAATCCTTGTGTCTTGCTATTCTTCTTCTTTCTCTGTTCAGCCCTGTTTTACTACCTTAAAATAGAACAAGTTTTTTTTAAAAAAAAATTTAAAATACCCAATTCACCCCCCTCTTGGGTATTAGGCTCCATTTTCGTTTGGTATCAGAGCTTGGTCTTCTCATAAGAGATTAACAACTCGAGAGGGTTCATTATGAAGGGAATTCTACCCGATGGAGCCTCAATCAACAGACCTCCCAGCTTCAATGGAGAACACTACTCATTTTGGAAAGCTAAATTCAAAGTGTTCGTGATGGCAACAGAGTATGGGCTCTGAAGAGTTTTCGAAAGAGGAGATTATGTGCCCTCATTGTTGAAGACAGTGTGAGAGTTGCCAAACTAGAAGAAGAATACGATGATAATGATCGAAGAAATGTCACTCTTAATAGTAAAGCTGTTCTACTTCTACAAATTGCACTGAGCCAACAAGAATACTTCCGTATTTGCACTTTACCGTCCATAAAGCATATGTGGGATGCTCTGGAGATTGCTCATGAAGGAACGGCTGGAGTCAAGCAAAATAGAGTTAATACTCTTATGACAGAGTATGATCTACTTCAAATGAAGCCTAGCGAATCTACTGCAATTATTGTAATAGGAAGGGTCATTCTACTTCATTATGCTTTCATAGAAAAGAAAGAAAAGTGAAACCGTCTAAGAATTATCAATGGGTACTGAAAGGAACATATGTTCCTAAGGTCCAATCTAACCCCAAAGGACCCAAGAAAATATGGGTACCTAAGACTTGATCCTCTGCGAATTGCAGGTATGTCTTAGAGCATCGAAACCCAACAAATGGTACATTGATAGTGGATGCTCAAGACACATGACGGGAGACCAATCCAAATTTGTCTCAATCAAGCCCAAAGATGGTGGCAAGGTGACCTTTGGTGAAGACCAATCTGGAAAGATTGCTGGAATTGGTGAAATTGGAAACAATGAAGGACCACTCATCAAAGACGTATAACTTGTAGAAGGACTTTGCCACAATCTCCTCAGTGTAAGTCAAAGCACTGATAAAGATAACTTAGTTATCTTTGATTCTGAGGAGTGCTTGACTGTGAAAAAGGATCTTCTCCCTTTAGAAAACTTAAAATCAAAAGCCTTGTTTAGAGCCCCTAGAGATGGAAATTGTTATACACTTAATCTCTCTAGTAAGGGTTCTATTTCTGAAAATTGTTTTGTAAGTAATTTGGATGAGAGTTGGCTGTGGCACAAGCGATTAGCTTATGTCAACATGTTTCAGCTTGACAAATTACTAAAAAAGGATTTGGTGATTGGTCTTCCTAAACTACGTTTTAAAAATGACATGGTCTGTGATGCATGTCAAAAGGGAAAACAAACCAAATCGTCTTTCAAATCTAAAAATGAGATTTCAACTAGTCAACCTCTACAATTGCTTCATATGGATCTAGTTGGACCAGCTAGAGTTAAGAGCCTTGGTGGCAATCTTTATACTTTGGTCATAGTTGATGATTATTCTAGATTTGCTTGGACAATATTCTTATCCTCTAAAGATGAAACATTTGATCAGTTTGTTTTGTTTGCCAAGAAGGTCCAGAACGAGAAAGGTTTGTCTATTTCAGGAATTAGGACTGATCATGGAGGAGAATTTGAAAACAATGCATTTGCTGAGTTTTGTGACAACAAGGGGATAGACCACAACTTCTCAGCCCCAAGGACTCCTCAACAAAATGGTGTTGTAGAAAGGAAGAATCGAGTCCTTACTGAGATGGCAAGAGCTATGCTGAATGAGAATAGCACATCCCAAGTGTTTTGGGCTGATGCAATAAGCACCGCTTGCTACATCTCAAATCGGGTATATCTACGGAAGAAATTGAACAAGACCCCTTATGAATTGTACAAAGGAAGAAAGCCCAACCTAAATCATCTGTATGTGTTTGGATGTAAGTGTTTCATCCACAATAATGGTAAGGATAACTTGGGAAAGTTTGATCCCAAGGCTGATGAAGGTATATTTTTGGGTTATTCAAATAGGAGTAAAGCTTATAGAGTCTTTAATACTCGTACTCGTATTGTTGAAGAGTCTATGCATGTTGTTTTCTATGAATCCAAGTCTGATAAACGTATGGATGATGGGGAAGAAAATGTTTTCAAAAATCAATTCTTTTCAAAAACTACTTCTGCTTCTATTGAAAATCCTGAAAATGTTTTCGAGGCTGACCCCCAAAACAATATTGAAAATCCTGATCAGTCTCAACCTAGAGCTTGGAAATTCATAAGAAATCATCATTTAGACCAAGTTATAGGTGATGTGAATCAAGGAGTAAGAACCAGAAACAGTACTTTGAATGAAGTAACTTTTTCTGTATTTATTTCACACATTGAACCCTCTAAGATTGATGAAGCCCTCTCAGATAATGATTGGGTGATAGCAATGCAAGAGGAATTGCATCAATTTGATTGAAATCAAGTTTGGGATTTGGTACCTAGGCCTAAAGACCATCCAGTCATTGGGACTAAATGGGTATTCAAGAACAAACGAGATGAGTCAGCAATCATTGTCCGTAACAAGGCAAGATTGGTTGCCAAAGGCTATAATCAAGAATAAGGAATTGATTATGAAGAAACTTATGCTCCAGTAGCAAGATTGGAAGCCATAAGAGTTCTTCTAGCCTTTGCTTGTGTAAAAGGTTTTAAACTCTATCAAATGGATGTGAAAAGTGCTTTTCTAAATGGATTTATTCAAGAGGAAGTTTATGTTGTACAACCTCCTGATTTTCTAAATGAACATCATCTAGATCTTGTTTATCGTCTCAAGAAAGCTCTTTATGGACTTAAGCAAGCTCCTAGATCTTGGTATGAGCGACTAAGCAAATTCCTTCTTGATCAAGGTTTTATTAGAGGAAAAGCAGATACAACCCTCTTCATAAAGAGTAATAAGCTGAATGAAATTTTAATTGTTCAATTTTATGTTGATGATATTATATTTGGTGCTTCTAATGACACTTTATGTGAAGAATTTGCCAAGAACATGCAGGGAGAGTTTGAGATATCTATGATGGGATAGCTTAATTATTTCCTTGGTTTGCAAATCAAGCAAAGAAAAGATGGAATTTTCATATCCCAAACCAAGTATCTCAATGATCTGTTGAAAAAGTTCGGGATGGACCAATGCAATGGAGCTGACACTCCTATGAGTTCAACTACCTCATTGGATGTAGATGAAAAAGGTAAAGACTCCAACATCACCAAGTATATAGGAATGATTGGATCATTGCTCTATTTGACTGCAAGTCGTCCAGACATCCAATTCTGTATTGGGATGTGTGCAAGGTTCCAATCTGCTCCAAATGAGTCACATGTTGAACATGTGAAGAGAATCTTCAGATATCTTGCTGACACGAAGACACTTTGTTTGTGGTTCCCTAAAGGTCAGCCTGAACATTTGGTGGCATACTCAGATTCAGATCATCATGGCTACAAAATTGATAGGAAAAGCACAAGTGGCCAATGTGAGTTCTTTGGCAATTCACTTGTGTCTTGGTTCAGCAAAAAACAAACCAGTGTGGCTGTGTCATCAACTGAAGCTGAATATGTGGCTGCATCAAGTTGTTGTGCTCAAGTGCTATGGCTTAAGCAACAACTTGCTGACTTAGGAGTGAATCTGAAGGAGATCCCGATTTTGTGTGACAACACTAGCACAATAAGCTTGGCCAAGAATCCAGTTCAACATACTCTCACCAAGCATATTGATGTGAGACAACATTTTATAAGGGATCATGTTCAGAAAAGAGATGTCAAAGTCATGTTCACTTCAACTCATCTTCAACTTGCTGACATCTTCACAAAGCCATTGGCCAAAGAACAATTTAATTTCATAAGAAGAGAATTGGGAATGGTAAATCCCAATGAGTTGTAAGTTTTATTTTACCCAATGTTAGTTTAGGTTTTTGATGATTAATTGGTACTAGCTTAAGCATCGGATTGTCTAGACTTGTTTTATGCAGGATGCTTAAATCTGAATTTTGCTGAAAAGGGGAGCAAACTCAAGCCTATGAGTTATGAACTAGAACTCGAGAGAGGCAGAGAAGAAATGAGAATTTGATTAAAGCCAAACTCGAGCCTATAAGTGAGCAAACTCGAGTTCACTGGATACAGAGAGCAACCAAGTTCAAAGATTTTCATAAACTCAAGCCTGTAAGTATGAACCTCAGGTTTATAAGTGAAGTTCAAGAATTCTTAGATACACTCTTGAAGTCCAGGTTAGTAAAATTTAGAGCAAACTCGAGCCTATAAATGTGAACTCGAGTTTGTCGCGATTACTTTATATACTAAAACTTGATTTTTCCTCCTCACTTCACTCAAACCTCAAGTTCTGACCTAAACTCGCCCCAAAACCTCTCCTCTTCTCTCTCAACTTCTGCGAAAATGGCTTCCAAGCAGTCAATCTCTAGAGAATCCAACCATAAACTGACCCAATTATCCCCTCAAACTCGTCTAGAACGCCCTGTGGGAACGAAGACTCGTTCAACTCGCTTACGCTATGGAATAGACAAGTCAATTTGTGGTGTTCAAGGGGAAAACGCAAAAACTTAGCCTCCTCGACCCAAAGGAGTCACAATTAACGAGGAACGCACCAAGAAAAGGCACGACCCAGAGCCTGCTGTTCAAGGAAGAGGGAAAGCACCTCAGTTTAAGGCACCTCAGAGGGAAAAACAACCATTTAAGAGGAAGAAGACTGGAGAGCATTCTGTTCCTATTGTTGGGCAAGCCAATTCTTATGCTCAACCTGAACCTCATCAATAGGAGCAAGATGCTCATCAGGTATCCTAGACTGTTCCTGTTCTTTATGAGATTTACAATCACTCTAGGATACCTAGTGGCTTCTGTGAGGAACCATGCTGTATGACTGCTGATGAAGGGGCGAAATTGAAAGAAAAATTTGATGAAAAGAAAGCCTTTTGCCCAATAGTTTCTGTTGACTTAGCCAAGCTCAAGGAAGAATGCAATTTGGATTTGAGTCCTTGGCTAAAGCAATTTGAGACTCCCATCTCTATTAGAGCTCCTTTCAGCCCCAAACTTGTGAAAGTCTTCTACTTTCACATGCAATCTGACAATCTTCTAGATGAATATGGGAATTTTATAGAGGAAAGGATTGTTATAAAGGTTAGGGGTCAGAAAATCACCATTTCCCCTTCCTACTTAAACTCTATCCTACAGATTACCAATCCCCCGAATCCAAAAACACATCATTATGACCAGCAAACTATATTTGAGTTACTTAGACCCAATGCGCCTGTTCCTGAGGGTTTGGAGATCCTAAACTTCACACCTGCTGCAATGCCCCCTAGAAACCGAGCAATATGGTATATTTATACTAGGGATCTTCTTCAAAAGGGAGGGAATTTCACTCATTTTGCCAAAAAGGACTTCCCCATCTTTGCCTCCATCTTGGACAAGAAGCCCCATAATGTTGGCCATTGGCTCTTTCAAGAGATGTCCAAGTTTGCATTTCAATCCAGGCAGACATCTGAAATTTCCTTCCCCAGCCTTCTCTTTGTCATTCTCTTCCATGAGAAGATTTGGCACTTGGCTGCCAATGATCCTCCAGTCAAGCCACAAGAGTTTGGTAAACACATCATGAACTTGATGGGGATCAACCCTGAGGAGAGGTCAGACCAATCCAGAGCACCTCCCAAGTCAAGAGCTACAAGGTCTAGAGGCACATATTCTCGAGCACAGGCAGCTCAAAGTGCTCCTCCTCCATCTCAGTCGATACCTGCTGATTTTGACACTAGGGTCAAGGAAATAGTGGATAAGGCTATTTCTGATCTCACTGATAGTGTGGAATTAGCAGTCGGGAAGCTAGTTTCTGAGGTAAACCAGAGCCACAGCAGCTTGTTTGATGCTCAAGAAGGTTTTAGAGTAGAGCAAGAGGCTTTGAAGAATCAGATTAGTGACCACTCAACTAGTATTTCAACTCTTTTAGTCACTATGATGGGTCTTAGTGACAAGATGGACAAGATCTTGAAAAACCAGTCCATGAAAGCTTCTACTTCAGCCCCTACCACAGTTCCTACACCTACTGCCTCTGAACCTGACCCCAAACTTCCCACTGAACCCGAGCCTGCCTTGACCACCTCTACTCCACCCTCTTTTGCTGATGACAAAGGCGGAGAAGAGAATGCTTAGTGATGAGGAGAACTCATGTTTATGTGTTTTGGTTTAGTTTTTGTGTTATAGGAATTTTCTCTCTGTGTTATAGGAATTTGCTGTTTTAATTGTTTGTATGCTTCATCATTGTGCTTTCTGAAACTTTAATGGATGTTCAAATTTGTGTCTTATTGTTATCTTCTGTATTTTTGCTGCTAATCTCTGATTAAACATCACTGTTTGCAAATAACATTGTTTGAACCTCACCTCTTGCACATTTTCTGCAAAACTCACACAAATTTTTTATTTTTTATTTAAGAATCATTGATTGTTTACAAGTGTTGTCATCATCAAAAAGGGGGAGAATGTTAGTTCCATATGTGTTTTGATGATTACTAACAATTGTAAACAATGTGGAGTTGTTTTTGGTCAAGAACTGAGTGATTTAAAACTTGTCAATTTCAATTAAAACACTCTGTCTGCGATAAACTCGAGCCTATTATGATCAAACTCGAGTTTGCCTTTGACAGATGGTGTAAACTTGCCAGATGAATTTTCAAACTCAAGACTGAACCAAAAGTTTGAACTTAAGAGTTTTCCAAAACCTTCAAAGACTTTGTGTGAAATCGAGTTTACACTTGCAAACTCGAGTTCACCAGAGATAGAAAGGCTTCGGACTTTAAAAAACATTTCAAACCTGACACTTTATCTTTTAGACCTAAAGTTTGCAACCTCCAGAGAAAATCTTTCATAGTTTACACAGCCTGTGAACTCGAGCCTGTTATAACAAACTCGAGTTCATCTCTGGCGGGAAGAATTTTTCAAATTAAGAGATTTTCACAAACTCTGCACTGTTTCATTCAGAGTAAAGTTTTCCAATTTGAAAAATCTTAAGAGTTTACAAAACATGTAAACTCGAGTTCATCATTGCAAACTCGAGTTTACACTTGGCCGAGATTTTTCAAAGTCTTTCAACTGAAGCTCTGAACTCGAGCCTGCAAGAACTAAACTCGAGTTCATGACACTGATTCAGAAATTCAAATCTGATGATTTCAGAAAACATTCTTGTTTGATCTTGATACTTTGCAATATTATTCTCTGATATTCCTAGCTATGTTTAATGACTTTATTAGTGAATTTCAGATGTTTAAAGAATGTTTATTGAAGGGTTAAAGCATAAAGCAAAAAGCAGTTCAAAACATTAAATGCTATGTCTAGAAAGTTGCACTCTTTTGGACAATCCATTTGCACACGGTTGCAAAGCATTAAAGATTGATTTCTACAACAAGCAACCTCTTCTCTAACGGATTAATTCACAGAGAGACAACTCTGATCATTTGGGTAGCTGGATTAGAGGAAAATTAGAGAGAGAGAAGGTGCCTAAACCACTTCCTAACTTTGGCAGAACTTCTCCAACGGATCTATTGGGAAAGCAACCATCATTTAATGATCTCTGAGTATAAATAGAAGAGCATTCAAGTCTTTCCAACAACTAACAACTGCTGAAAACGTTTTGCATTCAAGTGTTCATTTATTTTCATCAGTTTTCAGCTGTATAGTATCTTTTGATACAAAGAGTTTCAGTGTTTATCAATATGTGCTCTTAGAGAGAGTTTATTTTTTATTATCATTTATTGTAAAGAATCACAAGTCAAGGGGACTTGGTGATTTGGGTGTTCATTGATTACAACCTCTAAGGGGGAGTAAGTTCTAGAGATAGAACTACTTCTAAAGTACACAGTCTGTAATCTTTGAGTTAGTGGAAAATCCCAGAGAGTCTGGGGACTGGATGTAGGTCAGTTTGTTAGGACCGAACCAGTATAAATCCTTGTTTCTTGCTATTCTTCTTCTTGCTCTGTTCTGCCCAGTTTTTTTTTAAACAAAACAAGTTTTTTAAAAAAAAATTTAAAATACCCAATTCACCCCCCTCTTGGGTATTAGGCTTCATTTTCAGCATTGACCCAGGAGTGCAGTGCCATGTTAACTAATCAACTGCCTCCAAAATTAAAAGATCCTGGCAGTTTCACAATTCCCTATGCGATCAGACCCAACTACTCGGGTAAGGCTCTGTGCGACTTGGGCGCTAGCATTAATCTCATGCCTATGTCGATTTTTAAATAGTTGGCCATAGGGGAAGCCAGGCCCACTATCGTTACATTGCAGCTGTCTGATCGCTCAATAGTGCTGCCTGAAGGCAAGATCGAAGACGTGCTAGTAAAAGTGGATAAGTTCATCTTCCCTGTAGATTTCATTATCCCAGATTTTGAAGCTGATCATGATGTCCCAATTCTGCTGGGGAGACCCTTCATGGCAACTGGTCGTACACTGATTGATGTGGAAAAAGGAGAACTCACTATGTGGGTGAATGACGATCAAGTTACCTTCTCAATACTAAAGAACGAGAGATTCAAGGACCCAACTGAGAAGAACCTGACTTGTTCAGATACCAGCAGAAGCACTATAGAGGCAGGGGAGCCCCCTGCACCACCTCAGCATTAAATTGCTATAGAAAGTTCGGCTGAAGACTTTAAAGCAAGCGCTATTGGGAGGCAGCCCAAGGACATGGTTCTTTAACATCAACATAGGAGGAAACAAGCCCAGGTTGGTCTACGATACGACATAGGATATGACATCAAGGCCCCAAGTCAAAGAACAAAGCATAGGCCCAGTGCAGTTAGGTACGCTCCTCACCTCTAATACACATACTGCACATATGTGACGATTGTTAGTAGGCCACTCCAATGGGCCCACTGCACATCAACTACCGGACATATCTTCTCGTTTAAGGAACTGTACCATTATTTATTCAAATTGCTTATGAAACACCACCGGTTTCCAGTCTCACCTCCTGCGTCTTTTCACATACCCACCGACTCACCCCATCCTTCCCCTCCCTCACCCCCAGCCAATCATGGTCAGGACTAAGCATACGGCACGACGTGGCCGGGCGCCCCCACTTGCCTCCATTCACCGAGCGTTTAGTCGGACTCCACCACCCATCCCCATCGAAGTCTCCTCCCCTTCATCCTCATCCACGGAACCCTCTCCGGTGTCAGGCAGCACCGACTCCTCAGACCGTGCCTACATTAACACCCATGCCCACCTTTACTGTTGACCAGCCACCGACGAAAAGTCATCCCATAAGTTTCTCCGTCGCCTCGGTCGCCTCCGCAAGGAACACAACAGCCTGTGGTCAACTCTCTCTCTCACTCGCATTCAGCCTTGGGCGAAACTGGAATCCCATCGCCGTCACCTACCAGTGGCCATCTCTCTCTCTCACTCGCATTCAGGTATCCCTGTGGTCAACAGCCTCAGGGACTCATCGGAGGAAGACGACATGGCCACCAGCGCCCCAGCCCCGATCCCTCTTGTTCCCTCTGCCCCGTTGTTTCCTTTTCTTTGCTTTTTGTTTCCTTTTTGTTTTCCTTTTTCTGACACTTTGTTAATGACCTGGGCGTTTTCCCAGGGCACCTTTTGTGAATAATGCTATATATTGGTTATGCCTGCTCGTTGCCCCCATCCCTATATTCTGCGCTAATTTTAACGTCTTATTTTGCTATCGCAATGAGGGCATTGCGTCGTTCAAGAGTGGGGGGATTATCATGATATAATCTGCTGTTAATGGTTGCTCAGATTGACCCTGCATTTAGTTTTAATTGCACAAGCTATTTTTTTTTTCAAAACTCTTGTAGAGCAGGAATAGAATCTTGTAGTCATGGAATGAATGTCTGTATGATTAAGCATAGCACAAGGGCCAAAGGGAACTAAACCTTTAGGCTTGGGAAATTGATGGTGCTAGCCAACCTGATATGGGGTAGAGTGACAATGATGATGTTTAAAAGGGAAGAACCACCATGGAAAAATTGATTTGAGCCTTAGTGTTTTATCCTGTGTGTATGTCTACTAGCTTATGTTTGATCCTTGATTTGTCCTAGTTCTTATATAAGCTACTTGTCGTCTGAGTTGAAGTTCATGGGATAGAGGCATTCTTGTCATACCCATTGCTCCCATACACAAGCCATTCGTCATCAGCTCTACATTGCCACCCCCTTGAGCCAAACAATTATGCTATAGCAGAACCGATTAGGAAGGCAAGCTGAAGGAGACTGTGAAAACGTTGCTACAGCAGAGTATGTCCATGAAATGCAACAGAGACTGAAGAGCTGTTGTTATTACGTAAAAAGAAAAGGGAGAGAGAAAAAAAAGAAATGAAGAATGAAAAAAATGATGACCTAGAATAAAGGAACAACATAAAGTTCAAAGTTCAAGAAGGAACACTCGACTGAAGTCAACAAAAGCAAAAAGAGGAATAATCTACCCGAGCTGCTATAGCATCCACCATCCTTTCCTACCTCACAATACTTAGCCATCCCCACAGCACAACCTAAAAAGTCCTTTTGATGAACTAATACTCAGATGCTGGGAAGTAATCTTAGAACTTTGACAAGGCTATGGATCTTCCGGGCCCGCTAGACAAGAGAGAAATCAAAACCCCTTGGGTAAGTGAGTGCAAACACTGAATCCTGAGAGCCCCTTGAGACTTCCTCTTTAGAACAATACCACGCTGATGAGCAGTTGGCACTGGGCAGTGGGATTGCCGAATAGGGGATGGAAACTGAAAGCAAGCGTGCAAGCAAGGTTATACGGGCAGGAAGACTACGGTTATGAGCTTTTGTTCGCTCTATCTTATTTTTGCCCGGGAGTGCAAAAAGCTAAGTGTGGGGGTATTTGATGAGCACAAACAATACCATATTTTCCTCTATATTTCATGATTGAATTGGATGGTAAAGATGAGCTTAACTATGACTTAACTAAGCAAAAAGGCATGTATTCATGATATAGGGATTGAGAGATGGAAATCATCAGTATGTGTTAATAACAGTGTAATTCGCGATGCTTTTTAAGGAAAACTGTATAGCAAAGTTGATGCGATGCTATAGCATTCTGACAGCAGACCGAAGAGCAATACAAGGCACACGAATGCTAAAGCAAAGTAGAGGACGCAATGCTATGTGGCTTATATTCTGACCTTTTTGTCTAGATGATTTCAGGAATTAAATAAAAGGGCGATATTGACAGATGGATTGCTGACGTAACGGAGAGAAGACGACGTGGAGCAGTGACGTGACAGGACTTCATCCACACTTCGGAACTCCGTTCAAGCTTTCTATTTTCTTTCAGTTTATTTTGAATTTCAATCATGGGTCTTTCTGTTAATGTTTGTTTTGCGTCTTCCTCGTCAGTCATGAACTGATTTTCATATGGCTAGACGAGGATGAATCTTTAAGTGTCCAATGAACCCAATTGCATGTTTTTAACTCAATAAATTTGGTTTGCGTATCGGTGTTTCAATTACTAGTCGGTTAACAGAAGTTAAGGGTTAGATCAGTGGCTTCACTTACTGGTAAGGAGTGGAGTTAGACCTCCGAGAAACAGATGCTTGCAAGACGGCCCGTGCACGGCATGGCCTATATTGTAGATTTCAGGAATGGGTCTACCTCTCATCACCATAACACCCTGTGCATAGCAAAGATCTACACTAGAAAGTTACCAAAGGAATATGGAAGGAGTATAGGTAGTATCCTACGTATCGGACGCGGAAGCTTCGGTAGACTAAAGAGGTGGGTTAACCAAATAGCCTTGTAAGTAGCAGCTATGTTGTCGCAATTACGGAAGCTGTGCAGTATAGATGCCGTAGCATTTCGTAAGAAAACTAGGGGAATTGACGCACTTAAGGATGACTCTGAGTCCAGCCTAACCTATCACTGATATCTTCTCTCATTTATTGTTATTTTGCTAGTAGCATAATTACCACAACCTCCCAACCCGATTTTATCTACTTTCTGTTTCACGACTATCATAGCAACCGAGCGTCATTTCTTGGTATCTCAATCTCTGTGGGACGATACTCTTCTTTCACTTTATTACTTGTTCAATTGGTTCGCTTGCCATAAGGGAATTTGACCAATAGCCATCAACGTATACTTTCCACATTTCGCCTTGACCGACATCGGTTGTTTCCGTCGGGGTGAGTTCTCTGACAAAGTCGGCCAATGCTTGTGATTTAATGACGTGTCGAGCTTCAAAAGTAATGTCGAACTTGGATAACTCGATTGCCCAACTGATCATTCTTCCAGCGAGATTTGGTTTGAGTAGCACTTGGCGGATCGGCTGACTTGTTAGGACGACTATCTGATGTGCTTGAAAATATGGCCGCAGTTTTCTTGCCATGGTTAGCAAGGCGAACGCCACTTTCTCGAGCTTCTGGTATTGAAGTTCAGAGCTTTGTAGCGCCTTACTTATGAAGTAAATCGGCGTCTGTCTGGCCTCGGTTTCTCTTACCAAGGTGGCGCTTACAGCTTCATTTCCTACTGATAGGTATAGGAACAAAGTTTCTCCAAGCTCCGGCTTTGTTAGAACCGATGGTGTTGACAAGCATTGCTTTACTTCTTTAAACGCCGCCTTGTAATCCGAGTTCCATCCTCCATGTGTTTCTTTTTTCTGGAATCTGAAGAAAGGTAACGCTTTCTCTGCTGATCTTGGTAGAAATCTGGTCAGGGCGGCCAGTCGGCCCGTTAGCTGTTGAACTTCTTTCTTGGTCATTGGGGCCTGCATGTCTAGTATGGCTCTGCACTTATCAGGATTCGCCTCAATTCTGCGGATGGTCGGCATAAAGCTGAGGAACTTCCTAGCTGAGACTCCGAAAGCACATTTGGCTGGGTTTAGTCTGATTCGATGCTTCCTTAGCTTCTCAAACGTTTGTTCAGATCACAAATGTGGTCTTCTAGGCGCTTTGACTTCACTATCATGCCGTCAATGTACACCTCTATGTTTTGTTCAATCTGGTCTGCAAAGACTTTGTTCATCATTCGCTGATAGGTGGCTCCAGCATTCTTCAATCCAAACTGCATTACATTGTAGCAGTAATTAGCCTTGTTGGTCATGAAGGTGGTCTTTTCTTGGTCGTCTGGATGCATGGCTATTTGGTTGTAGCTGGAGTAGGCGTCCATAAAAGATAGTAGTTGGAATCCGGCCGAGTTATCCACCAGCTGATCAATATTTGGCATCGGGTAAGAGTCTTTTGGGCATGCCTTATTCAAATTGGTGTAATCCATGCACACCCTCCATTTGCCATTTGGTTTTAATACCATAACCACGTTGGAAAGCCATGTGGTGTATTGTACTTCTCTGATGAACCTGGCCGCCAAGAGCTCGACAACATGATTTTTAAGAGCCTTATGTCGATCGGCTGCGATATTTCACTTCTTCTGTTGGTTGGTCGAATGGCCAGTCTATGACAGCAGAAACGTGGGTCGATTCCTGGTATCTCGGAAGACGTCCATGCAAAAACATCTTGGTTCTGCTTCAGGAACCCAATCAGTCGAGTCTTCAGATCAGTATTCATCATCCCGCCAATTTTAGTGATTTTTGAAGGATCTTCTCCCAGGACCAAATCCTCTAATTCCCCGTCCGGCTCTGGGCGTGGAACCTCGGCCTTCTTAAGATCGAGCTCTACCATGTTTACTGGTCACCAGGGCTCACTGTCCTTTTCTACGTCGGTTGAACTTTCTCCCTTGTTGAGCCAAGGTGGAGATGAGGGTCCTCCATCCCCAACTCAGAGGGTTTTGAAATAACATTGCCGGGACTCTTTCTGGTCCCCAGACTCCACTACTACTTGGTTTTTATTGTTGACCATCTTGAGTTTCTGATGCTTCGTAGATACCGCCATGTCCCAATTGTGGATAGTGGGTCTACCCAATATAACATTGTAGGGGGAAAGAAAATCGGAGGCTATGAATCTTACCCGCTCTGATTTAAATGCCTCCTTTGTTCCTAAAGTCATTCGGAGGCCAATGTAGCCTTTGGGAAAGGAACGTTCTTTGTTGAACCCTATAAGGGTTGTTTTGCACGGCTTTAGGTCCTCTACGTCCATATGCATCCTTTTATAAGCATTCCAGCTAATGATGTCGGTCAAGCTCCCTACATCCATGAAAATTCTTTTGACCCGACAGTTTACCAGGGTTCCTGTGATGACCAATCTGTCTTGGTATCCTGATACCACGTCATTCAGCTCTTCTCGGGTGAATACTAACGGCGGTGGTGCCAGTTTTGATGGGTCGTCCTTGAATTTCGGGAGGTCTCTCAGCGAAAGGACTTCCCTCAGGTATTTCTTACGTTGGCCAACCATATCTCTGCCACCACCGAACCCTTCGCTGACTGTTTCACCCCTACCGGCCTCGCCCTTTCGGGTGGCGGGTTAGAGGGATTCACAAACTTAGTTACCTTTCCTTCGTTATTTGGTCTATTTAACTTATATCAGAGTGAGTACAACAGAGCATTTAACCGGTTTAGACTATCTACTGTACTGGTAAAGGTAAAATAAACAGAAAAATAAAAGTCCCCGAAGGATTAAGGGTACAGTCATCCAGAATAAATACCAAAACAAAACATACCGACATCTTAAATATATGTACAAACATGATAGGGCATTCCCTACTCTTCAGTCTGTACCGATAAGCACTTATCATTCCGAGGAGGGCTCTTCACATCGGGCATGTCTCCTTGTGACAACAGAACAGGCTGGGGTCCGATAACGGCCCCCAGAGTAACCGTCAGTACTCAAATAACACATGTCTATGGAGTATGTAAGCTACCACGCTAATCAGAAATCATAAGAGCATGCCAAATACATATCATATATGCATCCAGATCATACCACAGCAAAGTACAAATCACAATCCAAGAACCCGTACAGCTGCCAACCAAGGCAAGCCTCGGACTCATTGAACTCACAACCCGTAGAGCCGCCTTTTCTAGGCTAGCCCCGGACTGATAACTCAACCCGTACAGCCGCCAACCAAGGCCGGCCTCGGACTGAACGTCCTCAGCGCTAGGAATCATATAACACTATATGCATATTTGGCACAATATATACAAAGAAAACACACATGGCAAACACAACATACAGCAAAACACATAGAGATATCTGAGTAAAACGGTTACTACCTGGTGTGGTAAATATTGTCCTTAATATTTTATTGGGTCCGTTGACTTCCCAAGGGTTCCTTTGACCTATAAACCATTAAAATACACTTATTCAGTATTTATGAACTTGCCATAACATTTTTCTTGCTAAAACCGAGCCCAACACCAAATTTCCAGAAATCCAGTGATTTTGACCCAATTTGTGGGATTTTTAATCAATTCTAAAAATACTCCCATTTTTGTATCGTTCCAGAGCTATTTTAACCATTGAAATGTCTATTTTTCATGAAAAATACTCCCAGACCCTGAACGTACTTGTATTTTGGCGTGGTGATCACTTTTCATACCTGGGTCAGATTTCGCCCTGTTACACACAGAGCTAACTTAGAAAATTTGTATCTCTCAATCGGTACTTCAAAAATATATTGACTTATATATCAAAATGATGCTCCAGATGTCTACTTTTTACCTGTAAATTTTCAGCTCAAACCAACGTATGTACTATTTTAAAAACATTTTTGAAGCCCCAGAATACAGAACACTAGCAGCAAGCTTCTTCTTTGAGTTTTCGCGGTTTTCGAGTTCGGAAACTTAAACCATAGCTTAACACCACACAAAATCATGTTTTAAACACTTTGAGACCATCAAAAACTCCAAAATCAGACCCCAAAACCAAGCCCCAACCAGAAGCACAAAAATCCCAACTTTGAGCTTCAAATTGAGTTTTCGGTGTTTACCTGAATCGGAAGTTGAGTTGATGATCCTAGGAGCTTAGAGCTTGAGCTTGGCTATGGAGTTTGGCAGAACACTCTCTCTCTTCTCTGCAAATTTTGTGCTCCCTATCGTCAGGGAGAGAGAGAACATGTATATTTAATAATAGCCCAAAGTAGCCAACTAGTTCCAAAATAATCGGTATTTCTTCCATTCGGTTGGTAATTGATTGGCCTAGTTTGATCTTTATCCCATGTAACAATTTGAGATTATTCTAGGGAGGGATATGTGGTGTATTCTCTGCCCAATTATGCAGATTCCTTTGTTTAATTTGATAAGAATTATCCATTAAGACTTCAAATTCCATTTGACTTCCCGGCTGGCCCCACGCTTAATTCAATGAATTAGTCAAGTTTATTTTTGGTCTTGAAATCAGATTTTTTCTGACCCAAAAGAGTCTTACACATCCAAGGGGTGCCACCAAAATGATCCCCAATAATTAATGCCAATTTCCCACTTTATCGGTCAATTTCGGGGTCTACCGGCCCCTATCGGGTCCCACCGAGTCCAAAAATGTGTCTTTTTTTTTACTTTTCTCTGTCTTTTCCAAATATTTTCCTCTGCCTGGGCATACTTATGTGGTACCTTCCCTCTTTCCAAGGTAGCCCCACGTTTGTCTCATTCCGTCCAAAAATAATCCCCTAACTGGTCCCTATCGGTCCCCTTTTCTATCGGTTTATCGCCTGTGGGTCCCGTGTCTTGTGTCTGGACCGGGGTATGGATAAAATCATCTGATTTTCTTCCCTTTCTCATGTAGGATGAGATTAAATGCCCAAAGTACAAGGAATTGACCATTTTGCCCTTGCTTTATTTTCTTTTAATCTCTTGGCGACACATGTCCATGTGCAATGATCGCCCTATCTCTTGCTTTTGGAACATGCCTTTTTCAGTGTCTCTTTCTCTCTCTTGTCCCTGTGTGGCACTTACACACTTCCATGGGTCAAGAATCTATGTTTTGTTATCTTTCCCCGGGTCCCGCTTGATTTTACCGGCTTTACTTCACATCGGTGTTTTATCCTAGGCCCGCACCTGATGCTTTCTATCTCTTGTCATTCTTGGGTTTCTTCCCGAATCGGGCCTAGTAGTTTGCCTAATTTAGGCTTAACCTCAATTTTTGGGGTCCAAAATTCGAGATATTACATTTCTCCCCCCGTAAAATAAATTTCGTCCTCGAAATTTCAGTTATAAACTAATCATATTTCAGGACATAAAATTAGCATATATAGCAGTTCTTCTTATCCTTGACTATCTCCCATGTCGCTTTCTGGGTGGATAATCCCTTCCAGACTGCTTTAACATAAGGAATACTTTCCCATATAGAAGACGTCATGTAATCTGCTAAGGTTTGGTAGTAGTATCAATTGATACACCACTAATCCTTAGTATGATTAGTTTTCTCTTCTTTATCGTTCTTCCAATTCCAGTGACAGGAGATAATTTAAGAGAAACATGATTTCTCACATCAAATTCGAGAGGTCTCCTTGCTTCATTAGTGTAACTCTTTTGCATGCTTTCTGCTATGAGGGATCTCTTTCGGATCAACTCAATTTGTTTTGAAATCTCATCAATGATTTCCAATCCGAACAATTTCCTCTTAAATCATTTTGTTTCACAGATAGGAGATCCACATGTCTCTCATACAAGGCTTCACTACCTTACTCATTTTACTTCTCGTTCTATCACATGCTGGCCTTGTGACTCATTTCGAATTCATCTATCACCTGGTACAAATCGTATGGTTTGCCAGCCTCAAGAGGTACTCTAGACATACTAGTCTAAAGTCATCATGCCAGTAAATATTCCACATATTGCTAAGCAATCACAGGTCTTATAGCCCAGGGGTATCCCCCCATGCAAACTTGCACATCGGGTCTTATTGCCTTGAGCCTCGGCTCATCAATTTTTCTGAGCTTTCTCAATTCAAAGCTCTCAATTCATCTTCCTCTTGCTTAGCACGGTAACTAGCAAATATCATCATGTTTAACCAGTTTAGACCATTCTATTAGTTTTTGTTCCTGTATCAACATAATAACCAACTGCACCACTTCTATTACAAAACAACAGCGATGATAGTCAAGTCACCGCTTACTGTGTTGTCTCATGTTCAACACTTTAGATTTTCACATATTTGAAAATTTCTGTGGTCGCAATACATTCTCATAATCACACAAAACAGTATTTTCACATTTTCAAATTCGATCGCTGCCAGCTCAAATTTTCAGGAAACAATTCATCACTGGACTATTTTCAGAAAATATTTTCCACCGGCATACATTATTGAGCGGGATTATTCATTTCACAAATTCAACATTCAAAAGATATCGCCACCACTTCAATTTAAGTACAACAGTACATCCCAATCCCCTCAAGTACAAACCATTGCACTTGTCGGCCAATGTGGGAGAGTTTCCGTCCACGAGAGACCCAGTGTCCGCACTGGCACATACAATATCAGGCCAACCACCAGAATCCCATACCGGGACAAAGGACCATCATCCACGGAGCCCTGCTCCAACCGCTTGCATGGGTGCCGGCCAGACAAGGCAAAACACACGCCCTCATAAGGCGAAACTACTCGGATTGGGAGCATACACCGCTGGTGCGAGTATCAGCTCGGTAAAACTAATCCCCTCAAAAGAATTTTCAACAATGGCCAGCGATTTCAAAACATTTTCCAAAACACCTGGTAAGGTCTAGTAAACTGAGTACATCTACAACAGTTTCTGGCCTCTACCAGTTCTGTACTGCTTCCACTACAAACATGGTTCACAATTCGATTTCAAATCTGGGCTCCATCGGAACCTACTTATGAGACAACATAATTCAAGTACAATCATTACAAATTGTTCTCAAATTTTGAACATTTCATTTGGAAATTTAGTTCAACAAAATTCAATTTCAAAATTTCTTATACATAGCAGGTGCATTGGTAAATTCAGAACTCAATTTTCTCATATACCAGGAACCAGACAACTAACATAGAAGGTCATCAATTTCAATTATATCTCGACACTATCCTTGGCTACTCAAGCCATAAATAAAATACTCAATCCATTCCAGAACAATGCCTGTATTTCATGGGCTTACAATCTTTTTGGCACACTGCCCGGTATTCATGGTTTATTATCTGTAGATTTCTGCCAGCCTATGGACATTTTAGTCTCACAGAACTTAAGGCTTCTCATAGACTGAATATTCAATTCAACAACTTGAAGTCATACCCATTTGATAGGTCTTAATACCCATTGTACATTTATATCACAACTCCTCTCAATGATATATAGCGCTGGAGCACCCCATGGCAATAATCCTCATTCGGGGTCATTTTGTATATAATCTTCAATGATCTAGCTTCAGGCATAATTACACGTTCGACTTCCTCGAACAGGTATTTAACCCACATCTTTTCGGAAACCGACTAGCCACTCCCAAACCTACAACTATTGATCCTGGTCATAAGACCGAAACCTGTAGCTATCGGGGTTCTAGCTATTATCCGGTTCCATGTAGGCATTAATTCTCAGCCATACACTCTCAGGGAATAATCTTTGTTCAAGATCTTTCCCTATGCTGATACTGCAACTATCAACCTCCAAGTAACCCATAACATGTAGGTACGATCCTCGAACATACCACAAATAACACCGTGTCAATCAATAGTATCATGGTCTCTACTTTCAAGCTTTCTAAGGGAATATCATGAGATAAAAATCATCCCCTAGCAGCTAGTAACCTCAAATTACCTCATTCATATAGGTACTATACTCTGATGCCTCGATGCATTCAGATCAATCAAATACCTAAGGAATCTATTATTATCAAATCAGATTCCTAGGTTTCTATTCGATTGGCAGCAACCTTAAAGATGCCTACCAGATCTTAGGTTCATCAACCTAATTCTGAAACCTCGACCATACCCAATCATCAAAATTTATAATTGATAGCGTTCAGGTACTAACCTCAAGTAACCTCGAACCAATGATTATCAGATTCACAATCGATTCCTAGAACCTCAACATCAAATAGGCTAATGAATCATATTATCTCATCAATACCCAAAATACAAACTAGGATCATGATTCACAATTCCTAGTCTAAACCTCAAAACATTCAAATAATATCAACACCATTCACGGAGTTAAGATTTAAATCCTCAATATTGATAATTGAATATTATTACACTTATTTGTATCTCTTGGTGAATAAATTTAGGATTGTTTAGTTAATAAATAATGGATTTTATTACTTAATCGAGCTTTGAGCTTTTAATTGGATTTAATTCATTTTTATGATTAAATTCTAGATTTACAGTGATTTAGTATTTTCGCCATAACTTTTGATCTAGATATCTGATTAGCCTGATTCTTCTTTCCTTTCTTAGATGATTCAGAGAGCTACAATTGTTATGAAGACTCGGAAGGCTGATTCAGACAAGAAGATGGACGAAATTGGAGCTAAAGATAGACACATTTTTCTGGATTTTTATTTTGCTCGAATTTTGTAATAAAAGACCAATTTTTAGAGGATTCCTTTTTTATAGGGATTTCCTATTGATTAGGGGTTTCCTATTTATTAGAGGTTTCCTTTTTTTTTAGAGATTTTCTATTTATTAGAGTTTTCCTATTTTTAGTCATCTTTCCTATATAAGGAAAATTAGATGGTGGCTACAAACATATTCTCAATTACGTTGTTGGAGATTTTTCAGATTAAATTAGAAGCTTTTTATTTTCTCTGAGTTGTTCTTCTTCATCTTTTCTTCTGCGTTTTTCCTAGCCATGCTTGGCTAAGCTTCTTTGATTGACCCAACGTTAAGGACTCCATGATTCATCCAGAGAACTTGTGCTTTATCGGTAATTTAACTCATTTCTTTTTTCATCTTATCGGATCCGATTTCTGGAAATAGTTCGAATATTAGATTTAATATTCGGTTTGGTTTATCCTAAGGACTCTGTTCGAACTAGGTTTTAAGTTTTGTTGTGCGATCGCACAGTGGGACACCGCTGTTCGGACATATTCTAGGCGATTGTCTAGTCGAGGGATTTTCTGGGCGGATGCAGAGATCTCAGTTCGTCCAGAGCCAAACATGGGTTATTTATATTTTATTCAATGATGGAAGTCTCTGGAATCTGAACGTTGGGTTGATCGTTTTTAATCTGTTTCTTCTCGTTTTCTTATATTCTATTTTATCTTTGCTTCATTTAAATTGCATTTCTATTTTAGTTTATTGATTTAAAAATCCAAAACCCAATCCCCCCTTGTTTTTGTTGCATTTGCATGACATTTAGATTACTTAGAATTCAATAAAAGGCTCCTCGAAAAGAGAGAATGATCCTAGGTTTGCCTATACGCAATCCTTGGTTAATTGTTGATTGTGGACCCAAGGCCAATGACAAAAGGTCTCCATCAAATATCACAGGAGTATAATATAATATCATTCTATTACCTCAAAGAATTAAGGTCTTAAATTATAGGATCCCACATTTCCATGGCATTTCCCAGGAGGTCATCCATCCCGAGAATTTCTCTCGTCAAGCACGCTTAACTCTAAAGCGCCTATCAAATTGGGGGTACAGATACTGATACAAATCCATATTTTACGCTCACATATTTACAATTACTAATATGACATATCTGTCCCTTAGAGATGCTAGGTATTTTCTCTACCGGGAAGCTTAAGCAGTACCAACTTCTCGACACAACTCCTTTTTGAGTTATTGTAACACTGAGTGGGAATTTTACTCAGACCCTGATTTCTGTATCGGATGTCCTAAAATCAGCAGCATAACTCACTTTTCGTGCTGTCTTAACCAAACGTGGAGTTTTAACTCACCAGAGCTTAACCCTTTTCTCAGGGTATATGTCCTTTTTGCTCCATTTGCATCAAATTACTTCAATACCCTTAACCATTTACCTTTTACCAGTATCGTCCAAACCTGGCTCTGATACCAAAATGTTACACCCCTACCGGCCTCGCCCTTTCGGGTGGCGGGTTAGAGGGATTCATTTACTTAGTTACCTTTACTTCGTTATTTGGTCCATTTAACATATATCAGAGTGAGTGCAACAGAGCATTTAACCGGTTTAGACTATCTATTGTACTGGTAAAGGTAAAATAAACAGAAAAATAAAAGTCCCCGAAGGGTTAAGGGTACAGTCATCCAGAATAAATACCAAAACAAAACATACCGACATCTCAAATATATGTACAAACATGATAGGGCATTCCCTTGTCTTCAGTCTGTACCGATAAGCACTTATCATTCCGAGGAGGGCTCTTCACATCAGACATGTCTCCTTGTGACAATAGAGCAGGCTGGGGTCCGATAACGGCCCCCAGAGTAACCGTCAGTACTCAAATAACAAATGTCTATGGAGTCTGTAAGCTACCATGCTAATCCGAAATCATAAGAGCATGCCAAATACGTACCATATATGCATCCAGATCATACCATAGAAAAATATATATCACAATCCAAGAACCCGTACAGGTGCCAACCAAGGCAAGCCTCGGACTCATTGAACTCACAACCCGTAGAGCCGCCTTTTCTAGGCTAGCCCCGGACTGATAACTCAACCCGTACAGCCACCAACCAAGGCCGGCCTCGGACTGAACATGTTCAGTGCTAGGAATCATACAACACTGTATGCATATTTGGCACAACATATACAGAGAAAACACACATGGCAAACATAACACACAGCAAATCACATAGAGATATTTGAGTAAAACGGTTACTACTTGGTGTGGTAAATATTGTCCTTAATATTTTATTGGGTCCGTTGACTTCCCAAGGGTTCCTTTGACCTAGAAATCATTAAAATACACTTATTCAGTATTTACAAACTTGCCATAACATTTTTCTTGCTAAAACCGAGCCCAACACCAAATTTCCAGAAATCCAGTGATTTTGACCCAACTTGTGGGATTTTTAATAAATTCTACAAAAATCATTTTTGTATCCTTCCAGAGCCATTTTAACCATTGAAATGTCTATTGTTCATGAAAAATACTCCCAGACCCTGAACGTACTTGTGTTTTGGCGTGGTGCTCACTTTTCATACCTGGGTCAGATTTCGCCCTGTTACACACAGAGCTAACTTAGAAAATTTGTATCTCTCAATCGGTACTTCAAAAATATATCAAGTTACATATCAAAATGATGCCCCAGATGTCTAATTTTCACTTGTAAAGTTTCAGCTCAAACCAACGCATGTACTATTTAAAAAACATTTTTGAAGCTTTGCTACCCAGAATCCAGAACACTAGCAGCAAGCTTCTTCTTTGAGTTTTCGGGGTTTTCGAGTTTGGAAACTTAAACCATAGCTTAAACCCACACAAAATCACGTTTTAAACACTTTGATACCATCAAAAACTCCAAAATCAGACCCCAAAACCAAGCCCCAACCAAAAGCACGAAAATCCCAACTTTGAGCTTCAAAGAGTTGAGTTTTCGGTGTTTACCTGAATCGGAAGTTGAGTTGATGATCCTAGGAGCTTGGAGCTTGAGTTTGGCTATGGAGGTTGGTTGAACACACTCTCTTTTCTCTGAAAATTTCGTGCTCCCTAGGGTGAAGGAGAGAGAGAACATGTATATTTAATAATAGCCCAAAGTAGCCAACTAGTTCCAAAATAGTCGGTATTTCTTCCATTCGGTTGGTAATTGATTGGCCTAGTTTGATCTTTATCCCATGTGACAATTTGAGATTCTTCTGGGGAGGGATATGTGGCGTATTTTCTGCCCAATTATGCAGATTCCTTTGTTTAATTTGATAAGAATTATCCATTAAGACTTCAAATTCCATTTGACTTCCTGGCGGGCCCCACGCTTAATTCAATGAATTAGTCAAGCTTATTTTTGGTCTTGAAATCAGATTTTTGCTGACCCAAAAGAGTCTCACACGTCCAAGGGGTCCCACCAAAATGATCCCCAATAATTAATTCCAATTTCCCACTTTATCGGTCAATTTCGGGGGGTCTACCGGCCCCTATCGGGTCCCACCGGATCCAAAAATGCGTCTTTTTTTACTTTTCTCTGTCTTTTCCAAATATTTTCCTCAGCCTGGGCATACTCATGTGGTACCTTCCCTCTTTCCAAGGCGGCCCCACGTTTGTCTCATTCTGTCCAAAAATAATCCCCTAACTAGTCCCTATCGGTCCCTTTTTCTATCGGTTTATCGCTTGCGGGTCCTGTGTCTTGTGTCTGGACCGGGGTATGGATAAAATCATCTGATTTTCTTCCCTTTCTCATGTAGGACAAAATTCAATTCCCAAAGGACAAGGAATTGACCATTTTGCCCTTGCTTTATTTTCTTTTAATCTCTTGGCGACACATGTCCATGTGCAATGATCGCCCTATCTCTTGCTTTTGGAACATGCCTTTTTCAGTGTCTCTTTCTCTCTCTTGTCCCTGTGTGGCACATACACACTTCCATGGGTCAAGAGTCTATGTTTTGTTATCTTTCCCCGGGTCCCGCTTGATTTTACCGGCTTTACTTCACATCGGTGTTTTATCCTGGGCCCGCACCTGAGGCTTTCTATCTCTTGTCATTCTTGGGTTTCTTCCCGAATCGGGCCTAGTAGTTTGCCTAATTTAGGCTTAATCTCAATTTTTGGGGTCCAAAATTTGGGATATTACACTGACAACATTGCAGTTGAATTCGGCCTCTGGGAACTCGCCCTCGGAATTTGACTTTAACCTTTTCTCCTCTTTCCTCAGGTCCGTGGCCGGGCTACGGCTTCATCCGCTTTGATTGCATTTGCCAATTTCTCCATCCTTGGGTTTTAATCATGTACTGGTACAACTTCCCATCTCTTACGAACTTCTCTATGGCATCCCGGAGTCCATAATATTCATTCATAGTGTGCTTCGGGAATCCTCTTTTCGTTTGTTGGTGGGGTCTTTGTCATCCGGGGAGGTGTTCTTCCTTGTCTCGGGCTCAATGGCATTGGTAATTTCCATTTGCTCTACGTCCAGATACTGCTTCGCTTGGGTATAGAACTCGGTCAAGGTGTAAACTCGGCTCTTACACACATTTTTGGCCAATCTCGACGAAGGATCCAGGCCATTGACAAGGCAATGCACGTGGACCTCTTCAGGGAGCGAGCGTACTTGCAGAGCTTCATCCTTGAACCGGTCTAGGTACTTTTGTAGTGTCTTTCCCATTTTCTGCCTTATTCTGCTCAACGTGAACTGAGACTTCAGGTGTTTTTTGCTAGTTGCAAAGTTTAATTCAAATTTCCGGCCGAGGTCTTCAAAATTGCGCATGGAATTATTCGGCAAGGAATTCAACCACTTCTACGCTGGTCCGGTCAATGTCGTTGAGAAAAGCCGCAATATTACCGGCCCCTTGATCGATCGAACCCACATGAGCATCTCGAATGCCTTGAGGTGACTACGCGGATCCTGAGTCCCATCATACTTTGGGAGATCGGTCAGATCGAAATTCTTAGGATATGGTGTCGTGCCGGTTTCTTTCGAAAACGGCGTTCTACCAAATCATGTTTAGTATTTCATTTTGTATTCTCTGGGAGAGTCATGTGACTGAGGTGTTTTCTCTACATGTCGATTTTCCTCAACATCTCGATCATCCTCAATATCTCAGTCATCCTCTATATCTCGGTCTTCCTTGGCATCTCGGTCTTCCTTGTCCGCGATTCGAGCTAACCGCAATCTTTTTAGCTTTGAGGCTGACGGGCGATATTTCTCCTTACCCGAACCGTCTTGCCCCTCTCTTTGGGTGAATTCCCTGAACTTTCTGGCTTGATCGTCCATCATCCGCTGCATGACTCAGAGGTCTTCCTGGCGCTGAAGTTGATGACGCTTTTCATTGTCCTACATCTGCCTCAACATTGATTCTTGAGCCTTGTGAATGATGTGAATGTCGGGATTTGGGGCCAGGGTCTCATGCTCAGTTTTCTCTAGGGTCTTGTTTGGGATGGACGAGGAGGATGCTGTGTCTGAAACGTGGCCCTCCAGGACATCGTCATGTTGCTGCTACGCTTGATGTTGTCGGCTAGGCCCAGCCTGTCGTGGATTTGGAGGCTGAGGGTTTCAACTATTGCTTCTTGTGTTAGCCATTGGTGGTCACGGGGATCGAAATTTAACATCCCCACAGTCGACGCCAATGTTTTGTTCTGGGAACAGGACTTATTGGACTTAACTAGGTGTCAAGCCTAAAGCCTACATACCTGGTGAAGGGATGAAAGTCCATGTAGTTTGCAACACTGCATGGCGTTAGCCAGAGGGGTGGTGTGTGTGCTCTGTGTGGCAGAAAGTAAAGTAGGCATAAGTTAGAACGTGTGCACCTAGTTAATTGTCCTTTGTATTTATAGAGGTTATTGTGGAGGATATCTCGACTGTGCATGATATCCGGGGCGAAATCTGGGGGAGTATATTAAGTAGATATTGTCCGGATACTTCTATAATGTCGATAGGTAGGATCCGCTGTAATATAGGATCACCTTATGTTATAGGTATGCTGCAATCTTTGATACATCCTTGATTGGGCCATACCTCAAGTATGGGCCTTGGGCCGATCTGTAGCATATTTTATAATTAAATAGGTATATGTTTTATTATATAATTGGCTGGATTTATTAATATTTTACCTATTTAATTATATGATATATGTTTTTCAATTTTTTAATTAAATATAGGATAAAACAATATTATAACAAGGAATCTATAAATCTATTGATATCCTATTTTATTTTGTAGGAGATATTATATGATCTAAGAGGGGAGAAAATATAGGAAAGGCAATAAACATCATTACTGAGCAACAAATTAAATTGAAAATGATATAATATAATATATTATTATATTACATTATATAATATACTATTAAATTAAAAAAAGGGATAAATATTGTTTCCCATGGCCCAAGTTGAAAAATGAGAGGAATATATATTAAAGAGATTGATTGATGCCGGAAGAGATGGAAAAGACGCACAGTGACGCAGGAGATATATATTAGCTGAGAAGCAGTGACATACGGGATTGACAAGGAAATAGACGTAAGGGCGAACAGAATTCAAGAAACAAAAAGGACGGCACGCACGAACAGCATGCGTAGAGATCTGAGAGTAGCGATAGCTCCCAGAAATTTACTGTGTTCTTCCTATTTTCTGTTCTTCTTTAAACCTAAATTTCATGAATTTGGTCTTAGACATGTGTGGCTAATTTTCTTTGCAATTTAGAGTAGCTATGAACTTATAGGTGGATTAAATTTAGTTTTCAATGTTTAATTAAATTTATTATTAATTTTGGTTACTTAATCTTGTTAGATTTATCTATTTAGTGATTGGTCATCATTAAATATGAATTTGAAAATTAGGATTGTTCTGGTGTAGAACACAGATGTCCAGTCCCAGGCTGGTGTTTTGATCTTAGATCAGTAGGCTAAGCTTGAATATCTATGGAGGAGATATCCAGGAAGGCTTGGGATCACTGTGCACGAAATAAGCTCTCACCAAAGGGAGTGGTGTGTGTGCACAGTGTGACTGAATGTAAAGAGTATGAGTTAGAACATGTGCACCTTAGGTCAGGACCTCTGTATATATAGAGTTTACCGTGGAGGAGATCTCGATCCTGCGTGATATGTGGTGCGAGTATCTCGGGGAGGATACTCCCATATTGTTGCAGGATAAGATCTCCCTATGATGTAGGATATGCCTATATTATAGGTCGATATCTAACACATCCCTGGTTGGGCCCTCCTGGTGTTGGGCCAGTATGCAGGTCCGTAATAGTTGCCCCAGCTCGGTACTTCAGGCCTCTGAGCTGCCGAGATGTACCTTGCCCCCAGATTTTACTGAGGTCCCTTGTGCTGCTGAGCCAGCCCACGTGTGACGTGGTCGTGAGAGCGACTTCAGATCCGAGGTCTCGTCTCAAAGATCGTTGCAGTGTTTTGTTTCTGAAGTCGTTCGGAGGCGTTGCGCCCTGGGTCCACCATAACCCACGTTTGTCCAAGGTGGCGTCTCGAGTCGTGTCGGTCCGAGGTGTCGAATGTGGCCTCGGCTTTGCGGGACTTAGTCAGCCACGCGAGGGTTCGGTGATGTCGTTTTGTCACCAAGGGTTTAGTGTACCTCCGAGGTGAAAAACCCTTCAGCATTCGCCATCATTGCTACTTTACACCTGGCTCGCCATGATTGGAGAGAGGCTGTAACCGGCACGTCTAGCCATGCACCAATTCTCGTGCGCATTTAATGCCTATCGTGCATCACGTCAATGTTCAGGGTGAAAAGACTCTTTGGTCACAGACGTTTCGGCAACCCACGACTTGTGTGTATGCTTATAGGATTCATAATTCCCTCTATTTTCTTCACTTTGCTGCTTCTGCTACCCTTCTCTGGTTTCTCTATTCTCTGTCGCTTTTGCCATTTTCTGCAGTTATCAGCTCCGGCGCTATCTATAGATTTGTTGCTCATTCCTCCTTCCTTACTTTAGGTATATCCCCATCTCCTATTGCTTTCTTGGTGTAAATTGGAAGTTCATCTCTGTTGTATCGCTTAGTTCCGGTCTTCGCGATTTTTGGGTAGGCTTTCTTCATAGTTTCTGGGTTAGTTCCTAAGATCAACCCTCTTTTCTGTCACTCCTTCTAACCCCGAAATAACTCGTGTTCATCCCTCCCCTTATTTCTCCTTCTTTGCCCACCCTTTTGTGCCTTTCTAGATTTTTGTTCCTTGGTGATGGATAGGAGTAATCGCTTCCCCCCTTCAAACCAACTATTAACTCCTGAGGAAGATAATGCCTTGCATGCCCATTTTGCCCATTCTTCCTATTGGATTTTTGGTATTGAACTTACGGAGCAGGAGAGGTCTGCTGCCATGCTTTGGGGTGGGTCCAGTTAACGGAGCACAACGGGGTCTCGATCTGCTGTTATGGGGTTCCGAGTTCGACGCCTGTTCGTGTTAGGCCACGTGGCGCTCCGAGCGTTCTGCCAGTCCGTGCTGGGCCTAGTGCCCGGGTTCATGTCGAGGTCGATGCCCTCTCTGCTCAGCCTCTTAGTTTCTATGAGGGCCCCCCCCACACGTGTGAGTTTGGACGCCCATCCTAAAGGGAACCTCGGCCCCTGCTGGGATTGGCTTACGGAAAGCTCCTATCATATTACAAACGGCGACGATTCTTGGGCTTCCTCCATCCTAGGTTCTTGTCGTCACCAGCTTTCTTCTAGTTCTACTTCTGGCAGCCTTCGTCATCTGAGTCTGCTTGTTTTTCCTCCTGCTACTATGCTTCAGTCAAGTATTTCCTCAGTTGCTGACCTTAGTATTTTTTTCTTCCTTGTTTATAGGTAAATGGCCTCGAAATCCTCTCCACATAGAATACAATCCGAAGCCGGGGAGTCGAACTCTTCTAGTCCTCCCGAGGCTCTCTGTAGGAGATATAAATGGGTAGCACATGAGTTCTCAAGACGCTGTCGTTGATGTCCGACATCGACGTCACTCATCTTCGTATCCCAGACTTGGATGGATGCTTGTTAGTCCTCCCAAGGAAGATGAGCCTATATGCTCCACCCGAGAACCGGGGCATACTAACTTCTTTTTTCACCGGGTTTACTTGACCCATCTTAGCGTCCGCTTTCCATTCACAGAGTTTCAGATCTCGGCCTTAAATCACCTTACCGTCACTCCTTCGCAAATTCACCCCAACGAATGAGGTTATTTAGTAGCATTCAAACGTTTGTGCGCCTCCTTCCCCCAGCCCATTCCTTGCGCAGCAGCCATCTTTTTCTGTTATTTCTGTCCCTTTACTCCCCAAACTTCTAAAGAAAATGAGAGTTTGAAGGGGTTGACTGATGAGTACGAATATTACCACATTTTCCCTATGATTCATGACTGAATTGAATGGTAAAAGTGAGCTTAATTGTGAAATAATCAAGCAAAAAGGCATGTATTCGTGATCTAAGGGACGAGAGACGGAAATCATCTGAATGTGTTAAAATGCAATGTTTTTAAAGAAAAACTATGCAGCAGAGCTGATACGATGCTATAGCATTCCGACAGCAACTCGAGGAGCAATACAAAGCACAAGGATGCTATAGCAAAGTAGAGGACGCAATGCTATGCAGTTTATGATCTGACCTTCTTTTGTCTATATGATTTCACTAAATAAATAAAAGAGGAAATAATAGATTGCTGGCGTGATGGAAAAGAAGATGTGGAGAATCAGAACCAAAAGATTTGGAAGAATCCCATAGGATCTACAGATGCAATCTAATCCCATCAAGAAGATACTGAAGATCCCGACAAAATAGAAAGTCTCAACCGCTGCGCCGCACGAAGGAACTATTATAAAAGGCGGCCAGAGAACCCTAAAGAGGTCAGAGAGCCTTAGAAAGAAATCTATCTTCGGCAGTCTCTTGAGAAGAGCGAGCAAAATCACAGAGCACACAATCTCTAGGATAACCCAGCATCCTTCCCTTGAGTTCGGCGGAGAGAAGACGTCGTGGAGCAGCAACGTGACAGGGCTCCTTCCACGCTTTGGAACTCCGTTCAAGATTTCTGTTTTCTTTGTTATTCTTATATTTCAATCATAGGTCTTTCTGTTGATGTTTGTTTTGTGTTTTCCTCATCAGTCATGAACTAATTTTCTGATGGCTGGATGAGGATGAGTCTTTAAATGTCGAAAGAACCCAGTTGCATGATTTCAATTCAATAAATTTGGTTTGCTATCGTTGTTTCAATTACTAGTCGGTTAAGGGAAGTTAAGGTCTAGATCAGTGGCTTCACTTACTAGCAAGGAGTGAAGTTAGACCTACGAGAACCAGATGCTTGCTAGGCGGCCCGTGCACGACATGACCTATATTGTAGACTTCAGGAATGGGTCTACCGCTCGTCACCCTGAACACCCTGCGTATAGCAAAGATCTATACTCGAAAGTTACCATAGGAATATGAAATAAGTACAGGTAGCATCCTACGTATCAGACGCGGAAGCTTCGGTAGACAAGAGAGGTGGGGTAACCAGATAGCTTTGTGAGTAGCACCTGTGCTGTAGCATGCGGAAGCTGCACAGTGTGGATGCCGTAGCATTGTGTGAACGCAACTGGGGGATTAAAGCACTTAAGGACGATTCCGAGTCCAGCCTAATCCATCACTGATATCTTCTCTCGTTATTGTTATTTTGTTAGTAGCATAGTACCCAACCCCTCGACCATATTATTTATTTTCTGTTTCACAACTATCATAGCAACCGAGCATCAATCTTTGGTATCACAGTCTCTGTGGGACGATACTCTACTTACACTTTATTACTTGTTCGACTGGTTCGCTTGCCATAAGGGAATTTGACCAACAAGTTTTTGGCGCCGTTGCTGGGGACTGCTGATACCCCTAGTAACGACGCCTCGTTGCTTAATAGTTGTGACCCATTTCATACTTAGCTCACTTGTCTTGTTCTTGATTTTACAGGTACAATCTGTAGTGCATGCGTAATTCACCTTCAACCGATCTGGAGCCTTACGATCCTGAGATAGACCGTACTTATAAGCAAAGGCGTAGGAAGCAGAAGCGGAAAAGCCAAAGTGTTGGCACAGCAAGCATGGTGGAAGTACCTAATGATCATGAATGAGAACAGCAAGAGCGTATAGTGATGCACAGAGGAAACCAGGACCCTCCACCAAATGAAGATGGGAACAAGGCCATTATGGAATTTGGGATTCCAGATCTGAATAAATTGACTTCGGCCATCATTCCACCGACTTTACAACCTGGACACTTTGAAATCAAGAGTGTCATGATCCAGATGCTAAACGCAGCTAGACAATTTGGAGGACTCCCATCTGAGGACCCACACCTACATCTCAAGACCTTCCTGGAGGTATGCGACTCTTTTGCAATCCCTGGTATACCTCCCGATGCCGTTCGAATCAAATTATTCCCATTCTCTCTACGGGACAAGGCGCGCACGTGGCTGAATAACCTGCCTGCTAATTCCATTACTACATGGAATGATCTGAGAAGCAAATTCCTGCTGAAATTCTTCCCCCCAACAAAGAATGCGCAACTCAGAGGAGAAATCACTACCTTCCAACAAAAGCCTGACGAGTCTACTTATGATGCTTGGGATAGATTCAAGGATATCCTGAGAAGATGCCCACAGCATGGACTGGTTGAGTTGGTGTAGATTGAAACATTTTACAAGGGCCTTGACATGCAGACGCGATCATTAGTGGACGCCTCCTCAGGGGGATCCTTGCTGATGAAATCCTATGACGAGGCCTATAATTTCCTTGAATGTATGGCAATGAACAGTCACCAATGGAAAACAGACAGATCCACTCCATCCCGAACTGTTGCAGGAATACATGAACTAGACGCTGTGACTGCTCTTTCATCACAAGTCTCAACTCTAACCAATATGGTGAAAGGATTGACCCTTCCACCAGCGCAACCAGCCCAAGTAGCTTGTGTGTACTGCAGCGGAGAGCATTCATATGCTCAGTGTTCTGCCAACCCTGAATTCGTGAACTTCGTCAATAACTTCAACAGGGGAGGCAACGCTAACAACTCATACTCCTACACATACAACCCTGGGTGAAGGCAGCACCCAAATTTTTCATGGAACACCCAGGGCGTACAAGCAACAAGACAACCCGCGACTCAGCAATTCTCCAACCGAGCACCAAACCCACCAGGATTCACCCAGCTAGCAAGGCAGCAAGGCGGGGATTCAGACGCGTAGAGTTTTATGTTGAGCCTTCTGAAGGAATATATGTCCAAAAATGACGTTATCAACCAGAATCAACAAGTGACCCTGTGGAATCTGGAGACTCATATGGGACAGCTAGCCACTGCTCTGAATAACCGGCCTTCAGGAGCCCTGCCTAGCGACACTGAAGTCCCTAGGATCAAAGGAAGGGAAGAAGTAAAAATGATCGAACTCTAAAGTGAAAGAGAAGGAAATCACCAAGAGGGGGGGTGAATTGGGGATTTCAAAATTCTTTTCGGTTCACCCACACAACAGAAAATATTAAGGCAAAGTGGAGATAGAGTAGAGAAGCTTGACACAGATGATTTATCCTGGTTCGGTCTAATCCTTGACCTACATCCAGTCCCCAGCACCTCTGGGATTTTCCACTATCACTCAAGAACAATTACACACTCTGTACTCAGGATGATCCTCTCCCTAGGACTCACTCCCCCTTACAAGTTGTAATTGCATACAACAGATGCACACTCTGTAACCAAAGGATGCTCCTCTCCCTAGGACACACTCCCCCTTACAAGTTGCACTCTGTAATCAGATACACCCTCTGTAAACGCAGGATGTTCCTCTCCCTAGGACACACTCCCCCTTACAAGTTGTACTCTGATTTTCCCAATCTCCAAGTCCCACTGACTTGAGATTATTACAATGAGTGAATTACAGTGATATAGACTCTCTCTAAGAGCAGATAAGGTTACACACTGAAGCTCTATGTATCAAAGATACAAACAAATGTATATACAGAGAAAGAATGAATATTTTCGTGCAAGCTTTCTGTAGTTGTCTTCTCTCCCTTGTTTCTTCAAATCTTCAGCTATTTATGGTAGTTTGAAGCTTGTGGACGTTAGGTAACCGTTGGAGCTTCTTCCCATTTGAAAAACTAGCTGTTGCAAGTGTTTCTCCATGTGTAAAGTTGCTGCAGAAGCTGTTGAGCGAATATGCTGTCACCACTTTCAGATTTGCACGTTTTTCACTTTCTTGGAGCTGAATGATGAGGCCCATACTATCTTGTTTGTTGATTCAACTTTATTCAGAGGAGCCTAAGTTGTCTGCAAGGTATGCTGAATGTTTATCACGCCAGGCTGTGGTCCATTCCCTTTTGTCTTGAAGGATATAATATTATATTGCAAGTTGCACAAGCTATCCCTTCATTTGATTCTCTGTCATGGGCTTGATATTTGAATATTGAATCTGTTGAAGCTTTTGTCCGTTGGAGCATTTCACCATTGAATATTCGAATCCTGTTGCAGAACATTTCAATTCAGCATTGATTCAAGTTGCTAGTTCAAATCTGCCTTCTTTTGCCATTTCTGGAAATTCTGAATCACACTTTGATTTCTGTCAAGTTTGATGTAATCCCAAACTTTAATCACAAATAAAGTGGTTAAACAACTCTAGGAACATTAGAGATTAATCATGGGAAGTATTGAGATCAAATAAGAAGGTATTGCAAATTCATCAGATTTGAAATTCTGAATTAGCGTCGTGAACTCCAGTTCAGTTCTTGCAGGCTCGAGTTCGTTGCTTCAGTGTTCAATAATATGTAAGTTCAAAAAGTGTGAACCTGAGGTTTGTTTTCTAAACCTGAGGTTCTCAAGTGTTTGAAAAGCCAAGTTGCTCTCGGGATAAAATGAACCTGAGGTTCACAATCTAAACCTGAGGTTCGCAACTCATTGAAAAGTTACATTGCTCTCTGTCTGAAATGAACTCGAGTTCGTTCACTTATAGGCTCGAGTTCGGCTTTTCCCAAATGTTCATTTCTTCTCTGGAACTCTCGAACTCGAGTTTGTGACTTATAGGCTCGAGTTTGGATGTTTTCCAGCACCTGGTTGCTCTCTGTCTGAGCTAAACTCGAGTTTGTTCACTTACAGGCTCGAGTTTGCCTTTTTCCAAATGTTCATTTTCTCTCTGGAACTCTCGAACTCGAGTTTGTGACTGATGAACTCGAGTTTGGTTGCTTCTGACTTGGACTGGCTTGAGTTTGCAACTTTATCAACTTTGAAAGGTCATATCTCCCTGGTCCGAACTCCGTTTTGGTCCATTCAAAGCTTGATGGAAAGCTATGTGTGTCTAGTTTCCAATGGCACTGATTTGAGCTCAATTGGATTTGTATTTTGTGAGATATACCCAAAATACTGAAGCTTGGTCTGGACAGTGACGTTGATTTTTGATTCAAATTGTAAAATTCATAGATAATTCATCTGAACTCCTTTGGACATGAATTTGTGTCAGAAGTACGTGTTGGATGTCTAGTTTCCAATGCTTTTGGTTTCATATCAATCCGATCTCTGGTTTGTGAGATATCATCGAATTACCAGACCTCGCCCGAGCTGAACGTGAAACAGAGTGGAGCTGAAGTGCTGATGACCACTGTGAACTCGAGTTCACACTTACAGGCTCGAGTTTGCCTAGTCCAGAAACACCAGAAATGCTGAAAACACGTATGGGCTCGAGTTTGTTCTTATAGGCTCGAGTTTGCCTAGTCCAGAAACACCAGAAATGCTGAAAACACGTATGGGCTCGAGTTTGTTCTTATAGGCTCGAGTTTGCCCATCTAGAACCTCATTCTTGCTTGTTTTAACTCTGAATTGAATCATTCCAACTTCCAAATGATCTTGGAGGCTTCTAGCATCAATATAAGAACTTGGATCATAAAATCTTCATTCCATATATCAAGTTCTTCATTATTTGGTCTCTTCTCTTCTTCCTTTCAATTCTTATCTCCTCTTTGATCAACCTCTATAATTCAACTTGGATTAATCTACATTAAATACAACAATTTGTCAATGTAGGAGATAATTATATTACTCAATCTTTTTGCTTATAAGAATGACATCTATATAAGACATCATCAAAACTAATCAAAACTAACATTCTCCCCCTTTTTGATGATGGCAAATACTATAGGAAAAATATGGATGAATATGAAAATATAACAATGCAACATATTTTTCTTGCCATTCTCTCCCCCTTATTTGTCATTAGCAAAAAGTTGAAGTAAAGAGGAAATATTTGAAAAGAGAAACTGTGAAACCAAATGAGAATTAGTCAAAGAACTGATTTTCTCTTCTCGATTTGAAATTGTTTTCATTATGAGTATAAAATCAGATTGGAATGTTTCTTATGAATTAGTCAAGGATGAACTCGAGTTCGCCATGACAGGCTCGAGTTCATACTCTTAAAATCTTCTTTGAACTCTTTCAAACTTGAGGTTTGAGTAGAAGTTTGGAGTTTGAAATAGGTTTTCAAAAGAAAAAAAAATTCTTTGGCAATGGTGAACTCGAGTTCGCCCTTGGTAGGCTCGAGTTCACTCAAACTTTCAAAGTTTTAATTTTGAACTTGAGGTTCAGTATCGAGTTTGGGCTTTGGCTTGACAAGTTTATGCTCACTGTCAAATCCAGGCTCGAGTTTAATCCTGTTAGGCTCGAGTTTGGTTTTAACATATTGAAAATCACAAGTTTTAACCATCCTTGGCTTGCCAAATCATTCCATTATTGTTTAAGATACCAAAATTTAGAGAGGTTTTCAAGACATCTTTCACAATTAAAGCATAGAGATACCAAGCATGTGCAAAAATTTCTACTGAATATAAAGAGAGAGAGTTTAGAAATGCTCATGTTGGTTCTGCAAGCTGATGAATGATCAAAGAAGTCTATTTGCTTGCTGCATGAAGTTTGATTGTGTCGCCATAGTCTGAGATGAAGCAGTGGAATGCTCTCTTCCTTGTTGTGTGAGATTCTTTGAAGAAGATCAATAGCAGGATCATGAATATCCTGTATAATGTAAATAGGATGAAAGTACTTGCTTCTTGAAGACTATTGCATCTGAATATGATTAGCACTCTGCTTCCATCCTTTGCTTTTTCTTAAAAGATCATCTATGTAGAGCATATCTTAGCTTCAATGGTTGATCTCCAAAGTTGCAGCTCATAACCAAATCTCCTCATATGAATTGAAAACTTTCTTTGCAAAAGATTTGTTAGTGCAAGCCAAATATCAAAGTATCCCTTTCTATAAGATAGTTTCAAATAACAATGAAAGGAAAATATGATATTAACTCATCATCAAAACTAATGAGAGATAGTAAATACAGATGAGTATGCTTAAAAGCGTTTTCTTCAAATAATAGAGAAGAGCTTATAGAGTATAAAACAATCATGAATGTGAAGCTCCCCCTTAATGAATGCATGACTAAAAAGTGAACTTCCCTTTAATGATACCAAATAATAATGTGATACCAAATGTTATTTCTCAATGACAATTTGTGAATACGCTTTACGTAGAGAAGATGTCATTGAGAGATGCATGTAAATTTGTACATAGAAAATCTTATTCATAAAGATAAGCATTTATCAATTTAAAGTTCAGATTTTTCAAGAAAGATCATGAAATATGCAAAGTGTTTCAAATCTTGAATGGTCCTTTAAAAAAAATGATGACACATTATGAAATCAAAATTTTTATTCATGAAAGATTTTTGAAACATGTTTGAAAAACAATGCTCTTTTGAAACATGGTGGAAGTCAATAGGTTTAATGAATATATCAACATGCTTCAGATTTAGAGAACGTGTTGAACATTGAGGTTAACATATGGAAGAATTTTCTGCAAAGCAAAAGTCATAAGAGCATTATCAAGATATTCTTAACACAACATATATATGCAAAATGACTTTGCCATGACCAAGAGATAATCTTGCTTCTTAGATGAAAGTCTTGAAAGTATGACAACAATCAAGGCAAGATTATGAATATACATAGATATTTACTCAAAATATGGATGGAATTAAATTTGATGTATTTGAGTAACACTAAGAGTACTAGGATTCATGGACGATGAAGCACAATTTCTTTAGTCCAGATGACTAAAGTTTCAAAATATCATCCTAGTAAGTTATTCCATATAATGGTTAATACACATAATGCATTAATGAACATTCATAATGCTTTGGAATAAGGTTTTATGTAATAAGCATAAGTTTTCACAAATTGAGTTCTTTTCTGGAAATAAGCTTGAAGCTCATAGACGATTAACTTGTTAGACATGAGGTCCAACTAGTTGGAGAATGAAGCTAGAGAGTTCAAGCAAAACATTGAATTCTAAAGATCAATATGTGAAAGATAATGAAAACTCAATTAGAGAAATTTGAAGCATATTCAATATTCAGTAACAATATTAACTTCCAATTTGAAACATCATTGAAATGTAACCAAAGTATGGATATGTTTTCAAAACATTTGTATGCATCTTCATAAAACAGAGTGAATTGAAATTTAAACAAATTTTAGACTTGTGCATTTCAAAAATATAAAATCAATAAAGTTATGCACAAATTTACTTGTTTGATCATCAAAAATTCACTAATAAACTGAATAATCATAGTTAGAAATATGAGTGAATGATGATGTGAAGTATATAGATCATACATGAAGTTTTTGGAAATTCGAGCAAGATGGTTTCAAAAACATGGTTGACTCAAACTTGAGTTTAGAAAGACAAAACAGAGTTTGGTAAGGCAAATGGGAGTTTGGAAAAACAAACTGGAGGTTCATGAAGGTAGTCTCAAGTTTGCTTATTTTTAAAACATTAAATGCTCTTGACCAAGTGTAAACTCTTTGAAAATTTTCTCTGGAGGTCCAAACCTGAGGTTTAGAAACTTTAGTCTCAAGTTTAAGATGTAAACTGGTGAATTTTGCCTTCTGTATGGACCAAACCGGAGGTTTACGTAGTAAACCTGAAGTTTGTAAAATTTGTACAGGACCAAACTGGAGGTTTGCGTAGAGAACTTGAGGTTTGTAAATTTTCTTCAGGACCAAACCTGAGGTTTGCATTTTAGGCTCGAGTTTAGACTTCTATTGAGCAACCATCGGGTTTTCAGTTTGAAATATATTTTGAGCAAAACCACAAACTCGAGTTTGTAAGTGACGAACTCGAGTTTGACACTGTTTATGTCAAAAATCAGTTTAAGCTCTTAAAAGACAAACTGGAGGTTCCCAGTGCAAACCGGAGGTTTTCTCAAGTTCAAAAATATTTTGCTCTCAGTAAAGGCATGAACTCGAGTTTAGAAACTTGAACTCGAGTTCTCTCAACTTAGAAAAACTCTTGGAAACTTTTGGCCTAAAGCAAACTGGAGGTTCATGGCGCAAACTGGAGGTTCATGGAAACAGTCTCAAGTTTATGAAAATCTCATTTGAAAAACTGGAGATTGGCTTTTGAAATTGAATAACTTTCAAAACCTTTTAACTTAACATAAACCGATAATGAATTACATATAATCATAGTATGAGACAAGGATTAGATATCACCAAAATTCCTCTTTTCCTCATAGAAGCTTGCTTGGTAGAGATGGATTGATGTAGATAACTCATTTTCCAAATTTCACCATCAACATCAAGTTTGGCTTGTGCTTCCTCAAGACTTAAATCATTATCTATCTTGCATTCTTGAGAGGCTTTCCCTGATCCTACAAAACTATATAAATCTTTTCTTTTCTTGGTGTCCAACCTTACTTGGATCCAATCAATGTTAGCTTGTAGGACCAAAATTCACATGCTCTAATAATACAACCAGATTATGATAATTAAGCATAATGGATTAAACACAAATTCATGCATGAAAGATGTATTAATTATATTTTTAAAGTTCATAATGTATGCATGAGAACAAATAAGCTAATGAATATTGCAAGCTATATATAAATCTATAGATTCTTAAACTATGCATATTGTTTGCAATGTTCATTCCTACCATCCAATGTGTAAAACCTCAATAGGTGTTCTAGAAAACATAGTAGGAGGTTTTACCATTGTGTACCTTTCACCTTAGGTACTTGAAAGATTGACTTTGCACACCCATTGTCTCTTTGGTGTCTGCAAAGTTTTCACAAAGGATATAGGCTTCAAGTATTTACTCTTTGATACTTGATGGGTTTTCCTCTTCTTGTTCTCCTCAAGATAATTGAGTGGTACTCTCTGATAAATTGTTCTTGAGGTGGAGTATGCACTTCTACTTTGCCCCTTTTCTGCAACATGTGCTTTGGTGGTTGTTCCTTTTGATACATGAGAGATTTTCTGGTTCTTGGCTTCTTTATGTCCATTCTTTTTTGAATCAATCTGCACAAACATAGCAATAGATGGACATTTTGGTACCCTTTTGTTTTTGGGTCCTTCTGGATTAGTTTGGCCCTTAGGGAAAACATAAGTTCCCTTTGGTACCCACTGATAATTTCCAACAGGTTTATTTTTCCTATCTTTCTTATGGAAGCATGATGAAGTATTATGACCTTTACGGTTACAATAGTTGCAATGACCAAAAGGATTTGAGGTGTGAACAGATTTTTGAAAATAATTCAAGTAAGATTTCTGTCCACGTTTCTTCTTCCCTTTCTTCTTATCAAAATCTGGTTTATAACCGATTCCTGATTTGTCATTTGTGACTCTTTGCTGTTTTAAAATCACTTTAAGCATTTCACTACCTCTAGTGAACTTCTCAAGAATTTTTGTAAGATGTAAAACTCTTTTCTCCAAGATACAGCAATTGTCACAAACCTTTTCACAAACATTTTCTGAAATATTTTCAGAAGTGTTTTCAGAAATGTTTTCACAAGTAGATACAGAAATGTTTTTAGAAGTAGAAACAGAAGAAGAAACATTCTGAACTTGTTCTTTCAACAATTTAATTTTCTTCTTGGATGCAATGAACTCTTTAACAAGTTTTTCATATTCAGTATATAGTTCATTGTATTCAGAAAATAATTCATCATAGGAAGGTTCAGTATCATTTACCTCATTGTTGCTTTCAGATTGTTCTTCAGCAACTAGACAAAGATTTGCCACTTCTTCCTCATCACTTTCTTTATAGACTATTTCAAGAGCTTCCCACATGGCTTTGGCTGATGGCAAATTACAAATTCGAAAATACTCTTGTTGACTAAGAGCACTTTGCAGCACATGGATTGCCTTCATGTTGAGAGTCACTTGCCATTTGTCTTTTTCATTGTACTCTTCTTCAAGCTTGGGAACTCTGACTCCATCTTCTATGTCAGATGGTTCATAATTTCCTTTTTCAAATACTCTCCACAAACCATATTCAGATGCCATCACGTAGACTCTGAACTTTGCCTTCCAATAAGAGTAATATTCTCCATTGAAACCTGGTGGTCTGTTGATTGAGGCTCCTTCCGGTAGAATTCCTTCCATAGGATCTTTGATCTAGGATGTTAATCCTTCAAATAGATAACCAAAGCTCTGATACCAAATGAAAGAGAAGGAAATCACCAAGAGGGGGGGTGAATTGGGGATTTCAAAATTCTTTTCGGTTCACCCACACAACAGAAAATATTAAGGCAAAGTGGAGATAGAGTAGAGAAGCTTGACACAGATGATTTATCCTGGTTCGGTCTAATCCTTGACCTACATCCAGTCCCCAGCACCTCTGGGATTTTCCACTATCACTCAAGAACAATTACACACTCTGTACTCAGGATGATCCTCTCCCTAGGACTCACTCCCCCTTACAAGTTGTAATTGCATACAACAGATGCACACTCTGTAACCAAAGGATGCTCCTCTCCCTAGGACACACTCCCCCTTACAAGTTGCACTCTGTAATCAGATACACCCTCTGTAAACGCAGGATGTTCCTCTCCCTAGGACACACTCCCCCTTACAAGTTGTACTCTGATTTTCCCAATCTCCAAGTCCCACTGACTTGAGATTATTACAATGAGTGAATTACAGTGATATAGACTCTCTCTAAGAGCAGATAAGGTTACACACTGAAGCTCTATGTATCAAAGATACAAACAAATGTATATACAGAGAAAGAATGAATATTTTCGTGCAAGCTTTCTGTAGTTGTCTTCTCTCCCTTGTTTCTTCAAATCTTCAGCTATTTATGGTAGTTTGAAGCTTGTGGACGTTAGGTAACCGTTGGAGCTTCTTCCCATTTGAAAAACTAGCTGTTGCAAGTGTTTCTCCATGTGTAAAGTTGCTGCAGAAGCTGTTGAGCGAATATGCTGTCACCACTTTCAGATTTGCACGTTTTTCACTTTCTTGGAGCTGAATGATGAGGCCCATACTATCTTGTTTGTTGATTCAACTTTATTCAGAGGAGCCTAAGTTGTCTGCAAGGTATGCTGAATGTTTATCACGCCAGGCTGTGGTCCATTCCCTTTTGTCTTGAAGGATATAATATTATATTGCAAGTTGCACAAGCTATCCCTTCATTTGATTCTCTGTCATGGGCTTGATATTTGAATATTGAATCTGTTGAAGCTTTTGTCCGTTGGAGCATTTCACCATTGAATATTCGAATCCTGTTGCAGAACATTTCAATTCAGCATTGATTCAAGTTGCTAGTTCAAATCTGCCTTCTTTTGCCATTTCTGGAAATTCTGAATCACACTTTGATTTCTGTCAAGTTTGATGTAATCCCAAACTTTAATCACAAATAAAGTGGTTAAACAACTCTAGGAACATTAGAGATTAATCATGGGAAGTATTGAGATCAAATAAGAAGGTATTGCAAATTCATCAGATTTGAAATTCTGAATTAGCGTCGTGAACTCCAGTTCAGTTCTTGCAGGCTCGAGTTCGTTGCTTCAGTGTTCAATAATATGTAAGTTCAAAAAGTGTGAACCTGAGGTTTGTTTTCTAAACCTGAGGTTCTCAAGTGTTTGAAAAGCCAAGTTGCTCTCGGGATAAAATGAACCTGAGGTTCACAATCTAAACCTGAGGTTCGCAACTCATTGAAAAGTTACATTGCTCTCTGTCTGAAATGAACTCGAGTTCGTTCACTTATAGGCTCGAGTTCGGCTTTTCCCAAATGTTCATTTCTTCTCTGGAACTCTCGAACTCGAGTTTGTGACTTATAGGCTCGAGTTTGGATGTTTTCCAGCACCTGGTTGCTCTCTGTCTGAGCTAAACTCGAGTTTGTTCACTTACAGGCTCGAGTTTGCCTTTTTCCAAATGTTCATTTTCTCTCTGGAACTCTCGAACTCGAGTTTGTGACTGATGAACTCGAGTTTGGTTGCTTCTGACTTGGACTGGCTTGAGTTTGCAACTTTATCAACTTTGAAAGGTCATATCTCCCTGGTCCGAACTCCGTTTTGGTCCATTCAAAGCTTGATGGAAAGCTATGTGTGTCTAGTTTCCAATGGCACTGATTTGAGCTCAATTGGATTTGTATTTTGTGAGATATACCCAAAATACTGAAGCTTGGTCTGGACAGTGACGTTGATTTTTGATTCAAATTGTAAAATTCATAGATAATTCATCTGAACTCCTTTGGACATGAATTTGTGTCAGAAGTACGTGTTGGATGTCTAGTTTCCAATGCTTTTGGTTTCATATCAATCCGATCTCTGGTTTGTGAGATATCATCGAATTACCAGACCTCGCCCGAGCTGAACGTGAAACAGAGTGGAGCTGAAGTGCTGATGACCACTGTGAACTCGAGTTCACACTTACAGGCTCGAGTTTGCCTAGTCCAGAAACACCAGAAATGCTGAAAACACGTATGGGCTCGAGTTTGTTCTTATAGGCTCGAGTTTGCCTAGTCCAGAAACACCAGAAATGCTGAAAACACGTATGGGCTCGAGTTTGTTCTTATAGGCTCGAGTTTGCCCATCTAGAACCTCATTCTTGCTTGTTTTAACTCTGAATTGAATCATTCCAACTTCCAAATGATCTTGGAGGCTTCTAGCATCAATATAAGAACTTGGATCATAAAATCTTCATTCCATATATCAAGTTCTTCATTATTTGGTCTCTTCTCTTCTTCCTTTCAATTCTTATCTCCTCTTTGATCAACCTCTATAATTCAACTTGGATTAATCTACATTAAATACAACAATTTGTCAATGTAGGAGATAATTATATTACTCAATCTTTTTGCTTATAAGAATGACATCTATATAAGACATCATCAAAACTAATCAAAACTAACATAAAGTGGCAGGAGTCTGGCACCCATAACAGCAATCAAGCAGCTAATGGCACAATTTGGCCCCCAACCAGAAGAAGCGTAAGTAGAGCAAGAGGGAAGTGAGCTACCCCAAGGAGATGACCAGAAGCAGCCAAGACCAACTACTCCAGCACAACCTCCTGGTACAGCGGTTCTACCTCTGCAAATAGCATTGGATAATCACGATCAAGATGCTACACCAATTGCTACCCCTCGGCCAAGGCATAAGTCGGTTCGTGAACCTCCAGCAGGAACCAAAACACAGCCGCCCTTCCCACAAAGGCTAAAGAAACAAGAACAGGAGAAGGAATTCAAGCAGTTCCTTGACATGCTGCGGGAATTGCATATTAACATCCCACTTGTGGAAGCACTGGAGCAGATGCCCAGCTATGTGAAATTCATGAAGGAAATCCTGTCCAAAAAACGGTGACTGGAAGAATTTGAGACGGTGGCATTAACCCAGGAGTGCAGTGACATGTTAACCAATCGACTACCTCCAAAATTGAAGGATCCTGGCAGCTCCACAATCCCCTGTGCTATTGGCCCCAACTACTCGGGAAAGGCTATGTGCGACTTAGGCGCTAATATCAACCTCATGCCTTTGTCACTTTTCAAAAAGCTGGTTGTAGGGGAAGCGAGGCCTACAACCGTCACGTTACAGTTGGCCGACTGTTCAATAGTGCTGCCTGAAGGCAAAATCGAAGATGTGTTGGTTAAGGTCGACAAGTTTATCTTCCCGGTAGATTTCATTATCTTAGACTTTGAAGCTGATCATGATGTCCCAATTCTGCTGGGGAGACCCTTCATGGCAACTGGCCGAGCACTGATCGATGTAGAGAAAGGGGAACTCACTATGCGGATGGATGATGATCAAGTCACCTTCTCAATATTGAAGACGGTACGATTCAAAGACCCAGCTGAGAAGAACTTGCCTGGTTCAAACGTCAAGAGCATTCCAGAAGCAGGGGAGTCCCCTGCACCACCACAGCATTAGATTGCTGCAGCAAAGTCCAGCTGAAGACTGAAAAGCAAGCGCTATTGGGAGGCAGCCCAATGTCAAGAATCTTTATCATTAGCATGGGGAAGGAGGACAGGGCATATTGGTAAATGCTACAGTATGAGTTCCTGCAGCAAGGCCAACATTACTCAGGTACGCTCCATTCTCTAATCTGAATATTGCATTACTATAAATGGGCCACTCCAATGGGCCAGCAACATAGCACCTATATGTCATGTCAGCTCGTTTGCTAAACCAAACAGTCCTCTATTCAAATTTCTTTCGGGAAGCCACCTGACCACAGTCCCACTTCTTTTCATTTACCCACGAACTCAACCCATCTCCTTCCTTGCACCTTGCCACCCAGCCTACCATGGTCAGGACAAAGTGTACGGCACGACGCGGCCGGGCGCCCCTACCGGCCACTGCTCGCCGGACGTTTAGTCGGACTCCACCACCCATCCCCATCGAAATCTCCTCCACCTCATCCTCATCCACGGAACCTTTCACAGTGTCAGGCAGCACAGACTCTTCCGACCGTGCCTACATCAATAACCACGCCCACCTCTACTGGCGCCCGGCCACCGATGAAAAGTCGTCGTACAAGTTCCTCCGTCGCCTCGGTCGCCTTGGCCACCTCCGCAGGGAACGCAAGACCCTGCGGCGCGATGCTTGGGCGTACCTGAAGGCTCATCGTCGTCACTCGCCTGTGGCCGTTTCCCTCTCCCGCTCGCACGCAGGTATCCCTATGGCTAACACTTTAGGGGACTCATGATAATCATTGAATTCATATTATTTTAAATGCAAAAAGAAGCTATAAACTCTGTCGTTATCATGCTTTAATGGAACAATTAGTCAAATATGTGATTTCATCTTCATAAGGAGTTTTTAGATTTTATTTGCATTAATCTTGGTCACATCTTGAGTTTGGACTCAAAATTGGACTTTTGTCACATTCTTACTGCAGTTGGGTCATGAACACTGTTCGGTATTTTGGGAATAACTTGAGTTATGTAAACCCAATTGATCCCCAATTTGCATTTCCAGAAAGCTAAGAGGAAGCCCTACAACTCCTATGAAGAGCCCAAAAGCTAAATCAGACGTTTAGAGGGCCAAAATTGGACTGGAAACCGAAACAGGCTGCTTTCACTGGACTCTGGAATGACGTTCAGTATTTGGCCCATATCTGGAGCTACAGACCTCCAAATGGGGCACCGTTTGAACGACTGGAAAGCTGACATCCGGGACTACATTTCATATTAAGATCACATGGCCAGATTCGGATGATTTCGTGGCCTAACATGGGCAGGAAAAGAAGACACGGTTTTGGAGCTGTAAAGTGATTCAAAGATGCTTCCAAGTTGGCCACTAACTAAAGTGACGAATTTGAGTTGTAAAGTGCATGGATGAGATGCTCCTAGCTGCCTATAAATAGAAGAGTGTTGTGAAGAGCAAGACACACCTTGGAGATGACCAAGATCTCTCCCATTCTTTCCTTCTTGTATTTTCTTGCCTCCTACATGGAAGGCTTAGTTTTTCTTTATTAGTTTCATGTATTGTCTTTAATTTCTTGCCTCCTACATGGAAGGCTTAGGTTTTAATCTTTCCTTTTAATTATTTTATTTTGATTTTATGTTCTTCTTCTTTTTCTATATGGATTCATTATGTTGTTGAGATTTATTTTTGAATAGAAGCTTTCATTTTCTTTAATTGTTCTTTGTGTTCTTCGTGTTCATGATGAACTTGTTCATGTTCTTCATGGTCATGATGAACATTTCTACATTTTCATTTCACAAAGCCATGCTTGGCTGAGTTTCTGTGATCGACCCATGAGTTGAGGATTCCATGGTGTCATCCGGAGGACTTGCGCTTTAATCAGTAACTGACTTGTTTCTATTAATTTTAATCGGATCCGATTATAATTATGGATTGGGTATTAGATTTAATATCCAGATTGAAATCCCAAGGACTTAGGTCGAACCGGGTTGCAGAGAACGTTGTGCGATCGTACAACGAGCTCACCACGTGTTCGATCAAATGCTAGGCGATCGTCTAGTCGAGGGAGTTTCTGGACAAATGCAGAGATCTCGGTTTGTCCAGAATCAATCACAAGTTCAGTTATCCTATTTTTGTTCGATGATGGAAGGTCTTGGAATCCCAATTCTGGGTTGATCCATTTCAATTTGATTAATCTCAATTTTCTTCATTCTGTCTTTAATTCTTGTTTTAATTTCAACAAAAACCAATCCCCCCTTGTTTTCATTTCATTTGCATGACATCTAGATTACTTAGGATCCAATAAAAGGCTCCTCGAGAAGAGAGAACGATCCTTGGTTTGCCTATATGCAATCCTTGGTTAATTGTTGATTGTGGACCCCAAGGCTAATGACAAAAGGTCCTCATCAACTCATCGGAGGAAGACGACACGGCCACCAGTACCCCAACGCCGGCCCCTGCTGTTCCCCCCTCCCCGTAGTTTAAATTTCTTGGATTCTTATCTGTTTATCCTTGTTTATCTTTGTTCTTCCTTTTTTTTTTTGGAACACTTCTTGTATTGCCCTGGGCGTTTTCCCCAGGGCATTTTTGTGAATGATGCTATATACTATCTTGCCCTAATTGCTACCCCCATCCCCGTACCTGGCCTCATCCTTACATTCTATTCTGTTTACGCACTGAGGGCATTGCGATGTTTAAGTGTGGGGGGGGGATGATATATGTTGTTGGTAAACTCGAATTAAAGAACCTACACTTAGTTCTATTTTGCACAAACTGGAAATTTTTTTTCAAAAACTCCTATAGAGCAGGAATAGAATGGTGTAGCTGTGGAACGAATGCCTGTATGACTAAGCATAGCACAAGGGCTGACAGGAAGTGAACCTTTAGGCTTGGGAAATTGACGATGCTAGCCAATCCAAAGTAGGGTAAAGTGAAAAGATGATGTTAGCAGGGAAGAAACCCCCCATGGAAGGATTTCATCGAGCCTGCATGTTTGATCTTGTGTGATTGTCTGCTACCCTGTGTTGATCCTTGATTTGTCCTAGTTCTTTGATAAGCTACTTGGCGTCTGAGTAAAGTTTAGTAGATAAAGGCATTCTTGTCACAACCCTTACCTCCATACACAAGCCAACCACCACCATCGTTACTTTGCCACCCCTTGAGCCAAGTAATGATGCTATAGCAAGAACACGCCAGGAAGCCAAACTAAAGGAGACTGAGTAGACGTTGCTGCGGCAGAGCATTCCCAGGACAAAAGAAACGCCCGAGCTGTTGGTTTGCACTCGTTGAAAAAACAAAGAGAGAGAGAAATTTGGTTTGCTAAAAAGAGAGAGAGAGAGAGAGAAGAGGGTATTTGGTGAACTAAATAAAGAAGCAGCATGAAGTCCAAAGTGCAAGAAAGTACGCTCGGCTGAAGCAACCAAAGCAAGAGGAAGATTGAGCAGCCTGAGTTGCTATAGCATCCAACACCCATCGTCCACCGTCCATCATATTTCAGTACACATAGCCATTCCCACAGCGTAGCCACAAAAGTCCTTTTGATGAGCGGATACTCAGACGCTAGGAAGTAATCTTAGAACTCTGACAAGGCTATGGATCTTCTAGGCCCGCTAAGACAAGAGAGAAATCATAATCCGTTGGGTGAGAAAGAGAGTGCAAACACTGAATCCTGAGAGCCCCTGTAGACTTCTTCATTGTAGCAACACCACACGAAGGAAAAGTTGGCATTGGGCAGTGGGATTGCTAAAGAGGGGATTTAACTAAAGGCAGGCGTGCAAGCAAGGCATTACAGGCAGGAAGGCTAAGGCAACGAACCTTGATTCGCTCTATTTTAATTTTTGCCCAGGAGTGCAAAAAGCTAAGTGTGGGGGTATTTGATGAATACGAATATTACCACATTTTCCCTATGATTCACGACTGAATTGAATGGTAAAAGTGAGCTTAATTGTGAAATAATCAAGCAAAAAGGCATGTATTCGTGATCTAAGGGACGAGAGACGGAAATCATCTGAATGTGTTGAAATGCAATTTTTTTAAAGGAAAACTGTGCAGCAGAGCTGATACGATGCTATAGCATTCTGGCAGCAACCCGACGAGCAATACAAAGCACAAGGACGCAATGTTATGCAGTTTATGATCTGACATTCTTTTGTCTAGATGATTTCAGGAAATAAATAAAAGAAAAAATAATAGATTGCTAGCGTAATGGAAAAGAAGATGTGGAGAATCGGAACCAAAAGATTTGGAAGAATCCCGCAGGATCTACAGATGCAATCTAATCCCATCAAGAAGATACTGAAGATCCCGACAGAATAGGAAAGTCTCAACCGCTGCGCCGCACGAAGTAACTAGTATAAAAGGCGGCCAGAGAACCCTAAAGAGGTCGGAGAGCCTTAGACAGAAATCTATCTTCAACAGTCTCTCGAGAAGAGTGAGCAAAATCACAGAGCACACAATCTCCAGGATAACCCAGCATCCTTCCCTTGAGTTCGGCGGAGAGAAGACGTCGTGGAGCAGCAACGTGACAGGGCTCCTTCCACGCTTTGGAACTCCGTTCAAGCTTTCTGTTTTCTTTGTTATTCTTATATTTCAATCATGGCTCCTTTTGTTGATGTTTGTTTTGTGTTTTCCTCATCAGTCATGAACTAATTTTCTGATGGCTGGATGAGGATGAGTCATTAAGTGTCGAAAGAACCCTGTTGCATGATTTCAATTCAATAAATTTGGTTTGCTATCGTTGTTTCAATTACTAGTCGGTTAACGGAAGTTAAGGGCTACATCAGTGGCTTCACTTATTGGCAAGGAGTGAAGTTAGACCTACGAGAACCAGACGCTTGCTAGGCGGCCCGTGCACGGCATGGCCTATATTGTAGACTTCAGGAATGGGTCTACCGCTCGTCACCCTGAACACCCTGCACATAGCAAAGATCTATACTCGAAAGTTACCATAGGAATATGGAATAAGTACAGGTAGCATCCTACGTATCGGTCGTGGAAGCTTCGGTTGACAAGGGAGGTGGGTAACCAGATAGCTTTGTGAGTAGCACCTGTGCTGTAGCATGCAGAAGCTGCACAGTGTGGATGCCGTAGCATTGTGTGAACGCAACTGGGGGATTAAATCACTTAAGGACGATTCCGAGTCCAGCCTAATCCATCATTGATATCTTCTCTCGTTATTGTTATTTTGCTATTAGCATAGTACCCAACTCCCTCGACCATATTATTTATTTTCTGTTTCATAACTATCATAGCAACCGAGAGTCAATCTTTGGTATCACAGTCTCTGTGGGATGATACTCTACTTACACTTTATTACTTGTTCGACTGGTTCGTTTGCCATGACGGAATTTGACCAACATTGACCTTCCTTCGTGTGACTCGGACCGGAAGCTCATGACTGCGTTCTCGGATTCGTTCAAGCACTTCAAGAACGCCTTTTTCAAAGTCATAGCTAAGCCTAGAGAGCAGCCCTGGTTTTTGAAGGGGGCCAAGGGCTCGGACGTGGAGTGGAGGTTTCCTCTGTATTGGAACAAGAAATACCATAACATCAACTCTTCCTCGTAGCAAGCCACGACCGATGATCTTCTGCTAGAGACGGTCCCCTCGATAGATCGGTTGAATTCGTTCGTGGAGAAGTACGATGTTCTAAGCATGGCCCTTGGGAAGACGGTCCCCGCGCTTATTAACTTTTCTTCCATTTGTCTTGTTTCTGCTTTATCCATACTTTGAGCTTTACAGCGTATATTCTAAATATTCTTCTTTGTCTTTTTGCCACCCAAGACATGGCGGAACTTCCCAAATACTTGTCTGGTGTGAACTCTAATGTGGCCGTGACAAATAAGGCGAGCCGGAAGCGTGCTGCCTCAGATGCTGAGGCCGATAAAACCAAGGCGACTCTCAGTTCCTCAAGGGCCAAGAAAACAAAGGCCTTGGATACCTAAGGAACTACTTGCTCGACGCCTGTTGGGTCGCCAGTTGGGCCACTTACCACTGGTTTGAAAGGGAAACAAGTTGCGGCTTCTGGGCCCGTAACTGCTCCTCTTCTTCCGTCCGGATCCGTGGCTCCTCCTCCTTCTCCACCACGAACAGCCGCTGCCCCTCCCACAATTTGCAAGATCCCGCGAGGTCTCGTATGGGAGAAGGGGGTGACAGAGGAGCTGGATGTTGCATTCTTTCCTCCTCGCCAGTTTATGCATGGGTTACCTTTGTCTGGCATAAATGAGACCTTGGTCCATCATGCCCAAAAGTTCTTGTGTAAATCCATTGGGCTGCACCAAGCGTTGCTTCATCTAAAGGGCAAGTATGTTGGGGCCGAGCACGTGATACGACATCTGAGGTCGGCCTAGGAAGAGGCTGAGGCAAAGAAGAAGACACTGGATGAGGCCATGGGCAGGATGAGGGCATTGGAAGAGGAGAGAGATGTGGCCAAGGCCTCAGCCGGCAAGGCGACTGAGGAGCTCCCGATCTTCAAAGAGGCACTAGTGACGGTGACCTCGGAGTGTACTCACCTACAGGAGGCCCTCGCTAAAAGCCTTGATGCTGTGAAGGTCGTTCAGTAGCAGCGTGACGATCTAACCACTGAACTCGGCTCGACCAAAGCTGCTCTCACCTCGGAACAACAGGACCACCTAGATACCATTGAGTCACTGAAGGAAACTGCCTCTGACTGCTTCAAAATGGCTTTGGCGCAGATCCAGCATATGAACCCGACTGTGACGTTGAACCTTGCGGGGTATGATTACCGTGCCTATGTCCAGGATGATGTGCTAGTTCTGCCTCCTCCCTCTCCTAAGGGCGCGTCGCCGTCCCTTGAGGAAGAAGAGGGTGAAGAGCATATCGTTGATGAGGGGAGAGGTGGCGATGAGGTGCAGCCTGTTGGTGACGCGGCTGAGAAGAAACTTCTGAGGCAGTCCCTCTGAGTTGAGATCCAGAGCTTTTAATTTCTTTCTCTTTTGTTGGGTGCATGTGCCCTTTTGACTTATTTTGTGTTGCCGGTGTCTGTGCCTGGCTATTTGTAAGTTTGAATAACTCTTTTATTGATGAGTATCCAATATTTCACTGCCATATTTTGTTGTTCCCGATCTTTTAAGCTTTGTATCTAATCATGGGAGGTAACATCGAGAACAACGACGGTCCAACCTTGAGAAGAATTGTCACTGTGTTTGTTTTTATTCGAATAAGGTAAACGAACTTTTTGTTTTGTTGGTCTGATCTTAACTGTATATTGTTGGATTTTTTAATGTGCGAGTCTTTAATGTTGATCATACACACGAGGACAATGTTTTGTTTTTTTCCTTCTTGCCGAAAAAAGAAAGAATTTTTTGTTGGATCTTAACTGTATATGGCTGGATTTCTTAATGTGCGAGTTTTTAATGTTGATCATACACACGAGAACAATGTTTTGTTTTTTTCCTCCTTGTCGGAAAAGAAAGAATGTACTAAGAAGGACAAAGGCGATCGAAATAGGAAAATAACAAATTTATTATATATTTTTTAATGCTGCCCCGTGGGGGGCAGCGCAGTACATGATATTAAAAAAAACAAAAAAATATTTACTCCTCCCAATCGTTGTCGGAGGGGAGGGAGTCGTTGGAGAGGTCTGAGACGTCGTCATCGAACGGATTGTACTCAACGTCCTAGGCGTCGAGTATCGCGTTGATATTGTTGTTGACGGTGTTCTAGACCTGAAAAAGTTGGCCCTGTCGTCAATCTATATGATCGACGCAGGCCAGGAGGTGGCGCAGCAGCTATTTGGTGGTCGGGTTTGGAGGCAGAGGAGGAGGGTAAGGATTGTTTAGCCCAGCGAGAGGAGGAAAAGGAGGACCTGGTGGTGGTGGAGGACCTTGGGGTGGTGGAGCAGCCATTGTAGAAGTGATGATGAAGAATGTAAAGAAAGTAAAGTAACAACGAGTTTAAATAGAGAACCCATCAAGAGTGAAACCCCGGAACCTTTAATGAGCAGACGCATAGTTCATCAGAATACGAGGAGACGCCTAGTTACGTTGGGAAGTTTATCTGGAAGCCGAAGAGATCCTCTGATAGAGTGTAAGGATACGACTCTGCTATCGGAATTTGAAACAATGAACTTTTTTAACGAAATTAAATCTTACTTTAAAATATAGGAACAAAATAAATGAATTTTAGGATCGGAAAACTGATAAAAGATCGGTCTTAAAAGTAATTTACTTGATTAAAAAATAAATAATATACTTTTAGGACTGGAGAAATGATAAAAGGTCAGTCTTAAAAGTAATTTAATTGATTAAAAAAGTAAATGAATTTTATGTAAATGGAGCTAAATACCCAAGAGGGGGGTGAATTGGGTATTCACAAATTTTTCGGTTAAGAGCTCTGTTTTTTAACAATAAAAGCAGGGATTAACAGAGATAAGGAAGAGAGAGCTTGGACACAAGAATTTATACTGGTTCGGTCCTATCAACTTGACCTACATCCAGTCCCCAGACACTCTGGGATTTTTCACTATATCAATGATTACACACTCTGCACTCAAGAAGTGATTCTCTCACTAGAACTCACTCCCCTTTCAAGTTGTAATCAATGAACCCAACCACCAAGTCCCCTGACTTGTGGTTCTTTACAATCAATGATCAAAAATCAAAGAAAACTCTCTCGAAGAGTAGATGGTGATAAACACTAAAGCTTATAATGTCAAAAGACAAAATACAAGTGAAAACTGAAGGTAGTTGTGAAACTTGAATGCTTGTGCGTTTTCAGATGTTGTGGTTGTTGTAGATACTTGAATTAGGTCCTATTTATACTCAAGAAGTATTAATTGACTGTTGCATCTTCAATATTACCGTTGAGACAAGTCTTCAGGTGATTAGCAAGTGTTTTAGGCATCTTCTCTCTCTAAACTTAACTTAATCCAGCTGGCCAAGTAATCTGACTTGCTCTTCTGCAAATTAGTCCGTTGGAAATGAGGTTGCTTGTTGTAGGAAACATTCTTTAATGCTTTGCAACCGTGTGCAGAGGAATTAGCCAAGTTTATGCAACTTTCTGAGCAGTACATTTAATGAACTGAACCACTTTTTGCTTTTCACTTTATCCTTCAATTAACTTTCATTGATCTGTCTAAAAACTCATCAAAAAGATGGTTAATCATAGCCAAGAATATATAAGAATGATAAATGAAAGTATTAAGATCAAATGAAAGAGTTTCACAAATTTGTCAGATTTGATTTTCAAGTTCAGCGTTCAATACTCGAGTATGTTCTTCAATACTCGAGTTTGTCACTGTGCACTTAAGTCAATACTTGAGTATCCATGCTGATACTTGAGTATTCCTCATCCAGAGAGAAATCATCGTGAAGTGAGCTTTGGACCTTAAGGGCAATACTCGAGTATTCAAACCAATACTCGAGTTTTGAACTTTTTGGTAGGAAAATGAGTTTAAGTTCAAAAACTCAATACTTGAGTATTTCTTTCATTACTTGAGTATTCAAATCATTGACAAGAGGTAAAAGCTCTCTATAAGCCCAATACTCGAGTTTCCAAAAACAATACTCGAGTATTCATTAACTTGAAAAATTGTGGAGTTTTTCCATGTCAATACTTGAGTATTCATAAATAGATGTTGAGTATGAAAAACTTTGTGAAAGTCCAATACTCGAGTATGTAAAAGTTTGAAAGCTCTCTGTATGATCAATACTCGAGTATTCCATTGAATACTTGAGTATTGAGAACTTATGTCAATGTTGAAATTCTCTCTGTGTGTTCAATACTCGAGTATTTATATCAATACTTGAGTATTGTCTCAGGGTGAAAGACTTGGAGTGCTCTCTGTAAGTCCAATACTCGAGTATTGCTTCCAATACTTGAGTATTGTCTTAAGATGAAAAATTGGAGTGCTCTCTGTAAGTCCAATACTCGAGTATTGCTTCCAATACTTGAGTATTTCTTCGTGAAAGAGGATTTGAGCAACTCTCTATCAAGTCAATACTCGAGTTTCCATTTGACAGTTGATTTTCAGCAAATGCAAGAACTCCAAGGTGTTTATAATTGTTGATTATCATCAAAACACATAGAGAACTAACATTTTAGGACCGGAAAAATGATAAAAGGTCGGTCTTAAAAGTAATTTAATTGATTAAAAAAATAAATGATATACTTTTAGGACCGGAGAAATGATAAAAGGTCGGTCTTAAAAGTAATTCATTTCAAAAAATAAATAATATTTATAAAACCCGCTTGTAAAGTAGACCATTCGTCTGCTCTTTACCTTTATTAACTCCTCAGTCCTCATACCTCTCTGTCCTTAACACTCCTTATTAACTCCGCACTACCTCGTAACTCTGCACTGCTCTCTGCCTTTATTAATAAACTCCTCATACCTCTTTGCGCCAACTGCTCAAACCATGGTTAGATGCAAGAGAACCGCTCGTAGGGGTGCTCTTACTCGTGATGCTCGTGCCTTCCGTCAATCGTTATACGGTGCGCCTCCTCCATCGAGAGTGCGTTCTATTGAAACAGAAGAGTCTCGAGTCGTTGGACCCATTGTTATTTCCGATGATGAAGAGATTGCCGCACCCCCCCTCCAGCCTTCTGACCATAAAGAGGTTCCTAATGCTCCACCTCTCCAACCAGTTGGCCCCAGCGCGCCTAACGCTGACCCTCGTCCTCTTTCCTCTAATGACTTGATACGAATAAGACGGGAACTTGCTGATATCCGGTGGGAGATTAATGTTGCTCAAGCCGATATTGCCTGGGCTTTGAAGGATAATAAGCTTTAATAATTTTCTACTTTTTTTTTTATTGCAATGTGTACGGCATTATTAATAGTAATTAATAATAGCATTAATTAAGAACCATAAGCTTGTCTCTTTTTAATTTTTTGTTCAAGTAATTAAAATAGCATTAATTAAGAACTATAAGCTTGTCTCTTTTTAATTTTTTGTTCAAGTAATTAATAATAGCATTAATTAATAGCATTGATAATTTTCTGCGCTTGCCGAAGGCAATACTTTTTTCTTGAAAAAAATAATTGGGAATTTATTTTCTTAGTTTTCAGATAAAGTTATATATTTAGGACCGTCTACTAATAATTAATCAGTCTTAATAAAATCTACGAATGAATAATAAAAGTAACATATTTAGGACCAGACAGGATAATAATTCGGTCTTAAAAGTAATACCAATATTTAGGACCGGATAGGATAATGATTTGGTCTTAAAAGTAATACTTAAAAATTTATAAAAATATATTTAGGACCGGATGCTTTATAATTAATCGGTCTTAAAAAATTCCAAATACAAAAACATGTCTCTATCGCGCGGAAAATTAAATTTCCCTCTCTGAATTTCTCTTGTCGCGCCGAAAGTGCTTACTGAGGAGGTTCTGTCTCTAGTGTTTGTGTGTTGCTCCATCAGTGCTTCACGTTGCTCTTTCGACAAACACTTTCTGGTTCCTCAGCTAAACATATATAGACCAAGCTGTAAGAGGTGTTTCGGTTATATAACTTCATGGTTTTCCTACTTATCGTTCTGGGTTTTTCATGGGTTGAACAAAATTGATGAAATGCTCTTGTGGGTTTCTCTATTGTTAATGAATATTCTATTTTGAAGATTATATTTGCACTTGAGACCTACCCAACTGACCAACAAATGTTTTTAGGGTACTCTTGCTGTCTCCAACATCAACGTTCGTGGCGGGAGAAGAAAGACTCTTATTTCGCATTTGAGCTACAGGTGAGTCCTCAAGACATTCATGCGAAGCATTTAATTTCCTCGTCATGCATTTATTTTGCTTCGTGATATTTTATTTTGGATTCACTGTGATATGCAAGACAGCCAAAAGTGATTCTTCGTTATGCATTTACTTTTGCCTTATTTTACGTACGCTAAATCTTTCCGTCCATAGGAATTCTACTATGGATCACAGTTGGATAAATGCTTTACGGACGAGCGTTGAATATCAGAATGGGGTGAGGGGCTTTATTGAATTTGCTAAACAAAATGGAAGTGATGATAGTGGGAAGTTTTATTGCCCTTGTGTAAAATGTTTGAATGATAGGTGACTAAGTCCTGAAGTTATACGCACACATTTAATTTGTTATGGATTTTGTAAGACTTATACAGTATGGGTATGGCATGGTGAAAAAATACCAAGTGGGTCTCAACATGGGGAAGTGGCCTTTGATGATAATGACACGGATACGTAGGATCGCATAGAGGACATTATTCGTGATGTAGGAAAAGAGGCCTTTCAACAATCACATGCATATGGTAATATGTGTAGTGATGCGGAGACCCCGCTATACCCTGGGTGTCAAAAATACCAATTGTTGAACGCTGTATTGAAATTGGTAAACTTGAAGACACGTCATGATGGAGCGACAAGACTTTTTCTAAAATGCTTGAGGCTTTTAATGACATGCTTCCGGATGATAATGTGTTGCCGCATCAATACTATGATGCTAAGAAAATACTTTGTCCACTGGGGATGGAGTACAAAAAGATCCATGCATGCCCGAATGACTACGTATTGTATAGAAAAGAGTTTGAAGAGAAGCAGAATTGTCCGATATGTGAAACCCCAAGGTACAAGTCAAATAAGGGGCCTGCAAAAGTGTTGTGGTATCTTCCAATCATACCAAGGTTCAAGCGGTTGTTTGCGAATGAAAATGATGCAAAAAATTTGCGGTGGCATGCAGATGAGAGGATTTCTGATGGAAAGCTTCGTCATCCAGCCGATTCTTCTCAATGGAAGAAAATCGATCAATTATTTCCCAACTTCGACGAAGAACCTAGGAACCTTAGGCTTGCCCTTACCATGGATGGCATGAATCCATATGGAAGCCTTAGCAGCATACATAGTTCATGGCCTGTACTCCTCATTATTTACAACTTATCCCCTATGTTATGCATGAAACGAAAGTACATCATGCTGTCTATGTTGATTTCGGGACCAAAACATCCCAGAAATGACATTGATGTTTACCTTCAACCCTTGATCGAAGACTTGAAGGAGTTATGAGAAGAAGGTGTTGATGTTTTTGACTCATTCAAGAAGGAGGTCTTCAAATTGCGAGCCATGATATTCTGTACTATAAACGACTTCCCAGCATATGGTAACTTGTCAGGGTATAGTGTAAAGGGCCATAAAGCTTGTCCGGTTTGTGAAGAAGGCACATGCTACCATCAACTCCAACATGGAAGAAAGACGGTTTATCTTGGACATAGGAGATTTCTTAGACGGGGCCACCCATATCATCGATTAAAGAAAGCCTTCTTTGGTGGCCAAGAATATGAAGATACTCCGGTGCCATTGACTGGGGAGCAAGTTTATGAGAAGGTGAAAAATATCAATGTCATCTTCGGCAAGACAGCCAAGAGTAGAAAAGATACAAATATATGGAAAAAGCGATCTGTATTCTTCGATCTTCCCAATTGGCACAATCTTGATGTGAGATACTGTATCGATGTCATGCATGTGGAGAAAAACGTATGTGATAGTATTGTTGGCACGCTTCTCAACATACAAGGCAGTTCCAAGGATGGTGTAAAGGCAAGATTGGATTTGCAAGCAATGGGAATACGTGAAGAGTTACATCCAAGGCCATATGGTAAGAGAACTTATTGTCCCCCGGCTTCTCATACTTTGTCTAAGGATGAGAAACGAAGTTTTTGTGAGTGTTTACATGGCACAAAAGTTCCATCGGGGTATTCTTCAAATTTTATACGGCTTGTATCGATGAAGGACTTGAAATTTATAGGCCAAAAATCGCATGATTGTCATATCTTGATGCAACAGCTACTCCCAATAGCTATTCGAGGCATCGCCGAATATGATCTTCGGGTCGTTTTTGACTAGACTTTGTGCCTTCTTCAATGCGGTTTGTGGTAAAGTTTTTGACATCAAAAATTTGGATGAATTGGAGAATGAAGGATATCTTATCTTGTGCCACCTTGAGAAGCTTTTTGTTCCTACATTTTTTGACATCATGGTTCATCTAATTGTTCATCTAGTGAGGGAGAAAAAGTTGTGCGGCCCTATCCATTTATGGTGGATGTACCCAATTGAAAGATCTATGAAATTCCTTAAAGGGTACGTGAAGAATGCATACCGTCCAGAAGCCTTGATTGTTCAGAAATATGTTTCTGAAGAAGCCATGGAATTTTGTCAAAATTATTTGGCCAAGGTAAGACATATTGGGCTTCCAAAACGTCATCATACTGAAGGGGGTAGGCGAGGGGCTTCAGTAAAGACTGTGGATCCTGATGAATTGTCACAAGTCCACTTATACATCTTGAATAATGTTGATGAAGTTCAAGCCAGCATAGCTGCACATAAAGAAGCTATGAGGAAAGAAAATCCTCAAATGACTGAACAAAGGTTGATTAGGGAGCATAACAGAACTTTTGCACACTGGTTCAAACAAAAGGTCGAGGGGGAGGAATGTGTTTCTGATACAATCAAATGGTTAGCACGTGGTCCTGAGGTTGATGTCATAAGTTGGAATTCGTATGTGATTAATGGTTATACATTTTACATGAAGTCCCTAGATGATAGGAGCACAATTCAGAACAGTGGTGTTATGTTAGAGGTTGAATCTATGCACTTCTCCAGTTCGAAAGACAAGAGCCTTTTATTGGTAGTCATGCCATATTATGGGGTTATTGAAGAGATATGAGAGGTGGACAATGTGAAAATTAGATTTCTCATTTTCAAATGCAAGTGGGTTAGTGTCAATAATGGTGTTCGGATCGATCGGCTAGGATTTACAATAGTCGATGTCAATGGTAGAAGTTTTGGAGATGAACCTTTTATTATGGCAGACCAGGCGAAACAAGTGTTCTATATCACCAATCAAAAAAATAAAATGTGGTCCGTAGCTCTCCAAGGAAAGGGGGTCATTGATATTGATGAGGAAATGAATTCAAATTATGGTATTCCTGAGAGTACTCCTTTTTCAAGGGGTCTACCGAACATGAACGAAGAAGATGAAGCGGATAATGAACCCGGCATAAGAAGTGATCATTAAGAAGGGATATAGGAAGATATCACTTTATAAAAGAGTCAATTCATAAGGTAATATTCATATATATGCAGATTTCTTTGAAAACTACTTTAAGTCTTTAACTATATATAACATTTATTCCTTCTATGTTCATCATGTCTTTGACTATGAAGTTTGTTCGTTGTTTTATTTTTGTGGCAGGATCCGATTCAAAGGAGCATGTTGAACTGGAGGGAGCTGCATTGTTGAACTAAATCAGATGAAGGCATGGTTAATATTATTTTGGGCGCATGTATATTTGTAACTTATTGTATTTATTTGTAAGTAAGTTATCTTATTGTATGAATTAATTTAGGTGTTGTAGACATAGTATAATCATTAATTAAGAGGCCAAATAACTCATGTTGAATAAATATTTGTATTATTTTTCCAATTCAATTTATTCAAATAATTGTTCATAGCTTGTAGCTTAAAAGTATCGACTTTTGTGTGCTGAATTGGGTAGGTGATTTGTGTGTAATATAATCAGGAAGAACAGAACAGGGAAAAATTCAGGAAAATTTAGACCGCAAATAAATTTTCCGGTCTTAAAAGTAGAGATTTTAAGGCCGGATGTATTTATATGTACGGTCTTAAAAGTCGCTATATTTAAGACCGCATATAATTAGTCGGTCTTAGAAGTCGCTAAGTTTAAGACCGTATTTATTTTTGTCCAGTCTTAAAAGTCATAACTTTTAAGAGCGGCCAAGTTTTAGCCGATCTTAAAAGTTGAGATTTTAAGACCGCATGTATTTATATGTCCGTTCTTAAAAGTCGCTATGTTTAAGACCGTGTATAATTAGTCGGTCTTAGAAGTCGCTAAGTTTAAGACCGTATTTATTTTTGTCCGGTCTTGCAAGTCAGATCTTTTAAGAGCGGCCAATTTATTAGCCGGTCTTAAAAGTTGAGTTTTAGGACCGAACAGAAAGCTAGTCCTTGGTTTGTTCAGTACGATTTTTAAGACCGCATGTTCAAATGTCCGGTCTAAAATAGATTCTTTAAGGCCGGTCGTAGTCTGGTCTTGAATGTCGACTTTTAATACCGGCTGATACAAGATCGGTCGCGGGTCCGGTTTTACAAGCCTCTTTTGTCCGGTCTTAAAAGCCTTTTTTCCACTAGTGAAAATTGCATTGAAGTCACATAGAACCTGGGTTACATTTATTCAAATAGAGAAAATATTATTTTGTCCTTGTTAAGTTAAAAAACCAATGGCAAGTTATTAAGCAACCAAAGACAATCAAGATTCCACCAACAACTTGAGGACTTGTCATTGTTTGCTCAATATCATTGGTTGTTGAAATTAACATGGACAAATTGGTCTTTTCTCAATTCAAATTTATCTAATCTAGGTCCTATAGGACTTCAATGCAATTTGATGGTTTCAAGAGACCTACTTATAACTTTTTTTTTTCCTATTCCTTGCGATCTACATGTAATTCTCCCCTTATTTATCTCTAATTGTAAAGGGTGATTATACCCACCATCTTGTCACGTTAGAAATACAATATAGAAGAGATACTAAGAAATATGGAAACATTCCTCTCTATATTCAGATTAAAATATTCTCAACCAAAACTTCACAGCCATAAACTACAGAAATTATAGAGAAGAATCATAAGAATTGCATAAACTTATAGAGAAATAAAAGGGTATGCAAAAAAACAAGAGGAAAGGTGAAGGTACAGCAACAAATCTCCAGGAACAGAATCTTGAAAATCATGACACACCCATGATTTTCAGCTTTATATTGTACTTCCTCATATAATTCTCAGCTTCCATGGCTTTCTTCTAGTGCTTCACTCCTTCTTAATCCATGTCCTTGATTTGGGCCTCCTCTTTCCATTAATCCTAAGCCCAAGTCATTTGGACCTATTACAATAGCCCACCCCCGCCCCCCCCCCCCCCCCCCCCCCCAAAAAAAAAAAGATTGAACCTTGCCCTCAAGGTCGAAGTGTGGAAACAGAGTGCAAAGGGATTGTGTATCTTCCCACGTTGGTTGCTGCGAACTATCCCACTTAATCAAAAAGTATTGAATATTTTCTTGAACACGTTGAACCATGCGAACAGCCAAGACGTCAGTGGGTTGGGAAATAAGTCCTTCGGGTGCTATTAGTAAAGGTAAAGTAAAATAAGACTCCCTTAAAGTAGTGCATATGTATTTCTTTTATAAAGAAAGATGAAACACCAGATGAATTTTTGCATAAGCAGGCAGAGCTAGCCAATATGCAACAAGCCCTAATCTTCGTGTTATTTCAAATGGTCCAAAATACAAAAAGAGATTTGTGATATTTGTGTAATTGAACTGAATGATGACAGTAAGGTTGGAGTTTGACCAAAATCCAGTCTCCTACCTAAAATTCAATCTTAGAGCGCTTCATATCAACAAAACATTTCATATACTCCTACGCTTTCTAAATATTTGGTTTGAGGACATGTAAAAGCTCATGTCTCTATTCCAGTTGTTGATGAACATCCCAAGGAGTATCATCTAAAGAAGAGGGACGTAGTACCAATGGAGGATCCCGACCGTAAACGATCTTAAACGGTATCACCTCGGTGGCGTGATGAAAAGATGTATTTTACCCAAATTCATCCCATGGAAGGAAAGAAAACCATTTCTTAGGATATTCATGAACAAAACAATGAGGTACATTTCAAGGCACTTATTTAAAGCCTCACACTATCCATCTAATTGAGAATGATAAGCATAGATAAAATTCAATTGAGCCCCTTGTAATTTCATAAGATATCTCCAAAACCTGTTTTTGAATACCTTATCATGATAAGAAACGATTGATTTAGGCAACCCATATAATTTAACAATATGGTGAAGAAAAACATTAGCTACTTGTCAACTAGAAAAAGTAGGTGAAAGAGCCAAGAAAATGACCATATTTTGATAATCTATCAACAACCACCATGATCATACCATAGCCTTGACTAAAAGGTAAACTAGTAATGAAATCCATGGCTATGTCCTCCCATATATGATCTGGAATTGGTAAAGGAGTTAAGAGTTGAACTAGGTGCAAATTTGGAACTTTGGCCTGTTGATGTGTAGAACAAGATTTAACAAAGAGATTGATATCACGACACATTTGTAGTCAATAAAAAAAGAGCAACTCGATGATAAATTCAGAGGAAACCAGCATGTCCTCCTATAATCGAAGAATGAAACTCTTGCAATACATGTTGAATTAAATCGAGTTGGTCACTAGAAATCACCAAATGGTTTCTCCAATAAACAAAGCCTTGATAAAGTGAATATAATGGCATAAAGGCAGGGTCATTTACAATTTGGCTACGAAGCTTAGTGAGAAAAGATGAAGATTGGAGCTTGTCATAGATAAAGTCCATAAAAGAGTTAGTCACAGAAGAGAGAGCCATAAGAGAAACATGGGAAAGAGCATTTGCAACGAGATTTATTTTGCCTGACTTATATTTAATAGAAAAACTATAGCCGAGTAACTTCAGAAGACATGCTTCTTGCTCTGAAGTTTGAATGAACTATATTTAACAGAAAAACTAGAGCCGAGATTTATTTTGCCTGACTTATATTTAATTATCTTTTATGAACTTTGCCATAATCGAATGAAACTTGGGATCAAAGAATAAATCGACATAAAATCTACTCATATCCTATTTTTATTTTGCAGGAAATATTAGCTGATTTTGAAAGAAGTAGAAAAAGCAATAAGAGGATATGCAATCAGTCAAATTCAGTAGTCTCACGTAAGAAAAATAGAAACAAAATCAATTGCCTGATTTGATGGAGTAAATTACAAGATATGAGATATATTTTTAATAAAAAAAGAAGAATCAATGACCCAAGACCTAAATTATAAATAGGAAGGCAGATCAGAGAGACACAGAATGAGAAGGAACGAAGAAGCAGAGGAGCAGAGGCTGAGCGTTTCAGTTCTCTTCATCATCTCCACAGAAGGACGAAAGGACTGTGGAGGCGACGGAGAAATTTTCTTTCCTCTCTCTCCTTCTTCTTTGAACCTGAATTTTCATCTTTTTTATGGATTTGAATAAAGCCATGTGTGGCTAGTTGGTTTTTCAACCTAGAGTACTATGAACTTGTTTGAGGCTTAGAAATTGTTCTCACTCATTAGTTTTGCTTAATTCTAATCTGTTTATTTGATCTTGTTTTTATTATTTATTGCTTAGTGATTTGCCACCGTTAAGCATTTTTTGGGGATTTAGGATTGAACTTGACGAAGGGAATCTTAAATTGACTTTGGGATTAAATAATGTGGAATTAGATTTAAATTTAATGTGAAGTTAGGTTTTAATCTAATTTGTGTCTATGATAGACATATACCTAGAAGCTCCGCATAATCAAATTAGAGTGAGCCCGATTTAAATTACATCTTAATTAATTATATGAGGCATTGCATAATTATTTGAGGTAGGTGTATAAGTGGACCGACAGGCACTTATAAACATTAATACTCTAGATTAGCTGATCAAGTTAAGTCAAAGTTAATTTAGTGGGGATAAAATCTAGGAAACAAATAAGGGATTAGTGACTCTAGGTTGCTCGTTTATTAGTGTGGTAGTTTCTTTGTTTTAATTTTATTTTCTTTTCTCTTAATTAAATTAAATTTTGGTTTTCTCAACTTAAACGAAATTGTGAAATTAATGCTCAACTAAAGTTGTGATACTAAGTCCTCGTGAGAACGATACTTTTCTTTTCACTTTATTACTTGATACGACCCGTGTACTTGCAGAGTTTTTAGGCTATAAAGTTTTTCCCTATCACTCTTTCTCCACCACTGGTTTCACATTCATTTCTGCCTCCACCTCATCATCTTCACGCCGGCGTTTTTTCTCCTCCGTCTCGTCAGTCGAACTAGAGGTCCTTGCTTCCAGAGGGAAATTGAGTATAGCTTTGGAGCCTCAAAGCTTAAACGCAGCTCGATCATACGCTTTTGCTGCTTCAATCGCCGTGTCGAACATTCTGAGCCAAAGCCTAGATCCACGTTTGTTTGGATTTCAAATCTCGGCTGTGAATTTGCCCCACGGTTTTTGTTGAACTCCACTGTAGTGCTTTTTCTCTTCAAGGTTTGAATTATTCTGCACAAACATATCTGAAATCTCATGTTGTAGATCTAGATTTCCAAATTGGATCCACTCGGTTTTTTGGGGTAGTGTGATTTGCAACAATGGTTTCCAATTCATATGAGATTTCTTCTCGACGCTTTGGGGTATACTGAGTTACCACGTTAGCATTTAATCTCACGGAGTTAGAATGAATTTAACGGTGTTGTATTTTTTTAACAAAATCAATTATTTTTTGGCCTTTTTGGTCTCATTAAAAGTTAGTTGGCAAAACCGCTCCTGGCCTAATAGTTGGTTGGCAATATTGCTCCTTCATCCAATTTTTAATAAAGGGCATATAATAACCACCCAAGCCCAAAACCTCACACAACTAAGTAACATTAGCAAGAATGGGCCAATCATGAATAGCCTTAATTTTTCCCATATCCATTTCAACAGCTTGGGTCGAAACAAAGTGTCCTAAATAATCAATACGTTGTTGTCCAAAAGAACACTTAGACAATTTTGCAAACAAGTGATGCTTTTCTAGCTTCTGCAACACAAGCTCAACATGCTTTGGAGATGAAATTCCTAAGTATTACTGTATATAAGAATGGGGAAAAAGGACAAAAAAACTATTGTGTTAAAGGACAAAAAATATTATTCATTAAAGCTTGAAAAGTTGCAGGTGCGTTTGCTAAACTGAAGGGCATAACAAGCCACTCATAAGCTCCCAAATGAGTCCAAAAGGCAATTTTGTTTCGAACCTCTTCCATCATCAAGATTTGGTGATAGCACGTGACCATAGATCAAAATAGGAACGTCACAGACTTGCTTTGTATTGTGCAAGATTCGACCAGTACTACCCAAAACACGTAATTCGTTAGCAGGTAAGATAGCTAGTTGGATATGCTTGACAATACGTAGATGGATAAACGTATCTAAACTGCCACTATCCAATAAAATTTGGACAGTCATGCCATTAAATCAAATAGTGGCTAGCCCATGTGTCCCACAAAGTGCATAAATAGATAAATGATGAAGAGTTGCCTCTATCAAGTTCATCAATGGCATTCTGAAATGGTTCCTTAACGTTGTTATTAACGTGAAACATCATTAATTGTTTATTGGCGAATTTATGTGTAAGAGTAACACGGGCATAACACGTGTAGCACAAGCCCTTCTTGCGACAAATAACCGTTTCACTTGGGGTCATCTTCTTGATAGGAGGTAACTTTGGTCTTAGTACTAATGGAGGCAAAATGGATTTGCTACCCACAGAAGTAGTTAAATATGATACATCGATGAGACTCTTGAGCCTAAAAAAAGATTTGTTTTCTCACGAAAAATACAACCATGGTTTTGAAATAGAGTCTGTGAAACTGAAGAAATACCTATAATTGAAGGATCAGCAAATAGACGAGCAAGCTTAAGAGCAGAGACGATGATTGCAAGACGTTGTATGAGAACATCACGTTTGAGGTTTGGAAGCAAATCCCCCAAATAACAATCCAACAAGGCAGACTCAAGTAAATCCTCAGAATGATTGGCCAGTGAAAGGAATTTAGAATTGTATATTTGTATGTATCCAATGAAGCACCAATTTCCTATTGCGTAAACTTAAATAATTGTCATCGAAAACATTCAAAGTAAGAATGACCAAACTGAGCCTCAACAGCCTTAGCAGGAGAAAAACAATGTGGAATCTGGCCAAATTTTTCCAATATTTGAAGCCACAGCTGGACAACACCATCTAGATGCATTGAACTAAGAATGAGACGTTGAGGATCCATAACATCATAATACTTAAAGTATTGATCAACCTTGAAAATCCAATTAAGTGCAACAGAACCAAATCAAGGGAAATCAAATTTCAACAACTTGTACGGAGTAGTGGAAACAGGCACTAATTGAACCACCAAAATCCCAGTGGAGGAGATTGAAGAAGTGAATGACTGAAGTTTCGCAAGGCGCAAGGTAATATTATTGACGAACTTAACTAGCGACTATAGCACGCCACCAAGTTTGTTGAAACGGCTGTTAGCCTCTCTAACAAACTCATTTGTATTGTGAATATAAGCTTGCATTTCTTTCAAACGAGTATTTTTTGCCATCAGCGACTGTGAACCTCAACAAAAGAACCAAATGTCACGTTAGAAATACAATACTAACAAATACTAAGAAATATGGAAATATTCCACCCTCTATATTCAGATTAAAATGTTCTCAGCTAGAAGTTCATATATAGTCATAAACTATGGAAATTACAGAGAAGAATCATAAGAACCGCAAAAACCTAGAGAGAAATACACTATTATATAAAACACTTTTAACGTTTGTTTTTAGGCTATTTTTACGTCCTTTTTTAGGGGGACATCTATGTGAGCGATGTAGTAAGTCTGGGAACAACATCCCTAAAAAAAAAGAACCCAATAAGAGACTTACGACGTCCCTTTCCTAAAGGAATGACGTAAGACCTTTTATTAAGGAAAAAAAACCCCAACCTAGAAGGTCGTAACGCCATTTGTGAGCAAAATAGATAGCAGTTTCAGAACTTTGTGGCCAAATATTCCCCCCAAAAAACAATGGTGTCAAACTTTGTAAGATCCCATAAATTAATATGGGATTAGCATATGCAAATAGACAAAGAGGGAGGAGTGTCACACCCTCCCCATTTAATAAATCACACAACATATCATGCAACGCGATAAGCGTGAAATTACTGTTTGGGCGATGAAACAATTAATATTACTTTTAAACTCCAGGATCTCCAGCTAAAAATATTAATACAATCATGCCAAATTCAAAATATTAAAATTATATAACCCAATTAGCTTCTTAATTAAAAACAATAATAAAATGAACAAAATACTAATTATCACCACCCGCCACCAGACTCCACCTCCAATCCTACTCCACCATCTTACCCTTCTCACCTTGCTCATTACCCTGTCGTCTTTTGGAACATTTAGCAACTTTTGGGATTCATAATTAAATCCCAGAGTAACAACTAATTTGAAGCATAATACATATACAGTGTATGACAGATAACCATAATTGTGAAAATAAACAATATAGCATCCAGTACATACCACGTGCAATCACAATAAGCGTCACAACAATACAAACAATGTGAACTATGAAATGTAGGACACAACATGTCCCATATCATAGCACTGGGAAAAAAACAACAACTGGGTCTCAAACCCAGAATACATTGAATGCAATAAAAACTTGGGTCCTAGACACGGATCACAATTCATGGTACAAACAGGCATACACAGACATATAGAGTGCGCAAGATTAGAGTTACTACCTGGTTAATTTTTAGCTGGACAATTTATTTCTATCTCTTTAACACCTCCAGTGGTGATATTTCCTAAAATATTAAATAATATTTGTCACTTTATAAATTCTCTAAAATTCAAATAACACTTGAATTAATGACCATTTAGTCCTTCCTTTGTCCAAAAATCCTTTCTTATTTTAAAAACGTGAAAATTACTTTTTCCCCTTTTTCACCTTGATTTTCTGATTTGTTTCCAAAATTCCATAAACTTTACCAAACTTTGAAAATTCATAACTAATTGCTTACATGTCCAATTTAAGTGGTTGATTAAATGACCCTTGATAAGTCTATTTTAAAAGTTACATATCACCATCAGCCCCAAAAATTCGTGTTATTCTATTTTTACTAAAATACCCTTCTGCCCAAATTTTTGTTCCACAATTAAGGGTCAACTTTATAAATTCATAACTCTTTGTATAAAACTCCAAAAAGTACTAATTACCTATCAGATTAAATCTTATGACATTTACTTCAATTATGGAAAATATCATAATTATTTGACTTCATTGGATTGGTCAAAAATATGTCTCAAGCTTACTGGCCCCAACAGAATTTTCACTGACCAGTTTTATAATTTCCTTAATTAAATTATTAGGCTTCCAAAAATGTAAATTAACCTTAATCTCACACTATTTTCCATTCTAAACACTTTGGAAAGGTCAAAATTGTCAAAATCCAACTTCTCCTTTATGCTTTGGTCTGATTGAAAAGTTCCAAGGAAATATGACTTGTTTCATCTTTAAAATCTTTTTGATTTTTTATATAATCTAGTCTTAGTATTCCATATTGAGACTTAATTTATTCTTAAATATATCTCAAGTCCTTGTATGGCATCCTCATCTTCAAATCATAGTCTTCAGATCAACAAAATAATAGAGAATTAATTTCAAGATAATAACATGTACAAGTGCATAAGGTTGTTCATGGCACTTACTTGCACTTGAAAACCTTTGCTCCTTTCTTACCCCTTTCAACCTTGCGTCCTTCCATGAAAATACGCCATGATCATTAGCTTTTCATTTAAAAATTCATGAACATTGAAGAAGAGAATTAGGAACCTTGGTCATAATTTCTTACCTTGATTTTCCCTTGTGATTCTCTTTGCTTTCTCTAATAAGTTTTGGCCTTCTCTTCTTTCCTTGTTGATGTCACCATCTTTGACAATTACATGTGTGTTTCTCCTTTGACTACTTGGAGCAACCTTAACCATACACATGTGTCTTCAACTTGTCATTTTCCCTTATCTCCTGCCATGCGAAACTCATCATAGGAAAAAGGAGTTCCAATGTTGTCTCTTGTCCATTATCCAATTACTTTAATTATTCCTTGATTTAATATCCAATAAAATTATAATTCCCCTTTTCTTTCCTATCATCTCGAAAATGAATAATAATTCTAGAGTATCCGAGCTTCATTTCTAAATAATCCTAAAGTAGCCACAAAATCCTTAAAATTCACTTGTTGGCTAAAATCAACAAGTAATTTCCTAAATAAGCAAATAATAACCTTAAATTGTCATTTATATTTCCTTAATTATATTTATTAAAGAAAAATTCAAATAACCTTATCTTACCCAAAATTATGACCTCAATTGGTCATTGGAATATTTATTCCATGATAAATATCTTTTTCATACTATATTCATGAATCAAAAATAATGGAAAAATAAATATTTGTCAAATCTCTCCTTTTATCCCACCAAATATTCACATTATACATGTAATTTTTAATAAGACAAAAATTTGGGATATTATGAGTATAAATTAAGAATCAGAGTAGCAGATCCAAAATTCAAGATCTAAGAATCAAAATAAAAGGAAAACAAAATCCAAATCACAGTAAAACTGGAAAGAAAAAAACAAATCCAAAATTCAAGATCTACATCCCCAAAGGTTAAGACGCTAAGGCTGGAGATGAGACTTTCACACCATTTCCTCTGGTGGGGGTTCTTTGAGATCAAGATCTAGTTCCTACGTACCGAGGAGTCTTCTGGTTATTGCGGACGTTTAGATCAATCACTGTAGAGGAATCGAAATCGCTCTACACTTTGCCAGAGCTATACTCACCCGCCGGGGAATGGCGCTGATCAAACACAATTCCATGGAAGGCCTAACCCACTGCCATGCTCCTACGGAAGACCACATCAAAGTAAAATGCCTGATCACCTGTGAAATCGCACAGGGAAACATGGCAGCTAGCAACGAGAATTTCTGGTTGGAAGGGAAGCAGATGAAGCTAGTGACAGATTCCCCGCCATGGGAGGACAAGTTGAGGTCGAACGACGAGAAAACCGTCTAACGAGTTGGCTCATAGTCACGACTGGAAAAGTCGACTGTACTACTCAAACTGGGAACAAGTTTCCATTCTTGAAGGACTTTGTTTGGCATTTACGAATCAAACTCAGCTACAGAGGTCGCTTCTATTATCGGTGAGGGAGGAACTTAGGAGGAAGCGGATTAAAAGGTGGCAACAGAGAGGGAACCAAGGGATGCAATGAAGAGGAAGAAGGCGGAGGTGGGAATGGAACTAATGGAGGAGAAGTCTTGCTCTGCTTGGAGTCTTCTTAGGAGTTGTTGCAGGGGCACATGTTTTGTTGTCAAAGCTTTTAATTTCTCTCCACCTCGACTCTCTTTCTAGCGGTTTTGGTGTCCCAATTTAAAATTGGGACACATAAAGCTCCTTTTTGGCATCTGAATTCTAAAAAAGGCACCAAAAGTAGTGCTTTTGACACCAAAAGCAATGTCCCTTTTCTTAATTTGGACACCAAAAGTTCTATTTTATTAAAGGGACACCCAATATTTCAAAATTTCTTAACATAATTATAAAAATGTCACCACCTTTATTTTGTACTTCCCTTTTCGAAAAAGTGACATTTTTTGGTGACGTTATTTCTGCTTTTTGCAATAGTGATAGAAGAATATGCATAAAATAAGAGGAGAGGGGATGGTACAGCAGCAAATCTTCAACAAGAAAATAGTCTTGAAAATCATGACACACCTACTCCCTCTAACCATATTAATTTGTCTCTTTATACTATACTTCCTCATATAATTCTCGCAGCTTCCAGGACTTTCTTCTAATCCTTTCATTCCTTCTTGATCCATGTCCTTGATTTGGGCCTCCTCTTTCCATTAATCCTGAGCCCAACTCATTTGCACCTATTATACATCTCTCTTTACTTCTTTTTTTTTTTCTTGATATTGACATCTCTCATTACTTGATGGAATGCCTCCATGGATGAGTTCCTTTACACGGCCACGAACACCTTCCATAACACCTCTCGAGCGATTTTTCCAAAACACAACCAAAAGATGGGAGAAGACTAAAACCATGGCCATCGTTGAAATCTATCTTGGTGCCAAAATTCTTGTTCATGTTCCTCCCTTAGCCAAACCTACAAATCAAATTGAAGGAAACTAAGAAGAAAGTTAGGGCCCGTTTGGTACGGGGAAGATTTAAAGAGGGAAAGGAATTTAAAGGAGGGAAAGGAATGGAAGGAAAGATTGCAAGAGAAATTAAAAAGTTGAGCTGTTTGATAAACATGGGAAGGTAACTTAAGTTGAGGGAAAATGAATGGTTTGGTATGAAAAATTGGGTGTTAGTTAAATGGGAATATGAGGTGAAATACCAAAAATACCCCTAAATTAAAAAAACAAATTTGCCCTACGTCTTGTTCGAAGTCGTAACCCATTGCGTTGCCACCACTCCCCTACCTTGGACGCTACTCCCACCACCGTCGAAGTCGCACCTGCCGTCGTGGATGCCGCCACCGTCGTCAGCTTCGAGTTTTGTATGCGACCCAATTTAATTTAAAAAAAAAAACAGACCCCAAACAATTCTCGAGAATTCTCATTGAGAATTCATGGAGAATTCCCGAAGAATTCTCGAGAACTCAAAGAATTCTCGAGAATTCAATTGAATTCTCTATGAATTCAATTGAAGAATTCTTTAAATTCTCAAGAATTCAATTGAATTCTCGGGAATTCAATTAATTGATTGAATTCATATTCAATTATTGAATTCTATGAATTCAATGAGAATTCTTAATGAGAATTTTTGAAAATTGTCGGGTGTTTTCCAGTTGTCTCTCTCCTATAACGGTGCTTGGTAGAAAAGAAGAAGAAGGTGAAGATGATGGAAGAGAGTCGAAGCTCTCTGTTCTCCTCGGCACTCTGGTTCTGCTTCTGACGTTAGGTCTGTCGCAACTAAGGTGGAGGGTGGGGGGAAGAAAGGAATGTCGGCAGCGACAATGATGAAGAAGGTGAGAGTCGCCGGCGATCGAAATGGAGGGTGAGGGGAAGAAAGGAATGTTGGCGGCGACGATGGTGAAGAAGGTGAGAGTCACTGGCAATCGAAATGGAGGGTGAGGGAAAGAAAGGAATGTTGGCGGCGACGATGATGAAGAAGGTGAGAGTCGCCGACGATCGAAATGGAGAAGGAAGGCAGAAGAAGGAAGGATCAGATCTGAATCCATAGTGCTCTGGTTTAACCTCTTCCTAATCTGCTCTACTGCTGTTTACAGGGTTTTTTTGTCAACAAATTTCATTCTCCCGGAACTTCACATTATCCCGCCAGTTTTTGAGGGATTCAATTTTCCTAGCTTTGTAGGAAGATGGGGCAGGCAGGAAAGTAACATTCCCAGGAAAGAGGCGCACCAAACGGTTTTTTTTAGTGGGAAGATAGTTATCTTTCCATTCCCTCACACGAATTCCGCATACCAAACGAGCCCTTAGGATGAACAATATCAACCCACACATTTCTAGCGAAACTCACAGTTACGAAACTCACAGTTACAAAGAATATGTAATTTATTTTCTCTTGCAAACACTCAAAGGGACAAGTCACACTACTAGCTACACCTCTTTGGGGTCTGAGTTAATTTATAAGAAGTCTCTCAAGAAACACTTTCATAGGAAAAATTTAATTTTCTCCGGCACATGCAATTTCCACACTTTCTTCCACCAGATTGCTTCATGTTGTTCTTGTTGTGCAAGCATCAATTTGTACACAGACCAGACACAAAGGGCTTGTTTGGAATGAGAGGAGGGGAGGGGTGAGAAAAAAATTGAGCTGGATTCATAAGAATGAGAAAACTTGGGTTAAAAGTTCCTAATTAATTTTTCTTACTATTTTACCATATATCTTCTCTTTATTAAAATTTATGATCCCACTTCTCCGGTTTTCTTAAATACAACTCAAAAATTTGTCCTTCCCTCTAAATATCTCATACCAAACAGACCCTAAAGTTTCCGCCCAAGGCATATCTCCATTAGAATGTGTCAGCTTCAATTCCTTGGGGAGGCATAACTTTTGTACGTTCCACTGGCCATTTTATTATTCTGGATGTAATCATTATGATGAAATTAATTATTTTCTTTCCTCCGTAATTTTGACAATACAAACAAACATAGCAAGAGAAAATAGTATCTCTCCATTTTTTTTCTCAAGTCCATAAGCTCCCACCAAGGTTTGAAGAGGGTCAGATATATGCAACCTTACTCCAACAAGTAGCGAATAAGAATTATTAATTAAAGACCGTGTAAGAGAATTCATGTAATATGAGAACTCACCTACAACTAAATTTTTGAAATCTGCAACTTGAACTTTTAAATTTACAATTTAATTTACATTAACCTTCTTATATGACCCTTATTTGTTATTCTCTCTTAGAACAATCGTCCTCATTCAACTAAGCATTGTCTCATGAAGTTACTTCATACAGGACTTTAAAGGAAAATGGTCTTGGTGAAGATGATTCAAACTCGTTATTGTTTGTGAAAATTTTAAGGCCTCTTTTTTTTTTAAAAAAAAAAAGAATTTTAGGAGAGGGGTTGGGCTCACTCACAGTCTAAGGGTAGGGCGCTTGGAGCTCACTCCACAAAGAAATCAGAATTAAGAGTATTTATGCCTTCACCTTAGCCTGGGTTACCATTGCTTCATAGACCCCTAGAATGTTTTCCCAAACGTCTTGAACAACTTCAGGATCGAACTCCCTCCCTTTTGGAGAGAATATTCGACTCCTTTGCCAGTTAAACCTAAAAACAAAGGGTGTTTTAAGGCCTTTATATCTGCTTTGTAATGTAATGTTTGGTTTTAGTATCATCTAGGCTTTTAGCAATCTGGACTTTCTTGTCCATAAACAACCGGTGCAAGAAATCCTTGGATTCTTCTTGGACCATTTTTCTATTATAGTTGGACTTCCTCTGGCCCTACAAAATTATGGCCACCCTTTGAAATAACGTTGGAAATAATGTTTTCCGTGCTTGTATCCTATGTTTGAATAAAGAAAAAACACGTCTTGGGGGAAAAAAAAGAATAGAGAAAAAATGTTGGCAAAAAGATAGACGGAGAAAAAAGGTATAGAAAAAGAACTAGACAATAAAGGGAAATTGCCCATGAATCCCTATTTGAAAATTTATTTGTGAAATAGGACCTCAAATCATGTAAAGATGTGATGTCCTTGAATGTAAATAATTGTAACAGGAAAAAGACAAAACTGTCCGTAATGAAATCATTCCTTTTGTGCAATCTATCTTTCTTTTATGTAAAATCTTTCATCCTTTGTGTGCAATTCATCTTCCATGTGATGCAAAATTAGTCCCTAATGTGCAAATTACGTTTTGTGCAACCTATTTCCCTTATGCACAAGTGATCTTTCTTAGTACAAATAAATAATATTATTGAAATGGGAAGTACATTTACAAATATTGTCATTTGTATTACTAGAAGTCAATTTCTCAACACCCCCCAAAAGAAATAAATAAATAATAATTGAAATTTCACTAATGTCAAACTTATTAAAAATAGTAGTAAATGATAAAAGCATTTTAAAATGTTATCATCACAGTCAGTAATTTAGAACATTACACTCTTAAATGTATCATATATTTTTTTTGAGTGGTTTTTTTTTTTTTTTGGAAAAAAAATATTCATTGAAGTGTAAGGGGTGGGTTCGAACCCCCCACCCCTCACACAAGCATGCTTGATTCTTTAATATATATATACACATTAATAAATATGTATTCTTCTTAACTTTTTCAATGGTAATTACAAAATTTTCATCGTTGTTTGCAAATCAACCATAGTTATTTACAAAACTTTCATCGAAATTTACAACTTTTTTTTTAGGTTTCCCTTTCTTGCCTTTCAAAAAAAAAAAAACCAAAAAACAATGCATAATTACAAATTTTCAATCGCTATTTACAAAACTTTCATCGGTATTTATAACTTTTTTTTTTAGTTTCCCTTTTTTATCTCTGAGGGAAAAACCAAAAAAACAAATATTGCATAATTACAATTTTCATCACTATTTACAAATCTTTCATCGCTATTTACAAAATTTACATCGCTATTTATAAAACTTTCATTGGTATTTACAACTTTTTTTTCTGGCGGTCCTCGCAAATTTGTAAATACCAATGAAAAAAGTTGTAAATAGCGATAAAAGATTTGTAAATGCTGATGAAAATTTTGTAATTATGCATTATGTTTTTGTTTTTTCCTCAGAGGGTAAAAGAGAAACCTAAAAAAAACGTTGTAAATAGCGATGAAAATTTTGTAATTATGCATTTTTTTTAATTTTTTCCTCAGAGGCAAGAAAGGGAAACCTAAAAAAAAAGTTGTAAATACCGATGAAAGTTATGTAAATAGCGATGAAAATTTTGTAATTATGCTTTTTTTTTTGTTTTTTCCTTAGAGGAAAGAAAGGGAAACCTAAAAAAAAAGTTGTAAATAACGATGGTTAATTTGTAAATAGTGATGAAAATTTTGTAATAATGCTTTTTTTATTTTTTTATTTCCCCAAAAGCAAGAAAGAGAAACCTAAAAAAAAAAGTTGTAAATACCGATGAAAGTTTTGTAAATAGCAATGGTTGATTTGTAAATACCGATGAAAATTTTGTAATTACCATTGAAAAAATGTTAAAAAGAATATATATATTTGTTAATGTGTGTATATATTAAAAGAACCAAGTGGCTCAACTGGTGGCCCACTTGGTCCCATACATGTGTGAGAGGTGGAGGGTTAGAAACCCACCCCTTACACTTCAATGAATAAATTCTTTTCCAAAAAAAAAAACCCCCACACCCTCGCCGTTAGAAGACTCATTTATTAGAAGATGCAGAAAGGAGGCAATAAAGTAGACACAATTCTGCCCATACACAAAGAAGACTCATTTATTAAAAGATGCAGAAAGGAGGCAATAAAGTCACCGAGCCAAGTTCTGTCTGCTAATTGCCAACCAACCACCGATCCACATAAATATGCTTAGGGGCAAAACATCACTAAACACAGAACTAGTTGAGGGAGAAAAAATAGAACTTTTAGGCAATAATGACCCGTAATCACAGTAGGACTATTCAAGGGGGGTGGGAAGCATGCAATTTACTCTACAACTCGTGCTACTGCACAATTCAGGCATCGATCAATTGTATTCTGTAAATAAATTATCAGAATATTATTTTCCCAAATGTTTCAATGGCAAACTGGGATTTTAAATCCATCATAATGCCTCAAAAGATACCTTTTGCCAATTTGGCAGATCGACACTGCCTGTTTGTTCTTCAACATGCAACCATCAAAACTATATAGACTGTAGTGTCTTAACGATAACAATAACAAGAATAGTGCATGAATAATTCAAGAAAGCCTTGGCTTTGACTTGCATATATAATGTGGAGCGAAAGAAGTACTTGGCATAAGAATTATTGTACAATATTTAGAACCAGCAATTCACCACTTATTCTTGTTGGAAATTATGCCCTAGGGGCAAGTCATTGTTCTCCATTAAGTTATTACTTCATTCGCATGTTTATAGTGATAACTGTATCCCAGGATATATCTTATAGATTATCCTAAATGTCCCTGGTCGGTCATCTACACGGGAGCGAAGATGAGTTAAGACCAGTATGACTTTGATGAGGTATGGGGATACGAATCCAAGTCATGGGCACTTGTAAGAGTACAAGGTGCTAGACCGACCCACTATGAGAAAGCTGTATGGATTAAGTCATAAACTTATCTCATGTATAACCGCGTCACAACGCCCTAGGACCTGAGATCATCATGGATTCCTACATGATGAGTCACTAGTCTTTGACCTAGTCAAAAGTCACCTTTGAACAGGTGATGATAAAGGCTGGGATCGGGATCAATGGTTTTCATGCGGAGGAATGTGAATGGTCAAGATGGAATTTGTCCCTCACATTTGTAGAGAGATAATACTGGGCCCCTCGATGAGTGAGTCTAAGAAATGTATGGCTATACTGTGATGGAAAAGAGTTTCTATTTCACTTATTAGACTGCTCGAGAATCGAGAAAGTAATGGTCAAGAAAAGGAAGTTCACGTTATCCGTGCCTCATCCTTGACCGAATTATCGTGTGACAAAAGGGACGTGACATGGTTGTACGATAGGTAGTTTCGTGTCATCGATCCCCAAGTGAATTGGGTAGTCACAATGTCTTGCTAGAGGCCGCTTGCGACTTGTGGGCTGATACAGTCTTGACCCATTGCCAATCTCATATGGGCCTGCAGGGTCGCACACAAGAATAATCCAATACGGGTAAAAATGTCCAGATTCATTGAATATCAGATTAATCTGAGATTAAACGAATACTGAATTTAATCTAGAATATATATATATATATATATATATATATATATATATATATATATATTAAATTCGAAAATAATATAATAATATTATTTAATGGAGATTATAATATTATTATATGATATTTGTTTTATATTTAATTTATCGGATAAATTAAATATCTAAAACAAATAGAGATATTATATCTCATTTGATTTTTGAACAAAGATATCATTATCTATTTAATTTAAATTGAGATATTGTATCTCAAATTTAATTAAATAGATAGATATCATTTCTCGGATTTAATTTATAGAGATAAATTAAATCAGAAGGCTTTTAATTTGAATTAAATAAATACATTAGATTAAATCTATTAGATAGATTTAATTAATATATTTTTTAATTAAAATTTGAAATTCAAAATTAATGGGGATTAATTTTGAATATAATACGCCGATGGGTTTAGAAAAACCTACGGGACTTTTAGTCGAGCGTATTAGAAAGCTGTGAGAAACCCTAGAGCGAAAAGAGAGAGACGCACAGTTCGAGGCGCTAGCACGTTGCCGCGTCCGTGTTCGGAGATTGTTCGTGTGGATACCGGTAGAGGAAGCCGATTCTAAGAGTCGACTTCTGCTGATCGAGAAGGTAGCCCACTAGTTCAAAGAGAACGAGACGTAGACGAATTCACTACAGTTTGAATTTTCTTGATCGCCATGAGAAAATGTGCGTAAAGGGTTTGTGTAGATTCTTGAGCTACTAGTTCGCTAAAATCAAAGGAAAACCTCCAGTTCTAGATGATTCCGAGTTCTCTATAAGGTATGATTCGGGTTCCCTAACCTTGATTTAAATGCATCTGAGTGATCCTCGGGACGGGATTCGTAGAAAATTTTAATCCGCTGCGTAACAGTGGCATCAGAGCCAACTCAACGTGCGTTTAAATTGGGTTTCTGTACATGCTATTATATGTGATATATATGCAAGAATCTGAATCTTTGTATGCAAGAATTTGAATCTTTGTAAGCAAGAAACTGAATCTTTGTATCAAGAAATCGAATCTTGAATGCTTTAATTTGAAAATTCGCGTTAGGGTTTCAGACGGGTCTCTAGAATGGTGTTGTGGCTGCTTCGTACAGCTCTGAATTGTTCAGAGCGCATGATATTTTGAATCGTCCGTCACGTTCGTGCGCATCGAAGACATTCTGAATCGTTCAGAATTTTCGATCATGCTCGGACAACGCCCCTGGGGGTTTGAAATTAAGTTTTATGAAACTCTCTTTCTAAAAGAATATGATGTTTTCAAAAGCTCTGGGGCCGCTCCTGCTAATCGGCTAGTGGGACCACCATAGGGACCGGCTGATTGTTTGTAGTGTGAGAATTTAAATCATGATATAAAGTAATATAAGATTAGAGAATTTTATCATGAGTAATATTTTATTTCATAAATGTATGAATTAAAGTATGTTCATAACCTTACAAAGTGTTGTTTGGGTATGATGAACAAGATGGCTCTAGGGTTGTAAATTTTGTATATGGCCTGCGTGCCATGCCTTTCTCTAAATAATCTTGATGTACATTCTCTTCTCATCTCACTCCCCTCGTATGTGAAACAAGGTTTCTAACTATGTACTTTCTTTTATTATTTAGAGAAATCCTCTCATTGGCTTGAGGGGACTGTAGGTTAAATGAGCCATGTTGTGTCACGAGTTTTAAATTATGTTTTGATATAATCATTACATGATTAATTTAGCCTCTATATGACATACAATAATGATTGCATTCATATAGGTAGAATTAATAAAGATAAATTAAATCAGCAGGCTTTTATATTAGATTAAAATAAATAGATCAGATTAGATCTGTTGGACAGATTTAATTAATATTATTTTAATCTAAAATTTGAGTTCAAGATTAATTGAGATTAATTTTGAATATTTTAATACGGCCATTTAGGGTTTTACAAATCCTATAAGATATAGATCTAGTCGTATTAAAATGAAGTGACAACCGTAAGTTTCAATAATTTAATCATAATGATTTATTTATTAACATATGTTATGATTAATTTAGAGTTTTAATTATGATTTAATTAGATCACTCATAATTAATTTAGAATTAAATTAATAGGATTAATTTGATTATATCTAATAATACCCTCTAAATAAAATCTTAAGTCACAATGCCATCAATAAATGAATACTTGTCAAAACCTCAATCACCTATTTGTATGTTCCACCAAAGTGGATGCATTTGAGTAATCTTGGGGAGACAAGAGAGAGTAATGGTGATACTCTACGTTCATTATTGTCTTGACTTAATTGAGATTATCAAAACGGTTTTGGATCTCAAGGCATTGGATGGGATTAAACATGCTAGGTCATATGATGATCGAATCCCATAAAGATCTAAGAGTTACATGTGATGTAATTGGCAAAGAGGTTGCCTACCTAAATAACTTGATTTTAAGCATCCTGCCAAAGCGGACTTAAGATTAAGCCAAATATGGATCTTAGCTCACTAATTATAATGAGGGTTATTAATTCAGTAGGAGATTACTGATTATACTTTGCATATCTTTTAAATTGTAGAATCATGTCGAATTGTAACACCCCAACACCATCAATGCGATCAGTCCTTGAGAAGGATGAACTCGATGGGACAAAATTTCTTGACATGTTTGAGGACTTAAGTGTTGATCCTAAACACAAAAGAAAGGAGTATCTTATCTATCAACCCATTCCTGATGAGCCTGCGACTGATGATCCAAGAGCTCAAACTGATACTTACATGAAGCATCAGGATAACTCTATGGATACAGGATGCCTGAAGCCTGCCACTGTGGTTCCAGACCTCAATGGAGATCTAGAACACATGGAGGTGTCTGAGATGATTTATCATCCTATGGAAATGTTCCAGGAATAGGCGACGCAAGATTGGTATGAGACCACAAAGGCCTTATTCTAATGCAAGATGGTTGAATGTAAATCTGTTAGTCCTCATTTTTGAAAATGAAAGGCTATATTGATCACCTTGAAAGGCTTGGATTCCCTATATCCCAGGAGTTAGCTATATATGTGATCTTGATCTCACTCCCAGAAAGTTATGATAACTTTGTCATGGATTACAACATGAACAATATGAAGGAATCAATTTCTGAACTGCATGAGATGCTCAAAACTGCTGAGTAGAGCCTTGAGAAGAGGCCCAATTCTGTTTTGTCTGTTCAGAATGGAAGGGGTATGAAACGGAAAGTGAAGAAGACAAAACCTCTGAAGGATGGGGTCTGCTTCTTCTGCAATGAAATCGGTCATTGGAAGAGGAACTGCAAGCTGTATCAAGAAGATTTGGAAAAGGACAAGAAGGATAGCGGGCCTATCGCTTCAGGTATCTATGTCATAGACATTCGCTTTTCTACTTCCTCAAACATGGGTATTAGATACTACATGTGGTTCACGCATTTGTATAAATGTATAGGAACTCAAGGACAGTAGAAAATTGAATGGACATCTGTGACATAAAGGATCAAGTCAAAAGATTTGAGTCCTACCTTCCTATGGCATTGTCGTCTAGGCCATATAAATGAGAAACACATTTCGAAACTCCATTACAGATGGATTTTTGAAGTCATTTGATTTTGAATCATTTGATACATGTAAGTCTTGTTTATTGGGTAAGATGACAAAGGCACCTTTTACTGGACACAACGGGAGGGCCACCGATTTATTGGGCCTCATACATACGGATGTGTGTGGACCAATGAAGCTGCCAGAGAAGGTCATTTGTACTTCATTACATTAATAGACGGTCTTAGTAGATATGGTTATATCTATCTAATGAAACATAAGTCTGAATCTTTTGAAATGTTCAAAATATTCCAAAATGAAGTGCAAAACCAACTTGGCAAAACAATTAAGGCACTTCAATCTGATCAGGGTAGTGAATATTTGAGCCAAGAGTTCGTTGACCATCTTAGGAGTTGTGGGATCATCTCACAGCTTACTCCTCCAGGAACACCTCAATGGAATGATGTTTCTGAACAGAGGAATCGAATTCTATTAGATATGGTTCAATCAATGATGAGTCAACCAGATCTTCCATCTTCCTTTTGAGGTCATGCCCTAGAAGCTGCTGCGTTCACACTAAATCGTGTTCCGTCAAAGGTGGTTGAAAAGACACCATATGAGATATGGACTGGGAAGTAACCCAGCTTGTCATTTCTTAAGATTTGGGGATGTGAGGTTTATGTTAAACAACAAGTCTCTGATAAATTATCATCAAGATCCTCAAAATGCCTTTTTGTGGGGTATCCTAAGGAAACTAAAGGATACTATGTCTACAGTCCCACCAATCACAAAATATTTGTTATTCGGAATGGTATGTTTTTGGAAAAAGAGTTTATCTCTAAAAGAGCCAGTGGGAGTAAGGTGAATCTCGAAGAAGTTCGAGAGTCACAAGACAATGTAGAACCATAGATGGAAACAGGAGAAGACTCACAACAAGTTGTTAAGACTACTCAAGTAACACAAGGCCCGCGAAGGTCCGATAGATCACGGTTACAGCCTCAGAGATATGGATTTCTGATAACTGGAAGTCATGATGTTTCGCTCATTGAGCAGAATGAGCCAACAACCTATCGAGACGCTATAGTGGGACCAAACTCCGAAAAATGGCTTGATGCCATGAAGTCTGAAATGCAATCTATGTACGACAATAAGGTATGGACCTTGGTCAATCCACCTGAGGGTGTAAAAACCGTTGGATGCAAGTGGGCTTTCAAAGAGAAAACTGACATGGATAACAAAGTAAATGTCTTCAAGGCACGACTGGTTGCAAAAGGATTCACTCAAACTCATGGAGTGGACTATGATGAAACCTTTTCCCCAGTTGCAATGGCCAAATCAATCAGAATCCTTCTTGTCATTGCATCATATTATGACTATGAGATATGACAGATGGACGTCAAAACAGCCTACCTTAACCGAAAGCTTCTTAAGGATGTGTACATGACACAACCTGAAGGTTTTGTGCGTCCAGAGGACACTGGTAAAGTTTGCAAGCTTCAAAGATCCATTTATGGATTGAAGCAAGCATCTCGGAGTTGGAATCATTGTTTTGATGAAGTAGTCAAAGAGTTTGGATTCATTCAAAACATGGATGAACTTTGTGTTTACAAGAACGTTAGTGGGAGCACAGTTGTATTTCTAGTGCTTTATGTTGATGACATCGTACTCATTGGGAATGACATTCCTACCTTGTAGAGTGTCAAGTCTTGGTTAGGAAAGTCTTTCTCAATGAAAGTTTTAAGCGAAGCCACTTATATTCTTGGGATTAGGATCTATAGAGATAGATCCAAGAGGCTGATAGGCCTAAGTCAGAGCACATACGTAGACAAGATACTGCATAGGTTTAGTATGCAGGATTCTAAAAGGGGTAACATGTCCATGTCTCATGGCATCCATCTCAGTAAGGATCTGTGTCCTAGTACACAAGATCAAAGAGACCGTATGATTAAGATTCCATATGCCTCCGCCATTGGATCTATCATGTATGCCATGTTATATACTCGACCGGATGTGTCATTTGCCTTGAGTATGACCAGCAGATATCAACAAGATCCCGGTGAGGGTCACTGGACTGCTGTCAAGAATATCCTTAAGTACTTAAGAAGGACTAAGGACTTATTTTTTGTGTTTGGTGGCTTGGAGGATGAGCTCTGTGTAACTGGTTACATAGATGCGAGTTTCCAAACTGACCAAGATGATTCAAGATCGCAATCAGGATATGTATTCCTATTGAATGGTGGTGCGATAAGCTGGAAGAGCTCTAAGCAGAGCACTGTAGCTTATTCTGCAATAGAAGCTGAGTATATAGGAGCATAGGATGCAGCAAAGGAGGCCTTTTGGATTATAAAGTTCATTTATGAACTCGGGGTGGTTCCAACCATTTCAAATCCAATAGACTTGTTCTGTGACAATAGCCACGCTATTGCATGAACCAAGGAGCCTAGGTCACATTAAAGGACCAATCATGTACTCAGGCAATTTCATCTTATATGAGAAATCAGAGATAAAGGTGATATGAAAGTATGCAAAGTACCAGGAGAATACAATGTAGTTGATCCTCTTACTAAGCCGCTTGCACAAGCAAAACATGAGCGTCATGTTAGGGCAATGAGAATTAGAGTAATTAATGATTGCGTCTAGTGCAAGTGGGAGTCTGTTAGAAATTATGTCCCTAAAGCAAGTCATTGTTCTCCATTAAGTTATCACTTCGTTCGCATGTTTATGGTGATAACTGTATCCCAGGATATATCTTATAGATTATCCTAAATGTCCCTGGTCGGTCATCTATGCGGGAGCGAAGATGAGTTAAGACCAGTATGACTTTGATGAGGTATGGAGATACGAATCCAAGTCATGGGCACTTGTAAGAGTACAAGGTGCTGGACCGACCCACTATGAGAAAGCTGCATGGATTAAGTCATAAGCTTATCTCATGTATAACTGCGTCACAATGCCCTATAACCTGAGATCATCATGGATTCCTACATGATGAGTCACTAGTCTTTGACCTAGTCAAAAGTCACCTTTGACCAGGTGATGATAAAGGCTAGGATCGGGATCAGTGGTTTTCATGCGGAGGAATGTGAATGGTCAAGATGGAATTTGTCCCTCACGTTTGTAGAGAGATAATACTGGGCCCCTCAATGAGTGAGTCTAAGAAATGTATGGCTATACTGTGATGGAAAAGAGTTTCCATTTCACTTTTTAGACTGCTCGAGAATCGAGAAAGTAATGGTCAAGAAAAGGAAGTTGACGTTATCCATGCCTCATCCTTAACCGAATTATCGCGTGATAAAAGGGACGTGACATGGTTGTACGATAGGTAGTATCGTGTCATCGATCCCCATGTGAATTGGGTAGTCGCAATGTCTTGCTAGAGGCCGCTTGCGACTTGTGGGCTGATACAGTCTTGACCCAATGCCAATCTCATATGGGCCTGCAGGGTCGCACACAAGAATAATCCAACACGGGTAAAAATGTCTAGATTCATTGAATCTCAGATTAATCTGAGATTAAATGAATACTAAATTTAATCTAGGATATATATATATATATATATATATATATATATATATATATGTATGTATGTATGTATATATATATATATTAAATTAAAAAATAATATAATAATATTATTTAATGGAGATTATAATATTATTATATGATATTTGTTTTATATTTAATTTATCGGATAAATTAAATATCTAAAACAAATAGAGATATTATATCTCATTTGATTTTTGAATAAAGATATCATTATCTATTTAATTTAAATTGAGATATTGTATCTCAAATTTAATTAAATAGATAGATATCATTTCTCGGATTTAATTTATAGAGATAAATTAAATCAGAAGGCTTTTAATTTGAATTAAATAAATACATTAGATTAAATCTATTAGATAGATTTAATTAATATATTTTTTAATTAAAGTTCAAAATTCAAAATTAATGGGGATTAATTTTCAATGTAATACGCCGATGGGTTTAGAAAAACCTACGGGACTTTTAGTCGAGCGTATTAGAAAGCCGCGAGAAACCCTAGAGCGAAAAGAGAGAGACGCACAGTTCGAGGCGCTAGCACGCTGCCGCGTCCGTGTTCGGAGATTGTTCGTGTGGATACCGGTAGAGGAAGCCGATTCTAAGAGTCGACTTCTACTGATCGAGAAGGTAGCCCACCAGTTCAAAGAGAACGAGACGCGGACGAATTCACTACAGTCTGAATTTTCTTGATCGCCATGAGAAAATGTGCGTAAAGGGTTTGTGTAGATTCTTGAGCTACTAGTTCACTAAAATCAAAGGAAAATCTCCGGCTCTAGATGATTCCATGTTCTCTATAAGGTATGATTCGGGTTCCCTAACCTTGATTTAAATGCATCTGAGTGATCCTCGGGATGGGATTCGTAGAAAATTTTAATCCGCTGCGTGTACGGATCCCAACAATTCTGCCCAGCAAACAAGCTTATCTTTACCATATATGCATATAATTACTAAAGAGTTTAGACATGGAAAAAGGAATTCACTTTAATTGTAAAAACTGTGAAAAATACATAATCAAACATGCATGACATGAAAATTCAAGTTATAATATCCAAGACAGATGAAGATATGATTTTTCAAGTTAGTATCTATCAGCAAAAGAAAACTTCGATTATGATTCATGTAAACAGTAGTATTAGATTCTTCTTGTCAAAAGTCCTTCGAGTAAACTTTTATACAAAAATAATCAAGAGGATTGTTTAGAAGAATTAACTCAAAAATACAATAATTTCAGCATTAGGCTCTAGAATTACTCAATTGTGCCAGGTAGTGTGAGAATGCTTCTTAGCCTGACATAAAACCTAATGGACACTCAACCCATAATTCCTTGAAGACAATTCGCATTATTGGCAAAACTCGCAAACAGCATGATTAATCCAATATATGACAAATTCCTTGAAGACCAAGAATGGAAGATTACAATTCAAGACAACCAACTGGCAGTGGCAACTTTCTCATTATCACAGGTAACAACAAAGACCTTCTCATCATCTTTATTCAATGTACAACATATAGAAGAACCCTATGAACACAAAATTATCTTCTTTATGTACATGACCTAACCAACAAGGTAGAGTAAAAGCAACAAATGACCCGACTGACCTCCACAGCGGACAATAAATCTTATCAGAACTGACTCTTTCTAGCTTCTCGATATACTTTGATTTTCCTATCAACTAACCAGATGGTACTGGACAAATTTATCCTGATTTTTTCATTATCATCCTCCAGCAATCCCAGACAAATATCCACAACTCCTTCTTTAGTTACCTACACAACCATTTTTTTCACTATTACAGCAAACGGAATTTAGTGCTAATAGCGCATATTGAATCCCCCTCGAGCTTCCATTCTTCAAAACCCGTACTAAAATCTGTATGAATCCATTATAATTTTCCATTTGTTCTCTACCTTCCCTAGACTTAGCCAACACACCAAGAATTTGAACAGCCCTTTTCAAGCCCAGAATCAACACTTCTTAGCAAAATGGGGACCGCCCCACATCCTACGGCTCTCCTCCGATTATCCAGGAAAGACTAAAGCGCTGCGGCCGCTTCTTTCTTCTCCCTGCCTTCACCATCTCGAAGAAGAGAAACAAGAACTCCTGTAGCATATGGATATGCTCCAACTGTGGCTTTGTTCACCTCCATAACCGCCAAACTCGTCAACATGGTTGCCGCTACTGCTCGGCAATCCGGTGAGCCACGTAACAGAACAGTCACAACCTTCCCTTTCGCACCCTCCGCCACCAAACCCACCTTGTTATCGTCGTCGAGACTAAGATTGAGCAAAAAATGAAAGAGCTATCTCCTGTAGACTAGGCTCGCCAGAGTCAACACGGCCGACACGACTCCTGACTCGGTCAACCGCCGACGGAAAACAGAATCACGCTTGGAAAGGCACGTAAGTTGGTCAAGCAATTCAATTTTGCTCTCACGAGACCCATTTCAAGACCCCATGTCCACTGATCTCAGGTTTCATGATCTCCAAGAACCAATAAACTTTGCAAGTTCTGGAGACTTCCCACGAAATCCATTTGAAACCCAATCGAAAAGGTCTGGAGAGAAAGTCAAGTTTTTTACATTTCTCAACATACCCATTTAGGTTTTCAGAGTTCCCATTAGCCTGGGAATCACGAAGAGCGACTCTGAAGCATTCCAAAGCTGCGTAATACATCACGGTGGAGAAGGGAAAGATTCCGGCGAATCTGTTCGAAATTACCTTCACCATACAAAATCGCGAATCTGTTCGAAACTTCGACAAATTCGATCAAAATTTTTATTTTTTCCTGCTAACTGAAAATTTCTGGATTATTGTTTGATTTTTTTCTAGAAACATTTTTGTAATGAATTTTGGCTTTAAGACAAAAATTTCGTATGGATTTCGGCGATTGGCCTTCGATGGAACGCGGTGGAGAAGAAGGAGTAGGTTGTAGGCTGTGTTTACCTTAAATGAAAAAAGGGTGATGGACCAATTTTGCCAACCAACTATTAAGCCAGGAGTGGTTTTGCCAAATAACTTTTAATGAGACCAAAAAGGCCATAAAACAATTGAATTTCTAAAAAAAACACAACACCATCAGATCACACTAACTTCCGTCTGCTACATGGGATTATGAAATGGGTGAAGGACCAATTTTGCAAACCAACTATTAAGCCAGGAGCGGTTTTGCCAAATAACTTTTAATGACACCAAAAAGGCCAAAAAACAATTGAATTTCTAAAAAAAATACAAAACCATTAGATCCTACTAACTTCCGTCTGTCACGTGGGATTATGAAATCTAATTGGTCCCTTATGTTTTTTGGTCAATGCCCAGGTGGCTTTTTTGCAATTTTTTTTTAATGAATCCCAATTTTTTATTCTGATGATCTTTCCTTAGGCGAAGAGTTTTGGAACTTGCTATTTACAAATCCTTCGAATTTTTAGAATCCTTTCCTGAAAACGTGAGAACAAATAATTGCGGAGGAAAACGTTTTTCACTTGTTATGGAACATTATAGATGGGCCGTGTATTTGGGAAAGCTCAAAAATGGTGGGAAAAAGGACTTCAATCCAACACGAGAGAGGTGACTCTGGCACAAGACCTTTGTTAGTTCTGATTAGTTTTGATGATGTCTTATATTGATGCCATTATCTAGAGCAAAAAGTTTTATCATATACATTGACTAACTACCTTATTTAATATAGATTAGTTCAAGTTGAATCATGAAGAATAATCCAGAAGAAGAGAAGAAACTAAAGAAGGAAGAACTTGCACAATATAATGAGAATATCAACACTCAAGTTTTTGTGATATTGGAAGTCTCCATGATCAAGCGGAAGTTGGAGTAGCTTAATTCGGAGTCAGCAAACATCAGTGTGAATAGTAGCGTATACGTGAATAGTACCACGTATACATGAATAGTGCCAATACTGGAAAGTCTACATGATCAAACAGAAGTTCGAAAGGCTTAATTCAGTGCTAAATTAAGCTATTTGGAGCATCATCATGAATAGCAATTTCTTAGCTACAAAACCGTATATATGAATAGTGCTATACGGATCGTATACGTTTGCTGCAATGACTTGTTTGCCTCTAGACGAGTTGCCTCGAGTCAAGAAAATAATTGCCTCAAGTCATTTACATTTATTTCTCCAAACTCATTCAGAATGGCAAAATCGTAATTCTATAGAACTTCAGCTTCAATGGCAAAATCGTAATTTTGCTGACTTTCCAATATGGCTGCATCGACTCCAGAACTGTTTCATGCTCTGTTTGCCTCTGGTCTGCGTTTTTCATGGGCGACATTCAATGTTTCGATGATATCTCACAAACTAGACGTCGGATTGAGGTGAAACCAATTTTGGATGAAAGTAGACTCCCAATGCGTCATTTGGAGACCAGATTCAAGTCCAAAGGAGTTCAGATGAAAGAGAAACAAATTGTGGAAGTTGGCAGTGCAATTCACGCCACACAGCAAGGCGAGCTTCAGTATTTTGGGTGTATCTCACAAAATACATATCCAATTGAGCTGAAACCAGTGGCATATGAAACTAGACTCAAAACGCGTCACACAAAAATTTGATCCACTCAAAACGGAGCTCAGACCAGGGAGATATGGCCTTCGAAAGTTGATACATGTGATTCTGGAATCAACTCATAATAGCCTCGGTTTTCTGTCTATATCTCACATTATACAGAACCAAATGAAGTGAAGCCAATTCCATATGATTCTATACTCAACAAGTGTTTCACAGAATTTGGAAGCAACTAAAAAGAGCTTGAAATGAAGGAGATATGAATTTTGAAATTTCTGGGTTGCTGGAACTCTGTTTTCTGGGCAGTCATCGTTCATCGGATCATAACGGTCAAAATACAAAGTATTTTGAGCTGCTTCCATTTTCATTGGAAAGAAGACATCAAGAGATTTCCAGGGATATATAATTTGCTAATTTTAAAGCTATATACGAAGAGATATGGCTACTGGAAGTTGAGCTATGTTCTGAATCATATATCACAAAAATACTGTTCATCGTCTTCAAGAATCACCGTGTCCGGAAACACTGTTGCGTATGGAAAACATCCAGATTATTACCAAAGTCACTTATACTACTTCTTAACATTATTTATATCATTTGTGTATAAGTTTGAAGTGATTAGAACAAAGGTTGAATTCAAAACCGATTGAAGCAGAAAATTCATGCCAACGGATTCAATGGAGAAAGCTACGTAGGTATTTGCTGGAACAAGAAGGAAACGGTTATTTGATGAAGATAGAGTTGAAGGAATTCAGTGAAGCATATGATTGAATGAGAAACACAAAGCAACGGCTATTTCTCAAAATGAACCGAAACTTCCAACGGACCGAACGCTTACTGCTCCAACAGTAATACTCAAACCACTCAAGTGCATTTGCAACAGTCATATATGAATCTACAATTAATGCTTCAACGGATCAGAAACCATAACGGTAATATTTTCCAACGGATGAATACACAAACGGTCGCAAGCTTCAACGGATGAAATTTTCAAATAGTGCCGTTACTATTCACAACGGGCAAATATTTTCCAAGGGCACATCCAACGCTTATAAATGGAGAAGGATTTAAAACGGAAGAATACACATGAGCTTACACCTTCAAAATGCCTTCTGATATTTATCTCATATTCTCTCTATTTTCTTAGTGATCATATAATTTATTAAGAGAGTGAGATTATTTGTATTGTACTTCAGTGTTCATCTTATCACTTCTTAAAGAGAAGATTTGTTTGTAAACATTTTATCTGAGAGTTACTCAAGATTGGGTGATCTTGAGTGGGAAACACACTGTGTTGATTACAGCTTGTAAGAGGAGTGAATCATAGGGAGAAGATTACTTCGAGTACAGAGTGTGTGATCAAGCGGTGTATCCTTACGGTGTGTAAGGGGGAGTATCTCGGTAAGAGATTTGTAAAAGGCTGCACAAGTGCTCGGCTAAACTTGTGGGATTGTAGCGGTTCTCAAGTACCCGATTAAAGCTTGAGGGAGATAATGGATTGAAATCTCAGGAGGTGCCTGGGGACTGGACGTAGGTCATCATGGATTGGGCCGAACCAGGATAAATCATAGTTTGCATATTCTCTTCTTTAAACTCTTATATTTCTAGTAAATATTATTTTAACATTTATTTGAATATTTAACGGTTGATTTATGAATAATTATTTCATACTCATTACCTTCATTAAGAGTTGAAAATAATTTTAAAGTTACTGAATTTTTATTCGACACCCAATTTACCCCCCCTCTTGGGTGATAGCCAGGTCTAACAACCTTGTGGACTCCCTGCTAAACGCAGGGGACAAGCTAATCATTGTTGATTTCTTCTCTCCTGGTTGTGGTGGTTGCAAAGCCCTTCATCTAGAGGTATTTTCATTCTTAATCTGTTCTGATCCATAGATTCATCCCGTGAGATCTTTTGATTTTCCTTTTAACCCCAATATTCATGAATTTCCTGTTTGTATTCTGGGCTATTCCGACCGTGGAGGAAGAAGAAGAAGGTCTCGCTGTTAACTCTTAGAAATTGACAACATTCCAGCACATTTTCTCTCTCTTTTTATCTATTTTTGGTTCTAAATGTGCATAGAAATTTGGACTTTGGCATAGTAAAGGATTCTATTTGGGACACTATCCGGCTTACATACACTATCCCTGACTCTCAGAAATTGAAAGACAAGACATTGTCTTATTGTGCTGATTGGTGGAGGAAGTTTAAGACCTTTCTAGCTAATACATATATTTTTGCCGAGGTTAGGCCTGACCATAATCCTTGGGACAAATACACATTTATTGATGAACAAACTTGGCGACAATTTATTCAGCTGCGGACCACTCCTGAAACTTTGGTGAGTTTATATTTTGTTTTGTTTGCCCTTTTTTGTTTGCTTATTAACTTGTGCGGATATGTGAGTGTTATTGTACATGTTCATCTAATCCTGTTAGTTAGGTGGTTTGGTGTGTGAATAGAAGTATATATTTCCATCCTTTGTCCTGCATAAGAGGAGCATGTCTTAGATGTATGCAAGTCTAATATGTAAACCGTGCAAAGGTAAAATACTAAGTAGGTAATTAGGGAAATAATAATGGCATAAGAGTCAAATCATTATTATAGTCTTAGCTAGTTCTTTTATAGTAGGTAGTGGTTAGACATTGCTATTAGTTAGTTAGTATATTAACTGTGTAAAGGAGGAAATGAGTAGTCTTAAAATGGGGAAACTTTATATACCCAATTGTTACTATCTAATGGGGACTGCTGGTCCCACTGGATGCCTTAAAAAGGATCAAGTTTGTATTATTCTGTAAGCATAATTCTCTTTTGTTTCATAACCTATCTATCTAGCAGTACAAAACATAGCTCCAATTTCTTCTACAATTCTACATCTTCCTTACATAAAATGTTGAAACTTGATGAAGTGAATTTGACTAGTGATTGAGGTTCATATCAAACAGAAGTTCTCTAATTTTTGTTAGTGAGATGGCTAGAATTCATAATTAATAGTTGTTTTCAATTCTGATTCACAGAGAAGAAGGGAACAAGCACAGGAGATAAGGAGAAAGAATGATTGCCCGCATAGGGCTTCTTGCGGCGGATATGAAAAAGCTGAAAAAGAATTGATGACGGCCAAGCGGAAGAGATTGGAAGATGAAGCAGAATCTGATCCTTCTGTGATACATAATCTGCCATCTCTAATACGTCGTTAGGAGTTGTGGTTGTATATTTGGCAAAAGCCAAGCGGTGCTTACACGAGTGAACAGACTCGTCTAGTTGCTGAAAGAATTGTAAGTATCATTATTGTTAATTTTTAGTTACTAAACATGTTTCATTACTAAGCTTCTCATTATCTGTATCTTATAAGAAGATCTAAAAAAGAAAGAAGCAAAGGGATCTTTTGTGTCGAAGGGGAGGAATGATGTTCTGATCACTGCGATTGGAAAACCGGATCACTCGAGGCGTGTAAGGGGGATTGGAGGGCAGGTAGGCTTGAAGGAATACTTTGGTAAATCCAAACGACATAAACAAAGTATGGTTACCTGGGAGGAGATAGAACAGACGCTAGCCAAAATGAGTAAGCAAACAGCGGCTAAAGAAGCAATGTTTCAATCCGAGATAGTATTGATGAGGGAGGAAATGAATCAAATGAGGCTGCTTTTGAGCTTTCGTGCAGAGACCAGTGTTTCCTTGCCACACTCACCTACAGCTCCTATGCAGCAAAGCACTAAAAGGAGCTGCATTGTTGGACAGTCAGAGCAACCTTGTGACCTTTATGTGGAGGATCCTGATCTTCATGATAGACGATTGGTTGCAAAAGGGACTGTCGACAACTTGGGATCAACTATACACCACCAACAAATGGGTGATGATGAACTCAGAATGTCAGTTGAAGAGGTCATCATTGATGCACCTATCCCTCTCCCAACTAGTGAAGTGAAGGTTGTGAGTGATGTCATTGGAAGCTTCATCTCGTGGCCAGTGAATCTTGTACATGTTTCTACTCCTCCTGAAGCTTCAGCCCCTCCTAAATTGGTTGGCACGGCTAAATTGAGTGCCAAGGACAAGCTTGTCCTTATGGTATCCAATAAACAAGTTGGAATCAATTAGTGGCCTGTCAATACAGAAGTAGGTCTTCAAAACAAGCTGCCGATTTATGTTGACCAAGATGATATAATTTCCCTACTATTTGATAAACAGGAGCTTACTGATGCAATGATTCTCATGTTTATAAAGTAAGTATCTTCTTCTATGAGTACATAACACAAATGTGAGACACTCACATACTTATATACTAATTCCCTAATGTCATTATTGTAGGTTCATGCATCTTGAATTGGAACAACAGGGCTGAGGCCAAGATATTGGATTCCCACAGTACATAAGTCAACCACCCATAGCGGAGAGACAATCATACATAACATCAAGGTTGTCCACCAGTAAGAGAAAGTGGTACTTGGCGCCATACTACAATAGGTACATATCATAATTCTTTTCTGCAATTCCTTTAATACTGCTACATATTACTAAGTACTTGTTTGTTGTGAACTTTCAGTCCCCATTGGCAGTTGGTCCTGATTTGCCCGAATGAGAATAAAGTGGTATTTTTATGCTCTCTTTACCATGATCCACCGCCTACATTGCAGCAAATGGTGAACAAGTAAGCATATATCATCTTGATTGTCTAGTCTGAAATCTCAGCTGTAAATTTTCAGTGACCATTATTGAGTAAATTTGTGATTTTGATAATAGGCCCTTGAAATCATTCCAACAAAAGGTCAAGAAAAGGTTTGGGGCTTTGGGGCTGAGGTCAAAGAGCCTACATGGATCATACCAAAGGTTAGTACATATTTGGACTGGCACACTGGCTTGTGAACTTGGTCAGTGTCAATATATGCTCTTATATATTTCTTGTTTGTTTTTAGACCCGTCGACAACCAAAGGAGTCCAACCTATGTGGGCATTACGTCTTGACACACATGTATAACATTGTCATGCAACCAGTGACTACCATCACTGAAACGGTAAATGTATGTTACATAACTTTGCTTTTGTGCTAACTGTTGGTTATACTTAGTTTTGATGATGTCTTACATAGATGTCATTCTTATAAGCAAAAAGATTGAGCAATATAATTATCTCCTACTTGGACTAACTATTGCATTTAATGTAGATCAATCCAAGTTGAATTATAGAGATTAATCAAGAAGGAGATGAGTTGAAAGAAAGAAGTATCTGCAGAGGTTATCAAGAAAGCAAGATATTATCAATGGGTTTTGGTGATAACCAAGTAGAAGAAAAGAGACCAAATAAAGAAGAAGCATTCAAGGCTGAAGAAAGAGTTGCATTATCAAGAATGATCAAGAGAAGAGAAGAAAGAAAGAATTGATGAAGAATGATCAAGTTGGGAGATGGAAGAAGGAAGATCTTGTTGAATTTAATGAAGAGATCATTATTCAAGTTCTTATATTGATGCTAGAAGTCTCCAAGGTCATATGGAAGTTGGAATGGCTCAATTCAGAGTTAAATCAAGCAAATATGAGGTCCAGGACGAGTAAACTCGAGGTTTGGGTATAAACCTCGAGGTTTGAGTGTCTTCAGCATTTTTGGTGTCTCTGGACCAGCCAACCTCGAGGTTGCAAGTGCAAACTCGAGGTTGCAAGTGCCAACCTCGAGGTTGTAGTCATAACCTCAAGGTTTCAGCACTATCAGCAACTCTGGTGCACTCTGTTCCACGTTCAGCTTCTGGCGACCTTTGGTAATTTGATGATATCTTCCAAACCAGAGATCGAATTGAGACGAAACCAAAAGCATTGGAAACTAGACTCCCAACACGTACTTTTGACAAAGATTCAAGTCCAAAGGAGTTCAGATGAATTATTGATGAATTTTACAAGTTGACATAAATATCAGCGTCACATTCAGGAACAGCCTTTAGTATTTTGAGTATATCTCACAAACTGCAAATCCGATTGGACTGAAATCAGTGGCATATGAAAGTAGACTCACAGAGCTTTCCATCAAGAGTTGAACGGACCAAAACGGAGCTCGGACCAGAGAGATATGGCCCTCAGAAATTGCTCTACTGCAGTATGAGAAGCCATACTCGAGTATCAGTTTTGAACCTCGAGTATTATGACTTACAGAGAGCAAACTGGTTGTCAAAGTAATGACAACCTCGAGGTCAAGTTTGCAACCTCGAGGTTGAGGCTTGTTTTCAAGAACTGAACTTTGCAATTTCAGAAGCAAACCTCGAGTATGGATTTCCAACCTCGAGGTTATCGGGCTCCAGAGGAAAAATGCTCTTTCAACCAAGTTTCCAACCTCGAGGTTACTGTTTCAACCTCAAGGTTGTGAGTTTCTGAAACTGAACTTGCCTGAAACCTTCAGGCTAACCTCGAGGTTGGCCTCAAAGTTTGTGACCGTTGGTGCAATTTCAAATTTGGGAAATCTGCAATACCTTCTTGTTTGATCTCAATGCTTTCCATGATTATTCTATATTGATTCTAGATATTTTTAACCATCTTTCTAGTGAGTTTCAGACAGATTAACGAAGGTTCATTGAAGGATTAGAGCAAAAAGCAAAAAACTGTCAGAACAATAAATGCACAGCCCAGATAGTTGCTTCCTTTGGTTAATCCACTTGTACACGTCTGCAAAAGGCTAAAAGGAAGATTACTACAACAAGCAAAGTCTTCTCCAACGGGCAAATCCACAGAAAGCCACCTCAGATCAATTATACAACTGGATTAGTTGGAGATTAGAGAAAGAAGCTGGCCAAACTTAAAGATAATCAGCTACAACGGTCTGATTGATTCTTCAACGGTCATAAACGGTCACAGACTCTTCCCTACCTATAAAAGACATGGATTGAAGCAGAAAAACGTGGAGACATATGATTACCATGCCAAAATGCTGATGCTCTGCTTCTACATCATTCTCACTCTGTTTTTCATATCTAAATAGCTTAAGAGTGTGAAATGAATTGTGTCTGTACTTCAGTGTTTATTTATCCATTCCTTTGAGAGGAAATTCATTGTAAACACATTATCCTTCTGAGAGAAACTCAAGATTGGGTAATCTTGAGTGGGTTATACATTGTGTTGATTACAACTTGTAAGGGGGAGTGAATCCTAGAGAGAGAGGATTACTTCGAGTACGAAGTGTGTGATCAAGCAGTGTATCCTTACGGTGTGTAAGGGGGAGTATCTCAGTAAGAGATTTGTAAAAGGCTGCACAAGTGCCCGGCTAAACTTGTGGGATTGTAGCGGTTCTCAAGTACCCGATTAAAGCTTGAGTGAGATAGTGGATTGAAAATCCCAAGTGAGGCTTGGGGACTGGACGTAGGTCAGAGAGGGCCGAACCAGTATAAATCTGTTTGCAAGCTCTTCTTCCTTATCTTTTGCATTCCCAGCATTTACATTTGAGCAATTATCAATTGTTTGAAAACTTACTTTTGTTACTCAAGATGAAAACACTGAATTGCGAAAATGTTTTAAAGAGTGGAAATTTTTATATATCACCCAATTCACCCCCCCTCTTGGGTGATAGCCGGAACTTACATTTGGTATCAGAGCTAGGCTCTTGTTTAAAGGACTTAACCGTCTCAAGAGTTTTAATGGCTGATTTTGGGTGTTCCTCACTTTCTGAAGGCTTTGATTATACAATTCCACCGGTTCTCAAAGATATTGATTTTTGGTTTTGGAAAGCTAGAATGACTAGTTTTATCAAAGCAACTGATTTTGATATGTGGAATGTTTTTGTAAATGTCTTTGATTTCAAACCAAGAAAGGATTGGACAGAAAAAGAAAAGAAATGGTTTTCATTGAACATTAGAGCAATGAAAATTTTGTATGGTGCTTTAACTGAAAATGATTTTGTGAAAATCAAATATTGCTCTAGTGCTAAAGAAATATGGGATACTCTTGATTCTTTTTATGCTTCTAACAATTGTGTTGAAGTTTGTAGTGTTGATAGTTCATCTGAAATTACAAGCAATGTATCCTCACTTGATGAACAATTGGAAGTGGAGAATGAAGAAGGAGAAATCATCGAATACTTCCAAAATCCAGTCAACACAAAAGAACAAGAGAAAGACGATTCCCAAGGAGAGCTCATGGAAGATCATGATGAATTATTATCTAAAGCTCAAGATGCACAAGTGGTAAACAACTCCAATTCTTCTTGTGTAGTTAAGAAAAGTGTTTTTGAACGTTTTCATAAAATTGTTTTTCAACCATTGACTGATTCTATTTTGAAAAACAAAAATGTTTTCAAACATGCTGGAAAATCATATGGGAAGAAAGAATACACAAATATGAGTCACTTGAGATTGCATCCACTAGATCCGCATAATTCTTGCAAAGTTGTTCATAATAAGCATAATTCTATTACTTGCAATTATTGTGGAAAATCTGGGCATATTTCTCATACATGCTATATTAGGAGAAATTCTAATGTGAGAAATAAATTTGTTTGGATTCCTAAAGGACAATCAAGGTCCAATACTAACTATCAAGGACCCAAGTATAAATGGGTACCAAAATGTCCTTCTAGTGCTTTGAGTGTGCAGATGGATTCCAAAGAAAATGGACATCAAGGTACAAAGAAGAGGAAGAAGAAGCCAAGAGTCCCTCATGCACCAAAGAAGGAGATCATAGAATCCATATCAAGCAAGAGAACTCCCATGGCACCCATTGCTGAAACTACAAAGCTGATTTATAAGAAGCAATGGATACAAGCAAGAAGAGCGTCATCTACCTCAAGAACAAATCTCCATAGAGTACCATTCAATTATCTTGAGGAGAACAAGAAGAGGAAAATCTCTCAAGTATCAAACAGAAGACACTTGAAGTCCATGCCCTCTAGGAGAGCTTTGCAGACACCCATTGAAAGACATATGACGAGTCAATGTGATAAGAAGAGGCAATGGGTGAGCAAAGCCAATCCTCCAAGTGCCTAAGGTATAAGGTAGACAATGGTAAAACCTCCTTTGTTATCATATGAAATATTCATTGAGGTTTTATATTTTGTAACCTTAGAAATGCTCATTGCAAACTACTTTTAAAATCAAGTTTTTCACATCCTAATTTATTCTTCAAAAAGATTGCAATGTTCAATGATTTAATTCTTTATGCTTGCATGATGATTAGAAAAGAAAGTATCTCCTTTATGCAAAGAGTCATGTTTTATTCACTATACTTTATTATTCTGAATTGATTATATTCATAGGAGCATGTGAATTTAATTTTGGCTCCTACAAGCTAACGATGATTGGATCCAAGGTTGGATACCAAGAAAGACAAAGATTTATAAAGTTTTGTAGGACGAAAGAAAGCTTCTCAAGAATGCAACATAGAGAAATGATTCAAGTCTTGAGAAAGCTCAACAAGCTATGCTTGATGTTGATGGTGAACAACCAAAAAAGGAGTTGTCTACACCAATCCATCTCAACCAAGTAAGTCTCTATGAGGACAAAGGGAAATACGGTGATATCTAATCCTTACCCCATATTGTGTTTATGTGAAATTCATTCTTGGGTAATGTATACTTGTCCAATACTGTATACCATTAAGCAATCAATTACTTGTGACCTTAAAAATGTTTTCAAGATTGCTAATGGATAACAAGTGAATTTGTGCATAATTTTTCTGACTTGAAAGTTTCTGAGATGCACAAGTCAAGAATTTTTTTTGAAATACAATTCATTCTGTATTTGGAAAATGCATTCCAATGTTTCTAAAAATATGCATGTTTTGATTCAAATGATATCTCAAGATTGGAATTCAATTTCCACCATACTTTGCAAATGCATTGTTTCTCTAAGTACTTCTACAAAGATGAGTTTTCATATCATCAACATCTCAATCTCATATAACATTATCACGATTGATATTTGAGATATTGAAAACTATTTGCATAGTTTATGAAAAGTTCATATCAATGACATATTTTCCATGAATGTATTTTCAAATCGTCATTGAACACTGAATTTCTTGGTATCACATATTCGTTTATGTATCTACTCAAATTTGTAAGATTATTTGTGATACATATTTTTGGAAATATCGTATTCATCTATGAGCAATTCGATTGGATAATGAGAAATTTTGGGAATGTCTAATCCCAATAGATTGTGAATTGCCTCCACTTAATGTTAGTTCTGCGTTTTGATGATTAATTGGTTACTAACTTAAGTATTGGAGAATCTAGATGTGATTTTCATACAGGATGATTATTATCCTCTGAAATCCTGCTAAAGTTTGCTACCAAGAGAAGCAAACTTGACACTGACAAGCTAAATTCAAATCCACAACAAGCGAAGAAGAAATGAAAGTCTGAAGAAAAAGATGAACTTGAGTTTGATGCTTCACCATCTGAGTTTATTCTTTTGTTATGCGCGATTCTAAAACTTGTTTGAATTTGAATTCACTCTGTTTTGTGAAAATGCATACGCATGATTTGAAAAATGTTCATACTCTGATTGCATTCAAATAATGTTTCAAATTGGAAGTTAACATTGTATATTGAATGGTAGATATGCTTCAAATGTGTCCAATTGAGTTTTCCCTGTCATTCACATATTGATCTATAGAATTCAATGTTTTGCTTGAACTCTTATGTTTCATTCTCTAAATGGTAGGACCTTATGTCAAATAAGTGAATCATATATGAGTTTCAAGCTAATTTCCAGAAATGAATTCAGTATGTGAAAACTTATGCTTGTTGCATAAAACCTTATTGATTAAGCTATTCCAAATATTATGAATGTTCATTAATGCATCATGTGCATTAACCATTATATGGAATAACTTTCTAGGATAATTCTTTGGAACTTTAGTCTTTTGGACTAAAGAATCTGTGTTTCATAGTCTATGAATCCTAGTACTACTTGTGTTACTCTAATATATAATTATTTGTCCACATTCATGTTTAGAGTAACTAGTTTTGTATTCTCATAATTCTTGCCTTGAATGCTCTCATATGTTCGATACTCTACTCTCTAAGGCAAGATTATCTCTTGGTCAATAGCAAAGTCATTAAGCTTATTTATGTTGTTCTAAGCATGTCCTGATAATGCTTTACTTTCATGACTTTGGCTTTTCTGAAAATTCTTCAACATGTTAACTTCAATGTTTAACATGTTCTCCAAATCTGAAGCATATTGATATATTCATTAAACCTATTGACTTTCATCATATTTATAATGACCACTGTTTTCAAACATGTTTCAAAAATCTTTCATGTATGAAAAATATTGATTTCATAATGTGTCATCACATTTTTTTTGAAAGATCATTCAAGATTTGAAATACTTTGCATATTTCACTATCTTTCTTGAAAAATTTGAACTTCAAATTGATAAATGCTTATCATTATAGATAAGGTTTTCTATACTCATCAATGACATCTTTTCTGCATCTAGTGTATTCACAAATTGTCATTAAGAAATAACATTTTTGGTATCATTTAGTTGTTACCCTATTCAATTAATTGGCTTGATCTTGTTTGGGTAAAACTATATTTTGATCTTTGATTGTTATACTTCTTGCTCATACGTCATATGGTTTAATCCTATAAGAGTGTAAGAGTTGTCATGTCTAATCTTGTGTGGACTCAAGAATCATTGAGTACCAAAGAACATTCATTTTATTGCAGGTGTTGGTTTTGCTGTCAAAGGCAGAACCTCGAGGTTGAGAAGCCAACCTCGAGGTTGACGAGGTGTCAAACAAAATCTCAAGGTTCCTGAAGGATGGAACCTCGAGTATGGAAGTGGAACCTCGAGTTTTGTGGCAGACAGAGAAGACATCTCATCCAAACAGACAGTGGAACCTCGAGGTTCTAGAGGTAAACTCGAGGTTGGAGTTATGAATGTCAAAGGGCAACCAGAAGGAAGTGTCACTCAAGGAACCGAGATGATAAGGAGCATGTTAACTTGATGAGAAGCTATGAGCAGAAACTAATCTTATACAAAGTTCATTCAGGATTTCAGCGTCTAAGATGCATTCAGAACATCTGATGGTTATGTGACTCTTCATCTTGAAGCTTAGTCACATCTGGGAAAGCTTCAGTATTGATCACATTATCAGATAAAAGCTAGCCCGTGATGCATCTATGGACTACAAACCATTATGACTCAAGTAATTACGACATTACTTGAGTGAGGTATTGTATTCTGCAATAATATTCATATATGATAATCATTTCTCTGTTTCATATCACTCCTCAGGCTAACTTGATTTTATTCACTCAAATTTTTCATGAACTTTAGCCTGAGCAAATCATTTTTTTTTAAAAAATGATCCTTATGCCTTAAACTCTATTATCATCATAAAAGGCATAAGTGATTTGTTTATAACAATTTCAAGTCCACCCAAGTGAACTTGAAAGTTTTCAATTCTGAGGTACCATGTTGTGAGCAAAGATATTTTCAAACTTCATAACATTTGGTGTCACATTCTTATTTGATATCATTAAAGGGGATTTCACATTTTAGTCATGCATTCATTAAGGGGGAGCTTCACATTCATACATGCTTTATACTTTAAAAGCTCACCTTCTTTATTTGAAGAAAAACCCTTTTAACCATACTCATCTGCATTCATATCTTTTGTTAGTTTTGATGATGAGTTAATATCATATTTTCCTTTCATTAGCTTTATTTTAAAAATATCACATAGAAAAGGATACTTTGATATTTGGCTTGCACTAACAAATCTTTTCGAAAGAATGTTTTCAATTTGTAACAGGAGATTTTGTTGTGTTACAATTTTCCTTAACACACTACAAGGAAAAACTATTAAATTAGGGAAAGATGTCTTGGCGGTTAATCATTGAAGCTGAGATGTGCTCTACATGGATGATTTATGAAGAAAAGGCAAAAGATGGAAGCTGAAGTACTGATGATCATATTCATTCAGATGAGATACAACTCAAGAAGCCAGTACTTTAGTCTCGTCCCAGAGGCTATTTAGAGCACATCACATATCTCAAAGCTAGTAAATGGACTTCACAGATAGTTCATCAATTTGCAAAACCAACATGAGCATTTCTAATCCCTATCTTTTTATATTCAGTAGAAATTGTGCACATGTTTGGTATACACATGCTTTAATTGTGAAAGATTTCTTGAAAATTTCCTCAATTTCCTTCAAATTTGTTTTCATAAAAACATTCCAAATTACATTATATTTAGAATGAAAAGCACTTTCAATCGGGGAGAGAAAATCAGTTTCTTTGACTCTTTTAACATGCATAAGGTGCATAGGTTCTAGGTGTTGTGTCTCATTGCATTTCATTGTATTTTGCTGATTTTGTAGTAATTGGTTATGATATCAGTGATTATCAGAGTATTTATCCTCTCTGATATCAGTTCTGCGTTTATGAAGTTTGTTCATTGAATACATTTCTAGTTGTTTATATGTTTATCTACTGTCATCCTCTGATCAACTTGTGTTGAAATGCAAAATTAGTCGTTTTCTGATAACTTCAATTCAACTTTTTGCTAATGACAAATAAGGGGGAGAGAATGGCAAGAAAAATATGTTGTATCTAAAGTATTCTTATATTCATACATATTTTTCTTAAGGTATTTGCCATCATCAAAAAGGGGGAGAATGTTGGTTATACTTAGTTTTGATGATGTCTTACATAGATGTCATTCTTATAAGCAAAAAGATTGAGCAATATAATTATCTCCTACTTGGACTAACTATTGCATTTAATGTAGATCAATCCAAGTTGAATTATAGAGATTAATCAAGAAGGAGATGAGTTGAAAGAAAGAAGTATCTGCAGAGGTTATCAAGAAAGCAAGATATTATCAATGGGTTTTGGTGATAACCAAGTAGAAGAAAAGAGACCAAATAAAGAAGAAGCATTCAAGGCTGAAGAAAGAGTTGCATTATCAAGAATGATCAAGAGAAGAGAAGAAAGAAAGAATTGATGAAGAATGATCAAGTTGGGAGATGGAAGAAGGAAGATCTTGTTGAATTTAATGAAGAGATCATTATTCAAGTTCTTATATTGATGCTAGAAGTCTCCAAGGTCATATGGAAGTTGGAATGGCTCAATTCAGAGTTAAATCAAGCAAATATGAGGTCCAGGACGAGTAAACTCGAGGTTTGGGTATAAACCTCGAGGTTTGAGTGTCTTCAGCATTTTTGGTGTCTCTGGACCAGCCAACCTCGAGGTTGCAAGTGCAAACTCGAGGTTGCAAGTGCCAACCTCGAGGTTGTAGTCATAACCTCAAGGTTTCAGCACTATCAGCAACTCTGGTGCACTCTGTTCCACGTTCAGCTTCTGGCGACCTTTGGTAATTTGATGATATCTTCCAAACCAGAGATCGAATTGAGACGAAACCAAAAGCATTGGAAACTAGACTCCCAACACGTACTTTTGACAAAGATTCAAGTCCAAAGGAGTTCAGATGAATTATTGATGAATTTTACAAGTTGACATAAATATCAGCGTCACAGTCAGGAACAGCCTTTAGTATTTTGAGTATATCTCACAAACTGCAAATCCGATTGGACTGAAATCAGTGGCATATGAAAGTAGACTCACAGAGCTTTCCATCAAGAGTTGAACGGACCAAAACGGAGCTCGGACCAGAGAGATATGGCCCTCAGAAATTGCTCTACTGCAGTATGAGAAGCCATACTCGAGTATCAGTTTTGAACCTCGAGTATTATGACTTACAGAGAGCAAACTGGTTGTCAAAGTAATGACAACCTCGAGGTCAAGTTTGCAACCTCGAGGTTGAGGCTTGTTTTCAAGAACTGAACTTTGCAATTTCAGAAGCAAACCTCGAGTATGGATTTCCAACCTCGAGGTTATCGGGCTCCAGAGGAAAAATGCTCTTTCAACCAAGTTTCCAACCTCGAGGTTACTGTTTCAACCTCAAGGTTGTGAGTTTCTGAAACTGAACTTGCCTGAAACCTTCAGGCTAACCTCGAGGTTGGCCTCAAGGTTTGTGACCGTTGGTGCAATTTCAAATTTGGGAAATCTGCAATACCTTCTTGTTTGATCTCAATGCTTTCCATGATTATTCTATATTGATTCTAGATATTTTTAACCATCTTTCTAGTGAGTTTCAGACAGATTAACGAAGGTTCATTGAAGGATTAGAGCAAAAAGCAAAAAACTGTCAGAACAATAAATGCACAGCCCAGATAGTTGCTTCCTTTGGTTAATCCACTTGTACACGTCTGCAAAAGGCTAAAAGGAAGATTACTACAACAAGCAAAGTCTTCTCCAACGGGCAAATCCACAGAAAGCCACCTCAGATCAATTATACAACTGGATTAGTTGGAGATTAGAGAAAGAAGCTGACCAAACTTAAAGATAATCAGCTACAACGGTCTGATTGATTCTTCAACGGTCATAAACGGTCACAGACTCTTCCCTACCTATAAAAGACATGGATTGAAGCAGAAAAACGTGGAGACATATGATTACCATGCCAAAATGCTGATGCTCTGCTTCTACATCATTCTCACTCTGTTTTTCATATCTAAATAGCTTAAGAGTGTGAAATGAATTGTGTCTGTACTTCAGTGTTTATTTATCCATTCCTTTGAGAGGAAATTCATTGTAAACACATTATCCTTCTGAGAGAAACTCAAGATTGGGTAATCTTGAGTGGGTTATACATTGTGTTGATTACAACTTGTAAGGGGGAGTGAATCCTAGAGAGAGAGGATTACTTCGAGTACGAAGTGTGTGATCAAGCAGTGTATCCTTACGGTGTGTAAGGGGGAGTATCTCAGTAAGAGATTTGTAAAAGGCTGCACAAGTGCCCGGCTAAACTTGTGGGATTGTAGCGGTTCTCAAGTACCCGATTAAAGCTTGAGTGAGATAGTGGATTGAAAATCCCAAGTGAGGCTTGGGGACTGGACGTAGGTCAGAGAGGGCCGAACCAGTATAAATCTGTTTGCAAGCTCTTCTTCCTTATCTTTTGCATTCCCAGCATTTACATTTGAGCAATTATCAATTGTTTGAAAACTTACTTTTGTTACTCAAGATGAAAACACTGAATTGCGAAAATGTTTTAAAGAGTGGAAATTTTTATATATCACCCAATTCACCCCCCCTCTTGGGTGATAGCCGGAACTTACACTAACCCCTTTGATGCAAGGAAGGACGACTAATATATATATTTCTTTGTTTGATGTAGCTACAGACGTTTGACTGTGCTGACCCCTTTCCTGACGGTGATATTGAGCGCACACGCATAAAGTTAAGTGAATATCTGTATGATCTGATGGTCTCGAAAAGTTGGAAAAATAATTGATTTGTGAATTCATTTGTAAATATATATATATGTTGTATCAACAATCATCTTCGGTCTGTAAATGAACAATTGTCCAATTTGTGATAGTATACAATAATAATTTGTTAATTCATTTCAAACAATTTCCTTGTGTCCATTAGTGGTTGTTGAATGTATTGGATGGTGGATAAAACTATTTATTGCTTAATTTTAAAAAATATTACGAGAAGTTTAGGACTGGATGTCCGGTCGTAAAAGTTATTGGAAAATATGCTAGTCTTTTTGGACCGTAGATTTACTAAATCGCCGGTCCTAAAGTTCTTCATTTCATAATTGCCTTGCTTTTATTTATTTATTTTAAATTTTGGTTTTATGAGTCTGCCATTATCCATATTTCATAATTGCCATGTTAATTGCTTTCCAGGTTTAGATAATGCATAAACTAACTAATTAAAGTACTAAATTCGCATGAGAACAAAATTTAAAAATATTTTATTTAATAATTTTTACGCTGCCCTGTACAAAACAAAACAAAAAAAAAGCAACAAAAAAAGCTATAAAACAACTAATCCTCTTCGTAGTCGGAGAGGGAGGGGGAGTCGGAGTCATCGGAGGTGTCGTCTTCAGCGAGATCGTACTCCACGTCATTGGCGTGGAGTACCATGTTCAGCTTGTTGTTCACGATATGAGCAAGTTGAACCAATTGGCCCAAGCGTTGATCGATTTGATCGACGCGGGCCACCAATGTCTGCACCAACTGCTTGACAATCGGATTTGGAGGAGGCAATGGTGGAAGGGGCTGAGGTTGAAGAGGAGAAGGAGGAAACGGAGGACCTGGGGGAGCAACCATTACAGTGGAGGCTAGGCGGTGGAGGAGGCCGTGTAGAAGTGATGGAGAAGAATGTGAAGAAACTAAAGTAACAACGGGTTTAAATAGAGAACTCATCCTCAAGAATATGAAATGCCAGAAACTCTTTACGGGGAGACGCATAGTTCCTCAGAATACGAGGAGATGCATCATTTGGCAGTTTGTCTTTAAGTCGAAGAGACTCTGGGTCAGTTTACAGAGTGTAAGGATACGATTCTGCTATTTGAGTAATTTTGAAGTGACTGACCATTTAATACCGGATCAGTTCTTAAAAGTAATATTTTTTAAGGAAAAATTCTTAATTTACAAAAATAAATAATTGATAAAAAAAATAATTGACTTTTAGGACCGAATATTAGATAAAAGGTCGGTATTAAAAGTAATTGAATTGTTTGAAAAAATAAATAGTAGACATTTAATACCGGATATATAATACAATGACGGTCTTAAAAGTAATTTAATTGAAAAAATAAATAATATACTTTTAGGACTGGAGATATGATAAAATGACGGTCTTAAAGAAATTGCGTATTGATCTCTCTCTTTCTATCCTTATTAACTCGTCACTCCTTATTAACTCCTCACTCCTCGTAACTCCTCTCTGCCTCAACTCCTCGTAACTCCTCTCTATCCCAACTCCAACTCCTCGTAACTCCTCTCTGCCCCAACTCCTCAAACCATGGCTAGATACAGGAGAACCACTCGTAAGGGTACTCTTACTCGTGATGCTCGTGCCTTCCGTAGATCACTATACGGTGTGCCTCCTCCAGTGAGAGTACATTCTATTGTGACAGAAGAGTCTCGGGTCGTTGGACCCATTGTTATTTTGGATGATGAAGATGTTGCCACACCCCCTCTCCATCCTTCTGCCAACCCCCTGCAGCCTTTAGACAATGAAGAGGTTCCTACTCCCCCTCGCCAACCTCTTGGCCCCAGCGCGCCTACTACTGACCCCTCTCCTTTTTCCTCTAATGATGCCTTGCTAATCTCCAATGGGAAGTTAATGCTGCTCACGCCGATATCGCTGAGGCATTGGAGGATAATAAGCTTTAGGATGTTTAGTTAGATTCTTGTCGTTGATAATGTTCAGTTATTGTTTTTCTTTCCTTTTTTCTTGTGTACGTGCATATTCTCCAGTTATCTATGGAACTAAGCTTGTGTCTTTCTAATATTCATATTCTCCAGTTTTCCTTTAATTTATTTTATTAGTTCAGTTTCTGCTGCGCTTGCCAAAGGCAAACCTCTTTTTTTAGTTTGGTTAATTAATAAACGAAATATTTTTAGGACTGTAATTCTTATAACCGCTGGTCTTAAAATTAAATGAATAGTAAAAGTTAGGACCGAAGTATTCTTAACCACTGGTCTTAAAAATTAATTAATAAATATTTGAATTTTAGGACCGAACGCTTTATAAAGCGGCTTAAAATTAAATGAATAGTAAAAGTTAGGACCGGAGTATTGTTAACCTCCGGTCTTAAAAATTAATTAATAAAATTATATCTTTAGGATCGTATACTTTATAATTAATTGGTCTTAATAAAATCTAAAATATTAAGACATGTCTCTGTTGCGGGGAAAATTAAATTTCCCTTTCAGAACTTCTCTTGTCGCGTCGAAAGTGATTACACAGGTTATGTCTCCAGTGTGTGTTGCGTCGTCGCTGCTTCGCGTTCCTCTCTCGAGAATCACTTTCTGGTTCCTTAGCTAAATGTCTATAGACCAAGTTGTACGAGGTGTTTCGGTTATATAACTTTATGATTTTCCTTCTTATGCTTTTGGGTTTTTCATGGGTTGAACGAAATTGATGAAATGTTATTGTGGGTTTCTCTGTTGTTAATGAATATTGTATTTTGAAGATTATTTTTGCACTTTAGACGTACCGTACTGACCAACTAGTGTTTTTAGGTTACTCTTGCTATCTGCAACATCAACGTTCGTGGCCAGAGAGGAAAGACTTATACGGTATGGTCAAGGCATGGTGAAAAAATGTCAAGTGGGTCTCAACATGGGAAAGTGGCATTTGATGATAATGACACGGATATGGATGATCGCATAGAGGACATTATTCGTGATGTTGGAGAAGAGGCTTTTGAGCAATCACATGCATATGGTAATATGTGCAGTGATGCAGAGACCCCGCTATACCCTGGGTGTAAAAAATACCAATTGTTGAGCGTTGTATTGAAATTGGTATGCTTGAAGGCACGTCATGGATGGAGCAACAAGAGTTTCTCTGAAATGCTTGAGGCTTTTAAGGACATGCTTCCGGATGATAATGTGTTGCCGCATCAATACTATGATGCTAAGAAAATACTTTGTCCACTAGGGATGCAGTACAAAAAGATTCATGCAAGCCCAAATGATTGCATATTGTATAGAAAAGAATTTGAAGAGAAACATAATTGTCTGATATGTAAAACCCCAAGGTACAAGTCAAATAAGGGGCTTATAAAAGTGTTGTGGTATCTTCCAATCATACCAAGGTTCAAGTGGTTTTTTGCTAATGAAAATGATGCAAAAAATTTGAGGTGGCATGCTGATGAGAGGATTTCTGATGGAAAGCTTCGACATCCGGCTGATTCTCCTCAATGGAAGAAAATCAATCAATTATTTCCGAATTTCGGAGAAGAACCTAGGAACCTTAGGCTTGCCCTGCCCTTAGCACAGATGGCATGAATCCCTATGGAAGCCTTAGCAGCAGCATACATAGTTTATGGCCTATACTCCTCATTATTTACAACTTATCTCCTATGTTATATGTGAAACGAAAGTACATCATGCTATCTATGTTGATTTTGGGACCAAAATAACTTGGAAATGACATTAATGTTTACCTTGAGCCCTTGATTGAAGACTTGAAAGAGTTATGGGAAGAAGGTGTTGATGTTTTTGACTCTTTCAAGAAGGAGGTCTTTAAATTGCGAGACATGATATTCTGTACTATAAACGACTTCCCAACATATGGTAACATGTCAGGGTATAGTGTAAAGGGTCATAAAGCATCTCCGGTTTGTGAAAAAGGCACATGCTACCATCAACTCCAACATGGAAGAAAGACGGTTTATCTTGGACATAGACGGGGCCACCCATATCGTCGATTAAAGAAAGCCTTTTTTGGTGGCCAAGAGTATGAAGTTGCTCCAGTGCCATTGACTGGGGAGCAAGTTTATGAGAAGGTGAAAAATATCAGTTTCATCTTCGGTAAGATAGCCAAGAGTAGAAAAGAAACAAATATATGGAAAAGGAGATCTGTATTCTTCGATCTTCCATATTGGCGCAATCTTGATGTGAGACACTGTATTGATGTCTTGCATGTGGAGAAAAATGTATGTGATTATATTGTTGGCATGCTTCTCAACATACAAGGTAGTTCCAAGGATGGTGTGAAGGCAAGATTGGATTTGCAAGCAATGGGAATACGCAAAGACTTACATCCAAGGCCATATGGGAAGAGAACTTACTGTCCCCTGGCTTCTCATACTTTGTCTAAGGATGAGAAACGAAGTTTTTGTAAGTGTTTACATGGCACTAAAGTTCCCTCGGGGTATTTGAATTTTAAGAGGCTTGTATCGATGAAAGACTTGAAATTAGTATGCCAAAATTCTCATGATTGTCATGTCTTGATGCAACAGTTACTTCCAGTATCTATTCAAGGCATCGCCGAATATGATCTTCAGGTCGTTTTGACTAGACTTTGTTTCTTCTTCAATGAGGTTTGTAGTAAAGTTTTTGAGATTGAAAAGTTGGATGAATTGGAGAATGAAGGATATTTTATCTTGTGCCACCTTGAGAAGCTTTTTGCTCCTACATTTTTTGACATCATGGTTCATCTAATTGTTCATCTAGTGAGGGAGATAAAGTTGTGCGGCCCTATCCATTTACGGTGGATGTACCCAATTGAAATTCATATGTGATCAATGGTTATACTTTTTACACGAAGTGCCTAGATGATAGGAACACCATCCGGAACAGTGGTGTTATGTTAGAGGCTGAATCTATGCACTTCTCTAGTTCGAAAGACAAGAGGCCTAAATTGGCAGTCATGCCTTATTATGGGGTTATTGAAGAGATTTGGGAGGTGGACTATGTGAAAATTAGATTTCTCATTTTCAAATGCAAGTGGGTTAATGTCAATAATGCTATTTGGATCGATCGGCTAGGATTTACATTAGTCGATATCAATGGTAGAAGTTTTGGAGATGAACCTTTTATTATGGCAGACCAGGTGAAACAAGTGTTCTATATCACCGATCAAGAAAATAAAATGTAGTCTGTAGCTCTCCAAGGAAAAAGGGTCATTGATATTGATGATGAAATTCATTCAAATTACGGTCTTTCTTAGAGTACTCCTTTTTCAAGGGGTCTATCGGACATGAACGAAGAAGATGAAGCGGATAATGAACCCGGAATAAGAAATGACCATCAAGAAGGGATATGGGAGGATATCCCTTTATAAAAGAGTCAATTCATAAGGTAATATTCATATGCAGAATTCTTTGAAAACTTTAAGGTTTTAACTATATATATTCCTTATATGTTCTTAAACAATAATGTCACTGACTGTGAAGCTTTTGTTCTTGTTTTATTTTTGTGGCAGGATCCGATATATATGTTATAAAAGGGGATATCATGTTACATTGTTGGGTGGGATCAAATGAAGGCATGGTTCTGTATTTGTAACTTATCATTGTATTTGTAAGTTATATTATTGTATATATTCATTAAGGCGTTGTACCATAGTATAAATTAAGAGGCCACATAACTCATGGTAAATAATATTTGTATTCTTTTCCCAATTAAATTTATTCATAATGGATTGTTCATAGCTTGTAACTTAAAGTATCAACTTTTTTTGTGCTGGATTAGGTGGTGGATGTGTGTATATATATATGATCAGGAAGATCAGAATAGGGAAAAATTCTGGAAAATTTAGATCGGGAAATAATAGTGCCGGTCTTAAAAGTTTAAATGTTAAGACCGAATGAACTCATATGTCCGGTCTTAAAAGTCTATGCCGATCTTATAACAGTTGGTTGTTTAAAACTGCTGTTTATTAAGACTGGTCTGAAAAGTTCAATTTTTAAGACCGGATGTATTAACTACCCAGTCTTAAATTTAATTAATTTTAGAACTGGATTAGTTAGTCGTCTGGTCTTAGAAGTCGGTATTTTTTAGACCTGAGTTTCTTTATCCGGTCTTAAAAATGTCGATATTTTTAGACCGGTCTATATTTTGGTCTGGTCTTAAAAGGTGAGTTTTAGGACCGAACAAAATGCATATCAAGTCTATATAGTACGACTTTTAAGACCTAACTTTTAAAATGTCCTGTCTGAAAAAGTTTCTTTTAGGCCGATTGGAATCCGGTCTTAAAAGTTACGGATTTTTAATACCGGCTGGAACAAGACCGGTGTTGTGTCCGATCTTACAGTACCTATTTCGTCCGGTCTTAAAAGCTTTTTTTCCACCCGTGACTATGCTGGAACAAGACCGGTGTCGTGTCCGGTCTTACAGTACCTATTTCGTCCGGTCTTAAAAGCTTTTTTTCCACCCGTGACTATTTCATGTGTGTGTAGGAATCTTCTTCTTCTTATACAACATGAGAAATTTAGACCCCTAAGAAAAATATCTGAAGATATTTAAGAGAATTTAATGAAACAGTAAAATGTAGTTGAGTTGAATTTATTGCACAGAGTTTTGGTAGTTGGAAGGAATGAATGTAGCGAGCATTTATACCAATCTTCTATCAATGCCGTTATGGGGCTTTGGATATAGCCGTTATGTCTCTTCATAATTCTATAAGCACAGATGAATTCCATTGAGTATAATCGAATTAAATGTGTTCGCCGTCAATTGTACTTGTGTAGAAGATGATTCAGAATAATAGCTAGAATAAATATGCCTCAAAGAAATGTATTCATCTGCTCAGAGCATTTATTCCATTTGTATCCTCTGTTTCTGAGTTGCATTTAATGCTTCTGACACATCAAATAGCTTTTCGGCTAATCTCAATTTAAACAAAGTTAATCAACTAAAATCCACTGAAAAAGATGGTTAGAAGTAATAGAAATGAGTTTGAGAGTGATTAAAAGTAATTAATGACCCATAATGATTAGAAAAGAGATCAATAACATATGATGCACTACTATAAAACAGGGTTATGGAGTCCTATTTTTTGTACTTTTGGCGTCCTTTTCGAGTTGGACGTCTATCTGGGGGGCGCAATAGGGAAAACTTAAGGAGTCCTATTTTAAAATTAGACGTCTAACATAAGGCGTCTAAGTTATAGAATTAGACTTCTTACGTCATGACTTAAGGAGTCTAATTCCATAACTTAGACTCCTTAAGTCGCTCCCAGATCTCACTTAAGGAGTCTAATTTTCGGAACTTAGACTCCTTAAGTCTCACTTTAGGAGTCTAATTTTCGGAACTTAGACTCCTTAAGTCTCACTTTAGGAGTCTAATTCCGAAAATTAGACTCCTTAAGTGTTCTTTTTTTATTAAAAAAAAATAATTGCTTCGTATATTCACTATCCCACAATTTCAAACGATAGCAGTGCAAAAGTTTTATATCAAATGACTCTTTTAATAATAGCTTTTATAAATTACAATTCATGAAACCCAAGTAAATTAAAAGCATATACACGTCACTAATAAAGTTGAGAGTACCATCATTTTCTTTTTTGACGTGCATCCAAACAGAGACACAAATATAATCAAAACTTAAGAAGGATAACCATACCTTTGTGAACAATAGAGCATACTCTTTAGCAGATTCTAGGCACATTTCTTCAAACTTCAGTATCACTTCAATCTGAAGCAAATAACAAATAAGTCAACGACAGACCATGGGGACACCTGACACATAACTGTAACATACCAAACAACAGACACTATTTACATCAAATAGGGGTTGATGGAGAAATATTGGAACAAAAGAAAATGCTGCCACACGGTTTTTATTGACCTAGAAAAAAATTCATGAACAGGTGCCGGAAATATGCCTTGGAAAGCTCTAAAAAGGAAGGGTGCTCATGTTAGGATATCTACGAGGGGCAACAACTAATGTTAGGTCTTTAATCATGAGTTATAATCACCCTACAAAAAAAGTCTTTTTCATGAGACGTAATGGACGTGGGACACTGATTAAATCAGGAGTGAAAAATACAAACTCTTCACTACAGCTGGAATCAAATTTATTTAAAACATGTAAAAAAAAAGAGAAAAATAACAGAAGGTAATCATAAAACAATTAAAAGACAAGATAGAGAACTTTGACAAGGGAAAAGAACTATTGACCAAAAAGAGGAAGAAGCATCAGATGCAAACCTGCTCATCGATTTCAGCAAGGTAGGAAGTGAGAAGTTTTCTCCATGTTGTCAGTATACTGTCAACGTTCTGAACCAAGCTACCTAGACACAGAGAACATAAAAACAACCAACTTTTTAATTATAGACTGTATAGCACATGGTCATTCTCCAGAACATAGTCAATTAAAGCAACATCAACTACCAAAAATACTATCAATTGAGTTACTATCCATTCACTACACCTAAAAAATAAGACAAAAATTATTTATAGACTATATAGCACATGGTTATTCTCCTACACATAGTCAATAAAAGTAACATCAGCAACCAAAAGTACTATCAGTCGTATCACTATCCATTCATTGCACCTAAAAAAGAAAACAAACCAGAAATCACATAGGCATTACTCATGAGACTGGAGAGAAACACATTAGCTTACTCTTCCATATTTCCAAACGCAGAACTCTATATCAAAATATTGCTTATAATTAGTGGCCTAAGATTTTAAAATCCAAAAATTCTGTATTCTGGGATTCCTATGCAGATTCTGCTCTTCAGTGTCTAGAACAAGATAAGATGGCATGTTTTCTAAGTAGAATTATAATTATAAATAAACAAATTATTATCAAGAAAGTGATGACTTATAAAATTACATGAAAAATATTTATAAAAAAGGAATAGCAATAGAGAAAACTCACCAGCTGAACTATAAGGGATCTCCAAAGCGTATTTCATCATGGCATGGAAAATAGCTCCAGCACAATCAGCTGCTAACTTATTGTATGACAACCTGCAATGCAAAGAAAGCTATCAGCAATATTGCAAACTGAACTTGATAGCAAAACATCATGAAAGTAGAAAAAATCAAGGCATATGTAGAGAAAAGTCATGCAAATATTTTACAGATTTGAAGAATCAAACCAGCCTAGTTGTAAGGCACAATATATACACACTTCCCCATCTTTCTTTAAGGGTAATGCAAAACTACCAGGCCTTCTCCTTTGTTCAGCATTCATGCACAAAAACTCACCGTACCACTTCAGTTTTTATAATAAACATCAAATCCAAATCAAAACTTTAACCACATAGCTGCAAGATTCAGTGATTATAAATTGTAGATGGTACTGATTTACAAAAGTGGAAAGAGTGGAATCAATTTCTAAATAAGATTTTCCAATTCACTATTAAAACTAATTTGATGACTTTTGACTATTCACCCTCTTCCTTTTCAGCTTTGTAAGGTCTGGCAGATTCTTCATGACTTTTGACTATTTTGTTTTCAATTAGCACTCCATTGGCTAGTGGAAGTGGAGGAGTAGTATCCCGTCCCTGAAGCAACAAGATAATTGGATAGGTACACCAACGAAAACTTAGAAAGGAACAAGGGTAATTTTTTTTTTAAATACAGAAAAGATGAATGACTAAAAGTTGAGTAAAAGTACTTAAGCTAAAACAAGTTGAAAATCGCCACCACTGTGAACTCATACCTCCATCAAAGGTCCACTACCACCCTGAGAAATGGCAACACCATCATTCACCACCTAGTGTAGCAGTTGGTCTTCCTGTATTAAGCACACAGCCTTGAAATAAAACAAGTTTGAGGATTTTTTTTCTTTTTTCTTTTTTTGAATTTTGACAAGACTAAAATTTGGTAAATACAACAGAAACGAAGATAAATAACTGAACAAAACTAAGCAGCCAAATTCTTGCCAAGCATTAGTGTTGCAATTATCACGTTTACAGACCTGAAGCAATTTCTAAACTGGTCTTGGTCATGCTGGTTTCTCCTCTAACTGCAATTAAAGTGTTATTGATAGCTGATTGCTCATCAGAGGCAACCTGTTTACTAAACCCAGAGATTTTTTCACTACAATCTGCATTGTTCTTCCCTTGATCCATTAGATGATCATCTCTACAAGCACGGTCAGAGTCAACAGGTCCATTTTCTTTGTCATTGCTGCTAAACTAGACTATTGGCCATTCTTTATCTCATTTACTCTACCATCCACTTCATTATCAGATTTTGGCAACCTTGAATTCATTAGAGCAGAATCTCCGTTGGAGTTGCCATCACCTCCTGTATTGGATGAAACAAAATGGGCAACACGTTGCATATTTTTCCTGTCCTCCACATTTTCTGTCCCATGAGTACGAGAGGGAACACCAAGTATTAGCTCCAAAAAAGTAGTCCAAAGTCTCATAATTTTATTTGACATATCTTTACTTGAGAAGACCTCCTCACATGAATAACGAACAAGTTTATATAGGTCCTCATGAATCCCAACATCCGAATATTCAAACTCTAGATGTGGAATTAAAGGCTGTTTATTTCTAGCAGCGATAGCCTAAAGAATATCATATTCTTTCTGCTGCTTTGCTTTCTTTTCTTTGATTTCAGCCACCAAAGCTGTATATTTAAATAAACAGAAAAAATTAAAACGGATTTGAAAACTACCCAAAGGTTTGGAAAAATCAAATATAATCACACATATTAAAATAAGCAACAATAAAAGAGTTTCCTACATCTAGAAAGCATGTCAGCAAAAATGTAAGCTAAGTTCCATGAGACAAGGGAAGACTCTAAGAGAGAGAGCAGTTCTGTGTTTAAAGTACGATGATCCATAACATCCAGATAAATATGCACATCGCATTTTAAGCTTCCTCAAGAAATTGCCAAAGTTGCAGCTTGCAAAAGCAGTTAAGTTTTTTTTACTGGGTAAACAAGTTTCTAACTCATAACAAACACTTAGACAAGGCTTGTGGACACTTGGAGATTAAATGCTTATGCTATTTCCAGATCCGACATATTTATTATACCCCAGCATCGCAAAATAGGTCATTATAACTATCATAGTAACTGCCAGAGATTGGCTTCAGAACTATTATGGTGAAGTTTCCTAATTGACCATGTACTTTTAAATTAGTCTATTTTCCTGATTTCCTCTCTTATTGCAGCACATCCATGGCTTCTGACATGCCAAAGCAATTAAATCCACACACACACACTCTTTAATCATTGTGATTTTAAACTAAACTTACATTTAGTGCTCAAGTTCTTTGAATCTTGCTGCTTGAAATAGAAGCTCCGATGATCAAGTGATTTGTAGTGGTTTTTAGCATAAATTTCAACCCAAACCTTATTGAAATCAGAACGACACCTACTCCACTCCTCTTGTTTCTGCTTCAGACGAGTCAATATCACAGGAAGTGCATGAGTTGGATTTTTTCGTAATATGTCCAGTATATCAAGTCCAGGGTCTCCATACAGGCGTTCAATGCACCTTATATTTAGAGCTGAAATGTGACGACAGATAGACAGAATAATAGATTGTTAACCTTTAAAATAGAGAACAATAAAACCCCTCAAATTAACATTCTAGATTGAGATTATTTTGAAACAAAAATGGAATTTTCAAGAAAGAAATTATATATCTCTATGACATTGCCTTCAACTAAAAAACTTTCCCGCTAGTTTGTTGTCATTCCAGGAAAAGTTTCAGTCACCAGTAATTCCAGGAAGGAGAAAGAAAGACGAAGAACAGAAGCAAAACGATAGTCATTAAATTTTCAATTCACATTTTCATATCGCAGCCAAGATCCAAATCGCAATATGAGAATACCAAATATATAATTTCCAATGAGAATACCAAATATATTTATACTGAAAGAAATGGGATGGTGATTCTAATTCGGCGCCCAAGCTTGATGAATCGCACTTCCTTGTCTCTGTTTGGCTGTCTCGCTAGGTCATAAGAGAGAAGATCTGGTACCAAGTTTAGAGACGCTTACGAGAACTACAGGATGGCAACGAGAACTAGTACCAAGTTTGGAGATGACAATGAGAACTAGTCACCCCTACGAAGCCTCTGGACGATGAGATGAGAGCACATTTGACTATACGAGGCCCCGAAGACACCGCTCTCGCTTGTGTGTGGGTCGGTTGGAAAACTCATATCACCAGTGCACTGTGGTTTTTGTTGGTGCAGAGGATGTTGACGGGGTGGGATGTGGTTTTTGGCTTAGAGGTTCTTGACGGAGGTTGGTGGGGAAGAAGGAGCAGAGACAAGGCGGAGTAGGGTTTGAGAAGAAATGCGAGAGAATGATTTCGATTGATACGCGCACTGGGAGACACCGCGGGAATGGGTTTTGGGAGAAGAGTTAAGGAGTCTAAGGGTGTGCATGGCAACCATTCTGTTGCCCAGCACTGTTTCTGAGATGAAACAGTTTTTTATGATTCCGTGCTTTGGAAGAGTTCTGAGAATCAGAATTACGTTTGTTAACCCATTTTATTTTTACCCCGAGAATTAGAATTACGTTTGGTAACACATTTTTCCTCCTCTTGTTTAGGAGTTAAAAAAATAGTAAGAAAGGAAGATGAAGGATCAATGAGTTATTTTTACCATTTTATCCTTTTCTTTAATAATTAATATAATTATTATACTTTACAAATAAACTTAAATTAAAATTTCCCAAAAAAATTATTTATGTAATTATTATATTCAAAAAATTATTTATGTGGTGGTGGTGGTGGCGGCGGTGGCGGTGGGGACGGTGGCCGTGGTGGTGGCAGGGCGGGGGGCGGTGGTGGTGGTGGTGGCGGCGGCGGGGCGCGGTGGTGGTGGGGACGGTGGTGGTGGTGGTGGCTGGGGCGGGGAGCGGTGGTGGTGGTGGCGGCGGGGGTGGGGGCGGCGGTGGTGGCTGAGGCGGGGGTGGTGGTGGCGGTGGCGGTGGTGGTGACGATGGTGGTGGTGGCGGGGCGATGGCGGTAGTGGTGATGACGACGGTGGCGACGGTGGTGGTGGTGGTGGGGTGGTGACGGTGGTGATGGTGTGGTGGCTGGTGGTGGCGGTGGGGTGGTGGCGGTGGTGATAGTGTGGTGGCTGGTGGTGGTGGCGATGGCGGTGATGATGGTGTGGTGGCTCGTGGTGGCGGTGGTGGTGGTAGCGGCGGTGGCGGTGGTGATGGTGTGGTGGCGGTGGCGATGGTGGTGGCGACGGTGGTGGTGGTGGGGCGATGGTGATGGTGGTGGTGGTGGCGGTGACGGTGGCGGGGCGGTGGGGCAGCGGTGGTGTTGGGGGTGGCAACGGCGGTGGTGGTGGAGCGACGGTGGTGGTGAACGAGGGTAAATTTCTGCTTTGATTGAGGAAAAAATAAATTCTGATTTTTTGCCCTGGAATAGAGAAGCTAAAATTTTTAGCTTCTTTTTTTTACTCCCCAGCACAAAAAATAAACCGGTTCATCCCGGGAGCAAGAAAAAAAACCAGATTTACCAAACACAATTCCCATCCATTTTTGTTCCGGAGCACAGAAATTAAGAAAAAAGTCATTCTGGGAGTGTTACCATGCACACCCTAATTCTTAGACTTAGACTCCAAATTTCGATCTAGGGAATCTAATTCTCGGACTTAGACTCTAAAATGTTTCATTTTTTCAATTTAGGGAGTCTAATTTTCTAGACTTAGACTTCAAATTGTTTCCTTTTCTCGCTAGCGCACGCCAGGGGCACACTTTTGGCGTTTAAGATTTAAAATTAGACTCCAAAAGTTACCTACTAATTACAAAAATACCACCGCGTTTTTTTTACTTCCTTTTTTAATAATAGGACGCTAATCTGGGACACAAAATGCAATTTCTGTACTAGTGATGGTTTCTGGAATTTTGAACATACTTACTCGATTAGCTTAATAAATTACTTGAGTAATATTGCACATTTTCAAAATACAATCCCACTGGAAAGATATTACTTGAGTAATAATACTTGTTACTTGAGTAATATCCAAAGGTGTTTAAAAATAAAAGTCCTATAGCGTTTTAGCAAAATTACTTGCGGAGCAGGTGACTATTACTTGAGTAAAGACCAAAAGTAATATTGAATGGTTCTTTCAAAATGAATGATTGGAACAAAATTACTTGAGTAACATATGTTACTCAAGTAACATTTTGTGTGTTACTTAAGTAATTTTGAAAGGTTTTTCAACATCTTGAACTAAGATTACTCGAGTTACAACATTTGTTACTTGAGTAATTTCAAAAGGCTTTTCATAACAATAACATTGTGAACTGAAAAATTTACTTAAGTAACAACTTTTGTTACTTGTAATTTTGAAAGCTTTTCTGCGATAGAACCAAAATTACTTGAGTAAGAATACTTGTTACTTGAGTAACTTTGCGTTAGTTAAAAAGGATTGTTCCATTTGTGACATTACTTGAGTAATAAATTAAATTTGCTTGAGTAACTATATTTGACAAACTCTGAACTTACCTTTAAAGTTGATATTACTTTGAGTAATACCAAGAATTACTCGAGTAATTTTCTACTGATTCTCCAAATTATATTTTGCATTTTTGTCAACACTTAACTGAGTCATTAGATGATAATTACTTGAGTAACCAAAACAACTTAAGTAATTATATTATCAACATAATTAATATTTACTGATTCAAAAACACAATTTCTTTTCAATAAAAGTCTTTAATCAACTAAGTCTTGTTATCATCAAAAATCCGAGAACCAACATTCTCCCACTTTTTGATGATAACAACACTTGATAATTTTGAAACATGTTTGATTTTTTTTTTGAAATAAGTAAATAGAATATAGTACAAGAATGCAAAGACATATGAGGAGTAATTAGAACTTCATTCAAGAGTAAACATTAGTACAAAATATATATCAAAATATAAGTGAGAAAGATGTTAGTACTAGCAGAATTATATAGTCAAGAGTATCCAAAAAGATATAAGCCAAAACCAAAATAACATCGTTTCAAATCATCAGAGATATCAGATACAGATCACTCTCCCCCTTTGTTGTCATGAAAAGAGGGAGGAGGAAGGGAAGGCTCAAGGGAAGGAGCAGGAGGCATAGAAGAAGTCTCGATGGATGGCCCAACAACAGTAAGAGGCTCAGCGGCAAAAGCAGAAGGTGCAGACTTAGGAGGCACATCAAGAGGAGCAGCAGAAGTAGAGGGAGCAGATGAAGAGGGAAGAGGATGAGAATATAGCTGAATGCCCAAGAAATGTAAAGTCCTATCCATCTGATAAACTTGGTCCCTAAGATGTTAGTTCTCAAAGTGTTTTGATGATTAACAACAAGTATAAACATGTGTTGAAGTATTTCAAAATCAGTTAGAAATTGCTTAACAGTTGTTTACTCGAGTAAAGGTAAGCTTACTCCAGTAAAGGACTATTGAAGGATTACTCAAATGCGTTTTGGGAAGTCTTTACTTCAGTAACGAAGTTTTACTCCAGTAAAGGACTTACAGAGAGCAATCAAAGTTTTTTAAGTAGTTGCTTACTCGAGTAAAGGTAAGCTTACTAGAGTAAAGGCCATCCAGAGAGCAACCAAGTTTTTCAAGGACCAGTCTTTACTCCAGTAAAGAGTTTCTTACTCGAGTAAAGAACCTCCAGAGAGTAAAATGAATTTTTTTTGAATTTAAGTTGCTTACTCGAATAGAGAGTTGTTTACTCCAGTAAAGGTCTTACAGAGAGCAAACCTATTTTTTTAAAAGAAGTAGCTTACTCGAGTAAAGTTTGGCTTACTCCAGTAAAGAACTCTTTAGTTGTTTTTCAAACATAGCACCTGTTCTTCTTTACTCAAGTAAAGGTTCGTTTACTCCAGTAAAGACTTAAAGTAACTTCTCACTTTTTGAGGAACAAAGTAGTAACTTCTCACTTTTTGAGGAACAAAGTTACTTACTCAAGTAAAGGTTAGTCTACTTGAGTAAAGCCCATACAGAGAGGTTACTAATTTGTCTAAGTCTAGCTTACTCCAGTAAACAAATCCTTACTCCAGTAAAAAGGCATTTTGAACTTAAAATGTTTTCACATGAATGGTGCCTTACTCGAGTAAAGTACTAACTTACTCGAGTAAAGCTCTTGGATTTCAAACTCAAGCCTCGATGGTTTGTCTCTGGTAAAAGCTTACTCCAGTAAACTTTGGTTACTCCAGTAAAGACACTTTTGCACAGTGCCTTACTCGAGTAAAGACGAACTTACTCGAGTAACCAACGGTAACTTTTGAACTTTGAATTTCACGAATTCACAAATCATTATTGTTTGATCTAATTGCTTTCATGAATCAATCACTCATGTTCCCAGATATGTTTAACAAGTTTGTTGAGTGTTTTTCAGTTAACACAGATTAAGATATTTGAAGATTAGTGAGATAAAGCAAAAAGTGAACAGTGCATTTAATGCACTTCTGAAATCTCACCTACTTTCAGCTAATCCACCTGAGCACGCCTAATGAATGTTAAAGAAAGCTTACTACATCAAGTAAAGTCAATTTCAACGGGCAAAAACTCAGAGGGCGACATCAGACATCATTAAGACTTGGATTAGCAGAAGTTTAGAGAGAGAAGATGACCAGAACTTAAGAAAATCACTTCCAACGGTTGGAATCATCTTGCAACGGTCATTTAATGTTCTCTACCTATAAATAGAGAGCATTAACTTCATCTCCAGCTGATACACCAACTCAGAGCGAAAATTTACTAAGTTCATTTATTGTGTATTAGCTTTTACTTGTAATAGTATCATATTGATACTTTGTTCTTCAGTGTTCATTCTATCTACTTTGTAAGAGAGTTTCATTTGTAAATCATTTATTGATTGAGATAACTACAAGTCAGGGGACTTGGTAGTTGGGGTGTATTGATTACAACTTGTAAGGGGAAGTGTGTTCTAGTGAGAGAATAACTCTTAGTACAAAGTGTGTAATCAATATTGTTGAGTTAGTGGATTGAAAATCCCAAGTGAGGCTTGGAGACTGGATGTAGTTCAGAGAAAGGACCGAACCAGTATAAATCATTGTGTGCAAAGCTTTTCTCTCTATCTCTTCTGTTCTGCCCTGTTCTGAGAGTGTAAAAATAGAACAAGTTGTCGAAAATTTTTAATATACCCAATTCACCCCCCCTCTTGGGTATAAAGCTCCTCTTTCATAAGAGACTGACTTTCCTCCTTTAATTTGTCTTTCGATTCCTTTTGAGCAACAAAGCAAGCCTGAAAGCTTGCTGAAATATGCTTGGTCAACTTCTCAAACTCAGCTCTAGTAGCTTTCACAATGTTAGCAGAAATGTTCTCAAGGTTGTTCACGACACGGGTAATTTAATTTGCATTATCATACAGGAGTTTTGGCGTCAGAAATACTGATAACTCTCCATATTTTGTGCATTTAAAATACAATTTTGAAGATATTTGGAGAGTTATCTAAGCAATTTTAGAAGATTTCTATGAGACCATATTATTTTAAGAGAAATCAAAGTGGTGCATTATTTAGGGGATTTCATTGTAAATACCATAGTTTTTGAATTTAAATAGAAATAGTTTGGTTAAAATAAAATAGCTGAAATGAAATTAAAATATATATGTATATATATATATGATTTTAGTTTATTATTAATAGTATTTTATTATTATAGTATTTATTCTCTTTTATCAATTGGACGGACCATGTGGAATTACCTGTGGATGATGTGTTTTCAAGCCCAAGAAGCAACGACACCGTTTTAAAAAAGAAGTGGAATGGTGACCTAATGATTTGGAGACAATTTTTGCTGGAGAAACGAAGGTGGCGGCTGGATATATCTTGGGGAATTCCTTTTTGGCTGGACGGTGGGGACGATAAAGAAAAAAAAAAAACAGCAAAGGCGGCGATTAGAAAGGAAGAAAAAAATAGGAGCAGAGGCGGATAATTGGGATTTCTCTCGCGGTGAAGAGGGAGCGCAGCTGGTTGAGAGGACGACTGGAGCACGAGAAACAGGGCGACAGTGAGCACGAGAAAAACAGAGCAGAGCGCTGCTACTAACACCCACGCCATCGCATCTTCTTCCTCGCCGGTGACACCTCCACCTTCATCGTCGCCGGCGGGATTATCCCATCACCACTTACCACTACCTCGATTCATCCACCTCCTCAGCGTCGCCGTAAAGCTTCATGAACAAACCAGATCCGGTAAACAGACGAGGCGAGCTGATGCAGAGAGGGGATTGGTCTTCAATGTGCTGATTCCATTTTCTTGGTTTTGTTCACTTTTCCAGTTGTTGTGATCTGAATTAAAGCCTTATTTGACTAATTTCTCTTTGCAACCTATAGAAACTTTGAATTTATAGGAGTAAATTAGACTTTGTTTTTATTAATTAGTTATAATTAATATTAATTTTGGTTACTTAATTTTGTTTAGCTTTACTTATTTAGTGACTGGCCATCATTGAATATAAATTTGAGAATTAAGACTTACCTTGACGAATGAGATTTTAATTAAGCTCTGAGATTAAAGAATATGGGATTAGATTACGATTTAATTTGTGATTGGGATATATATATACCTAATTGCCCCATATAATTGTTGAAGAATGTGTTCGAGTATTATTGCCTCTTGAGTAATTATATTAGACATAACAAAATATACTCAAGAGAGGATTGTAAGTGGACCGACAGACACTTATAGCTATTTATACTCGAGATTAATAAAATTAATATTAAGGCTAATTAAATTAGTGAAAACAAGGTTTATGAAACTAATAAGGGATTAGTGACTCTGGGTTGCTCATTTGATTATTGTCGTAGTTTGTTTATTTTTATTTCTTTTCTTTTAATTAAATTCAATTTGGTTTGCTTAACATAAATGAAAGTGTAAAATTAATGCTTAACCGAAGTTTGTGATACCAAGTCCTCGTAGGAACGATATCTTACTCACTCTTTATTACTTGATACGGCCTGTATACTTGCGGAGTTTATAGGCTACAAAGTTTTATTCTATCAAATACCTTTTGCAACAACTTTTGCAATCAAATTCGCAACAGCTTGCTCCACAATATGTTGAATAAAGGCAGAGGCAAAAGAGGGAGTAGCAGTAGAGGTACTAGCCTGAGAAGATTGCCCCTCATCAAGAGCCTTAGATGAGGAGGGCTTGGGAGGACCTTCAACAACAGGCTTATCCTTTTTTTGCTTCTTCCCAGAAACCTCAGTAAAGGAAATTCTCATACTGATCATATGCTTCTGGCCAAACCGCTGAGGGAAGATCACCTTGTCGTCAGATAAATACCATATATTGTTTATGCCAAGGATGTGAGATACAAGATTTAGATAGGGAATGGTGGCCTTTTCTGATAGGGAGCTTGAGATATGAATGTGAGCATCTCATTGACAATCCATTTCCCTAAATTCTTGGACTCTTTGGCAATAATAAAGGCAAATCGTTGATAGTCCTTCAGAACAAAGTGAGTATAACTTTGCCCTTTTTGTACCATATTTCTACTATAAAAATGCCAGAACACCTTGAATGTGTCATTCATCGTAGCCGGTGTGAATTTCAATTTACCACCTTCATAGGGTACATCAGGAAGTAGGATATGGTGATAATCAGCATCTGAAAGCTTTGGTGGATCATCATCAGGAGCATCAACAAGTTCGTTCGAGCCATTTGTGATAAAGGAGAGGGATCTAGAATGGGTTTGAGAAAAAAAAAATCTTGAGATAGAGAATCGGTCGAGAGGGTGACGGAAGAGAGGGAAAATGGAAGACAGAGGATAGGAGACACAAACAAGAAAACCTAGAATGAGTCGAAACAAAATAGAGGAGAGAAAGAAAAGAATTGAGGGATTTGAGAGAAGAGAAGGATATGCAGACAAAAGAGGGGAAGTGAAGAGATAAGACTTGAAACGACATTAAAATAAAAATTTTAAAAACGTATTCGACGTTACTCGGGTAACTATCTTGGCTACTCGAGTAATTTCGAATATAGAAAGATTCTGCCATAATTACTCGTCGTTACTTGGGTAACGAACTTGTTTACTTGAGTAATTTCATAGTCGCAGTTTCTTTTAGATAATGGCAAGCCCGACATTACTTGGGTAACTTATCAAGTTACTTGGGTAAGGTTTAAATATAACTTCAGATTCAAAAGAGAAACTTACGAAATTACTCAAAATCATTTGATCAACAAGAATGAAGAATAAGAAAATGCTAATATTACCTCTTCTCATCAATTGAGTTCCTTAGATTTGAATATTTGGCTTTTGAAGAGAAAATTGAAGAATATGATAATGATCCCCTTCTTGTGCAAAGAGAGTGTTACTTGGGTAATAGACAAATTACTCAAATAACTAGAAACAGGGACATTTTTTACGATTCTTACTCAAGTAATATTTACATATTACTCTAGTAAAGTCTTCATACTTAAGCTCTTCCTCGACGTGACTCGTCGGTGATGCTTCCATTACTCAAGTAATGTGTTCTGAAATACTCAATAGCTAAGTTATAACAAGATATTACTTAGGTAACCAAAATAGCTGCTCGAATAATATGATCTGAAATATACTAATCAACCAAAATTGAAGTATAATATTACACGATTAGCGAGATACGTTACTTGAGTAACTTTAACGCTTTTGTTCGATATTACTTGCAATTAATTATTAAATTACTCAGGTAAAATGGATTTTCTTTAAAAACTTATAGGCTTTTTCACGATGTTACTCGAGCAATAGGAATATATTACTCAAGTAACTTATGCCTTCGTTAACCTCTATTTTTAGTGCACGAACAAGGCATCCTGCAAAATAACTTTCTAGAAGCTCTGATGCTTAAGTTAGTAATTATAACTCAAATAAATCTTAAAAATAGCTTGTGAGGAGAACTACTTACAATTCATTGGGGTTTACTATACTCAATTTTCTTCAGATGAACGTGAACTGTTCTTTGGCTAAGGGCTTCGTGAAAATATCCACAAGTTGCAAATGTGTGGGGATGAACATTACCTTGACATCTTTTTTTTGCACGTCATCTCTGACAAAATGATGTCTCACATCAATATGCTTGGTCCTTGTATGTTGAACGGGATTCTTTGCCAAACTTATTGTGCTGATGTTGTCACAAAGAATCGAAATCTCCTTCAGGTTGATTATCAAGTCAGAAAGTTGTTGCTTGAGCCATAGGACTTAATCATAACAACTTGAGGCAGTGATATATTTAGCTTTGGTTTATGATATAGAAACAATCATCTGCTTCTTGTTGAACAAAGAAACAAGTGATCTGCCTAGAAATTGGCATTGACCATTTGTACTCTTTCTATCGGTCTTGTAGCTTGTATGATCCGAGTTTGAATATGCCACCAAAAATTTTTGTTGACCTTTTGGGAACCATAGTCTGAGTTCCTTTGTGTCGGCAAGATATCGAAAAATTGTCTTCACATGCTCGGCATGTGATTCCTTTGGAGCAGCTTGAAATCTTGCGCACATACCCATACTAAATTGAATATCGGTTTACTTGGGGCAAAGTATAGCAAGGATCAAATCATCCCTCTATACTTGGTTATGTTGAAGTCCTTGCCTTCTTCATTGGCATCCAGAGAGGTGGTTGAGCTTATTAGAGTGTCAACTCCATTGCAATGTTCAAGCCCAAACTTTTTGAGCTAATTACTGAGATACTTCATTTGTGAGACGAAAATCCCATTTTTCCGTTGTTTGATTTGCAAGATGAGGAAATAATTGAGCTCACCTATCATTGAAATTTCAATTCACTCTATATTTTCTTTGAAAATTCCTCACACAAAATGTCATTAGTAGCACCGAAGATTATGTCATCAACATAAATTTGCACAATTAAAATCTCATTGTGTTTATTACTCTTTATGAAGAGAGTTGTGTTTGCTTTTCCTTTGACAAAACCTTGATCAAGAAGAAACTTGCTTAACCGCTCATACCAAGCTCTAATAGCTTGCTTAAGACCATATAAGGCTTTCCTGAGACAGTAAATGTGATGTGGATGATGATCCTTTTCAAAGCCAGGAGATTGTTCAACATAAACTTCCTTCTGAATAAAACTATTTAGAAAAGCACTCTTAACATCCATTTGATAGAGTTTAAATCCCTTGATACACACAAAAGCTAAGAGTACTCATAAAGCTTCCAATCTAACTACTAGAACATACGTTTCCTTATAAACAATACCTTCTTCTTAATTATAGCCTTTGGCAACCAATCTAGCCTTGTTACGACTATGATTATAGATTCATCATGTTTGTCTTTTTAATACCCATTTAGTATCAATGACCGGATGGTCTTTAGGCCTAGGTACCAAGTCCCAAACTTGATGTCTATCAAATTGATGTAATTCCTCTTGCATTGCAATTACCCAATCATTGTCTGAAAGGGCTTCATCAATCTTAGAGAGCTCAATCTCAGATATGAAGGCAGAAAATGTAACCTTATTCAAGGTACTTTTTCTGATCCTTACACCTTGATTTACATCACCTATCACTTGTGAAAGAGGAGCTTGATACCCAAGAGGGGGGTGAATTGGGTATCTTTAAATATTTTAAGGAATAGCTCTGTTTTGGACGAATGAAAACAAAGTATGACAGAGGAGAAAGGGAAGGAAAGCTTGCACGAGAGAAATTATCCTGGTTCGGTCTTATCCTTGACCTACATCCAGTCCCTAAGCCACACTTGGGATTTTCAATCCACTATAACTCACAAACTGATTACAAGCTCTGTACTCAAGAGTAGTTCTCTCTCTAGAACTCACTCCCCCTTACAAGTTGTAATCAAGTATCCCAAATTCACTAAGTCCCCTTGACTTGTGATTCTTTACAATCAATAATAAACAGATAAAACTCTCTCAAAGGAGTAGATAATGATAATCACTGAAGCACAAGTATCACAAGATACAGTACAGATGAAAAACTAAAAGGATTGAATGAACACTTAATGAATTTCGCTCTCAGTTGTTCAGGTTGTTGGAAAGACTTGAATGCTCTTCTATTTATACTCAGAGATCAATAAATGACCGTTGCTTTCAAAATAGATCCGTTGGAGAAGTTCCCCAAGTGTTCTAAAGTGGTTTTGGGGTCTTCTCTATCTTGATTACTCTTAATCCAGTTGGCCAAGTCATCACAGTTGACTTTCTGCAGATTAATCAGTTGGAGAAGAGTTTACTTGTTTCAGCAATCATCCTTTAATGCTTTGTGGTTGTGTACAGAAGGATTTGGTTAGAAGCAGTAACTTTCTGAGCTTTGCAATAAATGCTCTAAGTTGCTTTTTGCTTTAAGGTTTAACCTCTAAGTATACATTCTTTAATACTCTGAAATCCACTAATAAACATGTTAAACATAGCAAGGAATATCAGAGAATAATATTTGAAGAGATTAGGATCAAATAATGTTGATTTCTGAAATGCCCAAATTCAAATTTCTAAAACAGCGTCACGAACTCGAGTTTAGTTCTTGTAGGCTCGAGTTTGATGCTTCAGGGTTCAAATTTATTTCAGTTTAAAACGTGTAAGCCTGAGGTTTGTATTCTAAACCTGAGGTTCTTAAGTCATTGAAAAACCAAATTGCTCTCGGGTTGAAATGAACTCGAGTTTGACAGTTCTGAACTCGAGTTTGTTTTATCCAGAGAAGAATGTTGCGATTTTGAAATCTGGAGACTTTGTGTTTAAATGATGAACTCGAGTTCATAAGTGTTAGGCTCGAGTTTAAAACTGTTTAGTGCAAAACTTAGTTTTAACTTGAAAGGACAAAACTGAGGTTTATAGAGCAAACTCTCGAGTTCAAAACACATTGAAAAGTTCTTTGCTCTCTGGAACTTTTAGGCTCGAGTTTAAAATGTTTAGGCTCGAGTTTAATTGTCTTTGAAAAACTCTTGAAAGCTCTCGGCCAAAACTAGGCTCGAGTTTGAAAGAGCTAGGCTCGAGTTTAAAGATTTGAAAACTTTTCAAATTGGAAAACTTTTCTTTTAATAAAACAGTGCAAAATTTGAAAGTGTCCTTGAGTTTGTAAAATTTGTCCCGCCAGAGATGAACTCGAGTTTGCCATGACAGGCTCGAGTTCATGATCTATGTGAACTTGAAAACTTTACTTTGAAAACTTGCAAACTTGAGGTTTGAAGAAACATGTGTCGAGTTTAAAGGTGTTTTCAAGGTTCAAACTTCTCTGTCAATGATGAACTCGAGCTTAACTTCTGCAGGCTCGAGTTCACACAAACTTTTGAAACGGTTTAAGTTCAAACTTCAGGTTCAGTCTAGAGTTTAAAAGTTAGACTGGCAGTTTGTGCTCTCTGTCAAAATCAGGCTCGAGTTTGACACTGACAAGCTCGAGTTTGATTTAGACAGAATGTTTTTGTATGAAAATAATAGATTAAAAACATTCCAAACTTTGACACAAGCAACTCCATATTGTTTACAATTGTTAGTAATCATCAAAACACATAGAGAACTAACATTTTCCCCCTTTTTGATGAGGACAACACTTGTAAACAATCAATTTAAGGTTCAGTTTTGAAAACTCAATTTTTCAGTTGTAAAGGGTATCAGAGATATCAGCAGAAACGAAACACACTTCATATATATTCATGAGCAAGTAAGTTTCAACAATACAATTTAGAATTTCAAATATACCAAAAAAAATATGCACAACGAAACACAAACGCAAAGAAACAGAAACACAATCCTCCACATCACTCAACACTCTCTCCCCCTTTGTCATCAGCAAAAGGTGGAGAAGAAGAGGGAGCAGGCTGGGTAGACTCAGGTTCAGGCTGTGGTTCAGGGATAGAGGGTGTAGGAGCAGTGCCAGAAACTGAAGCAGATGCGGCCGTGGACTAATTCTGCAAAATCTGATCCATCTTGTCACTTAAGCTCATCATAGTGACCATGAGAGTAGAGATGCTAGCAGCTCGATCACTGATTTGGTTCTTCAAGGCCTCTTGCTCAACTCTGAAACCCTCTTGGATATCTACCAAGTCACTGTGGCCCTTGTTCACTTCAGCAACCAACTTCCCAACAGCAGCTTCAATACCCTCAACCAAATCTGAGACTGCCTTGTCGACGATCTCTTTGATCCAAGTGTCAAGGTCTGAAGGGATAGATGTCTGAGGAGGAGCACTCTGAGCTTCCTCTGCTCGAGAGTGAGTAGCTCTAGACTTGGCTGTCTTAGATCTCCCCGGAGCCCTAGATTGATCTGATCTTTCCACACGATCAACCCCCATAAGATTCATGATGTGTTGCCCAAATTCAGCTGGATAGACTGGAGGGTCATTGGCTGCTAAGTACCATATCTTCTCATGGAAGAGGATTACTGAGACTAGGCTGGGGAAGGGGATCTGAGATGATTGCTGGGAGTGAAAAGGAAATTTGGCCATCTCCTAAAACAGCCAATGTCCAACATTGTGTGGCTGCTTATCTAGAATGGAGCAGAATATTGGAAAATCTTTCTTGGCGAAATGCGTGAAATTCCCTCCTTTCTACAGAAGATCCCTCGTATAGATATACCAAATGGCTCTGTTCCTCGGAGGCATTGCAGTAGGAGTAAAGTTCAGAATGTTCAAACCCTCGGGAATAGGCTCATTCGGTCTGAGGAGGCTGAACATAGCTTCCTGTTTGTATCTGTGAGTCTCAGGTCTAGGGGGATTGGAAATTTCAAGAATTGAGTTGAGGTAGGCAGGGGTAATAGTGATTTTCTGGCCCCGAACCTTAGTGACTATCCTCTCCTCTACTAAGTTACCATCTGAGTCCAAAATATTGTCGGATTTCATGTGAAAATAGAAGATTTTCACAAGCTTTGGACTATAAGGGCTTTGATTGAGATCGAGGACTCAAATTGACTCAGCCAAGGACTCAAATCAAGGCCACATTCTTCTTTGATTTTGGCCAAGTCCACAGATACAATTGGGTAGAAAACCCTCTTCTCATCAAATTTCTTCTTAAATAAGTTACCCTCATCAGCACTCATCCTACACGGTTCCTCATTAAAGCCTGGGGGACACCTCTTATGATTGTATATCTCGTAGAGAGCAGGTAGAGTTTGTGATACCTGAGGAGCAGGTTGCTCCTGTTGTTGAGGAATTTGCTGAGTCTGAGAACTGGCTTGACCGGGAGTGGGTATGGAATGAACACCGGCGGTCTTCTTTCTCTTGAAAGGTTGTTTCTCTCTCAATGGTGCCGACGCTTGAGGAGCTTTTCCTTTCCCTTGAGTTGGAGGCTCTGGGTCATGCCTTTTCTTAGTCCGTTCCTCTCTAATGACGACTCCCTTAGGTCGAGGAGGAAGAGTCTCTGTATTTTCCCCTTGAACTCCCTTGATGGATTTGTCAATTCCATCTCGAAGGCGAGAAGATCGTTGCTTTGTTCGGACAGGATGATCAAAAAGGGCTTGAAAAGATGCTTGAGAAAGGTTAGGGTTAGCATCCTTGGAGGGTGGTTGCTTGGGAGACATTTTCACAGAGATGGGTGAGAGGAAGAAGAAGAGTCTTTAGGGCAAACCGGAGGTTTGAGTGAAGTGAGGAGAAAAGTTTGAAATTATATATATATAATCAGCGCGATGAACTCGAGTTCGCACTTATGGGCTCGAGTTCGTCATAAATTTCACTAACCTGGACTTCAAGAGTGTAACTGAGAACTCTTGAACTTCTTTGTGAACCTGAGGTTCATACTAACAAGCTCGAGTTCAGGTTGATTTTTCAGCTGGGTTGCTCTCTGCCTGAAATGAACCTGAGGTTCATCACTAATGGACTCGAGTTCATTCATCATTTGGCTTTCACTTCTTGTCTGCCCTCCTCAAGCTCGAGTTCACATGTCTTAGGCTCGAGTTTGCTCAGCATCAGATTTCCATTTCTTCTCTGTCTTTTCTGAGCTCGAGTTCACAAGGCATAGGCTCGAGTTCACAAGGCATAGGCTCGAGTTTGTCCCCTTTTTCAGCAAATTTCAGACATAAGCATCCTGCATAAAATATATCTAGACACTCCAATGCATAAGTTAGTATCAATTAATCATCAAACTTTAAAACTAACATTGGGTAAGAGTAAACTTATAGCTCATTGAGATTTACCATTCCCAATTCTCTTCTAATGAAGGTAAATTGCTCTTTGGCTAATGGCTTTGTGAAGATGTCAGCAAGTTGAAGATGTGTTGGGATGAACATGACTTTGACATCTCTTTTTTGAACATGATCCCGTATAAAATGATGCCTCACATCAATATGCTTGGTCAGAGTATGTTGAACTGGATTCTTCGCCAAGCTTATTGTGCTTGTGTTGTCACACAATATTGGGATTTCTTTGAGATGGACTCCCAAGTCAGCAAGTTGTTGTTTGAGCCATAACACTTGTGCACAACAACTTGATGCGGCCACATATTCAGCTTCAATAGATGAGACGGCAACACTTGTTTGCTTCTTGCTGAACCAAGACACAAGTGAGTTGCCAAAGAACTCACATTGCCCACTTGTGCTCTTCCTATCAGTTTTATAGCCGGCATGGTCTGAATCTGAGTATGCCACCAGATGTTCAGGTTGACCTTTGGGAAACCATAGTCCAAGAGACTTCGTGTTTGAGAAATATCTGAATATTCTCTTCACAAGTTCAGCATGGGACTCCTTTGGAGCGGATTGGAACCTCACACACATTCCAACACTGAATTGGATGTCCGAGCGACTTGCTGTGCGGTAGAGTAATGATCCAATCATCCCTCTATACTTTGTGATATTGAAGTCCTTGCCCTCTTCATCAGCATCCAATGAAGTTGTTTTGCTCATAGGAGTGTCAGCCCTATTACATTGATCCATCCCAAATTTCTTCAGCAAATCATTGAGATATTTTGTTTGGGAAATGAAGATCCCATCTTTTCTTTGCTTGATTTGCAGCCCAAGAAAGTAGTTTAGCTCTCCCATCATGGACATCTCAAATTCACCCTGCATAATCTTTGAAAATTCTTCACACAAAGCATCATTAGTAGCACCAAAGATTATATCATCAACATAAATTTGAACAATTAAAATTTCATTCAACTTATTTTTCTTGATGAACAAAGTTGTGTCAGCTTTTCCTCTAATAAATCCTTGATCAAGTAGGAATTGACTTAATCTTTCATACCAAGCTCTAGGAGCTTGCTTGAGACCATACAATGCTTTCTTAAGTCTATAAACATGATTTGGAAATTGATCATTTTCAAAACCTGGAGGTTGTTCAACATACACCTCCTCTTGTATAAAACCATTTAAAAATGCACTTTTCACATCCATTTGAAAGAGTTTAAAACCTTTAGTGCATGCAAAGGTTAGAAAAACTCTTATGGCTTCCAATCATGCTACTGGAGCATAAGTTTCTTCATAGTCTATGCCTTCTTCTTGGTTGTAACCTTTTGCAACCAATCTTGCCTTGTTACGGACAATGATTGCAAATTCATCACGTTTGTTCTTAAATACCCATTTTGTCCCAATAACCGGATGATCCTTGGGTCTAGGTACTAAGTCCCAAACCTGATTTCTGTCAAATTGGTGTAGCTCCTCTTGCATAGCTATCACCCAATCATTGTTTGAAAGGGCTTCATCTATCTTAGAGGGTTCAATATGCGAAATGAATGCAGAAAAGGTTACTTCATTCAAAGCACTATTTCTAGTCCTCACTCCTTGATTGACATCACCTATAACTTGGTCTAAAGGATGATTTCTTATATATTTCCAAGCTCTAGGCTGAGACTGATCAGGGTTTTCTAAATTGTTTTCAGGATCAGCCTCAAAAACATTTTCAGAATTTTCAGAAGAAGGAGTAGTTTTTGAAAAGAATTGATTTTTGAAAAAGGTCTCTTCCTCATCATTCAAGGATTTATCAGCTTCTTGTTCACTAAACACAACATGTATAGACTCTTCTACAACCTTAGTTCTAGTGTTGAAGACTCTATATGCTTTGCTTCTATTAGAATAGCCAATAAATATGCCTACATCTACTTTGGAGTCGAATTTACCAAGATTATCTTTACCATTACTGTGCACATAGCACTTGCATCCAAAGATGTGTAGGTGGCTCAGATTCAGCTTCCTTCCCTTGTAGAGCTCGTATGGGGTCTTGTTCAGCTTTTTCCTCAAATAAGCTTGATTTGAGATGTAGCATGCCGTACTCATCGCATCAGCCCAGAACACTTGTGAAGTGTTGTTCTCATTCAACATTGCTCTTGTCATCTAGTGAGCACTCTATTCTTCCTCTCAACAACACCATTTTGTTGTGGAGTCCTTGGAGCTGAGAAGTTGTGGTCAATCCCTATATTGTCGCAATACTCAGCGAAGTTATTGTTCTCGAATTCGCCACCATGATCAGTCCTTATTCCTGAAATTGAAAGACCTTTCTCGTTCTGGACCTTCTTGGCAAATACAACAAACTGATCAAATGTTTCATCTTTAGATGATAGAAAAATAGTCCAACAAAATCTAGAGAAATCATCTACAATAACCAAAGTATATAGATTGCCACCAAGACTCCTCACCCTTGCTGGACCCACAATATCCATATGTAGCAATTGCAATGGTCTATTGGTAGATATTTCATTTTTGTTTTTGAAAGATGACTTAGTTTGTTTTCCCTTTTGGCATGCTTCACAAATCAAATCATTTTTTAAACTAAGTTTGGGAATGCCAATTACTAAGTCCTTTTTCAGTAACTTGTCAAGTTGAAACATATTGACATGAGCTAATCGCTTGTGCCATAGCCAACTTTCATTCAAGTTACTTACAAAATAATTTTAAGAAACTGAAGCATTACTAGAGAGGTTGAGAGTATAACAATTACCATCTATAGGTGCTCTAAATAAGGCTTTTGTTTTCAAGTCATTTATGAAGATCAAATCCTTTTTAACAATCAAGCATTCATCAGAATCAAAGATAACTAAGTTACCCTTGTCGGTGCTTTGGATTACGCTAAGGAGGTTGTGACACAATCCTTCTACAAGGTAGACATCCTTGACGAGTGGACCCTCATGGTTTCCAATCTCACCAATACCGACGATTTTCCCAGTTTGGTCACCACCAAATGTCACCTTTCCACCATCCTTAGGCTTGATTGAGACAAATTTGGACTTATCTCCAGTCATATGTCTTGAGCATCCACTGTCATTTCTTGGGCCTTGATGCTCTAAGACATACCTGCAATCCACAAAGGATCAAGTTTTAGGTACCCATCTTTTCTTGGGTTCTTTGGGGTTAGTTTGGACCTTGGGAACATAAGTTCCTTTTGGTACCCATTGATAATTCCCTACAGGCTTAATTTTTCTTTCATTCCTATGAAAGCAAGATGAAGTAGAATGACCCTTCCTATTACAGTAATTACAATGTGTAAAGGGATTTGAAGAATGAACTGATTTTGTAAAATAGTTCATGTATGATTTTTGACCACTCTTCTTCTTGCCTTTCTTCTTGTCAAAATCCAGTTTGTAACCAATGCTTGATCTATCATTTATAAATCTTTGTTGTTTCAAAATCACCTCAAGCATTTCACTTCCCTTAGTGAATTTTTCGAGGGCTTTTGTAAGATGTAAATGCTTTTGCTTTAAATCAGGGCACTCTTGACAAACCAAGATTTCGGGAGAAGAAAGTTTTTCAATTTGCAATTCAAGAGTAATGTTTTTCTTTTTCAAAGCCAAATACTTTTCAGCAAGTTTCTCAAATTCCTTTTGCACAAGATTGTATTCAGCAAATAGTTCATCATAGGAAGGTTGAGATTCATATACCTCACTGTCATCTTGTTGTTCTTGAGCTACCAGGCATATGTTTGCTTTTTCTTCTTCTTCTTCAGCTTCATCTTCATCGGATGAGCTATCTCCCCATATGGCTGAAACATATGCCTTCTTCTTGAACTTTTTGAACTTCTTCTTTTCTTTCTCTTGATTCTTCAACTGAGGACATTCTGATTTGATGTGTCCGGGCTTCTCGCATTCGTAGCAAATGATAGGCTTCTTTGATTCGTAACTGGAGCTACCCTTTTGAAACTTTCTGAAACCTTGGTCCTTCTTGTAGAACTTTTTGAATCTTCGAACCATCATGCCCAATTCTTCATCTTCATCCTCTTCTTCCTCAGCATCTGATTCTTTTGCTTCCTTCACAGCCTTGAGGGCTACTCCTTTGTTCTTACCACTCACTTCATCAAGCTCTTTTCTGAACTTGAGCTTCCCTTCATATTCAGATAGACTTCCAAACAAGGCAGCTACAGAGCTCATTGACTCACCACGTGCTTCCTCAATGGTTGTCACTTTGGCTTCCAATTCTTTGTTGAGAATATTGAGGATTTTCCTCACTTGAACAGGTTGTTCATATGTTTTTCCTAGGGCAGCAAGCTGGTTGATCAAATGAGTGAATCTTAGTTGGAAATCAATGATGGATTCACCAGATTTCATAAGAAGAAGATCGTATTCTGTCATGAGTGTGTTGACCCTATTCTCCTTGACTCCGGTGGTTCCTTCATGAGCTATTTCTAGAGCATCCTACATAGCCTTTGCTGATGGCAAAGTGCAAATTCTGAAATACTCTTGTTGACTAAGAGCACTTTGCAACATGAGAACGACTTTACTGTTAAGAGTGACATTTCTTCGATCATTCTCATCATAGGCATCTTCTGGTTTTGGAACTCTACGACCATTCTCCATTACAGTTGGTGCATAATCTCCAACCTCAAATACTCTCCATAGCCCATATTCAGAAGCCATAACAAAGACTTTGAATTTGGCTTTCCAGAAGGAATAATGTTGTCCATTGAAGCCAGGCGGTCGGTTGATAGAAGCTCCATCGGGTAGAATACCTTCCATCTTGATCCTTCTCGAGATGTTAAACTCTTATGAGAAGACCTAGCTCTGATACCAAATAAAAGAGGAGCTTGATACCCAAGAGGGGAGGATGAATTGGGTATCTTTAAAAATTTTAAGGAACAGCTCTGTTTTGGACGAATGAAAACAAAGTATGACAGAGGAGAAAGGGAAGGAAAGCTTGCACGAGAGGAATTATCCTAGTTCGGTCTTATCCTTGACCTACATCCAATCCCTAAGCCACACTTGGGATTTTCAATCCACTATAACTCACAAACTGATTACAAGCTCTGTACTCAAGAGTAGTTCTCTCTCTAGAACTCACTCCCCCTTACAAGTTGTAATCAAGTATCCCAAATTCACTAAGTCCCCTTGACTTGTGATTCTTTACAATCAATAATAAACAGATAAAACTCTCTCAAAAGAGTAGATAATGATAATCACTGAAGCACAAGTATCACAAGATACAGTACAGATGAAAAACTGAAAGGATTGAATGAACACTTAATGAATTTCGCTCTCAGTTGTTCAGGTTGTTGGAAAGACTTGAATGCTCTTCTATTTATACTCAGAGATCAATAAATGACCGTTGCTTTCCAAATAGATCCGTTGGAGAAGTTCCCCAAGTGTTCTAAAGTGGTTTTGGGGTCTTCTCTCTCTTGATTACTCTTAATCCAGTTGGCCAAGTAATCACAATTGACTTTCTACAGATTAATCAGTTGGAGAAGAGTTTACTTGTTTCAGCAATCATCCTTTAATGCTTTGTGGTTGTGTACAGAAGGGTTTGGTCAGAAGGAGTAACTTTTTAAGCTTTGCAATAAATGCTTTGAGTTGCTTTTTGCTTAAAAGTTTAACCTCTCACTAAACATTCTTTAATACTCTGAAATCCACTAATAAACACATTAAACATAGCAAGGAATATCAGAGAATAATATTTGAAGAGATTAGGATCAAATAATGTTGATTTCTCAAATGCCCAAATTCAAATTTCTGAAACAGCATCACGAACTCGAGTTTAGTTCTTGTAGGCTTGAGTTCGATGCTTCAGGGTTCAAATTTATTTCAGTTTAAAATGTGTAAACCTGAGGTTTGTATTCTAAACCTGAGGTTCTTAAGTCATTGAAAAACCAAATTGCTCTCGGGTTGAAATGAACTCGAGTTTGATAGTTCTGAACTCGAGTTTGTTTTATCCAGAGAAGAATGTTGCGATTTTGAAGTCTGGAGACTTTGTGTTTAAATGATGAACTCGAGTTCATAAGTGTTAGGCTCGATTTAAAACTGTTTAGTGCAAAACTTAGTTTTAACCTGAAAGGACAAAACTGAGGTTTGTAGAGCAAACTCTCAAGTTCAAAACACATTGAAAAGTTCTTTGCTCTCTGGAACTTTTAGGCTCTAGTTTAATTGTCTTTGAAAAACTCTTGAAAGCTCTCGACCAAAACTAGACTCGAGTTTGAAAGAGCTAGGCTCGAGTTTAAAGATTTGAAAACTTTTCAAATTGGAAAACTTTTCTTTTAATAAAACAGTGCAAAATTTGAAAGTGTCCTTGAGTTTGTAAAATTTGTCCTGCTAGAGATGAACTCGAGTTTGCCATGACAGGCTCGAGTTCATGATCTATGTGAACTTGAAAACTTTACTTTGAAAACTTGCAAACTTGAGGTTTGAAGAAACATGTGTCGAGTTTAAAGGTGTTTACAAGGTTCAAACTTCTCTGTCAATGATGAACTCGAGCTTAACCTCTGCAGACTCGAGTTCACACAAACTTTTGAAACGGTTTAAGTTCAAACTTCAGGTTCAGTCTAGAGTTTAAAAGTTAGACTGGCAGTTTGTGCTCTCTGTCAAAATCAGGCTCGAGTTTGACACTGACAAGCTCGAGTTTGATTTAGACAGAATGTTTTTGTATGAAAATAACATATTAAAAACATTCCAAACTTTGACACAAGCAACTCCATATTGTTTACAATTGTTAGTAATCATCAAAACACATAGAGAACTAACAACTTGGTCTAAAGGATGATTCCTAATGAACTTCCAAGCTTTAGATTGAGAATGATCAAGATTTTCACAAGAATTTTGAGGATCACTTTCAAAAATATCTTCAGATTTTTCAAGAAAGGTAGGAGTAGTTTTTGAAAAGAATTGATTTTTATAAATAGGTCCCTCATCATCATCCAGAGTATTGTCAGACTTGGATTCACAAAACACAACATAGATTGATTCTTCTACTAATCGAGTACGTTTATTAAAAATCCTATAGGCCTTACTCCTATTAGAGTATCTGAGAAATATAACTTCATCGGATTTGGGATTAAATTTTCCCAAATTATCCTTACCATTGTTCTAAACAGAGAATTTGCATCCAAAGATGTGTAGGTGAGCCAAATTTGGTTTCCTTCCTTTATATATCTTATATGGAGTCTTGTTGAGCTTCTTTTGCATATAAGCTCGGTTTGAGACATAGTAAGTCGTGCTCATTGCGTCTACCCAGAAGACTTGAGAAGTCTTATTTTTGTTCAGCATTGCATGAGCCATTTCGGTGAGCACTCGATTCTTTCTTTCAACCACATCATTCTGTTGTGGTGTCCTTGGAGCCGAGAAGTTGTGGTCAATATCATGAGCATCACAAAACTCCTTAAAAGCATGATTCTCAAGTTCTCCTCCGCGATCAATTTGAATACCTGAAATACACACACCTTTCTCATTTTGCACGTTCTTGGCGAACACAACAAATAGATCAAACGTTTCATCTTTGGAAGATAGAAAGATAGTCTATGTAAAACGAGAGAAATCATCGACAATTACTAGAGTATACAGATTGCCACCAAGGCTCTTAACTCTTGCTAGTCCAACTAGATCTATATGGAGTAGTTGAAGAGGTCTACTAGTCGATATTTCAAGCTTGTTTTTTTAAAGATGATTTAGTTTGTTTACCTTTTTGACAAGCATCACAAATCATGTCAGTTTTAAAACGTAATTTAGGAACTAAGAACTAAATCTTTTCTTAACAACTTGTCCAGTTGAAGCATGTTCACATGAACCAGATGCTTATGCCACAACCAACTTTCATCCAAGTTGCTAACAAAACATTTTTTGAATTGACTTTCGGTAATTCTAAGGTATAGTAGTTTCCTTCTCTTGGAGCTTTAAATAGATTTTTAAGGTTACCTTTGTCAATTAGAAGATTATCTTTGTTCACGATGACAATCTTCTAAATCGAAAATGATCCAATTGTTCTTGTCTGCACTTTGGCTCAAGCCCTGGAGATTATGACAAAGTCCTTCCACAAAATAAACATCTTTAATCAAGAGTCCTTCTTTTTCGCTAATTTCATCATTTCTAGCAATTTTTCCAGTTTGGTTCCCTAAAGGTTACTTTGCCACATCCTTAGCTTTCATTGCCACAAACTTGGGTTAATCCCTCGTCATGTGTCTGGACCCGCTATCAATGTACCACTTCTTGATCTTTAATGCTCTCAGATAGACCTACAAATCAGAGACGATCAACTCTTAAGTACCTATCTTTCTTGGGTCCTTTCGGGTTAGTTCGAGCCTCAGGGAATGTATAGGTTCCCTTAGGCATCCATTGATAGTTGCCAACAGGTTTATCTCGTCTTTTTTTCTTATGAAAACAAGATGAAGTACTCTGTCCCTTTCGATTATAGTGACTACAATGAGCGAAGAGATTTGAAGTATGCACAGATTTCTGAAAATAATTCATGTGAGATTTTTCTTCGGTTTTCTTTTTCCCTTTCTTTTTGTCAAATATAGGATTGTAACCAATGCCTAATCGATCATTTGTAAATCTTTGTGCTTTTAAAATCATATTGAGCATTTCACTTCCTTTAATGATTTTTTTCAAGAGTTTTTGTAAGATGCTCATTTTTCTTTGTAAGATTAGGACAATTTTTGCAAAACACATGTTCGCAAGATGGAGAAGAATCTTTAGTTTAGTGCTCAAGCAATTTGATTTTCTTTCTTGAAGCAATAAGTTCTTTCGTAATCTTTTTGAATTCAGAATGTAAATCATTATACACAGAAAGTAACTCATCATAGGTGGGTTCAGAATCATATACCTCATTGTCATTTTCAGGTTGTTCTTCCTTTTCTGCCACCAGACAGACATTAGCTACTTCCTCTTCTTCACTTTCTTCCTCATTCGAGGAGCTGTCACCCCATATGGCAGATATGTAGGCTTTCTTTTTTAAGTGTTTGAACTTCTTCTTCTTCTTCTTCTCTTTGCCTTTCAATTGAAGACATTCGGATTTGATATGACTAGGCTTCTCGTATTCCTAGCATATAATCTAATCTTTGTCCTTGAAATCTCATCTATTGCTTGAGATCCCCTTCTGGAATTGATTTATGAAGCCTTGATCCTTTTTGTAAAATTTCTTGAATCTTCGCACAAACATCCCCATTTCATCTTCATCGTCATCATTATTTTTCTCTTTGACTTATTTCTCTTTTCAGCATTGAGGGCAACACCTTTGCTACAATCGGTGTTGATTTCGTCCAGGCCTTTCTTGAATTTGAATTTACTTTCATATTCAAATAGGCTTCCAAATAGAGCAACAACTGAAGTCATTGTTTTGTCACAAGCTTCTTTGATTTCTGTGACTTTGGCTTCCCAATCTTTCATCAAGAAATTGAGAATATTTCTAACTTAAGGGCCTTGCTCATACGTTTTACCCAAAGCTGATAATTTGTTGATCAGATGAGTATAGCGAAGTTGAAATTCAGCAATGGACTCTCCGGTCTTCATTTAAAAAAGATCATACTCGGTCATTAATGCGTTGATGCGATTCTCCTTTATGCCGAAGGTTCCTTCGTATGCTATTTATAAAGCTTTCCATATCTCCTTGGCAGTAGATAGATTACAGATGCAGAAATACTCCTTTTGACCAAGAGCACTCTAGAGCATCAGGATGGCTTTGCTGTTAAGAGTTATTTTCCTTCTGTCATCCTTGTCAAACCCATCTTCAACCTTTGGAACATTAATTCCGCCTTTTACTCTTGTGGGAACGTAATCCCCATTCCTTTTTACTTGCCAGAGACCATACTTCGTGGCTAACACAAATACTTTAAACTTTGCTTTCTAAAACGAATAGTGTTCACCATCGAAGTCAAGTGGTCGGTTGATTGAGGCACCGTCAGGTAATATTCCTTCCATGATCTTTCTCAGGATGTTAAGCCCAACAGAGAATACCTTGCTCTAATACCAAATGAAGAGAGAATATCACCTAAAGGGGGGGTGAATAGGGATTTCAAAATTCTTTTTCGGATAATAAATACAAACACAAAGAACAATACAGAGACAGAGAGAAACGAGACAAACAATTTATACTGGTAACTCCTCGACCTACGTCTAGTACCCAGGTGCTTCAGGTATTTCACTAATTCATAAACGGTTATAATTACACACTCTATACTCGAGATGATCTTATCACACTAGGATTCACTCCCCCTTACAAGTTGTAATCGTACACCCACACTTAAGGTTCCACAACCTTAAGATTTAACAACTAAACAAGAAGAACAAGAAAAGTATCCGAAGATATTTAAGAGAACTTAATGAAACAGTAAAATGTAGTTGAGTCGAATTGATTGTACAGAGTTTTGGTAGTTGGCGAAAATGAATGTAGTGAGCATTTATACCAATCTTCTATCAATGCCGTTGTAAGGCTTTGGATATAGCCGTTGTGTCTCTTCATAATTCCGTTAGGCACAGATGAATTCCATTGAGTATAATCAAACGTTGCTTCATTAAATGTGTTCGTTGTTGATTGTTCTGGTGCAGAAGATGATTCAAAATAATAGCTAGAATAAGTATGCCTCGAAAGAATGTATTCGTCTGCTCAGCGCGTTTATTCCATTTGTATCCTTTGTTTTCTAAGTTGCATTTAATGCTTCTGACATGCGGGTAGCTTTTCGACTAATCTCAATTTAAACATGGTTAATCAACTAAAATCCACTAAAAAAGATGGTTAGAAGTAATAGAAATGAGTTTGAGAGTGATTAAGAGTAGTTAATATCCAATAATGATTAGAACAGTGATTAAAAACTTATTGATGGTTTCTGGAATTTTGAACTTACTTACTCGGGTAGCTTAATAAATTACTTGAGTAATATCACACATCTTCAAAATACAATCCCACTAGAAAGATATTACTTGAGTAATAATACTTGTTACTTGAGTAATATCCAAAGGTGTTTAAAAATAAAAGCCCCTGTAGCATTTTAGCGAAATTACTTGTGGAGAAGGTGACTATTACTTGTGTAAAGACCAAAAGTAATATCGAATAGTTCTTTCAAAATGAATGACTGGAACGAAATTACTTGAATAATATCTTATGTTACTTTAGTAAATTTGAAAGGCTTTTCAACGTCTTGCACTAAGATTACTCGCGCAACAACATTTGGTACTTGAGTGATTTCAAAAGGCTTTTTGCGACAATAATAACATTTGTTACATGAGTAATTTTGAAAGGCGTTTCACGATAGACCGTTTTGAACCAAAATTACTTGAGTAACAATACTTGTTACTTGAGTAACTTTGTGTTAGTTAAAAAGGATTGTTCCATTGGTGACATTACTTGGGTAATAAATTAAATTTGCTTGAGTAACTATATTTGACAAACTTTGAACTTACCTTTAAAGTAGATTTTACTTCGAGTAATACCAAGAATTACTCGAGTAATTTTCTATTGATTCCCCAAATTATATTTTGCATTTCTGTCAACACTTAATAGAGTCATTAGATGATAATTACTTGAGTGACTAAAACAACTTACTCGAGTAATTATATTATCAACATAATTAATATTTATTGATTCAAAAACACAATTTCTTTTCAATAAAAGGCTTTAATCAACTAAGTCTTGTCATCATCAAAACTCCGAGAACCAACAATCATATCATATGTTGTGTATCCTTAGATTATATATTAATTTATTAGTCAAACCAATTATTTTGAATAAAATAAAATAAAAATATTCTAATGTAATTTAACTAGTTTCCTTAATCACTCCAAAAAAGTTAATTTGATCTTATAATTAGGACCGAATGAGGTATCATATGTTGTGTATCCTTAGATTATATATTAGTTTATTAGTCAAAACTAATTAATTTAGAGAAAATAAAAAATAAAAATACTCCAGAGTAATTTAATTTGTTTGTTTTAATCTCTCCAAAAAAGTCAACTTGGTCTTATAATTAGGACCAAAGGTAGTATCAGGTCAAAATCAGATTTTTTTTAAAAAAATCATGACAAAGATGCTACATAGACCATCCACATCAACATAATGGAGTCAACTAACATTTGACCATGAAAGTTGTTAACTGAGGGGTAACATTGCTACATTTTTAGACTCCAAAGGCAATATTGAGACAAAAAAATTCCAGGGGCAACATTGCTACTTTGGCCTCTAGTTTATAACATCTAAAGCGTTCATATTATTTTATTATAAAATTATTTAAATGAATTTTTGTTTTTTATGCGATATATACGTCCATTTTCCATGTCCCCAAAAAACTCGCATTAAATGCACATACAAAATCTACCTCAGGGCCCAAATTAAGGAAAAAAAAAAGTCAAAAAAAGCCCAAGAAAAAGTCACATATCAGAAAAGGGCATATGGCTTTTTCTGATATTATTTCATAAACGTTAACAACAATATCAGTAGACCATTAACAACTAAATCAGTAGCATTAACAACAATATCCTAACAACTAAATGAGTACCCGTTAACAACTAAATCAGTACTCGTTAACAACTATATCAGTACTTGTTAACAACTAATGTTTTATGAATACCAGAAAAGGTCTTGGGGCCTTTTTTGACAATTTTTTGCTAATTTGGGCCTTGAGGTAGATTTTTCCAAAAGTTAATTACTACTCATAAAGGAACATTTATTGGACTCCAAAGAAATCGATTTTCATAGCAAAGTTGAGATTTGAATTTTATGAAAGAACATAATAAAATCACGTTCGCCAATTAGTTATAAAAATGCTTCAATTTTAGGGAAAATGACAGCCAGGTCCCAAAGAACATAAACAATATCAAAAAGTTTTAACCCAAAATCACATATAAAAAAAGTCCCTAGAACTTTTTTGATATTATTTATATTAAAAAAATTAATTATAAAAATGCTTAAATTTGAGGGAAAATGATAGCTAGGTCCCAAAGAACATACAAAATATCAAAAAGGTTCTAACCTAAAATCACATATTAGAAAAGTTCCAACCCAAAATCACATATTTGATATTATTTGTATTGAAACAAAATCCAGGTGTTTATTTTTATTTTTTATTTTTTTTTTGTGAATATAACATTTCTTGTTGTGAATATAGTTTTTTCTATTGTAAATGGTCAAGTTTTAAATTTTCTTATGAATATAGCACTTCCTCTTGTGAATCTAGCTTTTTCTATTGTGAATGGCTTCTATACGCTTAGGGACCTGAGTTTGAAACAAAATCCAGGTATTTAAATTTTGTTGTGAATATAGCACTTTCTGTTATGAATATAGTCTTTTCTATTGTTAATGGTCAGGTTTTAAAATTTTATTGTGAATATAGCACTTGCTGTTATCAACATAAATAATATCAAATGTGATTTTGGGTCCGGACTTTTTTGATATTTTGTATGCTCCTTAGGACCTAGCTACGGTTTTCTAAATTTTATTCCATCGTCTAACATACAACATACATAACAGTTTTGATTAAAAAAAAAAATTAAGTAAATGAGATTTACTCTTCTAGTCTTATTTATAAGGTTAGGAGAGACATTTTTGGTCAAGTCACATCATTAAATTTTTCATATGAATATACATTTGTACTTCACTTTTTATTGTGTAGACTTTCTACTCATGTGATATTTTTGCATATTAAATAAGGGTAAAATTAATAACTAAATTTTGAAGTAGATCAAAATTAATGAGAGATTTATTTAAGGTTTTCTTGATTTGATAAAATATGTTAAAAGTGACTTATGAATAAGATTAGATGAGTACATTCTAGATATATTTAGTGTTAATATGTTAAAAGTGACTTGTGAATAATATTAGATGAGTACATTGTACATATTTGTAGTCTTCCATTCGTCTCATAAAAGATAACAAATTTTTGGATGACAAGCTCACTTGTTTAATTATTTTGTTTTATACTACTATTTTCTTGCGACTCTCTTGACGTAGTAACCCCAGAATAAGTCATGGGTAAATTTACAAGCATTTGTAGGATAGAAAAATTCCAATTGAAAAGTGTTGCAAATGATATAATTAATTTTTTCCAACAAAATGATATAATTATTTTGAATTATATAAAACACTAAAAATAGTGACTCTAGCTGATCTCCAACGAATTCATATAATACATTTGATTTAGGTGACTTCTCTGTCTTCTTCTTCTCTTCTTCTTCTTCAGGTGGCTTCTGTGTCTTCTTCTTCTTTGCCAAGACTTGGGTGACTTCTCATTAATGTTTCATCTATCTTATAACTTCTAAAGGGTTCATATTATGTTATTATAAAAATATTTAAATGAATTTTTATTTTTTATGCAATATAAACATTCATTTTGCATGCCCCCAAAAAACTCACATTAAAGGGCTAATTAAGTGAAAATTTGTCCCGGAAGTTTTCACTAAAGAACAATGTTATTCTGTAAATTTTTCTTGTCTCAATGTTGTCCCGAAAGTTTCAAAATATAGCAAAGTTACTCATTTCTATTAAAAAGTTAACGGTCAATGTTAATTTTTTAATAGAATAGAGCAACATTGATACGCTTTGAAATTTACGGGACAACATTGAGACAAGAAAAACTTTGAGGGCAACATTACTCCTGGATATATACTTCCCGGACGGATTTACTACTTAACGTCACATTAAATGCACCAAAAAAGAAAAGTTAAAAACTACCGTTAAGGAACACTTATTGGACTCCAAAGAACTCGATTTTTTAAGGAAGATTGAGAGTTTGAATTTTATGAAAGAACAAAATAAAATCTCGTTCACAAATTAATTATAAAAATGCTTAAATTTTATTCCACCGTTTAACACATGACATACATAATAATTTTGTTAAAAAGAAAATCAAGTGAATGAGATTTACTTTTCTGGTCGTATTTATAAGGCTGAGAGAGACATTTTTTATCCAGTCATATCATTAAATTTTTCATACAATGTACATTTGTCCTTCACTCATGTAATATTTTACATATTAAATAAGGGGAAAATTATAAAGTTATAAATTTTGAAATAGATCAAAATTAATGCGAGATTTATTAGATTTATTTAAGGTTTTTTTCATTAGATCAAATATGCTAAAAGTGACTTATAAGTACAAGTAGATAAGTACATTAGTAGATATTTCTAGCGTTCCAGTAGTCTCATAAAAGTTAACAATTTTTTGGTTGACAAGCTCACTCGTTTAATTATTTTGTTTTATGCTAGTACTATTTTCTTGCCACTCACTTTTTTTTTTTTTGTCCAAATCTTGCCACTCACTTGACGACAAAAGACTGCAAAGCTTTTGCTCTTTGGCAGTACAACAACGTATGCCCTCGGTTTCTTCAATGTTGACGTTTAATTTCACATGCAGGAGGACCACTTTTCAACTTTCTTTTAGAAGAGGATCGAAGGAGGGGGAACTATGAATAAAGATAGACACGAAATTTATATTCCAACCATATTTGAAGGATATGATAATCCGACTAATCTCCAAAACCTCCATGATGAAACTCTTTTCGGCTAACCAGCTTGTTCCAATAAAAATTTTGTCAATCCTTCTTTTCCTACACTGTTCTTCTTGTCACTCGCTAACCACAATATCCACAAAGCAGCCCCTCAAAGACGGCGACGTGTTGCTCTCTACGGGAGAAGTCTTTGCCTTGGGTTTCTTCACCCCCAGTAATAATTCCAAAAACCGCTATGTCGGAATATGGTTCCACAAAGTTCCTAAACAAACTGTTGTTTGGGTTGCTAACAGAGACAATCCTTTGAACGATTCTTCTGGAGTTTTCTCTATCAACACCCATGGAAACCTTGTTCTCAACCATACGAAGAATCAAAACCTTAATACCATTTGGTCTTCCAATGTTTCGGCCTCATCTCGTATTGATATCCTTGCTGAACTCTTAGATTCGGGGAATTTGGTTCTAAGAGATAGTGGAGGAAGAGGAAAGGTCCTATGGCAGAGTTTTGATTACCCCAGTGACACTCTACTTCCGTTCGCGAAACTTGGGTTGGACCGAAAATCCGGATTAAACCGGATCTTGACATCTTGGAAATCCCTTGACGATCCATCATTTGGAAGCGCAACCATCAGGATAGACCCAACTGGATATCCTCAGTTTTTCATATATAAGAACGGAGAACCATTTTGGCGGGTCGGGTCATGGACGGGTCCAGGATGGAGTGGTATTCCCGAGATGGTACCCGACCCGGTGCAGTCTGTTGTTTTTACTAACAATGCTGATGAAGTTACTGTAATGAATGTCGTCAAGATCATAAAGGATCCTGCAGCCTTTGAAAGAAATGTGCTTGATGAAACCGGTCAAATATTACGAAATATTTGGCGAGCCCAAGAAAATAGATGGATCGTAGCCTGGTCTGGTCCCTCAGAAGAGTGTGACAGATATAGAAGGTGTGGATCAAATAGCATTTGTGATCCTTATAAGAAAGAAAAGCTTGAATGTGTGTGTCTGCCTGGATTCGAACCCAAGAACCTGAGAGACGGATCAAATGGGTGTATGAGGAAGAAGAATGTGTCCACGTGTGAAAGTGGGGAAGGTTTTGTGAAGGTGGCCTATGTGAAGGTGCCAGAGACGTCAAAGGCACAAGTGGATAACAATAAAAGCATGAGCTTGGATGATTGCAAAGAGACATGTTTGAAGGATTGTTCATGTACAGCATACACAAGTGTCAATAAAATTACACACATAGGCTGTTTGACATGGCACAGTGATGACATGGAAGATATTAGGGCGTTCAATGGTACTGGACAAGACTTTTACGTGCGAGTGGATGCAGTTGAATTAGGTATGTTCTTGTTATATTGCTTTATTTTTATTGTGTCTGTGTGTGTATTCTCTGCTTGAGCCATTCAGGAAATAAATGCAAAAAATATACATTAGAGAGATGAAGTTGTTCAATGGAAGCTTTTTTGTTAATAATTTTACCCAAAAAATTATTTCTGATAGAATATAATGGTTTTGTGTGACGTGGCGCCATGTCATCTAGTAAGCTAACCTCACCCAATGGAATGTGGCTGCTTTTTCTTGTTGTCATAGAGTATAGATTTTTATATTTGTTTGGTTGAAATATAATGAAGTCTATGGTTGACTGGAAATTGAAGAGTTCAAAATAATGGACTTTCAACTTAGAAGAATTTGAAACTGAGACAATGCTACTGTTCTTGCATAGACATTACGTACCGAGGAAACAATCGCAAAAGCTAATTCAATTCTATGAACTTTCTAACAAAGCATGCAAATTAATAATATAATGTACTCTTATGGCTTGGCCATGAAAACCGCTCTGATACATTATTATTTGCAGCCAAATATGAAAGGAAGCCCTACGGTTCTCTTGGCAAGAAGGGGTTCGTGACAGTCATAGTTGTTTCTATTTTCCTATTTATACTTGTGGCAACCTCTCTCTTGTACTGGTTTGTAAAGAAAGCAAGACATGGTAAACTACTTCACATATTCTTTACCATACTTCTTGGGTCCTATTTATATAGACGATTCGACTTTTCATCTTTAAATTAAAGTTTTCACGTATAATTATACCTTTTATTTACCATTGTGTTGACTGTTTTCATGGGTCCTTTATATAAGGGCTTGCAATTTGAATTGCTTTGGTTCAAAATCAGATTTTATTTGAGATTGTCTAAGCATTTAAAATATTTTTACCATTTTTGCCACTAATTAATTATATTCTCTCTCCTTATTCTTTTTTATACTTCCTCTCATTAATAGTTTAATTCTCTCTTTTACATATTCCCTTATAAATAAGGACATACATAGAAAAACAAGTTTATTTCTGTTATATTTACTACTTTTAACTAATTTTACTTGATTTGCTAAACTGCATAATTCAATTATTAGTCATTATGATAAGGAATGAAGGGACTATGTTGTATATTAAATAAGGATAAAGACATTACTACAGATAAATAAATAAATAAGGATAAAGACAAAGTTAATGAGATTTCTCTTTTGGTTGCTATGAAACATGTTATAACTGATTTATATATAAATAGGATTAGAAGAGTATATCTTAAGTGCTTACTTGGGGTACTTAATCCTCTTTTTCGAGGTGACAGGATGATAAATTGGATCACAACTAATCTGTTATCATCTGTTGATGCAGCCAAAGGAACACATAGCAACTATGAGGTTGATAGAGAAGGCAATTCAGATGTACCTTTTTTCGATCTCAGTGACATAATTGAAGCAACAAACAATTTCTCCATCGCTAACAAGATCGGACAAGGTGGCTTTGGGTCTGTTTATAAGGTAACAATTCTTCTGTAACTAGTTCCAAATTTCATAAATTTAAAGGAAAATATGTGTATGGGTATATAACAAGACGATGAATTTTGACTTCAGGGCTTACTCAAAAATGGAATGGAGATAGCAGTAAAGAGGTTGTCAAAGTATGCTGAACAAAGCATTGAAGGATTCAAGACTGAAGTTGCTATAATTGCAAAGCTCCAACATAGGAATCTTGTAAGGATTTTGGGTTGTTGCATACAAGGAGAAGATCACTTGTTGATCTACGAATATATGCCAAACAAGAGCTTGGACTCTTTTATTTTTGGTATAATATATTCATTTTGTCATTTGAAATTTTCATTTTTAATTTGATAAAATGGATAAATCAATCAAGCATTTTCCACTAATAATAGTTTTTTCATTCAGATGCAGCCAAAAAATTACAACTAGACTGGAGGAAACGATTCAACATCATTTGTGGGATTGCAAGAGGAATCTTATACCTTCATCAAGATTCAAGATTGAGAATAATTCATAGAGACTTAAAGGCTAGCAATATCTTGTTAGACTTTGCATTGAACCCAAAGATTACTGATTTTGGTATGGCTCGAATATTTGGTGGAGATCAAATTCAAGCAAACACAGAACATGTTGTGGGAACTTAGTAAGTACTCAATAATGCAAATATAACTAATTTCCACCATACAATGTTGTGTAGAATCATAATTAAATTTTCACAATTGTAATTGAATGGAAAAACATAGCTAACTAATTAATTGTTGAGTTTCAAGGACTTTAGACATCATCAATATATGTAAGTTGAGTAAAATTTGACCAATATGTTAGACATTCTGATCTGATAAAATTAATTAGTACTTGAACTTAACATTTTTAAGTAATTTGAGTTGAGAACACTATTGATAAATTTTAATCATGTTTTTCTTATCCAGTGGCTATATGTCTCCTGAATATGCAATGGAAGGATTGTTTTCAATAAAGTCTGATGTATACAGCTTTGGAGTTTTACTTCTTGAAATTGTTACCAGCAGAAAGAATAGTGGTTATTATGATGGCATTAATTCTTCTTTGGTTAAACATGTAAGAATCTATAACGATCAACCATCTAATATCAAAGTTTCCCTTCAATAGTCTAATTAGCTATGTCTTCCAATCAATTCAGGTTTGGGACTTGTGGAAAGAAGGCAGAGCCTTGGAGATCGTAGATCCATCAATCAAATGTGAGACATGCCTTGAACATGAAGTTGTAAAATGCATCCAGATTGGATTGTTATGTGTACAAGAGTATGCATCAGATAGGCCAACTATGCTAGAAGTTGTTTCCATGTTGGAGAATGGCTCAACTCTTCATCCTCCGAAACCACCAGCATTTGTTTTCAAGAACAGTACTTCAGATCAATCAAATCAAGCTACTATGACTGAAGAATTTACTTGTTCAAATGAAATGAGTACTACTGTCACTGAAGATCGCTGAAGGCCAAAACTCTCAAAAGTATACATGATATAAAAATGTTGCTGCTTTTATAGTGATGGTACTTGTGAAGTGAATGTGTAACATGCATTTCTAATTTAGAATATTGGTTAAATAAGTTTAGTTGGGTTAAAAGTTGAAAAATGTGAACAAAATCCTATGATATATGTACATTCATGATGTGGCCATGGCATGTATAATTTATGTGTTAAAAATACTATAGATTATTGAATATTTAATGCTCAAAGTGCAAAGCAAAATACAAATTTTAATCTCAAAATATGCAACAACAGAAACACAACTCAGTACAATTTTACAAATCATAATTCCTAGAGACATAGGTATCGCTATCTACAATCAAGAAAGAGTGAAACTGAAATTAAGATAGAAGAAAATCCCTGATACTATAAAGAACTCCAGCTATCTTGATCAACCACAAAGGAACTGAACACCTAGCCTCTCATGATCAATGGAACTGTTACTGACCTGTGCAACGACCCAATGCCAGCAGGGCCCAGAAAAGGATATGTCAAGATATCACCATGCACCGATAATATAGGTATATCCTATATTATAGGGAGATCAGATCCAACGATTAGATAGGAGTATCCACTCAAAGATATTTGCATACCAAATCATGCAGACCGAGATCTCCACCCTTGTAAACCCTATAAATACAGAGGTTAACCACCAAGGTGCACATGTTCTAACTCTCATCTACTTTACTTTCTGCCACACAGAGCACACACACACCACCCCTCTGGCTAACGCCACCAAGTGTCTCAAACTACGTGGACTTTGATCCCTTCATCGGGTACGTAGGCTCTAGGCTTGACACCTAGTCAAGTCCAATTAGTCTTGTTCCCAGAACAGAACATTGGTGCCGACCGTGGGGACGTTAAATTTCGATCCCTATGACCACCGATGGCTAACACCAGAAGTAGTAGTAGAAATCCCCAGCCTAACAAGTCGCAGGCTGGCACAGGCCAACAGCCAAACCAGCCCTAGGCTGGACCAAGCCAACATCATGCTCAGAGTCAACCACTGTGTGAAATCACTCCGGAGGGCCACGTTTCTGACACGGCGTCCTCCCCTCCCATCTCTGATGAACCACAAGAGGAAATTGTAAAGGAGGCTCTGGCCCCAGATGCCGACGTCCGTATCTTGCGAAAAACCTCGGAATCGATGCTCCAGAGGTTTGAGAACAAGGAAAAACGGGATTACCTCCAACGCCAAGAAGATTTCAGAGTTATCGAACGAATGATGGATGATCGGTACACAAAGCTCGAGAACTTGCTTCAAAGCGGAAACCAGAAGGACTCTCGTAAAAGAAAGGAAAAATTAATCTCCGACAACAGTAGTAGTCCGTCTTGCAGCCTCGAATTAAAACACCAGAACCCCGGCAAGACTAAGGAACAGACGAGTACTGGACGAGAGCACAAATCAGCCTTGGCTCTAAAAGAATTACGACTGTCCCGGATTGCGGACAAGGAAGACTGAGATACAGAGGATGATCGGGATGCTGACGAGGACCGATATCGGGAGAAACCGCCCCGGTCACGTGACTCTCCTAGAGAATACAGAATGAAATACTTAAGGGGGTCGGATAGAACCCCGTTCTCAAGAGACACTGCCACGGCACCCTATCTAGACTCAGGATTTGCGCACCCACCTTGAGGCGTTCGAGATGCTCATGTGGGTTCGGTCGATCGAGGGACTGGTCATAATGCGGCTCTTCTCGGCAACGTTGACCAGACCGGCACAGAAATGGCTCATTTCCTTGCCGAATAATTCCATACTCAATTTCGAGGACCTCAGCCACAAATTTGAATTACACTTTGCAACCTGCAAAAAACATCTGAAGTCTCAGTTCACGTTGAGCAGAAGAAGGCAGAAAAAGGGAGAGACACTATAAAGGTACCTAGACCGGTTCAAGGATGAAGCTCTGGAGGTACACTCGCTCCCTGAAGATGTCCACGTGCATTGCCTTGTCAATGGTCTGGATCCATACTCAAGATTGGCAAAAAATGTGTGCAAGAATCGAGTCTACACCTTGACCGAGTTCTATACTCGGGCGAAGCAGTATCTGGACGTTGAGCAAATGGAAATTGATAATGCCATTAACCTCGAGACAAGGAAGAATACATCCCCGGAAGACAAAGACCCCACCAACAAACGGAAGGAAGATTCCTGAAAGCGCAATTGAGATAACCAGCCTCGAGGGGAAAGATTAGAAGTAAGGACGAAGTATGATAGTTACACACCCCTCAACGTATCTCGGGCACAGCTTTGGAATGAGGTGGCCCAAACTGAGATAAGGAGGGTCGAAAAGCTGAGATCTCTCCAAAACTGGCCCACAACCGACCAGTCAAAGTTCTATGCGTTTCATGACAGGCGAGGGCATATTATCGATGAATGTTACAAACTTCGAGACACCATAAAGAAATTCGTAAGAGAAGGGAAGTTACGTCAGTACGTGATTAAAATCCAAGGATGGAGAAATGGAAAATGTAACCAGAATGGACGAAGTCGTAGCCTGGCCACGGACCTGAGGAAAGAGGACAAAAGGTGAAAGTCGAATTACAAGGACGAATTCCCAGAGGCCGAATTCGATTACAATGTTGTGAGCGAAGGGTTCGGTGGTGGCGGAGGTACAGTAAGCCAATGGAAGAAATATTTGAGGGAAGTCCTTTCGGTAAGAGACCTCCCAAAATTTAAAGATGACCCAGCAAGACCGGCACCACCGCCATTAGTATTCACCCAAGAAGAGCTGAATGATGTAGTTCTGGGACACCAGGACGTATTGGTTATCACAGGGACCTTGGTAAATTGCTAGGTCAAAAGAATCTTCGTGGACTCTGGGAGCTCGGCTGACATCATTAGCTGGGATGCTTATAAGAGGATTCATATGGATCTGGAAGACTTGAAACCGTGCAAAATGACCCTTATAGGGTTCAATGGTGAACGTTCCTTTCCCAAAGGCTACATTGACCTCCAGCTGACTTTAGGCACAAAGGAGGCATTTAAATCAGAGCGGGTACGATTCGTAGTCGTCGACTTTCGTTCTCCTTACAATGTTATATTGGGTAGACTGACCATCCATAATTGGGACATGGCAGTATCCACGAAACATCAGAAACTCAAGATAGTCAACAATAAGAACCAAATAGTAGTGGTGTCTGGAGACTAGAAAGAGTCCCGACAATGCTATTTCGAGGCCTTCCGAGTCGAGGAAGAAAGACGCTCATCCCCACCTCGGCTCAACCAAGGAGAAACTTCAACCGATGCCAAGAAAGACAACGAGCCTCGGTGACCAGTAAATATGGTAGAGCTTGACCTCAGGGAGCCTAAGGTCCCACGTCTAGAGCCAGAAGGGGAATTAGAGGATTTGGTTCAAGGCAAAGATCCTTCAAAAACCACCAAAATCGGCCGGGCAATGAATACTGACCTGAAGACTCAACTAGTTGCGTTCCTGAAGCTGAACCAAGATGTTTTTGAATAGACATCTTCTGAAATACCAGGAATTGACCCACGCTTCTGTTGTCACCGATTGGCCATTCGGCCAGGGTCGACTCCGGTGGCACAAAAAAAGAGAAATATTGTAGCAGACAGGCGGAAGGCCCTTGAGGATCATGTTGTTGAGCTCTTGGAGGCCGGTTTTATCAGAGAAGTTCAGTACACCACCTGGCTTTCCAACGTGGTTATGGTATTAAAACCAAATGGCAAATGGAGGGTGTGTACAGACTACACCAATTTGAATAAGGCTTGCCCAAAAGACTCCTATTCGATGCCGAACATCGATCAGTTGGTAGACAACTAGCCGGATTTCAACTCCTATCTTTTACGGACGCCTATTCCGGCTACAACCAATAGCCATGCATCCGGATGACCAAGAGAAGACCTCCTTCATGACCGACAAGGCTAATTATTGCTACAATGTAATGCTGTTTGGGTTGAAAAACGTCGGAGCCACCTACCAGCGAATGATGAACAAAGTATTCAAAGACCAGATCGCATGTAACATAGAGGTGTATATTGATGACATGATAGTCAAGTCAAAGCGCCCAGAAGACCACATCTGTGACCTGGAACAAACATTCGAGAAACTAAGAAAGCATCGGATAAGACTAAACCTGGCCAAATGCACGTTTGGGGTCCCGGCCGGGAAGTTCCTCGGCTTTATGCTGACCAATCACGGAACCGAGGCAAACCCTAATAAATGCAGAGCCATGCAGGCTCTGAGTACGAAGAAAGAGGTTCAACAGTTAACGTGCCAACTAGCCGCCTTAACCAGATTCTTACCAAGATCGGCAGAGAAAGCGTTGCCTTTTTCAGACTACTGAAAAAGGAAACACAGGAAGGCTGGAACTCGAAATGCGAGGCCGCATTTAAAGAGGTGAAGCGATGCTTGTCAACAACACTGATTTTAACCAAGCCGGAGCCTGGCGAAACGTTATTCCTATACCTGTCAGTGGGGAAGGAGGCGGTAAGCGCCGCCTTGGTCAGAGAAACCAAGGCCGGACAGACACTGATCTACTTCGTAAGTAAGGCGCTACAAAGTTCTGAACTTCGATACTAGAAGCTCGAGAAAGTAGTGTTTGCTTTGCTAACCACGACGAGGAGACTACGACCATATTTTCAAGCCCATCGGATAGTCGTCTAAACTAGTCAGCCAATACGCCAAGTGCTGCACAAACCGAACCTCACCAGAAGAATGACTAGCTGGGCAATCAAGTTATCCGAGTTCGACATCACCTTTGAAGGCTGACATGCCATCAAATCACAAGCATTGGCAGACTTTGTCCGAGAATTAACCCTGGCAGAAGCTACAGAGGCAGTTCAAGACGAAGTATGGAAGGTATATGTGGATGGCTCTTCCAACGCAAGGGGTAGCGGCGCAGGGATAATCGTCGAAAGTCTGGAAGGGGTCGCTGTAGAGCACTCCCTTCAATTGACGTTCCCGACCTCGAACAATCAGGCCGAGTATGAAGCTCTCCTTGCCGGACTGTTGCAGGCCAAAGAAAATGGAGCAGGACGAGTCAAGGTTTTCACCGACTCGCAACTCATCACCGCACAAATTAATGGAAGCTACCAAGTAAAGGGCCCACTATTGGCCAAGTACCTCAACAAGGCTAAAGAAGTCATTGCCGACTTTGAGGAAGTAGTTGTCATCCACATTCCGAGGGAAGAAAACACTAGAGCTGACATCCTATCCAAGTTGGCAAGTTCAAAAGGGCCGAGTAGCCTTAGAATTGTGATCCAGCAAAATCTTACTGAACCAAGTTGTATCATGACTATCTCGGCAACGACCGATTGGAGGAAACCAATCGAGGATTACTTGGAAAGAGGCATCATCCCGATGGATTCCACTGAGGCAAAGAAGTTGATCTGAGAGTCCTCACTCTATACCGTGGTCGATGATCAACTCTACAGAAAAGGATCTCACTCTCCGATGTTATGGTGACTGGGCACATTCGAGGCTAAGTATGTGTTGGCTGAGATATATGAAGGCATTAACGGACATCACATGGGGGGCAAGGCACTTGCCAGGAAAGCAATACGGGCTGGCTACTACTAGCCAACCATGGTCGTAAATGCTAAAGAAGCTATCAGGCGATGCGATTGTTGTTAGAAACACGCCAGAATCATTTGGCCTCCGCCGACAGAGTTGAAGGGCATTTCGGCTCCCTGGCCATTCTACAAATGGGGTATGGATATCCTCGGGCTATTCAAAACAGCCCCCAGACAATTCAAGTGGCTCATCGTAGCAGTGGATTACTTCACTAAGTGGATCGAGGCTGAGCCCTTGACGACGATTACCTCGACCTACATAATGAGGTTTTTCCGCCATAACATTGTGTCTCGCTTTGGAATACCAACCGAAATTGTGACAGACAACGGGACACAGTTTATGGATCAGAGATTCTAGGCCATGATGTCCAACCTGGACGTTAAGCAGCACTTCGCCTCGGTCGAGCACCCGCAATCTAATGGTCAAGCCGAGGCCACCAACAAAATCATCTTTGATGGCATAAATGCAAGACACGGAATCTAACTAGGTTAAACAACTTTACTATGTCTTGTGGGCCTACAGGACAAGCGTGCAGACTTCAACCCAGGAAATCCCTTTCCACCTAACTTATGGGTGCGAGGTGATGATTCCGGTCGAGATAGGACAACCATCCTAGAGGAAAATCAAAGCCCGACAAGGGCGACAGGTGTCAAATGACGACGCCTTAAGGACAGATTCGGACCTGATCGACGAGGTCCGAGTGGCGGCACATTGTCGAGAATTAGCTGCCAAACAGCTTCTCTCGGCAAAGTACAATCAGAAGGTTCGACCCCGTTCCTTCAATCGGGGAAACCTCGTACTCCGACGTGCCGACATTGGCAATAAGAACGCCCGAGACGGCAAGCTGGCTGCAAATTGGGAAGGTCCCTACTGGGTTAAAGAGAAACTGGATGATGGAGCCTATATACTCGAAACCCTGGCTAGGAAACCCGTAAAGAGAACTTGGAATGCCGACAAACTAAAGATCTACCATAGTTAGAACTCGGCCCAAGACATCCCCATTTGGAGCCCGGTTATCTTTTCCTTTTTTGCATTTTCATTTTAGAATCCATGTTTTTAAGATTTCATTAAACTATTTGTTAGCTCTTTAGAGCATTTTTATTTTAATGAAGAAGTCCTCAAGGGAGATTCGCACATGTTCACCATTGATTGCTTAAGCATTACACCGAGGCATCCAAGCTCGGTCATGAACACTACACCAGCCTAAACCCGGTCACAAATACAACACATCTAGATGAATAGACACCAGGGCCAACCAGCCCAGGTCAAGAGCTCGACGAAATTGCCATTTAGTGGCCTTCGCGGAATTGACGCATCAATGCTTGCCCCGACTTAAGCATCCGAATTGTCATTCCAACCCTGATCAGGCTAAAATGTTTAAGCTTTGCGTTTCGGACACCATCGCTAAACATGTGATGATTCGCCCTTATTTCGGTTACAATTTATACAATTTACGATTCTGGACAATGGCTCTGGAACACAGTAGCGCGGTTAAGTTAACACCCCACGCGGTTAAAACGTACAACCCTACCACATACTCCTAGACTTAACGTCTGGTAGAATGCGTAGACTTGCACAGCTTCTTGGTCATTGAACTTCTAACGATGCTTAGAATTCCAAAAATAATATGACAATTACTTGAGCAAATTAAAAGTTGTCACAAGGATAAACATAATCGGCACTAACGCCAGAAAGAACTTTGTACAATGTTAAAAAAGGGGGCACAGACGCCCAAAAAAGCAAATATTAACTTGGAGAAATAGCCGTAGAGGATCCCTTCTCGGCCCCGTCTCCAGTATTCTGCACCTCCTTGGTAACCTGTTCCTTGTCACCACCACGCCCCACAAGGTCTTCGACTATTGTGGTCTTGGAATCTGGCGAGGCAGGAGCCAGTACGAACTTCCTGTCCTGAACGTAGGCTTGGTAGTCGTACCCCTCAAGGTTTAAGGACACCGAAGGGTTCAGAAACTGGATCTGCGCTAAGGCCATCTTGAAGCAATCGAAGGCCATATGCTTTAGAGCTTCGAGGCTGTCCAAGTGAGGTCGTTGTTCAGCAGAAAGAGCCTCCTTGGTCGAGCCCAACTCGATAGCCAGATCACTTCGTTGCTGTTGAACGACCTTGATAGCGTCCAGGCTCTATGTGAGGGCCCCTTGGAGACGGTAACACTCTTTGGTCATCTTCTCCAATGCCTCCTTGGAAATCAGGAGCTCCTCGATCACTTTCCCGATGGAGGCTTCAGCAACCGACAATTTCGCCTCCAGGACCTCCACCTTCCCTGTCGAAGCCTTGGCAGCCACAACCTCCTCTTCTATGGCCTTCGCCTTTACCACCGCTTCTGCCTGGGCAAGCTTCAGCCGACGGATCTCCTCCTCGGCCATCACATGCTTACCCTTCAGAAGAAACAACGCCTGGTGCAACCCGATGGATTTACAGAAGAACTTTTGGGTGTCACTCACCACTGCCTCATCTACTGGGGGCAGAGGAACGCCGTTCATGAATCGAACGAGTAGGAGGAAGGCAATACTAAGCTCCTCTGTCACCCCTTTTTCCCAGGCAATTTGATTGGTTGGTGGAGAAGGAGTCCGGAGAGGGGGAGGAGCAACTACGGGAGAATCCGAAACAGCAACACCCTTATCCTTCAAAGCTGGCGATGACCCGGCGGAGACAAAGGAACCAACTACAACCGGCCTAGGTAACTTCACGGTAGGGACTGAGGGGGCTGCTCTTGGAGTATCTGGGGCATTCGTTTTCTTCACCCTCGTGGCGCCAGTGGCTGCTGTAGCTCTACCATCCTTGGCATCCGAGGTTGCACGTTTCTGGCTCGGCCTTCTAGCCCTGGCCCGGTCGGATTCACGCGAGACAGATAAATTGGAAGCTCTGCCATGTCCTGGGCTGCAAAAAGACAAAGGAGAAGAATCAGAACATACGTAGTTAATCAAAAACAAGGCCAAGGGTTAGAAAGTCATCAAATGCGGGGATCATACAATTTGAGGGCACCAGCCTAGAGCCATCCCCGGTAATTCAAAAGGTAGCACTCAGAACACCGTACTTCTCTACAAATGAGTTTAATCGACCTATTGAGAGAACCGTCTCGGTCTCCAAATCATCGGTCAAGACCTAGTATGAGGTGGAGTTGATGTTATGGTGATCTTCGTTCCAATATAACGGGAACCTTCACTCCACGTCTGGGCCCTCAGCCCTCTTCAAAAACCAGGGCTGCTCCGAGGGCTTAGCTATGACCTTGAAGAAGGCGTTCTTGAAATGCTTAAAAGATTCCAAGAATGCCTTCATTAGCTTCTAGTCCGAGTCACCATGGAGAGAGGTCAACCCTTTCAAGCTTTCGTCCTCTTTAGAAGCTCGGGGGGTAAAAGGGCGAAAGTAATAGAAGAAGAGGTTGGGTATGCAGGGAATAGGCCGAGGAAAGGAGGCACACAACTTCTCGAATGCCACTAAGTAACCCCACCCATTTGGATGAAGCTGTGAAGGAACGAGGTTAAGATGTATTAGGACGGACATTTGAAATTTAGTAAAGGGGAAACGGACGCTGATTCGGGTCAAGCAGTCTAGGTGCAAAAAGAAGAAGTTCGCATGTCCCACTTTGCGAGTTGAACAAATGGGATCGTCGGCCTCGAGAGGACTGGCATAACATCCATCCAATTCGACAAGATGAAGACGAGCAATGTCTACATCGGACATAAGCAACCGCGTCTTCAGAACTTCATGGGCTACCCAGTTGAATTGTCTACACAGAGCCGTGGGAGGACTAGAAGAGTTCGACTCCCCGGCTTCAGATTGAATGCTGTGTGGGGAAGATTTCGAGGCCATTTACCTATAAACAAAAAAGAAAAGATACTAAGGTCAGCAAGTGAGGAAATACCTGACTGAGGTATAATAGCAGGAAGAAAAACAGGCAGGCTTGATCTATGAAGGCTCCCAGAGATAGAAGTAGGAGGCTGCCGATGACGACAGGAGCTTAGAATGGCATCGGCCACGGAGTCACAACTGACAGCCATGTGATAAGAGATCTCCGCAAGACTATCCTAGCAAGGGCCAAGATACCCCTCCGGAAGAGTGTTTGAACGACCACAAGGGGAGGCCTCACAGAAATTGAGAGGCTGGACTAAAAGGGCCTCGGCCTCGGCTGGATCCCCAGCTCAAGTTTCGACGCAGACTGGCGTGGAATTTTGAATGGCGCGGGCAGAGGTTGTATTTTGAATTGTCGAAGTGGCAAGACGGGATCCCCTCGTACTCCTGCGACCAGACGCACTACGAAGTATAGCGGCTGATCTCTCCTCCTCCGTAAGGTCAATACCGAGAATCCAGTAGGAAGTGCAGGGGAAACGGTCATGCTTCTCCTTCCTCAGGAGTCAGTGGTTGGTTTGTGGGGGGCACACGATTAGTCCTATCCATCAATAATGGAGATCTAAACAGGAGTTGCAAGGGGGAAAAATTAGGAAGGCTCAGTAAAGGCGTTCTTGGGTACAAGGGAACTTCAAAGGTATAGAATGAACCAGAAACCAGAAAAACTCGTGGAAGAATCCTAAAAAGCCTACCTAGAAAAGATAAAGGAGTACTAGCGATAGCAGAAATCGGGTAAAAATACTCTGTTTCAAATAAATCCACAATAGAAAGATCAAAAGGAAAGGAAGTTCGTACTTGGAGTAAATAATGATTGAAGAGGGGAATAAGGATAATGTAAGGAACGACGGTTGAAGGAGAACGATGAACACTGGAGTTGGAGAGAAAATGAAGACCTTTTTCGAGAAGTGGAGGGAAATATGAATCAAAGAGAGAACAAAACATTCGTAAGCGGTGTAGCAACAAAGCATTAAGGGTAAAGGGGACAATTTGTCCTGACCGCAGACATGACGCACAATAGGTATTAAATGCGCACGAGAATCGGTGCGTGGGTGGACTTGCCGATTACTGACTCTCTCCAATCAAGGCAAGCCAGGTGTAAAGTAGCAATGATGGCGAATGCGAAAGGGTTATTTTACCCCGGTGCTACAAAGCAGCGTCAAAATGACCAACCGACAACCGAGGGGCTAGGTCCATAAATTCGAGGTCATCTTTGACACCTCAGACCGACGTGACTCAAAACACCACCCCGGACGGTTAAGGTAGAAGCAAGGCATGACGCCTTGGAACAATGCCAGAAACAAAACTCTACGGCGATTGGAGAGACGAGACCTCGGATCTAAGGCTACCCTCGTGACCACGGTGCCTGTAAACCGGCTCGGTTAAAACAGAGACCTCGGACCAAAGCAGAGGCTGGAGGAAAGGTACACCTCGGCAGCTCAGAGACCTGAACTACCAAGCTGGGGGGCAACTGTTACGGACCTGCGCAACGGCCCAATGTCAGCAGGGCCCAGAAAAGGATATGTCAAGATATCACCATGCACCGATAATATAGGTATATCCTATATTATAGGGAGATCAGATCCAACGATAAGATAGGAGTATCCACTCAAAGATATTCACGTACCAAATCACGCAGATCAAGATCTCCACCCTGGTAAACCCTATAAATACAGAGGTTAACCACCAAGGTGTACACGTTCTAACTCTCATCTCCTTTACTTTCTACCACACAGAGCACACACACCACCCTTTTGGCTAACGCCACCAAGTGTCTTGAACTATGTGGACTTTGATCCCTTGATCGGGTACGTAGGCTCTAGGCTTGAAACCTAGTCAAGTCCAATTAGTCTTGTTCCTAGAACAGAACACGAACATTGCGAGATCTGATCAAATAAGTGGTATGTGAATGGGTCTTCGAAGCCTAGCTTGATTGCACCAAAAATAAATTAAAAATCTCCATAACTCTTAAATGTGTTAGAACGGCTGACGTTCAAGAGCGTTGAATTGGGTGTAATAAAATTTTGTTCAAATTAAAATTTGAACTTCAATGACTTAATTAAACGAAGATTCAGTAAGAAGGATATCACCATAGGTCATGGAAGAGAAGAGTACGATGAACACACAACAATTTATCCTAATTCAGTCCTACATTGACCTAGTTTTATCCCCAGTTTACATCGAAAATTTTTAATCCCTTAATTCCTTCTTGTCTTATCGGCTACATGTACAAGCTCAAAGTTTGTACAATCTCACAATTATCTTCTTTACTTTATTAAATAATTTCCTTCAAAGTTTTGGATTAAAAATCATTCTTTAGGAATTTTCCCTTAAATTTTCTGGAAAAGGTCTTTAATTTTAGAAACATATTTAAAATTATTTAGACTCCTTTGGGGAGTGAAATCTCTTTTTTATCTTTATAAATCCCTAAAATACTAGCTTATAATTTTTCTGATCCTTTACATGATTTTAGTGATTATATTCTCATTTTACTACCTTAAAATCTCACCCTGAAAAAAGGCTTTTGGCCAAATAATCCATTTTTGAGGAATTTTAACTTTAAATTGTGTTTTGGTGTAGAACACAGATGTCCTTCTTTGGTCTTGGATTGATGGGCTCTGCCTGAATATCTATGGAGGAGATACCTAGGAGAGCATGGGATTTGTTAGTTCTCTAAGGGTTTTGATGATTTCCATTGATTGTAAACAAAACATGAGGTTTTGCTCTCAATTGACGAAAAACTCACTATAAGAGCAAACCTCGAGGTTTGCTTAGAAACCTCGAGGTTTAGACTTACAGAGAAGTACTCAAAGGTTTTGTTTTAAATTGAAAAATTTGGGTTTCACAAAATTGTGTGAAACCTCGAGGTTTGGCAAGAAACCTCGAGGTTTTGTCCTACCAGAGAGAGTTCAGTTTCACGCCAGTTTTGAAAACCTCCAGGTTTGAGCTAAAAAGATTTCTCTCAAGTTTTTCAAAAATATGAGAAACCTTCAGGTTTCTAAAAAACCTTGAGGTTTTTCAAGGCAGAGATGTTCTATGTTTTTTCCAAGTTTTCAGAACCTCCAAGTTTATGGGAAACCTTCAGGTTTAAGCTCAAATGTGTTTTTCCCAAGTTTCTCAAAATTGTGAGAAACCTAGAGGTTTTTGGTAAAACCTCAACGTTTGTAAAGACAGAGAGGTTCTACATTTTCTAAGTTATTAAAACCTCCAGGTTTCCTCTCAAACCTCCAGGTTTTTGTCTTGGCGCGAAACTGAAAATTTCGAAATTTAAGTGAAACCTCGAGTATTGGTAGAAACCTCCAGGTTTCTGGATCCAAAGAGCAAATATCTTTTTCACTAACATTGTAAACCTCCAGGTTTCTGGCAACCAGAGAGCAAACATTTTTCACTGTTTTTGAAAACCTCCAGGTTTCCAGAGAAACCTCCAGGTTTTCTCCTATCGCGTTTTTGCAAGGTTTCACATTCAATGTGAAACCTCGAGGTTTCTGAGCAAACCTCGAGGTTTTGGGACTCAGAGAGAATAACTCTTTTTTGCTACTTTGAAAATCTCCAGGTTTTGGAAAAACCTCTAGGTTTCATGGTTTGGACTTGAATCTTCTTCAAGTATCATAGTCCAAACCTCGAGGTTTTAAGAACAAACCTCGAGGTTTCTCAACGTTGCCAGAAATTCAAATATGTCGATTTTGCTATACCTTCTTGTTTGATCTCAATGCTTTCCACGATTAATCTCTAATGTTTCTAGATATGTTTAACCACTTTTTTTGTGAGTTTCAGACAGATTAAAGAAGGTTTAAGCAAAAGCAAAAGTAATGTCAGAACATTAAATGCTTAACCCAAAAAGTTGCATTCTTTTGGATAATTCATCTGCACACGGTTGCAAACCATTAAAGATTGATTTCTACAACAAGCAACAGCTTCTCCAACGGATTAATTTGCTGAGAGTCAACTCTGATCATCTAGCCAGCTGGATTAAGTGCAAATTAGAGAGATAAGATGCCTAAACCACTTCCTAACCTTGGCAGAACTTCTCCAATGGATCTATTGGGAAAGCAACAGTCATTTAATGATCTTTGAGTATAAATAGAGTTGCATTCAAGTCTTTCCAACAACCACAACTGCTGAAAACGTATTGCATTCAAGTCTTCATTTATTTTCTTTAGTTTTCACTTGTATAGTATCTTCTGATACAAAGAGCTTCAGTGATTATCATTATCTACTCTTAGAGAGAGTTTGTCTTTGTAATTCATTTATTGTAAAGAATCACAAGTCAAGGGGACTTGGTGATTGGGAAGTTTATTGATTACAACTTGTAAGGGGGAGTGAGTTCTAGTGAGAGAATCATTTCTTAAGTGCAGAGTGTGTAATCATTGATATAGTGAAAATCCCAGAGAGTCTGGGGACTAGACGTAAGTCAAGTTGTTAGGACCGAACCAGTATAAATCTCTGTGTTCAGCTACTCTTTCCCTCACTCTGTTCACCTCTATTTTCATTATCTCAAAACAGAGTTTGTGTCGAAAATTTTTAAAATACCCAATTCACCCGCTCTCTTGGGTATTTGGCTCCACTTTCATTTGGTATCAGAGCCAGGTTATCTCAAAAGAGCTTAACATCTCGAGATAGATCAATATGAAAGGTATTCTACCTGATGGAGCCTCGATCAACAGACCACCTGGTTTCAGCAGACAACACTATTCCTTCTGGAAAGCCAAATTCAAAGTCTTTGTTATGGCTTCTGAATATGGCTTATGGAGAGTATTCGAGGTTGGAGATTATGCACCGACCGTTGTGGAAAACGGTCTCAGAGTTCCAAAGCCAGAAGAAGCCTATGATGAAAATGACCAAAGAAATGTCACTCTGAACAGCAAGGCTATTCTTATGCTGCAAAGTGCTCTTAGTCAACAAGAGTATTTTCGAATCTGCACATTGTCATCTGCAAAGGCTATGTGGGATGCACTGGAGATAGATCATGAAGGAACGACTGGAGTCAAAGAGAATAGAGTCAACGCACTTATGACAAAATACGATCTTCTTCGTATGAAGCCCAGTGAATCCATCATCGACTTCCAATTGAGGTTCACCCACTTGATTAACCAGCTTGCTGGCTTGGGTAAAACCTATGATCAATCTATTCAAGTGAGGAAGATCCTCAACATTCTTAGCAAAGAATGGGAAACCAAAGTGACAGCCATTGAGGAAGCTCATGGAGAATCAATGAGCTTAGTAGCAGTGTTGTTTGGTAGTCTGTTTGAATATGAAGGGAAACTCAAGTTCAGAAAAGAACTTGATGAAGTCAGTGGAAAGAACAAAGGAATCGCCTTGAAAGCTGCTAAGGAAGTTAAAGAATCAGATGAAGATGGTGAAGATGAAGATGAGGAAATAGGCATGCTGGTCCGAAGGTTCAAAAAGTTCTACAAGAAGGACCAAGGATTCAAGAAATTTCACAAGGGTGGCTCAAGCAATGAAACAAAGAAACAAATCATTTGCTACGAATGTGAAAAGCCTGGCCACATAAAGTCAGAGTGTCCCTAGCTGAACAACAAGGATAAATAGAAGAAAAGATTTAACAAATTCAAGAAGAACGCTTATGTTTCAGCCATCTGGGGAGACAGCTCGTCTAATGAAGGATGAGGAAGAAAAAGCAAAAATCTGTTTGGTTGCAGAAAAAGAAGAGCAACCTGCCAACAATACTGAGGTATATGACTCAAAACCATCCTATGATGAGTTGTTTAATGACTATAATGTTGTGCAAACAGAATTTGAAAAACTTGCTGAAAAGTATCTTGCCTTGAAAAAGAAAAATATTACTCTTGAATTGCAAGTTGAAAAACTTTCTTCTCCAGAAATTCTCGTTTGTGATGAATGCCCTAAAGTGAAGAAAAAGAATTTACATTTGACAAAGGCACTTGAGAAATTCACTAGAGGTAGTGAAATGCTCAATGTCATTTTTAAAACAACAAATTTTTAAAACAACAAAGATTTACAAATGACAAATCAGGGATTGGTTACAAACCTGACTTTGATAAGAAGAAAGGTAAAAAGAAGAATGGTGAAAAATCTTATATGAATTACTTTACAAAATCAGTCCATTCTTCAAACCCTTTTGTACGCTGCAATTATTGTAATAGAAAGGGTCATTCTACCTCCTCATGCTTTCATAGAAAAGAAAGAAAAGTGAAACCATCTTGGAATTATCAATGGGTACCAAAAGGAACTTATGTTCCTAAGGTCCAATCTAACCCCAAAGGACCCAAGAAAAGATGGGTACCTAAGATTTGATCCTTTGTGATTTAGGTATGTTTAAGAGCATCGAAATCAAATAAGTGGTACATCGACAGTGGATGCTCTAGACACATGACGGGAGATCATTCAAAATTTACTTCAATCAAACCAAAGGATGGTGGCAAAGTGACATTTGGTGGAAACCAATCCGGGAAAATCGCTGGAATAGGCGAAATAGGCAATAATGAAGGACCACTGATCAAGGATGTCTACCTTATAGAAGGCCTTTGCCACAATCTCCTGAGTGTAAGCCAAAGCACTGATAAAGGTAACCTGGTTATCTTTGATTTGAGGAATGTTTGATTTTAAACAAAGATTTTCTCCCTTTAGAAAACCTCAAATCGAAAGCTATATTTAGAGCACCTAGAGATGACAATTGTTATACTCTTAACCTCTCTAGCAATGCTTTAGTTTCAGAAAAATGTTTTGTAAGCAATTTGAATGAAAGTTGGTTGTGGCACAAGCGATTAGCTCATGTCAACATGTTCCAACTTGACAAATTGCTCAAAAAGGATTTGGTGATTGGGATTCCCAAACTTAGCTTTAAAAATGACTTGATTTGTGATGCATGTCAAAAGGGAAAACAAACCAAATCCTCTTTTAAACTCAAAAATAAGATATCAACCAATAGACCACTACAATTGCTACATATGGATCTTGTGGGTCCAGTAAAGGTGAGCAGCCTTGGTGGTAATTTGTATACACTGGTTATAGTGGATGATTTCTCAAGATTCTATTGGACTATATTTTTATCTTCAAAAGATGAAACATTTGATCAGTTTGTTGTGTTTGCCAAGAAGGTCCAGAACGAGAAAAGTGTGTCTATTTCAGGTATAAGGACCGATCATGGAGGAGAATTTGAGAATCATGCTTTCGCTAAATTCTATGACAACATGGGAATTGATCACAACTTCTCAACACCAAGAACTCCTCAACAGAATGGGGTTGTGGAAAGGAAGAACCGAGTTCTTACTGAGATGGCAAGAGCAATGCTGAATGAGAACAACACTTCCCAAGTTTTCTAGGCTGATGCTATGAGCACTGCATGTTACATCTCAAATCGGGCATACCTCCGGAAGAAGATCAACAAGACACCATACGAGCTGTACAAAGGAAGGAAACCAAATCTTGCCCATCTGCACATCTTTGGATGTAAGTGCTATGTGCACAATAATGGTAAGGAAAATTTGGGTAAGTTTTGTAAATGGAGCTTGATACCCAAGAGGGGGGTGAATTGGGTATCTTTAAATTTTTTCAGAAGATGCTCTATTTTAAGCTACTAAAAACAGGGTATAACAAAGAAGTAGAGAAGAGAAAGCTTGCACACAATGATTTATCCTGGTTTGGTCTTATCCTTGACCTACGTCCAGTCCCCAAACCACATTTGGGATTTTCAATCCACTAAACTCTTTGCAACTTGATTACACACTCTGCACTCAAGAGTAGTTCTCTTTCTAGAACTCACTCCCCCTTACAAGTTGTAATCAAATATCCCAACCACCAAGTCCCCTAACTTGTGGTTCTTTACAATCAATAATCAATAACAAGAATAACTCTCACAAAGAGTAGATAATGATAATCACTGAAGCTCACAATGTCAAAAGACAATTTACAATAGAAAACAGAAGGTAGGTGAAGCTATTCAATGCTTGTGCGTTTTCTGATATTCTTGGTTGTTGAGAAGCCTTGAATGCACTCTATTTATACTTAGAGAGCATTAATTGACCGTTGTAGGATGAATCCAACCGTTGTAGGTGATTAGCATTAAGTTTGGTCAGCTTCTCTCTCTAATATCCAACTAATCCAGGTGTTTAATTGATCTGAGGTGGCTCTCTGAGGATTTGCCCGTTGGAGAAGAGTTTACTTGATGAAGAAGACATTCTTTACCGTTGAAAAGGCGTGCTCAGGTGGATTAGCCAAAAAGAGGCAAGTTTACTGAAGTGCATTAAATGCACTGAGCACTTTATGCTTTTTGCCTTTAACCTTCAATAATCTTCATCTATGTCAACTGAAATTCACTTAGCAAACTGGTTAAACATAGCTGGGAACATAAGTGAATGATAAATGGGAGCAATGAGATCAAATGAAAATGTTTTACAAATTCGTGTAATTTGAAATTCAGTTTTCAACGCTCAATACTCGAGTATGTTCTTCTATACTCGAGTATGTCACTGTGTACTAGTGTCAATACTTGAGTATCCAAATTGATACTCGAGTATACTGCTTCCAGAGGCAAAACATCATGACTTGAACTTTGAAAATCAATGCCAATACTCGAGTATGCAAGTCTATACTCGAGTATGCAACTGTTTAATGTGAAAACTTGTTTAAGTTCAAAACCTCAATACTTGAGTATTCATTCCTATACTTGAGTATGCAAATCATTGACAAATGGATAACCTCTCTGTATGGCCAATACTCGAGTATGCATATCAATACTCGAGTGTTGATTCATCTTTCAAAAATTGTGAAGTTAATCCATGTCAATACTTGAGTATTCAAGAATAACTGTTAAGTTGAAAAACTTTGTAAGAGCCCAATACTCGAGTATCCAAAACCTATACTCGAGTATACAACAGTTATAAAAGTTTGAGAGCTCTCTGTAAGTCCTATACTGGAGTATGCAAATGTCATACTCGAGTATTCACTCAAAGTGAAAACTCATTTGCTCTCTGTAAGTCCAATACTCGAGTATAGCTTCCTATACTTGAGTATTGACTTAGCTTGGAAAACTTGAATACTCTACGGATGTCCTATACTCGAGTATGCAAATCCTATACTTGAGTATGCACTTCAGTTCAAAACTTGATTGCTCTCTGTGACTCCAATACTTGAGTATTGCTTCCAATACTTGAGTATTGCTTTGTAAAATGCATTTGAGCAATCCACTGTCAACTCAATACTCGAGTATACAATCCTATACTCGAGTTTCCACTTGACAGATGATTTTTAGCAAATTTGGAAACTTCAAAACATGTTTACAATTGTTGATTATCATCAAAACACAGAGAGAACTAACAAGTTTGATTCTAAAGCTGATATAGGCATATTTCTTGGATATTCCCATAGAAGTAAGACCTATAGAGTTTTTAATACTAGAACACGAATTGTAGAAGAGTCTATTCATGTTGTGTTTAGTGAAACTGAATCTGATAAATCCTTAGATGATGAGGAAGAAAACGTTTTGAAAAACCAATTCTTTTCGGAAACTACTCCATCTTCTACTAATTCTAAAAATGTTTTTGAGGCTGATCCCCAAAATCCTATTGAAAATCCAGATTAGTCTCAGGCTAGAGCTTGGAAATTTATTAGAAATCATCCTTTGGACCAAGTAATAGGCGATGTAAACCAAGGAGTAAGAACTAAAAACAATACTTTAAACGAAGTCACTTTTTTTGCATTCATCTCACATATAGAACCCTCTAAAATAGATGAAGCCCTTTCAAACAATGATTGGGTGATAGCTATGCAAGAGGAGTTACATCACTTTGACAGAAATCAAGTTTGGGACTTAGAGCCTAGACCCAAGGACCATCCGGTTATTGGGACAAATGGGTATTTAAGAACAAACGTGATGAGTCTGCAATCATTGTCAGAAATAAGGCAAGATTGGTTGCAAAAGGATACAATCAAGAAGAGGGGATAGACTATAAAGAAACTTATGCTCCAGTGGCAAGATTGGAAGCTACAAGAGTTCTTCTAGCCTTTGCATGTGTAAAAGGTTTCAAACTTTTTCAAATGGATGTAAAAAGTGCATTGTTAAATGGTTTTATTCAAGAAGAGGTTTATGTTGAACAACCTCCTGATTTTGAAAATGAACATTACACTGATCATGTTTATCGACTTAAAAAGGCTTTATATGGACTCAAGCAAGCTCCAAGAGCTTGGTATGAGAGATTAAGTCAATTTCTTCTTAATCAAGGGTTTAGTAAAGGAAGAGCTGACACACCATTGTTTATAAAAAGAAATAAGTTAAATGAAATTTTGATTGTGCAAATTTATGTTGATGGCATAATCTTTGGTGCTACTAATGATGCTTTGAGTGAGGAATTTGCAAAGATTATGCAGGGAGAGTTTGAGATGTCTATAATGGGAGAGCTCAACTACTTCCTTGGGCTGCAAATCAAGCAAAGGAAAGATGGAATCTTCATCTCCCAAACAAAGTATCTCAATGATCTGCTGAATAAGTTTGGGATGGACCATTGCAATGAAGCTGACACACCAATGAGTACAACCACCTCATTGGATGCTGATGAGAATGACAAGGACTTCAACATCACCAAGTATAGAGGAATGATTGGATCATTACTCTATCTCATTGCAAGTTGACCAGACATCCAATTCAGTGTGGGGATGTGTGCAAGGTTCCAATCTGCTCCAAAGGAGTCTCATGCTAAACATGTGAAAAGGATCTTTAGATACCTTGCAGACACAAAGACACTGGGTTTGTGGTTCCCTAAAGGTCAGCCTAAACATTTGGTGGTATACTCAGATTCAGACCATGCCGGCTACAAAACTGATAGGAAGAGCACAAGTGGTTAATGTGAATTCTTTAGCAATTCACTTGTGTCATGGTTCAGCAAGAAACAAACCAGTGTAACTGTGTCTTCAACTGAAGCTAAATATGTGGCTGTATCAAGTTGTTGTGCTCAAGTGTTACGGCTCAAGCAACAACTTACTGATTTGGGAGTCAATTTGAAGGAGATCCCGATTCTGTGTAACAACACAAGCACAATAAGCTTGGCTAAGAATCTAGTTCAACATACTCGAACCAAGCATATTGATGTGAGGCATCATTTCATAAGGGATCATGTTCAGAAAAGAGATGTCAAGGTCATGTTCATCCCAACACATCTCCAACTTGCTGACATCTTCACAAAGCTGTTGGCCAAGGAGCAATTCAACTTTATAAGAAGAGAATTGAGAATGGTAAATCCCAATGAGTTGTAAATAATTCTTGCTCAATTTAGTGTTAAATTATGGTTTCGATGATTGAAAATTGCTAACTTAAGCATCGGAGTATCTAGAATTGTTTTGTGCAGGATATTGAAAAATCTTGGTTTTGCTGTCAAGGAGCAAAACCTCGAGGTTTGGTGGTGGATAGTCGAGGTCATAAAGTAACAGAGACATGAAACCTCGAGTTTTTCATGAGACAGAGAGCTGACCAATTCTGAAGGACTGCAAAACCTCGAGGTTTTAGAGAAAACCTCGAGGTTTGTGCGTTGATGGTTCAAAGGTTCACAAAACACCTTTGAAGTCTAGGTTGGTGATTATTCATGAAACCTCGAGGTTTGGCGTAAAACCTCGAGGTTTGCTAGTGTCTATATATATGTGTGTGTTGTTCATGTTCTTCAAAACTTGACCTAAACCTCTAAGTTTCAAACTTTTTTTTCTCTCTTCTCTCTGAATCTCTCATCTCCCGACCAAATTACTCTTTCTAAACTCTCAAATGACTTCGAAATCAAAATCCCAAGTCGTCTCTACAGTTGATTCCAGTGGGGAAGAAACAAAATCATGGTCACCTCCTCCTCCACCTCCTTATCAACCTGTACAGTCAACCCCTCTTCCTCCTTCTGAACACCCAGTAAGGATAAAGACCCTCTCTACTTGTCTTCGCTATGGGATCGACCGTTCAATTAAAGGAGTTCAAGGCGAAATCCCTGAAGCTTCATTGTTACGCACTAAGAAGAAAGGGGTTTCCTTCAAAGAACCCTCTAAGGCATCGCCAAAGAAGAGGAAGGAACCAGAAGAAGTTGCTAAGTCACCGGCTAAGAAGCAGAAGGAATCAGAACCCAAAGAAAAAGGAAAGAAGAAAGAACCCAAGGGAAAAAGGAAGGCAAAGGCATCTGAACCAGCAAGTGGCAAACCTTCTAAACCAGCGAGAAATAAAAGGGCATCGGTGTCTCAAACTGTGGAATCCTCACGAGGACAAGCTTCCTCTCAGCATTCAGACCTAGATCAGAGTGAAGGAGAAGGTGTATCTTCAGTCATTGAAGATGCAATTTCAGAAATTTACCGCAATGCCTCTCCACCCAAAGGTTTTAAAATTTCTTCCACTACCCTTCCTAAAGAAGAAAATGAAAAATTCAGGGAGGCTTATTTACATCGACTCTTCTGTCCTATGGTTGCCATTGATCTAAAAGAGTTTCAAAAGGAATGTCATTTCGACTTGTCACCTTAGTTGTAACAGTACGAGCCTTTCATTTCCATATCTGCTCCCTATACTCCAAATATTGTTCATCTATTTTATCTCAAGTTGGAGTATGATAATGAACTAGGTGAATATGGTGAGATAGTTGAAAAGAGGGTCACCACAGTTGTTAGGAATGTAAAGTTCACTCTGTCTGCTTCCATTCTTAACAAGATTTTGAAAATTGCCAATCCTCCACCTGTTCCTGAATTTAGTTACTCAAATCAGGACGTCTTTGAGACACTCAGACCTGGTGAGCCTTTCCCTCCAGATCAACAACTCAGACTCACTTTTAAACCAAGTTCCATACCTCCTGAAAATCGAGTTTTGTGGTATGTTTACTCTAGGAATTTCATTCCTAAAGGAGGCAACTATACCCACTTCACGCATAATGATATAGACCATTTACTGCTTTTGTGAAGAAGGTCCCCTTTAACCTTGGTCACCGGCTTCTTCAGGGCATGACCAAATTCAAATTTTTCCAAAAGACAGCTGTCTTATATACCATATCCTTCACTGATTTCACTTATCCTCTACTATCACAAAATCTAGTATGTGGGTGCTCCTGACACACTTGAGTATCCCCCTTCTTTGGAAAGACACAGATGAATCTGATGAAGATTAAGTTTGGGGAGGAAGGCTTTATTCAATCCCAAGCTCCTTCAAGATCACATCCGAGATCACAAGCTCAAGAGGCTCAATCAGCACCTCCACCTCCTCAGACATCACTACTAGCTGATTTTGCCTCACAGATCAAGCAAATTGTGGATGCTGCTCTTGCCACAATGACTATGCGCATGGAGTTTGAATTGGGAAAGATAAGGGCTGAAATGACTCGTGGGAACGATGGTCTCATTGAGATTCAAGATGCCATGAAGGAGCACCTTGAAGCTGTCTCTAGTCAGTCAGCTAAGATTAGGGAGAAGGCTGAAGTGATTGATACGAAGCTGACTACTCAGATCATCTCTCATATGGACCTCAGTGACAAGGTGGACAGAATTGTCAAGCATTTGCACATTGGACCATCTTCACCTCATGGCACTGCTGCTGGTCCAAGCACTTCTGGTCCTGCTTCTGGTTCATCCTCACCTTCATTCACCTTCACCTCACCTCAGGTCCCCACAACCTCCCCTGATCCATCGACTCCCATCTTCCCTTCTCCAGTTGCAGCTACCACACCAGCCACTGAAATTCTTCCATCACCATCTACCTCAGCGACTGAAGTTCTTCATTCTCCAGCCACAACCACTCCTTCCACTAAAGTTGTTCATCTTTCCCCTCCTTCTACACCCTTGGTCAATCTCCCTTTTGAAGATGGCAAAGGGGAAGAGAAAAGCAAGAATTAGACTTTGAGGTGTAGACAGTTTTGGAGAACATATCTTGTATTGCATTTCATTCTGCTTATGTATTGATCTCATTTTACTAATATGAAATATAAGTCATGATCGCTTTGTTCAATCTTTGCTTCTGCCTGCTCATCTCTGATATGAAACATAACTTTAGCATACTTATATATGTCAATTGCCCAAGCTTCTTAAAATGAATTTTTCAAGATGAAAACTCTCTCAAATTGTTAAACATGTTTGTTTACAAGTGTTGTCATCATCAAAAAGGGGGAGAATGTTAGTTCTCTAAAGGTTTTGATGATTTCCAATGATTGTAAACAAAGCATGAGGTTTTGCTCTCAATTGACGAAAAACTCACTATAAGAGCAAACCTCGAGGTTTGCTTAGAAACCTCGAGGTTTGGACTTACAGAGAAGTACTCAAAGGTTCTGTTTTAACTTGAAAAATTTGGGTTTCACAAAATTGTGTGAACCCTCGAGGTTTGGCAAGAAACCTCGAGGTTTTGTCCTATCGGAGAGAGTTCAGTTTCACGCCGTTTTGAAAACCTCCAGGTTTGAGCTAAAAAGATTTCTCTCAAGTTTCTCAAAAATATGAGAAACCTCGAGGTTTCTGAAAAACCTCAAGGTTTGTCAAGGCATAGAGGTTCTGTGTTTTTTCCAAGTTTTCAGAACCTCTAGGTTTATGGGAAACCTCCAGGTTTAAGCTCAAATGTGTTTTTCCCAAGTTTCTCAAAATTGTGAGAAACCTTAAGGTTTCTAGTAAAACCTCGAGGTTTGTAAAGATAGAGAGGTTCTACATTTTCTAAGTTATTAAAACCTCCAGGTTTCCTCTCAAACCTCTAGGTTTCTGTCTTGGCGCGAAACTGAAAATTTTGAAATTTAAGTGAAACTTTGAGTATTGGTAGAAACCTCCAGGTTTCTGGATCCAGAGAGCAAACATCTTTTTCGCTAACATTATAAACATGCAGGTTTCCAAAGAAACCTCCAAGTTTCTGGCAACCAGAGAGCAAACGTTTTTCACTGTCTTTGAAAACCTCAAGGTTTCCAGAGAAACCTTTAGGTTTGCTCCTATCGCGTTTTTGCAAGGTTTCACATTCAATGTGAGTCCTAAAGGTTTTTGAGCAAACCTCGAGGTTTTGGGACTCAAAGAGAATAACTCTTTTCTGCTACTTTGAAAATCTCCAGGTTTTGGAAAAACCTCCAGGTTTCATGGTTTGGACTTGAATCTTCTTCAAGTATCATAGTCCAAACCTCGAGGTTTCTCAACGTTGGTAGAAATTCAAATCTGTCAATTTTGCTATACCTTCTTGTTTGATCTCAATGCTTTCCATGATTAATCTCTAATGTTTCTAGATATGTTTAACCACTTTTTTGGTGAGTTTCAGACAAATTAAAGAAAGGTTATTGAAGGTTTAAGCAAAAGCAAAAGTAAGGTCAGAACATTAAATGCTTAACCCAGAAAGTTGCATTCTTTTGGATAATCCATCTGCACACGGTTGCAAAGCATTAAAGATTGATTTCTACAACAAGCAACTACTTCTCCAACGGATTAATTTGCTGAGAGTCAACTCTGATCATCTAGCCAGCTGGATTAAGTGCAAATTAGAGAGATAAGATGCCTAAACCACTTCCTAACCTTGGCAGAACTTCTCCAATGGATCTATTGGGAAAGCAATGGTCATTTAATGATCTCTGAGTATAAATAGAGTTGCATTCAAGTCTTTCCAACAACCACAACTGCTGAAAACGTATTGCATTCAAGTCTTCATTTATTTTCTTCGGTTTTCACTTGTACAGTATCTTCTGATACAAAGAGCTTCAGTGATTATCATTATCTGCTCTTAGAGAGAGTTTGTCTTTGTAATTCATTTATTGTAAAGAATCACAAGTCAAGGGGACTTGGTGATTGGGAAGTTCATTGATTACAACTTGTAAGGGGGAGTGAGTTCTAGTGAGAGAATCACTTCTTAAGTGCAGAATGTGTAATCATTGATATAGTGAAAATCCCAGAGAGTCTGGGGACTGGACATAGGTCAAGTTGTTAGGAACGAACCAGTATAAATCTCTGTGTTCAGCTACTCTTTCCCTCACTCTGTTCACCTCTATTTTTATTATCTCAAAACAGAGTTTGTGTCGAAAATTTTTAAAATACCCAATTCACCCCCTCTTGGGTATTTGGCTCCACTTTCAGGATTATTGTGCATAAACTAGGCTCTCGCCAAAGGGGGTGGTGTGCGTGCATAGTATGGCGGAATGTAAATAGTATTGAGTTAGAACGTGTGCACCTTAGGATGTGACCTATGTATTTATAGAGTTTACTGTAGGCAGGATATATCGGCCTTACGTGATCTTTGGTGCGAGTATCTAGGCCGTTATATCATGGAGATATCCTTCAATCCGGGGTAGTTAGGATATTCACTTATTATAGATAGATCCGGTATATCTACCAGTATATGGTACTTACTGCTAGGCCCTTCTGCTGTTGGGCCTTGTGCAGGTCCATAATAGTTGCCCCCAGCCCAGTAGTTCAATTGTTTGGGCTGCCGGCATGTAAAGTGCTGAAACAATGATGGTCATCATGTGTTTTCTTCTTAAGGTAGTGCTAGGGGGCTTGTGGGCCGAGGTTTATGGGACCAAGGCACTCAGATGCGGCCCCTGGGATTCGAGGTAATACCGAAGGGCTCGGTGTCCAAGGTAACCTCAACAGTCTCGCCGAGCTTCGTGGTTTAGGTTTTTCTGCTGCTACCATCATTACCCTCTGACACATGGCGCCTTTGGATTGGCGAGGGGTCATAACTGCTATGTCCAGTCGTCAGTGGTTTTCGTGCGCATCTAATGCGCCTGTCGTGTATCGTACATCACCCCACTTCCAAAGTGAATAGTCTTCTTTACCCCTGACTCTTCGGTATTGCAACGTTTGGAGGAACGTATCTATCCATTATTCGTATTTCCCTCCAACACTCTTCTCATTTTGCAACTTCTCTCCTTTCCTCGAAGAACACCCTGTTTCTTTCTTGCCATGATCATCTTCGTGCAACCTCCATATTTTGCTCTCTTTGTACCTCTTCTATGTGCTTTCGCTATATCAGGTATGCTTGTCTCCTCTCCCTCTTTTTCTCTAGTTTGATATTTTGGAGTTATGCTATTTGGGCATTTTTGCTTCTGGGTTCTTTTGGGTAAGTTCTTAGTAGGTGCGTCTGGGTGTGCGTTTGGGTGTCGTCTAAGCTTAGGTCCCTTGTTCCTCGTGGCGTACGCTTGTGTACGAGAGTATCCCTTGTCCTTTTCCTGTTTGGTTCCTCTTTCCTCATCAAACTTTCTGTGCCTTTCTAGGTTCCATTTTATGGTGTGATGGATAGGTTTAACCGTTCTTCTTCGAGTCAAAATATAACTTCGAAAGAGGAGGAAGCCTTACGCACGCGCTATCCGCTGACCAGCTTCTGGCTATTTGGCTCTTCCCTTTCTGAAGAGCAAAGGTTGGCGACCTTACTCCGTGGTAGGTCTGGTGAGAGGAGAGTTGAAGGGTCGTTATCCACCATTGCCCAGTCTTCTAACGTGGGTTCCGCCGCTAGTTTCTCTCACTTTGGGGGCCAGGACGATTCAGGAGCCATCTCGGCTCTACCTATTAATTTTTACCAGACGCCCCCTCAGGTGTGGTCGGACTCCCACCCCGAAAGGTACCACGGCCCCTGTTGGGATTGCATTGCTTCAAGCTCCCACTGCATTGCGCTTGGCCAAGATTCCCTTGCCAACCAAACTCTTGGTTCCTACTGACATAGGTCTCCTTCGATTCCCACTTCGACCATTAGAACCTAATTCCCTTGTCCTTCTTTCCTCAATATGGATGCGTCAAGTATATCTTTCACTTACAGATCTTTACCTTTTGTCTGTTTGCTTTAGGTGTAAATGGATTCATCTCCTTCATCCGATAGGACCCCGTCTATAACTGGGGAATCAAATTTTGCCAGTCCTCCACAAGCCCTCCTAACCAAATATCCCTGGGTTAGTCATGGGTTACTGACAACCCAGTCATCGATGTCGGCTTTCGATATCACCCGGTTCGACCTGGGAGATACTTCCTGCTGCACCTTACGTCCTCCTTCTGATAGGGAGTTCGTATGCGTCATTAGAGAAGGAACCAATTCTTCCTTCTTCTTCTTCTTCAAGGATTATGCCACCTGCCTTGGTGTTTGCTTCCCGTTCACCGAGTTCCAAATGGAGGTTTTGAATTATCTCCATCTAGCTCCTTCTCAGCTCCACCCTAATGGGTGGGGTTTTATTTTAGCTTTTGAGCGCCTCTGTAAATTGTTAGTCGAACCCATTCCCTGTAAGCACTCCATATTCTTTTATTTCTTCTATCCCTTTACACCTCGGTCCGACAAGAATGACGAGGAATTAAAGGGTTTAACGTCCATCTGAGGTGTCCCTAGTCGGAAACTTTTCCATGCCTTGTCTGACTCCTTTAATCGTTTTAAGACCAGCTTCTTCAAGGTTGTTGCCATTTCTGGGCAACAACCCTGGTTTCTTCATGGCCTTGAGTTCAAAGATGTGGAATGGAAATTGCCATTGTACTGGACCAGGGACCATCATAATAAGGACTCGTCCAGCTACCAGGTTGATGGGGATGATCTTCCAACCGAGGACGTCGTATTGCCTTTGTCAAGGATCATGGTGTAAAGACCGTTGCCTTGACACTTTCTCAACTTCTTCTTAAGGTTGGAGCAGGCCCATGTATATTTTTTTATCTTTACGTCTAATTTAATCTTTGTGGTTTTCTATGATTTGGTTATTTTGATCCTCTGTCTGGTTCTAATTGATATTGCTTGTTTGCAGCTCAAGCTATGGACCCGTTGCCTCCCTATCTGTCTCACGTGAACCTCGGTGAGGGGGCCCATCCAAGGAGGGAGACTCAGAAACGCGCTGCTCCAGAGCCCGGTAGGGGAAGGGGAAGAGTTGTGCCCCAAGGCACTACATCCAAGAGGACGAGGTCCTCGGTCCAAGGCGGCCCATCCTCATCTTCTCTGGCAGGGCAGACTCAGCTGGGTAAAGAGAAAGACGTCGTGGTTGAGGAGGCTCAAGCTCATCCTCAGGGCAGCCTGGCTCCACCTTCTCCTCCTCCTCCTCCCCCCTTTAAGCTACCCCGTAGTTTCACCTGGGAAAAAGGGGTAACCAAGGAGTTCAGCGTCTCCTATCTACCTCCCCATTGTTTCCAGCATGCTGCCCTTCCTCTGACTGAGGCCGACGAATGTTTGATCCATTCTGTGCAAGATGATCTATTAAGGGGGTAGGTCTGACGCAATCCCTGCTCCTCCTGAAAAAGAAGGTGGTTGGGATTTCGACCGAGAAGCGCCATTTAAAAATGGAGTGAGATCTGGCTGTAGTGGCAAAGAAAAAAGCGAAGGAAGAGTTGAGCACTGTTCAGGCTGCGGCTGCTATAACGTTCGAGGAGCTGAAGTCCACTAAGGACGCCCTGGCCAAAACAAACTCTGAGGTCCTTGCTCTGAAGGTCTCTAATTCCCAGAGTATGGAAGCTTTGAAGATAGTACAGACGCAGCGGGTTAACCTGGCAGAAGAGTTAGGCGCCACGCAGGCCGAGCTTGCAAATACGAAGAAGGCCCTTGTCGACTGCTTGAATACTGTGAGGGCAACTGCCAAGGATGCTTTTGACATGGCTTTGGCCTAAATCTGGTACTTGAACTCTACGGTGACCCTGGAGCTTGATCGATTTCATTACCGGGCATACATGCATAGGGCAAGTTCTTCCCACTTCCTCCGTCCCCGGACAATGCCTCCGTATCGGGGCTTGATGGTATGGAGCAGGGAGGGGAAGGGGAAGAGGAGGTCTCGCCCAACGCTCCTCCAGAAAATGGTCTGAGTCCATAGAAGCCGCCCGTGTCTGACGCCTTAGTGACCAAGGAGTTTCCTGTCTGTAGCTCCTTTTTTTAGGCATCTGTGCCCCTTTTGATTTTGTACTCTCTCGGCGTTTGTGCCGGTTGTATATTTTCTTTTGACAATTTCTGATGATAACCATCTTATCAATTTATTGTCGTATTGGTTGTTTTTGAATTCTAATCTTTGTTGGAAATTCTTCGACCAGGCCAAGGTATTTGATTATGCAGATCTACGTTTTCTTCTAGACTTGAAGTCTGGGAATTTGTGGTAGGGTTTTCATTTTTACTGCGTAGGGTTTTTATTTTAACCGCTGAGGGTTATTCTAACAGTTCTACCGAGTTCTGGTTCCGTTGTCTGGGATCATAACTGAGATAGGGGCAAACTATCACATGTCCAGCTGTGGTGTTTGAAATGCAATGCTTAAACATTTTGACCTGATCAGGGTCGGAATGACAATTCATCTTCTTATCTCGGGCGAGCTTTGACACGTCAATTTTGTGAAGGCTAGTAATGGCAATTTCGTCGTGCTCTTAACCTGGGCTGGTTAGCCCTGGTGTAATCCATCTAGATGTGTTATACTTATGACTAGGTTTAGAGACCTCGGTGTAATGCTTAAGCTATCAATAGTGCACAATTGTGAATTTCCACTGAGGAATTCTTCATTAAAATAAACTGCTCCGAGAGCTCATAATGTCACATAACAAAAAACGGACAAAAATAAAACTTGAAATCTAAATGCTGAAAATAAAAATAAAAAATGACCGAGCTCCAAACATGGTGTGTCTAGCGTCATATGAATGTAGGGCCGAGATCTAACTATAGTATATTCTTAGCTTGTCGGCATTCCAAGTTCTTTTGATAGGATTCCTTCCCAGGGTTTCGAGTATATACGCTCCGTTGTCCAATTTTTCTTTGACCCGGTAATAACCTTCCCAATTTGCAGCCAGCTTGCCATCTCCAGCATTATTATTTCTGATGTTTGTGCGTCGGAGTACTAGGTTGCCTCAGTTGAAAGAGCTGTTGGAAATTATGCCCTAGGGGCAATTCATTGTACTTTGGATATTTAAGTTATTTAAAGTATTCTCTTTTGTTATCATTTTCGTTTGCATGTTCATATTGATAACTGCATCCCTGGATAATCTTATAGATTATCCTAAATGTCCCTGGTCGGTCATCTACACGGGAGTGAAGATGAAATAAGACCAGTATGACTTTGATGAGGTATGGAGATATGAATCAAAAGTCATGGGCACTTGTAAGAGTACAAGGTGCTGGACCGACCCACTATGAGAAAGCTACATGGATTAAGTCATAAGCTTATCTCATGTATAACCGCGTCACGACGCCCTATGACCTGAGACCATCATAGATTCCTACATGATGAGTCACTGGTCTTTGACCTAGTCAAAAGTCACCTTTGACCGGATGATGATAAAGGCTAGGATCAGGATCAGTGGTTTTCATGCGGAGGAATGTGAGTGGTCAAGATGGGATTTGTCCCTCACATATGTAGAGAGATAATGCTGGGCCCCTCGATGAGTGAGTCTAAGAAATGTATGGCCATACTGTGATGGAAAGGAGTTTCCATTTCACTTATTAGACTACTCGAGAATCGAGAAAGCAATGGTCAAGAAAAGGAAGTTGACATTATCCATGCCTCATCCTTGACCAAATTATCGCGTGACAAAAGGGACGTGACATGGTTGTACGATAGGTAGTATCGTGTCATCGATCCCCATGTGAATTGGGTAGTTGCAATGTCTTGCTAGAGGCCGCTTGCGACTTGTGGGCTGATACAGTGTTGGCCCACTGCCAATCTCATATGGGCCTGCAGGGTCGCACACAAGAATAATCCAACACGGGTGAAAGTGTCCAGGTTCATTGAATCTCATATTAATCTAAGATTAAATGAACACTAAATTTGATCTAGGATATATATATATATATATATATATATATATATATATATATATATATAATTCGAAATTAATATATATATTATAAATTGAGATTATAATATTATATATGATATTTGTTTAGTATTTAATTTATTTGATAAATTAAATATCTGAAACAAATAGAGATATTGTATCTCATTTAATTTCGAATAAAGATATCGTATATCTGTTTAATATTAAATTGAGATATGGTATCTCAGATTTAATTAAATAGATAGATATCATATCTCGGATTTAATTTATGATGATAAATTAAATCAAAAGGCTTTAAATTTAGATTTGATTTAAATTCAAAATTCGAATTTCCAAATCTGACTTTTAATATATTCAATTACATTTATGAGATAGATGTGATTGATATGTTGACCAGATTCAAAAATCCGAATTTCCAAAATTAATAAAGGATTAATTTTGGTTATATAATACGCCTATCGAGTTTAGAAAAACCTACGGGATTTTCAGTCGAGCGTATTCAGAAAAGCCGCGAGAAACCCTAGAGCAACTTGAGAGAGAGACGCACAAGAAGCGCTAGCACGCTGCCGCAACCGTGTTTGGGGATTGATCGTGTGGATACCAGTAGAGGAAGCCGATCCAAGAGTCGACTTCTGCTGATCGAAAGAACCAGACGCGGACGTGTTGATCGCCCACCTGATCAAAGGAACGAGACGCGGACGTGTTGTTCGAGAAGGTAGCCCACCTGATCAAAGGAACGGAACGCGGACTAGTTCAACACAAGGTATGATTCGGTTTCCTTAACTCTGATTTAAACGTCGTTGAGTGATCCTTCGAAAGGATTCGTAAGAAATTTTAATCCGCTGCGTGTACGAATTCGAACAAGAGCAGGATCTCACCTTTCGATTATACTTTGCTGCGAGGAGTTGCTTGGCGGCTAAATCTCGACAAAGTGCCACGACTCTGACCTCATCGATCAAGTCCAACTCTATCCTTAACGCATCACCATTTGATCCCTTTCCCTCTTGGAGAGCTTTGATCTTCCTCCAGGACAACTGTCTTATCTTGACCAGGATCATTGCCTCACATCCATAAGTTAATCGGAAAGGGGTTTCTTGGGTTGAAGTCTGTACGCTTGTCCTATAGCCCCACAAGACACTGTAGAGTTGTTCGTCCCAGTTACATTTTGCATCTTGCATCCACTTCTTTAAGCCATCAAGAATGATCTTGTTGACTGCTTCGGCTTGGTAGTTAGATTGTGGATGCTCCACCAAGGCAAAGTGCTGCCTAACATTGAGGCTCGACATCATGTCCTGGAATCCTTTATCCATAAATTGCATTCCGTTGTTTGTGACTACTTCAGCTGGTATTCCAAAACAGGAAACAATATTATGGCGAAAGAATCTCCGTATGCACGTCAAAGTTATGGTTGTTAAAGGTTCGGCTTCGATCCACTTAGTGAAGTAATCAACCGCTACAATGAGCCACTTCAATTGCCCAGGTGCTGCCTTGAATGGCTCGAGGAGGTCCATCCCCCATTTGTAAAAGGGCTAAGGGCCTGACATGCCCTTCAATTCTATTGGCAGTGGCCAGATAATTTTGGCATGTTTCTAACAACTGTCACATCTCTTGACGGCTTCCTTTGAGTTTGCCATCATGGTTAGCCAGTAGTAGCTGGTACGTAGAGCTTTCCTGGCTAGAGCTTTGCCTCTCATATGGTGGCCGCTGATGCCTTCATGTATCTCGGCCAACACATATTTGGCTTCGGATGGACCCAAGCATCGCATCATTGGAGAGTGCAAGCCTTTTTGGTATAGCTGATCATTAACCATTATGTAGATGGCGACCTCTCGTGTCAAGTTCTTCACTTCGGTTGAGTCAGTCGGAACGATGCCTCTTTCTAGATAATCCTCTATTGGTTTTCTCCAATCTGTGGCTGTCGAGAGTATCATGATACAGCTTGGCTCTATGAGTTTTTGCTGGATCACGATCCTGTGGGCCGCGCTTACCGCCTCTTCTCCTACTAACAGGTATAGGAATTAAGACTCATCGGGTTCCGATTTTGGTAGAACTGGAGGAGTTGCCAAACACTGCTTGATTTTTTCAAATGCTGCCTCATAGTCCATATTCCACCCTCCCTATGTTTCCTTTTTTAGCGGTCTGAAGAAAGGGAGTGCATTCTCTGCCGATCTCAGTAAAAATCTGGTCTGGGCGACCAGTCGGCCAGTTAGCTGTTGGATTTCCTTCTTAGTCCTCGGGGTTTGCATGTCCAAGATTGCCTTGCATTTGTCAAGATTCGCCTCGATTCCTCGGTTTGTCAACATAAAACCTAGGAACTTCCTGGTTGGAATCCAAATGCACATTTGGTCGGGTTTAACCAGATCCGGTGTCTTCTTAACTTCTCAAAAGTTTGCTCCATGTCTTGGATATGGTCTTCTGGGTCTCTTGACTCACTATCATGTCGTCGATGTATACCTCTACGTTTCGCCCAATCTGGTCTTCAAAGACCTTGTTCATCATTCACTGATAAGTAGCCCCGGTGTTTTTCAATCTGAAAGGCATAAAGTTATAACAGCAGTTGGCCTTGTCGGTTATGAAGGCCGTCTTCTCCTGGTCATCGGGGTGCATCGCTATTTGATTGTAACCAGAGTAGGCATCCATAAAGGATAGAAATTGAAAATCGGCGGAGTTGTCAACCAACTGGTCGATCTTGGGCATTGGGTAGGAGTCTTTTGGGCATACCTTGTTTAAGTTGGTATAGTTCATGCACACCCTCCATTTTCCGTTTGGTTTTAAAACCATAACCACGTTAGAAAGCCATGTAGTATATTGTATTTCTCTAATAAACTCGGCTGCCAAAAGTTCCGTGACATGCTGTTCCAGAGCCTTCTATCTATCGGCTCCGATGTTTCTCTTCTTCTGCGCCACTGGTGTCGACCCGAACCGGATGGCCAGTTTGCGGCAACAGTAACTAGGGCCGATCCATGGTATCTCGGATGACGTCCACGCGAAGACATCTTGGTTCTGCCTCAAGAACTCCATCAATCGGGCTTTCAAATCTGGACTCATTGCACCTCCAATTTTGGTGGTCTTTGAAGAATCCTTTCCTAGGACCAACTCTTTTAATTCACCTTTTGGTTCTGGACGTGGGATCTCGGGCTCGTCCCTAAGGTCGAGCTCTATCATGCTTACTGGACGTCGAGACTTCTTGTCCTTTTTGGCGTCGATGGATCTTTCGGCTCTGTGGATTCGAGGTGGTGATGATGGTCTGCCTTCCCCCTCCCGAACAGTCTCAAAATAACATGTCGAGATTCCTTCTGGTCCCCAATGACAACTACAACTTGGTTCTTGTTGTTCACCATCTTTACTTTCTGATGCTTTGTAGACACTAACATGTCCCAATTGTGGATGGTCGGTCTCCCCAATATGATATTATAGAGGGAAGGGAAATCGGCGACTATAAATCTTACTCGTTCTGATTTAAATGCCTCCTTAGTTCCTAATGTTAATCTAAGGTCAATATAACCCATGGGAGGTGACTATTCCCCATTGAATCCTATGAGGGTTGTTTTGCAAGGCTTCAAATCCTCTACATCCGTATTCATCCTTTTGTAAGCATCCTTGCTAATGATGTTGGTCGAGCTCCCTGCATCTACGAAAATCCTTTTGACCCGGCAATGTACCAAGGTCCCCGTGATAACCAAACCGTCCTGATGCCCTGGCACCACGTCATTCAACTCTTCACTCGTAAAGACTAATGCGGCGGTGTCGGTTTGGTCGGGTCGTCCTTGAATTTTGGGAGATCTCTTACGGAGAGGACTTCTCTCAGGTAATTCTTGCGCTGGCTTACTGTATCTCCTCCCCCACTGAATCCTTCACTAACTACATTGCAATGGAACTCAGCTTCTGGGAACTTGTCATCCTCACTAGTTGACTTTCATTTTTTTTCCATCTTTCTTTGTGTCCGTGGCCGGGCTCCTACTTCGGCCACCTTGTTTGCATTTCCTATTTTTCTTCCCCTGAGTTTTTATCACGTATGGGCGCAATCTTCCATCTCTAAAGAACCTCTCAATGGTGTCACGGAGTTCATAACATTGATCCGTGGTGTGTCCCGGTCCGTCATGAAACGCACAGAATTTGGATTGGTCTGTAATGGGTTGGTTTTGGAGAGTCCAAGGCCTCTCGACCCTTTTCATCTCTATCTGAGCTACCTCCTTCCGAATCTGCGAATGGGAGACGTTCACAGGGGTGTAGCTGTCATACTTTATCTTTCCTTCAGACCTTTGCCCTCGAGGTTGGCTATTTCGGTTGCGTCTGCGGGAATCTCCTTTTCACTTGTCGATCTGATCCTTCTCGTCTGGTAACGTATTCCTCCGCTTCTTGGTTCCAACAGCATTGGCTATCTCCATCTGTTCCACGTCCAAATACTGCTTCGCTCAGGTATGAAACTCAGTGACGGTGTAGCCTCGTTTCATAAAAACATTCTTTGCCAATCGAGATGAGGGATCCAACCCATCAATGAGGCAGGGCACGTGGACATCCTCCGGGAGTGCACGTACTTGTAGAGCTACTTCCTTGAACCGGTCCAGATATTTCTGAAGCATCTCTCCCTTTTTCTGCTTGATTTTGCTCAAGGTGAATTTGGACTTCGACTGCTTCTTGCTGGTTGCAAAGTTCAAATCGAATTTTCGTCCGAGGTCTTCAAAGTTATGCACAGAGTCCATTGGTAAGGTATGGATCCACTTTTGAGCAAGTCCAGTCAATGTTGCTGCAAACAGCCGTGAGATGACCGGGCCCTTAATTAACCAAACAAACATGAGTCACTCGAACGAATCAAGGTGATTGCGGGGATCCTAGGTCCCGTCATACTTCGGGAGGTCTGCCAGATCAAAATTCTTCAGGTCTGGTACACTGTCGATTTCCTCGGAGAAAGGGATTCTATTGAGCTCTATTAGGTACTTCATTTTATATTCTCTGGGGAGCTTCGAGACTGGGCTATTCTCTCCGCATCTCAATCTTCATCATCCGAGATCCATTCCAGTCGCAGTTTTTTCAAAGTCGAGGTTGATAGGCGAGCTCGCCCCTAACTCGTCCCTTGAGCAGTTCTGTGTTAGTTCTCTTGTTTTGATGATAACAATTATAATTAATCTCAAGGTAAATTCATTGCGGATTTTCTATCTTATAGTAACTTGATGTTTTTGTAAACGAACCTTGAGTCAATACTTTTTAGAATCTGAACTTGAAGTCAGTTTTGCCCTACCTCAAGTTATCTGGCTCTTAAAATTTGAATATTCTCTTTCGCGCCTAAAACTATCTATTTAACTTGAAGTTAAAGAATTGATTGACTCAAGGTAGTGTGATCTATGTTTAAAGGGCATACCATTTTTAACTCCAAGTTAGATATTAAATGACTCAAAGGAGTTTAAGCTTTTAACTTGAAGTTAACAACTAAAAAGGCAACTTTGTGTAAGCTCAAGTTATCGTTTTTGAGTTGCGAAACCAATATAAAGTTAACTTTCTCTTTAAACTAAGTTATTGACTTGTCAAGTTTACTTCTTATTTCGAGTTAACTTTCTCTTTAAACTAGTTATCGTTTTTGACTTGTCAAGTTAACTTCTTATTTCAAGTTAACTTTCTCTAAATTGAAAAGCCAATATCAAGTCAACTCCTTATTTCAAGTTAACTTTCTCTTTAAAGTTATCGATTTGACTTGTCAAGTTAACTTCTTATTTCGAGTTAACTTTCTCTAAATTGAAAAGCCAATTTCAAGTCAACTCCTTATTTCAAGTTAACTTTCTCATTGTTGAAAAGCCAATATCAAGTTAACTCCTTATTTCAAGTTAACTTTCCCATTGAACTTAAAGCTAAAAACAAGTTAACTTCTTATTTCAAGTTAACTTTCTCTTGAATTGAAAAGTCAATATCAAGTTAACTTCTTATTTCAAGTTAACTTTCTCATAGAACTTACTTGAAAAGCTAATATCAAGTTAACTCGATATTTCAAGTTAACTTTCTCTTTGAACTTAAAACTTCAAGTTATCGTGTTTGACTTGCCAAGCCACTATCAAGTTAACTTCTTATTTCAAGTTAACTTTGTCTTATAACTTGAAGTTTACTACTTATTGCCTCCAATCAACAACTAAGTGTATCATTCCTTTTCCACTTATCGGGTTTAACTTTCTCCATACATTAAGTTAACTTTCTAATCATATATCAAGTTAACTTCTTATATCAAGTTAACATTATTTTAACTTGAAGTTAACTTTGTCATATTTGAAAATCACCATCTGCGTAAACTGAAAATCAATGCTTGTGATTTAATTACTCCATATCTTCACTCATTACTATTCCTAAATGATTTTAACCTATTTGCTAATGAGTTTCAGAGATAAGTATATCATGGATTAACAACAAATTGTTGTAAAGCAATTTGTGTGTTAGAACGCATTAAATGCAGTTGCCATATCGAGACGCAATCACAACAACCATTCCTCTGATCATTCAAAAGACATTCCTGCTATTCCTATCTCTCATTAAATGCTATTTCACAATGGGCAAAACAAAAGGAATAAGAGAATGTCGTGATGGCAAATCCACTTGGATCATTACCGACGAAAATGAGCTTTATTTCTCTAACTGCTACTTCCAAGAGACATCCAACAGTCATATTATAAATTGGAAGAATAGCTTAACGGTCAAACACTCGCAATGGTCAAAAACACAAATACCTATAAATTGTGAAGTCTTCAAACCGGAAGGGGCGACGACGATTGATGAATGAATCGACCAAGCCAACGAAATGATTTTACTACTTCACCGTTGATAGTTCATACACTCTATTTCTCAATGTTTATATACTAGAGAGTGAAATGATTTGTATAGTACTTCAGTGTTTATTCATCTTCTCTTCTAGAGAGAACATTTCTAATTATTATATCATTGTAAGAATCTCAAGTCGTGGGACTTGAAAATTGGGTTATCGGTTTACAACTTGTAAGGGGGAGTGTATCCTAGTGAGAGGATAACTTCGAGTACAAAGTGTGTAGCTGATTAAAAGGTGTATCTCGTGAGAGATTTGGCTTCACAAGTGCCTGAGTGAACTTGTGCGTTTGTATAGGCTTCTCTTGTACCTGGTTAAACAAGAGGATAGAGGATTGAAAATCTCAAGTGGAGCTTAGGGACTGGACATAGGTCAAGGATTGGGTCGAACCAGTATAAATCACAGTTAGCATATTCTCTTCCCTTATCTCTTATATTTCCAATATATGCTTTTTCGAATATCTAACTGTTGATTTAAAAGATGCAAAAAGATTTTCAAAGTTTTAAGTTTTTAATCTTCACCCAATTCACCCCCCTCTTGGGTTCAGCCGGTTCTTCATTCTGCCATTATCCTGTCGTGCTAACCTCGGTTCTCTACTGTGAGATGGATTACTGACATCATGTATCATCCTTTCCTTCCCTCCACATGAATCATCGTGGCCTTCTCTTTGAGTGAATGTTTCGAACTGCTTAAATCGATCTTCCATCATCTACTGTATGACTCTGAGGTCTTCTTGGCACTGGAGGTTATTACGCTTTTCGTTGTTCTCCATTCACCTCAGCATTGATTCCTAAGTCTTCCTTAGGAAGAGGATGTCTGGATTTGGAGTCAAGCAGGCCGGAATTAGGGGGGCTAAGGGTGGTCCCCGCCCCCTTAAAATTACACAATTGGACCCAAAATTTTCAGAAATTGTGCTTCATCCTCATAAAAATTTTAATATTTTCACTTTAGTCCCTATTAAAAAGTCTCATCAAGGGACTAAATTGAAAATATTGAAACTTTTATGAGGTTCAATCATAATTTACAAAAATGTTGGGTCCAATTCTGTAATTTTCACCCCCTAATTTTAAATGCTAACTCTACTAGGTTTCAGTCTGTAATTTTCGCCCCCCCTGATTTTTATTCCTGGCTCCACCCCTGGAGCTGAGGCCCCCGTTGCTATTGTGTCCTGAGGTTTGGCCACCACGGGAAGGGATCATGCCGTGTCAGAAACGCCATTCCCTTTACTCGCGGCGTTACCTTTAAGGATATCTTCGTGTTGGGGTGGCTCCTGAGCGTGGTGGTGTTGACTAGCCTCGGCCTGGGGTGGATTTCCAAGCTAAGGGTTCCGATTGCTGCTTTTGGTCTTAGCCATCGATGGTCACGGGGATCGAAATTTAATGTCCCTACGGACGGCGCCAATGTTTTGGTATAGGACACAGATGTCCAGCCTAGGGCTGGTGCTTTCCAAGCCTAGGCTCTCGCTAAAGAGGGTGGTGTGTGTTAGTTCTCAAGGTTTTGATGATAACAAGACTTGCAATCTTTTAAGGTTTTGAATCAGATTTGATTATGTGCCTCAATGAGTAATGAATATGATTATCCAATACTTGAGTATGATTAAGCCTAATTCATGTGATTAAGTGCTTATAGATACAATACTGGAGCTTGGAAAGACAAACTAGAGTTTGGAAAAATTATTCAGGTACCAAACTCGAGTTTGCATGTCTAAACTTGAGTTTAGAGCTTTGTCGAGGAAACCATCGTGAAATAACTTTGAAATACATTTTGAGCAAAATGTAAACTCAAGTCTATTAGTAACCAAACTTGAGTTTGACACTATTCATGTCAAAAATCGATTTTAGTTCTCAAAATGTAAATCGGAGGTTTTAAATGTATAAATGGAGTTTGCTAAGTTCAAAATAAAACATAGCTCTCTGTTTGACCCAAACTGGAGTTTGCAAATGCAAACTTGAGTTTGCTTCACTATTGCAGAATGCTACTGATATGATACTCAAGTATTGAACTATGAATACTCGAGTATGTGATCTCTTTGCTGATAGAATCCTTTACATATTAGAGCAATACTCGAGTATTGGGTAAGCAATACTTGAGTATTGGTGTTATACTCGAGTACTAGAGATATACTACTCGAGTATGCTTAGTTTAAACATAATACCTGCTCTCTGGCTATAGGATACTCGAGTATGAGAAGTACAATACTCGAGTATGTGAATTAAACATGTTTTACTGATTGATTTCTCTGAGTTTATTGTTTCAGGTAAATCAATGGATACTTGAGTATGTGAAGTGCAATACTCGAGTATATGAAGATACTCGAGTATTAAACTCTGGTACTCAAGTATTGACGATGACAAACTCTTATCAGCAAACACGATAACGTCACTCTAAGATTTGATTCTTCACCCATATCTTTCTAATTCTCATTGATTATCTGCTGTAATATCTTTAATCATAATGATGAGTGATTTTCAGATGATTTAGGAACGGTCATATTCTGATTGATCAACGGACAGAAATGGACTCGTAAAACAGAGACGAACAGAGACAATGCACAGAACTCAATTAAGGCGCGATTGGCGCAAATGATTAATTGCAAACAACGGTCATATTCAAATGGACAAATCCAGATTCAACAAATGGCTCTTTCTCTCCAATGGCTATAAATTCACGAAGAATTGAGCTCACCAACACAACCAATGCATACATAGAGAAAAGCAATAAAAAATGATCAATCTTATTGAATTCATATCTTCAGATATAATAGTGCTTCAGTGATTATTATTTTACTCTGTGAGAGAGCTTTACCAATTGTATTCTCATTCGTTCAAAATCTCAAGATAGTGGTATCTTGAGTAAGGGTGTACGATTACAACTTGTAGGGGAAGTGTTTCCTTGGGAGTTAGGATCATCATGTATTACAGAGTGTGTAATTAAATTTGTGAGATAGTGAAAATCTCAGAGTGTCTGGGTACTGGACGTAGGTCAAGAGTTGGACCGAACCAGTATAATTCCTCTGTGTCGTCTCCATTTATCTTCTTTACTGCCTTCATCATTCATTCATCGTACATCGAAAGATTTTTTTTTTTTTTGAGATCACCTATTCACCCCCCCTCTAGGTGACATTCCACCTTCAATGTGTGTGCACAGTGTGGCGGAATGTAAATAGTATTGAGTTAGAACGTGTGAACCTTAGGATGTGACCTCTATATTTATAGAGTTTACGGTAGGTAGGATATATCGGCCTTGCGTGATCTTTGGTGCAAGTATCTAAGCCGTTATATCATGGAGATATCCTTCAATCCAGGGGTAGTTAGGATATTCACTTGTTATAGATAGATCCTGTTATATCTGTCAGGATATGGTACTTACTATTGGGCCCTTCCACTGTTGGGCCTTGTGCAGGTCTGTAACAAATAGTTTATCGACCTAGTCTTAAAAAAATACCTTTTAAGCCTCTTTCCTTTTTTTTTCTTTTTCTTTTTTTTTTAATTCCTGGACATGCTATATCTCTATTTTACGTATTAAAAGAGTATTCAAAAAGTTAGATGCTACAATTTTTTTATAATTAAATAAACAATTTAAGTAATTTTTTAAAATTATGCGAATTGGTTAACTAGTTTTTATATATAAAATTTCAGGGAGTAACCAAAAACATTGATTTAAGATTTTCCCCGAACAGTACAGCAAGGACATTTTTCTCCAGTTACGTGTTTCAATCAGACCATAAATGTTAACGCATACAAGTATTGCTCTAACAACCTCAACAGTCCCAAATTATTTTTGTCCTCTATTCATCCATGATTCAACCGACATATTTCGATAGTTTAGGATATTCTTGAAAATTTTAGATATTTTACTATCTTTAACAAAGTTTATTAGCTCATGTAAAGCTTTGCCACATAGAATTGAAGTAGTGTAGATAATTTTAATAATTACTTGGTGAAAGTCCATTCTTAGCCCTCTAACTTTACATTAAATTTCAATTTAGCCTCTTAAATTTATTAAGTATATGTTTAGCCCCCAAATCTAACACCTTTAACTTCATTAATTGAAATTGTTGATAGGTCAATTGTAAATGTTTACAATGCATTTTGATCTCTAATAGTCTTATTTTAAAAAGCCTAAATTATACAAAAACCCCTAAATTTTGGAGCAATTGCATATAACCTCCCTGATGTTTTAAAGTTAAAATTAAACCCCCCCTGATACCTTTTTTTTTTTTGGCCTTTTTTGTAAACAACTTGTTGTTAACTTACCGTCATCTTTTGACAAAAAACACCAGATCACTTTAATAGAAGATAGGCATCGCCATTACATCCTAGTGAGCTAATAAATTTATAGCAACTAAAACATTTTTGCGCAAGGGTTAAAATGTAGTTTACAGTTAAAGGTGTATCTGAGAATTGGAAGGTGAAAGGGCGCACAACAATTAGAATGAGGGTTTTTTACTAATAAAATCACATTTATTAGCTTACATAGCATGCTACCTGGGATGACAAAAAAGATGTGAGGTGTCTTCTATCAATCTAATGTAGCAATTTCCGTAAAAAAGATAACGGTAAATTAACAGTAAGATGGTCATAATAAATAATAAATAAAAGATTTGAAAGGTGAAGTTTAAAATTTTAAACGTCAGGAGGTTATATGCTACTACTTCAAAGTTCAAGGGGTTTTACATAATTTAATTATCTTTTTAAAAATTAAATTAAGCCAATCTCATTATGCCTCTTTCAAATGGACTCCAAAAGATACAGTTTAGTGTCACTTGCAGTTAATTTCCTTACTTGAATTAATTAGTCTCAAAAATATTTTTTAAAAAAAAAACCCCTTTTTCAAAGTTGTGCCTCAATCATACTTGATGGACCACTTTTGTGCGGCTATTAATATTGTTAGACCATAGCAGAAGCATTGAAGATTACATCAGCTATTAAAACCTAAAACATGCACACTAGGCCCCTTTTAAACCAACTAATTAATATTGTCAACCTTAAGGTCTTTTGTACTCGACATAACTCTTACTATGCTTGCTTTGAATTCTTAAAAAACTTTTTTTTTTCTATATCTTTTTGTGCATATTCTTATATTGCTCTCTCCGAATATTATTATAATCACCTAATTGCAATTTATATAAATTAATAGTTAGTTAAAATTAGTTACTTAGTGTCATTGGTAATAATTAATTAAAGTAAAAATAGAAAAGGGTAATTAAAATTTCACTCACACTATCCTCTTATAAATGTCACTTCATTCTTATAAAAATGTTCTTCTATATAAGGACGGATGGAGGGAGAGTACTAAAAGAATAGTATCGATGATGGTTAGATATGATTACTAGTCAAACAATGTGAGTAAAACTTTAGAAAAACAAACGAAACTCATGATCACATGTTCTGTGTGTCTATCAGGATCACATGCAATATCATGTTGAGGGACCGCAATGTCTTGCATCACAGTATAATGTCATGCAATATTATACTGTGATGAAACTCTTGTTGGTTATAGAACCAATAGAACTTTAATATTATCTCTGGTCTTTAATATAAAAGCTGGATAACTAATTTAATCCATGCAGCTTTCTCATAGTGGGTTGGTCCAGCCTCTTGTACTCTTACAAGTACTCATGACTTTGATTCGTATCTCCATACCTCATCAAAGTCATACTGATCTTAACTCATCTCACTCCCGCGTAGATGACCGACCAGGGGCATTTAGGATAATCTATAAGATATATCCAGGGATATAGTTATCACCATAAACATGCGTATGAAGTGATAACTTAATGGAGAACAATGACTTGCCCCTATGGCATAATTTCCAACACCCACTAGTGCAAAAAAGGCTTTTAAGACCGCTTCATTTAGAGCAGACTATCGACGCCCCGGTCTTAAAGGTATGATCGGTGGCAGTTTTGTAAATATAAAGAACTTTAAAGGTATGACCGGTGGCAGTTTTGTAAATATAAAGAACGTCTTAGACCGAATCGTTTACCAATGGGTCTTAAATATATTATTCAGACCGCTTAAAAAACGACCGGTCTTAAAAATGTAATTAAAAAAAATTGAAATATCGAATTTCTTTATAGAGAAATCTCGAACACGCCGACTTATATTTTCTGCGGTCCAAAATAACAAGGAAAAAATTAAATAAAAACTTTTAAGACCGGATGTTTATAACAGGAGGTCTTAAAGATTATACTTTTAAGACCGGACATAAATCGTGCCCGGTGTTAAATAGTTTATCACTTTTAAGACCGAAGTTTAACAAAGGACGGTCTTAAAACTTAACATTTAAAACCATCCTTTGTTTTTCATCCGGTCTTAAAAATAAAGCGCCAAATATATCTACGCGCGAAACGTTACCTTAAGACTTACGTTGTCCGAACTCTGAAACCCCTCTTCTTGTAGTGAAGACACTCTTGCTCTTGCATTACCACTCTTCCTCGTCCACGTACCATTAGCCTCTGTTACTCTCTCATTTACTTAGGCATTCCTCTCTTACTGTCTCGAAAATGAACGGTGAAGACGATTCCATTCGTGTTCCGGGAACGCCAGTTAATGGTGTGAGTCAGAACGAACCCTCTTCATCTGACAATATGCCTCTTAACCGCCCTACACACCGTGGTAGAAGAGGCACACGAATGATGGATGTATCTCTAAGTCGGGCTTCTGGGTCAAGGCTCGACATTCAGTTTGATGAAAAGTTGCGACCTTTCGGTCCTAATAAAAGCAAATATCATAGTTTTGTCAGCTATCTTGAACGCAGCAAGGTTAGAATCTTAATAGATGAGTGGAAAAGTGTTGACCTTGACAAAGTAAAGAAACTTATTTGGGACACTATCCGGCTCACATACATTGTCCCTGACTCTGAGGAGATGAAAGACAAGACATTGTCTTATTGTGCTGATCGGTTGAGGAAGTTTAAGACTTCTCTCGCTAACAAGTATATTTTTGTCGAGGTTCCGCCTACCAAACAGCCTTGGGAATACTACACATTCATTGATGAACGAATTTGGCGACAATTTGTTCTTCTGCGGACCACTCCTGAAGCTCTGGTGAGTCTATATTTAGTTTTGTTTACTTATATAACTTGTGAGCTTATATTTGTTCATCTAATCCTGTTAGTTAAATTGTTTGGTGTGTGAATAGAGGTATACATTTCCTGCCTTTGTCTATGCAAGTCTGATATGTAAACCCTGAAAAGGTAAAATACTAAGGAGGTAATTGTGTAATGGTTTGTTTTGCAAATGATGAGGAAATGAATAGTCTTAAAAGGGTGAAACTTTATATATCCAATTGTTACAATCTAATGTGGACTGATGATCCCACTGGATGCCTTAAAAAGGATCAAGTTTGTATTATTCTGTCAGCATAATTCTCTTTTGTTTCTTGTTATTCTATCTACATAGTAGTACAAAACATAGCTCCTTTGTAAGCATAATTCTCTTTTGTTTCTTAACCTATCTACATCTTCCATAAATAAAAAATAATGTTGAAACTTGATCAAGTGAATTTGACTAGTGTTTGAGATTCATGTCAAGCATGGAGAATTTCTCTAATTTCTGTTAGTGAGATGGCTGGAATTCATAATTAATAGTTGTTTTCAATTCGTATTCACAGCAAAGAAGGGAAAAAGCACAGGAGATAGGGATAAAGAATGATTGCCCGCATAGGGTTTCTCGCGGCGGATATGAAAAGGCTGAAAAAGAATTGATGGCGGCCAAGCAGAAGAGATTGGAAGATGAAGCAGAATCCAATCCTTCTGCGGTACATGGTCCGCCATCTCCAAGTCGCGAGGGCCTGTGGTTGCACATTCGGCAAAAGCCAAGTGGCGCCTACACGAGTGAACAAACTCATGTAGTTGCTGAAAAAATTGTAAGTATTGTTATTATTGTTATTTTTTAGTTACTAAACATGTTTCATTACTAAGCTTCTCGTTATCTGTACCTTACAGGAAGATCTTAAGAAGAAAGAGGCAGAGGGATCTTTCGTGTCGTCCGGTAGGATTGATGTTCTCACTGTTGCCACCGGAAAACCGGACCACGGTGGGCGTGTAAGGGGGGTTGGAGGACGAGTAGGCCTGAAGGTATTCTTTGGTTCATCTGCCAAACGACATAGGAAAGAGGTGATTACCCGGGAGGAGATGGAACAGACAGTGGCCAGATTAAATGAGGAAGCAGCGGCTAAAGAAGCAAAGTATCAATCTGATATGAGCCAATTGACGGAGGAATTGAATCAGGTGAAGCTGCTTTTGAGCTCACGTCCAGAGACCAGTGTTCCCTTCACACACTCACCTGCAACTGTGCAGCAGAGCACTCGAGGGAGCTGCATTGTTGGACAGTCAGAGCAACCTTGTGACCTTTATGTGGATGATCCTGATCATCATGATAAACTACTATTGGTTGCAAAAGGGACTGTCCACAACTTATTGGGATCAACTGTACACCACCAACAAATGTCTGATGATGAAGTCTCAGTGTCAGTTGAAAAGATGATCATTGATGCACCTCTCCCTCTCCCTCTCCCAACTAATGAGCTGAAGATTGTGAGTGATGTCAAGGGAACCTTCATCTCTTGGCCAGTGAAGCTTGTACATGTCTGTACTCCTGCTGAAGCTTCAACCCCTCGTCCTCAAGTTCCATCCCCTCGTCGATCTCCATCCCCTCCTCAAGCTCCATCCCCTTCTCAAGCTCCATCCCCTCCTCAAGCTGATCAATCCCCTCCTCAAGCCGAATCCCCTACTGCTAAGTTGACTGGCCGCGAAAAAATAACCGATATGGTGAAAAGTGGAGGTTTCAAAGATAACTCGTGGCCTGTCAATAGGCGCCACAAATCCCCTACCAGTCCAAGTTGACACTATTGATATTGACTCCCTGCTGCTTCCTAGACAAGAGCTTACTGATGCAATTATTCAAATTTTGATGAAGTAAGTATGTTCTTCTATGAGTACATAATTTAAATGCATCATTTAGACACACATACATATATATACTAATTCCCTGATCGATCTAATTATTGTAGGTTCTTGCATCAAAAATTGGAGAATGAGGGCAGGAGCGACGACAAACAACCATTTGGATCATTTAGACACACATACATATATATACTAATAATTTAAATGCATCATTTAGACACACATACACATACATAATTTAAATGCATCATTTGGATTCTTGTGCCCACAGTATATGAGCCAAACAACCATGGAGTAAAGACAAGAGTACATATCAAGGAGGTTGTGTAATGTGAGAAGAAAGGTGTACTTGTTGCCATTCTTCCATAGGTACATATCACAAATCTTGTCTACAAGTCACTTAATTCTGCTACATGCCTACATATATCACTGAGTATACTTTACTGCTGTAAATTTTCAGCCGCCACTGGCAGTTGGTCCTCATGTGCATGGCAGAACATAAAGTTATCTTCTTATGCTCTGCTCCACTCACGGCGAGCCAGTGCCCACGTTGGTCCAGACCATCAACGAGTAAGCATGTCATTTTGATTCTCTTGTCAGAAATCTCTGCTGTGAATTTTCAGTGAATTGACAAATATGCATTTTTGATGATAGTGCCATGAGGACCTTCCAAATCGATGCACTTAAAAATCGTCCTTCAAAGGCCAAAGAGCCTAAATGGCTCAGACCAGAGGTTGGTACAATATAATATTTGTAAACTTGTCAACTGCCTTGTGAACTTGGTCAATAAGATATATATTACTTATATATTTCTTGTTCTTTTTAGACTCGTCGACAACCACAGGCATCCAACCTATGTGGCCAATACGTCATGAAACACATGTATGATATTGTCACTAAAGGAAATACTAAATTATATGCAAAGGTAAATATTTGATGTTCCATATTATGCACGCAAGTTAATTCAGTTTCTGGCTTAATGTTACATCTGAAATATGGACGCAAGTTAATTCAGTTTCTGTCTTTGATGTTACAAATGTTTCAATGCCCTGCCCCCTTTCGGATGCTGAACTCGAGCACATACGTAATTTGTTTTGTCAATATCTGTATGACCTGATCTTAAGTGATCAGGGACAATAATTAATGATGTTATTCATTTGTAAATATTCTGTAAAATTTGATTATTTTTTCGAACAATTTGTAAATAATACACAGGCAATGTAAAATTCAATAGATAAATTTGTTTAATTTTTTGAACAATTTTCTTGTGTCCATTTTGGGTATCTGAAATTGGATGGTGGATATAGCTATTTAGTGCTTGAAATTTGAGGTTCAGTGTGCTGTAAATAAGCAAGAGTTCGCGACTTTAGTACTGTATATGGGTAAACTTCCGGTCCTAAAAGTTTTTGGTTAAATAATATGAGACTTTTAGGACCGCATATTTTAAACTTCAGGTCCTAAAATTATTCGGTCTAAATAATATGAGACTTTTAGGACCGCATATTTTAAACTTCCGGTCCTAAAAGTATTCGTCTAAATAATATGAGACTTTTAGGATCGCATATTGTAAACTTCCGGTCCTAAAAGTATTCGTCTAAATAATATGAGACTTTTAGGACCGCATATTTTAAACTTCCGGACCTAAAAGTATGCACTAAATAAAATGACACTTTTAGGACCACATATTTTAAACTTTCGTATATTGTAAAATTCCGGTCCTAAAAGTATTCTACTAAATATTGGTGAGACTTTTAGGACCGTATAGTGTAAAATGACGGTCCTAAAAGTATTCGAGACTTTTAGGACTGTATCTCCTTTTACCGTCCGCTCCTAATAGTCTTCCTTTAAATAGAGTATTGACTCGCTTTTTGGACAAATTAATTAGGGTTCAAGGCAACCGAGGTTCTGGCGTTCTAATCAAGCTAGGTCCTTCATTGTAGTCGATGTTACCTCTCCTGATTTAGATTATTGATTTCCCTTTTCTTTGTCCCTTTTCTTTTTGTCAGAAAAAGATGGGAGATATTGAAAAGGACACTTTGTTTCTAATCATGCGAGGTAACACCGAGGACAAAGACGGTCCAACCTTGAGAAGAATTGTCACTGTGTTTGTTTTTATTCGAATAAGGTAAACGATCTTTTTGTTTTGTTGGTCTGATCTTAACTGTATGTTGTTGGATTTTTTAATGTGCGAGTTTTTAATGTTGATCATATACACACGAGGACAATGTTTTGTTTTTTTCCTTCTTGCCGGAAATAGAAAGAATCTTTTGTTGGATCTTAACTGTATATCGTTGGATTTTTTAATGTGCGAGTTTTTAATGTTGATCATACACACGAGGACAATGTTTTGTTTTTTTCCTACTTGTCGGAAAAAGAAAGAATGTACTGAGAAGGACAAGGGTGATCGAAATAAAGCATGTAACATTTAATTATTATAGATTTTTTAATGCTGCCCCGTGGAGGACAACGCAGTACATGATAAAAAAAAGAAAAAAAACATAAAAATATTTACTCCTCCCCATCGTTGTCGGAGGGGAGGGACTCATCGGAGAGGTCAGTGATGTCGTCATCGAGCGGATTGTACTCAACATCCTGAGCGTCGAGTATCGCGTTGATCTTGTTGTTGACGGCATGGTAGACCTGAAAAAGCTAGCCCTGTCATTGATCTATATGATCGACGCGGGCCAAGAGGTGGCGCAGCAACTGTTTGGTGGTCGGGTTCGAAGGCAGAGGAGGAGGGTAAGGATTGTTAAGCTCAGCGGGAGGAGGAAAAGGAGGACCTAGTGGTGGTGGAGGACCTTGGGGCGGTGGAGCAGCCATTGTAGAAGTGATGATGAAGAATGTAAAGAAAGTAAAGTAACAATGGGTTTAAATAGAGAACCCATCCGGAGTGAACCGTCGGAACTATTAATGAGCAGACGCATAATTCATCAGAATTCGAGGAGACGCCTAGTTACGTTGGGAAGTTTATCTGGAAGACGAAGAGATCCTCTGATAGAGTGTAAGGATACGACGCTGCTATCGGAATTTGAAACAATGAACTTTTTTTATGAAATTAAATCTTACTTTAAAAAATATGAAAAAATAAATAAATGAATTTTAGGACCGGAAAACTGATAAAAGATCGGTCTTAAAAGTAATTTAATTGACTAAAAAAATAAATAATATACTTATAGGACCGGAGAAGTGATAAAAGGTCGGTCTTAAAATTAATTCATTTAAAAAAATAAATAATATACTTTTAGGACCGAAGAAATGATAAAAGGTCAGTCTTAATATTAATCCATTTAAAAAAATAAATAATATACTTTTAGGACCGAAGAAGTGATAAAAGGTCGGTCTTAAAATTAATTTATTTAAAAAAATAAATAATATACTTTTAGGACCGGAGAAATGTTAAAAGGTCGGTCTTAGTATTAATCCATTTAAAAACATAAATAATATTTATAAAACTCGCTCATAAAGTGTAGACCATTCGTCTGCTCTTTACCTCTCTGTCCTTAACACTCCTTATTAACTCCGCACTACCTCTAGCTCTGCCTTTATTAATAAACGCCTCATACCTCTTTGCGCCAACGTACTGCTCAAACCATGGTTAAATACAAGATAACCGCTCGTTGGGGTGCTCTTACTCGTGATGCTCATGCCTTCCGTCGATCGTTATACGGTGCACCTCCTCCATCGAGAGTGCGTTTGATTGAAACAGAAGAGTCTTGGGTCATTAGACCCATTGTTATTTCCGATGATGAAGACATTACCGCACCCCCACTCCAGCCTTCCGACCATGAAAAGGTTCCTGCTCCACCTCTCCAACCAGTTGGCCCCAGCGCGCCGACCGCTGACCCTCGTCCTCTTTCCTCTAACAACCTTATACGAATAAGACGGGAACTTGCTGATATCCGGTGGGAAATTAATGCTGCTCAAGCCGATATTGCTTGGCCTTTGAAGGATAATAAGCTTTGATAATTTTTTTTTAATTGCAATGTGTACGGCAATATTCAAGTAATTAATAATAGCATTAATTAAGAACCATAAGCTTTTCTCTTTTTAATTTTTTTCAAGTAATTAATAATAGCATTAATTAAGAATAGAATTAATTAAAAACTATAAGCTTGTCTCTTTTTAATTTTTTGTTCAAGTAATTATTAATAGCATTGATTAAGAATATGCGCTCGCCAAAACCAATACTTTTTTCTTGAAAAAAATAATTGGGAATTTATTTTCTTAGTTTTCAGATAAAGTTATATATTTAGGACCGTCTACTAATAATTAACCAGTCTTAATAAAATCTACGAATGAATAATAAAAACTTAGGTCCGGAGTATTATAAAACTGCGGTCTTAAATATTTAGGACCGGACTGGATAATAATTCGGTCATAAAAGTAATACTTAAAAATTTATTAAAAATATTTAGGACTGGATGCTTTATAATTAATCAGTCTTAAAAAATTTCAAATACAAAAACATGAGTCTGTTGCGCGGAAAATTAAATTTCCCTCTCTGAATTTCTCTTGTCGCGCCGAAAGTGATTACTGAGGAGGTTCTGTCTCCAGTGTTTGTGTGTTGCTCTGTCGGTGCTTCGCGTTGCTCTATCGACAATCACTTTCTGGTTCCTCAGCTAAACATATATAGACCAAGCTGTAAGAGTTGTTTCGGTTATATAACTTCATGGTTTTCCTACTTATCGTTCTAGGTTTTTCATGGGTGAACGAAAACGATGAAATGCTATTGTGGGTTTCTCTGTTGTTAATGACTATTCTATTTTGAAGATTATATTCGCACTTGAGACCTACCCAACTGACCAACAAATGTTTTTAGGGTACTCTTGCTATCTCCAACATCAACGTTCGTGGCGGGAGATTAGGGATTGTTATTTCGCATTTGAGCTACAGTGAGTCCTCAAGACCTTCATGCGAAGCATTTAATTTCCTCGTCATGCATTTATTTTGCTTCGTGATATTTTATTTTGGATTCATTGTGATATGCAAGACAACCAAAAGTGATTCTTCTTTATGCATTTACTTGTGCCTTATTTTACGTATGCTAAATCTTTCCGTCCATAGGAATTCTACTATGGATCGTTGTTGGACAAATGCTTTATGGATGAGCGTTGAATATTAGAATGGGGTGAGGGGCTTTATTGAATTTGCTAAACAAAATGGAAGTGATGATAGTGGGAAGTTTTATTGCCCTTGAGTAAAATGTTAGAATGATAGGCGACTAAGTCCTGAAGTTATACGCGCACATTTAATTTGTCATGGATTTTGTAAGACTTATACAGTATGGGTATGGCATGGTGAAAAAATACAATGTGGGTCTCAACATGGGGAAGTGGCCTTTGATGATAATGACACGTATATGAATGATCGCATAGAGGACATTATTCGTGATGTAGGAGAAGAGGCCTTTCAACAATCACATGCATATAGTAATATGTGCAGTGATGCGGAGACCCCGCTATACCCTGGGTGTCAAAGATACCAATTGTTGAACGCTGTATTGAAATTGGTAAGCTGGAAGGCACGTCATGGATGGAGCGACAAGAGTTTTTCTGAAATGCTTGAGGCTTTTTAAGGACATGCTTGCGGATGATAATGTGTTGCTGCATCGATACTATGATGTTAAGAAAATAATTTGTCCACTGGGGATGGAGTACAAAAAAATCCATGCATGCCCGAATGACTGCGTATTGTATAGAAAAGAGTTTGAAGAGAAGCAGAATTGTCCGATATGTGAAACCCCAAGGTACAAGTCAAATAAGGGGCCTGCAAAAGTGTTGTGGTATCTTCCAATCATACCAAGGTTCAAGCGGTTGTTTGCGAATGAAAATGATGCAAAAAATTTGCGGTGGCATGCAGATGAGAGGATTTCTGATGGAAAGCTTCGTCATCCAGCCGATTCTTCTCAATGGAAGAAAATCGATCAAGTATTTCCCAACTTCGACGAAGAACCTAGGAACCTTAGGCTTGCCCTTACCACGGATGGCATGAATCCATATGGAAGCCTTAGCAGCGTACATAGTTCATGGCCTGTACTCCTCATTATTTACAACTTATCTCCTATGTTATGCATGAAACGAAAGTACATCATGCTGTCTATGTTGATTTCGGGACCAAAACAACCCGGAAATGACATTGATGTTTACCTTCAACCCTTGATCGAAGACTTGAAGGAGTTATGGGAAGAAGGTGTTGATGTTTTTGACTCTTTCAAGAAGGAGGTCTTCAAATTGCGAGCCATGATATTCTGTACTATAAACGACTTCCCAGCATATGGTAACTTGTCAGGGTATAGTGTAAAGGGCCATAAAGCATGTCCGGTTTGTGAACAAGGCACATGCTACCATCAACTCCAACATGGAAGAAAGACGGTTTATCTTGGACATACGAGATTTCTTAGACGGGGCCACCCATATCGTCGATTAAAGAAAGCCTTCTTTGGTGGCCAAGAATATGAAGATGCTCCGGTGCCATTGACTGTGGAGCAAGTTTATGAGAAGGTGAAAAATATCAATGTCATCTTCGGCAAGACAACCAAGAGTAGAAAAGAGACAAATATATGGAAAAAGAGATCTGTATTCTTCGATCTTCCCTATTGGCGCAATCTTGATGTGAGACACTGTATCGATGTCATGCATGTGGAGAAAAACATATGTGATAGTATTGTTGGCACGCTTCTCAACATACAAGGCAGTTCCAAGGATGGTGTGAAGGCAAGATTGGATTTGCAAGCAATGGGAATGCGTGAAGAGTTACATCCAAGGCCATATGGGAAGAGAAATTATTGTCCCCCGGCTTCTCATACTTTGTCTAAGGATGAGAAACGAAGTTTTTGTGAGTGTTTACATGGCACAAAAGTTCCATCGGGGTATTCTTCAAATTTTAAACGGCTTGTATCAATGAAGGACTTGAAATTAGTAGGCCAAAAATCTTATGATTGTCATGTCTTGATGCAACAGCTACTCCCAATAGCTATTCGAGGCATCACCGAATATGATCTTCGGGTAGTTTTGACTAGACTTTGTGTCTTCTTCAATGCGGTTTGTGGTAAAGTTTTTGACATCGAAAAGTTGGATGAATTCGAGAATGAAGGATATCTTATCTTGTGCCACCTTGAGAAGCTTTTTGTTCCTACATTTTTTGACATCATGGTTCATCTAATTGTTCATCTAGTGAGGGAGATAAAGTTGTGCGGCCCTATCCATTTACAGTGGATGTACCCAATTGAAAGATTTATGAAATTCCTTAAAGGGTACGTGAAGAATGCATACCGTCCAGAAGCCTCGATTGTTCAGAAATATGTTTCTGAAGAAGCCATGGAATTTTGTCAAAATTATTTGGCCAAAGTAAGAATTGGAGGGAGCTGCATTGTTGAACTGAATCAGATGAAGGCATGGTGAATATTATTTTGGGCGCATGTATATTTGTAACTTATTGTATTTGTAAGTAAGTTATCTTATTGTATGAATTAATTTAGATGTTGTAGACATAGTATAATCATTAAGGCCAAATAACTCATGGTGAATAAATATTTGTATCATTTTTATTCAAATAATTGTTCATAGCTTGTAGCTTAAAAGTATCGACTTTTGTGTGCTTGATTGGGTAGGTAATTTGTGTGTAATATAATCAGGAAGAACAGAATAGGGAAAAATTCAGGAAAATTTAGACCGCAAATAAATTTCCTGGTCTTAAAAGTTGAGATTTTAAGACCGGATGTATTTATATGTCCGGTCTTATAAGTCATATCTTTTAAGAGCGGCCAAGTTTTAGCAGCTCTTAAAAGTTGATATTTTAAGACCGGACGTATTTATATGTTCGGTCTTAAAAGTCATTATGTTTAAGACTGCGTATAATTAGTCGGTCTTAGAAGTCGCTAAGTTTAAGACCGTATTTATTTTTGTCCGGTCAAAGTCATATCTTTTAAGAGTGGCCAAGTTTTAGCCGGTCTTAAAAGTTGAGTTTTAGGAGCGAACAGAAAGCGAGTCCATGGATTGTTTAATACGAATTTTAAGACCGCATGTTTAAATGTTCGGTCTAAAATAGATTCTTTAAGACCGGTTGTAGTCCGGTCTTAAATGTCGACTTTTAATACCGACTGATACCACACCGCTCGCGGGTCCGGTCTTACGAGCCTCTTTTATCAGGTCTTAAAAGCCTTTTTTCCACTAGTGACCATACACGGATCACAATTCATGGTACAAACAGGTATATAGAGTACATGAGATTAGAGTTACTACCTGGTTGATTTTTAGCCGGACAATTCATTTCTCTCTCCTTAACACCTCTGGTGGTGATATTTCCTAAAATATTAAATAATATTTGTCACTTATATAAATTCTTTAAAATTCAAATAACACTTGAATTAATGATCATTTAGTCCTTCCTTTGTCTAAAAATCCTTTATCATTCTAAAAACGTCAAAATTACTTTTCCCCCTTTTTCACCTTGATTTTCGGATTTATTTCCAAAATTCCACAAACTTTACCAAACTTTGAAAATTCAAAACTAATTGCTCACATGTCCAATTTAAGTGGTTCAAAAGGCTAAATTGCCCTTGATAAGTCTATTTTCAAATGTACATATCACCATCAGCCCCAAAACTGAAACTCGACGGTGAGAAAAAAGAAAGAAGGAGACAGAGATATCTAATCATGGTGCCAATTGTGTGAACAAATCAAGTTCAATGGAGTTGGTTTCTCAACGTTGAAGGCCTTGTTGGTGGTGGTGGCCGTCGCCATGAAATTTACAAAGAGATAAGTAGAGAACTAAGAAAGACGGAAATAGAGACCATAGACTCAAATGAAACCAAATCATCCCGGAGAGAACTCATCTTCGTCAACGGTGGTGCCTCATATTCGCTGAAGGTGACAGTGGTGCTTCACCGAAGAAAGAGGGAAGGTGACGATGGTGTGTCACTGATGAAAGATGGAAGGAAGTATAAGGATTGGATCTAGGTAAAAGAAGGAAGGAAAAACCCAATTCTTAGCCTGTGAACTGATATCTTTTTTCAAAAAGAAGCAATATAATAAATGCACCTGTTTACATCAGTCAGGAAGTAGAGGATGGAAGGAAGAACGATGGATCTAGACAAAAGAGGAACTAATTTTTTATTATTAAGAAAAAGCAATATAATATTAGAATAATTAAAGCTATAAGGAAGTAGGGGAAGGAAGGGATGAGATTGGTTTAATAAAATATATTGTTTAAAATATGAATATTTTTTATTGTTTAACAAAATATGTTAATTAAATTATATTTTTTAATTAATATCGGTTTGACTCCGGTCTGACCCACTAACATTTAACCCAGTACCCCAACCGGTTTAGTGACCAGTCTGGGTTTCAAAACCTTGAAAATTAGTCCTTAATGTGCAAATTATGTTTTGTGCAACCCATTTTCCTTATGCACAAGTGATCTTTTTTAGCACAAATAAATAATGTTATTGAAATGGCAAGTACATTTACAAATATTGTCTTGTATTGCTAGTAGTCAATTTCTAATGTCCCCCCCTCCCCCCCAAAAAAAAAAAAACCAATTAATTGAAACTTATTAAAAATAGTAGTAAATGAGATTATTTAAATGATAAATACATTTTAAAATGTTATCATCATACTCAGTAATTTAGAACATTACACTCTTAAATATATTATATATTATTGTGCAATAACCCTTTGGGATCCAAGGTGGGGTGGGATCAAATCCCACCTTCACCACCTTGGCCTCAAATGGAAGGGGAAAAAACTTTGTTGCCTAAAATGTAGCCGCCAGTGTTAGAGCTTTGACGGTCAGGTGTGTAACACCCCTACTAATGCAAATAATGTATTTATAATTACTGTTGAATTAATGAGAAGTATTTATTACTGAATCAATTATTGTTATTTTCTGTAATATTTTATTTAGAGTAATAGATATAAAAGAGTGGTCAGAATAATGGGAGATAGTATGGTGGGCCCTAAAAAGGTCCAAAATGTCGCCTAGTATAGATAAGGAAAAGGAGATCCTGTCGATGTCCAGATTTGAGGAAAAGCTGGCCCAGGGCAAAACACAAGTGTAGAATAAGCCGGTATGATGAAGTAGGGCCCGAGAATGAAGTCAAGACATAGACTCGTACCCCTGGACCATATGTCTACGCCATACATGGTTAGAGAAAGGAAAGAGACACTGAAAAGTCATATGTCAAAAAGCAAGAGTCAGAGTAATGATCACATTAGGACATGTGTCACTTCAGGGGTAAAAGAGGAAAAAGCAAGGGCAAAATAGTCAAATTCTTTCCCCTTAAGTCATCAAATTCGTCCACCCAGGAGAGAGAGATAAAAGTCAAATGATTTTATATACATTTAGGCTAAAACACAAAATGTGGGTCCCATAGGCGATTGACCGATAGAAAGGGGACCGATAGGGACTGATTAGGGGCTTCTTTTAGACTGAATGGGACAAGTGTAGGGCCACTTTGGGAAGTCAAGGAGGTGCCAAATATGAATGTCCATTTAAGAGAGAATATTTGAAAAGTTGAAGAAAAGTACAAAGGAAAGCACCCGATTGACTAGTGGGACCCAACAAGGACCTGTAGAAGGAGATCGGACTGAATAAGGTGGAAAAGCTAGATAAAATGGATGAGGGCAGATGTGGTGGGGCCCCTTATGCGCCACCTAGCCCTTAAAATAATTATAAATTTACTTGGAGAAAAAGAAAAGCAAAATCAGCCCAAAAGTCAAAGTGTTGGTCTCACTTTCTAGATAAAAAAAAGGAATAAATCAGATAAATTGGGAAAAATAAAATAAAAATCATGGGATCTGATTTGTGGGCCCGAGATGGTACCACCTAGCCCTAGGGAGTGTCTAGAGTGCTTGGGGAAAAAGAAAAGAATAATAAAGAAGTTCGGGCTAAAATTGGTAATTTTCATAAATTTTGGGCTAAAGTAGGTAATTTTCTCCAAATGAAAAGTAAAAATCTAGATATTTTGCAGGGGGAAGCATCACATGCCCAGACCCTCGACCCTTCTAGATTTTCTTGAGGATAAAGTCAAAAAGTCAGATGAATTTTACTAATTACTAAACAGGGTTTTACTCCATTTATTCTGGATTGATTAGTTACCTTTTACCATTATTAAAAGACATATGCTCTCTTTCTTAACCAAGGAGCATGAAATTTTCAGAATAAAGAGAGAAGAGTACAGCCAAGTTTCCATAGCCACAACAAGATCCAAGCTACAAAGATCATCAATCAAACTTCTAATTTAAATAAACATCGAGAACCCGAACCTTTGCAACTTGAACTTGTGATTTTCGTACAAGGGGGTTAGGGTATGGTGTTGAAATTTGATTTTGGTGTTTTTGATGTCTCAAAGTGTTCAAAACATGATTTTGTATGAGGTTAACCTATGGTTTAATTTTCCGAACTCAAAAACACCGAAAAACCTAAGAAACAAGCTTGCTGCCAAATCTGGGTTTTTTGGGCAGTGAACATTCAATTGGGTCTTAAAAATGGTAAATAAACTTGGATTAATCTTACATTTTACAGGTAGAAATTAAACTTCCTGAGCTTCACCGTAATGTATAATTTGCATCATTTTGATTTTTCTACTAAGAGATAAAAATTGTTAAATTTGACTCTGGAAGGATTAGGGCGAAATCCGACCAGAGAGTGAAAAATAGGGTACACACCAAAATATGTGTACTTTTGGTCTCTGGAATTATTTTTTCTGAAAAATAGACATTCCAATGGTTCAAATGCTGCTAGTTTCATGAAATGTGATTTTTCTAGAATTTATTAAAAATGTTTGAATTCGGGCCAAGCTTACTGGACTTCCTGGAAAAAACAAGAAAGGGCTCGGTTTTGACTAAAAATGTAAGGGTATTTTTGGAAAATGCTGAAATAAAGTCTTTTGGTGTTGTTTAGGGTCAAACAATATTTTGGAGAACTATTGGGCCCCTTAAAACTTTAAGACGGTACACATCCTATCAGGTAGTAACCACTTTACTCCGGCACTTTTATGTGTTTAGTTGTATGTTTTGCTTGCCATTTGTGTTTTTGCCAAATATGCATACAGAGCATGTTAATGATTGTGTTCTAGCGTTGTGGCCTAGTCCAAGGCTTGCCTTGAGTGGCGGCTCAACGGAGACAGGATTGTGATTCCAGTAAATCTGGGGCCTGCCTTGGTAAGACGGCTCGACGGTATAAAGACGTGTTGTTGTATATGTTTCTGTTTGCATATGTGGTATATTTGGCATATTGTTTGTGTTCACATATATGACATGGTTGCATGCATACACATCACACATTTAATGCATGAGTATTAATGGTTACTCTAGGGGCCATTGTCGGACTCCAGAAGCTTTTGGTGATACAAGGGGACGTGCCTAATTTGTAAAGGCCTTTTTAAAGAGGTAGGGATGGCAGTGCTGTTGAAAGATAGGGGATGCCCTATCATATTTTGTACTTTACCTCTTTGGGATTACTGTATATTATTTTGGTATTTATATTGGATCACTGTATCCTAACCCTCAGGGGACTTTATTTTTTGTGAATTTACTTTTACCAGTAAATTAGCTTGTCCAAACCTGTCCTGTGCTATGTTGCGCATGCTCTGACTTACAATTAAATGGCCTAAAAATAAAGGAAACGTAACTTATAAAAGGAATCCCTCTAACTCGCCACCCGAAAAGGCGAGGCCGGTAGGGGTGTAACAAGGTGGCTGGCAGTGATGTCTTGAGTAAGGTGGCTTGTCTTTTAAATTTTAAAAAAATAAAATGATGGGCAATTTTGTAAAAGCATCAACATTCTAAAATCCCCCTTTAGTCATAAGCTATGGATTTAGAATTTTGCATGTTGACATCACCTTTTTGGAATTGAAGAATTCATATATTATTTTTTAGGGTTAAAGACCATTTTTGCCCCAGAAGTATACCCCCAGGACCAATTTTGCTTTGGAAGTTTTATGTGGAGCAATATTGCCCCGGAAGTTTTTTTTTTTTTGAGCAATGTTGCCCCTCCGTCACCGTTAGGGTTATTAACGGAGAGGCAAAATTGCTCCCAAAGAAAAACTTTTGGGGCAAAATTGCTCTCAAAAAAAATTTCTGGGGCAAAATTGCTCCTGGGGATAAAAAAAAATGTTAAAACTGTTATTTATGATATCATATATTTTAAATTCTTATTTATATAATATCTAGGGGTGGAAACAGACCAGCCAGCTCAGGCTTCACCCTTAATTCGGCGTGTTTAAAGCAGGCCTATTTTTAGTCTGTTTGGAGTAGACTTGTTTTGTAGTGAGGCCTGTGGCCTGTTAGCCTAATTATAAATTTTTTTAAAAATATAGGCCACATTAACAGGGCTCAGGCTGAAAAAATAGCCTTTAACAGGCCACAGGCCAGGCTCAGGCCACTTTGCTGTTGAACAGGCTTGGCCTGTTAAGAGTGAAGTTTGGGCTGATCTAACCTATTTCCACCCCTAGATATTATATATATAAGAATTTAAAATATATGATATCATAAATAACAACATTTTTTTTTATCTCCAGGAGCAATTTTGCCCCAGAAGTTTTTCTTTGAGAGCAATTTTGCCCCTCCGTTAACAACTCTAATGATTAACTAACCATTGACCGTTGACGGAGGGGCAAAATTGCTAAAAAAAAAAAAACTTCTGGGGAAACATTGCTTCACGAAAAACTTCCAGGACAAAATTGGTCCTAGGAGTATACTTCCGAGGCAAAAATGGTCTTTAACCCTTATTTTTAAGAGATTTTCCCTTTATTTTATATTCTGGAAAAGTTTTGAATATTTAAATAGGGTTAAATATTAATTTTAACATGGAAGTTTAGCCTAAGAAACACTGGTTACCCGGAAATTTTTTTGGTCTTATTTTTTTCCAAAAAGTTTAAAAACATTACATTCATAATCGTACCCATCCATTGATCTTGATCATTGAATTGTTGCTCTTCCTTATAAACTTTTAGAGGCAAAATTACTCCTAAAAAAACTTCAAAGGCATATGTGCTCTGTTTGGTTAACGTCCGAGACAAAAATGAGACAAAAAAAAAATAAAAAAAACTTTTAAGTGACTAATACTCCTTAAACTAAACTTCCCTCGTATAAGTGGTATTTAACCTTTTTTTTTTTTTGTCAAAGGTATTTAACCTATTAAAATACAAGACGGAAATAAAATCTACTTTCTTGAGATTCTAGTTAAGTTAAACATTTTAATGTCTTGTTTTGATTAGCGTTTGTAAAATTGATTTCTATTCCAGCGGACTTTTGCAAACCGAAGTTAGAGTGAGTCAATTACTGTAATGTGATTTATATTTTGATAGACTTTTATTAAAAGGAAAAAAAAAACACAGTTCCATGGAATAAATTTGTCAAGATGATAATATTAAGAAGCACAAGTCGCCGCAGACCGAAAAAGACACCACAATTTGGCCAGCGATATGAAAAGAGAATGCAACAAGATAATATTGGCAATGTTCAAAACATGTCCAGATCAGACTAGTGAGATGGAAATTGGAATGTAAAAGAGCAATCATATAACACCAATGAAGGATGACATAAAAGGCATACAAGAGGCAAATGAGATTCCAAAATTACATAAAATAAAATAAAAAGGGGAAAAAGTTACTCATTTTGTTGTAACTGCAAGTTTGGCAACACAAAACTAGACCATCTAAGGCAGCTGTATCCAATAAATATGTGATCAAAAAGTCCTCTTTGCCTCCTTCAATACGCAAGGAATCAATCAGCCATTAAAGAAAGTTGGTTATATACAGGGAAAGAGCCAAAGACATGAACAAAAGCAGCCAAGCCAAATACAGGGGAAAAGAGGTGTTGACCAACCGATTCCCGTGACAGATGAATCAACATCAAAGACAAATTATACAATATTCAAATGTTCAGCTATTCCAAAATATTAATTCTTTGTCCCTATTGTTCTTCATATGATTTAACCAACTATAGCAATCTTTGAAGGGTAACTGGTTAACTAACCTGCCAAACAAGTGCTCTGCTATAATGCTATCTACCATGTCAGATATGCTCCAATTAGACAAGCAAAATTGTTCTACATCACCAGTATTCAACAACTTCAAAACCTTAATGAAACCACAAGAATTATTATCCATACAAGTACTGTATATCTTAGCAATTTTAAGGTAAACTCATGATTAAGTCAGTCAACTACGCAAATTATCTTATCAAATCTGGCAACTAAACTCCAAAAGCAGGTTGGGGAAATAACTAAAATTACAGGGATTAGCGTTTCTTTACTTCTCGAGTTTTCTTTAATAAGAAATGCATAGCTCCATAAAGAATTTGCAGATAGCCCTGTCTCAGATGTGCTTATTCTCTTTGATTAGTATATCGGAGAAAAAGCTTAAAATCCACAGCTTATTATGTGTGGTGATTAGAAAAGAATAGCTCAAGCATGACATGGATTTCATAATAGCGTGGTCAATGACTAACATTAAGATCAAGAGCCGGAAAATTATTCATTAAAGACAGAACAAGAAGATGTTGTAAATAAAATGACCAAAAGTCGGCAGTTACACATTTTGCTTCAAGAACTTTTCCCCTCCAATGTGAAGGTAAGCTGTGAAAAGTAGACACAATTCTGCCCATACACCAAGAAGACTCATTTATTAGAAGATACAGAAAGGAGGCAATAAAGTCACCGAGCCAAGTTCTGTCTGCTAATTGCCAACCAACCACCGATCAACATAGATATGCTTAGAGGCAAAACAGCACTAAACACAGAACTAGTTGAGGGGGAAAAAATAGAACTTTTAGGCAATAGTGACCTGTAATCACAATAGGACTATTTCAGGAAAAAAAAAAAGCATGCAATTTATTCTATTAACTGTTGTTGACTTGGGTAGCATGAAAATTAGTAAACCATATAAATAATGGGCAAGGAATGAAGCAATTTACTCTACAGCTCATGCAACTGCACAGTTCAGGCATCGATCAATTGTATTCTGTAAATGAATGATAAGAAGATTATTTCCTCAAATGTTTCAATGGCAAACTGGGATTTTAAATCCATCATAATACCTCAAAAAGATATATTTTGCCAATTTAGCAGATCAACACTGCCTGTTTGTTCTTCAACATGCAACCATCAAAACTATATAGACTGTAGCGTCTTAACAATAACAATAACAATAACAATAACAAGGATAGAGCATTAACTACATGAGCTGGATTTCTAAAACCAACATAACATTTTAATGATGAATAAAAAACTAAATGCATAAGCTATGGTCGTGCATGAATAATTCAAGAAAGCCTTGGCTTTGACTTGCATAGATAATGTGGAGCAAAAGGAGTACTAAACATAAGAATTATTGTACAATATTTAGAACCAGCAATTCACCACTTATTCTGCCCAGCAAACAAGCTTATCTTTACCATATATGCAAATAATTACTAAATAGTTTAGACATGGAAGAAGGAATTCACTTTAATTGTAAAAACTGTGAAAAAAAAAAAATCAAACATGCTTGAGATGAAAATTCAAGTTATAATGTCCAAGACAGATGAAGCTATGATTTTTCAATTTAGTATCTATCAGCAAAAGAAAACTTCGATTATGATTCATGTAAACAGAAGTATTAGATTCATCCAGTCAAAAGTCCTTCGAGGAAACTTTTATACAAAAAATAATCAAGAGGATAGTTTAGAAGAATTTACTATACAATAATTTCAGCATTAGGCTCTAGAGCTACTCAATTGTGCCAGGTAATAGCACATGTAGTGTGAGAATGCTTCTTAGCTGACATAAAACCTAATTGGAAACTCAACCAATAATTCCTTCAATAAAGTATACCTATAGACTATTGGCAAAACTCACAAACAGCATGATTAATACAGTATATGAAAAATTCCTTGAAGACCAAGAATGGAAGATTACAATTCAAGAGGACCAACTAGCAACTTTCTAATTATCACAGCTAACAACAGAGACCTTCCCATCATCTTTATTCAAGGTACAATATACAAAAGAACCCTATGATCACAAAAAATTATCTTCTTTATGTACAGGACCTAACCAACAAGGTAGAGTAAAAGCAACAAATGACCCGACTCACCTCCGCAGCGGACAATAAATCTTATCAAAACTGACTCTTTCTAGCTTCTCAATATACCTTGATTTTCCTATCAACTAACCCGATGGTTACCATGCAGAACCTTAATCAGACTGGACGAATTTCTCCTTATTTTTTCATTATCATCCTCCAGCAATCCCAGACAAATATCCAAAACTCCTTCTTTAGTCACCTCCAGAACCATGTTTTCACTATTACAGCAAACGGAATTTAGAGCTAACAGGGCATATTGAATCCCCCTCGAGCTTCCATTCTTCAACACCCGTACTAAAATCTGTATGAATCCATTATACCTTTCCATTTGTTCTCTACCTTCCCTAGACTTAGCCAACACACCAAGAACTTCAACAGCCCTTTCAAGCCCAGAATCAACGCTTCTTAGCAAAATGGGGACCGCCCCACATTCTACGGCTCTCCTCCGATTATCCGGGAACGAACATATAGCATAGAGCGCTGTGGCCGCTTCTTTCTTCTCCCTGCCTTCACCATCTCGAAGAAGAGAAACAAGAGCTCCTATAGCATATGGATATGCTCCAACTGTGGCTTTGTTCACCTCCACAACCGCCAAACTCGTCAACATGGTTGCCGCCACTGCTCGGCAATCCGGTGAGCCGCCTAACAAAACAGCAACAACCTTCCCTATCGCACCCTCCGCCACCAAACCCACCTTGTTATCGTCGTCGAGACTAAGATTGAGCAACAACGACAGAGCTTTCTGCTGTAGACTAGGCTCACCAGAGTCAACGCAGTTCAGCACCGCCGATACGACTCCTGACTCAGTCAGCCGCCGACGGAAAACAGAGTCACGCTTGGAAAGGCACGTAAGTTGGTCAAGCAATTCAATTTTGCTCTCCAATGACGACGAGCGAGAGGTAATAGCGGAAATTAGGGTTTCCGGTTGGGGAGGAGGATGCTGCTTGAATGTTGAGATATGATAATAGTTTGAAATCAAGCTTCTGAGAGCGTGATTGGGTATGAGGGAAGGGCAATCAGGGAGGGGTAATTTCGTAATTGGACAAGTCCGGTGGCCGGCGTCAAGCCAGCGCTGGATTGAAGACCGATCAAAGGTGTGACCGGAGGAGAGGATAACAGGGTCGGACATTATCTCAAGCGATATCGGACACTTGAAGTGGTCCGGTAGGTGCGTAGGAGTAGGAGCAGCCATGGCTGGAACTGTTTTTTTCTCTATCTAGAAAATGGCTGAAACTGTTTTTTCTCTATCTAGAAAATGAGACTTCCTTGTGACGGAGCAAGAGAGTGTCTTTATTGGAGACGCAAGTCCGAGAAGCATTTTAACTTTCGGTGAGTTTTGTAACGTCTTTAAATTATTAGTTTGACAATTTGAAGAAGGACGTCAGAAATCGAGCCAAAAAAGGACGTCAGGAGTGGTAAATACGATAGTAACCCTCAATGCTATGCTGTAATTTACCGCGTATTAATGATTGAGCTAGTATTCAAAAGTTATATTCATATAAAATATAGATTAAGGTGCGTCCAACACAACAAACTATTGGTTCAGGAGTATCTAATATAATTAGCTATTAAGTGAACCACCCAGTACAATAAACTTTTAAAAAGGAGCGTCCAACATAACAAACTTTTAAAAAGGAGCGCCCAACACAACGTCGTTAGCAAAAAGTTAACGTCCGTTATTTAAGGTGTGTCCAACATAACAAACTATTACTCTAAGAGTACCCAGCATAAAATTCTAAATTTTACTAAATTAAATAATTTTTTTAATTATCATTATTCAAAACTACTTGTATACATATCTATGGACAAAAATTACTCATTCTTCAATTTTGTCAAAATTATAATTTACTCAAAGAAACAAAATTTTTAATTAAAAATATAATTATATGATTTAAATAAAACTCAAGATGTTTTATAGTTTATTATATAAGTTAAACAAAAAAATATATTATTTATTTTATTTTAGAAGAAATTTATGTGAATTAAAAAATTCATTTAATGTTAATAAAATTTAAAAAATTTGAAAAATCTATTATATCCTTAAAGAAATGAAATGAGTTTAATTTTTATTTTTATAAAAAGAGTTTAATGGATATCAATTTTGATACTTAATAATATAAGTCCGGCAATTTGATAATATATTTTTAAATTAAATGATCTACTGATTATATGCATATGGAACTTGTTGAAAAAAAAAAAAGATAACTTAAGAGGCTTGAGCAAGAACAATTTAATAATAGGTTAAAGAGCAATTATAATGAGTTAAGGAGCAATTTGGCCTACGAAAGTCCCATATCCATATAAGCAATACATCATTTAATTAACAAATATATCCTTAAGTTGCCGGATTTATATTATTAAGTATCAACATTGATATTCATTAAACTTTTTTTATAAAAATAAAAATTAAACTAATTTCATTTCTTTAAGGATGTAATAGATTTTTTAAATTTTATTAAGATTAAATGAATTTTTTAACTCACATAAATTTCTTCTAAAATAAAAATAAATCATATAATTTTTTTTTGTTTAACATATATAATATGGGAAAAACACTTCTTATATTGTAGGAGAAGTGTTTTCTCATGTCACACACACATAAAATGGTGGGACCCACATATATATATAATTAGCATTATATATATGTGTGGGTCCCACTATTTCATGTGTGTGTAGGAATCTTTTTCTTCTCATACAACATGAGAAGTTTAAACCCCATATAATAAACTATAAAACACCTTGAGTTTTATTTAAATCATATAATTATATTTTTAATTAAAACTTTTGTTTATTTTAGCAAATTATATTTTTGACAAAATTAAAGAATGAGTAATTTTTGTCCATAGATATGCATATAAGTAGTTTTGAATAATGACAATTGAGAAAAAAATTATTTAATTTAGTAAAATTTAGAATTTTGTGTTAGGCGCTCTTGGAGTAATAGTTTGTTGTGTTGAACGCACCTTAGATAACAGATGTTAACTTTTTGCTAACGAAATTGTGCTGGGCGCTCCTTTTTAAAAGTTTGTTGTGTTGGACGCTCCTTTTTAAAAGTTTATTGTGCTGGGTGGTCTACTTAATAATTAATTGTGTTAGACGCTCCTGAGCCAATAGTTTATTGTGTTGGACGAACCTTAACCCTAAAATGAATTGAGATAAAATTTGTCTTATATACTAACCTAACGATGTAAGAGCAACTTCTATCACTAATCTAAACAGACACTAATTTCCCTTAAGCTAGAAGTGAGTGTACGGTAGGGGTGTAGATAGTTGGTTAGTACTCCCTCCTATATCTATGGGGAGGTGACAATGATCCAAAAATATTCCCTTTAATCTTGAATATAAGTTAGATTGCATTAATTTTTGAGAGATTAATAAAGTTAAATAAGTTTTTAAATCATACTATATGTTGTATATTATTATATTATATATTAGTTTATGTATTAGGTAAAATAGTTTGGAGAACAAACAATAAATATAAATATTTTAAAATAATTTAATTAATTTCTTTAATATCTTCAAAACAATAAAATTTGTCTTATATTTAGGATCATGGTAGTATTTATATATATATATATATGTTAATCTTTTCTTAACTTACCCCTATTAAAGATCTCTCAACAATTATAAGGATGAGAGGAAATAGGAGAATTAAGGAATATAGCTAGAGTATTTTAGAAAATATATATCAATTAACTAGATGGCTAGAGATTTTAGAAAATATATGTCATATTAATTAACTTAACTAAATATCTTAATCTAATCAAATCATCTAGATATGTCTTATATTAGGTAGTGGAGGAAGTTTTTTTTTTTTTGGGCGAAACTATTATTTAAGTACTTATTTTCTTCAATTTGATATTAGTGTGTTTTTCTTTTCTTATTAAATTCTATAATTTTATTATATTAGCACAATTAGCTTTTGTGCAAGGACTAATAATATTAGCAAAGTAATTTACCTTAAGAATGCTTTTTCTGTTATGAATATGTTAAAATATGGATGTCCATTCTCTTCACGGTTTATTCCAATGCATCACAAAGTATAATATATTATAATATTATAATATAGAAAAAGTAATATTATAATTACTTGAGTGTATGTGTGCTGGACGTGCAGCAGATAATGTTCAGTGTATATATATTTGATTAATATTGAGGTGTATGCTTGAGTAGCCTATAAATAGTCTTGCACTCACCACACATTGTTGGACTGATAGATGAGAAGTGAATAAAAGTTGCTCTCAGTTTTCCTCTCGATTCATTTGCTTCTTATATCATATATTTCCTTAAGTTTTATAATACGTTATCAGCACAAAGCTCTAGCCAAGGTATAATTTTCTTATCATCTTTTTGATGATTATATTATATGTTCATTTTATCTATCTGGAATGATTTTAGCCCCTATATAGAATTAAAGAAATACTTTTATCAAAGGCTTTAAATATTAAATTTCATGGTTAAGATCGGAGATTATTATTATTCTTTTTATATTATGTTATTTAAATTTATACTGCTTGGGGAATTTCTATTTATTTCATACATGATCATATTCTCCTTCTATTGGTGAACTAAGTCTTGGTGAGGATTACCCCCATCTTAGTTCATTTCTTTTACTGGTGTGGATTACCCCCATTTTTATGGCGTGGATTACCCCATTTTTATGGTGTGGATTACCCCCCATTTTTATTTCTTTTACTGGTGTGGATTACCCCCATTTTTGTTTCTTTTACTAGTGTGGATTACTCCCATTATATTCTTATTTCTTTTACTGGTGTGGATTATTCCCATTCTTACTTCTCTTACCAGTGTGGATTACCCTCTGCCTTAATTCATTTCTTTACAAGGACTTTTATTGTTAACATTGTTATTTTATATAACCAGAAGATATATACTTTTGATTTCTTATTTTGAAACTATATGACCAGAAGTCATGATTTCTTATATATATATATATATATATATATGGCCAGAAGCCATATAAATTCAATTTCTAGCAATAAGAGCTAAATGGCTAGAAGCCACAAAATTTTAATTTTTAAAATATCTTACTTATTGTTATTATGAATTTACTATTTTTAATTCTCGTTCATTTCTTTTAATTAATTGAACCATGACAACACAACAATCACGAGCCTTGCAAAACTTAAATTTGTGGTTCTTGATATTTCTGGAAAGAATTATTTATCTTGGATGCTGGATGCGGAAATTCATCTAAATGCCCTTGGTCTAGAAGACACAATTAAAGAAGAAAACCAAGCATCTAATCAGGAAAAAGCCAGATCCATGATTTTTTTACGCCACCATTTACATGAAAATTTAAAAATAAAATATTTGACGGTGAAAGACCCACTAGTTCTTTAGAACAATCTAAAAGAGAGGTATGATCACCAGAAGATGGTCATCTTCCCTAAAGCTTGTTATGACTAGATACATCTGCATTTACAATATTTTAAATCTATGAGTGAGTATAACTCAGCCATGTTCAAAATTACTTCTCAGTTGAAATTATGTGGAGAAAGAGTTACTGATGAAGACATGTTAGAAAAAACATTCTCCACCTTTCATGCCACCAATTTGCTCCTGTAGCAGCAATACCGTGAAAAAGGATTCCAAAAATATGCTGAATTAATTTCTTGTCTCCTCGTGGCTGAGAAAAATAATGAGCTTTTATTGAAAAACCATGAATCTCGTCCAACAGACTCAACTCCATTCCCAGAAGTGAATGCAGTAACCAATGAAAATTTTAGAGGCCGAGGATGGGGACGTAAAAGTGGCTACAACCGAGGAGGTGGTCGAGGCCGTGGTCGTGGTTCAAATCGCGGTAGATTTAATTCCTGCTCTAAGGGAGGAAGGATTGAAAAGAACCCCAGAAGGGAAACCAGTGGGAATAACAAGCATACTGAAAATGCATGTTATTGTTGTGGTGACAAAGGTCATTGGTCTCGTACATGTCGTATGCCAAGACATTTGGTTGATCTTTACTAAGAATCACTTAAAAGAAGTGGTAAAGGGCCAAGGAATGAAGCAAATCATGTTGATATGGCTGAAAATTCTAAGCAAAAAGACATAGATATTAATTATTTAGAAGTTGCTGATTTCTTAGCATAAGTTATCTTTGTCTGTCCGTATCACTATGTTTTGACTATGTTTTAGTATGATCAGACTTATTTCAATTATATGTCTTTCTTTTAACTATGCTTTTATTTATTTTCATGTATCTTTTAATGAAGAATGAATTTCCTTGGTATCAATATTGAAGATTTATGTCTCGTTGATAGCGCAACAACCTACACCATACTAAGAAATGATAAATATTTCTCTTACCTTGGTAATTCAAGAAGCCAATATTCAAACTATATCTGGTAGTATATATTTGATTGAAGGCTCCAGAAGAGCTAATATTTTATTACTTGAAGGAACAAAATTATGCATTGATAATGCATTTTATTCCATCAAGTCTAAAAGAAATTTGTCTCTTATGCATTTTATTCAAAGATATTTGCAGAAATGGATATCATATAGAAACAACAATTAATAATAATCAGGAATGTCTTGCTATAACGAATATTGTTTCTGGTAGAAAATGCATATTAGAATGTCTTCTTGCTTTTTCTTTTGGATTGTATTATACATTTATAAGCACAATTAAAATACATGCTATTGTAAATCAGAAGTTTGTCAATGAAAACCAAAAGTTTACCAATTCAAACCAGAAGTTTGTCAATGAAAACCAGAAGTTTATTAATGAATTTAATGTTTGGCATGACCAGTTTGGCCATCCCGGAACAATTGTGATACGACGAATAATTGAGAATTCATGTGGGCATACCCTGAAGTGTAAACAAATACAACAGTCCCATGATTTCTCATGTGCTACATGTTCCAATGGAAAGTTAATCATTCGGCCATCACCAAGCAAAGTAGAATGTGAGTCTCTCACATTTCTTGACCGGATACAGGGAGACATTTGTGGGCCAATACACCCACCATGCGGACCATTCAGGTATTTTATAGTTTTAATTGATGCATCAACTAAATGGTGGCATGTTTGCTTAGTATCTTCCCGCAACCAGGTGTTTGCTAGATTACACTACTACAAAATACCTAAAAGACGACCTAAATAAGACCCAATTAACGTCCCTTTTCTACGGGACATCTGGGAGAGTGTCGTTGCTTTTATTATATTTAGCGACCTGAAATTGTTTCAGGTCGCCTCTGAATACAAATCATAAGAGGCGACCTGGGTTGTTTCAATGAGGCGACCTGAATAACATTAAGGTCTTGTGCAATACCTTCTCGATTGTAGTCAACACACCGGTCTCACGCAATACCTTCTCCTCGAACCACTTTATGAAGTCTTCTTTTGCTCATTAGCTATCTGCATGTCATTCTTCCTTGGATTCATATTCTTCAAACTCTTTCTGTGTTCATCAATATATGGTTGAACTTCTTCCATATTATTCAAGATGTACAAGTGTGCTTACAACACCTCTGCACGAAGCATATTCTTCAGTTTGATTCCTCGAGTTCCCTCACTTATCCCCTTATCATGCCGAGATTGTAACGTCGCCCTTGATTGATAATCTTTGCAAAAGTACATAGCCTCTTCAACTACATATCTCTAAACTATTGAGGCTTCCGGTCGATAAGGATTTTTAGAATACCCTTTTAAGATCTTCATGTATCGCTCAAAAGGGTACATCCACCTTAGGTAAACTGGACCGCAGAGCCTTATCTCCCTTACCAAGTGCACTATCAGGTGCACCATTATATCGAAAAATGCAGGAGGAAAATGCATCTCTAGTTGGGACAAAATAATATAACCCTCATTTTCCAATTCATCCAACTTTTCAATGTCAATGATTTTGTTACAGATAGCATTAAAGAAAATACTCAATTTTGTTATAGTGGTCCGCACTTCATCTTTCATAATGCCTCTAATAGCTACTGGTAATAATTGTTGCATCAACACATGATAATCATGGGACTTCATTTCCACTAACTTCAAATCGTCCATTGAAACACACCTCCTCAAATTTGAACAATATCCTTGTGGAACCTTAATGTCATATAGACACCCACACAAACTTTTTTTCTCCGCTTTTGACAGTATATGAGCTGCTGGCTCCATGTATGCCCTCTTACCATCTTCAATTACTTGTGGATGTAACCGTTCTCTTATTCCCATATCAACTAGGTCTAGTCTCGCACTAATTCTATCCTTAGTCTTCCCTGGTATGTGCAAAAGAGTACTGACAAGGCTATCGCAAACATTTTTTTTCCACATGCATCACATCAAGACTGTGTCTCACATCAAGACTACGCCAATATGGAAGATCAAAGAAAATTGATCTCTTCTTCCATATATTCTTCTCACCCGCAATCCTTTGCTGCTTACCCAATATGATATTAATATCTTTCACCCGACTATAGATTTTCTCTCCGGTTAATGCCTTTGGAGCCGTTTTATGCTCCGGTAAGCCGTTAAAACGCTTTCTTAACTTACGATATGGGAGGAACCGAACAAGAAACCTCCTGTGACCGAGGTAGACTGTTTTCTTGTGGTGCTTTAGTTGATGGAAGTTTGTGTCTGCTTCACATATTGGACATGCTTTATGCCCCTTGATAACCTTAGAATTTATGATATTTTAATTAGCTAAAAACTCTGTCATTGTCATGGTTTAATGGATCAAAATAGTTAAATATGTAGTTTCATCTTCATAATTAGTTTTTAGACTTCATTTGTATTGATCTTGGTTATATTTGAAATTTGGATCAAAACTGGGCTTAAATCACACCTCTTTCACAATTGGGTAATAAACACTGTTTGTTATTTTGGGTATAACTTGAGTTATAGAAATCCAATTGATCCCCAATTTGCATTTTCAGAAAGCTAAGAGGAAGCCCTACAACTCCTATGAAGAGCCCAAAAGCTAACTCAGATGTTTAGAGGGCCAAAATTGGACTGGAAACCGAAACAGGCTGCTTTCACTGGACTCTGGAATGACGTTCGGTATTTGGCCCATATCTGGAGCTACAGACCTCCAAATGGGGCACCGTTTGAACGACTGGAAAGCGGACATCTGGGGCCACATTTCATATGAAGATCACATGGCCAGATTCGGATGATTTCGTGGCCTAACATGGGCAGGAAAAGAAGACACGGTTTTGGAGCTGTAAAGTGACTCAAAGATGCTTCCAAGTTGGCCACTAACTAAAGTGACGAATTTGTGTTGTAAAGTGCATGGATGAGATGCTCCTAGCTGCCTATAAATAGAAGGGAGTTGTGAAGAGCAAGACACACTTGGAGTAGACCAAGATCTCTCCATTTTTAGGTTCTTTCTTTCTTAGTTTCAGATTTCTCTTCATGTTCTTTCCTTCTTGTTCTTTGCCTCCTACATGGAAGGCTTAGTTTATTCTTATAACTTTCATGCAATTTATTTTCCATTGCTTTCCTTTTTGATCATTGCCTCCTACATGGAAGGCTTAGTTTTTATTTTTTTTAGTTTCATGTATTGTCTTTAATTCTTCTCTTTATTTTCTTGCCTCCTACATGGAAGGCTTAGGTTTTGCTTATTTAGTTTTATGTATTGTCTTTAATTCTTATCTTTAGTTTCTTGCCTCCTTCTTGGTATGACTTAGTTTTAATCTTTCCTTTTTGGTTGTTTTAATTAAATTTCATGTTCTTCATCTTTTACCATTTTATTGCTTGGCCATGATTAGCATGAACTAAGTATCTTTCTAAGGTCATGTATGGATTCTTTATGAAGTTTAATTGAAATTCTGTTTTTAATTACATAATCGTTGTCTTGGATATGTTTCTTTAATCCATGCTTAATGCCTTGGTTAGTTTGATCACCTAATTAAGGAATTGAAAGATTAATTAGACCTTGGGAAAGGCTAGTTAGTTCTAGGTTCAATTGATGAAAGAACATAAGGTACTAGCAAGGGAACTTGTCATAGGCTTTATGCAATCATAAAGAATTCTGGACTTAATGCATGAATTGATTCTAATGAGCATGGGAACATGACTTTAGGATTAAGGATTAGGCTAATTGACTTAGGGATAAGCAATTAGATTAAAATCTGAAATTCGATTGACATACTTCAATTCACGGGTTAAGTAGTTAATTTCTACCTTAAAAGAAGATTAGGTCTTAATCTAGCTTTTGGTAAAGGAAGAACATTTAAATGGATTATTGATGATATACATGACCCTAGGCTTTTGTTAATTTCATTTTACAAAGTTTAATTCAATTTCTGTGTGATTTTACTGTTTTTTAATATTTTTCATCAAAAACTCTTACGGTTGCATCAACTATAAATTAAAGTGATTTGGGTTGGTAGTTGGAACTTTGGTCCTTGTGGGAACGATATTTTATTACCTTGGGATACTTGCCGGTATTACATTGATAGTGTATACTTGCACTGGTTACCCATTCATCAAGTTTTTGGCGCCGTTGCCGGGGACCAAATTTGTCCCAATATCAACTATCTTTGCTTGTTTATAGATTGGTGCTTATTTTATTGCAGTTTTTAATTTTTCGTTTTGAGTTATTCCTTGTTCATTTCAATTGTGTGTTATTTTTACCTCAAAAAAAAAAATAAATAAATAAATTGAGTGTGCTTTGTTATTATACTTTTGATTTTATGTGTTCTTGTAAGTTTGTAGGTGTGATAATTGAGTTGTTGGAAATTCATTTTCTGCAGAATTTCAATTAAGTATAACAAAAATTTAGTAGTCTATCTCTCTTCTTGACTTTCAGGTCCTTAAGAACTGATTTCTTGATTAAAGTGTATGCAAGACACAAATCTTTTATTTGATCAAGAAATAGAGAGGACGTTGCGGCGTTTGAGAAGAGAACAAAAAGCTTTGCTACAAGTTCAACAAGCTTCTTCATCCACAAATACCGAACCTAAAAAGATCACAATGGCAGAAGCAGCTGGGAATCATAGAAGTGTGGGAGATTTTGCTATCCCAAGGGTTAGTGAAATTGCTTCCAGCATTGTTAAGCCAAGGGTGGAGGCCAACAACTTCGAGATCAAGCCAGCAATTATTCAGATGGTACAAACAGCTGTGCAATTTTATGGCCTTCCCTATGAAGATCCAAATTTGCATCTGGCAAGTTTCTTGGAGATTTGCGACACATTCAAATTTAATGGTGTTACTGATGATGCCATTAGACTGAGGCTCTTCCCATTTTCTCTGAAAGATAAAGCAAGAGTCTGGTTGCAGTCACTTCCTCCTGGAGCAATCACCACTTGGGATGAATTGACAAAAAAATTCTTGGGCAAGTATTTCCCTCCTGCAAGAACTGCAAAGTTAAGAAACGACATCACCTCTTTCCATCAAGCTGACGGTGAATCACTCTATGAAGCCTGGGAGCGGTTTAAAGACTTACTTAGGAAGTGCCCACATCATGGCCTTCCTGAGTGGTATCCAGTCCATACATTCTATAATGGGCTACAAGGGAACACAAGAGGCATTGTCGATGCAGCTGCAGGTGGTGCTCTGATGGCAAAATCCGTGGATGATGCCTACAACATTTTGGAGAACATGGCTAACAACAATTATCATTGGAACGGGGAAAGGAGTAATACTAAGAAAGCAGCAGGAATTCACGAACTTGATGCTTTATCAACACTTTCTGCTCAGGTAGCTTCTATGACTAATCAGTTGAATAAGTTGACATCTGCTAATGTACAAGGAAGTAGGTGTGACTTATGTGGAGAAGGACACATTACTGAGAAGTGTGCTACAAGTCAGGAGAGTGTGCAGTATGTTGCTCATCAACATAAGCAACAGTACAATCCGCATTCTAACTATTACAATCCAGGTTGGAGAAATCACCCCAATTTCTCATGGAGTAATCAAGCAGGTACACAACAACAATCTGAACAGCCACGACTTCCCCACAATCCTCCTGGATATGCAGCACCAATCCAGCCACAAGAGAAAAAGAGCAGTCTTGAAGATATTCTTGCTCAATTCATGACTAGAACCGGCTCCATGCTACAGAACCATACAGCCTCTATCAAGAATTTAGAGATACAGGTAGGACAAATTGCCAACTCTCTAAATGTCAGGCAGCAGGGTACCCTTCCCAGTAATACTGAAGATCCTAGAGGTAAGGAAACTTGCCAAGCCATTGCTCTTAGAAGTGGTAAAGTATTGAAAGATGTCGAACCAGTGGCAATTGAAGCCCAAACGAATGAAGAAAATCAAGGTGAAAGTAGGGCTGAAAGTCAAACCAAGCAACTACACCAACATGTTGAAACTAAAAAGAAAGTAGTTCAACCTCCTTTTCCTCAACGGGTGAAATTTGATCCAAAAGATAGGCAATTTTCTAGATTTCTGGATGTATTCAAGAAATTGCAGATCAACATACCATTTGCAGAAGCTTTAGAAAATATGCCATCTTATGCAAAATTTATGAAAGAGTTGTTGTCCAAAAAGAGGAGATTGGTGGAGAACGAACTAGTTGCACTTACTGAGGAGTGCAGTGCGGTTTTGCAGAAGAAGTTGCCACCAAAGTTGAAGGATCCAGGAAGCTTCACCATCCCTTGCACAATAGGAAATCAGTTCGCGGGTAACGCCCTTTGTGATTTAGGGGCTAGCATCAATTTAATGCCCCTAACCATATTCAAGAGACTCGGCCTTGGGGAAATCAAATCTACATCTGCAGTTCTTCAGTTAGCTGACCGAACATTGGCATACCCAAAAGGTATAATTGAGGACATTCTTGTTAAAATTGATAAATTAATCTTGCCTGCAGATTTCATCATCTTAGACATGGAGGAGGACAGAGATATTCCTATCATTTTAGGAAGACCCTTCCTAGCCACTGGAGGAACATTGATAGATGTAAAAAAGGGTGAGTTGACTATGCGGGTTGAAGATCAACAGGTTACTTTTAATGTTTTTAAGGCGGTTAAATTTTCTGATAACTACGAGAATGTTTTCTCAATCGATGTGCTTGATAACTGTCTTAATAATTTAAAAGTAATGACACTTCCTTTAGACCCTTTGCAAGCAGCATTGGAAGAGACAGAGTCCTTTGATGGTAAGGATTATGAGTTTTGTTTAGATGATCTCTCTCCCTCTTTACAAGAACAAAACTTTGAAACCTTGCATGTTGTTAAAGGAAAAGAGGTAAGTGAACCACCTTCTACTCTTAACGATGTTCCTAGTCTTGATTTGAAACAGCTTCCATCACACCTTTCCTATGCCTATCTAGGAGAGGATGCTTCTTATCCTGTTATTATTGCAGCTGACTTAAATCAGGTTCAAAAGGAAAAATTATTGAGGGTGTTGAGGGAACACAAGAAGGCAATAGGTTGGACTCTAGCTGACATCAAAGGTATAAGCCCTTCCTACTGTATGCACAAGATCATTTTGGAAGAAGGGAGCAAACCTTCAATTGAAGCACAGAGGCGTCTAAACCCCTATATGAAGGAAGTGGTGAAGAAGGAGATAATCAAGTGGTTAGATAATGGAATCATCTATCCCATATCTGACAGTTCTTGGGTCAGCCCAATACAATGTGTTCCAAAGAAAGGAGGAACAACAGTGGTGAAAAATGGCAACAATGAGCTGATTCCCACAAGGACCGTGACTGGTTGGCGGGTATGCATGGATTACAGGAAGTTAAACAAGGCGACCAGGAAAGATCATTTTCCTCTCCCATTCTTGGATCAGATGCTAGACAGGATAGCCGGGTATGATTTTTACTGTTTTCTTGATGGCTATTCAGGTTACAATCAGATAGTAATTGCTCCTGAGGATCAAGAGAAGACAACTTTTACCTGCCCTTATGGTACATTTGCATTTAGAAGGATGCCCTTTGGCCTTTGTAATGCCCCTGCCACGTTTCAAAGGTGTATGATGGCAATCTTCTATGATCTTATAGAAGACATAATGGAGGTATTTATGGATGACTTCTCTGTCTTTGGTTCTACCTTTGATGCATGTTTAGCAAATTTGACAAAAGTGTTGCAAAGATGTGTAGAAACAAACTTGGTTTTAAATTGGGAAAAATGCCATTTTATGGTACGTGAAGGGGTGGTATTAGGCCACAAAATTTCAAAAAGGGGAATTGAGGTAGACAAAGCAAAAATTGAAGTGATTGAAAAATTGCCCATTCCCACTAATGTCAAGGCCATTAGAAGTTTTCTAGGACATGCAGGTTTTTATAGGCGCTTTATAAAAGATTTTTCCAAAATTAGCAAACCTTTGTGCAATTTGTTGGAAAAAGATGCAATTTTTAAAATTGATGATGATTGTGTGAAAGCTTTTGAGACTCTAAAGAACAAGCTAGTTTCAGCCCCTATTATGTGTGCTCCTGATTGGAATGCTTCATTTGAACTAATGTGTGATGCAAGTGATCTTGCAATTGGGGCTGTTCTAGGTCAAAGAAAAGAGAAAATTTTTCATGCAATTTACTATGCTAGTAGGACTCTTTCAAATGCTCAAAAGAATTATGCAACAACTGAGAAAGAATTACTAGCTATAGTTTTTGCATTTGATAAATTTCGCGCTTATCTGTTGGGGTCCAAGGTAGTTGTTTACACAGATCATGCTGCCATTAAATACCTGCTGTCTAAGAAAGATTCTAAGCCGAGGTTGATACGGTGGATCCTCTTGTTACAAGAATTTGATTTGGAAATCAGAGACAAAAGGGGGTCAGAAAATCAAGTGGCTGATCACTTGTCAAGATTAGAAGGTAGTAATGAGGACAAGACGGAACCTGTGCATGGATTCTTCCCAGATGAACAGCTCTTTAGAATTGCAACTTCAATCCCCTGGTATGCTGACATTGTTAACTTTCTGGTATGTGGTATTCTACCTTCTGATTTTACTTTTCAACAAAAGAAAAAGCTCATGCATGATTCAAAATTCTATTTTTGGGATGAGCCTTTTCTTTTTAAGAGATGTCCTGATCAAATAATTCGGAGGTGTGTACCACAAGAGGAAATTAATAATATTCTTGTTCATTGTCATAATTCAGATTATGGGGGGCATTATGGGAGCACTAGGACAGCTGCCAAGGTCCTAGAAAGCGGATTTTATTGGCCATCTTTATTCCATGATGCTCGTGAGTTTGTTGTTTCTTGTGACAGGTGTCAAAGAACAGGTAATATATCAAGGAGGAATGAGATGCCCCAACATGGTATTCTTGAAATTGAACCATTTGATGTGTGGGGAATTGACTTCATGGGGCCCTTTCCATCATCCTCCAACTGCAAGTACATCCTGGTGGCAGTTGACTATGTTACCAAGTGGGTTGAAGCGGTGGCTCTTCCTACCAATGAAGCACACCAAGTGACCAAGTTTTTAAGGAAGAATATCTTCACAAGGTTTGGTACCCCAAGAGCCATAATCAGCGATGGTGGTTCTCACTTTTGTAACAAATGGTTTGAGACACTATTAGTGAAATATGGGGTCAAGCACAAGGTGTCTACCGCTTACCACCCTCAAACCTGTGGCCAAGTGGAAGTATCAAATAGGGAGATCAAGCGAATCTTGGAGAAAGTGGTAAGACCTACAAGGAAGGATTGGGCTATAAAGCTAGATGATGCTCTTTGGGCCTACAGAACAGCTTACAAGACCGTCCTCGGAACATCTCCCTACAGGTTAGTATATGGTAAGGCTTGTCACCTACCTGTTGAAATAGAACATAAAGCATATTGGGCCATAAAACAGCTTAATCTTGATCCCACTGTGGCTAAAGAACATAGGCTCCTTCAGTTGAATGAATTAGATGAGATTAGGAAGGATGCTTATGAAAGTGCAAGAATCTACAAAGAGAAGACCAAAGCATGGCATGACAAGAAGATTGCTCCACGTCACTTTGAGGTAGGCCAAAAGGTATTGTTATTCAATTCAAAATTGAAATTGTTTCCAGGAAAACTCAAATCAAGGTGGAGTGGTCCCTTTAAGGTAACAAAGGTCTTCCCTTATGGAGCTGTGGAATTGGAAGAGGAGAGTTCCAAAAGAACCTTCATTGTGAATGGCCAAAGATTGAAGCATTATTGGAGCCAAAATGTGCACCTGAGTGAGATTTCTCATTCACCCCAGCATCCCTAAATGAATATGGGTAACATGTCTGCTAAAGACTATAAACTTAGCAAGGTGTACTACTGTCTGTATATAATTTGCTGCTGATTGTGGTTCTGTTTTTCAAAAAAAAAAAAAAAAAAAAACATAAAAAAAAAAAAAAAAACAACAACAACAACTTTGGTTTGCTGTTCCTTATTTTCTATTTGCAGTTTTTTTGGATTTTGTTTGCTGTTTGTGCAGAATTGTCAGCTTCAAACCTTTAGCGGCTGCCCTTACATTAAGCTTTGGGTGTCTTCTAAGTTTGGGGGAGTCCCTTTAACCTTTCCCTTTTATTTATGTTTTTCTCTCACTCCTTATTCACCTCACATGTTTAGATAACATTGAGGACAATGTTGGTTTTAAGTTTGGGGGTGTTGTTTGGAAACATAAATTTATTTTCTTTAAGGATAGGTTTTAAATACTTTTCCCCAATAAGGTTTGGTGTTTTCATTTCATGATTAGGTATTAGATGTTTTATTCAAAAAAAAAAAAAAAAAATCTTTTAAAACATGACATGAATGAATTCTAAGGTAGAGTAGATACCGTGAGATTGGAAAATAAGAATCATGTGTTTTTGGCAATGCAAAATGTGAATATCAAATACGTTATTCTTGAGTGAGTATGATCACATGTTTGAATAAACAAGTTACTGAATTTCTGGAGTAGTAGTTTAAAGTTAATGATCTTGAGGATGGTGTAATTGATTCCCATATCCGTGAGGGATTGAGCTTCATATACTTATATTCTTTTGCTGTGTGCACCTCACTATTTTAGCACTCTAGAACTTGTTCTATTTCTGGTTTGAGATGGCAAGTATTGCATGCATATTCTGAAATGATAAAAGGCAATTTATTTCTTGTATAAACCAGTTGGCCAAATAGCCCACCTAGCATTCTCCATTGATTAACCCTTTTGAGCCTGAGGCCTTGTTTGTTCTTATTATTAACCACTGTTATATAACCATTCCATACATATCCTACCTCACAATGGAAAGCAGAGTATGCTACAGGTGAAAGTATGAACTTAATTGATGAATTTTGGAATTGTATGACGGTTATGATCTGTATAATGAATATATTAGTGTAAAAAAAAAAAAAAAAAAAGAGTAATGGTACTGGTAGCTCAAAAAAAAAAAAAAAAAAAAAAAAAAAGAAGAAGAAGAAAGAAATGAGTTAGTGAAGGATGAAAACAGTTATATGAGACACAATTTGGATTTGACTGATGATTCATATTTTCTGTTTTCCATTGTTAAAGCTACTTATCCATATATTATCCTTCCCTAACCATAGCCAACCTTTGAAAGACCTTTTGATTGGTTTATGCATGTATTACAGAGCAGTGGAGAAGTAGAATATGAACAAGCCTATGGTAGTGTTATTAGAGTGATGGTTGATTGAGTGAAATACACACCCTAAAATACTTGAGAGTTTGAGTGGATTGAATATCCAAGTGAGGGGTTATTCCAATTTACTATTTTCCTCTTGATAACTCTACTTTCTACTACTCTGGAAATTAGTGAAGTGTTGATACAAGCATAATGTATTACTCATTTTTGAACTGTGCTTTCATTGATTGATATATCCATTTGCAATGCTAAGTTAAAGAAAAAAAAAATTTGGTCTAATAAGTTATCTTATTTTCCTCACTCACATCGATCTGCACATCCCCTTGTTTTTAAGCTATATCTGTTATCTTTAATTGATTTGCTTGAGGACAAGCAAAGATCTAAGTTTGGGGGAGTTTGATAACCTTAGAATTTATGATATTTTAATTAGCTAAAAACTCTGTCATTGTCATGGTTTAATGGATCAAAATAGTTAAATATGTAGTTTCATCTTCATAATTAGTTTTTAGACTTCATTTGTATTGATCTTGGTTATATTTGAAATTTGGATCAAAACTGGGCTTAAATCACACCTCTTTCACAATTGGGTAATAAACACTGTTTGTTATTTTGGGTATAACTTGAGTTATAGAAATCCAATTGATCCCCAATTTGCATTTTCAGAAAGCTAAGAGGAAGCCCTACAACTCCTATGAAGAGCCCAAAAGCTAACTCAGATGTTTAGAGGGCCAAAATTGGACTGGAAACCGAAACAGGCTGCTTTCACTGGACTCTGGAATGACGTTCGGTATTTGGCCCATATCTGGAGCTACAGACCTCCAAATGGGGCACCGTTTGAACGACTGGAAAGCGGACATCTGGGGCCACATTTCATATGAAGATCACATGGCCAGATTCGGATGATTTCGTGGCCTAACATGGGCAGGAAAAGAAGACACGGTTTTGGAGCTGTAAAGTGACTCAAAGATGCTTCCAAGTTGGCCACTAACTAAAGTGACGAATTTGTGTTGTAAAGTGCATGGATGAGATGCTCCTAGCTGCCTATAAATAGAAGGGAGTTGTGAAGAGCAAGACACACTTGGAGTAGACCAAGATCTCTCCATTTTTAGGTTCTTTCTTTCTTAGTTTCAGATTTCTCTTCATGTTCTTTCCTTCTTGTTCTTTGCCTCCTACATGGAAGGCTTAGTTTATTCTTATAACTTTCATGCAATTTATTTTCCATTGCTTTCCTTTTTGATCATTGCCTCCTACATGGAAGGCTTAGTTTTTATTTTTTTTAGTTTCATGTATTGTCTTTAATTCTTCTCTTTATTTTCTTGCCTCCTACATGGAAGGCTTAGGTTTTGCTTATTTAGTTTTATGTATTGTCTTTAATTCTTATCTTTAGTTTCTTGCCTCCTTCTTGGTATGACTTAGTTTTAATCTTTCCTTTTTGGTTGTTTTAATTAAATTTCATGTTCTTCATCTTTTACCATTTTATTGCTTGGCCATGATTAGCATGAACTAAGTATCTTTCTAAGGTCATGTATGGATTCTTTATGAAGTTTAATTGAAATTCTGTTTTTAATTACATAATCGTTGTCTTGGATATGTTTCTTTAATCCATGCTTAATGCCTTGGTTAGTTTGATCACCTAATTAAGGAATTGAAAGATTAATTAGACCTTGGGAAAGGCTAGTTAGTTCTAGGTTCAATTGATGAAAGAACATAAGGTACTAGCAAGGGAACTTGTCATAGGCTTTATGCAATCATAAAGAATTCTGGACTTAATGCATGAATTGATTCTAATGAGCATGGGAACATGACTTTAGGATTAAGGATTAGGCTAATTGACTTAGGGATAAGCAATTAGATTAAAATCTGAAATTCGATTGACATACTTCAATTCACGGGTTAAGTAGTTAATTTCTACCTTAAAAGAAGATTAGGTCTTAATCTAGCTTTTGGTAAAGGAAGAACATTTAAATGGATTATTGATGATATACATGACCCTAGGCTTTTGTTAATTTCATTTTACAAAGTTTAATTCAATTTCTGTGTGATTTTACTGTTTTTTAATATTTTTCATCAAAAACTCTTACGGTTGCATCAACTATAAATTAAAGTGATTTGGGTTGGTAGTTGGAACTTTGGTCCTTGTGGGAACGATATTTTATTACCTTGGGATACTTGCCGGTATTACATTGATAGTGTATACTTGCACTGGTTACCCATTCATCACCCCTTCACACTGTACCCAGACAAATTTCCATATGTAGGAAAGTCGTTGATCGTGGTAAAAATCATTGCACGGAACTTGAAGGACTCCTTCTTACATGCATTAAACACATCTATGCCTTCCTCCCACAACTTCTTCAAATCCTCAACCAAAGGCGCCAAGTACACATCGATATTGTTGTCGTGTTGTTTTGGTCCAAAAATCATCATAGAAAGCATCACATACTTGCGTTTCATACATAGCCAGGGAGGTAAGTTGTATATTACAAGGAGAACCAGCCATGCACTATGGGTGCTACTAAGAGTTCGATATGGATTGAAGCCATCTGTACAAAGCCCCAGCCAAAGTTTCTTAGCTCACTACCAAATTGAGGGAACATTTCGTCTATTTTCTTCCATTGCAGAGAGTCAGCCGGGTGCCGTAGATATTTTCCATCGGATATTCTCTTATCAGAATGTCATCTCAACTTCTTTGTTGTTGCTTCACTAGTAAACAGACGCTTAAATCAAGGAATTATGGGAAGATACCACAATGCCTTCAAAGGTTGCCTTTTCTTTTGTGTGATCTCCAAAACCACCACCTTTCTTCACTTTGTATCGTGAAGTTTTACACTTCGGACAATTACTAAGGCCTTCATACTCATTTCTATATAATATGTAGTCATTAGGGCAACTGTGTATCTTTTCGTACTCCATACCTATCGTAGACAAGATTTTCTTGGCCTTCTACATACGATTTGGAAGTACATTATTGTCTGGCAACATATCACACAACAATTCAAGCAGAGACGTGAAACTACTATCGGTCCACCCACAAGTTGCCTTTAAGTTGACCAAATGTAAGGTCCCAGTCAACCGTGTATACTTAGTACACCCAGGGAACAAAGGTGTCTCTGCATCACTCCGCATGCTATCATATTCATGCGGTTGTGCAAAAGATTCGACCTCAACATCATGAATCATTCTCTCCATTCCATCGTCATCTACCTCAACTTCATTTTTGTGGGACGCACTGGTAGTTACCTCCTCACCATGCCATATCCATGTTGTGTATCGAAGGTTTATTCCATCATAAATTAGGTGATCCCTTATATCAGCAATATCCCTTCGAATCCCATTTAAACAATTAACACATGGACAATAAAACATCCCGTTTTTTGTAGCCACATTCCTTCTAGCAAATTCAATAAACTCTTCCACCCCATTCTCATATTCTTCGCTAGTTCTCAAAGCATTCATCCAACTATGACCCATTTTATTATCACCTAAGACATTTCCAACAACAGTAAAGTTCATAACAATTTCAAGAATGACATGCTTTTTTCTCAATCTTGTAAAAAAAATTTCGGCAGCATTTCCCCTCAACAGTAAGACATCCCAAAATTTCAACAACAAACCATTTCAACTTAATTCAACAAAACTTACTAACTAAGGCAATTTAGAAAATATCATCCATTAAATCCAATACTTTCATCAATACAAAAAACTAAAATATATCTAAGTTGTCTAAGTCATAAACTATAACTTATGGACATCTAAGCATCATTATCAATACTACAAAGTTTACATAGTTCAATGCACATCAACAAAAAAACAATATTTAACTATAATAACCTCAACTTTAAATTCCTCTCCTTGAAATTTATTTGCTCTATTCAACCTAAAGACAACAACAATAAAGACAACATTAGAATTATTCAAACTAACATATGGGAGAGGGAATAATTGTATGACAAAAGGAACATGATTAAAAATACCTATCCTAGGACTCCTCAAGCTCTTGTGGGGTGTTGTCGTGGCCAAGTCACTAACAAGTAGTCAGTATAAGATCAATATTTATCAACTAATCCCCTAACACTGATTTGTTCCAATTCCAACTTGATTAATAGCAAGTCCCTGTCAATCATTGATGGCATGAATAACTAAATTCAATTCAACAGGAATTGATTTTGAGATAACCGCAGCCGACAAATTAAACTACAAATGAACATTAAGACCTAAGAACCCTTTCATACATAGAGGCATGCCTGTTCAAATATATGCACATGTAAGAGGCCATTATAGAAAGTAAGGAGAAGGAAGCAGTTCTCAAACAAGGGTCGCATATATGCTGGATACTATAACAAGAAGATTTGAAGAACCTGATCAAAGCAGTGAACCAAGTAATGAGAGGCCTCTGGGAAAAGGAAAGAAGGAATGGAAACCATCAGTATTTTAAAAATTGTTTTCTTTGTGTGTGAGTAACCTTTTTCTGCTATTCATGCTTTATCATATTTAAATAAATTTCAGATACAAATGTCTTACCCTGCCCAATAAGAATGCCTCACGCAGGAATAGTAAGCTTGCTATTGCTGCAATTCCAACAAGTAATATAGAGTAAGCTTAAAAATTTTGAAGAAACCAATAAAGCATGATAGAAGAAAATTCTAATTAAGGAGACGTTAGACTAAAATTTAGAACACAGTAAACCATTAGGTAATTACACCATAAGTTTTGGTGCCAAACAAATACTTGTCTAGTTCTCCTTATGGCTAGTAAAGTAGGTATTTTGCTAACATTTTTCAAGAAAACACTTGCAATATTAAGTATACAAAAAAAATAATGGGTTTGACTTAGAGTGGCCTAGATAGATAGGATCAACAGAATTGTGTTTTGCAACTTTCAGGGGAGATTTATTTGAACCAAACATTCTCTCTCTTCAAGTCACCACTAATCAAGTACGCTTGCAGAATTTGGTTAGAGGAAGATGAAGGTGAGCGTGTAAATGAATTTAAGAAATAATGGTCCTAAGTAAGGCGAACGCAGAACAATTCTTCCTGCAAAAATAAGCAAGGAGTGTTCATACACTGTTGTTGTAAACAAAAAGCAAATAGCATACTATCAAGTTTAGGGCACTAATCACGAATCAGGTGATCTTCTTAGGCTAAAAGAAACCCTACCTTAATCAATTAAGGGAGATTTCAGTTAAAATACTAACAAAGAAAGTCAAAAGACGGCGAACTACAATATCGAAGATTAACAGATCCACGAATTATACAAGAATTCGCTGACACAATCTCAAAGCCGATGAGAAGAAAGAGGTGGTAAAACATAAAATGACGACGGAATCAACAACCTATTCGGTCTGTTTGGTTCGTCAGAGAATGAAACAACAAAAATCTTTGACGAGGCTAACAGAAGAATCATAACAAAAAGAACACAAAATCTTCAATATCAATCATGGCTTAAATTCCAATCAACACAAAGAGAGAGTGGAAGCAAAGCTAACCATTACGTGATCATTAAAAAACATAAGAAGCCCTACAAGATACTAAAAGAATCTCGAAAAACACCGATAAATTAAGGACTTCATATTGTAATAGAATACTAAAAAATCAATGGTTATTGAAGATGAAATAGATGAGTACCTGGAGAAACCCAACGAACGTGCAGAATGGTAAACCAGAGAGAACTCGGAGAGAAGTCAATATTCAACGATTATAAAGCCTTGGAAATGCAAGAGGGAGAACAAGAAATAGGAGAACAAAAGCCGAAAGGGACTATTTCAACTGAAAGAACCGGTAAACGTAGAAATCACAGGAGAGGCGACTATGGAGATAGAGTGGAGGTCGACTGGAAGAAAGAATCCAAGGTGGAGTGTGCCGCGAGAGGGAAATGATGAAGGGGAAGGAGACGGAGATGTGAAGTGTGCCGCGAAAGGGAAATGATGAAGGGTTTCTTTCGCGCGGGAGAGGATTTTGGTGGATTCGAGTGGGTATTTGGGTTTTTAATGAATATTGGCGACCTGAAATTAGATGCAGGTCGCCCATTTTTTAAAATAGGCGACTTGATTTGCCAATATTTGAAAATGGGCGACCTGATATAAAATCAGGTCACCACTATTTGAAAATGGTCGACCTGAGATAGGTTCAGGTCGCCAGTTTTCAACAAATTGGGCGACCTGAAACGTATTCAGGTCGCCTAAAATTTACATATGGCTACCTGATTTTCATTCAGGCAGCCAATGTTTAAAAAAAAAAACACACACGGCGCCAAAGAAATAAGTTTTAGACCAAAAAAAGGAACAAAATTTATTCCAATTTGGGCGACCTAAATTAAATTCAGGTCACCTAAATTCAAAAATAGGCGACCTACATCTATTTCTGGTCGCCAATATTAAAAAATAAAAATAAAAAAAACACACGGCACCAAAGAAATAAATTTTTAGACCAAAAAGAATTCCATGGCACCAAAATTTATTCCAATTTGGGCAACCTAAATTAATTTCAGGTTGCCTAAATTCGAAAATAGGCGACTTGAATTGAATTCAGGTCACCTAAATTCAAAAATCCAACCAAAATCCCATGGCGCAAAACCAAAAAAAAAAATCCCATGGCGCCAAACAGCAAAAAATTCTCAATGGCTATTAGGCACCCTGAAACCTTTTTAGGACAACAAAATCCAATTTTATAAGTCCTAAACAATCATTCAGGATGCTAAAGGCTCATTTTCCTTTGATATATTTACAAGACTGTCACTACCTTAATTTTTTACTTCCTATTTTAAAATAAGGACATTTTTTAGGGTAGTGATATCCAATATTTGTAGTAGTGTTACTTGCTCAATTGATTAGATTAAGAGCACATTACCCTGATTATCCTATCAAAAAGATACGTCTTGATAATGCTGGTGAATTTACTTCACAAGCTTTTAATGAATATTGTATGTCCCTTAGAATTGATGTTGAACATCATGTAGCTCATGTTTACACACAAAATGGACTTGTAGAATCATTGATTAAATGATTGCAACATATTGCAAGACCTTTACTTATGAGATCTAATCAGTTTCTGCTTGAGTGTATGTGTGCTGGATGTGCAGCAAAGAATGTTCAGTGTATATATATTTGATTAATATTGAGGTGTGTGCTTCAATAGCCTATAAATAGTTTGCACTCACCACACATTGTTGGACTGATAGATGAGAAGTGAATAAAAGTTGCTCTCAGTTTTCCTCTCAATTCATTTGCTTCTTATATCATATATTTCCTTAAGTTTTATAATATTTCCCTTTTTTTTACAATGTTTGGATCATATAGTTGGTTTTCATTTTTTGTTTAGTTTTTATAGTTTTAAACTATAGAGTTTGACCTTTCTGATCAAAATACTTAATACACTACAAAGTGTAATCTTAAACAAAAAGAAACTTAAATCAAAATGTTTGAACTAATACAATGCAAAAATCAAAACGAGGACAATTGAATATAAGGGGAGTTCAAGATTTTCATGTCCCAGACACACAAACAACTTATCCTAAAAGTTTTCAGGAGGGGAAAAACTTGGTCTCAGGACGGGATGGGACTTGGGACAAGGGTTTCTTGATATCATCATGTCTTGGGTATATTAGTATTACTTTTGATCTTAAATATATGATAGAATATATAGTACAAATTATACAATAAACTTTGTCTTCGGTTTAAGACTCGAGGAGTATTGTTTTAAAAGATATTCCCAAAAATTAACCGCGGGTCTTACCCTCATGGTACTCATGAGTCATGACTCACAACACTCACTCTCCTCTCCCTACCCTTGTCGCTCTATGATCATCTCTCCGCCTCCCTCTCATCGCTCTCTGCCTCAGCGCCTCCCTCCTCGTCGATCTATAGTGGCCTTTGTCGTCGTGGTTCTCCTCTCTCTGCCTCCCTCCTCATTTGCAACTGTGGCGAAAAAGACAAGAGAACCAGTATATTTCTGATTTGAAACTTGCTTTGAGATCTCACCTAGGTCACCACTGCCTCTTCGTCTTCTTCTTATTCAAAACACACTAATTAACGTGGCCTCAGATGTAACAATCACTTTTCTACAACCAAATACTTAACCAAAAACTAATCTTTTATAGGGACATATTAATTTCTCAAAAATATTTGGTGTCAAAATAAATTTCTAAAAAAAAAATCAGAGTTGATAAAATGATGAAGTTTTATTATATATATAAAAATAATCGCAAGCAACACTGGAATTGTGAGAACTTATATAAATATATATAATATGGGTGTAGAGGGTACTTTTAAGTACTTAGAGTACCCTTAAAATAACTGTTAACTCTTAGAAATTGACAACATTCCAGCACATTTTCTCTCTCTTTTTACCTATTTTTGGTTCAAAATGTGCATAGAAATGAAGCTATAGAGGAAAATGTGCATATCAAAGTATAAGGCAAAAATCAAAGAAAATCTTGTTATTATAGAGTTTATGATTCAATTGAGAATTGACAATTGCTTCCTCTTTTGTGGGAAGATGGAGACAAGTTTTGAAGCTTTATAAGAACCAAGAAACAAGGAAAGAAATAAAGGAGGTGAAGCAGTTCAAAGTTAGAAGAACCTGTACAACTGGCCGCAGCAAGTTGACAACTAGCCACGGCAAGTAATGGCCACGGAAACTCACAACTGGCCGCAGCAAGTGGCCGCGAAAAGTCACAACTGGTCGTAACCAGTCGTGAAAAAGTGTAGAAAGTACAGCTGCGCATTTTCAGAAACAGAAAAACCCTATTTAACCTAAAGGGAAGGGCTGAAAAACACACTCTTGACCTAAGGAAACAAGTGAGAACACAAGGGAAGAGCTTGGGAGAGAGATTTGGACAATCTTGGAGGCTTGGGTGCTCAACCTAAGATAGATTTTGGGGATTTCACCTTGGTTCTTCCTCTTTTCTCCTCTTTTCTTCCTAGTTTCTTCATGTATTCAATTTCTTTGCTTAAAATCTCTTTATATTTGAACATGAGTAGATAAACCTTTCATTCTAGGGTTCTTTTGACCCTTTGTATGGATTAATACTTGGACTTTCCTCTCTTTTGGTAGATAAAATATATATATGTGTGTGTGTGTTGATTTCAACCTTGTCTTAATGCTTCTAAGTGATTGGTCTCCATTTAGATGATTTATTCACATTGGTTTTGACTCAAGAGAGCTAATCTAGGTGTAGAACTTGATTGAAATCATGCTTGTCTTGAAGTTTACTTGATAAATGGATGGTTTGTTGGTAAAATAGAGATATATTTACTAACCTTGCATTGTCACATTAGGGTTGTTGCTTAAATATTGATTCTCACTAATTGTAGCAAGAGATTGTGCATTTTAATGAGAAGAGAAACTTGATATTGACTTGAGAGAGCGTTTCAAGTGTTTTTGAACCCTAGACTAACACATATAGGTATTGAAATGCTACTAGAGAGAAAGTTAACCAAGTTTTATGAAATGCAAAAGGGTTAGAAGAATCCTAGGCTCCTTTATCCTTGAAGTCAAAAGTCATTTGCCTTTATCAATTTTAAGTTTTAGAAATAGTCTTTAAACATTCTCATTCCAACTCAAAACTTTGTTCTAGCTCAACTTGATGAAATTCACTAAGCCTCTTGCTTGACCAATTTGTTAAACAAATCCTCATGGGAACGATACTTTACTTATTAGTTTATTACTTGCAAAACTCGTGCACTTGCGAGGCGAACAAGTTTTTGGCGCCGTTGCCGGGGATTTGTGCTAACAAATCCTTTGGTCAACCTTAGGCTTGTGTTAGTAAATTTTGCTTGAGCTTTTAATTAGGTTTACAATTTTTCTTTCTGTTTTTCCTTTATTGTTTTTTTTTGTTTTAGTTTGATACTCGGTCTTGCTTGTTTCTCTTGTAGCTACCATCTCAGTATATGCAAAACTTGCATCTGGATGGATTGGTAGTGGTACTCGACGAAGTGCCTCTCATTGAAGAAGAGATTGAATCTGCATCTGAAACCATGGAAAATGATGAATATGATAGAGCTACCGTCAACGACTTTGCTAGTCGGAATATGCAAGGTCCTCAATCTTGCATTCGGATGCCGGAAATGCAAGCATGTACCTTTGAGATCAAGCCGGTTATGATAACAATGCTTCAAATGCATGGGATGTTCCATGGTCTTTACAATGAAGATGCCAACAAGCACTTGATGTACTTCTTGGAAGTGTGTGATTCTTTCAAGCAAAATGGAGTTCCCCAAGATGTTTTGAAGCTACGGTTATTCCCTCTTTCTCTACAAGGCAAGGCTAGACACTGGTTCAATAATCTTCCGGAAGGATCTATCCATTCTTGGGCCGATCTTGAAGCTAAGTTTAGAGCTCGATTCTTCTCTGATGACAAATTTGTGGAAGCTAGGGATGAATTTCTAAGCTTTAGACAACATCCAGATGAGCATCTTTATGTTGTGTGGGAGAGATACAAGATGTTAATGAAGCAATGCCCAAATCATGGGGTGGACAAATGGGTTGTAGTCCAAATTTTTTGTACTTGACTTAATTCTCAATCTAAAGCAACAATGGAGGATAACGAAATGTTCCTGTGAATGAGGTGATTCGATTGTTAGATCAGTTGTCTGCCAACAATACCCAAGGCAATGATAGGAGGACTAACCAAGCTATGCCTAATGCAAAAGAAGACTCTTCCTCATAAATTGCAACTCTCTTATTCGCTATGAATAAGCGTTTTGATGTGCTTGAATCTCAAATGCGAGAAAGCACTTCTCAAGGTGTGCATTCTATTCATGCTACATTGCATGTGATCAATGCCATGATGTCCATACGCCTAACCATTGTCCTCTTTACATGGTTATTGAATCTGTTAACTACATGGGCAAGTTTCAACATCCTCAAGGCAACCCCTATTCACAAACCTACAATAGTGCTTGGAGAACTCATCCCAATTTTTCTTAGAGTCAAGGTAATAGTCTGAATCAAGCACATGGATCTACATCTGGCACTGCCTATTCTACCCGGTTTTCAAATGCAATCAAGGCAGCTTCCTATTAAGGAAGAGGAGTCTAAAATGGATAAGATGCTAGCTCGAATCTTGTCTGAGGTAGAATCTTCTAAGGCTACTTTCTCTCTCCATGAAACGGCAATTAAAAATCTTGAAGTGCAAATAAGGCAATTAGCAACACAAATGAATGCTATGTCAAGAAATAGTCTTCCTAGTGATAACATTACTAACCCAAAACGAGTTGGAAAAGAAGAACGCAAAGCCATTAACTTGAGAAGCGGAAAAGTGCTACCGGATGTGCCTAACTCAAGTACTCCTCAACCAAAGCAAGATGATCAAGTGATTGTTGATGTTGATGAAGAAAGTGTTGGGGAGGAAGATGAAACTAAGAAGAGAAAGCAAATTGAAGAAAGCTTGTATGATGTTGGCAAAGACAAGAAGGTTGAGCAAGACATGAATGTTGAGAAAATAAGAAAGCCAACTACTCCTACTTTTATGCCACCGCTACCTTTTCCTCAAAGGTTCAAGAAGAAAGAGGAAGATGCTCAGTTCAAAAAGTTTGCGAACATGTTCAAACAACTCCATGTGAACATTCCTTTTGCTGAAGCTTTGGAGAGCATGCCTAAATATGCGAAGTTCCTTAAAGATGTTTTGTCCAAGAAGCGGCGATTCAATGAATTTGAGACTGTGGCATTGACTGAAGAGTGTAGTGCGGTCATTCAAAGGAAGTTACCTGCTAAGCTTAAAGATCCGGGAAGCTTCTACATCCCTTGCAACATTGGGACCAACTTTAATGGTAAAGCTCTTTGTGATTTAGGTGCAAGTATTAATTTGATGTCTCTAGCTGTTTTCAACCAATTGGGCTTGGGAGAGCCAAGACCTACTACGGTAACTCTTCTCTTGGCCGATCGTAGCATTTCTAAACCTAGAGGAATCATTGAGGATGTCCTAGTTAAAGTGGACAAGTTTATCTTCCCTACGGATTTTGTAGTGCTTGATTGTGAAGTTGATTGGAAAATTCCTCTAATCCTTGGGCGTCCATTCTTAGCCATTGCAAGGACTCTCATTGATGTAGAGAAGGGTGAGGTCACTTTGAGGGTTGATAACGAGCAAGTGATATTCAACATGCAAAAAGCCTTGAAGTTTCATGATGATTATGCTCAATGCTCATTTGTAGATATATTAGATACAGTTATTCCTCAAGAATCATATGCCTCCATGACTAAAGACCCTTTAGAGGCATTCTTGATTGGTGAGAAGAGCTTTAAAGAGTTTGATGAAGATGCTGTTGAAGAGCTCTTTCGTTTTGACTCATTTCCTCATTCTAGACAGAGGACTTTTGAACCACTTGAGGTATCTGATGCCTTAAGTACTCCATTGAAGCCTTCTATTGAAGTTCCTCCTGTTTTAGAGTTGAAGCCACTACCTTCTCATCTCAAGTATGTTTATCTTGGGAATTCTAACACTCTACCAATGATTGTCTCTTCTACCATTTCTAATTTGCAAGAAGAGAATCTACTAAGAGTCTTGAGGGAACACAAGCATGCTATTGGGTGGACTATCGCCAATATCAAGGGAATTAGCCCTTCTATTTGTATGCACAAGATTCTATTGGAGGATGATCACAAAACATCCATTGAGCATCAAAGGTGCTTGAATCCGATTATGAAAGAAGTGGTCAAGAAGGAAATTATTAAATGGCTTTCAGCTGGAATAATATATCCCATATCTGATAGTTCATGGGTGAGCCCAATCCAACGTGTCCCTAAGAAGGGTGGCATGACTGTAGTGGCTAACACCCAAAATGAACTGATTCCTGCATGCACGGTAACTGGATGGCGGGTGTGCATGGACTACCAGAAGCTTAATACTACTAAAAGGAAGGATCACTTCCCGTTGCCATTCATTGATCAAATGCTTGACAAGCTAGCTGGCCAGGAGTTCTTTTGTTTTCTAGATGGTTATTCTGGGTACAATCAGATTACTATAGCCCCGGACGACCAAGAGAAAACTACTTTTACTTGTCCTTATGGCACATTCGCTTTTAGAAGGATGCCATTTGGACTTTGCAATGCTCCTACCACATTTCAAAGGTGCATGATGTCCATCTTTGTTGACATGATTGAGAAGACTATTGAAGTATTTATGGACGATTTCTCTGTGTTTGGTCCATCTTTTGATTCTTGCTCGGATAATTTGGATGCGGTGATTAAACGATGTGAAGAAACAAATAAGATTCTCAATTGGGAGAAATGTCACTTCATGGTGCAAGAAGGCATTGCACTTGGCCATAGGGTATCCAAGAAGCGTCTAGAAGTGGATAAAGCCAAAATTGCTATCATTGAGCAATTGCCTCCTCCTACTAGTGTAAAGGGTATTCGAAGCTTCCTTGGTCATGCTGGGTTCTATAGGAGATTTATCGAAGATTTTTCTAAGATTGCCAAGCCATTTTCCAAGTTATTGGAAAAAGATGTAGAATTCAAGTTTGATGAGGAGTGCTTACAAGATTTTTAAGAGTTGAAATAATGTCTCATTTCTTCTCCTATCTTGACATCTTCGGATTGGGCTCTACCTTTCATTATCATGGCCGATGCTAGTGATTATACAGTAGGTGTTATTCTTGGGCAAAAGGAGGAAAAGCTATTTCATCCTATTTACTATGCTAGCAAGACTCTTGATTGTGCCCAACTTAATTACACCACCACTGAGAAGGAATTACTTGCCATAGTCTATGCTTGTGAGAAGTTCCGGCCTTACATTGTGGGTACTAAGGTCATTATCTACACCGATCATTCAACTCTAAAGTACCTACTCACAAAGAAGGACTCTAAGGCCAGACTAATTCGATGGGTACTTCTACTTCAAGAGTTTGATTTGAACATCATTGATAGAAAAGGCACTGAGAATTAAGTGGCTGACCATCTCTCAAGGTTGAGTACTGAGGCTAAACTTGATGATTCAGATATGATTCATGCATCATTCCCGGACCAGCAGTTATTCGTTGTTAATAGCTTATCCACACCATGGTATGCTGATTTTGTCAATTACTTGGTTTGTGGAGTGTTACCTCCAGATTTCAATTCTCACCAAAAGCGTAAGTTTCTACATGAAGTGAAGAAATACTTTTGGGATGAACCATACCTATTCAAGAGGTGTCGTGATCAACTCATTCAAAGATGTGTACCAGAGAATGAACAAGAATGTATTCTACATTGCTGTCACTCTTCTGAATATGGTGGCCATTTTGGAGGAGAGAAGACTGCTGCAAAAGTCTTCCAAAGTGGATTCTATTGGCCCACTCTATTCAAGGATGCATATGCCTTCACTCTTCAATGTGATGCCAAAGAGTAGGGAACATATCTAGGAGGAATGAGATGCCATTGACTAGCATGCTTGAAGTTGAACTTTTTGATGTTTGGGGAATTGACTTCATGGGCCCTTTCTTTAAGTCATTTAATAATGAATATATCTTAGTTGGAGTTGACTATGTCTCCAAGTGGGTTGAGGTCACTGCATGTGTCACCAATGATGCCAAGACGGTGTTGAAATTCCTCAAGAAGAACATTTTCACTCGCTTTGGAACACCTAGAGCAATTATAAGTGATGGTGGCTCTCACTTTTGCAATCACCAATTTCAAGTTTTGATGAAGAAATATGGTGTCAAGCATAAGGTCTCATTGCCATACCACCCTCAAAGTAATGGGCAAGCAAAAATTTCCAATCGCGAGATCAAGAACATTCTTGAGAAGGTGGTGGGAACTATGAGGAAGGATTGGTCTACCAAGTTGGATGATGCTCTATGGGCATACTGAACAGCTTTCAAAACGCCTATTGGTATGTCCCCTTATCGCTTGGTGTTTGGGAAAGCATGCCACTTATCGGTGGAGTTGGAGCATGGAGCTTATTGGGCTATCAAAAAGCTAAATATTGATCCCCAAGCTGTGGGGAAGAAGAGGCTACTTCAACTCAACGAGGTAGATGAATTTCGCCTAAATGCATATGAGAATGCAAGGATATACAAGGAGAAGACCAAGCAGGATCATGACAGCAAAATCATACCCAAGAGTTTTGAACCTGGTCAAAGTGTCCTCCTATATAATTCCAAGTTGAGGTTATTTCCGGGAAAGCTAAAATCTCAATGGTCCAGTCCATTCATTGTGGTTCAAGCATCTAAATTTGGTGATGTGGAGCTGGAAAATGAGAAAGGTGAAAGATTCAAGGCTAATGGTCAATGATTGAAGCATTATTGGGGTGGAGATGTGGATAGGCTTATGTCCACTATCTACTTAGTTAATGAGGAGTGACCACCATAAAGAGTCAAGCTAAAGACTAGAAACTAAGCGCTTCTTGGGAGGCAACCCAAGCTCTCAACTAAATCTTTTCATTTTGTGTGTGTATGTCTTTATTTTTTTTAGTAGGTTTATGTTTGATATTTTTGCTTTATAGGAAGAAAAGGTACCAAACTGAGAAATGGACTTTGTAGCTGGGAGGAATATTAATGAAGGAGGAAGAACTCATGAGTGCCAAGGGGAATGCTTTTGAGGGAAGTTCACTTGACTCTAAGCTCATATATATATATATATATATATATATATATATATATATATATATATATATATATATGATTCTGGGGTGAAATTGTGATGACTAGTCAATTTTGAGTAATATTGTGGCTATTGTGATTATTTGGTTGATTCTCTATGTGAAATCCACTTGTGACCATTACTTGAGTGCTCAAATTTGATGTGTTGTGGTATTCCCTATGAATATGTGTATATGTATGCCTTATAGTCTTGGATGGTTTAAAATGCTTGATCTTGAGTAATTTGGTTGATAATGATTGGTGTAAAGCTTATTGGGTGATTCTTGTGGTATTTGGGAATGTTTCTTTTGTCTTGCAATTCTGCTGTTTGGTTTTATTTTTGACAACAAAACTTTCCGCGGAAAGTTCCACAACTGGCTGTGGAAAGTGGCTTAAAGTTGCTCTCTGTGTTCACTTTCTGTGGAAAGTGTTGTAACTGGCTGTGGAAAGTGGCTCAAAGTTGCTCTCTGTGTTCACTTTCCGTGGAAAGTGTTGCAACTGGTTGTGGAAAGTGGCTCAAAGTTGCTCTCTGTGTTCATTTTCTGTGGCAAGTATTGCAACTGGCTATAGCAAGTGCTCTCTAAAATATAAATATATATATATATATATATTAAAAAAATTATTATTATATATAAAAAAATTTAAAATTTTAAAAATAATAATTATAAAATAATTTTTTTTCACACTTTGCCCTTCATTATTTAAGTTAATTCTCATTTTACCCAAATGAATTTAACCCCAATTGAAACCACATTCATTCCAAATTACAAAAACCCTAATCCCTAAATGTCATTTCATCCTCATACCCATCAAACCCTAACCACTACCTCTTTCCCATTACATCCTCACTTCTATTCTGTGCCTCCACCGTATCTCTCCCAATTCCAGATCTTTGCTTCATTTTCCCCTTCACCTTGCTTTCCTCTCACCGTGTTTCCCCACCATCTCCGATTCATCACTTTCGCAAAAACCTCTTCGTCTCTCTCACTCCACCGCTCTTCACCTCTGTTTTGAGAGCCACCGCCACAATCGCCTTCTTCCTCCTCACCGTCGGCTTCTCTCACTCCAAATCTCTCGACCTTCATTAACGCGACGTAAGCCACTCCCCAGGTCAACCACCATCGGCCTTCCACCAAGATCCACCACGCCGTCGTCGCCCTTCCACCCCTGTTCGTCGTCGCTCATCACCGTCACCTTCCACCACCATTCTCTTTAGCTTCCCCTGTTCACCACCGGCAAAGCTCGATTTTCACTCATAGCTTCCATCAGTGCCTTCTTTGTTCTTTGCTTGTGGCTGATTAGTTCTTCGCCTTTTACTGTCTTCATCCCTGTTATTCCTCAAATGGTAAGTTCATTTTCCTCTTCCTCTGTCATTTTCGATGTCTAAATCGATCAATTGGAAGCTTTGATTTTGGACTGATAACTTTTGGTCAGTTAGAGGAGATTGTTGTTTGAGAATGGAATGAGTTAAGGAATACTAAAATTTTTGGTTGAACTGAGATGGTAATATGAGGATTTGTGTAGTTCATTGGTTGTTTTGACAATTTCTGGACTGGGAAAAAAATGAACATCTTAATTTCCTGGTTGACCCTTTATATGCGTGGTTTTCATGAGAATTGAATTGTATTATTGTATTCTGAAACCTTGCAGTTGTTGAATTGTGAAAACCACTTTGTCATCTTAATCCCAAATGTTCAGAACTTGAATTTAACTCATAGGCTTTACACAAGACATTGGGAATTTGATGAATTGTGCATATTTAAGAATGTTCTGCTGACACCCTGCATATGCTGAGTAACTTTGAAAATTCTGCTTTTTCATATTCTAAAATTGTTAGAGCTTAGGATTGAACAATGAAAGCATTGAGATTCGCTAGTTTATAGGTTGCAATATTTTCTCTAACTCGTAATCCTTGTGGAAGTCTGAGTTCACAAGGTTGCTTCTGGAATTTGTCTTTATACAAAATGCTCTGAATTGTTATGCAGCATATTGGCATCTAGGCTTGAATTTGAATGGTGATTTGAGAAGTAGTATGTTGCCACACTGCTAATTGCTGGTGCAGTTTGATACATCGTCCATAATGTTCTTAGCATGAATGGTTAATTAAGCACTTTCACTTGCTCCAAGAAAAATGATGGTCTGAAAACTGTGGTTAGTGATTTCAAATGAAAAGCGTTCAACTCAATTCTTGCAGCATAAAATTCCTGCTTGTGAAAATCAAGTTGTGCCGAATTTTCAAAAAGTTTTCAGACAAATATTGTAGAGTTGCGTCATTGAGCTAAATTTGTAGCTTTGTGAATGTGTACTTAATTAACATGTTTTGCTTCTTGGATTGAATTCTCAACTTTTCATTGTGGAAGACCAAATTCTTATTCAACAAGATAACAATGGGCTTTCAAAATCATTGCGATTATTTGGTTTTATGCAATTACTGATGATTGCATCTGTTGAAACCACTTTTTGCTTTGATCATTTGATTTTGATATGGGAAAAGCTTTTGGTCATCTTGAAATACTTTGGTTTCTTCTGCCCTTGACTTGATCTCTTGAAATACTTTGGTTTCTTTGGTATTCCACAATGAAATAGGATTGATCTGCTGCATCTTCACTATTTGAAATCCTCATTTTGAGAAATTAAAAAAGTCATTTTAAGGAAGTGAGGACTAGGTTTAGGCTTGGAATGTTGCTTAAAAGTTTTGGCATTAGATAAAATATAAGTTTGGGGGATCTTTTCTTTTCTTTTTAGGAAAAGTTTGAGGAATCTTTTCTTTTCTTTTTAGGATAGGTTAAATAAATTCTTTTTTTTGTTTTATGTGTTTGTTGTTGAGTGTGCTTTATTGCTTTTATGTTTATGTTTTTTTGTTTTATTTAGAATTTTGCTTAGGTCTGTGAAGGTTAACTGCATGGCTCATACTTAGATCGTGCTGAAATTTTTGCTGATGGATGTATGTCGTATTGTGCCTATCTTGTTGTTGTTGATGAGCATGCATCCTGTGTATAATGATTTGTAGCCGGTGCCTTCCTCTGGTTTAGATTAGATTGTTGGTAGTTTTTTCATGTGGATATCTGCTTATGGTTCTTGATGGCTACTGATGGCCACTGCTATTTGACACTCTTTTTAGCATGTGAATCTGACTTTCCTAGCGACTGATGGCTAGTTTGAGTGGTTTAGTAGATAATTTTCTCTTTCAATGAATTGCCCGTTGTGTTTGTTAATATCCTAGTTGTTGATAGCTAGTACTAGCAGCAATTTTGAACATGTGGTCGCTAATCTATTGAGGGCCTAGTTAGTTTGTAAATGTTGTGGATATGAGCTGAATCAGGTATAGGTTGAAAATTGAGCCAAATACCCAAGAGGGGAGGTGAATTGGGTATTTTAAAAATTTGAAGAACTTGTTCTGTTTTAAGACAATAAAAACAGGGGAGAACAGAGCAAGAGGAAGAATAGCAAGACATAAGGATTTATACTGGTTCGGCCCTAACAACTTGACCTACATCCAGTCCCCAGACTCTCAGGGATTTTCCACTATTTCAATGATTACACACTCTGCACTTAAGATGTGATTCTCTCACTAGAACTCACTGCCCCTTACAAGTTGTAATCAATGAACACCCAAATCACCAAGTCCCCTTGACTTGTGATTCTTTACAATAAATGATATTCAGAAAGAAACTCTCTCTAAGAGCAGATATTGATAAACACTGAAGCTCTCTGTATCAAAAGATACCATACAAGTGAAAACTAAAGAAAATAAATGTAGACTTGAATGCAATTTGTTTTCAGTAGTTGTAGTTGTTGAGAAGACTTCAATGCCACTCTATTTATACTCAGAAGGCATTAAATAACCGTTGCATCCTTGATTAAACCGTTGGAAGTGATCTGCAAAGGTTAGGTGCAACTTTGGTCTTCTTCTCTCTCTTAATCTCCACTTAATCCAGTTGGACAATGGTTCAGAGTTGACTCTCTGCAAATTAATCTGTTGGAGAAGAGGTTGCTTGTTGTAGAAATCATTCTTTAATGCTTTGCAAGCGTGTGCAGAAGGATTAGCCAAAAGAGTGCAACTTTTCTGGACAGCATTTAATGAGCTGACTTGCTTTTTGCTTTATGCTTTAATCCTTCAATAAACATTCTCTAAACTATCTGAAATTCACTAAAAAGATCATTAAACATAGCTAGGAATATCAGCGAATAAGTCTAGAAAGTATTAAGATCAAACAAGACAGATTTCCATAATCGCGAAATTCAAATTTCAAACTTAGCGCAAAAACCTCGAGGTTTGTTCACCAAACCTCGAGTTTTGGACTTAGTATGTGAATCTGATTTTATGTCCAAAACATCAAAACTTGAGGTTTCTAATCAAAACTGGAGGTTTTCAAAACTTTGAAATGCTCGATGCTCTCTGTCTGGTAAAACCTCGAGGTTTCACTCAAGTATGAAAGTTTTGAAAAATTATGTTAAAAGCAAAACCTTGAGGTTTCTGTTGAAACCTCGAGTTTTCAAATCAGTGAAAAACTCGTTTACTCTCTTCTGGCAAAACCTCGAGTTTTCTATATAAAACTTGAGTTTTGTTCAAATATAAAGACTTTGAGATTTTGCACCAAGATAGAAACCTTGAGGTTTCAAAACCAAACTCGAGGTTTTGAAACTTGGGAAAACTTAGTTGCTGTCTGCCTAGACAAAACTTGAGGTTTTTCCCAAAACCTCGAGTTTTCACACTTTGTGAAAACTTAGAGAATTTTCTGTCAAATTCCAAAACTGGAGGTTTTCTCATAAAACTGGAGGTTTTGAAACTTAGTTAAAATCTAAGTTTTTCTTGCTAGTCCAAAAACCTCGAGGTTTCTTACTAAACCTCGAGTTTTCTCAAAACTTGAGGAAACTGAAGTTTCAAGTCAAATCCCAAACCTTGAGGTTTCATTTGAAAACTGGAGGTTTTGAGGTGTTCAAAATCTGAGAGACTCTCTGTATGATAAAACCTCGAGGTTTGCCCAGAAACCTCGAGTTTTCCATTTTCTCAGAAAACCTGAGAAGTGTCTGTGTTTGGAAACCTCGAGTTTTCTCTTGTCTCAAAAAACTTGAGTTCCTCTCTGTAAAGCCAAACCTCGACGTTTCTCTGCAAACCTCGAGTTTTGCTCTCACAGTGAGTTTTACACATTTGACAGCAAAACTTCAATCTTTGTTTACAATTATTCGGAATCATCAAAACCCTTAGAGAACTAACATAGGTGCTGCTTTTTTGCTTTCCCATTCTTTTAGTTGACAATGAGGATATTGTCTGTTTTAAGTTTGGGGGTGAAAGTTTGCTGCAATTCATTCTGAAAATTTTGAAACTTTGATGAGTGCACAATGAAAATTTTGAATAGTTTTTGAAGGAAAATTGTTGGAATGTTTGAAATTTCTCATGCTTAAATTTTTGTTTGTGAAGAATTTTAAAAAATGAACTGAAATTCTAGGTTTTTTGTCAAAGTTGCTTGAATGATCCGATGATAGAAATTACTGCTCAATCTTTTATGTTTGATAGGAAATTTTGTTTAATGTGCATTGATGGATGTATTGTAGTGATGAATCATGTTATTCAGGAATTTTTAAACTAAGAAAGCACTATTGGAGTTAACTTTATTCTAGATGTTTTTGTTGAAGGGCTTTGTGGCAGTTTAGGTTATATGCCTTTTTTTTCAAACTGTTGATTTCAAAATAATCTTTGGACTTCTTCAAAGCTTTTGATTTATTTCATAAGATTTAAAGAAAGGATTAGGGCACTTCATAAAATGTGATTAAGCCTTTCAAGCCTACCTTATTGATTCTATTCCCTTTTTGAACCCTTATTTTGAGCCTAATTGAAAAACCAATTATAGATTCTTTTTGAAAGACCTGACATCTACCGACCTTAGCCAATGTGAAAAACCATGATTCCTTTGCTTTGAGATATATGATAATTTATTGGGTTGTGGAATATAATGATGAGTAGAATGTCAAATGATTAAAAAAAAGGGTGTAGAAAGTTAAAGGGTTCACAATGATAATTAATGTTGTATGAAATTATGGTATATATATATATATATATATATATATATATATATATATATATATGTATGTATGTATGTCTATGTAATCAGCTCCTGCTTTTTGTCATATGTGACTTGCTTATGTACAATAGAAACTTTCAGTAGTTACTGAGATGTCAAATCTCATTCTATATTAACAATTTTCAAGTGATGGTTCTAGTAGGGAGCAAGGGAAAGAATCTATGGAGTGAGCCTTGAAGGCTCGGTTGTGCTCCTAGAGCTTATGTTATGTTATTTTATTTACCATGAGCCCATGACTCTAAGACTTTCACTTTGTATTTTATTATGAAATATTTTGAGAGTTTATGTTGACTTAAAAACATATTTTGATTTGAATCAGTTATGTATTTTGATGATTTGGATGTTGATCATCTATGTTTGAGATATTTCAAGTGTTTTGACTAAGATTTTAGGTGTTGGATTTTGGGTTGTTACATCTGAACTCGTGCCCTAGGTACCATTTAGCTCAATGATTTTGTGGCTTTCTCTCTGAAATTGTGTAACTTGCTTGGATTCTTCAACATGTTCTATTTTCTTAATGAAGAGTAGATGCATTGATAGAATTCATTGAGTTGATGAAAATCCTACGGGTTTGAGAAATTTCTAAAGTCTTAATCTGTTCGTGTAATTGGTAATTTGATATCTTCAATATTTTAAAATTAAAAATACATCAATCTTTTTTTGTTTTTTCCCCAACTTTTGTCTCCCTCAATCAAGTATTGAGAATTGATTCATAATTCATAGCCTTATAGCCTATATTTGAATTTTCTTTAAACAAAAGTAGATAGAGTTTAATATATAAATATAAATATAAATATAAATATATATATATATATATATATGTAAGAATTCACTCATAAAAAAACTAAATGATAAGTATATATTTCATGATTAAATAGGTGTATATTTTGCGAGAATTAGTTGGATTTATTGATATTATATATCTATTTAATTATGTTATGGAATAAAAGTATGGCTCAGATATTAAGGCAAGACACTTGGGCTTGGAGGCACATAAGGCCCAACAGTCCAAACCCTAACCCTAAGGTACCCTTTATAAATAGATGGTAAACCTTAAAGGTACACAGACTCTGAACTCTGACTCTTTACAATTCTACCGCACAGAGCACACACCTCACTCCATTGGGTGAAAACCCTCATGTTTGTGCTATGTGATCCTCTATCCTCTTGGGTATCCCATCCATGGATACCTAGAAGTAAGCTATAGATCCTATATCAACATACTAGCCCACTTAGGGTTAGACACTTATGTTCTTCAGACAGAACATTGGCGCCGTCTATGGGAAACGTTAAAATTCGATTCCTGTGACCATCGATGGTTCAACCGGAGCAATTTTCTGAAATTTGAATTCCCCTACCAAAAATGGTCAATACAGAAGATAAGATGAGTTTTGTGAAAAACCCAAAAGAAATTCGTTCCCAGAAATATGAACCTGTTAGAGCCTTCTTGCGGATCAAATCGTTCAGGTCAATCGATCAGTGAGGTCGTTGAACACTTCGCTTAACACTTTGGTCCAAAGCAAGAGATGCGATTGGGTTTACTCGACGTTTAGAAGCTACAAAACCAAGTTTGGCATAATACCTAATGCCTTGGAAGGGCTGCTCCCAGTATGGCCGTCTGATTTTTTCAGTAAATTCGACAGTGCGAGGTGGTACGCATGTAGCTTGGAGGGGTTCTTGCAAGTGTAAAGACCGAAATTCCTCGAGTGTCAAAACCGGATTGAATTTTTTCAGTTCTATCCGAGTTGCAAAGAATATGGGGCAAGAACTAGGTCGGCAAGAATATGGAGGCCGAGGTGTAGATTTCTGAGAGAGCAAAATCACAATCACACCAGATGCCGCTATCGTCCTATCGAACTTTCCTATCTCGGCCTAAGCTTTTGCAAGGTCTTTTGAAAGGCCACCCACCGGCTAAGAAATATTCATCTACAGAGTCAAGCCAATCAGTTGCAGATTGAAACTCAACGTAAAAGCAATGCATACAAACTCCAGCAAGCAGGTGAACTCTGAAAAACTAAAATTGTCGTCAATAGTGACCTCGACGAGGTCCAATGTCAGACTACTGAGATGCCACACTAGGCATAGTGAAAAATATTTGAACCAAGATCGCAGTGGATGAGGTCACATTGGCCTCATCTGTATTCGTCGGGAATTTTAATATCTAGCTTGTCGACTTCTCTGATTGGGCTACATGGTTTATGCCGTGTTTCCCTCCACAATGGCATCATCAATTTAGTGGTAGATAAAGTCGCTACTGAGTTAAAGCGATCCAATGTTTCCTAGTGGTGGTGGTTGGTGATCCTTATAATCTGTGTTCCCGTCTGTGCCGACATTCAAAATTGTTCGAGTATGAACAAGATTGGTCGGGCTTGAACTAGGATCAGTGCCTAGGGCCTACGTACCCTTGATAGGGATCAAAGCCCACGTAGTTCGAGATTTACTTTGGCGTTCAGCCACAAGGAAGTGGGTTGTGTGCCGTGTATGAAAGTAACAAGGGGAATTCTCATGTATCGTTCACCGGGGAGGAACTCTCTTATTTATAGGGGAAGGTAACTGCTCCGACTTTGTCAGTTATCATTTGTAAGGGTATAACCGCAGGCGGGTATCTCACTCGATGGGTTGGGCTTCTTGGTCCAATTCCCAAGGTCCATAATAGTTGCCCCCCAGCCTGACAGCTCAGGTCTCTGGGTTGTCGGGATGCATTGACTATGTTCATATCCGATGTGGAATTGTCCGAGATATACTCGTCTGACTTGGGTTATCCATAGGCCTTATAACTTGCCTGCTTGCCAGCTTGTGTAAGTTGTTCCGCCTTGCATACCTTCAAAGTCGGTAGCTCTAGACTGTGGGTCGTCGAGTTTGTTTCGGCCCATGGTTCCGAGTTTTGAAGCTTTTTAGGACCCTTATCGAGATGTCTTACCGAGGTGTCTGGGGCCCTTATCGCCGTACTAACCAATGTGACTATTCAACTGGCATTGCGTCTCTTCAGTTTTTGGTGTCGTATCGCATAATCGTTGCTCCCGAATTTGAAGCGACACGTTCCCCAAAAAGCTGCCTTTGGTTGCTATGCCCATTAATGCCTTACGTTACACCCTATCCTTCATGATTACTTTTAGGGTTCTAGTAGGGTTTTAGCCTTGATTTCTTCTGTCTTGTACCGGCAGAATGTTTGAGTTCCGAATCGTCACCCCTCTTTGGCACCTTGTAACCGGCAAAACGCTCGGATTCTGAAGCGTTACACGCTTTGGCTTGTTTATAAATACCCCTTCAGATGCCTTGTTTATTTTCACTTGTTTGTTTCATTTCTCTCTTGCACGAAGGAATTGCTAGCAAAGTGTTCTTCAGTCTTCTATCTTTCTCCAGTTTAGTCTTCAGGTAACTCTTTCGTTTAAGCTTTTGCTCTGTTTTTATGTTGTTGTTCTTCATCTTTTTCTGGGTTTTTTATTAGTTGATGCACATATTATCATTTTACTGGGTTGCTTGAACGACGGTGATGACTTTTCCGAATTCCTCTCTAAAAGATAAAATGTTGAGAACAATTGTGAAACGTTTTTGTCTAAGTCGTTACAATACTAGAGAATTTGGGGAAATCTGGGATCACATTCTTCATGTTTTCATTATATTGCTTTGGTGACTTCGTGTGTCGTCTCTGTTGTTCATGATGCCCTGAATCCTGGAATGTTTGTTTAATATGCACAAATTACCTGTACTTTAACATGTCACTTGTTCCCTAAAAGATGGATCTGAGACCCCCATTAGTAGACATGTACGGTAGGCCCATCCCTGAAGAGGACAGAGAGCTACTCCAACGCGTTCCCGGTCGAACTAAACTTTGGTTGTGGTCCATTCTTCCGACCGAGAAAGAGAAGATGGAGGATTTGCTTCGCTCTTCCCGGGGTAGTGGAAGTGGAAGGTCCAGCCGAGGTCGCGTTCAACCTACTCCAGACGTACCTCCTTCGCGCTCCTCGGTAGCTCTTGGCCTAGATCCCGAGGTTTCCATCCCGAGTTATTCTGCCGAGATTTCTGATCCATGCGAAGAATGTACTCACAGGGTGGTTGAACTCGTTCGGTTAGGTCATGATCGAGATGCCGAACAAATTTTGGACCGTTGTCGTTGCAACGAAAGATCTCGGAGCTCTTCAGCCGTTAATGCTACTTTATTGCCTTCAACGCTCCAAACTCTTCCCGTAAACCCTGTGATTTCAGGTATACCCGAGTTCTGACCTTGCCTATTTTTTTTGTGTCTTGTATAGGTATTTAATGTCTTCCCCCTCTCACCAAACGAATTAATCCGAGACCGGAGAGTCTGCCCCTTCCAGATCTTTACAAATATCTCAAATTAAAAGAAATGCTGCCTGCAATGCCGTTAGCGATATGAGAAACACAAAATCTCCTCAAGCTATTTCACGCATCATCCGAGGTAGGAACGGGTATGCTGTGTGTCAACCCTCGGCCAATGAGTCAGTGGCCTCTATACAATCAAACAACGAGTGTAACTTCTTTTTCTTCTACAAAGATCTTATTACTCGTCTTGGGATGGAATTTCCTTTTTCCGACTTCCAAATGCAACTCCTCTGCCATTTACACCTTGCCCCATCTCAGCTTCATCCCAATGGCTGGGCCTTTGTCATGGCCTTCGAGAGTTTTTGCCACAAATTTGATATAGTATGCTCTGTGCCTGTATTTTGTCATTTTTTCTCCCCCTTAGAAACCAATCTATCCACGGATGGGGATCAATTAGAGTTTGGATGGACTTTACTCTGGGCTTCGCCTGGTTGTAAATTTCTCAAACCTTTTACCGATTCTTGGAAAGGCTTCAAAAATTCTTTCTTCAAGGTTGTAGCCAAACCCGGGTGCACCCCCTGGTTCCTCCAAACCTCGGCTTCTGGGGAGGTCGAGGGGCATTTCCCCTTATATTGGACTAAAGAGCACCATAAATTGGAAGCTAGAGATTTTTTGACTCCTCTCTCTCAATTGACCGCCTCCGAGAATGAAGCTATCGCCTTCATTTCTACCTCGACTAATAAAGATACTTTAATAGACTCGGCAGAATACATAGCCTCTTTTGTTTGGAAACAACCCGTCACGGGTATGATATTTTTTAATTCGTAAGTCCTGATATCCTCTTTTCTAAAACCTCAATCTTTAACTCTTCTCTTTTTGTAGGTGATCCGATGGGAAAAAGGCCCGTTTATATGGACGTAACATGCCGTCCAGAGACTGTGATACCAGCACCTTGTCCTCCGACTCCAGGAGTTAAAAGAACAATCCCTGGTCCCGAACCATCACAACCGCCACTGGCCAAGAAATCTAAGACTTCGAGGAAGAAGAAGATCATCGATTCTGGTACAGACGAGGGCGAGGTCGATGTCCTGCTAACTCTTCCAGTTCTTGAGCCTGAAAATGTGGGACCCGAGGCCCCGACGTCTTCTTCAGGCCCTATTATTCGGCTTCCTGAATCTTATATTTGGGAAAACAAAGTTTCTACTAGCCTGCGTTTAGCTCTTTGCCCTCCTTCCCACTACTACGACATGAAGAAGCTTTCGAAGTTAGAGGCTAAGGAACTCAGGGAAATGGAACACCTAAATCTGAAGAATGCTGGACTTTGCTATCTCGCTGCACATCTCAAGGAACAAGTTGGCTTGCAAGAGCTGGAGATAGTTGCTTTGAAGGCCGATAAGAAGACGGCAAACGACCACGTGGTTCAAGCCCAGGAGGAGTTACAGATAGCAAGGGCTGAGAAGGAGAGCTTGTCTGATGAGATCATTGCATTGCATGACAAGCTTTATAAGGCTGAATCCGAGGTCACCCACCGGCTACAGGTCCATGAACAAGATATGACTTCAATTACGAAGTATAAGGACGAGATCAACAAACTAGAATCATCGCTTGAGTCTAGCCAAGCAGCCCTCACATTTGCTAATGATGACATAGCGAAGTTAAATTCGGGTGTGGTGGATGCCTTCGAGAATGCCTTGGAGCAGGTTCAGTTCCTGAACCCCTCGGCGACTTTAAATCTGGGAGGAGTGCACGTGAATGCATATGTTGAAGACGGGGTGTTTGTCCCGGCCCCTCCTTCGACTATTCCTTCAACCAGCAGGGGTCCCGAGGAGACTGGTGAAGACCATCACGCCAATGCTTGATCTGACTCGTTTTTTTCCCTTTGTGCTTATTTGAACACTTGTCAAGTGTAACGCCCGTGTTGGGCTTTTATTGATTTTGTACATCAAAAATTATGACTTTGCTAATCAAAAAATGTCGAGTTATGCCCGTGTTGGGCTTTTATTGATTTTGTACATCAAAAATTATGACTTTGCTAATCAAAAAATGTCGAGTTATGTTTATCCTTGTTTATTCGCTCCTGCTTTTTCCGAGACGAAGGTGCATAACCAACGTGATCAAGGTCGGTTAATACACCAACAAACGTCAATTCTTAGCAATCATGTTGCTGACGTTACATGATTCACGAAAATACGCGTTTGCAATATTGCTCGTGCATGTTTGTTAATATGGCCATTAATGCGATACGATAAACCCGAATCATCCAACCCGAGTTTCCGTTCGCTATATTTCTGGCGGTTGTGCCGCTATATGATCATTTTTAGATTCATATTTGGTGGATTATTCCACTGGCGTTTTAATCGCTACATGATTTATGAACTAACTCGTAATTCATACATGTGTTGGCCTACATGATTTATGAACTAACTCGGAATTCATACATGTGTTGGCACATTGCATAGTAACTCGGCATTCGGGCTTTGTAACCTTGTAAACTTCATTCATCAAGTCGTTTACATAATACTAAGCGAGATTAAAATCCCACGGTCAAATTTCCTGAAAACAAACTTAAGAACTAGTAATTACGGAAAACATAACAAATTAGAAGTAAACAAATTCAACTGTAATAAGCTTTAAGCTTGTCGGCGTTCCAGGTTCTTTTAATTGCTTTCCCGTCTAGTGATTCCAGAGTGTAAGCTCCTTTCCCGAGTGGTTCTTTGATTCTATAAGGATCTTCCCAATTGGCCGCCAGCTTTCCATCTTGGGCATTTTTGTTGCCGACATCAGCTCTCCGGAGCACTAAATCATTTTTCTTGAACGAACGCGGACCAACTTTTCTGTTATATCGAGCCATAATGAGCTGCTTTGTAGCCAAATCTTTGAAATGAGCCACAGTCTGAACTTCATCAACTAAGTCCAATTCGGTCGTAATAGCCTCGTCATTAGTTCGTTCTTGCGCAGCTTGCAACCTCCTCCAAGAGGGTTCACCAACCTCAACGGGAATCATAGCTTCGCATCCATAGGTAAGCCTGAATGGGGTTTCTCCCGTGGACGATTGTACTGTCATCCGATACCCCCATAGCACTGAGTATAAATGTTCAACCCAACTATCCCGGGCTTCTTCCATTCGCTTCCTCAGTCCATTCACGATGACTTTGTTTGCTGCCTCTGCTTGTCCATTAGATTGTGGATGCACCACAGAAGCAAAATGATGTTTAATCTGGAAGTCGGACATCATCTTCTGAAATCCTTGGTCCGCGAACTGCGTTCCATTGTCCGTGACTATCTCTGCTGGAATCCCAAATCGTGAAATTATATTCCGCTGGAAGAATTTTTGTGCTTTGGCCGAGGTTGTCGTTGCTAGTGGTTCGGCTTCGATCCACTTGGTGAAATAATCAACTGCCACAATTAACCACTTCAATTGACCAGGTGCTGGTTTGAATGGCCCCAACAAGTCCATACCCCACTTAAAGAATGGCCATGGAGCCGTGATTGTCTGTAAATCAGATGGTGGAACTCTTATAATCTTCCCATGTTTCTGACAACTGTCACATCTTCGGACGTGGTCCTTGGCATCCAGAGCCATTGTGGGCCAATAATACCCCGCCCAAATAGCCTTTCGAGCCAATGCCTTGGCGCCCATATGTTGTCCATTGATGCATGGATTTTTGCCAAGACGTATTGAGCTTGGTCTTTCCCGAGGCATTTCGCCAAGGGAGAGTGTACCCCTTTTCGATAGAGTTGATCATCCACCATTGCATAAGTTGCTGCCATTCTTACTAAACTCTTAGACTGTATTGCATCCTCGGGGGTGATTCCTCGCTCTAGATAGTCGGCAATTGGCTTCCTCCAATCATCAGAGTCGGATATTAACATTATGCAGCTTGGTTCCGGCAAATTTTGTTGGACAACCGTTCTTAAGTTTCCCAGGCACTTGGTACTGGCCAGCTTTGAGAGGATGTCGGCTCTTGCATTTTCTGCCCGTGGTATATGCGCTACCGTCACTTCATCGAAGTGTGTCATGATCTCTTTAACCTTTGTTAGATATTTAGCCAAAAGCGGCCCTTTTACCTGACAAGTTCCCTGGATTTGTGATGCAACCAACTGAGAATCCATGGATACACGCACTTTCTGGGTTCCGTTTTCCTTTGCTTGTAATAATCCTGCTATCAGGGCCTCGTACTCGGCCTGGTTATTAGATGTTGGGAAATCAAGTCGGAGAGAAAACTCCATGGCGACACCATCCAAGCTTTCCACAATAACTCCTGCTCCACCTCCCTGCACATTTGACGAACCATCCACGAATACTTTCCACGGTTTCGATCCTACTTCTCTTCCTTGAGCAAATGTTGATTCCACTAGGAAATCGACCAGAGCTTGTGACTTTATCGCTTGTCGAGCTTCGTAAATGATGTCAAACTCGGACAATTCAATTGCCCAATTTGTCATCCTCCCTGCTAAATCCGGCCTGTGCAAAACTTGTCGAATGGGCTGGCTTGTCCTGACTATTATCGAGTGCCCATGAAAGTAGTGCCAGAGTTGCCTTGCAGCCATCAATAATGCGGAAGCCATCTTTTCTAATTTCTGGTACCTTACTTCAAGTCCTTGTAAAGCGCGACTCACAAAGTATACCAGCTTTTGACCTTCATCAGTTTCTCTAACTAAAACTGCGCTCACCACTTCCTCATCCACGGATAAATACAAAATCAATTTTTCCCCGGGTTCGGGCCTTGACAGCACTGGTGGGGACGACAAACATTGCTTGATTTTGGTGAATGCCTCTTCACATTCCGAGTTCCAACCCCCTTGAGCTTCTTTCTTTAAGAGTTTAAAGAATGGGAGCGACTTCTCAACTGATTTTGGCAGAAATCTCGTCAAGGCCGCCAACCTTCCTGTTAATTGCTGAATTTCCTTTTTACTTGTCGGGGCCCTCATTTCCAATACTTCTTTGCATTTTTCCATATTAGTCTCTATGCCACGGTTAGTTAACAGAAAGCCCAAAAACTTTCCCGAGGTCACCCCAAAAGTGCACTTTGCCGGGTTTAGCTGAATTCGATGCCTTCGTAACTTCTCAAATGTCTGGTTCAAATCTTGAACATGACTACCTTGTTCCTTGGACTTTACTATCATATCATCAATATACACCTCCACATTCTTTCCCAACTGTTCGACAAAAACCCTGGTCATCATTCTTTGGTAAGTTGCCCCGGCATTTTTAAGGCCGAACGGCATCACATTATAACAATAATTTGCATTGTCGGTAATGAAAGCTGTCTTGTCCTGATCATCGGGGTGCATAACGATCTGATTATACCCCGAGTAAGCATCCATGAACGATATTAATTAGAAACCAGATGATTGATCAACTAACTGGTCAATGTTAGGCATGGGGAATGCATCCTTGGGGCATACCTTGTTTAAGTCTTTGTAATCAACACAAACGCGCCATTTACCATTCGGTTTTTTAACCATAACAACATTCGACAACCATGTTGTGTATTGCACTTCCTTTATAAATCCGGCCTCAATTAATTCTTAAACATGTGCCTCCAAAGCTTTTCCTCAATCTGAACCCTGTTTTCTTTTCTTTTGTGCAACTGGTACTGATCCTGGAAGAATGGCCAATTTATGGCAACAAAACTCGGGATCTATCCCAGGAACCTCAGACGGTTTCCACGCAAACACGTCCTTGTTTTCTCTTAGGAACTTCTCTAACTGCGCATGAATCTCGGGATCCAGCACCTTTCCAATTTTTGTAGTTTGTTTTAATCCATCTCCTAGAACAAAATCTTCTACTTCCTCGTTCGGCTGAGTCCTTTGCGCCTTGTCTTCTTCTCTTAAATCCAACTCGACTACATGGATAGAACCGCTATCAGCCTTCTCTTTGTTGGCTGACTTGCCTTCCTGAACTGCTTCAAAATAACACTTTCACGAGTCTCTTTGATCTCCCTTAACAGTGACCACTTGATTTTTCTTGTCTATGAACTTTAATTTCTGATGATTTGACGACACCAGCATGTTCCAATTGTGGATAGTCAGTCGTCCTAATATTATATTGTATGGGGAAGGGAATTCAGCCACCACGAACCGGACCATCTCGGTCTTAAATGCTTCTTTGGTTCCCAATGTTAGCTTGAGATCAATGAATCCTTTCGGGCGAGTATCCTCTCCGTTAAAACCAGTCAAGGTAGTTCTTCATGGCTTCAAATCTTTCGAATCGAGTCTCATGCGCTTGAACGCGTCCCATAAGATTATATCTACTGCACTTCCATTGTCCACAAATATCTTTTTGACTTGACAACGTTCCACTGTCCCTGTTATGACCAAGCCATCATGGTGTCTGGCACTACATCATCCAAGTCTTTTTCCGAAAATCCCAACAACGGCATACTTGGCTTTGTTATCTCTTTTTTAAATCTCGGGCGATCAGTAATAGACAGGACTTCCTTTAGATACTTCTTTCGCTAGTTTGTGGAATCTCCTCCTCCCCCAAAACCGCTAACTGTCCCATTGCACACGTATTTTGACTCGGGGAATTCGTCATCAATGCTTCGTCCTGCCTTCTTATAGTCTCGTCTCTTCTGCCCTCTAGGCGGGCTCCTACTCTTGTTGCTCTGCCACTTGTTCTGCCGGCCTTGAGTTTGGATAATGTATCGGCGAAGTTTTCCTTCTCGGACAAACTTTTCAAATTGCGTCCCTTAAATCCCAACAAACATCCGTGGTGTGTCCGTTCTGGTCATGAAATTCACAGTACCGAGATCTATCTAAAGATAGGTTACTCCACATTGGTCGCGGTCGGTCAACATTTCTCATTTCTGTTAAAGAAACCTCCCTTCATATTTGAGCTTGAGGCATTTTCAACGGGGCATATCGGTCGTACCTTCCTTCTGCTCTGTTTCCGTGGGGCCGGCTGTTCTTGTCACGACCACGGGCATCTCGCCTATTTGTACGGTACCGATCTTTACCTCGAGAGGGTGAGCCCTTAGTTGATTCTTTGGGTGTTTGGTTTATGGCCTCCATCTACTCCAACTCTATGTATTGCTTCGTGCGATCTCGGAACTCGGCCAAAGTTTTTGGACGACGCTTCATGACCAACTTCTTTAATGGTGAAAATTTGTCCAATCCTGCAGTTACACAATGCAAATGCACGTATTCTTTTAACCTGGGAACTTGTAATGCTGTGCTGTTGAAGCGCTCCAAGTACTTTTGCAGAGTTTTCCCAGGCGCTTGCCTCACCTGATCAAGCTGAAATTCCGTCTTTGGTTGCTTCCTACTCGTAGCAAAGTAAAGTAGGAATTTATTTTCCAAGTCCTTCAAGTCCGGGATTGAATTGGCTGGTAAACTGTTGACCAAATTTGTGCGGGTCCCCACAATGTCCCTGCGAACAGGCATGGTATTACAGGTCCTGTGTATCCCTTGACCATGATCTCCATCTTGAAATTGCCGACATGTATTTGTGGATCTTGGTTTCCGTCATACTTGGGAAAATCTTTCGTGTCTAGGCCTTTTGGGTAAGGCGCTGCCATAATTTTTTCTGTGAAGGGAGTTTCAACCCTCTCATCATCATTCGAATTTGAACTTGATGGGGAAAATGCAACATTTTTCCTTGACAAACTCGGATCCCTGATTGGTTCTCTGTCCCTTCCCTGTACTCTAGTTGATGCCTGATCTTGTTTAGTACCGCTTGCTTCTTCATGAGTCGTTGCAGTCCGACCTCGTCTCTGATCTTAGCCACCTTCTTGAGATTGCCTTGGTTCCTTGCTATGTCCAGTTTCTTCCCCGTCACTTTCTTGCAACAGTTCAGCATTGTGAAGGGAAACATCATGTCGGCTTGGTCTCGCAATATCCTTGTCGGGTTTAGTATTCTGATTGTCGATTCGCCTGGCATATTGTTCAAACAGTCTTCTCCAATCCGCATCACGTCGGTCCATCTCTTCCTTTAATATCCGGGCATTTTCCTCCATTTGAAGGTTGTGACGATTCTCCATCCCACTCATTCTATCCAACATGCATCCTATCGTGTTTTGCAATAAGCGAATATCGGGATTAACCATTTGAAACTCCACTTGCGGACTATCTGGGGGGGTTTGGGAACCCACTTGCTGCAACACGACGTTTTCCGGAAGAGGAGAATTTTTTGTGTCCGACGTTTCCGCTTCAGTCTCCACTATGACCTGATCTACATTAGCGTTGGAAGGATCCTCCCGGTGGACCATCTGTTCATCAGTTTGTTGCCTTGATTGTTCTTCTGGCATTTGAGTTTGCCGAGTTGTTGAAGTTCGTCCTCTAGTGTTTGCCATTTGCAGCGATGAGCACGTAGCCTTTTGCAGTGATGAGCACGTAGCCTGATAATCTGGTGTTCGAACCTTTCGTTCCCCACAAACGGTGCCAAATGTTCGAGTATGAACAAGATTGATCGGGCTTGAACTAGGATCAGTGCCTAGGGCCTACGTACCCTTGATAGGGATCAAAGCTCATGTAGTTCGAGATTTACTTTGGCGTTCAGCCACAAGGAAGTGGGGTGTGTGCCGTGTATGAAAGTAACAGGGGGAATTCTCATGTACTGTTCATCGGGGAGGAACTCTCTTATTTATAGGGGAAGGTAACTGCTCCGACTTTGTCCGTTATCATTTGTAAGGGTATAATCGCAGGCGGGTATCTCACTCGATGGGCTGGGCTTCTTGGTCCAATTCCCAAGGTCCATAACAAAAATCAAAATCAATGACTACTACTGAAATTGCTCGTTCAAATTGGCACAGAAATCCTCTCAGAGTAACAGTTTGGAGAATAGCAGTGCAAATAACTCTTCTGGAAAAATATATATTAATGAGAAGTCTGAGGAAGCTTGCCGCCGCCAGTCCCTTTCTGTGCCATTGCTGACATGAACATTAGCCAGAAGTTATCTATTAACAGTGTAGTACAATACTTCTTGCAAGAGACTCCTAGGCGTTTTCAGTCACATGAGCAAAGTGAAATTGTCAGCCATAAGCACAATACAAATAAAGGATCGTCTACGGGACTTATTTTCATAAGAAGGAAAAATAACAGATGTAAAGCTTATGCGCACCAGAGATGATCTTACCTTGACACTTGAAGAATCACTTGTGAGATGGCTTGAAAAGTTGGTGATCCGGATATTCCTAGTCCATGGGGTCGATATTCATTGAAGAAAGGGGAGAAAGATTATCTAAAATCTCTAATCGAGATTGTAGAGAAGTACCGTCCCAATGTTATTTTGATGGAGAAAACTGTTTCTTGAGATATATAAGAGCAGATTCTGAAGAATGGAATGACATTAGAACCTAAGTTGAGGCTTCATTGCCTTGAAAGAGTTGCATGTTTTATGCGTTCACCAATTCTATCGTGTGATAATTGGAATGGTCAAAAGCTAAAGCACTGTGACTCCATTTATTTCGAGAAGTTTGTGGAGGAGCGTGTTGGTTATCATGTGATAATTTGGCTAATTAAGCACGCAAATTTCTCATCTCTAGGGATGATAGAAAATTCAGAAACTCCAGGAAGAGGAATAACTGCTAAAGAGCAACAGTTCCTGTACTGTTAACAATTTTGATGGTGTCGATTTAGTCAAGCAACAAACAGCTTTTATTAAGACACCAGGCACTTGGGTGGAATTATTGCCAGTGGTGGAGACTACCAAACGTGCCCTTATCGAGATCAAATATGGGCCATATGACAATCAAACCCCATATGCTCCTGTACCTATTCATTTTGAAAATAGTAATCCATTTGCTGTTGTTGAGGAGCTAGAGCAGGAAATTGCAATATCTCACTGGGGCAACCTCCAAATTACAGAGCGATGTAGCCGGATTCATGCAGGGGTCCAGCTTGAAGGTTTTTTGAACATCAAACTAAACAAAGTGGTATAGCACTTCTGAACTGATTACACTTGAAACCATACGTTTGGCTCTAGGAACAAAGTTCCAAGACTTTATGAGTTTTGTACCATCCTCGGAACTCCCTTTGGTAGACCAGTTTTCAAGTCTGTGTGAGAAAGTTGAAGCTCTTACAAATCAATATCCAATTCCTGGAGTCTAAAATGGTGTACTCAGTACCAATAACTAAGGTGCTGATTTGCTGCAAAGCAATGCCAAAGGTTGATTTCTTGAAACTATTTCTATCAGAAGTGTTTCTGAAAAATAAGGTGGTCTAGACTTAGACTTTGACCATTAGAATTTATCAACAAAATAAATTACAGCTGTATGGTAAAGCAGCAAAAAGATGTTGTTGCTGTTTTTGCACTTGTTGTTGGTGCAATTATTTACAAGAAATACCAGCTTGGAAAGAATGGTAACAATCCTAAAGTTAAAGTAGGGGCTAGATGTAGTACAATTTGCAAGAAATACAAGATCTAAATAGCTCTCTCTCATTTCTTGTAAATTCCAAGGGAACACACGAGGTGTTTGTGCATGCATTTTCCTTTGTTACAAGATCCGATGGCCACTCTTCAAGATGACAGGAACTCCATGAATCTTGAGAAGACTGTGTAACTTCCTCAAATTCCTCAACTCTAGTGATTAGCTCTTTGAAATCGGATCCTTCTTTACAAATCATTCTAAGCAGCTAGGCTTATCTCTTCCTTAGAAGAAGAATTCGAAAGGCCATATGCACCCAAGAGAGGAGGATCTACATGACTCTTCTACAGATAAACAGATGGGTTTGATGATGAGACATTAATGTCATTAATTAAGAGGAAGAAAATGGAGGAAGGCAGGATGTCAAGGGAAGAGTTGAATGAAAATCCAACCAAAGAGAAGTTGTCAAAAAATAACTCTGATGATGTGACACACGGGAGCACGTGGAATGTTGTCTTGAGGTACATCCTTGATGTGGCAACAAGAAATTCTCGCATGGGACACCCAACAACCATGTAATTGCTTTGAGAAATTTCTCAAACTCCACATGATGAAATGGAATTACTTAATCAAGAACGCTAGTTCAGGGAAGTTGCATTTCTCAAGGTTCTTTACTATAAGCAATGTTTTCTTTAATGCTGCAATTTGATAGAAGTAGAAAGTTCAGTTTTTATGCTTGAAGAATGTTTCTTGCAAGTGCAAACATGCATGGAGAACCCCCTTGCTGAGGCTGTTAATATTGGGCCCTAAGAACAAAAATCAAGTGGCAGGTCTATGATGAAAGCATTGCAACATCTTTTCACTCCTGTGTCAACAAAAGACCTACCAAGAATACAATTACTTGTTTAAAAAATTCTGCAGGTTCTTGATGAAAATGCTGCAAATATGGATGGAGGCCGTTCAAGCTAAAAATGCTGCGAGCAAAGGAGTCATCCTATCTAAAGTGATGTTCCCTCCATCTCGACAAGCATCAAGGGACCTACAATTTTTTTTCATTTGATGGTGGTGTTTCACTGTCATCAACCAACAGTGTATCTGCTACAGCCAATGAGTGTTCCAGGCATGCTTTCTTTGAACTTCCCTTATTTGCTATTGCTTGTTTCAGTAGGTGCACGGTGTATCCCAAAATCCAGGCATCCTGCAAAGATTAGTTTGTTGCAAGTGTACCCAAAAGGGTAGTAAGTTGCCAAGTGGTATTAATTTAAATATTGTTATCTACCAGTTGCCAAAAAGATAAGTACCAAGGAATGGGATCTATTAAGAGCCTTAACCCAACTTTGTAGTTGCTGCTAGTTGAAATGATCTAGTTTGCAAGTCAATTTGTGGCACACTTTTTCAGGCTATTCTAATTGCTGGAACATGAAAATATTTTATTATCTAAAGCGCAGCTTTTATAGTTAGCCAATGTTCAAAGTTTTTACTCTGAATATGTCTCGGCACCTCCTACGGCCAGCTCATTTTATTGTACAAAAATGTTCTAACACTGCTGGAGGATTTCTCGATATGCTGGAAAGGTGAATCAAGCCTTTCAGGTCTATATGCTTGACAAGGTTGGAAAAAGTTTCCTTTAAAGGTATGCTACAAAGTTGCATCTGAGTGTCATAAAATTCGGGCACAGTCCTACTTCGAGTCTACAAATAAATTGGGACCATGTATACTTCTCTTCTTTTGGCAATGATAAGCTGCTATATATTGAAGAGAATATAACAAAATCATATTGGAAGCAAAGGAAGGTTGCACATATACCTTCGGCTCCATTTTCGAAAGTAAATTGTGAATGTAAAGTTCCAATTCGTTAATGCTTTTTTGCATTTGTGAATGTAAATCATTAATGCTTTTTGGCGTTTGTGAATGTAAAGTTCAATTAAATTGTGAATTAAATTCGTTAATTCACAAGTGTATTGGCAGCTTGTTTTGACCAATCAAACATAGTTGAAGGGGAAATTGTTCAAAGTTCCCTTATAACAGTGTATGCCAAGTGTGTAGGAATGGAAAAAAGGCGGACCCGATTTAAATTGAATCTAGTTTAAATCCGAGATCTGGGTGAAGACGACTATGCTGTCAAGTCTATAAACATGTAGGAATCTGAGGTATATAAACCCATTTCCGAAAATCATGTTCAAGTTAAACATGTAGGAATCTGAGGTACATAAACCCGGTTCTGAAAATCATGTCAAAGGAAAACATGTAGGAATCCAAGGTACATAAACCCGTTTCCAAAAATCATTTTCAAGTTAAACATGTAGGAATCGGAGGTACATAAACCCGGTTCCGAAAATCATGTCAAAGGAAAACATGTAGGAATTTGAGGCACATAAACCCGTTTCCAAAAATCATGTTCAAGTTAAACATGTAGGAATCCGAGGTATATAAACTCGTTTCCTAAAATCATGTTCAAGTTAAACATGTGGAAATCCGAGGTACATAAACCCGCTTCCGAAAATCATGTTCAGGCTAAAACGTACTCCTCTGGGATGCGATAACGCCCACATAAAGGTTAAAACATGCTTCCTTCGGAACACGGTAAAGCCGATAATTTCTGGTCAACCACTTAGGCGGGTTGATAGCCCATGGGTGGTCCCAGACCCATATTCTGCACAGCAAATTTTTGACTCTGGCCCAGTCATCAAATAAAACTCGGATGAGTTTTGAAGGCGAAACTTGATTACAATGACTGCAGTTAAAATCTGAGTTGCATGTGAAGTGAACCCTTATGACAGGGATGAAGGTAGACCTGGTTACATTGAATCTGGTCAAAACTCAAACATGAGATCTAGGTTAAATAGTCAATGCACCACGGCAGCCCAGAGCCCTTGACTACCAGGCTGGGGGGCAACTACTATACAGTTGTCAATGGATTAAGAAGAAATAACGGAAGCCCTCATGGGGTTACTCTAACTACGTGGACTTTGATCCCTCTACAGGGTACGTAGGCCCTAAGCATTGTTCCTAGGTCAAGTCCGGCTCGATCAATATCAAATATGCTAGTCCATTAGGACTAACCAAAACATGCATGAATCCGAGGTACACAAACCTATTTTCATGAATCATGTGAAGTTTATACATGCATAAATCCGAGGTTCACAAGCCTATTTTCATAAATCATGTTGCGACGGCAATGCCGCCAAGTCTATTTTAAGCGGAACTCGGTTAAACTGATTACAACGGAAATTCGAGTTCCATGTCCCGAGTGGAGTCCATCCCTACAAAAGGGATGAGGGCGGACCTGATTTAAACTGAATCTAGTTTAAATCAGGGATCCGTGTAAAGTTTAACGTCGGTCCCGGTTAACCAAATCTGGTTAACATTCGGGATCCACATAAAGTTTAACATCGGCCCCGGTTAACCGAATCTGGTTAACATTCGAGATCCGCATAAAGTTTAAAGTCGGTCCCAGTTAACTGAATCTGGTTAACATTTGGGATCCGTGCAAAGTTTAAAGGCGGACCCAGTTAACCGAATCTGGTAACATTCGAGATCCGTATAAAGTTTAAAGTTGGTCCCGGTTAACCGAATCTGGTTAACGTTCGGGATCCGTGTAAAGTTTAAAGTCGGACCTGGTTAACCGAATCTGATTAACGTTTGAGATCCGTGTAAAGTTTAAAGTTGGACCTGGTTAACTGAATCTAGTTAACGTTCGGGATCTGCGTAACGTCTTGAAGGCGGACCCAAGTTAACTGAATCTAGTTAAAATCTGGGATCCGTGTGAATTTTTAAAAGCCGAACCCGATTTAAACTAAATCTAGTTTAAATCTGGGATCCGCATAAAGTTTAATTTCCGATTTAAACTGAATCTAGTTTAAATCTGGGATTCGCATAAAGTTTAATTTGAAGACGGACCCGGCTAACTGAATCTAGTTAAGATCCGGGATCCATGTAAATCTTTGAAGCTAGACCTGGCTAAATTGAATCTAGTTTAAATCCCGGCTCCATGTGTATTTTTCAAGGCAGACCCCGGTTATACCGAATCTGGTTAAAATATGAGCTCCGTGTATTTAAAATCCTTTATTGGTTTATTTGTGATAGCAATCCTTAAGTTTTGAAGGCGGACCCGATTTAAACTGAATCTAGTTTAAATCAGGGATCCGTGAAAATTTTTGAAGGAAGGATCAGTTTTAACTGAATCTAGTTAAAATCCGGGCTCTATGTACATTCTTTAAGGCGGATTATAGTCAAAATCCGAGCTTCTGTGTAAAGTTAAATCTGAGTTCTATGCGGAGAGCCAAGTTAAACTATCAATGCATCCCGACAGCTTAGAGACCTGAACCACCGTGCTGGGGGGCAACACATTATTAGTAGAAATGCATATTTTCAATAACCGGGGTTAATGAAAACCAGACAAGGAATCAAACTCGGACAAGTATTTGAAATGAGCAAGTTGAACGATTTGCGTAAACAGTAAGTATTTTTCATTGATTATGATTTGCTTACATGTTATTAAATGCAGGAACATAGACCGAGTAATTATCCCGAGAAAAATTGCTACAAAAGCAAGCAAGGGACCTTTTCTCGTCTCAAACAACTCGAATAAACTAGAGTATCTTGGCCAAATCTGCGTCTCACATCAAACAATCAATGCATCCCAACAGCCCAGAGACTTGAACTACCGAGCTGGGGGACAACTATTATGGAATAAAAGTATGGCTCAGATATTAAGGCAAGACACTTGGGCTTGGAGGCACATAAGGCCCAACAGTCCAAACCCTAACTCTAAGGTACCCTCTATAAATAGATGGTAAACCTAAAGGTACACAGACTCTGAACTCTGCCTCTTTACAATTCTGCCGCACAGAGCACACACCCCACTCCATTGGGTGAAAACTCTCATGTTTGTGCTTTGTGATCCTCTATCCTCTTGGGTATCCCATCCATGGATACCTAAGAGTAAGCTACAGATCCTATATCAACATACTAGCCCACTTAGGGTTAGACACTTATGTTCCTCAGACAGAACAAATTATCTTTTATATACTTTACTATCATAATAGGATAAAAAGATATTTTAATATAAAATCTACTTATTTCCTATTATATTTTGCAGGAAATATTAGTTGATTTGGAAAGAAGTAGAAAAAGCAATTAAGAGGATATGCAATTAGCCAAACGCAGTGATCCCACGCAAAAAAAAAAGAAGAAGAAGAAGAAGAAACAAAATCAATTGCGTGATATGGTGGAGTTGATTACAAGATATAAGATATCTTTTTAATAAGAAAATGAGAATTAGTGACCCAAGACCTAAATTATAAATAAGGAGGAGATGTAGAACAAGAAGCAACGAAGAGGATCAAGAGACGCAGAATGAGAGGGAACAACAAAGCAGAGGAGTACTGGGTGTTTCGGTTCTCTTCATCATCTCCACGGAAGGACTGTGGAGGTTACGGAGAAACTTTCTGTCCTCTCTCTCCTTATTCTTTGAACCTGAACTCTTATCTTTTTGTTATAGATTTTATTAGAGCCATGTGTGGCTAGTTTGTTTTGCAACCTAGAGTACCTACGAATTTGTGGGTGAATTGGATTTTGTTGGGTGAATTGGACTTTATTTTCATTATTTAGTTAAATTTGATATTAATTTTGGTTACTTAATCTTGGTTAGTTTTATCTATTTAATGATTGGCCGTCATTGAATATGATTTTGAGCGTTAAGATTTACCTTGACGAAGAGGATTTTAATTAGACTCTGAGATTAAGTAATATGGGATTAGATTACGATTTAATTTGCGATTAGGATAGACATATACCTAATAGCCCCATATAATTGTTAAAGAGTGTGTTCGATTTTTGTTGCCTTTTGTCTAACTGTGTTAGACATAACAAGTTATACTGAAGAGAAGGTTGTAAGTGGACCGACAGGCACTTATAGCTATTTATACTCAAGATTAACAAAATTGATATTAAAGCTAATTAAATTAGTGAAAATAAGGTTTGTGAAGCTAATAAGGTATTAGTGACTCTGGGTTGCTTATTTGATTATTGTGATAGTTTTATTATTTTTATTTTAGTTTTAATTTCTTTATCTTAATTAAATTCAATTTGTTTTGTTCAACTTAAACGAAATTGTGAGATTAATACTTAACTAAAGTTGTGATAATAAGTCCTCGTGGGAACGATACTTTTCTTATCACTTTATTACTTGATATGGCTCGTGCACTCGCGGAGTTTATAAACTATAAAGTTTTGCCCTATCACTTAAAAATAAAAATAGGGAAAATTATATATATGTCTCAATATTATGATGAATCAAATTGTGTACTTTTGGATATTTAGCACAATTCTGTTTAAGCCGTCTCACCATGAATAACTCAACTTTGAATTCTGATAAACATACTTGTCGAGAGACGAAAACTTTTATGTTTAAAAAAATTAAATATAACATGATTCATTATTTTTAAAAAAATTAAATAATTTAATTAATTTCTTGTCTTATATTTAAGGGTTGAAGTGCAAAAATACACATGTGTTTTTTTTTTCTGAGAAGCGCCCAGTAGCAAATGCTTTTTTTAGATGCAAAAGTACACACGTGGTTACAAATTAGGTGCAAAAATATCGTTTGACCGTTAAGTTTGATATTTTTTGCTGACTGGACGATGACGTGGCATTTCAAAGGTGCAAAAATATACATGTGTTTTGTCAAGAAAAGCGCCCAACACCAAATTATTTTTTTAAAATTTAATAATTTTACTTCAATCAAAATTATTTTTGAAAAAATATTTCAGGTATTCACCGATATTAAAAGAATACTGACTGATACTTAAAAAAAATATTTCAGGGTACTAACTGGTACAAAAAAAAATACTTCATAATCTTGAAAAATTATTTTAAGATCTTGAAAAAATATTTCAGGTATTGACCGGTACTAAAAGAATACAAACTGATACTGAAAAAATATTTCAAGATACTAACTGGTGCTAAAAAGTATTTTTAGGATACTGACTGGTACAGAGAAAATACTTCATAATCTTGAAAAAAATTTAGGATCTTGAAAAAATATTTCAGGTATTGACAGTACTAAAAAGATACAGACTAATACTGAAAAAAATATTTCAGGGTACTGACTGGTACTAAAGAGTACTTTCAAAATACTAACTGGTAGAGAAAAATACTTCATAATCTTGAAAAATTATTTTGGATACTGACTGATAATGAAAAAAATATTTCAGGGTACTAACTGATACTAAAAAATACTTTCAAGATACTGACTGGTACAAAAAAAATACTTCATAATCTTGAAAAATTATTTTAGGATCTTGAAAAAATATTTCAAGCTATTAACTGGTACTAAAAGGATATTGACTGGTACTAAAAATATACTTCAACTTATTTTTTTAGTTTCTAAAATAATTTTTCAGATCATGAAATATTTTTTCTATACCAGGCAGTATTCTCAAAGTATCTTTTTAGTACCAGTTAGTACCCAATAGTAATTAAAATAAAATTATTAAATTAAAAAAAAAAGAATTTGGTGTTCGATGCTCTTTTTGACAAAGCACATGTGTATTTTTGCACCTTTGAAATGTTACGTCATCGTCCAGTCAGCAAAAAAAAGTCAAACTTAACGGTCAAAGTCAAACTTAACAATCAAACGGTATTTTTGCACCTAATTTGTAACCACATAGTTACTTTTGCACCTAAAAAAAGTATTTGCTACTGGGCGCTCCTTAGAGAAAAACACATGTGTATTTTTACACATTAACCCTATATTTAATATCCAAGTATTATTATTGTTGTTGTTGTTGAGTGAAAGAAACCCCACTCGAATGGCAACATGTAGTAGAATAGGACAAAGGATTGATGAGAAGCCGCGTCCACAAGGGGTTGAAACACAAATATGTTTGCACTTGTGTGATTAATGTGTAAAGTTATAAACCAACAAGAATGGCATTAATGTTGATAAAGAAAACTTTCATATATGAAAATGACTTCTCTTTTATTGCAAGGCCTTGAGGGCCTCGATCAAACCTGCCTCCAAACTATACAAGGCCTCAAATACATATAAATGAGTAAATATTATAATATATATAAGAAATAAGAACGGGGAATCTCAAATACATATAAATGAGTAAATATTATAATATATATAAGAAATAAGAACGGGGAATCTTAAAATTAAGAGTAAAATATTTTAATCTCCCTAACATTTTGTCATAATTACGGACATCCCCTCTGTTTTTAAAACATATACTTATGTCCAAACAACTAACTCCGTTAAACATTTTTATTTTTAATTAATATTTATTTAATAATTTACCCTTCAATTTTGACTAAAACTTTTTAAGCAATTTTTTCCCTTTTTCTTAATTTATGTTTTACTTCTACAAATAGTTATATTTTATTTTTTTCATATTGAGATAAATACTTAATTAATTCAATTAATGAAGACATAGAAAAATTAATTAAAAATATGATTAATTAAAACTGTTATCCATTAATTTTTTATATTGAGATAAAAACTTAATTAATTCAATTAATGCAAATATATAAAAATTAATTAAAAATATGATTAAATCTTTAAATAGATGCATACTTAAATAAATGTGGTGATAAATGCTTATGCAAAAAAATGTATTTAAAAATTAAAATTAATATTAATATAAGTTAAATAATATCTCAAATTTATATTATTAATAAGATACTGTGGATAAAAATATGCTTTCAATCATGGTATTGTGGCAAAGAAAAAAAGAAGAAGAAGGAAATATGTTTTTAGTCATTTAAAAGAATACTAAATAAATTATTCTCAATAGAAAAATTTAAAAACTTAGAGTTTCATAATTTAATAAAAATTAATAAATTTTATAATATATTGAAAATTTTAACATATATGTATTAGAAATATTTTTTGTATAAAAAATTATTTTAAGGAAAATATCAATATTTATTCATTTTTTGAAAGAGGGTTATTTTGGTTAAAGAAAATGTTTAATAGTTAAACTTAATAGTTAACTAACGGTTGGGTAGATATGAATGGAATATCAAATTTGTAAACGAGATTTCTGTAACATGCATTATAATTTGAAAAAAGGTCTATATATGTTTTCAAAATAGATATGGGATGTTCATCGCTATATAAATTTAAGGAATTGAATGTATTGAGAAAAATAGTAACACAAAAAATTGATACTCTAATTAAAATACAAAACTATAAAAAAAAATATAAAATGTTTATGCTGCATCACTTCTAAAATACTCCGTATCATTTAGGTGTATAATTACTATTGTTGAAAAGAAGTTTCAAAATTAAAATAATATTAATCCTTAGATTAACCATACTACATACAAGATAAGTTAAATGGAGATTAGTCATATTATTTATTGAGAGTGAAAAGTTAGAATTACTTTACTAATAACCTCTAATGGTTGATTTTGAATATTACAAAGCTAAGAAAAATAATACGATAATTAATAAATTACCATACGTTTAGCCTTATTGGACATAAAAAAGTTAGATACACCCAAATATGTAATAATCAACCTCCCAACTAAAACATGATTAGCAATTCCTCAAACCGCAGTAGCATGCAAGAGACTACCCTCCCAAAGTAACATCCCTAAAAATTTACGATCTCTGGTCCTAATTATAAGAATTGTTTTGTTGTAAGAATACAGATGTTTAACCTCAATGGGTTAGTAGATGATTTATGTGGGATCAGTAATACTCTCTGAGATAATGTGCTTGTAAGTTCTGGCTATCACCCAAGAGGGGGGTGAATTGGGTGAAGTATAAAAATTTCCACTCTTTAAAACGTTTTCGCAATTCAGTGTTTTCATCTTTGAGTAATAAAAATAAGATCACAAACAATTGGTAAATACTCAAATGTAAATGCTAGAATTGTAAGAGATAAGGAAGAAGAGCTTGCAAACAGATTTATACTGGTTCGGCCCTCCTTGACCTACGTCCAGTCCCCAAGCCTCACTTGGGATTTTCAATCCACTATCTCACTCAAGCTTTAGTCGGGTACTTGAGAACCGCTACAATCCCACAAGTTTAGTCGGGCACTTGTGCAGCCTTTTACAAATCTCTTACTGAGATACTCCCCCTTACACACCGTAAGGATGCACTGCTTGATCACACACTTCGTACTCGAAGTAATCCTCTCACTAGGATTCACTCCCCCTTACAAGTTGTAATCAACACAATGTATAACCCACTCAAGATTACCCAATCTTGAGTTTCTCTCAGAAGGATAATGTGTTTACAGTGAATTTCCTCTCAAAGGAATGAATAAATGATCACTGAAGTTCAGATACAATTCATTTCACTCTCTAAGCTATTTAGATATGGAAAACAGAGTGAGAATGATGTAGAAGCAGAGCATCAGCATTTTGCCATGGTAATCATGTGTCTCCACGTTTTTCTGCTTCAATCCATGTCTTTTATAGGTAGAGAAGAGTCTGTGGCCGTTTTTGACCGTTGAGGAATCAATCAGACCGTTGTAGCTGATTATCTTTAAGTGTGGTCAGCTTCTCTCTCTAGTCTCCAACTAATCCAGTTGTATAATTGATCTGAGGTGGCTTTCTGTGGATTTGCCCGTTGGAGAAAACTTTGCTTGTTGTAGTAATCTTCCTTTTAGCCTTTTGCAGTCGTGTACAAGTGGATTAACCAAAGGAAGCAACCATCTGGGCTGAGCATTTATTGTTCTGACAGCTTTTTGCTTTTTGTTCTAATCCTTCAGTAAAACCTTCATTAATCTGTCTGAAACTCACTAGAAAGTTGGTTAAACATATCTGGAATCAATATAGAATAATCATGGAAAGCATTGAGATCAAACAAGAAGGTATTACAGATTTGCCAAATTTGAATCTGCAGTAACGGCTACAAACCTTGAGACAAACCTTGAGGTTGGTTCATCCAACCTCGAGGTTTGCCTGAAGGTTTCAGGCAAACACAGGTTTTAAAACATGTAACCTCGAGGTTGAAAAGTGAACCTCGAGGTTTCCCTTTAAAAAGAAACCTTTTGAAAATCACAGAGGCTCACCAACCTTGAGGTTCCAAAGGTAACCTTGAGGTTAGAAACTTGATTCAAAATTTCATTCTTCACTAGAGCCCGATAACCTCGAGGTTGAAATTCCATACTCGAGGTTGCCTCTGAAATTACACAGTTCAGTTCTTGAAAACAAGGCTCAACCTCGAGGTTGTAAACTTAACCTCGAGGTTTTCAATATTTTGAAAACCAATTTGCTCTCTGTAAGCCATAATACTCGAGGTTCAAAAGTGATACTCGAGGTTTGAAGTATTTTCATGAAATCTCAAGTTTTAAGACAGAATACCAAACCTCAAACTCAAGTTTACATGTCCAAGCTCGAGGTAAGAATCCAATGCAAGAAGAATCAGCTCCAAACCCATTGTATTATGTCCGTTATGATCCAATGAATGAAGGCTGTTCTTGATCAGCGTTTTTGCTGATGTCCTGAACTGACCGTCAACTTTCAAAAGCCATATCTCCTTGGTCTGAACTCCGTTTTGGTCCGTTCAACTCTTGTTGGAAAGCTCTGTGTGTCTACTTTCCAATGGCACCGATTTGAGCTCAATTGGATTTGTGGTTTGTGAGATACACTCAAAACATTAAAGCTTGGTTCTGACTGTGACGGTGATGTTTGTGTCAACTTGCAAAATTCATATCTCCTTGATCTGAACTCCTTTGGACTTGAATCTTTGTCACAAGTACGTGTTGGATGTCTAGTTTGATATGCCGTTGGTTTCATGTCAATCCAAATCCTGGTTTGAGGGATATCATCAAATTACCGAAGATCGCCAGAAGCTGAACGTGGAACAGAGTGCACCAGAGTTGCTGATAGTGCTGAAACCTTGAGGTTTGGACTGCAACCTCGAGGTTGGCACTTGCAACCTCGAGTTTGCACTTGCAACCTCGAGGTTGGCTGGTCCAGTGACACCAAAAATGCTGAAGACACTCAAACCTCGAGGTTTATGCTCAAACCTCGAGTTTTCTCGACCTGGACCTCATATTTGCTTGATTTAACTCAGAATTGAGTCAATTAAACTTCCATATGAACTTGTAGCCTTCTAACATCAATATAAGAACTTGAAAACTTATATTCTCATTCTATTCATCAAGTTCTTCCTTCTTTAATCTCTCATCTTGATTATTCCTCATAATCCAACTCTCTCTTCAGCCTCGAATGCTTCTTCTTTATTTGGTCTCTTTTCTTCTACTTGGTTATCACCAAAACCCATTGATAACAACTTGCTTTCTTGATAACCTCTGCAGATACTTCTTTCTTTCAACTCTTATCTCCTTCTTGATTAATCTCTATAATTCAACTTGGATTGATCTACATTAAATGCAATAGTTAGTCCAAGTAGGAGATAATTATATTGCTCAATCTTTTTGCTTATAAGAATGACATCTATGTATGACATCATCAAAACTAAGTATAACCAACATTCTCCCCCTTTTTGATGATGGCAAATACCTTAAGAAAAATATGTATGAATATAAGAATACATTAGATACAACATATTTTTCTTGCCATTCTCTCCCCCTTATTTGTCATTAGCAAAAAGTTGAATTGAAGTTATCAGAAAACGACTAATTTTGCATTTCAACACAAGTTGATCAGAGGATGACAGTAGATAAACATATAAACAACTAGAAATGTATTCAATGAACAAACTTCATAAACGCAGAACTGATATCAGAGAGGATAAATACTCTGATAATCACTGATATCAGAACCAATTACTACAAAATCAGCAAAATACAATGAAATGCAATGAGACACAACACCTAGAACCTATGCACCTTATGCATGTTAAAAGAGTCAAAGAAACTGATTTTCTCTCCCCGATTGAAAATGCTTTTCATTCTAAATATAATGTAATTTGGAATGTTTTTATGAAAACAAATTTGAAGGAAATTGAGGAAATTTTCAAGAAATCTTTCACAATTAAAGCATGTGGATACCAAACATGTACACAATTTCTACTGAATATAAAAAGATAGGGATTAGAAATGCTCATGTTGGTTTTGCAAATTGATGAACTATCTGTGAAGTCCATTTACTAGCTTTGAGATATGTGATGTGCTCTAAATAGCCTCTGGGATGAGACTAAAGTACTGGCTTCTTGAGTTGTATCTCATCTGAATGAATATGATCATTAGTACTTCAGCTTCCATCTTTTGCCTTTTCTTCATAAATCATCCATGTAGAGCACATCTCAGCTTCAATGATTAACCGCTAAGACATCTTTCCCTAATTTAATAGTTTTTCCTTGTAGTGCGTTAAGGAAAATTGTAACACAACAAAATCTCCTGTTACAAATTGAAAACATTCTTTCGAAAAGATTTGTTAGTGCAAGCCAAATATCAAAGTATCCTTTTCTATGTGATATTTTTTAAAATAAAGCTAATGAAAGGAAAATATGATATTAACTCATCATCAAAACTAACAAAAGATATGAATGCAGATGAGTATGGTTAAAAGGGTTTTTCTTCAAATAAAGAAGGTGAGCTTTTAAAGTATAAAGCATGTATGAATGTGAAGCTCCCCCTTAATGAATGCATGACTAAAAAGTGAAGTTCCCTTTCATGATGCCAAATAATAATGAGACACCAAATGTTATGAGGTTTGAAAATATCTTTGCTCACAACATGGTACCTCAGAATTGAAAGACTTTCAAATTCTGTTGGTTGGACTTGAAATTGGTATAATCAAATCACTTATGCTTTTTATGATGATAAAAGAATTTTAAAGCATAAGGATCATTTTAAAAATGATTTGCTTAAGCTAAACTTCTTGAAAAATTTGAGTGAATAAAATCAAGTTAGCCTGAAGAGTGATATGAGAACAGAGAAATGATTATGATATATGAATATTATTGCAAAATACAATACCTCACTCAAGTAATGTCGTAATTACTTGAGTCATAATCATTTGTAGTCCATAGATGCATCACAGGCTAGCTTTTATCTGATAATGTGATCAATACTGAAGCTCTCCGAGATGTGACTAAGCTTTAAGATGAAGAGTCACTATAACCATCAGTTGTTCTGAATGCATCTTAGACGCTAAAATCCCAAATGGGCTTTGTATAGGATTAGCTTCTGCTCCTAGCTTGTCATCAAGCTAGCATGCTCCTTATCATCTTGGTTCCTTGAACGATATACCCTTTTTCTTGCCCTTTGAAGGTGGTGAAGGTGAAGGATCATTCATAACTCCCCAAACCTCGAGGTTTTCTCCAAAACCTCGAGGTTTTGCTGTCTGTCATTTGTGAGTTGCTTTCTGTGTCATCCAAAACTCGAGGTTTTCACTGAAAACTCGAGGTTTCTCCATTCTGACACACTTCAGTGGTGAACATACACCTCCAAACCTCGAGGTTTGCTCATGAGCCTCGAGGTTCTGCCTTTTGACAGCAAAACAGATCCTGCAATAAAATGAATGTTCTTTGGTACTCAATGATTCTTGAGTCCACACAAGATTAGACATGACAACTCTTACACTCTCATAGGATTAAACCATATGACGTATGAGCAAGAAGTATAACAATCAAAGATCAAAATATAGTTTTACCCAAACAAGATCAAGCCAATTAATTGAATAGGGTAACAACTAAATGATACCAAAAATGTTATTTCTCAATGACAATTTGTGAATACACTTTATGCAGAAAAGATGTCATTGATAAAATACATGTAAATTTCTGCATAGAAAATCTTATTCACAAAGGTGAGCATCTTTCAATTTAAAATCCAGATTCTTCAAGAATGATAATAAAATGTGCTAGTCACTTCAAATCTTGAATCTCCTTTCAAAATGTGATAATGCAATATGAAATCAAGATTTTGATAGATGAAAGATTCATGTTTGAAACAAGTCTGAAAACAATGCTCATTATAAACATATTGAAAGTCAATAGGTTTACTGAATATATCAGTATGCTTCAGTTTTAGACAACATGTTGAACATTGAAATTAACATGTTGAAGTGTTTTCTAAAAAGCCAAAGTCATGACAGTAAAGCATTATCAAGACATGCTTAGCACAACGTATATAAGCTTAACGACTTTGCTATTGACCAAGAGGTAATCTTGCCTTAGAGATTAGAGTCTTAAAAATATAGGAACATTCAAGGCAAGAGTTATGAACATACGGAAATAGTTACTCAAAACACGGATGTAGACAACTGCTTATATATTTGAGTAACACAAGTAATATTAGGATTCATGGAAGTATAAACTCACAAGTCCAGATGACTGGAGTTCCATAAGATTATCTTAGTAAGTTATTCCATTCAATGGTTAATGTACTAATATTTAATGCATTAATGAACATTCATAATACTTGAAATAACTTAACCAATAAAAGTTTATCCAATAAGCATAAGATTTTCACAAATTGAATTCCTTTTTGAAGATAAGCTTGAGACTCATATATAATCAACTTGTTGGATACAAGATCTAAAGAATAACGAATGAGGAATTCAAACATCACATTCAATACCAAAGATCAATATGTGAATAACAGGGAAAACTCAATTGGACACATTTGAAGCATATCTAACATTCAATATACAATATTAACTTCCAATTTGGAAACATTATTTGAATGTAATCAAAGTATGAATGAGTTATCAAAACATTTGTATGCATTTTCTTAAAACAATGTGAATTGAAATTCAAACAGATTTTAAACTTTTGCATTTCAAAAATATAAAATCAACAAAGTTATGCATAGGCTCACTTGTTTAAATATCAAAAATTCACTTAACAAAATCATTTATGTCCATTTAGCAATCTGAAAATATTTTGAAAAATATAAATGATTGATTGCTAACGGAATGCAATGATGGACAAGTATTCATTACCCAAAAACGAATTTCATATAATCACAATATGGGGTAAGGAATAGATATCACCATAATTCCTCTTGTTCTCATAGAAGCTTGCTTGGTTGAGATGGATTGATGTAGATAACTTCTTTTTCGGTGTTCACCATCATCATTAAGCATAGCTTGTTTGGCTTTCTCAAGGCTTGAATCATTTCTCTATCTTTCATTCTTGAGAAGCTTTCTTTGATCCTACAAAATCGTATAAGTCTTTTTCTTTCTTGGTGTCCAATCTTGGATCCAATCATCGTTAGCTTGTAGGAACCAAAATTCACATGCTCTTATGAATATAATTAATTTAGAATAATTGAGCAAAATGAGTTGAGCATGGCTTTATGCATGAAAGATATATTTTTCAACTCATAATGTGTGCATAAAGAGTTAAGCTATTAAACATTGTAAACTAAATATATCAATAAATCTATCAAATAGATTTTCAATTTTAAAAATCGTTTTCAATGTTCATTCCTACTATCCAATGTGTAAAACCTCAATAAATGTTCTAGATAATAGAGTAGGAGGTTTTACCAATATGTACCCTTTCCCTAGGTACTTGGAGGATTAGCTTTGCATACCCATTGACTCTTTGGTGTCTGCAAAGTCTTCACATAAGGTACGATCTTCAAGTATCTTCTCCTTGACACTTGAGAGGTTCCCTTCTTTTTGTTCTCCTCAAGGTAGTTGTATAGTACGCTTTGGTAGTTTGTTCTTGAGGGAAGATATACTTCTCTAGCTTGTACCCTTTGCTTCTTTTGATGTTTAAGACTTGTAGGTTCAGCAATGGGTGCCATAGGAGTTCTCTTGCTTGATATAGATTCTATGATCTCCTTCTTTGGTGCATGAGGAACTCTTGGCTTCTTCTTCCTCTTCTTTTGACCTTGATGTCCATTGATATTCAAATCATCCTGCACACATGGAGTACTAGATGGACATTTCGGTACCCACTTATACTTGGGTCCTTGATTGTTAGTATTGGACCTTGATTGTCCTTTAGCAACCCAAATAAATTTATTTCTCACATTAGAATTTCTCCTAATATAGCATGTATGAGAAATATGTCCAGATTTTCCACAATAATTGCAAAAAATAGAATTATGCTTATTATGAACAACTTTGCAAGAATTATGTGGTTCTAGTGGATGCAATCTCAAGTGACTCATGTTTGTGAATTCTTTCTTCCTATATGAGTTTCCAGCATGATTGAAAACGTTTTTGTTTTTCAAAATAGAATCAGTCAATGGTTGAAAAACAATTCTATGTGATTGTTCAAAAACATTTTTCTTATATACACATGAAGAATTGGAGTTGTTTACCTCATGTGCATCTTGAGCTCTAGCTAATGATTGATCACAATCGTCTATGAGCTCATCTTGGGAATCCTCTTCCTCTTGTTCTTTTGTGTTGGCTGGACCATGGAAGCGTTCTGAGATTTCTCCTTCTTCATGCTCCACCTCCAATTGTTCATCAATCATGGATATGCAATTTATAATTTCTGATGAACTACCAACACTATTAACTTCAACACAATTGTTAGAACCATAAATAGAATCAAGAGTATCCCAAATATCTTTAGCACTAGAGCAAAACTTGATTTTCTCATAATCATTTTCTGTCAATGCACTATAGAGGATTTTCATTGCTCTAATATTCAATGAAAACATTTTCTTTTCCTTTTCTGTCCAATCCTTTCTTGGTTTGAAATCATAGACATTTATAAAAACATTCCACATATCAAAATCAGTTGCTTTGATAAAACTAGTCATCCTAGCTTTCCAAAACCAAAAATCAATATCTTTGAAAAGTGGTGGAATGGTAAAATCAAAACCTTCTAAAAACGAAGAACACCCAAAATCAGCCATTGAAACTCTTGAGACGGTTAAGTCCTTTAAACAAGAGCCTAGCTCTGATACCAAATGTAAGTTCTGGCTATCACCCAAGAGGGGGGTGAATTGGGTGAAGTATAAAAATTTCCACTCTTTAAAACGTTTTCGCAATTCAGTGTTTTCATCTTTGAGTAATAAAAATAAGATCACAAACAATTGGTAAATACTCAAATGTAAATGCTAGAATTGTAAGAGATAAGGAAGAAGAGCTTGCAAACAGATTTATACTGGTTCGGCCCTCCTTGACCTACGTCCAGTCCCCAAGCCTCACTTGGGATTTTCAATCCACTATCTCACTCAAGCTTTAGTCGGGTACTTGAGAACCGCTACAATCCCACAAGTTTAGTCGGGCACTTGTGCAGCCTTTTACAAATCTCTTACTGAGATACTCCCCCTTACACACCGTAAGGATGCACTGCTTGATCACACACTTCGTACTCGAAGTAATCCTCTCACTAGGATTCACTCCCCCTTACAAGTTGTAATCAACACAATGTATAACCCACTCAAGATTACCCAATCTTGAGTTTCTCTCAGAAGGATAATGTGTTTACAGTGAATTTCCTCTCAAAGGAATGAATAAATGATCACTGAAGTTCAGATACAATTCATTTCACTCTCTAAGCTATTTAGATATGGAAAACAGAGTGAGAATGATGTAGAAGCAGAGCATCAGCATTTTGCCATGGTAATCATGTGTCTCCACGTTTTTCTGCTTCAATCCATGTCTTTTATAGGTAGAGAAGAGTCTGTGGCCGTTTTTGACCGTTGAGGAATCAATCAGACCGTTGTAGCTGATTATCTTTAAGTGTGGTCAGCTTCTCTCTCTAGTCTCCAACTAATCCAGTTGTATAATTGATCTGAGGTGGCTTTCTGTGGATTTGCCCGTTGGAGAAAACTTTGCTTGTTGTAGTAATCTTCCTTTTAGCCTTTTGCAGTCGTGTACAAGTGGATTAACCAAAGGAAGCAACCATCTGGGCTGAGCATTTATTGTTCTGACAGCTTTTTGCTTTTTGTTCTAATCCTTCAGTAAAACCTTCATTAATCTGTCTGAAACTCACTAGAAAGTTGGTTAAACATATCTGGAATCAATATAGAATAATCATGGAAAGCATTGAGATCAAACAAGAAGGTATTACAGATTTGCCAAATTTGAATCTGCAGTAACGGCTACAAACCTTGAGACAAACCTTGAGGTTGGTTCATCCAACCTCGAGGTTTGCCTGAAGGTTTCAGGCAAACACAGGTTTTAAAACATGTAACCTCGAGGTTGAAAAGTGAACCTCGAGGTTTCCCTTTAAAAAGAAACCTTTTGAAAATCACAGAGGCTCACCAACCTTGAGGTTCCAAAGGTAACCTTGAGGTTAGAAACTTGATTCAAAATTTCATTCTTCACTAGAGCCCGATAACCTCGAGGTTGAAATTCCATACTCGAGGTTGCCTCTGAAATTACACAGTTCAGTTCTTGAAAACAAGGCTCAACCTCGAGGTTGTAAACTTAACCTCGAGGTTTTCAATATTTTGAAAACCAATTTGCTCTCTGTAAGCCATAATACTCGAGGTTCAAAAGTGATACTCGAGGTTTGAAGTATTTTCATGAAATCTCAAGTTTTAAGACAGAATACCAAACCTCAAACTCAAGTTTACATGTCCAAGCTCGAGGTAAGAATCCAATGCAAGAAGAATCAGCTCCAAACCCATTGTATTATGTCCGTTATGATCCAATGAATGAAGGCTGTTCTTGATCAGCGTTTTTGCTGATGTCCTGAACTGACCGTCAACTTTCAAAAGCCATATCTCCTTGGTCTGAACTCCGTTTTGGTCCGTTCAACTCTTGTTGGAAAGCTCTGTGTGTCTACTTTCCAATGGCACCGATTTGAGCTCAATTGGATTTGTGGTTTGTGAGATACACTCAAAACATTAAAGCTTGGTTCTGATTGTGACGGTGATGTTTGTGTCAACTTGCAAAATTCATATCTCCTTGATCTGAACTCCTTTGGACTTGAATCTTTGTCACAAGTACGTGTTGGATGTCTAGTTTGATATGCCGTTGGTTTCATGTCAATCCGAATCCTGGTTTGAGGGATATCATCAAATTACCGAAGATCGCCAGAAGCTGAACGTGGAACAGAGTGCACCAGAGTTGCTGATAGTGCTGAAACCTTGAGGTTTGGACTGCAACCTCGAGGTTGGCACTTGCAACCTCGAGTTTGCACTTGCAACCTCGAGGTTGGCTGGTCCAGTGACACCAAAAATGCTGAAGACACTCAAACCTCGAGGTTTATGCTCAAACCTCGAGTTTTCTCGACCTGGACCTCATATTTGCTTGATTTAACTCAGAATTGAGTCAATTAAACTTCCATATGAACTTGTAGCCTTCTAACATCAATATAAGAACTTGAAAACTTATATTCTCATTCTATTCATCAAGTTCTTCCTTCTTTAATCTCCCATCTTGATTATTCCTCATAATCCAACTCTCTCTTCAGCCTCGAATGCTTCTTCTTTATTTGGTCTCTTTTCTTCTACTTGGTTATCACCAAAACCCATTGATAACAACTTGCTTTCTTGATAACCTCTGCAGATACTTCTTTCTTTCAACTCTTATCTCCTTCTTGATTAATCTCTATAATTCAACTTGGATTGATCTACATTAAATGCAATAGTTAGTCCAAGTAGGAGATAATTATATTGCTCAATCTTTTTGCTTATAAGAATGACATCTATGTATGACATCATCAAAACTAAGTATAACCAACAGTGCTCACATATCAAAGATAAGATGATTGTTCTAAGATGTCTATGAGGAAGACACCGAAGAATACCAGATGATCACTATGCAACACGAATATGGCGTTTAGCCAAAAAGGGTAGGGTGTGTGCACAGTGAAACTGAAAAGTAAAAAGGGATTAATAGAAAGTGTGCACATGTGAGGTTGATCTCTTATTTATAGAGATTACCTCTAGGGTTTCGGTCCTTGGGCTTTATGTGCCTCCAGGCCCTTGTCTCTACTCTACTACTTGTGCATGTCTGTCCACTACCAGTACTATCTGTGATTATAGCCGAGATTATAGGGTAATTAGCGTTTTACCTGATTATGGAGAGATTCTGTCATAAAGTGTCCTTATCGGGCCGCATAATAACTAGGCCCAATATATGAATCTATAACAGTTGCCCCCAAGCTCGGTAGTTCAGGGCTCTGAGCTGCCAAGATTGATTGACTACTTAACCCAGACTTTATGTCCGATTTGCTTATTCGGCCTTTCATGATTTTCACTCACTTGACCTTGGGCAATTGCCGAATTCCTGACTCATCTGCAGCTTGCCCCCAGACGTGTATGTTGAGTTAACTTGCTTTGAAAACTCTCCTACTTTTATGATAACTGGGATTTCACTTGCATTTCTTAATCCAGATTGCCAGATTCGTATATCCCTGCCAAGTGTTGCCCCTAATCCAGGGTTCCATGAAAGAGTAGAATATAAACAGATTCCGTTGAGAGACTTGAATGACTCCGTTAGATTGATGAAATTTTCGTCGAGGATTTCGTCGTTTTAATATTCAGGTCGAATGTGTAGAGTTGACATTCTCTTTCATTCCTTTTGTTTTACCGTTGTGAAATAGCATTTAATGCGCAGACAGAATATTAGAAACGATTTACTTCGATCAGAGTTGCTTTACGTGTTTAGCACCGATTTAGGTAACTGCATTTAATGCTTCTAACAGATGAGGTTGCTTTATTCAAATCTGCTATTAATTCATGTATAAATAATCTAAAACTCATGAGCAAATTGGTTAAAAGCATTTGATAATCGCAATAAGTAATAATCAAAAGAAATAAAAGTTCATTTGATGATTCATGATTCTTGGAGGATGGTGATTTGAAAAACAGGGATGACATTGCTCGAGCAATGATCCATGCTTGCTCGAGCAAGCTCCTTTAGATTGCTCAGAAAAATCCTCTTGGTCACTGATACTCGAGCAGGAAAATACCTTTGCTCGAGCATGGTGCTTGAGCATGATTTTATCATGCTCGGGCAAGCCTTACTTGAATAAGATAAAAGCACATCAGAGTTACTGACGCTCAAGCAAGAAAATCTCTTTGCTCGAGCATGTTGCTCGAGCATGGTCTCATCATGTTCAGGCAACGCTTCTGTTGGAACAAATAAAAGCATGCCAGTATTGCTGATGCTCGAGCATAGTTTTTTATCTGCTCGAGCATGGTGCTCGAGCATGTATACTTTCATGCTCGGGCAAGATTGACCAAAAGCTATGAAGGCAGGGTTGCTTGAGCAAGTATACTTCGCTGCTGGGCAAGATTCTTTAGACTCGCATTTTCTGTACTAAACCTGATGATGCTCGAGCAAGGGTTATGTTCTGCTTGAGCAAGGTCTGTTGTTGCTCTTTTTGCTTGGACAAAGGATGCTTGGGTATGCTCTTGTATTGTGCTCGAGCAAGGTGCTAGAGACTTTCTCATGAACTCGATATAGCTCGAGCAAGACTATATAGTCTGCTCAAGCAAGGCTTTCTTAAAGTACATCTGTTTAGCCTTGCATCCGTCAATGCTCGAGCATGCAAAAACCTTTGCTCGAGCAACCTTTTGTGAAATTCTTTTATCAGTTTATCTTATCATCTTTGATTGTTTTAATTCAATAGCTTAGAAATTGTGATCATCAAAACACACGAGCTAACAGTCTCATATATATGCCTTTATCCAGAGCAAAAAGTTTGCAAACTACATTTATCTTCTACTTTGACTAATTCTTATATTTAATGTAGATGTGAAGTTTAATACAATGAAGAATGATCAAGAATGGAGATTGAAGAAAGAAAAACTTGTTAAATATTATAAGAATATCAATATTCAAGTCGTTGTGATCAAATAGAAGTTGGAACAGTTCAATTCGGAGTTAAAATAAGCAAATTCAAGTTTCCGGATGAATAGTAGTCTACTACAATGAAGAATGATCAAGAATGGAGATAGAAGAAAGAAAAACTTGTTAAATATTATGAGAATATCAATATTCAAGTCTCTGTGATCAAATAGAAGTTGGAATGGCTCAATTCGAAGTTAAAATAAGCAAGTTCAAGCTTCTGGATGAATAGTAGTTTTCTAAGGTCATTGCTACTGTTCCAGCCTCTTGCTCAAGCATGAAAAATGTCTTTGCTCGAGCATGAAAAAAGCCTTGCTTGAGCAAAAGCAAATCTGGTGCTCGAGCAACATCGTTCTTCAGCAAAGCTCTGTTTCGCGTTTCAGCTGGTGACCGCTGGTAATTCAATGATATCTCCCAAACCAAAGATCGGATTGAAGTGAAACCAATTTTGTCTTAAAATATAGTCCCAATGCATCATTTTGACATAAGATTCAAGTCCAAAGGAGGTCAGATGAAGGAGCTATAAATTTTGGAAGATGACAGTGAAATTTACGCCACACAGCAGATCAAGCTTTGGTATTTTAGGTGTATCTCACAATCTACAAATCCAATTGAGCTGAAACTGGTCCTATTTGAAACTAGACTCACATACCTTTCCAAAAACATCAAAATCATGAAAAACAAGATCAATTGAAGGAGATATGATGTTTTGAAGTTGACAGTCAGTTTAGGATGTTGCAAAAAACGCTAGTAAAAAACATCCTCCATTCATCTAATGATAATGGACGAAATACAATGAGTTTGGAGCTAATTCTTCTTGCATTGGAAAGAAGACTCAAAAAGCTATGTGGGGATAAGTGTTTTTCCAAATTTGGAGTTATATCAAGGACACTACACTCACCGGAAATTGACTCTTGTGTTGATGATATGCTTGCATTCTGAAAGGCCGAGAACAATTCATGTTGAAATGAATTATTGCCTCGAATTCATAGCCTTGAGCCAAGAAGAAGCAAAGAGGAAATTAGAAGAGTTTCTGCCTCAAGTTCATATGCATTGTGCCTCGAGTCAGATGAAGGCAGAAAGCTTTCTCGAGCAGACTATTTGTGATGCTTGAGCATCATTGGGCTCAAAGCAAAGAAGTACAAATTGGAGAGTCATGCTCGAGCAGAGCATTTGGCATGCCCGAGCATCATCAAACTAAACAAAGAGTTTGCAAAATTAAAGAGTCATGCTCGGGCAGAGTAAAAGGCATGCTCGAGCACCATGCTCGAGCAGAGGAAAAAACTTGCTCGAGCAGCTTCACTAAATTCACAAATCCTCGCCTCGGTCTGACCTTTACTCGAGCACCCTTCTATAGTTTGCTCAAGCACTGGCGAAATGCTTGCTTGAGCATGAAGTTCTTCTTGCTCGAGCAACAGCGTTAAAGAACATTTTTCACAAGGCTCCAGTGAAGCTTGCCCGAGCATGCCTCTGAGTGTTGCTCGAGCATCAACTATAGAGATTGAATTCCTAAAAGTAGCTTGCCCGAGCAAGCTTGGTTCTTTGCTCGAGCACTGGGTGATCTGATTCTTTGAAAATACTTTTATACATCTTATGCCCGAGCACACTGCTTGCTCATGCTCGAGCATAACCACCCTTGTTTTGAAATCTTCGACTACGTAAATCTTAAATCATTCTGTTTAATTTCATTTTTATATATCATTACTCATTATTATTCCTAATTGCTTTTAATCAGTTTTCTAATGAGTTACAAGTGATTTTATCATGGATTAACAACAAATTGGCATAAAGTAATTTGTGTGTCAGAAGCATTTAATGCTACATCAGAAAACAGAGGAAAGCTTCTGAGTCTAACAGATAGTTTGAACATTCCAACAAAAAGCTTGAATCGTTACAACGGCCATAAATACAACACTCAAGACAAAGCATTGACAAAATCAATGTTAAACATTTTTATGATTAAAGTTGGATTAGAGCTCAACGAGCAAAAAGCAACAAAAGCTACTTCCAACTGATCTCCAATGGTCGAATGCTCGCAACGTTCGAAACACAATAACCTATAAATTGTGAAGTCTTCAAACCGGAAGAAGTGACGATTGATGAATGATTTGACGAAGCCAATGAAATGAGGGTACTACTACACCGTCATACACTCTCTGTTTCTCAATCTTCATATAGTTTACAGTAGCGAGTGAGATGAACGATTATGTACTTCAATGTTAATCATATTCACTTCTAAAAGAGAAGATTCATTGTAATCATTTTTATCTGAGAGTTACTCAAGATTGAGTGATCTTGAGTGGGAAACCGATTGTATCCTTACGGTGTGTAAGGGGAAGTATCTCGATGAGAGATTCCGCTTCACAAGTGCCTGGGTAAACTTGTGGGATTGTAAAGGCTTCTCTTTTGCTCGGATTAAACAAGAGGATAGTGGATTGAAAATCTCAAATGGAGCTTGGGGACTAGACGTAGGTCAAGGATTGGGCTGAACCATTATAAATCACAATTTGCATATTCTCTTCCCTTATCTCTTATATTTCTAGTATATGCTTATTCAAATATCTAACTGTTGATTTCAAAGACGCAAAAAGATTTTCAAAGTTTCAAGTTTTTAATCTTCATCCAATTCACCCCGCTCTTGGGTTCAGCCGGTTCTTCAGCTGCCACCACCTCAATCCCTAAAATAACTTGATTAGGATTTGGAGGAACTGAATCCTCGAACTGAACCGTTCGTTCCTAACACTGCTGTGGTTGTCCTTTCGGCAACTGGTCTTGTCGAGATATCTAGCTACGACTTCTAGTGTTTGCAACCATTTTCAGTAATTTGGGAATCAAAGTTTATCTCTCCCCATGGTCGGCGCCAATGTTCTATTGTAAGAATACAGATGTCTAACCTTAATGAGTTGGTAGATGATTTATATGGGATCAATAATACTCTTCGGAATATATCTGCTCATATACCGAAGAGAAAATGATTGCTCTAAGATGTCTATGAGGAAGACATTGAAGAATACCAGATAATCACTGTGCAACACGAATATGGCATTTAGCCAAAAAGGGTAGGGGTGTGTGCACAGTGAGACTGAATAGTAAAAGAGGATGAATAGAGAGTGTGCACCTGTGAGGTTGATCTCCTATTTATAGAGATTACTTCTAGGGTTTCGGTCATTGGGCCTTGTGTGCCTCCAAGCCCTTGTCTCTACCCCACTACCTATGCATATATGCTCCACTACCTATACTGTTCGTGATTATAGCCGAGATTATAGGGTAATTAGCATTTTACCTAATTATGGAGAGATTCTGTCATAAAGTGTCCTTACTGGGCCCAATATACGAATCCGTAACAAGAACATTTTTATAATGCAATTTCTTTATAAAAGTATTCTTATAATTAGGACAAGAGATAGTATATTGTTTAGATCGAAACCTAAAAAATTATATTTGATAATTTGATTTAAGCATTAAAAACTTAAGGGGAAAATTTGTCTTGTAAGTTTTTCCAATCATACCTTAGAAGTATGTTTAGGTTTAATGTCACCCTCAAAGTTTCAAAACGAATAATTTTGCCACATATTGTTAAAAAAAATTATCATTGACCTTAAAAATTTGACACTGGCCATTAATTTTTTAACTGTTAGGGGCAATATTGCTACATTTTAAAAATTTCGGTATAAAATTGAACCTAAGAATATTTTCAAGATAACATTGTTCCTCAGAATATTTTCAGAACAAATTTATACCATAACCCAACATTTAATCAAATGATTATTTTTGGGCTGAAAAATCAATGGCTAGGATTTGCTATGTGGAATGACATATTTTTTCATTAATAAACTACTCCCTCCCCTCCTAATTGTTAGTTCTCTATGGTTTTGATGATAACTAACAATTGTAAACAAGTATGGATGTTTTTAGATAAGCCAATTTAATTTTGAAAATTGTTGATTTCAACCAAAAATATTCTGTCATCATCAAACTCGAGCCTAGCTTTGGCAAACTCGAGCTTGCTACTGACAGGAACCAAAACTCGCCAGTTTTCACTTTTAAACTCGAGACTGGAACATATTTGTGAACTTGAGATTTTCACAAAGGATTTCTCATATTAGGAGTAAACTCGAGACTACCCATGGTGAACTCGAGTTTGCAAGAGACAGAGAGCACCTGGATTGAAAAACACTTTCAAACTCGAGACCATTGTCTCTAAACCTCAAGTTTGCAACTTCCAAAAAAAAAACTACAAAGAGTTTACAAAACATGTAAACTCGAGTTTATAAGGACAACCTCGAGTTTGCCTCCAGCGAGAAGAATTTTCAATTTCATGAAAAAGACATTACCTTCTTCAGAACAAAGTCGTTCTCCAGTTTGAAAATTCACAAGAGTTTACAAAACATGTAAACTCAAGCTTATTGTTGTAAACTCAAGTTTACGCTTGGCCGAGAGCTTTCAAGAATTTTAACCAAAGTAAACTCGAGACTGCTTTTCATAAACCTCCAGTTTACTTTAGGCCGAGAGCATTCAAAGTTTTTAAGCTAAACAAACTCGAGGTTAAGCTTATGAACTCGAGTTTGAGTCTTACAGAGAGCAATGTATTTTCAACTTGAGAAAACTCTAGAGTTTGCACTGAAAACCTCCGGTTTACAATGTAAGAACCGGCTGAACCCAAGAGGGGGGTGAATTGGGTGAAGTATAAAAATTTAGGAACTTTGAAAATCTTTTTGCAACTCAATAAAACCAGTTTATATGACAGTAAAGAGTTATAAAGCAATAGACATTCATTCAAACATATATGCTGGAAACATAAGAGATAAGGGAAGAGAATATGCAAACTGAGATTTATCCTAGTTCGATCCAATCCTTGACCTACGTCCAGTCCTCAAGCTCCACTTGAGATTTTCAATCCACTATCCTCTTGTTTAATCCGGGCACAAGAGAAGCCTTTACAAACCACAAGTTCACCTAGGCACTTGTGAAACGAAATCTCTCACCGAGATACTCCCCCTTACACAATGTAAGGTTACAATCTGTTTCCCTCTCAAGATCACCCAATCTTGAGTAACTTTCAAATAAACAGGTAGAATGTGTCTATTGAATCCTCTCTCTCAGAAGTGAATAAGATAAAACTAAAGAGCATTACAAATAATTTCACTCTCTATGCTAAGCTATGTAAACATTGAAAACAGAGAGTAAATAATATGAAAAACAGAGTATGAGCATTTTGAAGATGTGGGCTTGTGTCTCCGTGTTTTTCTGCTTGAATCTGTCTTCTATTTATAGGTAGAGATCAATATATAACCATTGAGAAGATTCAATGACTGTTGGATAAAGAAATATAACTGTTAGAACTTTTGCACAGCTTTTGATGTTCTGACACAAATATGATATTTTGAAGATTTGCATCTAATCCTTCGTTTAATCACCTAAAACTCACTAACAAATTGATTAAACATAGCTAGGAACATTAGAGAATAATACTGGAAAGTGTTGAGATCAAACAAGAAAGATTTACAAATTCGTCAATTTTGAAATTCTGGATCTGCGATGAAACCTTGAGGTTTGTCTCCAAACCTCGAGTTTTGGACTGTAGCTTGTAAAGTTGATTTATGTCCAAAACATCAAAACTTGAGGTTTCTATCCAAAACTGGAGGCTTTCAAAACATTAAAAACTTCAGAGCTCTCAGGTTGCCCAAAACCTTGAGTTTTCTCACCAAAACTCGAGTTTTGTTCAAATGTGAAAACTTTGAGTTTTTGTGCTAAGACAGAAAACTTGAGGTTTTGAAGTAAAACTGGAGGTTTTGAAAAGTGAGAAAACATAGATGCTCTCTACCTGGACAAAACTCGAGGTTTATACTCAAACCTCGAGTTTTCACTTAATTTTGAAAACTTTGAGAAAACTGTGTAAAGCTAAAACTGGAGGTTTTCTCTAAAATTAGAGGTTTTGAAATACTGGCTAAAATCTGAGTTTTCTCTACCAAGTCAAAACTCGAGGTTTCTTGTCAAACCTCGAGTTTTCATTAACTTGTGAAAACTTGGAATTTTCATGTTAAACCAAAAACTGGAGGTTTTCAAGTGTACAAAACTTAGGAGACTCTCTGTAAGGCCAAACCTCGAGGTTTTACCAGAAACCCCGAGTTTTGCATTTTCTAGAAAATACTGAGAAGTCTCTATGTGATGAAACCTTGAGTTTTCTCTGAAAACTGGTGGTTTTGCTTTGTTCAGAAAACTTGGAAAATTCTTGACCAATCTCAAACTTAAGTTTACATGTCCTAGCCCGAGGTAAGAATCCAATGCAAGAAGAATCAGCTCCAAACTCATTGTATTATGTCCGTGATGATCCGATGAATGAAGGCTGTTCTTGACCAGCGTTTTTGCAATGTCCTGAACTGACTATCATCTTTTGAAGGACATATCTCATTGGTTAGAACTCTGTTTTGGTCTGTTCAAGTCTTGATAGAAAGCCTTTTGAGTCTACTTTAATATGCCATCGATTTCTGCTCAATCCGATTTGTAGTTTGTGAGTTACACTCAAAATATTGAAGCTTGGTCTGCTGTGTGACGTGGATTTTTCTATCAACTTCAACAATTCATATCTCCTTGATTTGAACTCCTTTTGGATTGAACTTCATATCAAAATGACGCATTGGGAGTCTAGTTTCATATTCCACTGGTTTCTCCTCAATTGGATCTCTGGTTTGGGAGATATTATCGAATTACCAGACCTCGCCCGAGCTGAACGTGAAATAGAGTAGACCAGAGTTGCTGATCAATGCTGAAAACTCGAGGTTTCTTAGTCCAAAGATGCTAGAGATGCTGAAGACACTCAAAACTCGAGTTTTGAGTCCTTAACTTGAGTTTTCTCATCCAGAACCTCATTTTTGCTTGTTTTAATTTTGAATTGAGCCATTCAAACTTCCATATGATCTTGGAGCCTTCTAGCATCAATATAAGAACTTGAATAATTATATTTTCATTCCATTCAATAAGTTCTTCCTTCTTTAATATCACATCTTGATTATTCTTCATAATCCAACTCTTTCTTTCTTCTCTTCTCTTGATCATTCTTTGTCATTCAACTTGGACTCATCATTCTTAGCAAGTTATACCTTCTTCAATATCTCCTCTTCTTCTTGATTATTTCCAAAATACTCTGATAACTTCTTGCTTCCTTGACATTCTCTCCTTCTTGATTAATCTCTATAATTCAACTTGAACTAACTAAACCACATTAAATATAGTAGTTAGTCAATGTAAGAGACAAATATATTATACAAGCTTTTTGCTCTTACTAATGGCATCTATATAAGACATCATCAAAACTAATCATATCCAACACATTTTTAGAACTAAAACTAATGTTTGTCTTGAACAGTGTCAAACTCGAGCCTGTCTACTAATAGACTCAAGTTTGTATTTTGCACAAAACATGTTCCAAAGCTTAAAATCGCGACTTTCCTCTCTGGATGGAGGAAACTCGAGTTTGAATGTGGAAACTCGAGTTTTGGCCAACCCGAGAGCATTGCAGTGTTTAATGTATTAAGAACCTCAGGTTTTGGAAGAAAACTTTCAGTTTAGATGTTTTGAACTTAAAACGTTTTTACATACTGAAGCTTCAAACTCGAGGTTTGATAAACCAAACTCGAGTTTACATCGTTGATTCTGAAATTCAAATCTGACGAATTTGGAAAACCTTCTTGTTTGATCTTAATACTTTCCAATATTATTCTCTACTATTCCTAGCTATGTTTAATCACTTTGTTAGTGAGTTTCAGATGAATTAGAGAATGTTTATTGAAGGTTTAAAGCAAAAGCAAAAAGTGACATCAGCACATTAAATGCAAACCCAGAAAAGTTGCACTCTTTTGGGTAATCCGCCTGCACACGTCTAGCAATGAATTAAAGAATGATTTCCACATCCAGCAACTGCTTTTCCAACGGATTAATTCAATATTTAAAATGCAATAAAAAACAGAATAAGGTAAACGCATATAAGCGAACAGCCAGGTTATATGCTCAAATATAGAGAAGATATGGGTATGACGATACTATAACCAACCATCAAGTCTCAGGGGTTGACCAAATATGATCCGGGTCATGGAAAGATACCTATCCTTTTTCATATAGGAATACTTTTATAGAGAGTAACACGTCTATTAGACCTTCCTCCTTCAGACCATACTCAGCACAGCCTTCCTTCGTTTCCTACTGGAGGCGTAATCTAAAACTTGATGTTATGGCTCTTATATGATCATAACCAAACCTTAGCCTTATTTGAGCAAATAACCATGTGTGTCTTACTAGACCATAACTAATAAATTGCTGATAATACTACTCCCTAATTTGATCCCCAAAGAAAGTTAAAAGCTCATACCTTAAATTTGTTCCACAGATATTTGAAGTATTCTTCAAAGAAAGAAATAATTAAACTTCTAGAATTTTATTTCTCAAGACAAGTGTGTACAAGAGAGCAAGGTAGTAATGTGAGTGATGTTTCGAACTCGGTGTGTAGAACTTGGTATGTGTGTTACAATGGAAAATTACATGGCTTTTTATAGACAGACAGCATACCGACTGCCTCCTAATACAGGACATACAACTTTTACACGTAAGGGAATATTTTACAGAACATAATAATAATTCCTACGGCATAAGGTTGAAAACCCATAAAGCTATAATAGTACATGAAAGGTGGTGGTTGCATGCGTATGAAAACATTGCAGATTTCAAGATGCTTTCTTTTTCGTCTTTTTGTGATTTTTTTTTTTTTACAAATTTGGTACATTGTCGGTAAAACACCTTCTGAACACGTTGCATGGCTATTTGCACTCCTTTGCTTTATAGACTATCCTGTCAGCACTTTGTCAGTGTCGGTAAGCTCTTTCCTTGTCGTCTTGCATTTGTCTTCAAATCTTCAAAGGATACTGAGATCTACTTTCAGATCTTCAATATCTTGCATGGCTCTTTCTCTTTCTTCACAATATTTACACCTGTGATTAGAGTACTCTGCCAAAAGATTACAAAACTTCTTCTTTGTCTTCTCTGAATTTTCCATCTTGTTGTTTCTTAGCCGATCATACCATTGTACAAACAGAGGCTGATCATGTGAAGTTTTTCCAAGTGCTACAATTATTGTTGTTACACCGCAATAATATACCCATTGCTTTTCAATGTTGATTGCTCTTTTCATTTCTTGAAAAATAATATGATAATTTTGAGCTCTAATATTAGACATCTTATTCTGAAATCCCTCGTCTTCTTCAATATCTTCTTTCACTTCTGCATCTATTTCTAAGGGTTTCTTTGTCGTTCCAAACCTAATTAAAGTAATTGGAGGATAAAACTTCTCTGGTGTAATTTCTGCAACTGTGGAATAAAATCTGATGTATACACTGTATTGTGTTATAACTCCAAGATATATCTTTGTTGCATCTTGCGAGGCTGATGGCAATTCTTTAATTTCCTAAGGATCAAGCTTATTGGGAAAATAAATAGCATGTAACATACTATACTGGTATAAGATCTTTATTAAATCTGGTGAAGTTCCTAGATAGGCTGCAACTTTGTTAAAGGCAAAATGAGAGGCATATTTAACATAAGGGTCTGAAAGTTCCATTTTTCCAGTTCTCTTGACAAGTTTTCTGAAGAATTGATATTTAGAATAGGTGTCAAATGAATTACTTCTGGTAATTCAAGGTTGTGAAGGTGAGGCTTCTATGGCTTTTCCTTTTTTCTTTTCTTCTAGTTTCCTCTTGCATCTGGGCTTTTATAATCTCATTAAAAGGGGTTATAGCTTGAAGTGTTTGGGCTGATTGAGGTGTTTGGGCTTCTTGGGCAGTAGGCCCAATAACATTTTCTTGGGTTACTTGGGTAGATGACCTGCTAACATTTCTCTGGGTAGATGACCCATTTCCTTGAGTTTGGGTAGATGACCCAATTTGAGTGTATGACTCATTCAATTGCGTTTTAGTTTGTTTCACTGATTCATCATTGCTTACATTTCTTTTTTCATTTCCTTCCAACTTCTCTACTCTTTTGAATAGAGTATCAACCTGTTGGTTTAAATGTGTGATACTAGTTAAAAGATCCTGTATGGTTGAACTGCATTGACTGTTCAACAAACTAACATTCATTTTTAGAATGTTTAAATCTGCTAAAGCTGTCTGGCACCCATTACAATTTTGATTAGAGTTCATTCCTAAACCACTAAATCCAACGTTAGATTCCATCTGTTCATAAAATCTGCAATAAGATTATTCTTTCCTGGTACATATTCAATAACATAATCATAATAAGTCAAATCTCCTTGCCACTTAAATAACATTTTATTAGCTAATTTTTCAGTTTTTATTCCTTTATCAAGCCAAGATTTCACTTGTGTATTATCAGTCCTAATTATAAATTGTGTATTTACTATAAATAATTCAAATTTTTCCACTGTCTTTACTATTGCTAGTAATTCTTTCCAATTTGAATGATATTTCCATTGTGTTTCTAAGAATTTTCCACTTGCATATCTGGTTATAATTTCTTCTCCTTTTTCATTTTCATGATATAATGCTGCTCTCCAATACTGATCAGAGGCATTAGTATAGATAACCATTTTACATTTCTTTGTAAAGGTATTGTTAATTTTGGTAATTTTTGACAAATTTTCTTTAATTGTTCAATTATCTTAATTGTTTCATTATTCCATTTCCATTCAATTTTCTCTCCTGCTAACTTAGAAATTTTTGATGTTAATTTTGCTAAATTGGGAACATAATTCCTTACTTGGTTTATCAATCCTAAAAATACTTGTAAATCTTTTTTATTTGTTATTCTATCAAATTCTAAAACTTTTTTACTAATGCGATCTTGCAATTCTATTCCATTTGTGGTTATTATCTGTCCTAAAAAGGTATTTCTTGTTTTCTTAATATACATTTCTTGGGTGATATATTTAAACCTTTTTCTTCAATTAAATCTACAAATAAGTTTAAATGTTTTTCATGTTCTTCCTCATTATCTGAAAATATTAAGATGTCATCTATATATATCACAGCAAAATCTCTTAAAGGTAATAACAATGTTGATACGAATTCTTGAAATATGTTGGGACTATTATGATATCCCATAGGTAATACATTCCATTCATACAAACCTTCAGAGGTACTAAAAGTTGTATATTTCTTACTATCTTCTTCCAATTTTACTTGAAAAAATCTTGATTTACAATCAAATTTACTAAATATTTTCTTTCCTCTTATAAGATTAAATAATATTTCCATTTTTGGTATTGGATATCTGTTTCTAATTGCTATACTATTCAACTTTTTATAATTTATAACCATTCTACTTTTTCCTCTTCGTTCTTCACTAAGTTTTTTTTTGTCTACAAAGGCTGATCCGAAACGATCAGGACATGTCACCTAGAGAAACCAGTCCCTCAGAAACCATGGACCTGTAGCAACGACGCAGACAGCCCGTACCTTCAACGTCTTCCTTCAGGCAAGTCAGCACCCCATCTAATGGGTCTTTCAGTAAATGGAAACCAGTCCCTAAGGTCAAAGTATAGGTAGCTAGCCAGTCCGCACAACGATTTCCCTCTCGAAACACATGTGTGATAGATACCCTCCAATCCTGGCACATGAAGCGATGAATCCTCCTAACTAGGCTCCCAGACGCACTATATCGCTCCTCCTCCCTCTGTATAAGCTTTAACACAACCATGAAATCGACCTGTACCGTAACATCTCGAAATCCTGATTTCCAAGCCAACTCCAATCCATCTAGTAGTGCCCATAGTTCAGCTTGGAGGGATGTGCAACTGCCAATGTTCCGACACCCACCTATTAACCATCTTCCTTCATGATCCCTTATCAAGCACCCCGTGCCAACCAGCTGGTTCCCAAACTTCATAGCCCCATCACAATTTAGCGTGACAGCTCCTTGTACAGGTGGATTCCATCTAACCATCTAATTAATCATCCGCCGACCTTCACCGTGGGAACCATAGGAGCAGCGCGCAATGTCTTCACTGATTTTTGCCAGGCCAAGCACCTCCTGAACAAGGCTCCCGGGTTGCTTGTGTTTATTTTGGAAGATGGCCAGATTCCGAGCCTCCCACAACTTTCAGCATGTGAGTCCAAACACCGACTTCCATATGCATCCAGCCCCACCTTGCTTACGGTTAGTGAGATTCTGCAACAACCAACCCCTAAAATCCATCTGCGGAGAGAGTAAAAGAAAGCCACGTGCCGAGAGCTAGCTCCAAACCTCTTTTGCAAACTTACACCGCCTAATCACATGTTCAACATCCTCTACCCCAGATCCATACCGCGTACAAAGATCATCATTGGTCATGTGCCGCCGTTTACGTTCTTTGTTGGTTAAAAGACATTGTTTGGCCACCAACCACAGGAACACTCTTACCCGTTGAGCCCCGTCCCACTTCCAAATCACCTCCCATAAAGGGTCAGATTCCACCATGTCTTCATCATCCAACCTCTGATAAGCCGAGGAGACAGAAAAATTGCCATCTGTTGAGTGATCCCACAAAGGCCAAGCAGCCCCATCCTCTGTCACAGGGGGTGCACACCCAGAGATGCGTGAGAGGATGTGAGGGGGAAGGCTTTGGCCAAAGCGATCCCATGCCCACCCGCCATCGTTATTAATAAACTCACGGACTGGTAGACTAGCTTCAAGTGGATCAATGTCCCTGAGAGACCGCAAATTTAAAGGGCCCACCTCAGGAACCCAGTTGTCCATCCAGAATCGAATTTGGCTACCATCACCCAACTCCCATCGAGTTCCCAGATCCACATCAGGCCATACTTGTTTCAGGTTTCTCCACAAATAAGAGCATTGCTGGTTGCGGTGATGGGGTCCTTTAAAATCATCCCATCCATACTTGCCTTTGAGCACTTGTACCCAAAGGGCATCCAGACGAGCCCTAAGCATAAACCCCAATTTCATAATGAACGCCTGGTTCTGTCTTTCCAAACTTCTGAACCCACAACCCCCACTGTTAGTCGGCTTACACATCTCTTCCCATTTAACCAGACTAGGTTTTTTGCTTGAATCAACACTCCCCCACACAAAATTCCTAATGTGCTTTTCCAGGCGACGACATAAACCAGAAGGGAGCTTTGTAGTTTGCATTGCGTAAGAAGGCATAGCAGCAAGCACTGCCTTAGCCAGAGTAATACGACCAGCTAAGGAGAGAGTACGAGCCGCCCAACTCGATAACTTACTCTGGACTTTTTCCTCAATGTACCCATATGTTCCAAGTCGCACCCGTTGGTGGAGAAGCGGGACTCCAAGATATTTGTGTTAGTTTCCAGTGTGTTTTGATGATTACTAACAATTGTAAACAATATTGATAAGGTTTGACAAAGTTTAGAATACTTTAAACTTGTATTTTTCAATCTGTCAAAACCAAACTCGAGCCTGTTAGTGTTGAACTCGAGCCTGGATTTGACAGAGAGCACAAACTGGTCAAGTTGATTTCCAAACTCGAGACTGAACTTGAAGTTTAAAGTTAAACTTTTGAAAAGTTCACATGAACTCGAGCCTACTAAGGTCAAACTCGAGTTCATTCTTTCCAGAGAGTTTTTGAACTTTGAAAACATGTTAAACCTTACACTGACTTTCTTCAAACCTCAAGTTTGAAAAGATCCAAAGAAAGTTTTAAGAGCATGAACTCGAGCCTGTCATGGCAAACTCGAGTTCATCTCTGACGAGATAAGTTTTCCAAACTTGTAGGTATTTTCAAAGCCTGCACTGTTCCATTGAAAGAAAAGTTTCCAGTTTGAAAAGTTTCAAATACTCAAACTCGAGCCTAGCATTCTTAAACTCAAGCCTAGTTTTGGCCGAGAGCCTCCAAAGCTTTTCAAAACATTCGAACTCGAGCCTAATCACTTTGAACTCGAGCCTAAAAGTTCCAGAGAGCAAAGAACTTTTGGATATGTTTTAAACTCGAGGGTTTGCTTTGCAAACCTCAGGTTTGTTCTTTCAAGCTAAAACGAAGTTTGCTCAAAATTGTCTCGAACTCGAGCCTGACATTAATGAACTCGAGTTCATTTCAACCCGAGAGCTTTTTAGTTTTTCAATGACATGAGAACCTCAGGTTTAGAAGACAAACCTCAGGTTCACACATTTTGAATTCACATAATTTTGAACACTGAAGCAACGAACTCGAGCCTGTAAGAACTGAACTCGAGTTCGTGTCGCCGGTTCAGGAAATTTGAATTTGGGCATTTTAGAAATCAATGTTATTTGATCCCATCTTCTTCTAATATTATTCTCTGATATTCCCTACTATGTTTAACGTATTTGTTAGTGGATTTCAAAGCATTAAAGAATGTTTGGTGAGAGGTTAGAGTATAAAGCAAAAAGCAACTCAGAGCATTTATTACAAAGCACAAAAGTTACTTCTTCTATCCAAATCCTTCTGCACACGCTTACAAAGCATTTAAGGATGTTAGCTGAAACAAGAAAACTCCTCTCCAACGGATTAATTCGCATAAAGTCAGCCTTGATATCTTGGCCAACTAGATTAGGGGAAAACAAGAGAGAGAAGACCCCAAAACCACTTCAGAACACTTGGGCAACTTCTCCAACGGTCTGATTCAAGCTACAACAATCATTTAATGTTCTCTAGCTATAAATAGAGTTCATTAACATCTTCACAAGCATATACACCTACTCTGAGCGAAATTCTACTAAGTTCATTTATTGTGTATTAGCTTTCACTTGTAAAGTATCATACTTGATACAAGCACTTCAGTGTTCATCATATCTACTCTGTAAGAGAGTCAAATACTTGTAAATCATTTATTGATTGAAATAACTACAAGTCAGGGGACTTGGTAGTTGGGGTGTATTGATTACAACTTGTAAGGGGGAGTGTGTTCTAGGGAGAGAACAACTCTTAGTACAGAGTGTGTAATCAATTTCATTGAGTTAGTGGATTGAAAATCCCAAGTGAGGCTTGGGACTGGATGTAGGTCAGAGAAAGGACCGAACCAGTATAAATCTTGTTGTGCATTGCTTCTTCTTCCTTCCTCTCTGTTCTGCTCTGTTTTGAGTACTCTCAAACAGAACAAGTGCATAAAATTTTAAAGATACCCAATTCACCCCCCTCTTGGGTATCAAGCTCCAACTTTCAATTTGCCCAAGTCATCAGTCTTAGCAAAACCCAGTTCTTCACTAATACTCGCCTGGACATTCGGCGTAACGTTGCGGGAGAAGAACACAGATGTTTTAGAGTTGCTAACCTTATGTCCTGAGCTTATACAAAAGTCCCGTAAGATAGACTGAATAAGTTGGACCTGAGAAGCGTTGGTAGAACTAAACAGAACCAAATCATCCGCAAAGAAGAGATGGGAAAGTGGTGGCCCCCCTCTACCCATACAAATTGGCTCCCATTGCTTATCAGCCACACACTTTGTAATCATCTGAGAGAGTCTCTCCATGCACAAAACGAACAGGTAAGGGGAAAGCGGGTCTCCTTGCCTTATGCCACGTGTCGGGGAGAATTTCTTAGAGCGATTCCCGTTCTAGACAACTCTCATACTACAAGAGGAGACACATAACATAACCGCCCTCACAAACTTACAAGGAAGACCTGCATCATATAAGGTTTCCTCAATAAAATCCCATCGCAAGCGATCATAGGCTTTCTCCAAGTCAATCAAATACAAATTTAACAATCATTGCTGGTGACGAATATTCAAATCTACTTTCTCTTATTAAATCATATTTTTTCATTTCATTTACATGCATTACAAATTCTTTTTTATCTTCAGCTGTCCAAGGATAAGGTTTACAGTTTATTTCTTTACTATAATCTTTCAGTTCTATCTTTGCCATTGGTTTAGATTTTTCCCAATGTATTAAAGGATTTTCACTAAAATTTTCTAATATTCTTTGTTCTATAGATTTTTCTTCTCTAATTGTTAATGTTGCTAACATGTGTTCTATTTTTACTGGTTCATTATTTTGTAAAAATTGTATTTCTTCTTTACGTTTTTTCTTTTGAAATTTTTCATCTTTTCTTTTATATGGGCTTGTTATTTTTACTCTTATAGCTTGATGTTTACAGGGTGTGGTTAATACTAAAGCTTTTTCTATGAAAGTAAAAGGATAATATTTTTCTAAAAAGTCCAATCCTAATATTATATCACATTGAGGTTCATTATATTGATTTAATTCTTGGATTTTTAATTTATAAATTCCTATTTGTATCATTACATTTCTTGCTTCTAATTCTAACATATGTATTTCTCTTCCTGCTGATTCCATTCTAATAACTCTATTTTTTCTTTTCCACATTTCTGGCGGTATGCTACTGTTAAATTTGCTCCTGTATCTATTAAAGCATGATATTTTCTAGCTCTATATTTCTCATAATTAAATTTTATTAATATGTAATATAATGGTCTTTCACTCATATTCTAGATAATATTTCAAATTTTGTTTTAAATATAGTCATTGCTAAAATTCTATGTTGCCAAAGTTTGTAAGCTTCTTGTATCTCTTCTCTTGCTTGGTTTGCTACTAATGGATTATTAGATTTTTGTGCTTCTTCAAATCTATTATGTGCTACTAATATTCTTGCATACTCTAATCTCTCAACATCTCTTATAAGTTTTATCATTAATCTGTATAGACTTTTATCTACTGCTGGTACTTTTGTTTTATAGTTCTTTGAAACATATTTAAGTGTTGGGTTTTGATTCATACTCGAGATAGTAATTCTAGTTTTTCTTTTAAATGAAGTTTTATAGTTTTACATGATTCATTCTCCTCCTATTTTGATCAAAATACATTAAATGATTAATAAAATTCTCAGTAGTTAGTCTTGACTTATATAATGTAATTTTTTATTTTAACTTTTTTATTAGTATTCTTATTAAATTTTGATTGTTTAATATTTGTGCAAGCCATAGTTGTAATAATTAATTTTAATTATGAATATAATAAAAAAATTAGAACCTAGAATGTATGAAATAGAATATGAGAAGTTACCTGATAGTTCTTATTTATTGCAAGAAAAAGAAATAGAAACTTGTAATTTTACACCTTTTATATTAGGAAGTCAAGGAGAATATACATATAATCAGATAAATTGGAATAATATGTATTTAATGAAACAATTAGGAAGTTATATAAATCTAAATATAGAAGATTTATTACAACTATTTAATTTAGATGAAATAATAAGACAATTACCAGATGAAACTAGAGAAATTTTAGAAAAAGAAGATATCAAAAATAAAAAAGATAGATTAAGAGAATTAGCAAAACCATTAGAACAAAAAATATATGAAATTAAAACAGAAATTAGACAAAATACAAAAAATTTAAAAGAAGTAAAAAATGATATTAAATGAATAAAAAAAGCTTTAGGAATACATAAAGAATTAGAACCAATAAATAATAATAAATTTACATCTGCATCTGGTACTAATGTAGTTTCATCTATTTCTCTTTCTATATCTTGTCTTCTATATATAAAGACTATTCTATTTCTGTTTTCATCCCATTCAAGAGTTATGTCTTCATAAATCATGATAATTTTGGTATTATAATTGTTTGATGATTTAAGTTTATCATTATCCTTGTATCTTGGATTCTATATGGTTTTACTGATTCTAAAAAGTCTTTTCCTAATATTATCTTATAGTTAAATGATAAATTTTCTCTTACTAAAAGGTTTAAATTAATTGTATCTCTATTATTAAATCTTAATACAACATTATATTTTGATTGATTTCCTTCTAATATTAAATTATCTTCTGTAAATGCTATATCTAAAAGTTCTAATTCTAATTCTTCAACTTTTTCTAAGATATTCATTTTCTTTTTAGATTTTGGTTTATCATAGTTTGTTGTAATATGTCCTAAATCTCCGCAATTATAACATCTACATTTATAAGGTTTCTTACTTTTATTATTCTTATTATTTTTTCTTCTTTTAAAATATTTATGTGGTTTAAATTTTCTTTTATTTTTAACATTATATTTCCTAAAAAATTTCTTCTTCGGATATTTCTTAAATTTGTATACTTTTATTTTCTTTCTATTTTTTGATAGCCATTTATGTTGATTACATCCCCATTTATGTGGTTTTTCTAAATATGAACAATTTATCATTAATTTATTTAATTTATAATATTTAATATTTCTCCATGCTGCTTTACATCTTTCTGATAAATATTTTCTTAAATATTCTTCTCTTCTTCCCATCGCATCAATTACATTTACAAAAGCTGAATTATTTTCACTTTCCATGTGTTGTATATATTCTTCTACTAAATTTTCTGAGATTAAACTAGGTAATTTTCTATAAAACATATCTAAATAAAATTTTTGTTTTTCAGCTTCTACTATTTTTGCTTCATAAAAATATTTTTTATATTCACAAATATACTGATTTATATGTGTTGGTTTCAAGCTACAAGTTTCTATTTCGTGTAAATATCTTATTGTTCTTAAAACATTTGTGTATATTCTAAGCTTGCTTTGTTTATTCCTACAAATTCATTTTTCAAGACATTTTCATATTTTGCTAATATTGATGCATATAAGATTTCTCTTCTTTCATAAGCTGTTTCTTCTAATCTTCTAACTTCCATTCTAAATTCCGTTGTTCTTCCTTCCCACCAATGTAACATGTTTCCTACAAAACTTGCTTCTACAATTACATTTACAGATTCTGGGTCTATTTTTCTATTTATTAAAGCTATTAATTGAGATTTTCTCCATTCTTCTATTCTTTTTTCATTATCTAAATTACAATCTAAGTCTAACCATATTCCAGAGTTTGGGATTTGTCTAGTTTCATATTGTTCTAGTGGAGGGGGTATAAATTCTTTTCCAATTAGTTTAGGTTTTTTATAACTAATATCAAATATTGCACTCGAATCATTATTTAAATCTTTTCTTACTAAATTTCTTTGTCTTCGCATTTCTTGTTCTTTTATTCTTCTTTGTATTTCAGGTGGATCTATGTGAGTTCTAGATGTTGATGTTTCTTGTTCTTGTTGTGGTTGTTGTTGCTGTTGTTGATCTTGTTGTACTTCTGATTGAGCTAATTGCATATTAATTTGATTTTTATTTACTATTCTTAAATTTTGTAATTCCTGAATTATTTCATCTAAATTTGTTTCATTTTGACTTATAAATCTTTCTATTTCATCTTCTGAATCTGAATTTTCATTTCTATTTTTCATCATGTTTAATCTTCTAGTTTCAGCATTATTAAATATACTTAACAATTCTCCAAATCTATCTTTTGTTTCTACAATTCTTAATAATTTATCTCTTGTTTCTACATTTTTTAATACTTGTTTACTTTTATATTCCATTTTATATTCATCTTGTATGTTTTTTCCTGTATTTTTATAAAATTGTTCTAATTGTCTTAAACCATCTACAATATCTATTTTATTTTTATTAACAGTTTCATAAATTGTGAATAAATTATTATTAATTACATTTTGTCATTTCTTGATTTCTTCTGTTATTATTCTAGTTTGTTCTACATTTGTATTTAAATTTTGGTTTGTTATATTTATTACAGTTGTATCTGAATTTTCCCATTCATATAAAGATCTCATCATATTTATTTGAGGATTATTATTTATTGGTTCTAATTTTTCATGTATTCCTAAAGCCTTTTTTATTCTTAATTTTTTACTTCTTTTAAATCTTTTGTATTTTGTCTAATTTCTGTTTTAATTTCATATATTTTTTGTTATAATGGTTTTGCTAATTCTCTTAATATATCTTTTTTTTATTTTTGATATCTTCTTTTTCTAAAATTTCTCTAGTTTCATCTGGTAATTGTCTTATTATTTCATCTAAATTAAATATTTGTAATAAATCTTCTATATTTAGATTTATATAACTTCCTAATTATTTCGCTAAATACATATTATTTCAATTTATCTGATTACATGTATATTCTCCTTGCCCTCTTAATATAAAAGGTGTAAAATTACAAGTTTCTATTTCTTTTTCTTGCAATAAATAAGAACTATCAAGTAACTTTTCATATTCTATTTTATACATTCTAGGTTCTAACTTTTTAATTATATTCATAATTATAATTAATTATTACAACTATGACTTGTACAAATATTAAACACTCAATAAAACTTCTATTAAATACTAAACACACAATAATAAGATTTCTCTTTCTCGTGAAGAGGATCAGTTAGTACTGCAACTTCAGAGGATACTTGAGATAATCTTCAAATATCAATATAAAATGCAATAAAATGAATAGAATAAGGTAAACTTTAACAATATCAGTAGAAAAGGGATCAAACTTCAGTTTCATAATATCATTAATGTAAAAACCGGCTGAACCCAAGAGGGGGGGTGAATTGGGTGAAGTATAAAAATTTAGTAACTTTGAAAATCTTTTCGTAACTCACTGAAATCGGTAACTACACATTTAAATATGTATACACATTCAACAATATATGCTGGAAATGTAAGAGATAAGGGAAGAGAATGTGCAAGCTGATTTATACTGGTTCGGCCTTATTCTTGACCTACGTCCTGTCCCCAAGCCTCACTTGAGATTTTCAATCCACTATCTTCTTTCAATCTGATTACACGTTCTGTAACTGAAGTAATCCTCTCACTAGGATTCACTCCCCCTTACAAACTGTAATCAACACACCGCTTGATTACATACTCTGTACTCGAAGTAATCCTCTCACTAGGATTCACTACCCCTTACAAGTTGTAATCAACACAATGTGTTTCCCACTCAAGATCACCCAATCTTGAGTAACTCTCAGAAGAATAGAATGATTACAATAAATCTTCTCTCTTAGAAGTGAATAGATAAACACTGAAAATCAAATACAAATCACTTCACTCTCTAAGTTAACTAAACATGAAAAACAGAGTGCAAATGATGTGAGAGCAGAGTATCAGCATGTTGGAAGTGTAAGCTTGTTTCTCCACGTTTTTCTGCTTAAATCTATCCTCTATTTATAGGTAGAGATCAATATATGACCGTTGCTATCCCAATAGATCCGTTGGAGAAGCTCTGCCATTGTTTAGGAAGTGGTTTTGGCATATTCTCTCTCTTGTTTGCTCTTAATCCAGCTGGCTAGATGATCAGAGTTGACTCTCTGCGAATTAGTCCATTGAAGAAGAGTTTACTTGTTGTAGAAATCATTCTTAAATGCTTTGTAGGCGTGTGCAGTTGGATTAGCCAAAAAGGAGCAACTTTTTGTTCAGCATTTAATGTTCTGAACTACCTTTTTGCTTTTCCTCTAACCTTCAATTAACTTTCGTTAATCTGTCTGAAACTCATCAAAAAGATGGTTAAACATAGCTAAGAATACAGAAGAATGATAAGAGAAAGTATTAAGAGCAAATAAGAATGTTTCATAAATTCGTCAGATTTGATTTTCAAGTTCAGCGCTCAATACTTGAGTATGTTCATCAATACTCGAGTATGTTACTGTGCACTTAAGTCAATACTTGAGTATCCATCCTGATACTTGAGTATTCATCATCCAGAGAGAAATCATCGTGATGTGAACTTTGGACCTTAAGTACAATACTCGAGTATTCAAATCAATACTCGAGTATTCAAGTTATTGACAAGAGGAAAAGCTCTCTGTATGCCCAATACTCGAGTTTCCAAATCAATACTCGAGTATCCACTCATTTGAAAATTTTGTGGAGTTTTTCCATATCAATACTTGAGTTTTCAAATGAATACTTGAGTATTCATAAACAAATGTTGATTTGAAAAACTTTGTAAAAGTTCAATACTCGAGTATGTAAAAGCAATACTCGAGTATGTATAAGGTGTAAATCTTTGATGTCTCTCTGTATGACCAATATTTGAGTATTCAATTGAATACTTGAGTATTGAGAACTTATGTCAATGTTGAAATTCTCTCTGTATGTTTAATACTCTAGTATTGCAACCAATACTTGAGTATTATCCCAAGGTGAAAACTTGGAATGCTCTCTGTAAATCTAATACTCGAGTATTGCAACCAATACTTGAGTATTGTCTCAGGGTGAAAACTTGGAGTGCTCTTTGTAAGTCCAATACTCGAGTATTGCTTCCAATACTTGAGTATTGCTTGGCGAAAGAGGATTTGAGCAATTCTCTGTCAAGTCAATACTTGAGTATTCAATTGAATATTTGAGTGTTCAATACTCGAGTATTCATATTAATACTTGAGTTTGTCTTTGACAGTAAGTTTTTACCAAAGACAAAACTCCAATGTGTGTTTACAATTGTTGATTATCATCAAAACACATAGGGAACTAACAATTAATCCATAGCTCTGATACCAAATGTTTTATAATTAGGATCAAAACCAACTCTCAAATGTTGTCCTATAATTAGGACTGAAAGAATAATCTATACCGTCCAATAAACGAAAAGCCGAGATCTATCATGTAAATGAAGACGACGTCGTTTCAGTCCAGCCTTTTCACTTCTGCCGGCAGTTCAGCACCTTCTGCCTCAGTCCTCAGAGCTCCATCATCGCCGCCTCTTTTACGCCGGCCGTGTGTAACTCCTACCGCAACCCGTCTAAGTTCCATCGTTTCTTCTCCTCTGCAACACTTGAGTTGACGTTCACCATCGTTCTTTGTCTCTTCATTTTCCCCCCTTAGCAGTTGCAGCCCCCGCCATTCGCCACGCTCACTGCTTGCCGGAAACTCTACTCTCTTGATTTTTCCTTCCCTGCCTCCTCTTCGATTTCCCATAAATTTCTTTCCTCTTTTGATTCTTCGGCATCCGAGAGTCACACCTTCGGCCAAGCCTCGCTGTCCTTTACCTCAACTCGAGGACCCACCTCCTTTCTTCACCGTCGCCTATTTCCATTCTGGTTGTTCGCATGCTTCCTTTGTTTTGTTTTCCTGACCAAGGTAATTCTTTGGGCTCACTCTCTTATTTCATTTTGCTGAAGTATTAAATTTTGGCATTCAAAATAGGCATGGGATTTGCTGCTAGCTGCTGTCTGTATTGGCATAGAGCTCGAGATCTTAAGCTTAATTTGATCTGAATTGGGAGTCAAATTATGGATTGTTCTCACGGCTAGACTTTTAGCAAGGCACAGTTGACATATATCTTAATTGTTGCAATTGGAGTCGCTGGGAATTAGTACTCTGAATCTTGAGGATGGATTTTAAGGATTACATGCTCCGCTGAGTTGGAACTTATTTGTGGATTGGTACTTATTTAGAGGTGAATAATGGTTGTGGTTATTTTTGGTTTGCAATGAGGTAATCATAATGGTTGTTCATTTTTGCTCTTGTGGAAAGATTTGTGGGTGGTTGGAGATAAGAGGAGTTGCTGCAAGTTTTGACATGGAAAATTTTGTTTGAATGGAGCTACAAAGGGATTACGTTGGCGGCTTAGTGGAGAGCTCGAGTTTGGGGGTGTCTCTCTTATTTAATTTTTCTAGGATTTTGTTTTGATTTAGTTTCTTTTTTTAGAATTTAGTTAGTTTGTTTTTCTATTTTTTTAAGTTTGTTAGTTTTTATGTCTACGATTAGGTGAATAAGCTCTTAGGGCTTTCTGGATTTCTTTTTAGGACTTGTTGATTTTGTTTGCTGAACTGTTATTTTGTATGTGGGCATGGCTCCTTTACTATGGGTTCAAATTCACGTGTTATGATTGATGACTACTTGCTACTCTTAGGAATGGTTGGTTCAGAGTTTTTTAAATAATGTTCTTAGATATGTTTTTATTGTTTGTGGCTTTGTACTTGTTTAGTTTAGACCTGTTTCTTTTGGTGATTTTTAGATTTGGTGTTTGTTTGGCAAACTCTCAAACCATGGTTTCAGAAGCCTTTTTTCGCAAGCCGAGACAAAACTCATTTAACATACTTACCTTGAACGATGTAAAAGCACTTCTGAAAAGCTAAAACAAATAGGCAGATGTCTTTGTGTAGGCTTGCTTGGATTGTTTAGATGGAGATACACTTATTCCCAGTCATGGATGTGCTTGATTTGAACCTGAATTTACTGTTACACATTCATTACTCTTGAGATGATCCGTTATTATGATGTTTAAGCGTGGGCTGACTCCAAAAAAAATTGATACTTGGATCAGTTGTGATTAAGTTCTGTTCTTGGAAGTTCAGTTTGATGAAATACTTGTGTCAAATTTATAATAGCACATAGTTGTACTGTTTGATTACATTTTAAAAGTACTATGCTGTTTGATTACAATGATACATGACAGTGGAATATTTGTAGTTGTTCTGGCAGGGTTCATATTACTATTCTTTTGTTGGTAACATGTAAATATGGCTGTAAATAGTACATGCCTTTTCTTTTCATCTCTATTGTTCTTGTTTAGACATTGAGGACAACGTCCATTTTAAGTTTGGGGTTGAGAGAGAAATGTTGATAAATTGATACAGGTTTTGAGCTTTCATTTTAACCTCAGAGCTCTTATTTTGGCTTGTGTTGAAATGGCATGAAAATTGTGGGCAAAATTTTTCAATCTTAAATGCTTACTTGTCCCCTATTTTTGAAACTTTAGGAAAGAGTTAGATTGTTTGGTTTTCACTTAGCTAAATATGCTTGTCCAATGATAGAAAGTTTGCTAAGCTTATGTATTTTTCAGGAATTATATTTAATGTTTGTGAATTCTCAGATTACTCTTTAATTTCCTACTTACCATGAATTTTAGGGTCATATATGGGAGGCTGAAACAGAAAAACAATTTGACCTCGATGGTGTGGTGATTTTACCTATTCAAGATCCTGACTACAGCAGCCGAGCTTGAACACAGTGATTCACAACTGATTACTCATAAGGACTCAAACTTTGTGCTCTCGGTGAAGTCATTTTCCATGAAGGAGATTGAGGCCTTGTGGAACGAAGTGAGGGATCTGAGCTTGGGAAACTCTTCCAGAGTTGAGAGGCTAGAATCCCCTCCAACCCCACTTGAATTCCTCAGAGGCTTCGTCTCTCCCAACAAGCCTTGCATCATCTCCAATGCGATTAACCACTGGCCTGCCCTTTGTTCCTGGACCAACCATTCCTATCTCATGCATGTTCTTTCCTCCTCATCCGTCTCCCTCCACCTCACCCCCAATGGACGTGCCGATGCCCTTGTTCCTTTGGACAATCACGAGCTCCAGGGTGCTTCGCCTCCTTCTGCATCTTCCTTTTCCCCTGAAACCACTGCTTCATCCTCTTCGCTTTGCTTCACCTCTGCACATGTTGAGCGCATGCCTTTCCCTGAAGCTCTCTCTCTTATTTTTTCTGGAGGTGGAGATTGTTCTTCAAACCAGAGATTTGTTGCCTACGCGCAGCAGCAGAATGACTGCTTTCGGTCTGAGTATTCGGCTCTGGCTGATGATTGTGATCCCCACGTTCCCTGGGCTAGTGAAGCTCTTGGTTGCATTCCTGAAGCTGTGAATCTCTGGATTGGTAATCAGCACTCTCAGACTTCGTTTCACAAGGATCACTATGAGAATCTCTATGCTGTGGTCACTGGGGAGAAGCATTTTCTGCTGTTGCCCCCCTCTGATGTTCATCGCATGTACATTCGAGAATACCCTGCTTCTCATTATAGATATTCTTGGGTATACATGTTTCTTCTCATGGATTAACTATGTTTTGAAATTTGAATGACTTTTTAATAGTGCTGCTGTTATGATTTGTACATTGTAGGATACGGGAGAGTTTACTTTAGAACTTGAGAAGCCAACAAGATATGTACCTTGGTGCAGTGTGAATCCTTATCCTTCTCCAGAGACCAAGGATGATGAAATGTCCAAGTTCCCATTGTATTTTAATGGCCCTGAGCCATTACAGTGCACGGTCAAGGCTGGCGAGATTCTCTACTTGTAAGCTTTTGCTGTGTCTTAATCTCCTAATTTTAGCTAGATATACTTAATAGAGCATAAGCTTTGTTTCTTAAGTGTTAAACTCTGTGCTTTTACCAGCTGAGCCTTAGCCATGGGTTCTGCATGATCTATGTACAAAATGCACCATTGCAAAGTGCACCCTCAGTTATATGCCACCCCATAAGCTGCTAACTTCAATATACGCCCTCTGGTTTAAAATACAGGCTGCAAATAACTAGATAAAAAAAATTCAAAAAGTTGGTTAAAATGGGTAAAAGACAATGTATATGTAAAAAATGCAACTTATTTTCCTCAAACACCCTTATTTGTGGAGAGGGTGGAGGGGAAGAAGTGGAAAAAGAGATGAGAGAGAATGACTGGAAAAAAGAGGTCAGAGAGACATATAATTAATTAGGGGTAAAAATGAAAAAAATGATTAGACAAATCCAAAATGAAGCTTATTAAAAAAACAAACAAACAAACCAGATCTCTCCAAAAATTTGAAGCTTATATTTTGAACCTGAGGTCGTATTTAGATTAGATAAACAGCGACCATGATACTGGCATTTGAACTCAACCCCTAGGTTATGCCAGTAGGATTGTTGCAGAAGAAACATCTTCTGCTGCATCATTGCTCAAAGAATTCCTGAAAAAGTATATGGTAAATGAAGTTTTTCTTGAAGAAATTTACAAAGCCATGTTACAAATGAAGTGTATTGTCTCATTCTTCAATTTTTCTTCTAAGATTGTAGACGTATATTTCCTGGTCCCATATGAGTTGATCATTTAGTATCACTTTTCAAAATCCAAGAATTGGATTCTGAAGTGGAGTATTGACATGTAAACCCATGACAGAAGTGGCTTCTTTATTTTAATCAGAAATGTTCATTATGATGTTACGTATTAGTTGAAGTTGCATGGAATTGATGTAGCTGAAATCACCTATCCATTAGAACTGCAAGTTATTCTAGCGTGCATGTGCTTGCCTAGAGTCAGTTCTTAAATCCATGTCAGGTTCCTAGCAATTCATGCATTTTCACCTTTCTGTTATTTCATGTATTGGATTGATGGCGCCATTGCCAAACAGAAAAAAAAACGTTGAAGAACCAATCACAAGTCAACTATCTTCCTTTTTAAGTTTCAACACCAACGTAAAAATCTCTATTAAAGCTCTCATTGAACTTGGGCTTAATGCTTTATTTGAATATTTGGTAATTTTTATTCTCTCTTTTGTCTTTTTGCTTTGAAGATTGTTAAATTGTTGAAGTGAATAATGAGATCCATCATCAGAGCTAAGAATTAAATCAGTCAACAAAAAGTTAACATCCTATCTCGTCTCTTTTGTAGCATATGTTGCCCCACTTGTTAGGTGGACTTTCTACACACACACACACACACAAGGCTCCCACCAGGTGGAGTCTGGGCCTCTAAGATGAGATAGATGTTCGCAGCCTTGCTTCTATAAGGGAAAACGTTTTTTCGAGAGTTGAATGTGACAGCAACCTTTTACAATTGCTTTGAGGCTCACCCTCTTGTCTTTCTACACACACACACACACATTCTATCTCGTCTTTTTGTAGCATATGTATATATCATTCTGAAGGAGGCAATCCCGCCTAGTGACATAGACTTGTGGTTGGATCATTGTGAATGACCGGGCTGATATGATGGAATTGATGCAGGCCAAGTATGTGGTTCCATCATGTGAGGCAGAGTTCAGATGAAAGAGGATGCACGATTGCTGTAAATTATTGTAAGGATAAGTTATTTTCTCTCAAGGGGGATGTAATTATCCAGTTTTTATCAGATGGTCTGATGCATTATTATCTTCCTTTTTGCAGGGTATGATATGCAATTTGACATTAAGTATGCTTATTTCAATTTCTTACAATCTCTTCATTACCGATCTGCTCTAAAATCAACATCCAGTGAGGATTTGCATGAGGATTCAGATATTTTTTGACTTAAAATGGTGACATGATCAACGGTTTCTTTTTCAACTTTGTAGTTTTTTTCCTCTCTGTTTTTGTTCTCATTTTTATGATGAAATGTAGATTTTAGTTTGGATTCTTGCATCTCATTATCTCAGTGATGCAGGAGTTGGATATGGTTGTCAATGACAAGAAAAGTATTCATTTAAAAGAAAATCATATTGATAGCTGGTGAGGACTAGTTGATAGGATTATAATGAAATTAATGTATTTTGATTTCATATATTGAAATGTCATATAACATATGAAAAAATAATTAATAATTTCCATGATTCATATACTTAAAAAAGAGTTTCAGGTCAAAAATATATTTAAAAAACAGTTGAAAAATTAGAAGATTTTGAGGTTAATTAATGAATTACTACATACTCTGTTTAAGGTTAGTTAATGAATTTTTCCTATTAAATTCCATAAGTTATATGGTTAGTAAATCCGTCCTTGATTCCATATCCTTCGTTTTCTTTTAAAAAATGCGTGAAAAAACACATACCCACGAGACACACTCTAAACATACATCAGACCCAGGATTAGCAAACACAAATGTCAGACCTGGCTGCTTTGGCGTAGAAACCATTGAATTCATAACGTTAAACTCGTGATATGCTAGTTCCACGTTGCAGATCTATAGAAAAATAATGGATCATTATATTGTTTGGTTTTTATATTTTGTCCTCATTTTAATTATGGTCTATATAGTTTTAAACTATAAGTTTTGGTTTTTCAAGGTTTTTTTTTTTTTTTCCTGTCCAGAACATTATGGTGCTACCACAAGGAAAAAATCTCACTGAATGTACAAACAATCAAAGATTGACTCAGCCAAAGGAAGTTAAACAAAGATTTGATGATCCACTTAAACCTTGAACAAGGACTCGAATTGTTAGTAGACGGCACAAAGTTGATTAAGCTTTGATAAGTCTGTTAGTTCTTTTTTTTTTTTTTTTTTGATACAAGGCGATAGGGGAGGGGGGGATCGAACCCAGGATCGAGAGGGGGGAAATGAATCCCAATACCACTGCACTACTAGTAGTGTTAAAAAAAACTTGGAGAGAATACACTCTCAAGATACAAAAGCACGGAAATGCAACTTTTCAATTCCAAAATTAAGCCTCAAGTCTTCTTACTAATGAGGAGGTAAAACATATTTAAATGTCACATTCACAAATTTGACCTAACTGCATTCAATGCAACCTAGAGAATCAATATATTAAATTTAAACTTAAATAAATAACAACGACCTAATGAGCCTAGAAACTTAAAAGTCAAATCTCTCAACTAATTAACAATTTTTTCACAAATAAAATAAACAAAATATAATGAGCATTTAAAGCACAAAATGTGATTATCTAGGCCCAAACATGTCTTCCCATGTGTGGGACTTAGTCTAAGATCTTTAGTTTGAAGTCTCCAAACCCAAAACTTTAGGAGATAGCTTGTCGATTCACATCATATTAGTCCCTACATTTTAATAAAACTTAGACCATTTTTTTCTTTTGGAGGACTAAAATCTACGGTTTGAAATTATATGGACCAAAATTAAAATGAAGGCAAACTATTATGAGTAAACATTGTATTTTAAAAAATCATATATGTAGACTTTTTTCGGTTTCATCTCCTTCAACCTTGTCTTCATGGTTCAAAGCCTCAAAGTGGAATGAAGAAGCTCTCTCTTTCAAAACAAAGTCCCGCTCCACAATCATCCAACGGGAGATTATTGTGTTCTATATAATGGAAGGAAAGAAACAATAATAACAAGCCTTTTATTAACAATAATTAGATATTTAAATAAATTGTTAATTAAAATATCTCAATTAATCACTTTATTGATAGTTCTCTTTGGTCTTTTTGAGCCCCTTTTTCATAATACTCTATACTGCTTGATCTATTCTTCTCATGCGTCACCGATCTTTGTACATGTCCAAATCACCTCAAAAATGATTATTTTCTACAATTTTCTCTCCAATAAATATCACTCTAGCTCTCCCTTGTATATATTCATTACAAATCTTATCTTTTTTTTCCTTTATGGAAAATTAGAAGCATGCCATGCAAATTAGAAGGCTGAGTTATAGTCCATGTTAGAGATAGATAAAGTTTAGGTGAGTTGGCTCCTGAGACTCATCAGGGTTAAGTTATGTCTCCAAACTCAAAAGACACTTATAGAAATACTTACCGATTGTTTATCAACAAAGCCCTTACATCTAGGATTTGAACTCACAAATTTATAGCTATTAGCCAACCGGCCACTTCACTAATTGAATCAACTTTTGTTAACCAAACCAGGCTTAGTGTTGTTGTAATACGTAGTAGTTCAGTTTAGAGCAGATAGCTCATTCTCTTGGAATGAAAGCTCATTCTCTTAATGAAATGATTAGACCAGTTCAGTTTTAGCTCCATAGTTATCTCCATGACAAAATTCCTGAAATGCTCGTGACATTTACACTTGCTTTACAATCTATGATGAGGGTAAGATAACAGACATAGGACTTTATGGACTGTGGTATGAGGGAAGAGAAGGCAAAGTGAGCATAGGCAAACAAAATTTTGAGTTGGATTTTTTTTAAAAAAAAAATAGAAAACGGAGTTAAAAGAATTTAATTAAATTTTCTTACTTTCTTATCTTACATCTTTTCTTTATTAAAATTTTATAAACTCATATTTCTAATTTCCTAAAATCCAACTCATTAAATTTTTCCTTCCCCTCCCTCCTAATCCTTTATACTCCCTTCGGTCCTAATTATAAGAGCTAGTTGACTTTTTTGAAGAGATTAAGGAAGCTAATTAAATTACTTTAGAGGATTTGTATTTTTATTTCTTTCTTCAAACTAATTAATTTAACTAATAAACTAATATATAATCTAAGGATACATAACATATGAAATGATTAAGTAACTTATTTAACTTCTTTAACCTCTCTAAAGAAAGTCAACTAGCTCTTATAATTAGGACCGAAGGTAGTACCAAACAACCCCTAAATAAACGGTGCATTATATATTGTATCATTTTCTTATCATAAACAAGTCAAAAAATTGGGAAAAATATATATTTTTACACTATTTTCTTATCCACTTACATCATCTTCTATATAAATTCCGGACTCTGAAAAATGGCCATGATTTTTTAGCATTCTAACACGGGGGAGACCATATCAATTTTCCAAGTCAATATATATAGTCAAGCATCAGATAAATAAATCAAATAAATTTCATATTCTCTTTGCGATCTTGCTGTCCATATGAACTAATTTGAATATAGTCAAGCATCAGCTAATGAATTCAACATCTTTGAATAATTTATGATAGGTGACCTCATTTTAGTGACTGTTTTGAGCCAATTGCGTTGTGGAGTCCCTTTCCCTGATAATTATCAAAATTTTATATATTTAATTTAATTTCGGATACTTGTAGAGAAAATAGCATTTTAGAACTTCATAACAGCTTAACTATACACTTAAAAAACAATGTATCCTATAAATTTTACAAAAGAAGCCAGGTGATGGACGAAAATAAAAAATTAATAGAGTGGACAAAACTCATAATTCAGTGTGAAGCCACCACCAGATTCAACTATTGCACTGATATAAATTCATGACTACTGAAAATTAGAAGCATTTGTAAATATAAGTGAGAAACATTTCACAACTTATTTGAAAAGTACAAGCTAAACCATTTGGAAATAATTATTTTTTTTTTCCAATAAGCATTTCTAATCTAGCTTCCAATTTTTAGTAGTCAATAAATTAGGTTATAGCCATGTAGTCAAATCTTTTCAATTTTATTTTTTAGGTTAAAATGCATTTTTCCCTAAAAGTTTTCGCAAAGGTGCTATGGGCACTTGAAAGTATTTTTTTTTTAGCAATGTTGTTCCGGAAGTTGTAAAAACGTAACAATGTCGTCATATTTTAACAGATTCAAACAGTTAGGTTAACTGTTAGTTAACCCACCTATGCTAAGGTAGCTATGCCATGTAGGATATTATGTGACATGTCATGCCATTTGTGATACCATGTCATCATCCTTAGAAACTTCTTCCCTCTCCTTCAAAATCGCACGGTCTTGAAGAACCCAGAAATCTTATTCATAGCCAGAATGAAATGACCAGAAGGAAAAATCGATGCAAAGAAAATTTTCGATGAATTCGTTGACTTGAATAAGCATAGAAACTTTGAGAAAATTGCAAGAAAAACCCATTTCTGAGTCCGAAAGTTGAATACTATGAAAATTAAGCATAAGAAAAACCTCTCAGCGGAAAGCAACCCAGAAATTTCCTTTGATTTCTCATACTTAAGTAATCAATGAAACTCGATCAGTGGCTTGGTATGCATGCAAATGAAATGGTTCCAAAAATTTATTCTTAATCGAAGCAACCAGAGTTGTTCGAATATGTCGAGGCAAAAATGCACATTAACCTTTATTTCTTAGTACAATGGGAATAGCACAAGCCTAGGAAGAAACATCTATGACCTAAAAGCAAAGACAATATAATATGCCAGAAAAAGTTAGTCCTATTGATAAGAAGTTTGACTTATAATCTATAAGGTTGTGAGTTTAAATCATACTTCTGACATGAATATTTTATTGATGAGCAATCTGTAGGACCTCTTCAAATGATCTTCATAATATCTTCAATAATTTCAAGCATTGAGTGTCTTCTATCTTGAAGTGTTGAGATGTGATAAATAAATTGATTTCTTATATCCCGTAATCCAACATGGTTTCAAGCTCGTAATACCCTAACTTCTTCATGAAACTGCCTTTTCCCACCATCACATGATTTCTTCGCTCCTCTAGGAGATAGAGTAAGATATTAACTCGACGTTAAAGCTCAAGTTTTTAAGTCCTTTTCACATTATATTTTATATATATAATCAAGTCAAACTTGCTTATGTTTCACGTATTCTAGCAAAGAACTTTATTATCAGGTTTGTGTAGTTAATTTCTTTCCTTACTTTATTTACTTTTTTTAAACTTAATTAAATCCAATTCATTTTTAATGTCTTTAAGATTGACAAAAGTCTAATAATAACATCATCCTTAGGTTGAAAGAGTAATCATAACTATCTAATCAGCCTGCTGTATTCATCAAGCCATTGAACGTAGTCTATACGCATAGATATTCATATATTGTTTGAACATTGTTAGAAAGCTCATTGTTTCCATTACCATGATGGGATTGTTTTTTGTTTTTTCCTCGAATGCGTATCCTGAAATTAAAGTGGCTTATTTTACTCTTACTCACCTCCTTCAATACTGAGAGCTAGATAACTAAATTATAAATATATTAGTTAAATTAGTTAATTATTAAGAATTTATATTAATTTTTACTAAAATATCTTCTTCTTCTTCTTCTTTTTTAATCACTATTTGCATCGGAACCAACTTAATGGAAATATTCTTAGTATATTGCGTTCAACAGTGATGCTTTGGGGGAAAAAGTTATAAATTTAGAAGATAAGGTAGATTGAAGTATCATATTTAAAGCCAAAACATACTCTCAAACTAGCTCATATATCTAGGATCGAAGGGAGTAATATTTTTCATTCATTAAGTGTTTTTTTTTTCCCACTTGATTTCATTCGTTTAAATTAAAACTTAAACATTTTTGCTTTTTTTTTTTGGGGGGGGGGGGGACATTATCTTTTTCATTTTATGGATTAATATAAAGATTTGTGTATTTTCCGGTTTAAATTAAAGAATCTACCCTTCAACTATACATAGAGTCACTAGTGCTAAAAAGCACTTTAAGACAGCCTCGTTTAGACCAGAGTATCGATGCACCGGTCCTAAACGAATGATCGGTAATAGTTTTGTAAATATAAAGAACTTCTCAAACTAGATATTTTAATCATAGATCTTAAATACATTATTCAAACCGGTATACAAAGCAACCCGTTTTAAAAATGTTATTAAAAAAATTGAAATATCAATTACTTTTTAGAGTAATCTCATACTTCCTGACTTAAATTTTATTTGGACCAAAATATAAGGAAAAATTTAATTATAAAAGTCTAAAACTTTTAAGACCATATATATTTAGAAGCCGGTCTTAAAAGTTATACTTTTAAGACCGAACATAAATCGTGACCAGTACAAAATATAGAAAAAAAAATTAACAAAAAAGTAATTAATTTTAAGATCGGGTTTTAGTAAGGACTGGTCTTAAAGGTTAATTTTTAAGACTTGTTTTTAAATCGTCTGGTCTTAAAATTAAATCTTTAAGACCAAACTTAATTTCTGGGCATGTATGTTGATTTACGTACTGTATTTGTAACTCATTATATTTGTAAGTTATCTTATTGTATATATTCATACATTTAGGTGTTGTACTGTCATAGCATAGTTATTAAGAGGCCACATAACTCATGGTGAATAATACTGTATTCTTTTCCCAATTCAATTTATTTCATAATAATGTATTGTTCAAAGCGTGTAGTTTAGAATATTGACTTTTAGATGCTGGATTGGATGGTGGATGTGTGTATATATATGATCGGGAAGAACAGAACAGGGAAAAATTTGGGAAAATTTAATCCAAAAATAAATATGTCAGTCTTAAAAGTTCAAATTTTAAGACTGGATGTATCTATATGTTTGGTCTTAAAAGTCATGTACATATTGGGCTGGTTTTAAAAGTTGGACGTTTAAGACCTGTGTATTTATACGTTCGGTCTAAAAAGTTCAATTGTTAAGACCGGATGTATTTATTATCCGGTTTTAAAAGTCTATCTTTTAAGACCGGTATAATTATCATCTAGTCTTAAAAGTCGGTAACCGGATTTTTTTTTTGTTCGGTCTTAAAATGTTGATTTATTTAGATCGGACTTTTTTTTGTCCGGTCTTAAAAGTTGAGTTTTAGTACTGAACAAAAAATATATTGCGTCTATATAGTATGATTTTTAAGACCTAATGTTTTAAATATCCAGTTTAAAAAAGTTTCTTTAAGACTGGTTCAAGTCCGATCTTAAAAGTTACAGACTTTTAAGACCACTTGGAACAAGACCGATCGCGGATCCGATCTTACAATGCCTCTTTAGTCCAGTCTTAAAAACCTTTTCTATATCCGTGCATTGTTGGTATTCATAACTTTATACCGAATCTCATCCACAGATCCACTTGAGCCAATCAAAATTGGTCCAGATGTTCACTGTCTATATGCATAACAAATAGGAAATAAATAAATGTCATTTTCAGATTGGGTAGGTAATCAAGGCCATGGCCCATGATTTTATATTAGAGAATCCAGAATATTCCCTTATCGATTACATATCAAATATAAATATACCACCTCATCTCTTGAATTCCAAGTCAATGAAGAACAACACTACAAGCATACATGCATGCATACATATTACTAATAAAACTGACTCAATTTCAATGACAAACTTTGAAAATACCAACTATAACATAACATCCTCTCTCTCTCTCTCTCTATTGTTATCTTTTTTTTTTTTTGCTAGTAATAACGTCTTATTCTCCGTGGGCAACACAGGGAACAACAAGATACTGAATATATAAACTGATGCAAATAATACGTATAACACTTTCTTGCTGATGTACGTAGGAAACACAAAATACTTTCCAGCACTATATATATATATATATATAAATCACTGAGATGATCCAGCTTTGAGCTTCTTGGCAATGCCAGCAAAGTACTTTCCTTGATGAAAGGCTTGAGCCAATTCTAAGTCAGTGGGTTGCCTAGAGCCATCCCCAGCAAAAGTGCCAGCACCATAAGGAGAACCACCTTTCACTTGCTCCATCTCAAACATGCCCCCACCGAATGTGTATCCAATTGGCACAAATATCATCCCATGGTGAGCCAACTGAGTAACTGATGTAAGTCTGCGAATATTTCACAACCATAAATTATACCGTGTTAGGGGTCAAAACTTGGCAAGTAGACTTGATCGAGATTTTTTTTTTATTGTATAAAAAAAGTGAATTAGCCACAAAATTTGACTTTGGAATTGTAAAATTCCGTCACAAAATTCAACCCTCACGTAAATAGTTAGTGATGAAATTATGTTACTAAACCGATTAATGCAAAACAAAAATTATATCGCTAATTTGTTGTTTCTTTAGTACTCTAGTCAATAAATTATGGAGCACATAAAAGCCATATGTTAGGTGGGGGCCGCCACATTCTGTTAATCCAAACAAGATCTAGCCATTCTGTTAATCCAAACAAGATCTAACTCTCGAAATTAACAAGCTAAATTTTTTTAAGAATATTGATCTTTTATTTCTGATTAGCTGACGTCGGCTAGTGGAATAAGGCTTATTATTGTATTGATAGTTTTGTAGAGTGAGTAGTCGAAGTTAAGCTTACGGGGTAGTCTCTTGTCCGCCTCCTTGTGAACCGGTGCTGTAAAAGATTCCGGCAGGCTTTCCAGCGAGTGCCTGGCTTCGCCATAATCCTCCGGTTGCATCCATAAATGCTTTGAACTGAGCAGCCATTAGTCCAAATCTTGTAGGGAAACCAAACAAGAAGCCATCTGCTTCAGTTAACTCATCAGGTTTAATTATTGGTACATCACTCTTTGGAGGTCCTCCGATCTTCTGAAGAACCTCTTCAGGTAGAGTCTCAGGTACCTATTTTAGTTATAACAAAAAAAGGAGGAAAAAAAAAAAGTACAATCAAATTTACTGTAACATATAGCACACCACAAAGGCATGATATGTAAAAAGCTAAGCATCTTGCATCTATTAGTAAATTTAATCTAATAGACAAAACCTATAAAATGTCTATCTTTCTCTACTCTTTATTGTTCTAATTTAACCGGATGTCCCCAAAGGGACATATATCTCTTTTTACTGAATGATTGATTACAAAATTCTAAAAGATCACCGTCACTATGTAAAAAAGCTGTATCATCAAAAGTAACTGGTTGTTACTAACCTGCCAGAGTTTGGCTTCAACTCCTTCAACAGAATCTGCTCCTTTTTTAATCTCATTTGCCAGCTTCTCAACATGTCCGTACGTAGAATAATAACTATATATAGACATATAAATATTAATTATTAATGGAAATTTTAAATATATATAAAGTCAAGCTAAAGCATCATAGGATAGACTCTGAATAATCTATATACCTTGAGAGAATCAAAATTAATGATAAAGAATATGGTGTGATTTGGTTGTTGGTCAGATATACTACCACTAATTAGCCACTAACAAAGCAATATAATTGAACTCAGAAGAAAATGTTTCTCACGGCAATAATGGGAAGATTCAGTGTCACAGCCACTAATTTATATATATTTATAAGATGTGAATGTGATATAAGAAAGACTGCCTTACCTAACATTAATGTATTTATATATTACTCTGGTGGGACCATGCCATGAGTAATTAAGAAACTATAGGCATTAATTTTAGTATATGACAAGACATAATGATATTGACTTCACATTACCAACAGTATGAATATATATTCATATCAGCTTTTTTCTAGTTGTTTTAAAGTAAACAAATGGTGGGGATTAATTACAGAAAGAAATTAAATTAAATTTCAAAAATTAAAATTTTAGCAGAATTGCAAGCCAATATATAAAATAACCTATCAATACTCAAAATTAGAATCAATCAATAATTCAGCGACGAACTTTGATGATTGTCATAAAATAGACTGTTGCTGCTGATTGATCAGCGAGAGAATTCAATGACTAATGATATTCGCTTTTTTAGTGATGTGCATTTATAATGGAAGTTTGGGTTTCATTGTCATATATATGTATTTTTCATGCTTGCCAGTGAAGCAAAAATTGCAGCTTTTAAAAGGCTCAAAACTCACAATCTTTCATTTTCTTTCTCTTTACTTTTTTTACAAGTTCAGCTTTTTTGAATAGAGAGAAATTAGATTCCCTATGATCACGGATAATGATTATGAATATAAAGGAGAAGAACTTCTGAAGCTTCTTTCTGATTGTCTGATTGAAATAACAACATAATTGAATTTAAGTGTGATTGAAATAATCCTGATGGATGGGTTCAGATGTTTTTAACAAAGTTGACTTTTTTCTCCAAGAAAAGTAAATCTTCTTCTTGAAGCTCAGGTACATAATAAAGTGAAAACTTACAAGCACAAATACACAATTCCAATTAAATCTATCAATCTACAATTATTAAGACGAACAAAAAACAACAAAATTGAAAAAAGATTCATCCTTTCAATCATTGAAACCGATGGTAAAAATGAACTGCGCCCAGATTTCAGTGAAAGACATGGACTGATGAAATTTTATGAACTTGCAGACATGCATACCCAGAAAATGAAAGCAAATTCTGATCGTTTGAATTTAGTAATTAAATTATTAAAAATATAAGCAAAACCATTAAAATTCAATCTAAACTATTCATCAGAAAGTAAGATCGAAGAGGAGAAAATTAAAGACGTTGAAAGAATCACTTACACAATGTAAACCTTGGTCGCCATTGATGATGTTTCTTGAGCTCTGTGTGTATATACTGTTTAGAAATCAAGGAAGTTATCTGTGAATGGAAGCTTGGCTTGGGACGAGAGAACAATAATGCTCATATTTATAGTACAAGATATTGCCGATGTCGTTTCTGATAAGCTTGAAATTTGTTTTAACTAATTTATTTATTTATGGGTGTAATTATTGTTATTATTGTTTTTAATTAGTTATATCAAGTTGAGTTTAGTGTTTTGGTTGTCAAAGTTTTGAGGGTGAATGATGCATGATTAGTGGGCCAAGTTCAAAAAATTACACCGAATAATTGCTGGAGTTGTTAAAGTCGTTGCCCTTAATGAAATTATATTTTTTTTAAAAATTGTTGATTCAAAAAAAGCATATTTGACTTCCCAAAAAAAAAAAAGTAGCCGTAATTTACACGAAATTCAAACGAAGATAAATAATTAAAAATCGAGGTCCATAGGTCAGAAGTCAGAACATAGCCTGGACTTATAATAGGATAAATACACACACATATATAAAATTTCAGTTGAAAATTATATATTGCAAATATTCATTTACAATTGGTACTTGATGTCAAAATTATTTTAAAGGAATTTATCAATCCGTTATAACATAATGCCTCTAGTGGATATTCAAAGTAATTAATACCTCTAAAACTAATCTTAAAAAGATGGGTATTTTTAAGGGTGAGGCCATCTAATGGTCATGGAGGAGAAAAAGGACCGCAGTGAACGGAAAAAGAAAGAGAGAGAAACTATCTCTAATGTCTAATGTTATTTCTTTTACACATTGAGCACTCTAATATTATTTTTTGATTCTTTCAGAATAATAGCATTCTAATCTTATTTAGTGCATTTTCTTGAAAAATAATCTTATCTAATGCAATCTAACACTGATATATATATATATATATATATAGGAAAAATCCCTCTCAGGGCCTAAGTTATTAAAATATTGTCAAAAAATACCCAAAAAAAGTCAGATGTCAAAAAAAGGACTTAGAACATTTTTTTGGTATTATTTCAGAAAACATTTTAGTGATATAGTTGAACGTGCACTGATTTAGTTGTTATGATATTATTGTTAACATATACTGATTTAGTTGTTAATGTTATACTGATATAATTGTTAACATTTATGAAATAATATCACAAAAGACATTAGGATATTTTTTGATATGTGACTTTTTTAGGGTTTTTTTAATTGATTATTTGGGCCCTAAAAGGAATTTGGCCATATATTTATAAAAGCTAACTAGGTGCCTAGGTTAACGCCTGAGGGTAATAGACGGCTCGCCTTGCCTAACATCGGTATCACCTAGGAGGAAGAGAGATTTCGTCCTGCCCTTAGATTATGGGTGAACCCAACCCCTTTCCTAAAATTTAAGTATCAAAAAATAAAAGCTAACTGTGATCTCCGAAATTCAGAGAAGTCGGAACTAATTATTTTTGTAAATAGACGTCCCCGAAAAAGCGGCATAATTTTCGTACCCTATACCAGTAATATCCTTCTCATGGTCCTTTTTTTTAAGTTCTAGTTAGCTACTTTTTGTAAGTTAAGAAAATTTGTTAAAATTCATTATTTACAGTAAAATCCAAAAATTATCATATATATAAAAGGGGTTTATCATTTGTCATGTCACTCGACATAAGGTTATGTCAAATCACCCCAAAACTACGTTGTTTTGGGAGTTAATGAAATTAATAAATGGTGTTTTTCTATTTTTGTTTTTGTATTTATTATTTGATTTTATCAAAAGATCCTTCATTAATTCCCCTAACCTCAAAACTACGTCGTTTTGAGAGTTCATTAATTCCTCTAACTCCCAAAACGACGTAATTTTGAGGTGACTTAACATAACTTTATGTCAAGTGATATGACAAATGATAAACCCATATAAAAGTCATTAGTTAGAAGAGTTAGTTTAATTAATTAGAAAGTTTTATAATTAGTTAGGGAATACTAATTAAAACATTGATAATTTAGAGTTTTAGACAAAACGTGTTAGGTAAATTGCAAAAAACCTCTTTAAAGTTTAAATTTAACCTCCTTGACATTTTAATTTTTAACAATAAACCTTATGTAATTATTTTAATTTTGTAGTCAAGTTACTCACAGAAACCATCACAGATTCACAGTCATTTCAAAGTTCAAGTTTTTTAATTTTTATAGTATAGCATAAATTTCTTAATCCATATCAAGTCTTATCATTCTCATTAATTTGATGTAAAAGCTTTTGCCCTTGAATGTGAAAGTAACGATATGGGGTTTAATATTAAAAGTTAAAATGTTAAGGAAGTTAAATTTAAATCTTAATACGTCAAAGGGATTATATGCAATTTACCTAAAGTATAGGGGATTTTAAAGATTTTAACTATATTTTAATAGTTAATAATAAATAGCTTGACTTTGTCGATATAGGGACCTGTTTCAAAATTTAGTGAAACAATAAGCTAAGGGCTATAGAGTTACATTTCCTTGTGATGAAATGAATCAAAAGTGTTTTTTTTTTTTTTTTGGGTTTACCAGAATCAAAAGTTGAATCATTAGAAACAAAATGACATTCAAAGTCCAAATATACAAAACAACACCAATGAATTAGATCATTGAATTTTAAATTAAATGTTTGTTGTTGAAAATTAACATCAATATTCATTGATGGACACAAGTTATTAATACAATCCATATATGTAAAATAAAATTTTCAACCACCAACTTTAATTTCTTAGAAACTAGGATATATGACACATTATATTTGAACTAAAATATATATGAACAAATTATAAATTAAAGGACCTTCTAGTTTGGTCTTTGTTCAAACGATGATGTCCTAAATCTACATTGTCCACGCATGTTGTGACACAAAAGATAAACTCAAAAGCCTTTGTCTTGAAGGATCCATATGCATGCTTAGCTTTTTTCAATTTCTTACACAAAGCATTTCAATTTGTTAGTTTCATACATCTTCTTTACGCATTCATAATTAATGACCTTACCGTATCTACAATTCAGTACACACACACACACCCACATTTCATGTATTATATTAAAAGTTAATTAAGACTTAAGAGACTGCTTTTTATTTATTTCCTCTAGAAATCTCTTTTATTATTAAATGCAAATTTAATTCAAAGCTCAATAATTTATTATCCCTGAAGAATCATTTTGCTTAATTTTAAATACTCTCATATCCATTATTGTTAAACTGACAAATTATCTTTCCGAGTTTATTATTTTTACTTTTATAGTTTATAAAGATGAATCGAGTCACTGATAAACTCATGTCAGTTGCAAATTCGGTTAAACTCACGAATTTATACGCAAAGTTTATTGTTTTTACTTTTCTAACTTACAAAATCATGTTAACTTACTCTTAAACTCGTGTTAACCTTTTTTATTTAATCATGCTTAGCGACTATAGAAAATTCTTTGTTAAATATGATAAATAATGAATATTAATGGATTTAATTTCAATTATTTGGATTTTAAATATATTTGAATCAAATTGTTGTCAATTTTATATTTTAATTATTTAATTATACACCAATAATACTTATTTAATAATAAAATTAAGCTTTTATGAGTTTACGATTCGAGTTCATGATACAAGTTTACATCACTATCAGGAGTTTGCTTAAACTTGTGAGTTTGACAACCTTACTCATATCATTTATTGATTGCATATATCAAGAAACTCTTTTTTATCGATCAAGAGAATATTTTCCAATATAAAAGTTAAAAGAGATAGTTTAGGGAAATTAATTAATATTTTTTTTAAAATAACTAACTTAACTAATTTTGTTATCTTTATAAATTAGTATTCTAACTTTTACATTTACAACAGATCGAAGGAGTATGATGCATTGTATACGACATATTGATGTTATCATAGAGAGTATGATGTATTGTGTACGCCTTGTTGATGTTATATATCATTTATATTTGTCAATCAAGTTTTAATTGGGGAAATTGAATTCAATCACCTAAACTTGGACTAAAATATTACATTGACCAAGTTTATACCTCAAATTATTCTCGAGAGACGAGATTATTTAAAAGGACTTTCCCTTCCTAGAATTATAAAATATGCTCCAATCAATTTCTTCAAAAAAGTCACCGCCGAGATTTTTAATTTTAATTTTTTTTGCATGAATTAATGTATAAAGATATTGAACAAACTGTATATATAATAATTCAAGAACAACAAAATAAAGAGTAAAACGTTTTTTACGGTGAACAAAACTATTAGACACAAAAACTAATGAAGCCTTTCTAATACCTTGAAGATATCTTAAAAATTTAGGAGCTCCATAAAAAACTTGATTTCTTATTAAGATGATATTTTCTTTACATTTTTGTTGACTCACTCAACAAAAATAATCATTTATTCATTTAAATAAAATTTGAATTTTTGACTATACATTTTATTTATGTATAGGACGTCATTATATTGAATATAATTTTTCCTCTTAATTGAAATAATTAAATTTTTTGTGGGGAGAATATAATACCTGTCAAGTTGAAATTTTCTCTATGTAGAGATACTTTATCACATGCCCCTGGCGGCTTTTGGTGCAGTCCAAAATAATTAAGAATAGCCTCTGGGCATCAAAACAAATAAGAATATATATCATGATTGTTTTTTAAAAATAATCAGCTTCTTTTGTTGTTTTTTTCTTTTTTTATATTGCTATGATCGTCGTGTTCATGTCGGTGTGGCCGGCAAATATTTTGTCTTCTTTGTTATTTCTTTGATCAAATTTATAGGTATGGTAAGTGAAGTTGCAATATCAGAATTTCGATATCCATTCTTGCATCGTAACACTTCAATAACTTGACTGGTTGTGTTGAAATGTTGAATTCATCATCATGATTTTTGATGAATAATTACTAGATATAATTAGTAAATTAAATTACATTTTATTTATAAAATTAATTTTTTTACTACAACTATCTATTATGTGATAATATATATCAATCCGAGTATTTGAAGCCAAAATGAAAATAGCTTTATTTACATGATAATTCTAATATTCAAAGTATTTTTAAATTATAATTCTACATCATAATCTATAATTAGATATATTTTCGCACAGTCTAAGATTTATTAACTTGTAAGTTGCTTGACATAGCTTGCCATCAATCAAATTATATATATATGATGGGGTATCTCCTTTTTCTAAGGTTCTGAAATTCGGATCGGTAACTGAACCGATGAGGATACTGGATTAAGGGTTAGTGGGTATTAATTAAAAAATAATTTAATTATAATAAATAAAAATATTTATATTTTAAAAATAATGTAATGTGACAATATAGAAGTATGTGTAATTTTATATTAATATTTTTTTAAAAAAGAGATCATTGAAGATCTCTCTCCCTGGACATGCTATAAGGCCTATACCTTAGATATGTTAGAATTCATATAACACCACATGGGAGTATGTGCGAAACAATAAGTAGTGTGGTTTGTAAAATAAGTCTCTCACCTTCAATCTCGTTCTCACAAGGCTGGCCCATATTTCACTCTCAGTCTGTCTCTCTCTTTTCTTTAGTTCTTTGTCTTCTCTCATCCAGTCCTCCCTCAAATAGTCTTCTTCAGTCGGCAACGATGAGTTGATCGAGTGTTCAGATTTCTCTAGTCTTCAATCTTCATCAGTGACAACGAGTCTTCAATCGGTGAGTGCTTAAGTCTTCAAATTTCTCTCTCTCTCTCTCTCTCCCTACTTCTCCTTCTATGTCTTGCTTTTTCCTTATCGGCGAGTTGATTAAGTGTTGGCAGAGAACCGCTGCGATTTTTTTTCTTTTAAAGAAAAAAAAACTCCATGACTCGATCAACTCGGCCGGGTTAGGCCAAGTTGGCCGAGTTGACCCCGGATCAACTCGGAACCGGGGTTAGCCCTTAACTCGGACCAGTTTTTTGGCCGGTTCATCGGTTTTCGATCTAAACCGGCCGGTTCAGTCCGATTTTCAAAACATTGCCTTTTTCAACCATATCAAAATTTTAATTCTAACGATTTAATATTTTTCAAAATTATTATTATTTTCAAAATATATATAAATATATTGAAGGGAAAATTACATTTAAATTTACAAAACCCCCAAATGTCTGTTAAATTTGTTAAAGGACTTAAAGGTACCAAGAACCATATCTTTTTGCCTTTAGTTTTTAAATAAATTTTGAAAAAAAAAAGAAAAAGAAAAATGACCCTTGTCAAACTGCCACCAACCGCCGGCACCTAGGCTCCGACTACCAGCGGCCTGAGATCCGGCGATGTTTTTTTTGGGGGGGGGGAGGGTGGGGTTGAATCTTTTTTTAAAAAAGGATTCAATGAACGTTGTTGATTCATGATGTTTTGATAATGACAAAAGATGCAAGAGATAAAATATTATCAGTGTGTTAAAGATTGATTCTCAAGAATGGTCGCTGGATAAGTGCTAATGGTTGTTGATAATTCTCGAGAATAAGATAACAATTCTCAAGAATGATATGTTATCTTGTCTATTAAAGATCATCTCTATTTCAGCTATAATTCTCGAGAATGGATTTTAGTTCTCCAGAATGGAGTTTGACAGATTATAGGAAGTACTTCACAGAGCAATTCTCGAGTATTCCATAAATTCTCGAGAATGTGTTAATCGATAGAGACCATCTGATTCTTTGTATCAATTCTCGAGAATGCAAGATCAATTCTCAAGTATTGATCTAAACATCTTCCTTCACTAATGTTCTTTGTGAATCAAAAGCAGTTCTCGAGAATTACATATGGATTCTCGAGAATGTCTCAATACCGCTATTTGCAAGATCCTTTTTAAGCTATAATTCTCGAGTGTTGGTATGTAGTTCTCGAGAATACCTTGGCACAGTGGTTTACAAATTTGTTTTTAACATCACATTCTCGAGCATATCTATCTAATTCTCGAGTATCTCCTTCACATATCTTCTGGAATGATTCTTTGTTTAGATAATTCTCGAGAATGAGAGGATCAATTCTCGAGAATGCTAGCTATCATATTTGAACCTTCATCCTCGTAATGTATAATCTTCTGAATATCTATTGGGTGTTTTATATTATTGATATAAACTCTTTCTAATCAAATTTAATACATTTATTAGTGCTTTTCAGAAAGGTTTAACAGGTTTAAATGCTAAATCACCATAAAGAGCTCCAGCGTGTCAGAAGCATTTAATACACTGAAAAAGCAGAACATACAAATGGAATTAAAGCGTGAAGCAGACAAAGACATTCCTTCGAGGCAAACTTATTCCAACTATAACTCTGATTCAATCTCTGCACTTGAACATTCGACGGCGAAACATTTAATGAAGCAACGGTCGACTGTTCACGAACGGAGTGCACTGTGTCTAACGGAAAATTAAAAGAGTCTCAACGGCTAGTTTGCGAATCCCTTCAACGGCATTAATGACGAAGCCTATAAAAGCTCACCACATCCAATTCCGCCAACTACCGAAAAATACTGAGCAATCAATTCTGAGTTATTACCATTTACTGTTTCATTTAATATATCTGATATTATTCGTTCTTCAGTGTTCATTTTGTATCTACTCGTGAGGAGCCATTAAATATCAATCTTACTATCGTGTGATTCTTAAGGTAGTGGAACATTAAGAGTGGGTGTATTAATTACAACTTGTAAGAGGGAGTGGAGTTCGAGTGAAAGGGATCATCCCTCGTTTACAGAGTCTGTAATTGTTTCAAAGGATAGTGAAATCCCAGACGTTCTGCGGACTAGACGTAGGTCGAAGTATTAGACCGAACCAGGATAAATTCTATTGTGTCAATTTCTCTTATTGGTCTCTATTTTAGTCACGATTTGAAAAGAAGTTTGAAGTTTTAAAGATCACCTATTCACCCCCCTCTAGGTGATATTCCACCTTCATTTGGTATCAGAGCCAGGTTACTCAATTGGGCTTAACATCCCGAGAAAGACCATGGAAGGAATATTACCTGACGGTGCATCAATCAACCGACCTCCAGGATTCAATGGCGAACACTACTCCTTCTGGAAAGCTAAATTCAGAGTATTTGTAATGGCCACTGAGTATGGTCTCTAGCGTGTAACAGAAACTGGAGACTATGTACCTGTAAAGACTGAAGGAGGAATTACAGTTCCGAAGACAGAGGCAGAATTCGATGAGAATGATAAAAAGAACATCACTCTCAATAGTAAAGCTATTCTAATGTTGCAAAGTGCTCTTAGTCAAAAGGAGTACTTCCGTATATGCAATTTGTCCACCGCAAAGGAAATGTGGAAAGCATTGGAGATAGCCTATGAAGGAACCTCTAGCATCAAGGAGAACCGCATTAATACTCTAACTACAGAGTATGATTTGCTTCGGATGAAGTCAAGAAAGACTATTGCCGAGTTTCAACTTCGATATACTCATCTGACAAATCAGTTAGCAGCCTTGGGCAAAATCTACGATCAAGGTCTACAAGTCAGGAAAATCCTCAATGTTTTGACCAAAGATTGGGAAGCTAAAGTCATAGCAATAGAGAAGGCTAGTGGCGAATCAATGACTTCAGTCGCTGCCCTGTTTGGGAGTTTATCTGAGTATGAAAGTAAGTTGAAGTTCAAGAAGGACTTGGATGAAGTCAACAGCAGTCGAAACAAAGGTGTCGCACTTAATGCTGTAAAAGAAAAGGAAGACAAAGACGAGGATGATGATGACGATGACGAGATGGCCATGTTTGTGCAACGGTTCAAGAAGTTCTACAGAAAGGATCGAGGCTTCAGAAATAGATTTCAAAAAGGGAGCTCAAGCAGTCGACGAGAATTCAAAGACAAGGATCAAATCATTTGTTATGAGTGTGAAAAGCAGGGTCATTATAAATCTGAATATCCTCAATTAAGAGATAGTGATAAAGAAAAGAAGAAGAAGTCCTATCAATTCCAAAAGAAGGCTTATGTCTCAGCAATATGGGGAGACGGGTCTTCGGATGAAGAGAGCGAAGAAGAAAAAGAAACTACCAACATTTGCCTGGTAGCAGAAGAAGAAGAGCAAGGCAAAAATGACGATGAGGTATATGATTTACAGCCTTCATACGATGAGTTATTTGATGAATATAATGAAATACAGTCTGAATTTGAGAAACTTATGGAAGAATGCATATCATTGAAAAGAGAAAACATGACACTTAAATTACAAGTCAAAAATCTTACGAGTGAAAATCTTATTTGTGACGATTGTATGGATTTGAAGGAAAGAAACTTACATCTTACAAAATCACTTGAGAAATTCACTAAAGGAAGTGAAATTCTCAGTGTAATTTTCAAAGCTCAAAGGTTTACGAACGATCGTTCAGGCATAGGTTACAATCCTATTTTTGATAAACAGAAAGGAAAGAAGAAAACTGGTGAAAAATCTTATTTGAATTACTTTCGAAAAACGGTTCATTCTTCAAATCCTTTTGCTCATTGTAATTACTGTAATCGAAAAGGGCACAGTACTACATCATGTTTCCATAAAAAGGATAGAAGAGATAAGCATGTTGGTAATTATCAAAGGGTACCTAAAGGAACGTATGTTCCTAAGGTCCAAGCTAACCCCAAAGGACACAAGAAAAGATGGGTACCTAAAACTTGATCCCCTTTGATGTTGCAGGTGTGTTTGAGAGCATTAAGAATAAATAAGTGGTATATCGACAGTGGGTGCTCCAGACATATGACGGGAGATGCAGACAAGTTTGTTGCATTGAGATCGAAAGATGGCGGTAAAGTCACATTTGGAGGAAACCACTCCGGGAAAATCACTGGAATTGGCGAAATTGGTGCAAAAGATGGACCTCAGATTAAGGATGTCTATCTAGTGGAAGGTCTCTGCCATAACCTTCTGAGTGTGAGCCAAAGTGCCGATAAGAACAACTGGATCATCTTTGATTCAGAAGAGTGTCTCATTGTCAACAAAGACGATCTTCCGATCGATAAAGGTAAATTAAAGGTATTGTTCAAAGCTCCTCGTGAAGGAAATTGCTATACTCTGGATTTACCAAAAATAAACTCTGAAAAATGTTTTGTTAGCAACTTAGACGAAAGCTGGTCGTGGCATAAGCGATTGGCTCATGTTAACATGCATCAACTGGATAAGTTGTTAAGAAAAGACTTAGTAATTGGTTTACCCAAATTACGTTTTAAAAATGATGTGACTTGTGATTCATGTCAATGGGGTAAACAAATCAAATCATCTTTTAAAAACAAAGCAGAAATCTAGACAAACCGACCTCTTCAATTACTTCATATAGATTTAATTGGACCAGCAAGAGTTAGAAGTCTTGGTGGAAATTTATATACTCTGGTAATTGTCGATGATTTCTCACGTTTTACCTAGACCATTTTCTTATCCTCTAAGGATGAAACTTTTGATTTGTTTGTTGTGTTTGCCAACAAGGTGCAAAACTAGAAAAGTATTTGTATTACAGCTATTCGAACGGATCATGGAGGTGAGTTCGAGAATCAAGCATTTGGGGAATTCTGTGATGCTCACGGGATCGATGACAATTTCTCGGCTCCAAGGACACCTCAACAGAATGGTGTAGTTGAAAGGAAGAATCGTGTACTAACTAAGATGGCTCGTGCAATGCTGAATGAAAATCAGACATCACAAGTCTTCTGGGCAGATGCTATGAGCATAGCCAGCTACATATCTAATCGAGCCTATCTCCGAAAGAAGCTTAACAAGACTCCGTATGAGCTCTATAAAGGAAGGAAACCAAACTTGGCTCATCTACACATTTTTGGCTGTAAGTGTTTCGTTCACAACAATGGTAAAGACAATTTAGGAAAATTTGATCTTAGGTCTGATGAAGGTATCTTTCTTGGATATTCAAATAGAAGCAAAGAATATAGAGTCTTTAACAAACGTACTCGTATAGTTGAAGAGACAATACACGTTGTGTTCTGTGAGTCAAAATTAGATAAAATATGGATGATGATGAAGAAAATATTTTCAAAAATCAATTCTTTTCGAAATCAACTCCTGCATCTATTGAAAACTCTGAAGATGTTCTTGAAACTGATCCTCAAAACAATTTAGAAAATCCTGATCAATCTCAACCTAAATCTTGGAAGTTCATAAGGAATCACCTTTTCGACCAAGTGATTGGGGATGTTAATCAGGGAGTGAGGACTAGAAATAGTACTTTAAACGAAGTAACCTTTTCTGCTTTTATCTCTCAAATTGAACCCTCTAAGATCGATGAAGCCCTATCAGACAATGATTGGGTGATAGCGATGCAAGAGAAGTTACACCAATTTGATAGAAATCATGTTTGAGATTTGGTACCTAGGCCTAAAGACCATACGGTTATTGGCACCAAATGGGTATTCAAAAACAAACAAGATGAATCTGCAATTATAGTCCGCAACAAGGCTAGATTGGTCGCCAAAGGCTATAATCAGGAAGAAGGTATTGATTATGAGGAAACGTTTGCTCCCGTGGCTAGATTGAAAGCAATACGTGTACTTTTAGCCTTTGCGTGTATCAAAGGGTTCAAACTCTATCAAATGGATGTAAAAAGTGCCTTTCTAAACGGGTTCATTTAGGAGGAAATATATGAAAACAGGAGCTTGATACCCAAGAGGGGGGGTGAATTGGGTATCTTTAAAATTTTATACACTTGTTCTGTTTGTGAGTACTCAAAACAGAGCAGAACAGAGAGGGAGGAAGAAGAAGCAATGCACAACAAGATTTATACTGGTTCGGTCCTTTCTCTGACCTACATCCAGTCCCCAAGCCTCACTTGGGATTTTCAATCCACTAACTCAATGAAATTGATTACACACTCTGTACTAAGAGTTGTTCTTTCTCTAGAACACACTCCCCCTTACAAGTTGTAATCAATACACCCCAACTACCAAGCCCCCTGACTTGTAGTTGTTACAATCAATAAATGATTTTACAAGTGAAACTCTCTCAAAGAGTAGATAGAATAAACACTGAAGCTCAAAGTATCAAAAAGACACTATTACAAGTGAAAAACTAATACACAATGAATGAACTTAGAAGATTCTCGCTCAGAGTAGGTGTATCAGCAGGAGATGAAGTTAATGCTCTCTATTTATAGGTAGAGAACATTAAATGACCGTTGTGAGATAATTCCAACTGTTGGAAGTGATTTGCTTAAGTTCTGGTCATCTTCTCTCTCTAAACTTCTGCTAATCCAAGAGTTAATGTTGTCTGAGGTCGCTCTCTGAGTTTCTGCCCGTTGGAATTGACTTTACTTGATGTAGTAAGCTTCCTTTAACGTTCATTAGACGTGCTCAGATGGATTAGCCGAAAGTAGGTGAGATTGTGCAGGTGCATTAAATGCATTGTTCACCTTTTTGCTTTTTATCACATATCTTCAATAATCTTGATCTATAATGACTGAACACACTCAACAAACTTTGTTAAACATATCTGGGAACATGAGTGAATGATATATGAAAGCAATTAGATCAAACAACAAGATATAGAAGATTTCACAATTTTGAAATTGCACCAACGGTCACAAACCTTGAGGTTAGTTCATCCAACCTCGAGGTTAGCTTGAAAGTTCTAGGCAATCCATTAGTTTTAAAACATCCAGCCTTGAGGTTACAAAGTGAACCTCGAGGTCTTCTTTAAAAAGAAACCTTTTAAAAACTCTCAGTAACTCATAAACCTTGAGGTTCCAAAGGTAACCTCGAGGTTTGAAGCTTGTCTTAAAAACTTCATATTTCACTGGAGCCCAACAACCTCGAGGTTGGTATTTGATAAAGCAAAGTTCAGTTTAAAACATAAGGCTCAGCCTCAAGGTTACAATCTTAACCTCGAGGTTTTCAATGCTTTGAAAACCAATTTGCTCTCTGTATGTCACAATACTCGAGGTTGAAATACCATACTCGAGGTCAACAGGTTTTTCTTCAAACCTAAGTTTCAAAATAAAATGTCCAACCTCGAGGTTGCAATATGGACCTCGAGGTTTTCAAGCTTATTGAAAACCATGACTTCTCTGGATGAATCAAAACTCGAGGTTAGCTTTCCATACTCGAGGTTGCAAGTGTTAATGCAAAACTTGGGTTTTTCAAGAAGACAAGAACCTCGAGGTTGACTTTCCAACCTCGAGGTTTCACATAGTTTTTGTGAAACCAAGTTTTGTAACATTAAAACACTTGACTTTTTAAAGCTTTTGTAAGGTCAAACCTCGAGGTTACAATACCAACCTCGAGGTTTGCTCTTGAACAAAACTTTTTGACACTTAAGAGTAAAACCTCTTTAATTGTTTGTAGTTGTTGGCAATCATCAAAACCAACAGAGAACTAACAATATATGTTGAACAACCTCCTGGCTTTGAAAATGAGCATCATCCAGATCATGTCTATCGTCTTAAGAAAGCCTTGTCTGGTCTCAAACAAGCTCCGAGAGCTTGGTATGAGCGGTTAAGTAAATTTCTTTTAGATCAAGGCTTTGTTAGGGGGAAAGCAGACACAACTCTATTTATCAAAACTAATAAGCTTAACGAACTTTTAGTAGTACAAATATACGTAGATGATATAATATTCGGTGCTACTAATGAGTCTCTTTGTGAGGAATTTTCCAAGAAAATGCAGGGAGAATTCAAGATGTCTATGATGGGAGAACTAAATTATTTTCTCGGATTGCAAATCAAACAGCGGAAGGATGGCATATTCATCTCACAGACAAAGTATCTCCGTGATCTACTCAAAAAGTTTGGATTGGAGCACTGTAATGGCGCAGACACTCCAATGAGCTCAACAGCCTTGCTGGATGCAGATGAAGAAAAGGGCAAAGATTTCAATATAACTAAATATAGAGGGATGATCGGGTCTTTGCTCTACTTAACTGCAAGTCGGCCAGATATTCAGTTTAGTGTGGGAATGTGCACTCGATTTCAATCAGCTCCCAAGGAATCACACGCAGAGCATGTTAAGAGAATTTTTCGATATCTCTCTGATACAAAGGAGCTAGGTCTCTGGTTTCCAAAAGGTCAACAAAAATTTTTAGTTGCATACTCAGACGCTGACCACGCTGAATATAAGACTGATAGAAAGAGCACCAGCGGGCAATATGAGTTCTTCGGAGGTTCACTGGTGTCTTGGTTCAGCAAGAAGCAAACCACTGTGGTTGTATCATCAACTAAAGTGGAGTATGTTGCTGCCTCAAGCTGCTGTGCACAAGTCTTGTGGCTAAAACAACAATTATCTGATTTGGGAGTTCACTTGAAAGAGATTCCAATTCTGTGTGATAACACAAGCACTATTTGCTTGGCAAAAAATCCAGTACAACATACAAGGACCAAGCATATTGATGTGAAACACCACTTTATCAGAGACCACGTGCAAAAGAAAGATGTCAAAGTAATGTTCATCCCCACACATCTACAATTGGTAGACATCTTCACCAAGCCACTTGCAAAAGAACAATTCAACTTCATTCGTCAAGAATTGGGAATGGTAAACCCCAATGAACTGTAAGGAAATATTAGTTTAAAAGTTATTAATTATGTGTTGATGATGAACTGGAACTGACTTTAGCTTCGGAGTCTCTTAATTATGATTTTGCAGGTTCTCTGTTCAAGTGATTAAAAACAGAGTAATACAGAGTAGGTCGATTCTCCAAAATATGTTCATCATTCTCAAGAATTGAGGTGAAACATTTCATCGCTTCAGATGTATTCTCGAGAATTACAGAGAATTCTCGAGAAATGTCGGGCTTTTGGTATTCTATGTCTGCTACTGTTCATACTTACGCAGCTATTCTTGAGAATGGTAAGGGCATTCTCGAGAAGTGCCTCCATATCAGGCCATCCTAAAATGCAAACCATTCTAATTCTCGAGAACTAAGTAAAGCTCTCGAGAACTGTCAAGTGAAAAACCTCTAGGAATTTTATGTCTGATTGTATGATTCTCAAGAACTCATTTTTAATTCTCGAGAATTCAGCCTTTTCCCGTCTCCATCAGCACGATGCTCAGGATTCTCGAGAATCCTATCTAATTCTCGAGAACTCCCAAATCCCACGGTGACCTTCCACCTTTGAAACTCACATCGTTTTGTTCTATAAATCATTTTGAAATATGATGTTTTATCATCTTCAAATCTCCGTCGTTTTGTTCCAAAGGGCGTGTCATTTTGGATCTTTCCACCTAAAACCCTATTCATCTTCGCAGTTCTTCACTTCTGGTCTTTCTTCGTTCTCGAGTACCTCTATGCATTCTCTCCATCCTTCTCAAACAACAAATCTCTCTTCCACTTATTTTCACCATGGAATCTTCGTCGATGGCATCCTCTGAAAAACCTCTTACCAAGAAGCAACGCACAAAATATCGCCCAAAGGTGAAATCATCGGAGAAAACCGCGTCTCCCAAATCCAAATCCAAAGAAGCAATCACGCTGATTCTCCTCAACCCATAACTCGCCTGCAAACATATTCTCTTCCATCCGACAAGGCAAAAGGAAAGGAAACACCTAAACCTAAGTCTGAAGGATCCCATGCAACTCGCTCTTCTCAGTTGTACAGCGATTCTCTCTCTGGGTTTAACGAGAAGCGGTCGAAGGATCTTGAAGACCGGGTTCAGAAGCCTCCTCATACTCGCTCCAACCATGGAAAGAAAACTACCTCCAGCAAACCAATTTCTTCTTTTGCTGCAAAGCTGTCGGGTCAGAAAAGTGCACTTCATTGCCCTCCTAAGTTCTGTCAGGACCCCCTGGTAATTCCATTGAATCCAAATTTTTCCAATTATTATGATGACCGGACCTTTTGTCCCTCTGTCTGGTTAAACTTAGAAGAGTTTAAGAAGGAATGCAATCTTGATCTTTCCCCTTGGTTGCAACCATTTTCGCCTATATTGGAAATCCAAAATCCATATTCACCTCGGATGGTGAAATTTTTTTACTTTAATATGACTGAAGAAAAGTGTGAGAATGAGATTGTTCTGTCTACTACTGTGAGAGGGAAAAAGATTCAGTTTACTGCCAGAGAAGTTAATTCATTCCTCGATATAGATGACCCACCTGAAGATCCACCCAAGCTAACTGAATCAGAGTATTTCAGGGCCTTATTTCCAAATAAGAAATATGATGGAAAAATTCTCAAGCTCAAGCCTGCTGAAATGGCGGATACTTACATAATCATTTGGTATTTATACAGCTGTAATATTGTGAATAAAGGGCAAAGTTATACCCACTTTGTCAATCGGGATTTTGAATTGTTTGCTTCCATTATTCTCAAAGAACCATGCAATTTGGGTAAACTGGTTGTTTCTGAGATATCCAATTTTCTTTCCTCGACCTCTAAGAAGATTACCATTCCATATCCTCATTTAGTGTCTCACATTCTTGGTTTCAATGATGTTTGGTATCTTGTGAAAGGAGATGAAGCTCGATTTCCCAAGAAATTTGGTGAGACTCAACTTCGTTATATGAAGCTTTCTTTTACTGAAGCTACTGGGAAAGAGCAAGACCAGCCTCCTGCAAGCCCTAAACAGCCAGAGGAAGGCCAATCCTCACAAGCTACACCTGCTTCTACTCCTGCTCCTTCTTTTACTCAGGCAGCTATTCAAACACACATTGAGTCGGCTGTTCAAAGGGCCATCAAGCCTGTGTATCAATCCTTGGAGGTCTACCAAAAACTTACTAAAGAAATGATCAAGGCTATGGGTGATGAGATGATCAATTTGAAAGCTCATCTTGATCTAAACATGGACACTGCACTGACTGAGTTCAAAGCAAATCTTGATACACGCTTTGTTGTGTTGTTTGATCAGCAAGAAGAAATCAAGAAAGAAATTGTCAACTTGGAACAACAGCAGCTTTTCACTTAACAGTTGATGAATGGTTTTGACGTCACTCTGGATACATTTGTGAATGCCTTCTCTAGTACTAAGACACCTGCTGGTCCTTCCTCTGCTATGCCCACTTCCACTCCACCAGCATCCCCACACTCTGACAGTGAACTTCCTACTGATCCTATGTCTGCAATTGTCCTCTTCTAGCCTTCAGATCCTTCACCATCTGCTCCTTCTTCTGTGCCTGCTCCTTCTGCTGCTACCCCCTCTTTGAATGATGACAAAGGGGGAGAGGAGCCTAAAGCTTGAATTATTAGACTGGATGTCTTTCATGTCTTGGTTCTTTTGCTTTCAAGCACTGTAATCACTATCATTGGCAATGAAAAAATTTGCTAATTGCTGTTTTGATATTTTGCTATCTGTTATTTTGTCTCATTGCTTTTACTGATCAGTCACACTTATTTCAAACTTTAAACATAAATAATAAAGGTTGTCATCATCAAAAAGGGGGAGATTGTTGATTCATGATGTTTTGATAATGACAAAAGATGCAAGAGATAAAATATTATCAGTGTGTTAAAGATTGATTCTCGAGAATGTCTAAAGATTCTCGAGAATGGTTGCTGGATAAGTGCTAATGGCTGTTGATAATTCTCGAGAATGATATGTTATCTTGTCTATTAAAGATCATCTCTGTTTCAGCTATAATTCTCGAGAATGGATTTTCGTTCTCGAGAATGGAGTTCGACAGATTATAGGAAGTACTTCATAGAGCAATTCTCGAGTATTCCATAAATTCTTGAGAATGTGTTAATCGATCGAGACCATCTGATTCTTTGTATCAATTCTCGAGAATGCAAGATCAATTCTCGAGTATTGATCTAAACATCTTCCTTCACTAATGTTCTCTGTGAATCAAAAGCAGTTCTCGAGAATTACATATGGATTCACGAGAATGTCTCAATAGCGCTATTTGCAAGATCCTTTTTACGTTGCAATTCTCGAGTATTGGTATATAGTTCTCGAGAATACCTTGGCATAGTGGTTTACGAATTCATTTTTAACGTCACATTCTCGAGTATATCTATCTAATTCTCAAGTATCTCCTTCACATATCTTCTGGAATGATTCTTTGTTCAGATAATTCTCGAGAATGAGAGGATCAATTCTCAAGAATGCTAGCTATCATATTTGAACTTTAATCCTCGTAATCTGTAATCTTCTGAATATCTATTGGGTGTTTTATATTATTGATATAAACTCTTTCTAATCAAATTTAATACGTTTATTAGTGCTTTTCAGAAAGGTTTAACAGGTTTAAATGCTAAATCACCATAAAGAGCTCCAGTGTATCAGAAGCATTTAATACACTGAAAAAGCAGAACATACAAATGGAATTAAAGCGTGTAGCAGACGAAGACATTCCTTCGAGGCAAACTTATTCTAGCTATAACTCTGATTCAATCTCTACACTTGAACATTCGACAGCGAAACATTTAATGAAGCAACGGTCGACTGTTCACGAACAGAGTGCACTGTGTCTAACGAAAAATTAAAAGAGTCTCAACGGCTAGTTTGCGAATCCCTTCAACGGCATTAATGGCGAAGCCTATAAAAGCTCACCACATTCAATTCCGCCAACTACCGAAAAATACTGAGCAATCAATTCTGAGTTATTACCATTTACTGTTTCATTTAATATCTCTGATATTATTCGTTCTTTAGTGTTCATTTTGTATCTACTCGTGAGGAGCCATTAAATATCAATCTTACTATCGTGTGATTCTTAAGGTTGTGGAACCTTAAGAGTGGGTGTATTAATTACAACTTGTAAGGGGGAGTGGAGTTCGAGTGAAAGGGACCATCCCTCGTTTACAGAGTCTGTAATTGTTTCAAAGGATAGTGAAATCCCAGACGTTCTAGGGACTGGACGTAGGTCGAAGTATTAGACCGAACCAGGATAAATTCTCTTGTGTCAATTTCTCTTATTGGTCTCTATTTCGGTCACGATTTGAAAAGAAGTTTGAAGTTTAAAAGATCACCTATTCACCCCCTCCCTCCTCTAAGTGATATTCCATCTTCATTTTCAACGTGAGGTAGGTGAGATTTGAACTCAATCCACTTTCATGGGGGCCAAGTGGTCGAACCACTGGGCTACTTGGTTCCTTTAATATATATATGCATTAACATATATATATATATATATATATATATATATATATATGGCTTATGATATGTGTAGTGACTACAGGTAAGGATTTTTGCAGTGAGGCTGATAATGCACTATTTTGATTCCTAATTCCTAAATTGGACCTATTTGATTTATTGTTACGATTAAAGAATAGAGAATCTGGTAATTGATTCCTAATTTCTACATGGAAATAAATCACCGCAATCTTCATTTGCTTGTTTGCTGGAAATCACAACCAACATTGTCTCAATAAATCATCGCGAGTTTTTGATATTATACCTATTACACTTTTTTTTTCCAACGATATAGCACAAAACGGTGCAGTATCAACCTCACTGCAAAAACTCTTACCTGCAGTCACTGCACACATCATTTCCCCATATATATATATATATATATATATATATATATATATATATATATATATTCTTCTTAACATTTTTTCATTAACAAACACTCTTGTAAATCTCATTACTGAACTTGTAAATACCATTAACAAATTGGTAATTGTCATTACAAGATTTGTTATAAGTGACATTTATTTGAAGAATGCATTGGTAAATACCATTACAAAACTAGTAAATATCATTGAAGAATTGGTAATTACCATTAAAAAATTTGTAATAATTAACCTTTATTTATTGCTATTAATTACTAGATTTGTTATAAAGTGACATTTCTTCGAAGAACGCACCGATAAATATCATTACAAGACTAATAAATGTCATTGAAAAATTGGTAATTGCCATTAAACGATTATTTATAATTGACCTTTATTTCTTGTTTCATAAGAGAGTTGTAATGGCAATTACCAATTTTTCAATGACATTTACTAGTTTTGTAATGGTATTTACTAGTGCGTTCTTCAAATAAATGTCACTTATAACAAATCTTGTAATGACAATTATCAACTTTTCAATGGCATTTACTAGTTTCATAATGGTATTTACCAGTTTGTTCTTTAGGTTTACCACTTGTGTCTCTGATGAAACAAGAAATATAGGTCAATTATAACAAATCTTTTAAAGGCAATTACCAATTCGTTAGTGGTATTTACAAGTTTAGTAATGAAATTTACAAGAGCATTTGTTGATGAAAAAATGTTAAGAAGAATATAAATATTTGTTAATGCATATATATATATATATATATATATATATATATATATATATATATATATATATATATATATATATATATATATATTAAAAGAACCAAGTGACCTCCCTAAGAAAGTGAGGTGGGTTCAAATCCCACCCACCTCACTTTCATTGAATCTTTTATATATATATATATATATATATATATATATATATATAAAGATTCAACCCCACCTCCCCCCCTAAAAAAACATCGCCCAGGTGCTTGCGGTTGTCGGCCGTCCGGTGGTCGGCCCTTTAGCAGCAGGCCGCAGTGGCCCGCTGGAGAGGGTCTTTTTTCTTTTTTTTAATTTATTTAAAAATTAAGGGTAAAAAGGCAAATTCACCCGAATTTAAAAATCTCAATATGGTCCTTGATACCCTTAAGTCCTTTAACAAATTTAACAGACATTTGAAGGTTTTGCAAATTCAAATGGTATTTAAATGTAATTTTACTTATATTGTGTAACACCCCGAATTATGTACCCTAACGATTGAGAATAAGCCTAAAAGAAGCGGATGACTAGGCCCAGTTCGGGAAAAGTCCCAAGAACGTCGAGAGTTAGGAAGCCTCTCTAGGACTAAGTAACTCGGCTATACGGGTTAGTAGACCTAGTATGCTAAAGCCGTGGAATTAAGGTGCTAATGTAAAATGGCCATAGAAGGTGTATATGATGTAAGTCTGGTCAGAAAAGATGCTGCCCAACTACGTCCTCAAGTATAGGGCACTTAGTTAAGCTAAAATATGTCAGTACAGGTAAGTATACGGTATTTTCAGGGCAGTCATGGGTGTCCTGCATTTTTGAAGGAAATAAGAAAGGAAGAGAGAGAGAATATGTATCTAGACCCAGTATAGAAGGAAAAGTCAGTGGAAGCAGTGCTACATCGAACACGTGGCATTTTGGGGCTAGAAGTTGAACTACCGGGTAGCACGCATTATGAGGTGGATCTGAAGTACGGGAACATGGATTTCTTATCCTCCAAGACACTAAAATCCGAATCCCTTGGGGTTAGGGAGAACGGACTGATGGTCCGGGCCCACACAAGTCCAGTGGAAGGGCACGCATTACGGAGAAACGTGCAACTGGCAACCGGGAGTTGAGCGGGGCCGAATAGGATTTCCCGGAGTCAGGCCCAGGCCCAGGACACTGATAGGGGATGGATTCCTGTGGGCCCAGAGGAGAGAGAAAATATCTGGTCATGTAATTATGAGGAGAGAGAATGCCACATCAAAGTCATAATGAAGAAAGAGAAAGAATAAAATAACCCGGTTTAATCTGGACCACACAATTCAAACTTGATATGACATTAAAGTGACATGTAATTATGACTTGCAAAGTGCAATTATGGCATATTTAGGGGCAGATTTCGTGGGCCCCACTGCTTTGGAAGAAGACGGCGCGAAATGACCATTTTGCCCCTGCACCTTAAACCTACAACTACGACCACCTAGGGGCAAATCTGAAACTCTATTTTTGGCCCAGGAATGTGCCATTTTCTGCCCTTGGAAGACCCTAGAAGGCTTCTAGAAGGTGTGATATGCAAGCAAGGGAAAATAATAAATTAATTGGGAGCACTCTTTTACCCGTTGGACGATAACCAAAGTTGGATAAAAGCTTGTATCCTTGAGGCCTATAAATGGGACACTCTCCCCCTCCATTTTTCCACACCAGCCACGAGCTCAAGGAGTCTAGGAGAGTGCTCAGCTGAAGCTTTGGGTCCAGAAGGTGAAGAAGCTCATACGCAATCGACATCCGAAGGTAAGTCCCTAAATCGGCGACTAAGTTATCTTCACTTATGCCCTATGGTATTTCATGGTGTTGTAGTGGGTTTTTCATATTTTTAAGGTCTTAAATGAGTCCAGAGGGCATTTTTGTGTAGGGTAAAGTGAAATCACCTCTTTCTGAACTCTAAAACCCTAAGTCCTTGTTATACGAAAATCTGTCGGTTCTTTCAGTTTTTGGGCAGCGAAGCTTAATCGATAGTTTTGAAGGGGTAAATGCAGTCTGATTGATTTGAAATTTCGTATGGTGAAAGTAGACATCCCGAGGATGATTTTTCTATAATATTTGGTGTCATTTGGAGTTTCCAACCTAGAGATATTTAAGGCTAAAGTTAACTTAAAAACTGGATTTTTCTCTCAGACCAGTGGCTAGTATTTCGGAATAAGGACGAGTTTTGAACCCAGATGACTTGGGTAATTATTTTTCCTATAAAATAGACATTCTAAGGGTTCTAAGGCCACTGATCCCATGTCAAAATGAGTTTTCTAGAATTTATTGAAAATCCCCAAAGTTGGGGCAGAAATTCTGGACATTCTGGTGATATGCAAATTTCCATAAGATTTGAAGTAAAGTTTGAATAAGTGTTTGATAACATGGTGTTTGGCTGTATTTAGGGTACTCTCACGTGTAGGACGTACCTGACGCTAAGGGAAGAGTTTATTATTGCAAGGCGTGCAAGGTAGTAACTGTAAACTTGCATACTCTATGTGGCTCTTGTATGTTATGTGTTATCATGATTGGGGATGTAGGCTAGGTGGTATCTATGGGACTTGTGTTCTATGGTTACTGCCGAGGCCGAGGCATGCAGGCTAAGGAGTACCTGTAAGGGTGCTGCTGAGGCCTGAGGCATGGTGGCTAGGTAGTACTTGTATGGGTGCTGCTGAGGCCCTGGTATGTAGGCTAGGTGGAGCCTATGTGACTGTGTGTTCATAGGTGGCTGCTGAGGCCTGAGGTATGTGGCTAGGTGGAACCTATATGACTGTGTGTTTATAGGTGTCTGCTGAGGCCCTAGGCTAGGTGGTTGGGGTCGCTCCCTGACTGCTGAGGCCTGTTTGCGCGCTGAGTCCAGGGGCTTGTCTTGACCAGGCGGTCCTGCGAAGTACATGCCGTTTGTGTTTCCTGATTGTGATTTACATTACATGCATTGCATACATATTGTATATGAGTTTGATGGTTACTCTGGTTCAACTTTGAACTCCATTTTGGCTTCAAAAAGACAGGTGCAAGGCGATAGGCCATTTGGACTATGGAAGAGACAAGGGTAAGAGCAATGAAGACGAAGATTGAAGACGTATGGAACGCTCTATCACATATTGTGTATTTTTATGGTTGTATGAGCTTACTTATTGCCCAGTACTTATGTTGGACCATTGTACCCTTAACCCTACGAGGATTAATGTATGTATTTGAATGAACCTTTACCAGTATATTGGAGTTGTCCAAACCGATCATATGCTCTGCCGCGCACACTCTGAAATAAATTTAAAGAGAAAAATTAACACAAGAAAGGTAATAAGCGGAAAGGATCCCTTTAACCCGCCACCCGAAAGGGCGAGACCGGTAGGGGTGTAACATATTGAATCTATTACAATTTAAATTAAAATGAACAATTAATGATTGTAGATAGATTTGAATTGTATGTGATAAACTTGTAATTAGTTATTCAATTATAACTTAATTAGCTAGTTTTTTACAATTAACTAGTCAGGAATCTAACAGAGTTACAGTCCTTATGCCACAACGATCATCTAGACAAAGGCAGCCTCCATCTTATTTGAGAGATTATCACCATTCTCTTCTCAGTTTATCTCAACCATCTTCTTCTACTAGACATGGTACATCTCCACACTCTCTAAATTTAGTTCTTTTTATGAGCATCTTTCTTCTTCTTAGAAGCATTTCAGTTTGTCTATTTCCACTTTCCACTCACTTTGGACCCAAAACATATAACCAAGCTGTGAAACATGAGGTTTGGCATGATGCTATGGTGGCTGAAATAAAGGTTGTAAAACGGAATAATACTTCGTCTCTTACTCCTCTACCATCTGGGAAACCAGTCATTAGTGGTCGTTGGGTTTACAAGAATAAGTATCAAGCTAATGGAAGTCTTGAAAGGGCTAAGGCTCGTTTGGTTGCTAAAGGTTTACACAAATAGAAGGTGTCAGCTATCTAGACACCTTTTCTCCTATAGCTAATTAAGCTGACTACGGTTCATTTATTATTAGCCTTAGCTGCCCCATATGATTGGCATCTCAAACAACTTGATGTTAACAATGCTTTCTTACATGGTGACTTGGACGAAGAGGTTTATATGGAGATTCCTCCTGGATTTCATTCTCCATCTCCTAATATGGTTTGCAAGTTGCAAAAATCCTTATATGGTTTGAAGCAAGCTAGTTGTCAATGGCATTCTAAACTGTCCCATGCCCTTCACTACTACAAGAAATGAATTTTACATCCCTAAAAAATGTTTGTTTTTCAAAAGGGAAAGTAAGAAAATAAAACCGGTGGCATTTTGGTAATTATGTGTGAGAATTTTGATATATTGTTGATTTTTGGCATATCGAAACATCGAAAGGGTAAAAAAAGAACCCCTCCCCCCTTGACTTGTCACAAAGAGTGCGTACGGTTGCACATGATGGATCCCAAATCCATCTTGTTCCTTGGTCTCTTTTACATCCCAAATCCCACCACTCCTACTAGTACTCCTCCCACCACTCAACCTCCCCTAACTCCTCAAGGTTCTCTGCCTCCAGTTCAGCAATCTTCACTGCCTTTGGCTTAGTCTTCGCTTCATCCGGCTTAATAATCGCCTCCTCCATCATCAACTCCTCTGCCTGTTAGCACACCTCCTGCATCGCCTCCCTCTGCTTCTCCCCCACCGTCCTCCCCTCCTCCAGCCTTTCCTCCCCTCCTCCAGCCTTTCCTCCATTGATATCTCCTCCTCCTTCATCTCCACGTCTGGTTACTCCTCCACCTACATCTCCACCCTCATTTAGTCCCAGCTCCTACCCGCAACTCCAACACCAACTACTCCTCCCCCGACTCTCACACCCACCACACTCATGGCTCCTCCAGCTACTACTCAAGCCGCAACTCCAGCTTCCATTCCGGCTTTGAGCAAGGCTCCGGTACTATCTCCAAGCTCGTCGACAGCACTATCTCCAAAGCCATACACTATCTTCGTATTCGTTTGAAAATCAGCCCGTACTTCAAAACTCGGTCGGGTCGCCTTGTCACACTCGTAAAACCCCACCATAATGCACCTATTCACATACACGTTACACACTGCCAGAATCGCATTTGCTCGCTGACTATAATTGTAGATCTGAAATAGGTGAGCAAGAACATGTGTTTATCGTAGATCTACAAGTGAGTAAGAACATATCTTTACTGTAATACTCAGACAATTTAAGGCGATTTCAGCATACAGGTACAAAACAAGAACCTAAGAGATCAAAAGAGAAACAGTCCGCAAGGAGAGATGACATAACAGACTCAACTGCTTCAGGGACGACGGATAGGTTGCGCTAAAGATGATGGAGGACAATGGCATAGACGGCAGCAAGTCAAGACCTTAGGGACAACATTGAGGAGGAGACAATGGGTCGATAAACGGAAGCTGGCCTGAACGTAGAACTGTCAATGGTGAAATGCAACAGGGTGATGGTAAGATGAGTTCCATTTGTCTTTAATGGTAGAACACTGTCGCTCCTCCCTCCTCATTAGCAAAACATTGTAGGTTTGGGGGTTTTTTTTTCTTAAAAAAAAAAGACCTTATAGCTTCGATTTTAAAAAAGGGACACTGTAAGTCTCTTACCGCATTTCTTTATTAACAGATGTTGTTTCGAGACTTTACTACGTCGCTCATATAGGCATCTTGTAGAAAGGGACATAGAAAGGGCCTAAAAACGGACTTTAAAAGTGATTTCTGTAATAGTTCTTGTATCTTATGGTTATGTTCAATCCAAATTAGATTACTTTTAATTTACATGCCGTACTAACCATTCCTTTACTACTCTCTTGGTTTATGTGGATGACAGTCTTGTCATAGGGAATGGTTAGGCATAGATAAATCGTGTCAAGTCTTTACTTGATGCTGTTTTTAAAATCAAAGATCTTGGTCATCTTAAATTCTTTCTTGGCCTTGAGGTGGCACATTCTAAACAAGCCTTTTCTTTGCATCAGCGGAAGTTTACTCTGGAAATCCTCAATGATTTTGAGTTCATGGAAAGCAAACCACTTAGAAATCCTATGCATCGCAATACCAAGCTTTCTAGGACCTTGGACCCTTTACCTGATGCTACTAAATATCGCACCATTGTGGATTGTTTGATTTATCTAACTAATACGAGGCTAGACATATGCTTTGTCGTCCAACAACTAAGTTGATTTATGTCTTGTCCTACTGATCTTCACTTAAGAGTTGCACATTGTGTCTTACGACATTTGAAATCTTCTCTTGGTCAAGGTATATTCTTTTCAACATTATCTGATTTACGTAAGTTAAAGGGCTTTAGTGATTCTGATGATTGGGCTGGATGCTTAGATACTAGGCACTATGTGATTAGCTATTGTATGTTCTTAAGTAGTTTTTTTATTTCTTGGAAATCTGAGAAACAAAATACTGCTTCTACATTATCTACTGAGGTTGAATATCGAACTTTAGCCACTTTCAGATGTCAAATCCAGTGGCTTTTATATCTTTTGCATAACTTACAGTTTCCTTATCCCTCTCGGCACTTGTTTATTGTAATAGTCAATCAGCTCGCCCCATTATAGCCAATCCTATGTTTCATGAACGTACCAAGCATATTGAAGTTGATTGTCACATTTTACGCAACAAGGTTAAAGCTAACATATATATATCTTGCATTTGTTACCTATTAGGACACATAATCAACTTGTTGATATCTTTAGGAAGGCATTGGATTGTGCACCTTTCATGACTTTGATGTCCAAGCTGAGTATTCATAATCTGGATACTCCAGCTTAGGGGTGATAAACCTGTAATTAGTTATTTAGTTATAACTTAATTAGCTAGTTGTTTACAATTAGTTACAGAAGTGCCAGCTGTATGTAATGATATATCTCCATATATATGTACACGTGTTGAACATAGAATATACATAACATTTTATTTTTCAGTTTCATGTCTTTCTCTCTTTCTCCAAATTTTCACTCTACTTTACTCTGCTTCTTTTCGACCTGTTCTGAAGCTGCTCAATCTATGCTTTGAATCACTTCTGTGACATTGTGAAAAAATGGAATTGCTTCACTGGGCTATGAGTTGATAACCGATCTCAAATAATGTGGTATATATAACTGATTTCAAATAATAAGGATGCGCTGGTAATTTTGTGGATTAGTTGAGTTGATTGTTGAATTGGTTTAATTTTTGTAACCAAATTGATCTTAATTATTCATATACAACTTAGATAGTTTTTAAATATATTGGTTTAAAACTTTTGATTTTAATATATGTATATACACGAATGACTATAAATATATTCTACTTTGTTGTATCGTTATATATGTGAATAGCTGTAAATATATATACACGTTTGTGTGCTTTTTTGTTATGTCATTCTATATGTGAATACTGTAAATATATCTCGAAAGTAAAACACATCATTTTTAAAAAATATATATATATATCATTACATCACGATTATAATATAGCAACCGTAATGTATTTTTTTAAAAAAATCAGTTATTACTTAACTGTTATGTAAATCAACTCTATATAACAATTGTTTAAGTAAAGTCGTTAGCAATACTATAAATACATAATAGATATTGTGATAGAACCGTTATTTATGTTAATGCATATATGTAACAATTGTTTATGTGACATTGTTATGTATTATGCCAACACCACTGAATATATAACCATTATGGGCCTGTGTGATGTATTAATATGCTAGCATTATGAACATGAGGGCCTCATCAAGCATCAATATATAATGAGTGTTGTATTAGAATAATTATATATGTTACTAAATACATCATGGTTTGAAACCCTTATATATTTACATCAAGAATATATAATGCAATCTTAGATAATGGTTTGGAACTGTAGTGTATGTATAGCCTTTTATGTAATAGCGCTTTATAAAATATTTTAATAATAGTCAATGGTTATAACTTGTTTGGATTAAATTTTAAGGGTTTACATTTATTTATATATTTTTAACATATAATACTAACAACAAGTAACAACAACTACTACTATGATAGGGCAGAACTTTGTAGCCTAAAAACTCCGTAAGTACACGGGCCGTATCAAGTAATAAAGTGATAAGAAAGATATCGTTCTCATGAGGACTTGGTATCACAACTCTAGTTAAGCATTTATCTCACAATTTCGTTTAAGTTGAGGAAAACCAAATTAAATTTAATTAAGATAAAAGAAATTAGAACTAAAATAAAAATAAGAAAACTACCACAATAATCAAATAAGCAACCTAGAGTCACTAATCCCTTATTTGATTCTTAGATTTTATCCCCACTAAATTAACTTTGACTAAATTTAATCAGCTAATCTAGAGTATTAATGTTTATAAGTGTTTGTCGGTCCACTTATACACCTACCTCAAATAATTATGCAATGTCTCACACAATTAATTAAGGTGCAATTTAAATCGGGCTTACTCTAATTTGACTATGCGGAGCTTCTAGGTATATGTCTATCCTAGACGCAAATTAGATTAAAACCTAACTTCACGTTAATTAAATTTAAATCTAATTCCACATTATTTAATCCCAAGGTCAATTTAGGATTCCCTCTTTCAAGTCCAACCCTAAATCCTCAAAACATGCTCAGTGGTGATCAGTCAATAAGCAATAACAATAAACACAGGATTAAATAAACTGAAATAAAATTAAGCAAAACTAATTAGTGGGAACAATTTCTAAGTCTCAAACAAGTTCATAGATTCTCTAGGTCGCAAAACCAACTAGCCACACATGGCTTTATTCAAATCCATAAAAAGAAAAGAATTTAGGTTCAAAGAAGAAGAAGAGAGAGGAAATAAAATTTCTCCGTCGCCTCCACAGTCCTTCCGTCCTTCCGTGGAAATGATGAAGAGAATCGAAACGCTCAGCCTCTACTCCTATGCTTCTTCGTCCCTTCCTTCTCGTTCTGCGTCTCCCAATCTTTCTGCTCCGTCTCCAATATATATAGAAATTTGTATCTTTGGGCCGCGTGCTTCTTTTTAATTAATTAGGTTACAATTCTTCCCTTTTTCACGGTGCCAACATAATACTCCTGTGCTCTTGTTTCTCCAATTTAGGTAATTTCTCTTTCACTCCGTGGGCCCCACGTTCCATTCAATTCCAAATAGCCTTGTAAAAGTGATGCTGAGTGCGTGGCTAAGGAAACACCAAAGGAATCAATCATAATAATCAATCATGATAATGATAATAAAACTGATTTTATTTTTTAAAACTTCTCATTACTACGATTTATTTCCTAAACTCAAAAACTTCTATTTTAAATTGAAATCCTCTAAATGATGCCTCCAGATTGATATCCCTTAAAATAATCATAAAATCTATTTAATTTAGCATTGATGACTTCCTAAATATGTTAAAATATATCCCATATCAATTAAAAATAGGAAGTCATCATACTACTTTGTAAATTATCAAATTTTGATCCATTAGTAATGGAAGGAAAAAGGAGGTGAAGGTATAAATTGATAAATAAATTCATTCATTATTTATAACCTTAAAGTTATCTTCTTCCTCTTTTTTTTTTGGTAAAGGAGCGCTCAACACCACAAAGTTTGCCCCCCGGAGCGCCCAGTACCACGAAGTCTTTTCAGGAACACCCAACACCACAAAGTTACGTTTTGGGAGTGCCCAGTACCACGGTCATTAGTTTGTAAGTTCCGGCTGAACCCAAGAGGGGGGATGAATTGGGTGAAGTATAAAAATTTTCTTTCGCAGAAAAGTATTCGCAATTCAGGAAATTCAACTTTGAGTAATAAAAATGAGATCACAAACAATTGATAAATATTCAAATGTAAATGCTGGAAAAGTAAGAGATAAGGAAGAAGAGATTGCAAACAGATTTATACTGGTTCGGCCCTCCTTGACCTACGTCCAGTCCCCAAGCCTCACTTGGGATTTTCAATCCACTATCTCCCTCAAGCTTTAATCGGGTACTTGAGAACCGCTACAATCCCACAAGTTTAGCCGGGCACTTGTGCAGCCTTTTACAAATCTCTTACCGAGATACTTCCCCTTACACATGTAAGGATACACCGCTTGATCACACACTCTGTACTCGAAGTAATCCCCTCACTAGGATTCACTCCCCCTTACAAGTTGTAATCAACACAATGTATAACCCACTCAAGATTACCCAATTTTGAGTTACTCTCAGAAGGATAATGTGTTTACAATAAATTTCCTCTCAAAGGAATGGATAAATAATCACTGAAGTACAGATACAAATCTTTTCACACTCTAAGCTATTTTGAAATGGAAAACAGAGTGAGAAAGATGAAGAAGCAGAGTATCAGCATTTTGGCATTGTAATCTTGTGTCTCCACATTTTTATGCTTGAGTCCATGTCTTTTATAGGTAGAGAGAGGTCTGTGACCGTTTATGACCGTTGTAGGATGAAATATAGCCGTTTAGAAACTAGCCGTTGGAGCTTTTGCACGGCTTTCGATGTTTTTGCACAGATCTGATATCCTTCGTTTTGATCATCTGAAACTCACCAATAAAGTGGTTAAACATGTCTAGGAACATTAGAGATTAATCCTAGGAAGTGTTAGGATCAAACAAGAAGGCATTGCAAATTCGTCAGATTTGAAATTCTGAAGTTCGCGTTCAATACTTGAGTCTTTACTCGAGTAAGCAAGTCAAGTATGCAATACTTGAGTCAATACTTGAGTGAGTTCTTCTTTACTCGAGTAAGCAGCTTATTTTGAAAAACAAGTTTGCTCTCTGTAAGTCCTTTACTCGAGTAAGCAAAGATATACTCGAGTAACCAATTCATTTTGAAAACCATTTGCTCTCTAGATGGCCTATACTCGAGTAAGCGTTCCTTTACTCGAGTAAACACTTAAAATCAAAACTTGATTGCTCTCTGTGACTCCAATACTCGAGTATGTAAACCTATACTCGAGTATGCAACTTCTTGCACAGACTATCAACTTCTGAGGGCCATATCTCTCTGGTCCGAGCTCCTTTTGGTCCGTTCAACTCTTGATGGAAAGCTCTATGAGTCTACTTTCATATGCCACTGATTTCAGCTCAATCGAATTTGTAGTTTGTGAGATATACTCAAAATACCAAAGGCTATTCCTGACTGTGACGCTGATCATTGTGTCAACTTGTAAAATTCATCAATAATTCATCTGAACTCCTTTGGGCATGAATTTTTGTCACCAATACGTGTTGGATTTCTAGTTTCCAATGCTTTTGGTTTCGTCTCAATCCGATCTCTGGTTTGTGAGATATCATCGAATTACCAGACGTCGCCCGTGCTGAACGTGGACAGAGTAGAACAAAGTTGCTGATCACCGTTGCTTACTCGAGTAAGCACTTATTTACTCGAGTAAAGCTTCGTCCAGAGACTCCAAAAATGCTGAAAACACTGTATACTCGAGTATTGAGTCCCATACTCGAGTAAAGAGTCCCATACTCGAGTAAAGAGTTCCTTACTCGAGTAAACTCCTCCTGAAGCTGATTTTTGCTAACCTTTCACTCCAAATTGAGTCAATTGAACTTCCATATGAACTTGTAGCCTTCTAGCATCAATATAAGAACTTGAAAACTTATATTCTCATTCCATTCATCAAGTTCTTCCTTCTTTCTTCTCTTTTCTTGATCATTCTTGAAAATGCAACTCTCTCTTCAACCTTGAATGCTTCTTCTTTATTTGCTCTCTTTTCTTCTACTTGGTTATCACCAAAATCCATTGATAACATCTTGCTTTCTTGATAACCTCTGCAGATACCCCTTGCTTTCAACTCTTATCTCCTTCTTGATGAATCTCTATAATTTAACTTGGATTGATCTACATTAAATACAATAGTTAGTCCAAGTAGGAGATAATTATATTGCTCAATCTTTTTGCTTATAAGAATGGCATCTATATAAGACATCATCAAAACTAATCATAACTAACATAGTTGACCATCAATTTGGATGGAACACTGACGTGGACTGACACGTTGACATGGAATAAAAAAAAATTCAAAAAAATTAGGAAAAAATAGAAAAAAATTCAAATAATTAAAATAATTCGAAAAAAATTTAAAAAAATTAGAAAAAAAATCAAAAAATGAGGAAAAAAATTAAAATAATTATGAAAAAAATTAAAATATATATATATATATATATAATAATTAGAAAACAAATGAAAATAATTAGAAAACAAATCAAAAAATAAGGAAAAAAATTCAAAAAATTAAAATAATTAGAAAGAAATTAAAATACCCTGCCAGTGGGCCCCACCACCGGCCACCCTACCGCCGGCGATCGGTTGACGGTGGCCGCCACTCAGCGGCAGCGATCGGATTAGTTGATTTTACTTTTTTTTCTAAAATAACATTATATAAATTTTGTACCTCATCTACCTTATTGATTTCACATAATCCCTCATTTATATCAATAGGCATCTTTTACGAAAAAAATTGACAAAAATTAGAATGTTGTATTATAATTAGGACAAAAAAAACTCTCAAATGTTGTCTTATAATTAGGACCGGAGGAAGTATATAATAAATTGTAAAGGTATTCAAAAGTGCCTTGAAATTTTGTTAGTTTCTTATTTTAGTCATTGTCATTTCCTCAAATGAGAGAGGACAGTCCATGCTGCTGGAACATAATTTTTTTGCATTTTTTCCTAATTTTTTTGCATTTTTTCTAATTGTTTTAATTATTTTCTAATTTTTTAAATTTTTTAATAATTATTTTATTAATTTTCTAATTATTTTAATTTTTTCCTAATTATTTTAATTATTTTCCTCATTTTTCTAATTTTGAAATTTTTTTTCTAATTATTTTAATTGTTTGAAATTTTTTTTCTAATTATTTTAATTATTTGAACTTTTTCTAATTTTTTTTTTAAATTTTTTCTGAATTTTTTCCTAATTTTTTGAATTTTTTATTTCACTTCAGCGTTTCATCCAAATTGACGGTCAACTAAAGGTCAACTAACGGCCGTAGTACTGAACGCTCCCAAAACATAACTTCATGGTGCTGGGCGCTCTTTTACCTTTTTTTTTTTTTTCAAGATAAAATGACATTCAACCAGGAAAGTTTACATATTACAATAAGAGATACCGGTGAGGAAAGAAAAGCGTGAAAGCAATCATACGTAATAGTTTGAACATCAAGAAAATTAAAATCACCCATCATAGATAGAATTTTTCACCATGTAATATTGGTTAGCTGAAGAGAGTTAACAGGGAAATGCAACACTACCAAACAAAAAAAGGAATTAATGACAGAATTAGCGACGCAATGAATCCGTCACAAATTCCGTCAATAAAATGAGTGACAGAATTTAGTGAAGAAATTTTTTTGTTACTAAATTAGTTCATGATGCAGTAAGCCCAAATTTACACTTTAGAAGAGAGAAGCTCGATCTGATACGTTTAAATAGGAAAGAAATCTCAAGGGTCAACCGTAATGTAAGAGCTCAAGTTGTTAATATGTATATTGAAGTTATTAATTTTTATTCTTAAGTTATTATTCTCTATATCTAAGTTGATTACAAAAAACTTTAATATACATAATGATAACTTAAGCTCCTCAAATAGTAACAACTTTTTATATAATATTTTGAAGACATATATGTTAGGTAAGTGTCATTCACTACTTAGATAAACTATAAAAAAAACTTCATATTAACCACGGAAATTACTTACGAAAAATTTCCATCCAAAAAAAGAAATGTCAGTTACCCACAGAATTTCGTAGGTAATTCTTACTCACGGAAGTTTTTCACGGACTTCCGTGGGAAATTACCCACAAAAAACTTCCATTGGTAATTTCCGTGGCTAATACGAAGTTTTTTTTTTTTTTTGTAATTATAGAGAATAACAACGTAGAATCACAATTAATAAATTCAATATACATATTGATAACTTGAGCTCCTCAAATATAATAAAGAGTAGATTCGTTATTGAAAAACATTTACAAATCCTAGATTCAGACTTGAGATTTATCATATTGAACTCATTAATTTATCTTGCCCACATTTTAAATGTATTTTTTTGGGATTTCCCATTTATTTTTAACAGTTTTTGTGAAATTTTTCAAATTAATATGCAAGCCCTATCACCATATACATTTCTTATGTGAAAAAATAACTACGAACTCCTTAAAATGGGGTAACAATACGTTAAATGATTTTTAAAAAAATAATAAAAAAAAAAAGTGTTCCACCTCTCTCTTCTCCCTTCCTCTGTCCTGCCTCCCCCTTCTCGTACTCTCTCTCTCCCCAACTCCATCCCGATCGGCTTGCTCCAAAATGAAACGGGTGTTGAAGTGGGCAGACACAACTGGCTGTCCTTCGATGAAGGCGAGGATGGGACGAGACGACAACATTAATAAAAAAGGGGTTAGAATCTGGTCACGACATAACAGAGTGGGGCGCATGAGAGTCTGAGAGTTCCTTCAAGCTCTGCCAGAACCAGAGGCACAGGATCGCTGGTTCGCTGCAGTTTAACTTTGAGTTCTCCACTTGTACGAGAGGTTTATGGTCCACCCTTGCCTTCATCGAAGGTCGGATTGGAGTTATGGAGAGAGAGTTGAGAGCTGAGAATTGAGGGAGAGAGGGAGGAAGGACAGAGGAATTGAGGGAGTACAAAAACAAGGAGGGAGTACAGAGGAAGGTGTGGAAGAAAGAGAGGAACATCTTTTGGTTTAGGTATAAAAATATCCACGTGTTTTACATTGAACACTGTCCAATATTAAATGTTTTTTTAAGTGTAAAAATATTATTTAACCATTAAATTTGATTTTTCTTTTACTGATTGGACGATGACGTGGCTTTCATATATTCATAAATACACATGTGGTATAACAAAAAGAGCACTCAACACCAAGTTTTTTTTATTTAATAAATTTATTTCAATTAAAGGAAAATTATTATTTTTCTAAATATAATTTCTGAGAGGCCAAATTTTTCTTTAATTGAAATAATAATTTTCCTTCCCAAAATAATTTGAAAGCGCCACATCATCATCTTGTCATTAAAAAAAAAAAGGTCAAATTCAACGGTCCAACGATATTTTTGTATATAATTTTTAACCACGTAGTCACTCTTACACCTAAAAAAAAAAACCTTGATATTGGACATTCCTCAAGATAACACATAAACGTTTTTGCACCTTAACCCGATCATTTTTTTAATAAATAATTATTTAAAATTAATAATATGGGGCCCACGTACAAAGGGGTACGTAGTGTAAGTCTAACCAATTTCCATGAAATGGTATTTTTGCCTTTTTTTTGAAATACATAGGCATTTTTACACTCAACAAAAGTATCTAGTGTCAAACACATTTTGACAAAGTTTATGAGTATTTTTGTCTCTAAACCCTAAATTAATTATTTTTTGAAAACTTTTTTCTTATTTTGATTAATATTAATACTTGTTAGGCATAAAATAATAATAGGTTGTGCCAAAAATGCGGTCATTTAAGAGGTTTGTTACAATGACAAATTCTTATCCTATCCTATTAATGGGATCGGCTTTATGAATCAAATGATACTATTATATTTTAAGCTTAATTTGTGAATTAACAGGCATCTTATTCTTAGTTATTAGTACTTGTTCAGAAAAGAAGAAATCCTGTCTTTCCTGCCTTAGTATTTATAAGTTTTTTTGGGGTTCAAGGTCACCTAGAAGATTCCAAATCATATCACAAATATCTTTGCCTGGAAGCAATTCCATATAAATAAATGTTACATAGTGGAGATATCAACTTTTTTTCAACGTAAGTAATATCTCATGCATTGTACAGGTGCGCAATCTTGTTGGTAGGCAGAGGCCATAACTTATAAGTTTAGTGGCATAAAAGCTCCTTGTAAATGAAAGGTTATGAGTTCGATCGAGCTTGTTACTTTAGCTTCAATCTAATATTTTTTTTGTAAAAAAGAAAGAAAGATAGTGATTATATATATAGAGAGAGAGAGAGACCCCTTGGCCCAGAACTCTTGAACCCACTCAGATCCAAAATGTTAAAGAAATCCTCAGAACTTGGTGCCTCTGATGATGACTTTGTGAAGACAAGCTACAATGGGTCCAGACTTAACTGTGACAGGCCCAAGTTATTATTAGCATGAGCCCAGTCGTGTGTAATACCTGATTGTTTATACGTTGTATATTCTAGGGTTGAAACCCACTATAAATAGCAATACAATACAGATGGCTCATTGCACCACTATCAGACAATTACTCTATTCTATTGTTTATCTTATCTGAACCCTAAAAGCAAGACAAGAATAAGAACACCACCACGCACTTGACCTTGCAGCATATCTTAGTGTCTTTGTGAATGAAATTAATAATAGTACATATCAGAGTAGTGAGAATACGATATATAAAGATTGTTTCTGCATGGCTTATTTATATTTGTGTGTGTAGTAGGCCCTTTGATTACTTTAACTAATTAAATCAATAATCAAATCCCTTATTTAACTAATTAAGGATGAGATATACGTACTTTAACGAAACAAAGATATATAAGATGTGTAACCATTCATGTTTATTGATTTATTAATTGGTTTCCAAATTTATTTTGCTTCTGTAACATAGTTTCTTTCTGCTTTTGTTAAACCCGTGCGCTCCTCCCCCAAATAAGGAAACCAACATGGACATTGGCCCCTCCCCCACCGTGGATAATAAGGACTTGGAGATGCTAGCTTCTGGGCATTGTGTGACGCAAGCCGAGGTGATGCCAAGGGATAAAGAGGATGTAGCACACGCTCAAAGTGATGGGCTGGACCAACAGAATCATTTGGATCATCCTATGTGTGAATCGGATCAAGCCTTGGGGGAGGCAGACACACCCCACCACCTTTCAATTGTTTCCCAATGAATTTTCTAATCTGGAATTCCAGAGGTACCGGAGCACAAAGCTTTCCCGCTCTTGTATGTGACCTTAAAACTCATTACCAGCTAAATTTCATTGCAATTTTGGAAACTAGATGCAATAAGGCAGTATCCCAAAGTAGAGCAAGCCAATTGGGATTTCCAAATATGGAGTTAGTAGATTGTGAGGGATATAGTGGTGGTATTTGGTGTCTTTGGGACCATAGCTTCACCTCAGTTTCTTTGATTGAACGACATCCGCAGTTTCTTCATTTCCAAGTTTCCAGAGCTGCTGGGTGTTCTTGGACGATCACAGTGGTCTATGGCAGTCCTCTCTGTACATCTCGTCGGGTGCTATGGGATAATCTAACCCGACTCGCCCCTTCTGTTCAGGGCGCCTGGATTTTAGGTGGTGACTTCAATGGCACTCTTTTCCATTGCGAAAGACGTTCCCTTGCCACATTCCGAAGATCAGTTGATTGTGACTTCATCAGGTGGGTTGACATGCATGAGATGAGAGATGTTGGATTTGTTGGTCCTGAGTTCACATGGAAGCGAGGTACTTTTGAGGCAAGACTTGACAGGATGATTGCTAATGATCAGTGGGCTCACCTATTCCCAGATGCCTCAGTCTCCCATCTACTTTTCTTCAAGTCTGACCACAGGCCTATTCTCCTTCGGCTCAATAAGGATGTCAATCAAGCCGCTGCCAATCGCCCCTTTCGCTTCATTGCCGCCTGGGTCCTTCATGAAAAGTTTGATGACTTTGTTCAACAGTCGTGGGCTCCAAACATGGGATGGCTTCCAAATATTTCCCAATTTACAGAAGCATGCTCAAAGTAGAATAAGGAGGTGTTCAGGTATATTGAGGGTAGGAAAAAACATCTACTGCGACGCCTTGAAGGCATTAACAGGATTGTCGCCCGCCTCGGCTTATTACCAAAATATGAGACTCTTCAGCTTGACATCTGGAAAGAACTTGAAGATGTATTACTTTAGGAATCTCTTATTTGGGCTCAGAAAGCTAGAGCGGAGTGGTCAGTGTACGGAGACCGGAATACTCGGTATTTCCACGCTCGTGCCAATCGCAGGTAGAAGTCTCAGCGTATTGAAGCTATCAAAGATAGGGAGGGAGTTTGGGTGTATGATACCTCGGCAATCAAAGCTATGGCTACTGGTTTCTTCTCAAATCTTCTCTCTGAAGACTCTTTTAATAGACCAGCCATTTCTTGTCACACGTCTTACCCCTGTGTTGAGAATGGCATTTTATAGGGATGCAACAGAGAGATTTCAGACATTGACGTTAAGGAAGCTATCTTTAGTATGGGTGCGCTAAAATCCCCAGGTCTGGATGGGTTTAATGCTCTCTTCTACCAGAACCAATGGAGTACGGTATTTTCTTCTGTTACCTCCTATATCAAGTACCTATTTACCAATCCGCAGGCCATTAAGGAGGTGAATGGGACTCTTATTGTTCTCATCCCGAAAAAGGAGACCCCGGAGGTAATGGGGGACTTGAGACCAATCAGTCTTTGCAATGTCATCTACAAAACCCTCTCGAAAATTGTCGTGAATCGGTTAAAGCCTATCTTACCTGTGGTGATAGCTCCAAACCAATGCAGCTTTGTTCCAGGGAGGCATAGTAGTGACAACATCATTGTAGCGCAAGAGGTTATTCACTCAATGAGATCCATGAAGCAAAAGAGGGGGTTCTTGGCAGTCAAGATAGACCTAGAGAAAGCCTATGATCGAGTGAACTGGAACTTTGTGCTAAACTATCTCCAGGAGCTTAACTTACCAAGCCGTCTGGTTGAGGTCATTGGACAGTGTGTCTCTAGTTCAAGTATGCAGTTATTATGGAATGGAAACAAAGCAGAGGTCTTTCACCCTTCTAGGGGAGTTCGGCAAGGGGACCCACTGTCACCCTAGTTGTTTGTTCTCTGTATGGAGAAACTAGCTCATCTCATCCAGGATGCTATTGACGACGGTTCTTGGAAGCCAATCTGCCTCATGAGAACAGGACCCCCTATCTCCCATCTATTCTTTGCAGATGACATTATACTGTTTGCAGAAGCATCAATGGATCAAGTCTCCATGATTAATTCTTGTCTAAAGTCATTCTGTGAAAGTTCAGGGCTAAAAGTTAGTCAGCAGAAAACACGTGTGTTCTTCTCGAACAATGTTCATCATACTAGGAGAAGTGAAATGTGTTCGTCCCTTGGATTTTCTATCACAACGGACTTGGGTAAATATCCGGTTGTTCCACTCCACCATAAGCGAGTCTCTAAGGAATCTTTCCATTACATAGTGGACAAAGTGAAGACAAGGCTATCAACATGGAAGGCACGATCGCTATCTTCGGCGGGAAGATCCACTCTCATTTCAGCAGTAACCTCTGCGATCCTAGGATATGTAATGCAAACCTCCCTACTCCCAGCTAGCACATGTGCAACACTGGATCAAAGTAATAGGCAATTCCTTTGGGGTAGCACTAAGCAACATAGAAGAGTACCATTGGTTGCTTGGGACACTGTATGTAAGCCTAAGTCTAGAGGCGGCTTAGGCCTCCGGCACGCCAACTACTTTAATCAGGCCTACCTCATGAAGATCGGCTGGCAACTGGCAACCAATAGAGATGATTTATGGGTGAAAGTGGTACGAAACAAGTACAACTGTGGTACGGATGTATTACCAAAGATTGATTCAAGGCGGTCTGGGTCGAATCTTTAGAGTGGGATCAAACGGACATGGACCAAGGTCCAAGAAGGAGTTGAGATTATGCAAAATGGGAAGCTGCGGTGGAAGTGGGACAAGAGCGGTCTCTTTACCGTGAAATCAGCCTTCAACGCATTATTGCCAAGTGAGCTTCATCCAGATCCGATTTGGGGCAGAATTTGGAAGTTGAAGGTTCCGGAAAGATGCAAAATGTTCTTCTGGCTTGTGGTGCACAACCGCCTTCTCACTAACGTCTCTCGGTGCAAGAGAGGGTTGTCGTCTAACGCTCATTGTCCGATGTGTAACGCAGAACTCAAAGATTGCCCAGCCACCCTGGACCTGTGGCACCAACTCGTGCCTCCGAGATTCTGGCGCAAGTTTAGCACCTTGAATTTTGAAGGGTGGATCAAGTGGAATCTCATCTACAGTGGGGGGTCAAAGCAAGAGGAGGATTGGAGGCAGTTGTTTGTTATCATCTGCTGGGGGCTGTGGAGGAGACGAAATACTTTTGTCTTCGAAGGCAGAAGGACATCGAATGTCAGCTTACTAGCCAGCGTGGCAGCCATGCGACATTCTCTGAATGATGCACGAACACGGTTCCATCTAGTGGATGTTAAGAAGGTGAAGTTTCCCAGTTCCGAGGATCGCTGGAATCCCCCTCCAAATGGTTGGGTCAAGGTCAATACTGACGGTGCATTTTCCTACTTCTCTCCTAGCGTTGCATGTGGCGGGGTCTTGCGAGATGACCACGACATCTTTCTCAAAGCGTTCATGTTCAAGGGAGAGGAGGGAGACAATCTGACTGCTGAGCTTTGGGGCTGTGCTCATGGCCTAAAACTTGCGTGGGATATGGGTTTATAGCATGTTATTCTGGAGATCGATTCTACTGATGCTATCGCACTGATAAAAGGCCCTGTTAATGAAGCACATGCTGATAGTGGTTTGGTAGATGAGATTAAAGGGATGCTTGCTCGTGAGTGGACGGTGGAGGTTTTACTGATTAGCCGACGGATAAATGTAGCTGCAAATTATTTAGCCAAGGTAGGCTTAGCATCCATGCCAGGTTTTCATGTAGTTTGCTTCCCTGATACGATGTTAGCAAGGATGCTGGAAGAAGACAAGGGATAGATAGTTTCTGGATTCTAAAGTGTATCAAAAAAAAAATCCAAAAATTTTACTGTCTCTCTCTCTCTCTCTATAGATCTCTCTTTCTGTGTGTGTGAGTAATGTCCATTTTTTTCATAAAAAATTTCAATGTAACCAATTTTTCTTGCTATATGTGTGTTAATTAACTAGTCATCTATCTTAAAAAAAATAATAAATAAATAAAAACTATTCATGGGTAACGTTATCATGAAAGGGAGCCCACTTTTTTTTTTTGGCCTAGAATTTGGAGCCCGTTTGGATTTGGCTTTTCGATAATAGCTTTTAGGATTTATAAAGTAAAATGACTTTTTCAGAATAGCTTTTTGCAAAACAGATTATTGAAAAAAAAAAGTAATTTTGATAAAATGATAGTGTTTGGATATTGTTACCAGAATAGCTTTTTTAAAATCAAATTTACCAAAAATGAAATTAGCTCCTAGCATAATTGCATATAAAGGATAAGATTGTATTTTAAATATTTTTAACATTAAGTTGCCTAATGAATACAAAAAATTACATAAATTTGTTTACAAAATTAAAATATTTAAGGGTAATGAATGCTACTAAAAAAAGATTTTATAATCTTAAAAATTTATTTTAGGGAATTAAAAAAATAGGGGAAATCCCATATAAAGCTGCTTGAAATAGGAAAATTCTAAATTAGGTTGGTAAATTCAATAAATCATTAATTAAGTTATCGACCCAATTTAGAATTTCAAAATTTAGATTAAATGACATTATTGCCCTCTCATAGTTTCCTTTCTCATCTTAAAAGGATCGGATTTCAATACTTTTTAACTTATTTTTACAATAAGTGTAAATATATATAAACATTAATATATAATAAAATAAAATATGATTAAATTAGATCAAATAATTTTTTGTGTGTGGAAGAATGATCAGGAATAATTCAAAAAAAAAAGAGTATCAGCTCCAATATTAATTAAATGTTTTCTAGTTGAACATTAGAATAAAAAAATTATTCTTTACTTGATTTTTTGTGCATTGAGAAAAAATGTTAATATAAAAATAAATTGTTTGATATAGCAAACTACATATCAAAGATTTTCATTAATGATTTTTTAAAAGAAAAGATATTTATTAACGTAAAAAAAAACAAGGGAAAATCTCATATAAAGTTACTTAAAATGGAAAAATTCTAAATTAAGTTGTTAAATCCAACAATTCCCTAGTTAAGCTATAGACTCAATTTAGTATTTTAAAATAGAGGTAAATTAACTTTAATACACCCTCCTAATCTTTTCTATCATCTTTCCTCTTTAAGGAATTTAATTACTCTTTAACTTTATCTTTTAATAAGTGTGCATATATATTAACATTAATACATAATAAAATAAAATATGATTCATTTAAATCAAAGGAGTTTTTGTATTCAGAAAGAATGATTTATTGGTTTGAGTGAAAAAAATGCATAACACCGTTATCAATTAAATGTTTTTATTAAATATTTTGAATAAAATTTGATTTTTGAAAGAACTCAAATTAGTTTTTTGTCAATAAAAAAATTAATTATGCAATTTTACTTATGTAATATATATGTTGTTCTTTTTTTTACGTTAATAAATATCTTTTATTTGAAAAAATCATTAATGAAAATCTTTGATATGCAGTTTGTTATATCAAACAACTTTTTTTTATATTAACTTTTTTTTTCTCAATGAACAAAAGATCAAGTAAAAAATAATTTTTTTATTCTAATGTTCAATTAGAAAACATTTAATTAATATTGGGGTTGATACCTTTTTTTTTTTGGAATTATTCCTAATCATTCTTACACAAAAAAAAATTATTTGATCTAAGTTAATCATATTTTATTTTATTATATATTAATGTTTATATATATTTACACTTATTGTAAAAATAAGTTAAAAAGTATTGAAACCTTTTTAAGATGAGAGAGGAGACTATGAAAGGGCATTAACGTCATTTAATCTAAATTTTGAAATTCTTAATTGGGTCGATAACTTAATTAAGAATTTATTAAATTTACCAACCCAATTTAAAATTTTCCTATTTTAAGCAACTTTATATGGGATTTTCCCAAAAAATATTTCAAGGTAATGACTGATCTCGAAAAAATATTTTAGTGCACTAACAGGTACTAAAAAGATACTTAAGGATACTGACTGGTACTAAAAAAATACTTCTCATGGTCTTAAAAATTTATTATAGGATCTTGAAAAAAATATTTCAAAGTACTGACTAATTTTGAAAAAATAGTTCGAGTACTGACGTATACTAAAAAGATACTTAAGAATACTGACTGATACAAAAAAAATACTTCTTATGGTCTTAAAATTTATTTTAGGATATCATAAAAATATTTTAGAGTATTAATGGATACTAAAAGGATACTTAAGGATACTGATTAATACTAAAAAAAAAATACTGATGATAGTAGAGGAAAAAGAAAAGGTTAAAAAAAATAGTTTTTTTGCAAAACCTAGGTTTTGGAACCAAAACCATAGTTTGGATATAGAATAGCTTTTTTAGAGTGTTTGACAAATTTTTGCCAAAACCTAAATTTTGAAATTTGCCAAACAAGCCTAAATCTCCTTTGAAAGCTGTGGCCATTTGTGAGAAAAGTTTAGACATTTGTTCTAGAGCTGTTAAAATGGGCTAAGCCCCACGGGCCAACCCATGAAGCCCTATTTTTAGCCCCATTAATATTTGGCCCCCATATGATGGGGTTAGTTTTGGCCCTAGCCCAACATAACCCCCACTCCCCTTGGGCTATGATAGGGCCACCCGCGGGCCCAAAAAAAAAACCTTGAACAAGATGGATCCAGTAGCATATTACCACTTCATCCAGCTACAAGTGTTCCCTTACCAATTCGTAATGTAATTTGTTTTTCTTAGTAGCTTTGTAATCATCGTTTTTTTTTAAAAAAAAAATTGAACTGTTTTAATTTTGTTGTGGATAAGCAATTTTTTTAAGTACTCCATATTTATTATTTATTCATGCATCACTTGAACATGAGCATCATAAATACATTAGAAAATTATATATTCGTTGGATATGTGTGTATATCTTTTTTTTTTTTTGGGATTTCTATTATTATATTCATCTTCTAAGAAAAAAACGAAATTGATTTCAAAGCATAAATGTTTATTTAACATCAGATTTTATCAAAAAATTCGGTATACTACTCGTAATTTTTATTTTGCTGTTTTTGTTTTAGATTCATTGATTGCCGAATACAATACATGCATGACTAGAAAATCTAAAATCTTTACCTAAGTTCACAATATGTGCATATATATGGATAAAGGCTCTTTGGTATTTTTCTTTTATTGCAAATGGCAAATAAAAAGACAAAAATTTTCACTCAATTTGTGATCACATGAGGTAAACAGAATCATCTAACTTTAATTTTTTTTATTTGATTAAAAATATCCACAAGTGAATTTAATAGTTGAAACTAATCTCTTTATTAAACTCTTGTTCTCATAGATGGGGCCTCTTACAATTTCAACCAACAATTTTTTACTATGTTACGATTTTACATTTTACGATTTTTCATTTTCCTTCCGTTTTCAGGTAAAATCTACGTTTTCACTATCATGCTGAGGACAATTTACTTACTAGTGCTAGTATACTATTAACAGCACCAGATAATGAATGGTTGTGAATAATATTCTAGTTGGAAATAAAGTTGATTATTTAAGCCTAAGTTGATTATTCTAAAATTATTGTTGGCCCGCGGGTTGGCCCTAACCCTTAGGGTTATATAGGTTTTTGGCCCGTGCGGGCTATTTAACAAGCGGGCTTTTTGGCCCTAGCCCGCACGGGTTAGGGCATAACGGGCCGGGGTGGCCCGTTTTGACAGCTCTAATTTATTCATTGTTAATAAGTTGGTAAAAGTTTATTCATAATTGAAAAATTATCTTTTGAATGTTTTGGGTGCGCCCTCTTGTTCAAGATGCAACGGGTAAATAAACCACTATACATAGCTTCCATTCGTGCTCTGTTTGTTTCAAAAGTCGTTGACTCTGTGTTCATCATATTTTGGTCTTCTGTTTGTTTTGGAAGATCTGGGTTTGGTCGGGGAAGTTATAATCGGGAGAGGGAAGCTGGAACTTAGGATGAGTAGCAAAGGAGGAGGCAACAATGGCAAAGGTAGCAATGGGATTTCGGGGATTCCAGCGGTGTCAAGGAAGATGGTACATAGCTTGAAGGAGATTGTCCATAATTTCCCCCAGAATGAGATCTATTACTCATTAAGAGCTTACATGATATGCTTTTCATATGAATTTACTGAGGCTGTGCAAGTCTAACTTTATTTTTTGGCTTGATGAGGGCCTTTTTGTCTTTAGCCTTGGAGTCCACAATCAAAAATAAACCAAGGATTGCGTATAGCAAACCTAGGATCGTTCTCTCTCTCGAGGAGCCTTTTATTGAGTCCTAGATAATCTAAATGACATGCAAATGCAATAAAAACAAGGGGAAAATTGGTTTTGGATTTTTGAATTAATTAACTAAAGAGAAATGCAATTTAATTAAATACTAAACTATTGTTTTTGGAATTTTCAATAAAATGGAATGGAATATGAAATGTATGAATGAATACTCTTGGAAATGGAATAGTGACTATCCTAGTTCAATTTAATATAGGAGTAAATTTTCACTAAGTCTAAATGAAAAACCTCAAGATACCACTTGAATCCAATATTCCTAATTAATAGTAGCTCCTACTACCGTAGCTAACTACTATTTCTTAAGATATTGTTTAAAACCACTTAGTGTGTGATTAGGATTAAATTAATGCAATTTGCTTCCTCTTGATTTGAATGCGATACCACGTCACTCAATTAATTCAAATCAATCATACTATCTAACAATACCACGTAGAAAGCACAATTTCACTGAATTAATAAGGAAATACATATATAAAAATCCAACAAGCTACAAAAATTAAATCCAATCACAAAGGTTCAATCCACAAAGTTTTCCAACCGGGTAAACTAAGTCTCAACAATACAAATTAATATTCCTAAAACTAGGAAATTAAAATGTAATTAGAGAAAATAAATTGAACAAATTAACTCTCCTTTGTAGCTTTGGAACTCAACTAAATGAGACTCCCCTAATTAAAATGTAATTAGGAAGACATTCTGTTCAATGAGAAAGTTAGAAGACATTTTGGGGAAGGTCATTGCCATGACTCTTCGGACGTTCGTCAATCACACTTGCTTGAAACCAATGTAGGAGAATCGATCAGAATTACTGCTTCCGTAACTTCGATTCAGCCTTCTCCGTCGGGTTTGGCTGGGTTCGTCTAGCTCTTCGCTTTCGCTCGCTCTCGGGTGTCGAAGGATGCCTCTGTGGAAGGGTTCGTCTGTCAAGCAAGTGGAAGGGTTTGGGTAAAAAAGAGGGATTCAACAAAAAGGAAAAAAAGAAAAACACAAAAGCCACCTGGGCAATGAAATTTCCACATAAGTGACTGAGCTAGCATTCAAAATCCCACGTGGCGCTCTTCAAAATCCCGCGTGGCGTGCAAACAGACGGAAGTTACTGTTCTTTAAACGGAGTTGTATTTTTTTTTACACATTTAATTGTTCTTTGGCATTTTTGGGCCCATTAAAAGTTAGTTGGTAAAATCGCTCTTAGACTAATAGTTGATTGGCAAAAACGCTCCTTCACCCTAGTTTAAAATTACTTTGGATATTTATCAATATGGTATAGGTTTTAATTTTAGCAATTTACATTTAAAAAAAATCATAACTTGCGGTGGCAACAAATGTTGCTGCTAAAACGTGTATCTTGAAAATTGTGTTGCCACCAAAATAAGAATCTGTTAGATATGATTAATTTTGATAATGTCTTATATAGATGCTATTATCAAGAGCAAAAACTTTGCATATTATATCTATCTCCTACATTGACTAATTCTTATATTTAATGTAGAGTCAAAGAAGATGTGAAGTCAATAATAAAGAATGAATGAATGATCAAGAGAAGAGAAAGAAATGAAGTTTATTTATGAAGAATGATTAAGAGAAGAGAAGAAAGAGAGAGTTGCATTGTGGAGAAGGATCAAGACAAGAAGAAAGAAAGAAGAACTTGATGAATGGAATGAGAATATCATTATACAAGTTCCAAGATTGATTTTAGAAGTTTCCACGATCAAATGGAAGTTGGAATGGCTCAATTTGGAGTTAAAACAAGCAAAAATATGATTCAGGACGAGTTAACTCGAGTTGGGAACTAAATGACTCGAGTTAATGACTTTGCTATAGTGATTTACACCTCTAGAACAAGTTGACTTGAGTCAATCACTAAATGACTCGAGTCAATGTGTTTTTCCAGCACTCTGTTCGACTCTGTTTTACGTTCAGCTTGGGCGAGATATAGTAATTAGATTATATCTCCTAAACTAGAGATCGGATTGAGGTGAAACCAATTTTGTATGAAACTAGACTCTCAATGCATCATTGTGACAAAGTTTCAAGCCCAAAGGAGTTCAAGTGAGAGAGCTATGAATTTCACTAGTTGGACCATCAATTCACGCCACACAGCAAACCAAGCTTTGATGTTTTTAGTGTATCTCACAAACGGCACATCCAATTGAGCTGAAACCAGTGTCATTCGAAACTAGACTCAAATACATTTCCAAAAAACATCAAGAGCATAGAAAACAAAGATCAAATGAGTAAGATGTGAATCTTTGAAGTTGACAGTCAGTTCAAAATGCTGCAAAAACGTTGGTCTAGGACAACTTCTATTAATCTAATCACAACGCTCAACATAAAATGAGTTTGGAGCTGATTCTTCTTGCATTGGAAAGAGGACTTAAAGAGGCATAGGTGGTTTAACAAATTTGGAAAGAACCTCTCAACTCGAGTGCAAGTCAAACAGAGAGCAAAGCGAGTTTGGATCAAAGGAGTAACTCAAGTCAAGCTACGGGTAACTCAAGTCAAGCTACGGGTAACTCAAGTCAACCTTAGACAAAGAGCAATGAAATTTTGAGAAGAGTTGTTAACTCGAGTCAAGGTATGGTGACTCGAGTCAACAAAGGTCAGCAGAGAATGAACAACTCAAGCACAGAGCACATTTTCAACGTATCTGAGAATTCTGAAATTATTGTTATCAATTAATTACTACTTGCTATACTTCTCAATGTTATTAATAATCTTTATGAGCAAGTTTCAGATTATCAAAAGCTCAGATTGAGGATCAATACCAATGCTAGCAAACACACGTGAGCTATTATCAGATGATCTTGTAACTCGAGTCAAGGCATGATAACTCGAGTTAAGTCGAGACAGAAAGTAATCTGAGTAAAGCAACAACCTTTTAACTCGAGTCAATTAATGATAACTCGAGTTAACATCTCTGCTTCAGAAAATCACCGTTTCCCGAAATCTCAAAACTATTGATTGTGATTTCATTAATCCTTATCATCACTCATTACTATTCCTAACTATGTTTAATCAGTTTGTTAATGAGTTTTAGATGATTATATGAAGGATTAACATCAGATTACAAAAAGCAAATGATTACATCAAAGCTTACAATGATAATATTCTCCAACGGTCGAATAGTTCCAACAGTCATATACGTTCACAACAGTCATATTCAAACCTGGAAGAATTGCTTAATCTTCTTCACTGATTATAAAAGGACAACCATTCAAAATGGAAACAACGATGAGGAACTTGTAATGTCGAAATGCTGATATTCTGAATCCAACATCTATCTCATACGCTCTCTGTTCTTAATGCTTATATAGTTCAACATAGAGAGTGAAATGATTTGTATTGTACTTCAATGTTTATTCATTCACTTTTGAGAAAGAAGATTTATCTGTAAACATTTTATCTGAGAGTTACTCAAGATTGGGTGATCTTGAGTGAGAAACCATTGTATTGATTACAGCTTGTAAGGGGGAGTGAATCCTAGTAAGAGGATTACTTCAAGTACAGAGTGTGTAATCAAGTGGGTGTATTGATTACAGCTTGTAAGGGGGAGTGAATCCTAGTAAGAGGATTACTTCGAGTACAGAGCGTGTAATCAAGTTGAAAGAAGATAGTGGATTGAAAATCTCAAGTGGAGCTTGGGGACTGGACGTAGGTCAAGGATTGGCCGAACCAGTATAAATCTCAGTTTGCATATTCTCTTCCTTTATCTCTTATATTTCCAGTATATGCTTTGAATATCTAACTATTGTTTTAGAAGATGCGAAAAGTTTTTTAAAGTTCCAAGTTTTTAATCTTCACCCAATTCACCTCCTCTTAGGTTCAGCCGGTTCTTACAGAATCAACAGTGACATTGATGTCGCTGCTAATTCATGTTTCTACGGCGACAGAATGTTACCGCTGATACATGTTTCAGCAGTGACAAATGTTGCCGCCTATACCCCACTTTCGATGGCGACATGAGTTTTGGCACCTTCCAATGTACTTCCAATGGCAACAAAATGTCGTCGATAATTTGTCTACTTTCAACGGTGGCATAGAAATGTCGCCACAAAAATTATCAACGACAGTCGTATCAATGGTGACAACTTGTTGCCGCTGAAAAACCTTTTAGTGGCGACTTTGATACTTTCAGTGGCGACAAGTCATTTTTTTTGTGGTGACTCCTGGCCACCAGAGCTCTAACAACGCTAGGAGTGAATATATGTGAATGTGAATGTGTGTGTGTGTGTATAAATATAAGAGCATTTATGTCATTCCCTTTTAATTTTAAAATGGACAAAAGTGCTCACACTTATCAGAGATTACAAATGTTCAAAACACCATTCTGTCATTTAGTATTTTTAAAGTTCTTTTTCTAGAATTTTCCATAAAATTATCCCTCTTATGCACATATTTTCGAGCAAAAATAAAGGTATATACTTAGTATTTACAAGTATGCTTCTTTTACCATTTGATTGAGTGGATACCGTTGTATTCGAAGGTACACATTTTCTCAATCTTAAAAAAAATTTGAAACTGAACTTGAAAATTTTATTAGCTTGCTATATATACATTAGGCCAGCAAAAAAGTAGTCAATATATGCTATTGAACTGAATAAAACTGATAAAAGATGGAGTTTTAACTTAATCAGAAAATCAAAGCTTCTCACACACAAATTAAATGGAGTTTTAGAATATAGTTAAAGAAATGGAACTCAGTCAACTCACAACATTTTTGACTAACTATTAGTAGTGCAAAAAAAAAAAATTCCTCCCCAATAATCTTTTCTTGTTATAGCTTTTTCACTCATTCTCCTCTTACACCCATAATGATCAGATGTCGAAGGGTTTATTTTAACATTTTAATGAAAATATAAAATTTGAAAAATAAATAAATTTAAATTACTCTATAATTGGATTTGAATGGTGATCAAAGGTATTGAAAAGATAAAATAGAAGGAGAGAAGTAGCTAATTAAGTGGATTTGGTTCCAATAGTCTTGTTCATTTGTTTATTTTCTAAACTTCAACTTGTACAGGTTTGAAGTTTTTTCTTTTGTTAATGAAATATACGGATATTTCAGGTTAAAAAAAAAAACTAGGAGAGTAGTGGGATCTAAGGAATTAAATGCATGTTATTAAAACACGACATGAACAAGTCATTTAGACTAGTGAACTAGTCCTTTAATTAGTCAAGTCGAGAGTGTTAGATATAATTAGTTTTTGATAATGTTAAATATAGATGCTGAATATTAAAAGTAGAAAGTTTGTATCATATATTTATCTTATATTTTGACTAACTACAATGTTTAATATGAAATATCTTGTAGATTAGTCAAGAAAAGAAAGAAAATATTGAAAAAAGAAGTTGTCAAATAAGGGGAGACAAAGTCAAGAAAAGAAAGGAATTATTGAGTTCGATTATTGGGAATGATCAAGAAGGATAAAGAGGAAGAAGAAAGATTAAGAAAGAAGAGCATATTAGACAAGAAAAGAAAGGAGTTATCAAAAAGGATTATGGAGAATAATCATGAGAGGAAGAGAAGAAATTGAAGAAAGAAGAACTTGCAAGATATAATGGGAATATCAAGATTCAAGTTCTTAGATTTGATATTGGAGGTCTCTAATGAAATGAAAGTTAGAATGGCTTTATCAGAAGTTAAAGTGCCTCATATGAAAGTCATGTCAACTTCACTCGCATTACACTTCATTATTACTGGAGTTGTACCTCCAGAAGTGATTTCAACATGTTTCACTCAAGTTAAGAAAGGTCCACTCCAGTGATAATCATGTTTCAGCATACTCTGTTCAGTTATGTTTTTGTCCAACATGACATAGATTTAATAATTTGGTCATATCTCTTGAACCATGCATTTGATTGAGGTGAAACTTATTTCATATGAAACTAGACTCTGAATGAGATTTAAGTACATGAATTTCGTGCCTAAATAGTTTTTGCTTAAAGAGATATAAATTTCAAAATTTTACACTCAAATTTTACGCTTTGTTCTAGACCATAAACTATTGATTTGACCATATCTTTCAAAAGACAACAGAGTTTGAACTAGTTCTTGTTACATTAGAAAGAAGACTTAACGTGTGTTATGGCATAAATCATTTGCTAATTTTGGAGTTAAAGTGGAAGAGTTATGCCTATTAGAAGTTGACCTCTCTGCTAGACAATCAACCTGGAAGTGATCTCTCCAGAAATTTCAAGGATAGCTCAAGTGATATCTTATTTCTTCAGAACAATATCAAGTCACCTGATAGTGATGAAGTAATTTTGTCACGAATCACTCAGGTGCTGAAAAGCTTGCTTGAGTAATGAGTGTCATTACAAAGTTGCTCAATGGTGATGAGCTATTTCTCCAGACTTTTTGAATAAGATCACTTGAGTGATGATTAATTTTGTCTCATCACTATGTAGTCACCAGAAGTGATCATCAAAGCTTCCACTATATCACTCAAGTGATTCACTATCACTTTCACATCACTCGAGCCATGGTTATTCACAGATTTTATCATCGTCTCAAAGATTCTCAAAACTCTTCCAAGTTCATTAAATCTTGATTATCTTGTTCCTAACCATTCCTAATAATTATTAATCAAGTTTATATGAGAATCATAGGTGATTAAACATAGATTAAGCTTCAACAGGCAAAAATCAACTTTTGTGTCAAAAAAGTTCCAATTGCTATTTTTCAACAAGAAGAAGAAAGTCTCAACAGCTTAACAAATACTTCAACATCTCCAATGATCAGCAAGCTACATTAACTATAAAAGGAGAGGCATTCAAGATGAATAGAGGTGGGAGCAAGTGCACACAATGTCAAAATGCCAAAACTCTGAATCTTAGCCGAAGCTCTGTAATCATACTCCCACCTTGTACTTTTGTGTTAATCATTATCTACTTCATATATAGAAAAGTGTGTTTTTATTGTAATCATTCTATCTTTGTGAGAGTTACTCAAGATCATTGGGGGATCTTGAGTGGGAAACAGATTTTATCCTTATAATGTGTAAAGGGTAGTTCTTATCTCAGTGCGATAATTGTAAAGGCTTCACAAGTGTCTGGCTAAAATTATAGGATTATAGTGGTTCTCAAGTACCTAGTTTAAACTTGAGAGAGATAGTGGATTGAAAATCTCATGATAAGCCTAGGGGACTAGATATATGTTATTATGGATCGGATCGAAGGAGTATTAAGTATAAGTTTTATATTTAATGAGAAATATCTGTTTTTTTTCTTTTTTTTCCTGAAAGGAAAATCAAAAGAAGAAGAAGTAAATTTACGCAAAAATGATTTATAAACAACCGACTTAAACTTTTGTTTTAAAATAATTATACACTAGTAATGTTATACTAGAAAGTTTGTAAAAGTAGTCAACATTGTTTAAGTTTAAAAATATTTGCAATTTCTTTTTTGCCAATAAAGGAATTGATGGTATTGAAATCAAATAAAGTTACAATGTTAGGAAGAAAACAAAACAACCGATGTTATCATAATTTCAAAAGACAAAACAATCACAACAAAGAAAATGTCAAAATAAACTCCATAAATTAGGAAGCAAACTGTAAAACCAAATATTTCAAAGTTCTTCGATGCAGCGAGAACATAAGATCGGATTTGAAATTTTCCCAAAACCATAGGCTAAAAAAGGCTACAAATGGGACGACGGTCGAGATACCCAATCTAAAAGGCAAGTTCCTTCTAATAAAGCTTTGGCTATCCACCTAGCTACGAAATCTACTTTCACGGGAACATATATGCAAGGATGGTTCCTACAAAAATCCTTGAGACAAGAATATTCTTAAGAAGAACAAAACTCATCATAATAGTAGAGAAAGCACAACCGGCATGCCTATAAAGAAGAGAACCACAACTCTAACCAGAATATAAACAGTATTGACATTCATATTGACATGCACATGTCTAGCCCGAAGATGAACATTGTTGACAAACACATTGAATAGGCACATGTTTAGCTAATGATGAACAACATATATAAACACATTGAACAGACCCAAATTGATGGTTCTCATGTTGACTAGCTATTAATGAAACTTCAAAAGTTTGAACAACAAAATAACTAACTTCCCTTCCACATACAAATACCTCAAACCAAGCATAATCAAACTTAGAAAAGGACTCAAAAGCCCTGCTTTTAAGGCTTTGATCATCCATCCCTATTCTTCCCCACCTAAAAACCTTCCACATCAGTTCTAGCAGGATAGTGACAACTTGATTAAAATTTATTGGCTTATAATATGCTCTAACTAGATTAGAAGTACAAAGGGCCTCCCAATAATGGCAAATTAACCAAGCCACACTTGGTGTCAATTCTTCTAAACAATCATCAATACTCAACATAGAAACCAATGACAAGAGGAGGTAACTTACCATTCTCAAAACACAATCCAAAAACGACATTAGTAGAAAAGCTTTGAAATTTGTGAAAACTACTAACCACAAGATGCATGGCTTGCAACTTTGTCACCTCTGAACTCTTCTGCTCCACTGCCTTTGATTTCCTCAGAGTAATTGAAAAGCCCCAACTTCCACCAATCAATTGATCCTTCGACGCCTTCCATTTGATATTGGATCTAGAGTATTGCCACCTCGACCCATATATTGCCCCCGAGATCCGAGGAGGCACCCATCAGAGATCGTCATCGGAGGTTGACACACAAATCCGATAGGTACAAACCTCAGTGCATCCATTGACTCAGCCTACCTACTCATCGCCATCAGAGAACCATTTCACAACCAATACAGTTGACGACCACACAGTAGGGATACAACTGAGATACTCCACCGAAAGGGGAGAAGAGACCGTCCAAGAATGAGGGATGGGCATCTTGAGGGCGCAAGAGGCACCCTAGGAGAGAGAAGAGAAAACTCTAGTTGAAGGGGGGAATAAGTTAACAACTGCATTTTTTTTTTGGGTCAAAAGAGTTTGCAGTTTTCACCATCTAGATCTTTAAACTTCTTATAAAACATCGTTACTCTTCATGGAAGAAAAGACTCCCTATTACTATTAAGGTGACTCTCTCAGACTCAACTTATAAGAGATACTCATATGCTCTTATTGGTGCTCTCATTGATGCACTCTTCACCACTCTTAGTAATGGTAGTGTCATCCTGACTATCCAGCCTAACTACAATGTCAACCTCTTTGATAAGTCCTTACCAAGACGTCTACAAGTTCAAATTCAGATCATAGGAGCTGAGCAAAGTTCACAAGCCATTATGGCCACTCTTCATAACCAAATTATATATTGCTTAGACGCTTACAAAATCATGCTCTTGATCTTAGTCGAGGGTGGATGTATTAGGATCCTAATGACTGTGTTGTATCAACAGACAGAGAGTTAAAAGATCTCAAACATAGACACCAACAAAGTTATTGGGACCTTGATCTATCCTATCTAACTACTGGAAAACCCAGAAAGCCTGCCAAACTGAAAATTATCATACTGAAGCCATATCTTTAGAGGAAATCTTAAGACGAGGATAGGATCCAATAGACAGTTTGAGCTTCTCGGGTCTTACCTCTTGCTCATATGCTCCAAGACACTTTAGGATCCAGACCTTATCCAAAGGCATACAATACGAGCATATTCAATATGCTGATTTTCAGTACTCTCTCATACTAGATCGTGATCTTAATTCTGTTCTGATGCGCAGGTTCCTCTTGAAGAGGCAAGTGCATAGCATACTTAGAATATAAGAAGTAGATAATACTAACATAATAGAACTTTGGCTTTCAAAGAAGCACTCTTTTATTGAAAATTAAGAGTAATTGGTGTCAACACAAATCAGAAAAGAAAAGCCAATCATTTCTTTTTTCCATTCTCTTTCTTTTATTGCACTTGCTTTTTTTAAGCTACAAATTGAAGTAGGGATGTCCATGGACCAGACCAGACCAAGTTGGGGATCAACTCGAGGTCTGGTCCAAGAGGGAACTCAGGCTAGACAAGTCAGCTCGAGGTCTAGTCTAGTCTGGTACCAACCTGAGCTTCGGCTGGACCAGATTGGTCCAGTGGACTGCATGGACCAAGACTGATCCAGGGAGTCCAAGACTTGTTTCTTTTTTTTTTTTTTTTAGTTTTTTTTCCACTTCTTTGGACTAAAACTTAAACATACAAATATTCAAACATCTTAAATCCAATCATACACCTATAAGAATCTCCAACAACATTGAACAAAAATACAAAAATAACAACATTCTATTGGACTAGACCGAAGAAGAAGAAGACTATAAAGGGAAGAAGACTCCTGATATTTTTTGGGTCAAAGAAGAAGACTTACTGATGAGTGATGAAGAATCGTAAAGAAGACAATAAAGAAGGATAGAGGGTTAGGTTAAGTTGTGATTTTTTTTAAAAAAAAGATATAATATATACATCGGGCCGAACTGAACCGGTCCAGGGGGTCTTTCCCTTGGATCGAAGTCCGGTCTGGCCTGAGCAAACCAGTTTGGTCTAATCTGCCTGATATGGTCCCTGACCAATTTTTTCAGAGATTGGACTAGGTCAGACCGAACCACCTAAATTACCGGGTTTTTTGGACATCCTTAAATTGAAGCTTTGGGAAAAAGTAGAATTTTGACTTTTTTTTTGGTTACTTTTGCTTTTTTTTTTTTAAAGCTCTCATCCAAACACATTTATTAATAATAAAAAAATCACTTTATTTTTTAAAAAACATTTTTTTATTAAAAAAGAACCGATCCAAACAGGCTCTTACAGTCTCTTTAGGTTAAAAGAATTTAATAATGATTAATTGTACCTTATTTTTTATTTAAATTTTAGACAATTTTTTTAATCAGCAAACCACAACTACATTACTCAGCCTATCTAAGCCATAGAGCTTAACGGCTCAATCACATAATTGATTAGAATTATTAAATTTCGGGTTGAATTTAAATACATTACATTCCAACACATTTTATAAAATAAAAATTCTTTTTTTTAAAAAAAAATAATACTCCTTTTATAATATATATTAATAAAATAAAAATAGAGAGAACTTTGAATTTGCAAAATTCTAAATTAGGTATTTTTTAAAAAAAATGAGTTATGAATTGCTTATCAAGTTTTGTCAATTTTCTTATCAACTTTTGGTAACAAATATGTCAGATTTTGCAAATTCAATTCTCTTATTATTATTTTTTACCGTTAGATCAAATCTCAATTAACAATAAAGGTAGATGAGATTATAATCTAACAGTTAAAAAAATGATAGTGACATTGCTAGTCAAAATTGGGAGTGAAAATTTTCTATCTCTTTTATTATTTAAAATAATTAATTTTCTTATTTGCCCTAAAAACTAATTGTTACGTGACAAAGCAGAGTATCTGCTCTCGTGTAGTGGGAAAAGTAGCGTACTAGCGTAGGAAATTTTCCCCTTTGCTAGCAAAAGGGGATGCAACGCTACAGAATCACACTATACATAAAACGAAAAGCCAAAGGGGCCGGCTTACAGTATTCACGGATGCATTTAACTCCGTCGACGAACCAACATTGGACACTTGGTCGAGCTCGCCGTCGGACGCCGTCCACCGTTGTCAGCCCTGCGTGGTTGTTCTTGGACAAGTTTTGAAGAATGTTCCAACCCTAGGGCTTTGTCTACTCCCTAAATCCGGTGAGATTGATTTGTCCAATCTGGCTTTGAATCTAGATTTGAATTTGTTCCCCGCGTCATCTGTTCACTGTGTGGTTTCCAAACATGTGTTGGACCCCGCACCTTATCTTGCTTTGTTTTAACTTTTTTCGTTTAAATTTGGCTGCGAATCGGTAGGGGAATCGTTTGAGTATGAACACTTTTGAATAAAGATTGAGTTTACCTTCTTTTTTTTTTCTTTTTTTCTTTTTTTTTTGGTAAAGTTTGATTACTAGTTTTTGCTTCTATGGTGTGTGATTGGCTATTATGCTTCTGCCCTCTTCATTTTGATTACTTGCTATTTATATGCTTTGGATTATTTTGTTGTGCATTGTTGGATTTGTTGTGTATTGGCATTCTGTTTATTAATCTCTTTTGTATTATCATTAATTTAGAAAATTGTCAAGGTATTTGTGATGCAGATCTGGTAAATGACTTGGCTCAAGTTGTGTCTGACAATTTACAAGCTCGGGTTTAAATTGTCATTCTTCAGTGCCTTGGAGGAGTTGCCCGAATCAATTGGCTTACTTACGTATCTTCGTCAAAGTATCTAGAGCAAAAATTAAAAGGGTATAATATCAACTATGCATATTTCAAAGATTTCAGTGGAGGAAGATGCCCCCACTGAGTGTAATATAGGTCTGCCTATGGATGTGCGTGATTTGAGGCAGCCCCACTTTCTTCTGCAGAGAGAAAATGCAGGTGCCAGTTTCTCTAAGGTGAAGCCAGTTCTAGGGGGAAGCCCATCTGCTCGCAAGAAATGGGTCCGAGTGATCACACTTTCATTCTGCATCATATTCTTTATTTTTCTAATTTACATGATATCTATGCTTATATATTCTTATTGGAATCAAGGATCAGGCAAATATTATGTTGTACTTGATTGTGGGAGTACTGGGACCCGAGTTTATGTATATCAGGCTTCCATTGAACACAAGGAACATAGCAATCTTCCAATCACTATCAAATCATTCGGAGATGGCCTGCAGAAAAAATCTAACAGTGGGCGTGCTTACCATCGAATGGAAACTGAACCCGGGCTTGATAAGTTGGTACATAATAAGTCTGGCTTGGAGGCAGCATTAAAACCTCTCTTGAAGTGGGCAAAGAAGCAAATACCAGAGCATGCTCACAAGGGTACTTCTCTGTTTCTTTATGCTACTGCTGGGGTTCGGAGACTTCCAAGTGCTGACTCAAAATGGCTGCTGGATAATGCGTTATCTATACTGAAGGGTTCTCCTTTCTTGTGCAAACAGGATTGTGTTAAGGTTATTAGTGGCACTGAAGAAGCTTACTATGGATGGATAGCCCTCAATTATAATAGTGGCATCTTGGGTGTTAGACCAAGAAAAGCAACATATGGTGCACTTGACTTGGGTGGCTCATCATTGCAGGTTACATTTGAGAGTGATCAACAACTGAATAGTGAAACTAGCTTATTTGTTAGGATTGGATCAGTAAACCATCATCTCACTGCATATTCTCTAGCAGGATATGGTCTGAATGAGGCATTTTCCAAATCTGTAGCTCATCTTTTTAAGAAACAGTTTGGATCCACTGATGCAGATTTAGCTAAGAGGAAGTTGGAACTTAAGCATCCTTGCCTGCAGTCTGGTTACAAGGAGCAGTACATCTGCCCTCATTGTTCTTCGTATAACAAAGAAAGTGAAAGCCCTTTGAATAATGGGAAAAAATTGGGTAAAAAAGGAAAGTTAGGAACCCCAGTGACTCTTATCGGTGCTCCAAATTGGCAAGAATGTAGTGCTCTCGCAAAAATTGTTGTTAATTTGTCTGAATGGTCCAATCTCAGTCCAGGAGTTGATTGTGAAGTGCATCCTTGTGCACTTAGTGATAATCTCCCGCGCCCATATGGCAACTTTTATGTGATTTCTGGTTTTTTTGTGGTGTACCGATTTTTCAACCTGACTTCTGAAGCCACACTTGATGATGTATTGGAAAAAGGTAGGGATTTCTGTGAAAAGAGATGGGATGTTGCAAAGAAAAGTGTTGCTCCGCAGCCTTTCATTGAGCAATATTGCTTTAGGGCGCCATATATTACATCCCTGCTCAAAGAGGGTTTGCATATCACTGATAGCCATATAACTGTTGGCTCTGGATCCATCACTTGGACACTAGGGGTTGCTTTGTTGGAAGCTGGGAAGGCGTTTTGCACTAGATTTGGGCTTCGTGGTTTTGACATGATCCAGATGAAGATAAATCCAATTATTCTTATACCCATTATGTTACTTTCTTTGATTCTCGTATTTTTTGCATTATCTTATGTTGGTAGTTGGATGCCAAGGTTCTTCCGGAGGTCGTCATATCTTCCCCTTTTCCGGCATAACAGTGTGTCCGGTGCATCTGTTCTTAATATGCCATCTCCTTTTCGATTTAAACGGTGGAGTCCTATCAATTCTGGTAAGTTATTTTCACAACTAATGACTTTTGATGTTACTTTATTCTAAGCTCATGGACTTCACATGACCTAAAGTAAATTATGTGCACCTATTTATCTCGTTATTTTCTTGTGCCCTGCCAATGACAAGTACATTTTAAATTTGCAGCTTCATTGATCTTTTCCTAAAATACTTAGCAGTGTTATGGCCATCAATTATGGGGGAGGGTAGGAGCCAGGGAAAACTATTCAGTTTCACGTTTTATGATTCAGAATTTCAGATTCTTGACTCCCCTTTCCGTTGTTTGGTTGGGGGTTTTGGAGTTTGGACTCCCCTTTCCGTTGTCTGGTTGGTAAATAAATTTTTTTTTTTTTTTTGGGGGGGGGGGGGGGGGGGGAGCCTCTTGTTTGGTTCAAAAATTGGAAGGGATGCCCTTCTCTCCCTCTTATTTTGAAAATTCAAACTACCCTTGACATTAAAAAAGGTTATGCCTTTTCTGCCGCTCTCCCAGAAAAAAAAAATACATTTTATTCGCCAATATACCTCACCCATGTATAGAATTTTAATATTTTTTTCTCATTAGTCCCTCATTGATAAATTGCATTTTGATATATGGTTCAAAAAAATTTATTAATGTAAGGTAAAGGTATTGACATTCTTAGAATAGGACATTACAATATGACTTGTTTTTTCTAAGAATAAATCGAAACAAAAATAGGAGGGGAAACTTCAATTTTATAAGGTTAAAATCATCAACTTACTATTAGTTCCCCTCCCTTCTTGAGCCAAACAATGGTTTATTAAAATCTGCCCTATCATTTCCTCCAGTCACATCAATAGGGGATTATTTACTCTCCTGCCCTTTCCTACCAAGCACATCCTAATGATAAAGAGATGAAAGGATGTCTACTTGGTCTAGACATACAAGTACTATTTTTTTTTTCTAATTTGTCATTTTAAAAAATTTGCATGGCTGTAATCTTTGCTCAAACAATTACCTAGGTCAGGAATCCATGTTCCATGCTAATACAGCCTTTCCTGTTCTGTTGGTGTCACACAATTACCCTATTCCAGTTGTGGGTAAAAGGTTCTTCTAGTTAAATTTCTTCATGAGGTTTGCTACTTTCTATCCTTAACTATCAAAACAATACGGATAGGATATAAGTGTGAGTTGATTGTCATCACGAATTAATATTCCAAGCTTTTGTTTCTATGAAAAGCTTCATGTTTGGATTTTAGAGTGAGTGTTGGGTGGACCCTATGGCTTTGGTTAGAAAAATGCTCATGTTAATGTTGTTCAGAACCCATGGATGATATGCCTTTGGACAAAAATCTTCATTAGTTGGTTGATGGTACGAATCAAACAACATTAAATTTCTTTTAAAAATTGATTTGTGGGCACAAATCTAGAACACTGTAGCACACTGTATAGATGATAAAACCCTATTCTAGAATATTCCTAAGCCCTCATTTTGTTATGTGGGAAACCCGCTAAAAATTGATGAGTCAGCTTAAAACTTATCTTTCATGTATATTTTCCTAACAGACGCTCCTTGTCCTCAAGGAGCTGCAGCTGTTCCAGAAGTCACTCTTTCAACTTCCAGACAATCTTAAAACACATTCTCCTTCTTAGCTTTAGATCTCACAATCATGTACAATTTTGAATTAATATTGCATTTGTGACCTGCTGTGTAACACCAACAGCATAGTCCCTTCTTCCTGCTCTCATCCATGTTTTTCTTTCTCACTTGGTGGAATTGAGGAGAGCTTCCCACGGATGAAGCAGTGGTGGGGGCTATTAGGTCTAGAGTGGTTGAGTTCCACGGGTGATCCCTAGAGGTTGTTGCTCCATCAAACTTGTGAAATTGGTGACAACTATTTGCCTACCCTTTGAAGTCAGCACCATCAAACTTTGTGAAATCCTGCCTTTTCATTTTTGTTTAATTGACAAGTTTCACGCACAATTTTAGCCTACTAGACCACAGATTTTCAAGGAAGAGACATTGTTCTTTAGTTTTGTGACCTCCTTTGTTCGTATGATCTCACTTTCCACATTGTTGAGCCTATTTCTGCTCAGTTTCTTTAGCCATTATAAACTGGCTCTGTCGCCAGTTGGTGTGCAAGAAAAAAAATAAACACTAAATTTCTTGGAGAATTGATTTCTACACACAGGCCCAAAACACTGTAGCAGCAATATATAGAAAATAGAAGTTTATTCTGGAATATTCCCAAGCCCTCCTGTGCTAATCTGGAAAACCTGCTATAAGATTGATGAGTCAGCCCTAAAACTTATCCTATCCAATATTTATTTAATATATATTTTGGCACATAACCATTGAAGTCGTTTTCCCCCAGCCTTGTGGAATACACTGGACAATTGTGTCGTGAAAAGTCAAATTTCAAACTCATTTACTTTACTAATTGAATGAAGTTTTCACTTTTGGATTTTATTTTGAAGTAAGCATTGTTTAGTTAAATTTGTCATTGCTGTTTAAATCTGAAATTTGATACCATAAGAGTGTGTGTGTGTGTGTGTGTATTCATCAGCTTTAGATAAAATAGCTTTTATGAAGTGGTGGTTTATTATTGCTGTAAGATGCCAAACGGTCGTCTTTACTACTGGATTCAGCATAACGGCTTGCATACTATAATAGCCTGCTAAGTGGTAGATTTATGCAAATATAATTGGCATTCTGTGCTAACAATGTGACCTTGCTTTCAGTTTTCAAGATTATAGATTATTTCCCATATCCTTGATTTCAGTTTGTACATTACCAAGTTTATCTTTTTGGATGGTTTAAAATGTTTATGTCTTTGTGTAAGTAACTCCAATTTTTCAATTTTCTGGACATGTTTCTTCTATGGTTGTTGAGCTGAGAGTCCAATTTATCTGGTATTGCAGGGGATGGAAGAGTTAAGATGCCACTTAGCCCAACAGTTACTGGGACACAAGAAAGACCATTTGGCTTGGGAACCAGCCTGGGTGATGGCAAAAGTGGCATCCAACTTGTGGAAGCTTCCTTGTACCCTTCAGCCAGCAACGTGGCACGTAGTTATTCGTCGAATAATTTAGGGCAGATGCAATCTGACGGCAGTAATATGGGCGCCTTCTGGACTCCTCACAGAAGCCAGATGCGTCTGCAGAGTAGGAGATCACAATCTCGAGAAGACCTTATTTCCTCGATGGAGGCAGACGGCGGCAACATGGGTGCCTTCTGGGCTCCTCACAGAGGCCAGATGCGCCTGCAGAGTAGGAGATCACAATCTCGAGAAGACCTTAATTCGTCGGTGGCTGAGTCACACTTGGTGAAGGTTTAGGGAACTTTGGTAATGACTACTACACTATATCTCATCTAAAACTATTTTCCCCATGAGTTTTGCTCCCTAATTCAAAATAGGCATTCTTTTTGTATCATAAGAATTGGTTATAGGTAATTAATAGTTAGCAAAATTAATGTTCTCTCTTTGGTGACTGTTCTTTTCTATATTTGACCTGAGTTGCTGCCTACAAGTTCCTTACATTTACTAAAATGAAATAAATATCGATGAAATTTTTCTGGCCTTGAGTTTCTATCATGTCATTGACTAATCAAATCTCAGTTTTTTGTGTGATATATATGAATCGGTGATTGGGTATTAATAGAACATTGAGCAAAATTGCTCTCAATAATTGTGAAAGTTCTACTTAGATACTATCTTCAGTCCTTAGTATAAGAACTAATTGAGTTGTTTTGAACATTAAGGAAATTAAATAAATTACTTAATCATAACATATTTTATGTATCTTTAAATTAAATATCTATAAATCAGAAATTAATTTGGAGAAAAATGATAAATATAAATATTTCGATGTAATTTATTTAGCTTAATTAATTTCTCCATAGAAAGGGTCAACTAGCTTTTATATCAAGGAGATCATTAAAGTTAGTTGATCATACGATCAAGTTATTCATTTAAATCAAGGTTATAATTTGCATAGCTCCCTGGAATTTTGAGCCAGTTAGGCATAATCATCTTCGCATTCAGAAGTTTAAAAATTTAAATCAGCTTCATTGAGTTTTTATGCATCAGATTAATGGGTCCACGTGGCACCTTACATGGATGAAAGTCTAAATTTAAATACTCTCTCCAGTCTTAATTATAGGACAACATTTAGAAGTTGATTTTGGTTAGATTAAAGTTTTAATTTTTGTCAATTTTTTTTCAAATATCCCTATTGTTTTCATAGTGGTTGGGTGTTTTACAAATTTGTAAGAGACAATAGACCGGAGCAAAACAAGGCGCTCAACAGGGACACTACATTGGAGTGGGATGATGAAGGAGAGAGGGGAAAGCCTAGAAACAGTTTTGAATAAAAGCATACTGGAAAAACAAATACAATTAACTAATTTAACTACTATCCTTAATTTTTTCAAAATTAGGTAAATAAGTCCCATAATTAGAAAATGAGTAAGTAATTATTTACTTCCCATCAAATCAGTGATGTAGAAATTGTTCCACAACTAACACCTACCTTAAGCCTCTGATGTAAAGATTCTCAGAACTCAAATGCAAATAATGAAATTAAAATCGAATCCAACACAAATTTCATTTAGAAAAATCGAATCCCCTCTTCATTTTCTCCTCCATTCTTTCTTAGGTTTCACTACTTCGCATCTTAGTTAATGGTTTCTCAATCTTTGTACTACTTTATTCTGCTAGCTCATAGAGGCTTGGATTTTGACATATGGGGCTTTTGAAAATAATAAACTTATCATAGAATTGTATCTATGGTATTACTCTAGTACTTATTATAAATTTCTCAAAAAAATAGTTTTTTTTTACCAAAAATAAGTCTACTTACAAGGATATTAACAACTATTTTTCAATTTTATCTTTATTTACTTCTCGTTAAAAAGAAGGAAAAAGGAGAGAGATGTAGGAGTGATTTGTAAATGGAGAGAGAAAAAATTTTAATAATGGAAAAGTTAAATTTGTTTACCAATATAAAACATTTAATGACTTTAGTGTCATTTCTTATTAAACGAGAATTAATTGCAATGAACTTGTAATTAGGACTAGGGATGGTATTAATTGCATATTGGGTGATTAAATTTTCATGAGGGTTCTATCTGCTTCAGGGGATTCAATTTTGGAAAATGAATCTTTTGATAATGAAAATAGGGTTAAATGCCTAATTTGCCATAAAAGTTTTGATAAGGGGGCACTCAACACCCGAAAGTTTTTTTGGTATCAAATTTGCCCTGAAGGTATGAAAAAGGTAGCAAATTTGCCCCTCTGTTAATTTTGACCGTTAAGTTTGACTGAGTGTACACGTGGTATGTGTTACACATCTACCGGCCTCGCCCTTTCGGGTGGCGGGTAGTGCTGTCCTTTACTTTTGTTTAATTTTAACTTATATTTCCCCCATTAATTTACGACACATATCAGAGTATAACCAACAGAGCACAAACCGGTTTAGACAAAAATATACTGATAAAAAAAAACGGAAAGATTAAGTTTTCTCCAAAGGGATCAAAATATACAGTCATCCGGATAATGGTGCCCGATCGGCCAAACTAATATAATACAGTCATCCGGTAATCAAAATAAATACCCAAAAATAACAGTCACCTCCACACTACTCCAGCTCCGGAGCCTTACCCCTGTCTCCCCACTCCGGTCTCGAAGAGCTGCCAGATGGCTTAAAAGGAGCTGGGATTCAGAATTGAATCCCAGAGTAACCGTTAATCTCATACAAAATGTATAACAAAGCATGTAAGCAACCACAAATAAAAATAATTCAAACCACATCTCATTCAGTATCATGCACACAGCAAGGCACACAGCCAATCCGAAACTAGCAGTCCTAATAGCACACAGCACAGACTGCAGTGGTCCTAATAGCACACAGCACAGACCACGGGGCACGGCACACAGCAAGGCCCGTTTATGCACACAGCATGTTCCGGTTCCATAGCGCTAGGAAAATGAATGATAACCGAATGTATGCAATAAACATGGAAGAACAACATAATGGTAAAACATACATACACAAGTCACACATAGTATATGAAGATTAAGGTTACTACCTGATAGTCGACCACAGATAATAATAGAGTTTCCCGACGCACAATATCACCACAATCCTAAAAGAACAAATTATAAATATAATTAATTCATCCACAGTAAAATATTCCCCTTTTGATAACTTAAAAATAAGCCCAATTCATGTGTCCATATTTAATTGAAAAGTGATTTCAATCCCACCTCCTTACTTCAATCGGAACGAATGAGGTGAGAGAGCTTCAGATGGTCTTATCTAAGTCTTAATTCAATTGAAAAGTGATTTCAATCCCACCTCCTTAAGTTAATAATATTTAATTGCCTCCACATTTCTCTTTCTTCTCTCATCTATTAATCCGACGGAATTGGAGATAAAGAGACATGAGATTTAATGGATATTAGGAAGGTTAATCCCGGTGAAAGCATATGGAAAAACAATAGACACCAACTTGTCACCATTTACAATCCTGCCATTGAATATTCATCCAATTTCCAATTGTTTTTGTTGTTCCAAATGGCAGATTTGAATGGGCTACAAACAATACAATCCGACCTTGGTCAAATGAAAATGGGAACATTGGATATTAAAATGATCTTATTTGATCCTCTACAAGATTTTTATTTGCAACTTGATTCTTTACTCATATAGTTGCAAAGGTGTTAGAAATTAATCCTTAATTCCTTTTAAGGACTTTTCTTTCTTAATTAGCTTCTCTAGGCCATAATTACCCCTTATTAATTATTCTTTAATTACCACTTGTTTTCATCCTCTTGGTCAAATTATTACCCATAACATCATATAAAAATTAATATATGCAGATAAAATCCACATTGAGGCACGTGAAAAATGGGGATGTTACAGTATGCCACCTCATGACATGTGGCATGCCACCTCATCAACCTGAATAAGAGTTAAGTATCATTTTTCCCCTGGAAGTTTTCATTGATGAGCTATTTTGCCCCAGAAGGTTTCACTAAGGAGCAATTTTGCCCTGAAAGTTTACAGAAGTAGCAATTTTGCCCTTCTTTCTCCTAATATTAAATTTGACTATTAAATCAGTCAAAGACCACACATGTCATATCTTGAAAAGGTCTTCGACCAAAAAAAAAATATCTTGAAAAGGTCGAACTTAGAGTAAGAAAATGAGATCTTTGAGATGTTGAGCTCAAGGCAGCCAGAATTTGTGAAGCCGAATTGGTCATAGAGACTGAAAGGTTTGTCGCAAATCCCAAAGGAAAAATCACTTATGATCTAAGCAAATGAAACACAAAACGAGAAATGAATTGTTCCAAAAATTGGTTCAATAAAACAAATCAATAGTTATAATATTTACGTTTGTATAGACTAATCATTTGCTTAGATCATAAGTGATGCTTCCTGTGACTAGTTCGGCTGCATAAATTCTGACTACCTTGAGCTCAACATCTCAAGAATCTCCTTCTTTGACTCCAAGTTCGACCTTTTCAAGGCATGACATATGTGGCCTTTGACTAATTTAATAGTCAAATTTAATATGTGGGAAAGAAGGGCAAAATTGATACGTTTTGTATACTTCCGGGGTAAAATTGCTCCTCAGTGAAAACTTCCGGGGCAAACTTGCTCTCAGTGAAAACTTCCGGGGCAAAAATGATACTTAACTCTTATTAGGTTGATGAGGTGGCATGCCACGTGTACACTCAGTTAAACTTGACGGTCAAAATTAACGGAGGGGCAAATTTGCTACCTTTTTCATACTTACAGGGTAAATTTGATACCAACAAAACTTTCGGGTGCTAAATGTTCCTTTATCAATACTTCCGTCGCAAATTAGATATTTAACCCATGAAAATATATCGGGAGATTGCTATAGCTTTTTATGCTTGTTGAATTTTATATAGTCAATCCATATAAAATGCCACAAGCCTAAAAAAAATATTCATTGAAATTGCCAAGTGAATTCATTAATCTGACATGACAGTCAACAGTGTATTTAAAAGAGAGGTTGTATGCAATTGACTCAAAATTTAGGGAAGTTACAACATACTTTAGCCATAAATAAATATGATATAAAATTAATTTTAAGCAGCATTATTCGTAAAGCATAAATATTCTCGAAATTATATTTACTTTTTTTAAAAAAATAATAATAAACAAAATTGGATGAAACACATTAAATTTTGAAACAACATGTCTTTCACCATATTTGTCCATATTCCTAAGGGCCCGTTTGGTATGGGGAAGATTTAAGTAGGAAAATGAACTTTGTGGAGAGAAAGGAATAAAGGGAAGATTGAAAGGGAACTTAAAAAGTCGAGTTATTTGGTAGACATGAAAAGGGGACTTAAATTGAGGGAAAATAAAATTTTTGGTAAGAAGAATTGGGTATTGGTTAAGTAGGAAGATGAAATAAAATTCTCACAATGCCCCTTGCTTGATTGGAGCGAGAAACATAAGTTCGAATATAACATGTAACTAAGAGCTTGCGTTCGAATGCAAAAATTGATAGTGCCTTAAGCTATCTGTGCTTGTTTCCCCAAGTAAAAGAAACAGGCATCGATGATTTTACCACGCAAAGCGCTTAAACAATCAATTACCTCTTACCTCAATTTGACCCACTCATTCATCCACCATCGTCAGTGCCCTCTCCTTCATCCACCATTGCTAGCGCCCTCTTGCATCACACCACCATTACTGTTGAGCAAATCAGACCTTGATTCGACCTTCCTTGCACAGTCCTTCGATTCAAGCTTTCACTATCATCTTAAGCTTCTTCGGCTTCTCCTTCTTCCAGATCCTCGCTCGCATCTGGTTTAGAGGGGCTTTTTTGCCCCAACTTATTCACTCTTTTGGGAAGATTTGAGGATCCTGCCAATTTTAAAGGGATTTCAATTTCTCATGTTTTGAGAACATGGTGTCAGTTGGGAACTCGGCTTGACGGGAAGCATGCGCGCCAAACGTGTTTTGCCATGGGAACTCTGTTATGTTCTCAAGAACTCTCATGAGTTCTCTATACCAAACAAGTCCTAAAGGTATATTTAGTTCGATAGAGGGAGGAAAAAAGAGGGACTTTAATGTTACGTCCCTGTATTGTTCAAAGGACAGTAGAGTGCATGAATTTTAATGTTATCCTTTTGGTTTAAGAGTGGAGGAAAGGAAAAGTATTTTTATATAGACAATTTTAAACTTATTTTATTCAATTTTGTTTTAAAAAAAAAATCTTGTAGAATGTTTAATTAAAATATAATATAATTATAGAAGACATTTAATATATTAATTATAATTTTATAATTTTTAAAATTAAATAAATATAATTATAAAGCATAATCATATTGTACTAATATATATAATTATATCTACATATTATAATTAAAATTATAATACACACACATATATAATAAAGTAAATATTATAATTATTATATACACATAATAATTAAATATGTAATTGATATTTCATCCTCCCCAGCCATGAGTTTGAGAGGTTGAGTTTCTCTCATTGTCTATTTTCTCTATTTTTTTTTTAATAATCTCATACCCACTACTATTAGATTAAAACAATATATAGTTCAAATTCAATCTTTTGTAAAATTATTTTTATAAATATAAATAAGTTAATTTAAACTCTTAAAGTCTAATATATTTACAATTCATAATTGCAATCCATACAAAATTAAAAAATAAAAATTAATAATTAATAATAATATTATAATAATATTTTTATAAAATATTATATCTAAATCATTCATTTTATGATCTAAAGGTAGAGATAAGATTATAAGTCCTCTGGAGACGCTCCCCTCCAACACCATAACTTTTATTTTATTCAAATTTTGAATCTTAAACCCCAACAAAATATGGCTTCGTACTTGCGCCACGGACTCATTCTCTTGCCTCCGATGATGAATGAACTTGTGTTGTCGGCAGTGGTATTGTTAGCTTGATCTCGGGTTGAAGTCCAAGAAGGGTACTCTGGGATATCAAAAATAACATGGGGGCATAATGGTCAACACATGCCAAAATATTACCCCTCCCCTCCAAATCCCCAATATTTGAGGGGAAATCTTAAAAAAAAAAAAAAATCCCCCTTCTTAAATTGTTATATTGCCAAATTCCCTAAGGCTTTATTTGAGAGTTCCATTTTGAAGGGAAAGGAAAAGGGAGGGAGGGTTTTGGTAGTCTCTTCCTTTGTAAATTACAAAGGAAGGGACTACTAAAACCTTTTTTTCCCTCCAAAATGGAACTTCCAAACATAACCTAAAAGATTCAATGGTTAATTAGCTAATATCCTCCCCGGCCAAAAGCATTTTTCATGTTTTTTTTTTTGGCCTGATTTTCTTTTTTATAATTAACTCTTCCATATCAAATAAGATCATTATAAGGATTTTATATAAACTTTTATTGATACTTTTAAAATTTATTTTCTTTTTCTCTGTCATTCTCATTCTTTCAAGAATTTTTCAATGAATTAAACGGATCTTAGTCTTTTACTATGTTGAATTGGATAAGAGAAATAAAACTGACTGAAAAGGTAATGCAGGCAGCTAGAAATATATTCTATTTCAATTATTTTAATATTTGGATGACTTTAAAATGAAAATAAATGCATTTACATTTTATTTCTATAGAAAAAAATAAAATACAATAAAAAAAAAATTACCCCGATGCTAATATAAGACACAAACAAGAGACTTACTTTGCTTCTAAATTTAAGACCCCAATCTTCTTTTTCCCTCCAAATATATATTTTCTTCCCACAATATCTCAATAATTGATTTCTCTAAGAAGGAAGGAGATTCCATTAAGAGTAGTTTACAATCTAGGTTATTAAACACGTACTAATCAGTTCGGCCACAAAAACAGTGAATTGGTCCCGTCCAGACATCAACCCGGTTCACCTTTTTCCTTAAAAAAAAAAAATCAATTTTTTCTTTAGAATTTGATATTAATGACCTTAAAATCTTCATTAATTTGGCCTCGGGTTAGTTCTAGTTTAACTCCAATCTGACCAACTAACCCTTGACCCAGTATCTTAGGTAGTTTAGTGACCAGTCCGGGTTTAATAACCTTGGTTACAGTACACATGATTAGAAAGGGTATTATAAACAAATCCAACAAATATTTGTTACAAATAACTACCTTTCTTAATATACAGAAATTAGTTATCTAACTCTTATATGAGCAACTTTATCTTTTAATTAATAATCCAGTGAAAAACCTAAACGTGTGTGTGTGTATTTGTTTATGCACACCGGCGGCTCTTCCTTTTCTTCTTTCTTGTGTTCCTTCTACATCCTTCTCTAATCAATTTCTTCCATCAATATTCTCTCTCCACCAATGTGTCTATATATATATATATATATTCAACCACCTTCTCTCGTCTCACACGATACCCCGTTTCTTTGTTTTTTTACATTTTTTTTCTTTTATCCTATTACCCTTTCGCTCTCATGTCACTCTCTGCTGAGACCACCATTATTGGCTTCCAGATCCTGAATATTGAATATTGTGTGTTCCACTTTTGCTAGAAGAAAATTTTTAGATCAAAAATTAAAACTAGAAAATTTGAGAATTTTAGAGAATTTGGAGGGTTTAACATAAAATTGACGATCCTAATGAATGCATTGAACTAGACACCGAAGAGGGTTTAACACAAAAAAGGATTTAATTTTTAGAGACTTAAATTAGCCTTAGAGTAGTTTTCGAATAATATATTGATAGAAGCTTATGTAAATAATTTTTCTATGTGAAAGTACCACTTGATCTCATTATTGTTTTTGTCAACAGTATTTTAAAGTTCAAGTGGTATTTTTTTCCCCCCCCCCTAGAATCTCATTTGCTTGGAGTAACTCTTGCGATTGTCTGTATGCAAAAAGAAGATAGAGATAACTATAGATATTATTTCATATGCCCTGGAATTGTATGTGATTTATTTTTGTTTACTATTTCCTGAGTTTACTAATGAAAAATTGAATATGTTTATTTTTATACTTAGGGTCAAGGGCCAATTTTCTTTGAAAGTTGTCATTAAGGGACAATTTTGCCCTGAAAGTTTTTTTTAGGGTAATTTTGCTCTGGAAGTATAAAAAAGTGAGTAATTTTGCCCAGGTTAACCCGATTTATTTTAATTGTCAGTTAACCAAATATGCTGAATTAGAAGTCCATGTGTCGTCCACAATATTTTTATTAAGGTGTGAATTTGCCTCAAAAGTCCATATGTCATATACCTTATGTTTTTTCAAAGTTAGATTTAAAACATTTAATATAAATTTGCACCTTAATAAAAATGACATGGATAACACGTGGAGTGTCAGCTCAATATATTTGATCAACTAACCGTCAAAATTAATTGGAATAACATGCTTGACAAATTTGCTCCATTTTTTATACTTTTGTAGCAAAATTGCCCCTCGATAAAAACTTATGAGACAAAATTGCATGTTAACCCTTAACCCTTGTATTCTTGTTCATATGTGTGTAAATGAGAGGCCACTGGATTAAAAAAAGTGTGTTGAATGTTTAAGTTTTCTGGATTTTAGTTAAATTCTTTCTAACACGCAATATTATATATTGTTATCGTATATTTAATTTACTAGCTAGTATGAACCATCAAAATCTTTTGTGTTTTTATTTCTTTTCAAGTATGCTAATATATATATCGTTCACAATTACATTATGGGTTGAGGTCAGAAAGAGTTGTACAAATACCATATGATGTGCGTTTGGCAGTGATTGGATCAACTTTTGATTCATTAGATTTAAATTTTTTTTTTTAAAAAAATCAATGATCTCTAATCATTTGCGTTATTTTGTACTCTTTTGAATGTCATTTTATTTATATATTCAGGGGCGGAAGGTCTTGATGGCCACAGCTGTCTTTGGCTGATTTTATAAAATTTGTTATAATATATATGTATTTATTATATGATATTTTATTTAGCCATAAATTTAGCTCCAGCTAATTTTTTATTTTCTCTGTAAAGATAATGTTTGTTTCATTACTCATTAGGCTGTGAGAGGAAAGTAAAATTCTTGTTTGACATACCGAAAAGATTAGTATCATCTTATATATTGTTTTAATTTATAATTATTTGTTATTATTTGTTTTTATTTTTCAGATTATTTAATACTATTTAGTAAATACTTCCTCTGGTGCTTATTTAAGAAACCAACTAACAATTCTTACAAGTCGATAAAAACAATTAAAGTAATTAAATTTGTTCTAAAATTTAAGTAATTTTCAATATTATCTCTACTAATTACACTAAACTCTAACATCATATTAATTATTATTCTTTTTTTTCTTGAAAAAAGAGTAATAATTAATTTTTATTAATTATTACTCTTACTACCTTTTTAATTATGGGTATACATGGAAAAAAAATATTTAATGCTATTTGAAAACAAGCAAGTGTTTTATAAAAAGAATCAAATATACTTGTTAGTTAGTATCTTATAATAAGAATTAAAGTGAGTAGTTCAATATGTCAAGTTTTTGGCCCGGACTAAATTTTTTTTTTTTCTGGTTCCGCCATTGTATATATTGATTCAACTTTTGGTTCATTAGATTTATTTATTTTTAATTAAATGATCTCTAATCATTTTCGTTATTTTTTTCATATAATTGGACTCTTTTCAATGTCATTTTATTTATATTGATTCAAGTTTTGGTTCATTAGATTTAATTTTTTATGGCGGCTGTTTGACTTATTGGTTAAGAACAGTGTTCTGTTATGAAAACACAGATTTATTGGATTTGACTAGGAGTCAAGCTTAGAGCCTACCTACCCTTTGAAGGGATCAAAATCCACGTAATTCGATATATTTGGTGGCGTTAGCTAGAGGGGTGGTGTGTGTTCTGTGTGGCAGAATGTAAGGTGGGCATAGTTAGAACGTGCGCACCTTGTTAATTGACCCCTGTATTTATAGAGGCGTCTGTGGTGGATATTTCGGTCATGTAAGATATCCGGGGCAAGTATCTCGGGAATTATATCATGCAGATATGATCCCGATTCTCCTACAATATTGATAGATAGGATCTGCTATGATATCGGATCTTTCGTGTGATGGATACATTGTAATATGTGATGTGCCCCTTGTTGGGACACATGTCCGATTGGGCATTAGGCCGGTCCGTAACAAACAGTATCCACAGAGTCAAGCCAGTTATTATTAATTATTAAAACTGTACTATTAAAAATTTTTTTTTTTCCGCTCGGAAGTACTATTAAAAATATAAACCATATCATCCGAGAGAGGGATTATATATATAATCCCTTATATATATATATATATATATATATATATATATATATATAATTATTCTCTCTCAATCTTTATTACAATGAACTTTTATATATTTTGCAACCTTTTCTGTTTGGCATGATTGGATCACAAGTATGCAATATGACTGGTGAGGGGATCTGCACCTAGTCCATTCTATAGTCTTCTTTCTTTATACGTCTCTGGTCCTTTGATGATAATTTTTTTTAAATAGTTTTTCTAATCAGTATTTCATATTTTTAAAACGTCAAATTTAAAGTAAACGGCATTTCCAAACTTTTTCTCCCCGTGTGAATTTCGCTCACAGTATTATGCTTTTTAAACTTTTCTGTTAGGGTATCTCGGTCTTAAATATAAAATATATTTGTTTTTTTTTTTAGAGATTAAAGAAGCTACGTAAGTTATTAAATCATATCATAGGTTGTGTATTCTTATATTACATATCATTTTATAAGCAAAATACTTTGGATAAAAAATGATAAATATAAATACTTTAAAATAATTTAATTAATTTTTTTAATCTCTAAAAAAAAATCAACTTCATCTTACGGGAGGAGGTACATATTTTCAAAAAATTACACATGTTCTCTCATCACCTTTTCACTCACCACCATCTTACAATAATATGTGAAGGTTGGTTAAAGATACAAAAGTTATTTTGGTGCAAATAATGGAAGCTCACCTTTTTTTTTTTTTTAAATTAGGCGATCCAATATTCAAATTTAAGCTTTTGTGTGTCAAGTAAATTTAATTTAAAGAAATCTAATTTTTATTTTCCGCACCCTACATGGTCTTTTGCATGGTGCACTGGTTGCACTGTACAGGGTCTCTAGCTAGGAGCGAAAATGTTGTGCAACGCATGTGGGGACTGTATATAGTTTGCTAAATTTTTAGCATTGGTGATAACATAATGATGTGACATTTTCTTCAACAATTTGGAAGCTTCATATAAACTTTTACACTATTTCTTTTACTGGCATGTTTGCTGAACACGTAACATTGGTTAACTTAACAGTGATAACATTTATTCCTTGTCCTTGGGTTCAACTAGTGAAAGGGGTCAGACTTCTTCACTCAAAAGAAGGGGGTTTGTTCCTGGAGTTGGTCAATGCGCTAGGAGAGTCATCCTAGGGGTCTATGAAGCAGTGGAAACGCTGGGAGAAGAGGTAGAGGCATGTGTACTCTTTGACCCAATATGCCCTGTGGGCTGGGCTCCAAGCGTCCTGGCCTTAGACTGTAGGTGAGCCCAACCCCTTTCCTAAAATTTCTTAACGAAAAAAAAAGGTGATAACATTTTTCGACCATTTTGAAACTTTCTCGTGTGTACTTTTACACCAAAGCAACTTTATTATGGTGTTAGGTGAATATGGGGAATAATAACCCTATAAATAATCTACGTTGATAAATATCATTTACATATCTTATTGGGTTAAATGTATTTAGAAGGAACACTGATCTATCAACCATGCATCAGCAACTACAAATTCACGTCATGCAATTTCATTGGTGGTTTCTTCCTTGTTGGCCGGCAAATCTGGCATTATAAATATGAGCCATTCTTCTTGTGTAGTCCCTCGTCAAGCTTCCATTCACAGATATATATATATATATACACACACTTTCATTGGTATCTAAATAGAAAATAGAGACACAGCTCAAGCGCAATAGTATCAATGGCGACCAAGGTTTACATTGTGTAAGTGATTCTTTATATGTTCGTATAACGAACAGTTCTTTATTTCCTTCCGTGATCATAGAAAATCTAATTTATCTTTATCTATAAAGAAAGATTGTGAGTATTGAGCCTTTTAAAAGAAAGAAAGATTGCGAGTGTTGAGCCTTATAAAGCTGCAATTTTGCTTCATTGCCCAGAAATATGTGTGTGTATATATATATATATATAGGATTTATTGTTTGTCATATAGCTTGACATAAAGTTATATCAAGCCATCCCAAAACTACATTATTTTGGGAGTTAGGCAAATTAATGAATGGTGTTTTGGTATTTTTGCTTTTGTATTTATTATATGAGTTTTACCAAAACGCCCTTCATTAATTCCACAACTCCCAAAATGACGTTTATGGTAACTTGACATAATCTTATATCAAGTGACATGACAAACAATAAATCCATATATATAACAATGAAACCTGACCTTCCATTATAAATATCATAATATTAATTAATTCCTAAGTAGTGATAGCTTATTTTCCTTTTTTGATACATTGATAGCTTATTTTCTTTCTAAATTACAATTTGATTTCGTTTTGTAATCCCCACCATTTATTTACTTTAAAAAAACCGGAAAAGGTTTAATCGCCGTATGCATATATTCCTACTGTGTAGATAATCTGAAGTCAACGTCATTATCCCTACAAAAAGAAAAAAAAAAAACAGCGAATGATTCCCGCCGAATTTACAGAGGGAATTCCGTCGGTAAAATTTATAATTTTTTTGTTATATTTTAATAGTTTATATGAAATAATAAAAATAATATATAAATAAAAGGTAAAAATTTAAATTTCTGAAAACTAATATATAAACAAATATATATATATATATATATTATTCATTTTAATATAGTATACCAACTTTGTAATTGCTCATTTGTTTTATGGGGTTTACATTTCTCATATTGCATAAGAAGAAGAAGATTTTTCCACACACATGAAATGGTAAGACTCACATCTTTTTTATTAAAAAAAAACTCAAACATGGAAATAATGGGACCCACGTCTTTTTATATCTATGACATGAGAATACACTTCTCCTACAACATGAAAAGTATATTTCCCTTGTTTTATATATATATATTAAGGGGTTTACTTTTCTCATGTTACATGAGAGAAAGAAGATTCCTACACATACATAAAATGGTGGGACCCGCATATATATATAATGCTAATTATATATATATATATGGATCCCACCATTTTATGTATGTGTGGCATAAGAAAACATTTCTCCTACTTTTTCTCATATATTAATGACTCTGACACTAAATCTTCCCATTATTATTGCCGAGAGAAACATTTTCTTCCCAATGAGCAAGGACGGACAGAGGGGGGGGGGGCTAGGGGTGCCCCCGCCCCCTATTTTTCTTTTTAAAAATATATATATATATATACTAGACTAGAGAAAGCTCAATGATATATATATATATATATATATATATATATATATATATATATATATATGCTTGAAACGCTCTTTTAATGCTTGCTTTACTTTCGCAGACCGTTGCTTTGATATATATTCAGGGAAAAATAGCCTTCTTTCATTTATATTAAGAAAAGTAAGAGGTGGGCCCACACCATTAATATATATATATATATATATATTTTCCCAACATTAGTTGTTTTGCACTTTTCGGAAATTATCATTATCTCTTCTTCTCTCTAGTGGCTCTGCCTCATCTAGCAATTTTTCAAAAGTTCACATGTAAATTTTCAGAATCAATAAGGTACTTAAAATCAAATCTTTTCATTAAATTTTCTTTATGCAATTTATTCTACATGATTTTATCTTTCTAATGATATTACTCTTATACTGATTATTAGATAATATTTTAGGGTTAGTATTTTAGACAAGTTTTGAGTTTCGTTAACAGATAACCATGAGAATATTGATGATTACATACATTGAAAAAGGAATTATTTTGAGTTTTAGCACATATTCAATTATAGATGAGTTTAATAATATGAAAACACGTAGACTAAGAGTCAAGTAAAATAAACTTAATTTCAGTAATATATTTCTTTCAACTTTTTGTATATTAGGTCTTTATCATATTTTAAGTATTTTTATTTATGATTTAGCATTTTTAATTTTCGCCCCCCGTAAGTAAAATTCTTGGGTCCGTCCCTGCCAATGAGATAGTCACACCGTATTATTCAGAGTCTATAGCTTGACTTTCTATTTAAAATTTACACTAATAATTAATATTCATATCGCTGAGCAAAAAAAATTAATATTGATATGTCTTTATATAGTTACTATTCTACGTACGGACATGTTGAGAAGCTGGCACGTGAGATTAAAAAAGGAGCAGATTCTGTCGAAGGAGTTGAAGCCAAACTCTGGCAGGTTGGTAGCAACTAGCTAGTTAATTACTTTTGAAATTGATGATACAGATTTTTCTTTAAAAAAATCGTAAGAACTTCAAGCTTGTATCATTTCTTCTCAGTAAGATATCAAAATATCAGTAATATAATGATCATCAAAAGCACAAAAAGAAAAAATTTATCTCTGGCTAGATTGATGCAAGATTCTTACCATTTTACATATCAGGTATTCGTAATGTATTATATGTTGTAATATTTTCCCATGCTGTAATTAAAAACAATATAGGTACCTGAGACTCTACCTGAAGAGGTTCTTGTGAAGGTAAGAGCACCTCCAAAGAGTGATGTACCAGTAATTAAGCCTCGTGAGCTAACTGAGGCAGATGGCTTCTTGTTTGGTTTCCCTACAAAATTTGGACTAATGTCTGCTCAGTTCAAGTCATTTATGGATGAAACCGGAGGACTATGGCGAGCCCAGGCACTCGCCGGAAAGCCCGCCGGATTCTTTTGCAGCACCGGATCCCAAGGAGGTGGCCAAGAGACTACCATGTAAGTTTGACTAGGACTCACTCAACCAAAAAAAAAAAAAAACAGAAGATCAATATATATGCTTCAAAACTTTAAAACTTTTTTTTTTGCTCAAAAAAACTTTAAAACTTTGCTTTCATAAAAGATGTAGTTTTACTTTCTTAAGTTTAAGAATTAATATTTTAAATGTTTAGAGGGTTTATTGTTAATCCTTATAGTTTGACCAAATTTTGGTTTTGGTGATCTATAGTTCCATAGAAATTTGGTCTGAACTTAACAAATGATCCATGTACTTTAACTAGTTTTTGTTTTGGTTCCTATATATATTTGAACTCATACCAAGCCTTCATAAAAGTATAAGAACTAAAACTAATAATTTGAAATTATAAAATTAAAATTCAATCATGTAAGGGCCAACTATAGTATTAACTCATGCTTAAATTATAAGGATTAAGTTACATTAAATCAAAGTTTAGGGACTGAGTCAAAACTATGGAGCTGGGTTATACCAAATTAAATTTTATAGACTGAGGTACAACTAAGTTAAATTTATAAGGGCAAAAGATGAATTTTCCCTCAAACTTTTTAAATTTTGATAACCAGATATTGTCTCTATCAGTAAAGGAATGGTGGGCCGCACCTAGCAAGAGTGCATGGTTTATTGACTAATAAATATTAAGTTTACTTGTCAAGTTCTGACCACTAACACAGTCTCATGGTTTATGAACACACACATATATACAGACTGACATCAATTACACAACTGGTTCACCATGGGATGATATTTGTGCCGATTGGATACACTTTTGGTGAAGGCATGTTTGAGATGGAGAAAGTAAAAGGTGGTTCGCCTTATGGTGCGGCCACTTTGGCTGGGGATGTTGGCTTCAATAGAGAGGCTAGTGACTTGGAATTGGCTCAAGCTTTTCATCAAGGAAAGTACTTTGCTGGCATAGCCAAGAAGCTCAAAGCTGGATCATCTCAGTGATTTTATATGTGTTTCTCCTACAACTATATATATAGCAACAAAGTGTTGTGTGTTATCTGCATATCATCAGTTTATATTTTCAGTATCGTGTTATTCCCTGTTTTGCCCCACAAAATAAGATGTTGCAATACTCTCTTGCTCGTTACTTCTAACCTTGGGTTTCAAAGAGGCCGATTATGTTCATGATTCTACTTCTTTTCTTATATTGTTAATATCCGGTGCTTGACTATTATTATATCTAGTTTATTTTGCTGTAATTGTTATTGTGTTTGTTGTATTTGTTTTAGCTTTGTTTGTTGTTGTTTTTATGCTGTTGATTGTTTGTATTATGCTGATGTTGTATCGTGGCATTAGAGCGCTGTTGTATCTGTCTGTTTATGTGAAGTGGTAATGGAATACCTTCTTCGAGCAAAAAGTAAGGAAGAGAGTAGTGAGAGAGCATGATATATGTTATGTTGTTGTTATTGTTAAATTACGTCAATGAAATTGAGCAACTTCTATTAATGCTCCTGATCCTAATCCTCAATGTAAGACATAGTTTATTAATTTGTGTAGATTAAAGATATTAGTTAAGTTGGTTAATATAATATTCTCTCCGGTCCTTAATAGAAAACATATTTACCTAATTTTATTACATTAAGAAAATTAGTTATGTTATTTAATAAAACACTATAGTCATCTTTCTTAATTCTCTCATTTTTTATTATTATTGAAGAAGCATCATTAAGAGTAAATTAGGAAAAGATTGACAAATACAAAATATACGTCTTATATTTAGGACCAAGGTCATCTCCCAAAATATGTCCTATATTAAAGATCGGAGGGAGTATGTCCCCCCCCCCAAAAAAAAATGCTAATCAGTTTTCCTTAATTCTCTCATTTTCTCTTCTACTTGATTGTTGTTGAGGGATATCAACATGGACTCTTTAATTGGGTCTTATCTTAAAGACATAGGGAAACAGATATGTATATATATGCATTATATACGTTTGAAGTTTTGTTCTTCATTGACTTCCAATTAAGTGTGTCCTTGGATTGACCTGGGAATAGATTTTGGAGAAAATTGATTTATAACAATTGATTTTTAGAAACTCCTTCGAATATAGCTTATGGCAAAATCAAGATTTTAGCTCAAAAATAATTTTAAACATTTAAGAGGGGTGTTTTGATCATCTTTAACAAAATCTTGGTTTTGTTTCGTATTCCAATGAATTTGTCGTTTGAAGCCCATGGTTTGAAACTCGAAAGTTGGGCTGGCCCTTGTTCAGTTTCAACAAGGATTTGGTGTTTGTGGTGTCTTTAATTTTTTTTTGATACACGAAGATGGCCCAAAGCCAGGAATTACATTAACAGGATATAAAAGAAACAGGGGAACACACACCCCAACTCTCCTGTGCTACCGCTGAGCACAGGGACCCAGGGCAGTCATTTAGAAACGCCGAATGATTAATTCCATCCTTGGCAAGCACATCCGCGACACCGTTAGCCTGCCGTGGGATATAACGAACTTGAACCTGCCACTCTCTTTGAAGCAGCTCTTTTATCCTCAACAGGAGGAGGTTCACAGAGGTGGAGGCCTCCTCAGCCAAGAGTTGGACCAGATCAAGTGCATCAGATTCAAGGATGAGCTTCCTGATGCCTAAATCCCAAGAGAGTGTTAACCCTTCTATCATTGCCCACTGTTCCGCAGTAAAAGCATCGCAGGTACCCAGTTCTTTTGAAAATCCACAGTACCAAACCCCTCCACTATCTCTCAAGAGGCCCCCACAGCCTGCCCTAGAGGAAGACAGAGCTACCGCCCCATCGACGTTAAGCTTCATCCAGTCAGAAGGAGGCTTCATCCAAACCCCTTGCATCTCACTCGCCACTGACGAACTCTGACCTACATAGCCCTCATTAGGGGCTAAGGCAAATGACCGCCAACAATGGAGAACCTTCTCCGCGGGATTGACAGGCCTAACGAATCTGTCTTCAAAAATAGTGGAATTCCTCCAACCCCATAACAGCCAGATCGACACCCCAAAAACTATGCACCAATAAGATGAGTCACCGATCACCCCTTTGTCCTTAAGGTTTAGCAATAACCAATCTTCCAAACTACAAGAGAAGAACCTTGCATAGCAGGAAGGCTTTATCAGCTTTAGCCACAATTTCCTGGCATAGCTACAATCCCTAAGAATGTGTAATAAACTCTCCACTTCAGTGCCGCAATGCCCACACAAATTGGATGTCGTCCCCCATTTACTTCTCCTCTCATTCGTCGGTAGCCGGTCAAAGAAAACTCTCCACATGAACAGTTTAATCCTTTCAGCTCCCCTCCAAGCCCAGATCTCCTTCAAACCCGGACAAACAGAAAGGTGGGAATAGTCTTCAATGAGAAAATATGCACTTCTTAAGGAGAAGAGACCGTTTTTGGAGGCGCCCCAAACCAAGAGATCCTGTCCAGCATCCTCATATGGGGGTAAATGAGCCATCAAACGGCTAATGATCTCAGGAGACACCAGCCCTGAAAGCCTTGCAAAATCCCACGAACCATCCACAACCCAATCTGCAACCGATGAAGCAGCTTCTTCCTGCGATAAGCTTCTACTACAAAAATCCCTCAACGTCCTTCCATCAGTAAGCCAGCAATCATTGAAAAAACTGATCAACTCACCATTCCTCACTTGCCATTTAGTCCCTCTATCCACTAGCTCCTTACTTGCACAGATAAATTTCCATACCTTGGAGTCTCCTGGCCGGGATGATAGTAACGACTCTCCCTCCCTTAGCATATACCTACGCTGCAGAATTTCAGCCCACAGGCTAGACGCTCCCATAACCAGATTCCACGCCACTTTAGCCCCGCAGGCTAGGTTAATGGATTCCAAACGCCGAAACCCAAGACCTCCATATTGCTTAGGCCTTAGAATTTGCTCCCATCCAATTGAATGATAACGATTGGAGGACTCGTCATGGCCCCAGATGAAATTCCTCTGAATCCTCTCCACCTCATGACAGATGCTTTTAGGAATAGCAGCCACTTGCATCGGATACAGAGGAATGGAGCTAAGGACCGACTTCGCCAAAGTAACTCTTCCCGCAAAGGATAGGCTATTGGCTTTCCAGTTAGCCAATTTCGAACGTGTGCGCTCAACAATATAATTAAATTTATCTTTCATTCTCTTACTTCTTGAAAGAGGGAAACCCAGATACTTCCCAATGTCCCCAGAGATCTTCATGTGAGTCATACTTTTGATCCTCTGTTTAGACTGAGCAGAAACTTTTGGGGAAAAAAAGACCGAAGACTTGTCAATGCTAACTTTTCCACCAGAGGCTTTACCAAATTTTTCCAGGCACCTAAGCATACACGAAGCTTGAGCCTCTGAAGCCGCACCAAACAGAAGCAAATCATCTGCAAATAGGAGGTGAGAAACAACAGGGCCAGCAGTAGCTACTCTCACAGGGTGCCAATTGCCATCAGCAACCTCATCACAAATTAGATGTGACAAGCGATCCATACAAAGTACAAATAGCAGAGGAGAAATGGGGTCCCCCTGGCGTAAGCCCTTCTTAGGAAAGAAGAACTCTGTCTGAGAGCCGTTCCAGAGAACATTAAAAGACACCGAAGAAACACAAGAAACAATCAGGTTAATAAAATCCGTAGAAAAACCAACATCTGTGAGAACCTGCTTCAGAAAATCCCAACGGATTCTATCGTAGGCTTTCTCTAAATCAATCTTCCATGCCATCAACCCCTTTCTACTTCTATTCTTATTCATGATATGCATAATCTCCTGACCGATAATAAGATTATCATGAATATGCCTTCCCCTAATGAAGCTTGACTGAAAAGGGGACACAATATCATTCATAACCTCTTTGAGCCTAAGCGTGATCACTTTAGTAATACACTTATAATGAACCGTACACAAAGATATAGGTCTAAAATGAGATACCTGCACCGGGTTATCCCTTTTCGGGATTAGGGAGATAAGCGTTCTGTTCGCCTCCTCCAATGGGACATTTCCACGAAAGACTCCCTTGACAAAACTACAGAGCGAAGGGCCTACCGTACCCCAATTGCTTTTGTAGAAGATAGCAGGGAAACCATCAATCCCAGGGGATTTGAAGCTGCCAATCGAAAATAGAGCACAACGAATTTCTTCATCACTAGGGACCCTCCCTAATCTATCCGCTGTAGCCCCATCCAGAATAGGGAAATTGGATCTGGTGCGTAATGGCACATACACTTCACCCTCCTCACAGTAAAGATTGAAGAAATGCTGGACCACCAAACGTTTTAGATCCTCCTCTTCGGAACACCAAACACCTGACTCGGACTTGAGGGCCCGGATTTTATTCCTTCTCGTCCTCATTTTGGCTTTTAGATGATAATACCGCGTATTCCGATCCCCGTCTTTGATCCAAATATCCTTAGATTTTTGAAACCATTTAACTTCCTCTAAGGCCAAAATTCTCTGCAGATCCTCCTGGAGATTTATTTCAAGGCCACACAGGTAGCGAGAGTAAGGATACGCCGTGGATTTCTGAATCCCATTCAGCCGCGCCAAAATCCTATTCTTCCTAGTCTCCACCATCCCAAACACATCATAATTCCACACCCTGATAGCTTCTTGAAAACGAGAGAGGGATAAGTTTAGGTCCCCCTGGATGTCCCACTCCTCAGAAAGGAAGGCCCTGTAGTCTTGATGGTGCAACCACATGGCCTCAAAACGGAATGGGCGAGAGACCGACCTCGAAACAACGTCCTTCCCAAAGCAGAGGCAGATCGGATTATGATCTGAGAATTTTACCCTCGGCAAGACCCTGACGCTACACTGTTCAAACGTAGACAGAAACGACGTGTTGGCGAGGGCCCTGTCAAGCCGCTCAAAAAGTCCCGACGAGGTAGCCGAACCTGGTCCACGCCACGTAAAGGATGCACCACTATAGCCAAGATCATTCAAATTGCATTCATTAATCCTCTCAACGAATTTATTCATACGCCAAGAGCTAGGGGTTGCACCACCGACCCTCTCCGATGGATGGGCAATGTCGTTAAAATCCCCAGCAACTACCCAAGGATCCACAATAATTGACGCCAGCTTTCCCAACTCCTGCCACAGCTCATGTTTACAGTGCGGAAGAGGTAGGGAGTAAACCGCCGTTAGGAAAAAGGAGGGCTCACCATTCTTAGAGCACAGGAGGTGGAGAAACTGTCTATCCCGACGGAGCACCGAGACCCCCACCTGATCTGACTTCCACACCGCCACCAGCCCCCCGGACCGACCGACGCTAGGCACCTGAACCAAACCATCGAAGCCCAACTTTTTAAGGCTCAGAAGCCTGGACTCATTTTGACACTTCGTTTCAGACAAAATCACCATACACGGTTTTGGGTTTTTACACACCAAACGCATCTGACTCAAAAGACCCTTACTACATGCCCCTCTAATGTTCCAATACAGGATATCCATATAAAAGCAAGGAAAGGAAAGAAAGCCCACTAGATACACTTGGTCTCAGGAGCACCTGGAAATCACTGGGCCGAGGTCCTCCTCTTCCCTACTTTCTTCACTCATAACTTGATCCGGCCCATCACCATCCGGCCCAGACCAGAATCGTCCTTTTAGCCCCACTGGAGCTTCCAATTCTCCCGGGTCCAACATGTCAGTAGCGAAAGAAACCAAACCTGTAGAGTCAACATCAGGCAGATCCTCACCTTCTCTCTCCCCGTATACTACCTCCGTCGTCCCACTCATTACCTTATCCTCGTTATTCGAAGCCCCTAAGGTCAACCTCAACTCCTCCCCACTTTTCGGCTCCCCAGGTACCATCTCCCTTGACCGTTTATCTTTCCTCAGGTAGTATCTGCCGTCATTCTTTTCCTTGTCCCCTGTATCTCCCATTTGTCTTCTTTCTCCTTTCTTCTTTCCCCCGCTTTTCTTCACTTTCAAAGCTTTAGCCGTACCCCACCCTTTCGTCGACCCGTCCCTTTTGCTCTGACCAATGTCTTCTGCATGCTCCTGTGATATCGGTACCGGCAACTCCTGCACCTGGACGCCATCACCGCCTGACACCGGTGGCTCATGCCCTTTCACGCCATCACTGCCCTCTTGACCGTCCTCTTCCTCAGCCAACACTCCAAAGCGAGATCCACCGGCATTATTGTTACCGGAACTTCCCTGTTTTTCCTTCATGCCTTTCTTCTGTCGTCGGGGCTTTTGGACCACCCGCCAAATATCCACTTCCGTTCCCTTGACACCCTCCTTAGGTCCCTCAGTTTTCTTCTCTGGTATTTCTTTCGGCGCAACGCTATCCCCCATAACCGGCGGTTTCTTCTTTGCAGGGCACTCCACCACACTATGCCCGTATGTCCCACAGTTAGTGCATAGGCCATGAAGTCCTTCATATTGCAAATAGTAATCCTCACCATCCAGAGTGAACCCGGCCATCAGCTGCTTCTCCAGATCCACTAAGACACAGATCCTAGCATAATGTCCTCTAATGTGCCCCGAGGTATTCATATCGATTTTAATGATATCCCCTATCCGATTGCCTATCCACGCCAAGGCTTGTTTGTCATAGTACTCGAGAAAAACCTTAGGAAGCCTAACCCAAACAGCGACTTTATTGATCTTGGCTCTCCAAGGATGAAACTGAGGCTCCCATGGCCTAACAGTCAGGTAATGGTCAAAAATCATCCAAGGACCCCCGGTGACGGCGTTACGATAATCCTCCTTGTTTGAAAATTTCACCACAAAGAAACCATTGCCTATATTTATTAAGGAAATGGTACCGCGCTTGGCCCACATAGTCTGCAGGATAGACAGAAGTAACTTATAGCCAATCTCTTTTCCAAGAAGCTTGACTATAACAGCATTTTTCCATGCTTTGTATAACCTCCTCTTCATCTTCTCTGAAAACGAAAACTTTGGGAAGTTCCGAACAGGATCTTCACTAATGACACAGAGAGGACCGCTATCTTCACTGTCAGACTCAATGGGAGAGTGATCAGACCATTCATCATCCAGGCCCGTGGCGTCTCTCATCTCCCCCGTCTCATTAATGCCTTTAAGCTTATCCGCAAACGTTTGCCCTTGCTTCAAGGACTCCTTACCTAGCTTCGGCCATTCTCCATCGCTAATACTGATGCCTCCATTCTTGATCTTTTTGGAACTCCTTTGCAGTTGATCAGCTTCCTCACTGGAAACAGAGTCCAGAGCAGAGACTACCTTCGAAACCATCAGAGCATCGGAAAAAAATAAATAACACAGAATGCTTCTACGCAAACAAACATTTTGTGGTGTCTTTAATGGTCTTGTGTTGTCAAAAATATAATGGGCTTGTTTGTGTAGTCAATAATGATCTCACACTTGTTGGGGAGATAGCTAGGATGTATCCAAAAAAAAAAAACAGATAGCTAGGATGTCGAGTGTTAGAGGAGTTGATGTGAACTGAGTTCAATTAATATATATATATATATATATATATATATATATATATATATATATATATATAAAAGTGAAATTACTTAGGTGAAAGTAGAGTCGGCTCATAACCCATGAGTTTTGGCAGGGTTAGGGTTTGGGATTTGCCAACTAGCAAAAGCATGAGATACACAAGCCTAACCCATGTGACCCATGGGTTGATACAAGCCAACTCTTTGGTTGGACCACACATTTTTTTGTTTTTTGTTTTTTTAAAAAAAAGATATGCTAATTTTACAAAATCCGTAATTCTCACACTATCACTTGGTACCTTCAAATCCCAAAGAGAAAAAAATATTAGTCTCCTTCCTCCTTCTTTAAACTAAATTATCATATTTTGATTGATTGAGGATGGTTTGATGCTTTTTGTCAATAAACTTTAGCAAATTTGATAAATTTATCTTTTGAATTATGGATTGTTTTTGAATTTTTATATATGAAATGATTGATTTTATGAAAGAAAATTTCATGACTAATATATATATGTCTCAGACTTTTGATTGTCTTAAGAAAACATGAAAAAAAAAATTCTTTTAAAAAAGAAAGCCCTTGAATTGACCCATCAATCCACAACTACGGATTAGGGTTAGCATTTTGCCAACCCACAAAAGTTGTGGCCTACAGACTAGTCTGCATTCCCAGGTGAAGGTGTCAACTAGATCAAAGAGGCCTTGAGCAGAAAGTGAACTTGCTGCCGTGATTAGTATGAGATTGTCAGTTAGGGTGAGTAAGCGGGTTGGTTGATTTGCTTCTCATAAGCTTTAAGACTTGTTGAGTTAAATTGTCACATCAATTCCACTACTTATCACATATTTGTATTGGACATGAACCTCTCCACCTCTTTTCATTTCTTCATTCTCACTGTTAGATCAACTTTGAACGGTTAAATTTTAATATTATATAAAAAGTTTGTGTGTGTATAATAAATAAAAATATAAATAGTGAAAGAAGTGGAAGTGGATGGTAAGGGCTTTCCCCATTTGTACTTCCCCATCATTTAAGATGCCAAGTATTATGCATGTTTTAGTCTTGAATCAGTAGTATATAATATTAAATTTAAGTAACTTTATTTGTGAATCATAAATAATCATGAAATTTATATTTAATTTTTTAAAGAAAATATTACACAAAATTTTTTGGTAAAAATTACACAAAATTGGATGAAACACATCATGCTTAGTACCATGATTGGGCTGTCAATTGCATGTTTTGATAGCCAAATCGGGCTTTTGGACTTTTTTGAAATTTTTTACATTTTTGGTAAGCAACTCACCTCAACAGTGCTTTTCAGTCAAAAGTAACTTATATCATAGCCAATGTGAGTTGGCATAGATGGTAAGGGATCCAGGATTAGGCCATTGGGTCGTGGGTTCGATCTCCTCTGCCGTCGCTAGGACTCCTTTGGTAGGCGATCTCGTAAGTTCCCAATAAGTGCTCATAAAGCCCGGGGCCGTGCCATGGCCTTGGTGGGGGACTGATGCCGAACCCATCCAAAATTTTTGTTTATTTAAAAAAAAAACTTATATCATAAGTTCATTTTTTGAGCTTTTGAAAAATCTATTTCTCAAAAAGCAAAAAGCAGCCTATCGTTGGGCCCATAGGAACTTACCCCACTCCTTCCCAAATGAGACTTGCTTCTAAACAACTAAAAAGAGACTTGCTTCTCTCTCTCTCTCATAGATCTTGCAGGAGACTTGCTTCTCTCTCGTACAGATGCTGCATAACTGCATAAGAGTTCTCTCTCTCCTCTCTCTCTCTCACAAATCTTGTATAGTTTGTGCAACAAAGGCCATACATAATTTTTTTATTAGGAGAAATTTTCAAACATATGTTAATTTTATGGAGGCTAAAAATGAGAATATAGGTCATATAGATAATATGAGTACAGATAAAGAAGATAAAGAGCCTTTCTTGACAAATTATGTTATATCACTTTCAACTCAAATAAATCAAATTCGTGATATAATTAAAAACCAACTTGTATGAAACCTGTGATCCAATCAGTTATGTATTTGATCAGATTATATATTATAATATTGTTAAATTTTCCAAGTTAGCATTTTTCTCATATAATTATATCAAAAGCTACTTATGCAACCGTCATTCTAAATAAGTTTCAATTTCATAAAAACTATTAATTCTACCGCTAATCCAAACATAAATCATATTAAACAGTCTGACTAATTCAAACACATTGAGACAAAATATCTCCCATATCTCCTTATGTTCCTAAAAGCGCATTATGTCATTGGTTGGTTGATCAATCCTGCACATAATGAACCAATTTTTTTGTTTGGTCAAACACATAATGAACCAGTTGACTGACTAGTAGAATGAAAGAAGTTTACTTCTACATATGATACACAAATGGGTCTGCTTCTACCTCCGAAAGGTATAAAATACGCATCATGGCAAATCATTGCCTTCTATATTTCATTCCATTACGTGAAATACAGAAATGTTCTCATGAACTCAACCATGTAAATTAGAAAGAACCGGTGAGAATGATCATTCTTTGAACAAAAGGAATGTAGAGACAATCATGCAGCCTCGATTCTATAAGCATACTTTTAGCGTTTAGGCCATAATAAACCATTGCAAGATTGTCTAAATGGCACGCCGGTTGAATTCGAACCCTGTAACATCACAATCCAGAAAGCAGGAACAAAGATGGCAGTCAAACCCAGATTCCATGTTATCAGCAGCAATTCCAATCCATTTTATTTGAGAAAGCACAAAATATTCGCCATCCGGATCCTACTTTGCAACCGTTCCTTTTTACGCCGCAGTCTAGTCAGCCCAAGGACGTTACTAACTCCCAAGTCTCAACAAGAGCATCAGAGAAATTCAGTGGAAGAGCAAGGCTGCCCCAAACATCGAACTCCAGAAGCTAGTCAACAGAGCACTAATCATCATCTTCGCTCTGGTGGTGCTCTCGATCTTCAAACAAGTCCTCGGGAGGATCATACACGATCATGCCAGGAAAAAGCTCTAAGAAGTCGTCTTTTATGTTCTCTCTTAGTTCTGGGTAGGGAATAAGTCCCTTCAATATCACACGAAAAGGTAATGAAAGAGGAGGGTCAGGAGATTGCCTCATTTCTTCATATATGTCCATGGCCTCCGAGGGCAAGCCGCTATCCAAACAAGTTCTAATGATGTCTCCAAATGTATGCTGATCAAAAAGAACCTCCTCTCTTTTCAAATCTGCCCAAACCCTCTTTATTTCCTCCACTCTCTTGTTTCTCGCAAGCATCATGAGCATGTCTCTGTAAAAGAACATATCTGGCCGGTACCATATTTCTTTGCGCACTACATCGTACAACTGTGACATAAGATATTTGTCATGTAGAGGTATACAACGACGTTGCATAACATAGAACAGTTTAAAGATAACCTGACCAAAAGGTTTAAATAAATTCAAACAATCACCAACTTAATATTGACAGTAAAAACTAATTTTGGCACACCTAATTCAACAAGGTCAACAAATTTTGGCATTTCTAGCTCAACAAATTTGGGGGATTACACATACTTTTGTCCTCCAAGATGACCCAAAAACTGGAAGTCAACTCTTACTGAAACATCTACTCTGTCCTCTTCTAGGAAGAAGTAAAAAGCATGGACACTTGTAGAAACACTTTCAAATCACTAATTATTCAAGGCCAGGCAATAAGCAACACAAAACTACATTAAATTTTTGTTCTCTCTAATGCTGGACAGCAGCAAGACAACTGCAGGGGTTCAATATTGCAGTTTATGCTCTAAAGGTTTGAAATAGGACTAGTTAAAAGACACAAGAAATATCATCTGTTAAACATAAAAGAAGAGGCAAGAGGATATATTTTCCTCCTCCTTCTTTTGTTTTAATAGCCGAAGGGATTCAATTAAAACAACTAAGGGTACTGGGATACAGATAGCTGAACAAGGTTCCTCCTGTGCCAAATTGACCAAAATGTCAACAGGTAAATTCTAGTTCTCAATATTTTAGAATTCCCTTGTACTGTAATAGAAAATGAAGTATGCAATTATAGGTGAGAAAGTCCTATGACCCAAACAGATATCAGCCACAATTTAGAAAGGGTCTAAAGCTACATCAGGAACAAACCTAGAGATAAATACAACTTAAATGATCATGAATTAAATAATTCTCAGAATCATGATCCATTGATCAATATTTGTTCTCTAATTTTCCTAGAGTGTTTGCATGTTTTTGCCAGTTCTAACGCACATGGAATTGGACCACTCCAAGCAAGAAAATCATACAAGGACCTAGGGACTAAAGATATCACTACTTGACAAGATCAGAACAATTGGGGTTGAGATAAATTATCCCACAGCTATTCATTTATCAATTAAACCCAGTTCATCCCTTTTACATCAAATACATGTTATATACACAAATGAATATAGTCTTCAAAATAAGAAAAAATTTGATTGACCTGCTTCATGATATAAACATGGAAGCTACGTTACGACAGACAACAATAAGGCCTGGGTTTGGATCTTTAGCAACACAACTGAATGATAAAGTTACTCCAAATCTATTTCAGTTACCCTTCTTTTTTTTCTTTTTTTTTTTTGGACTGCTAACAAAAATAAGATCAAAAAATTGGAATTGAAGACTTAAAGTTGCCACATTGAGAAAGTGATTTTCGCACAAAAAGTACCAGAACATGAATTAAGATGGTGTTCACATGTTTCCAAGTAATTAGCAATTCTAACTATCAGATATTCAGACGCAATAGATTTCTTTTGAGATTAGCTTTCCAAGTTCTATGTTTCATAGAAAGAGCTATAAAAACTTAAATCAGAATCAGTCATATAGAACTGTAAGTTCAGCTGAACAAAATTCCACCCATGAACAAATCAAACAATTCTTCGCACACTCAAGTATAAAATCAAAGGAGAAAGAAGCCAGAGAAATTAAAAACCTTCATGCAGAGAAAGACCTGGTCCTGCCTCTGGAACTCAGCGAGGACAGACACAAGATCAGACTTGAGCAAGCGAGATACATGGGAGCGGATGAAGCGGTCGAGCCGGACTGGATGGGACTGTAACCTCTTAAGCTCTTTGGCCACAATCAGCCCTTCTTTACCCATCTCCTTCTTCCGCCGCCATATGGATAAGCTAGGGCTAGACGCTGAAGTTGAGGCCCATGCGGCCGAACCAGAGAGGAACCGAAGGCTTTGATTTGCTGAATTCAAAATCTTTGTGGATGAAGCTCTTCGCAGTGCATTAACAGCAAAACGCAGCGACATCGAAGGAAGCTCCTCTTCCTACCATCCCAAGTTCCCTATAATGTTATGACCCTGGTTGTCTCAAATTAACGTTTTCCTTTTCAATATGTAAATCTTCCACATCAAATGACAAATATCAAATAGTAGTGGGTTAATATAATTTTTTTTTGCTTTCATAGTTTCATTTTAGTTATTATCGTTAATTTTATAAAAAGGGTGTGCCCTATTAGGTCGATTTCACAACCAACATTTGCTTTATTCATAGTTTTAAATAGCGGCGCTATAGCGCGCTATACCGGTACAGTGGCGGGTAGCGGCACCTAAACGCTATTTCCGCCACGCAACGCGACAGTTTCCGGTGGCGGACGGTGGCAGACGTTGGCGGTAATCGCGGGCTGTGGGTTGTTGTCCGAGATCGCGCCACTACAGGGTGAATTTCATCGGTGGCATGCAAAAGAAAATTTGACACCAATGAGGGCTAAAATGGGAAAATGCCCAAGTTAATGAAGGGTATATGGGTCTTTTTCTCCTGTCCACTTTCTGGAAAAAAAGAGGGAAACCCGACATTTTTCCCTCTTTTTTTGCTTCATCGTTTTCCCTCTACTTCTCTTCAGTCTCGGCGTTTCCTTTGGGTGTTCCCGTCGCTCTTCCCTGTGCGTGCGTCCGTGTCCGTCTTCCCTCTTCCCTGTTCGTGCGTCCGTGACCCGTCTTCCCTCTTCCCTGTTCGCCGTCGAGGTATGTTATCTTTCTGTTTCGTTGATTTTCCTCTGTTCTCTTTCTGTTTGGTTGATTCTTCACTTCTTCCGATCTCTGTCTGTTTCGTGGGGAAATATTTCTGCTTCTCTGTTTCATTGCATTGTGGCCTTGTGGGATTTTTCTCTGATTCTAGTTTTTTAATTGTTATCGTTGCATTGTGGGAAATGTTCTTCTACTTTCTGGTTCTCTGATCTGAAATTTCTCTTTTTGAAATTTCACCTTTTGTGGAATTTTTCTCTTTGCTCATTGAGTTCCTATCTCATTGTGGAATTTATCTTTGTTCATTAAGGCCAGCAGAGCCAGCAATGTCCCCTGTTCAGTTGTGTGTGTGTGTGTGTGTGTGGTTTTTTTTTTTTCCTCCTTGATTCTGTTATTCATTCATTTATTTAGTTGTTATAACTTATATCATGTGTATTAGTGTAGTGTACATTCTAGCATTTATATATGTGGTATATGAATGTGTAATATTTGAATGGTATATGAATCTGTTATTCACTCAAATATAAATGCAATATAAGATTTCTTATCTTATATTGCATTTATATATGTGGTATATGAACTTCACAGTAGCGGCTTTACCGCTACCCGCTATACCGCTTTACCGTTTTTGGGGTCGGCCGCTACCCGCTATTTAAAACTATGGCTTTATTATCTCTTCTAACTTTGGAGGCTCAGAAGACTAATGCTGGTATTGATAATTCTTTACACTTCAGTTCTTCTTTGGATGGTGATTTGTTTGATTGTTTATAGTTTACTTATTTTTCTTTTCTGGTTTGTTTCTGTTGTATTTGTGTTATTCATGATATATCTGTTTGTTTTTGTTATGTTGTTGTTTCTCTTCTCTTTATAACCGTCACTTCTTTGAAGTTTATTAATAGAATCTTCTTTGACCAAAAAAAAAAAAAAAAGGTTATTGTCCTAGGTTTTAAATCATGAGTTTTGGTCCCTTAAGAAGCAAAATGGTCCAAATTTTTATTTAATTATAGGGACCAAAATCTTTGGTTTAAAACATAAGGGACAAAAACAAAAATGAGGGTAAACTTAATGAATCAAAAATCCAATACTATTTTAAGAGAGCTAAAAGTATTACTTAAGATTAAGAACCACTTGTGACCCAAATAGTGCCATTATAGTTAAAGTAAAACTTATAATTTTTCTTAAAGCTTGGGTACTACATAATGATAAATTTTTCTTAAACTTAGAAAATTCATAATTAATTCAATATAACTCCAAATATGGTTCCAAGCTTTGATTTTATCTCATAGAAGGGCCTTTGAAAGAAAAATAAGACCCAGGTTAATCACGGTCTCATTTTGTCCAATACTCCTACTTTTCAAATCTGGGCAAAAGAATTTTGCCGCATTAATTCAGCTTGTTTACTTAACTTTGAAAAATCATCTCTTTTTTTATCAACATATCCAACCATTGTGAAATAGAACTCATTTTGAAGATATGGAAGTGTACTATAACCCTGAAAATTTTCAGAACCTAATCAAGCAATGCTCTGTCAAATATCTACCTGCAAAATCACGATTATGCAATATTCTAAGAGTAAGTTTCTTCGGTTTGCACTTCTATTTGCCAACTTCAAAATTCAAATTCATTATGCAATATTCTTTTTTTTTTTTTTTTGATTCATCATGGTAAGGGAGAGGGGCAGGGATCAAACCCTGGACATGGGAGAAGGAGACCAGTTAATACTGGTTCCTATGCCCTTGCGCTACTAAGACGCTGGCCATTATGTAATATTCTCTAACAACATAAATCAATATATAACCTTTAAATCATATATCCTAGCATCCAATTACTATATATTAGTTGCATCAATCAACTTCCATAATCCTTTTCATTGTAAACCATCCCTTGCAATTTGATCTGCCCCTTATTTTAACTACCCCCAAGAGAAGGCCTTAACAGCAACTTTCACATACTTTTCAGTCTCAAAGTGTCATCCTCCTTAGTTATTGTCTTAATTTTGATTCAATAATCTCAAATATCAGGTCAAGAATTTAGGTGCACCAAACACGTCATCCTTTTCAGCTATTGTCTTACAAAAAAAAATTCCTGATTCCATAGCTACTAACAACACACCAGAAACACACACATGTACACACACATATATATCCATTATGAACTTTAATCATCTCCTTCCCCTTCTAATACCTGACACGACCCTCATCAGCAAATCTGGAATTTTTTTTCCAGATTTGTAAAATATTCAGCTTAATGTTCCAGTTTCAGCAGCTCTGTCAACACACTAAAGGATATATATTTATCTGTCTACTGTATTCTTTCTATCCTTCTCTATCTGTCCCCAGCGCCTATCATCCTAAATCAGCAAGCCCCCAGTGTCAGCTACCACAGACCACAACAAATCAAAACATGCAGGAGCTTACTAGCACATACCACAGTATAATACATCAAACTAAGCTTTATTCTATCCTTATCTATCATCACTTAACTTGATCGATATTCCTTCTTCATTTATAGAATCAATTTCAGTCGCATCTTCCTCTTAAATCAGTACACAATCAACAAAACATAGTATAGAGTAAGAATCAGGAAGCTTACCTTGGTTCAAAAACCCGTTAGCATGTAGTTGATCTTCTTCTTCGTTCAACCTTGTTCTCCTGTCTCCCTCAAGCACTCACTGTGACTGTGTTGGTGTTCCTTTGTCGTGGATGAGGAGGAAAGGGAAGCAGATCCTCCTCAAATCTTTTCTCAAGAGTAAAAATGAACAACCATTATGATTACCTCATTGCAAACCAATAGTAATCACAACCATTAGTCACCTCTACATAAGTACCAATTCTCAAAGGGTAAAGGAGCAAAAATACACATGTGCTTTACCCTGAGGAGCGCCCAGCACCACTTTTTTTTGGAGCAAAAATACACGTGTTAGAGTTTAGGGGCAAAAGTCACACTTTCTCTTTCTGTTAGTTGACTGTTAAAATGCAACGTTTTGACTAACATTGATGACAAGGATGGTGATTTGGCAGATCAATATCTTGAAAAAAAAAACAAAGAAAGAAACCCAGAAAATACCGTCGTCTTCGCAAACCCAGAAGATCATTCAAGATCGTATCTAGTCCCAGCGAAAAACCTATGATCGTCGTTCAAGACAGAGGCAAGGAAAAAATTGAACGGCCAAGCACAGCTCAGAAACGGAGGAGCATAGGTTTATCGGCCAAGCGCCCCTTCGAATTGCAATAACCAAGCACAGCTCAGAAAAAATTGAAACAGAGGCATACAATTTTTGAGTGATTTATCAATTATCAACCATCAATCGGCGAGGCATTGCAAAAAAAAACGCAACAGATTTCCAGATCTGAGCAAAGAAACGGAACAAACCAGATTTCCAGATCTGAGCAGAGAAACGGAGGTTTGGAGTCGGCGACGGACGACAGGCTGAACTTGCAGAACCTTCCAACGAAATCAACTGAAGGGCGGAGGAGCATCCGGCCACTGGTCTTGCAGAAGCCTCCGGCGTGGCGTTCGATCTTCACCTCCTCGTCACTACTGCAAGCCCTTCTGCTCGTTGCTACTGCCTGCGAAAGCCATGGGAAAATTCCAGATTCAAGCGTTAAAATCCTCATGGCCACGTGTGTTTTGTTTTTTTTTTTTCCAGATACTCCTTTATCTGACATGGCCACGTGTTTTTTTTTCCAGATACTACTTTATCTGCCAAATCAGTATCGACATCATCAATGTTGGTCAAACCGTTGTATTTTAACAGTCAACTAACAGAAAGTGTGACTTTTGCCCTTAAACTCTAACCACATGTGTATTTTTACTCCCAAAAAAAGCATATGGTGCTGGATGCTCCCCAAAATAAAACACGTGTGTATTTTTACTCCTTTACCCTTCCCAGTAACTCCAATGGCAACAATTAAGATTTGTCTTACCAACTGTACCTTGCTAAAAGTCTAAACGTGGGAAAAATCCCAAATTTGACTCCCAATTCCGATCAAGTTAAGCTTAAGATCCCCAGCTCTATACCAATCCAGACAGAAGCTAGCAGCAAATCCCATCCCTATTTTGAATGCTAAAATTCTAATGCTTCAGCAAATCCCATGCCCATTTTAAGAGCCGATAATACAATTTCACTCTCAATCTCTTCTTCACAGTCCAATACACCCATAACACAAAAATGTATTGCTATAATTTTAAAAAATATCTTACAAAATTATTATTCTATATAAAACGTCCCATAACAAACATCATAATAAAAATATCTTACATATTATTATTTCATATACAATATCTCATAACAAACATCATAACTATCACAACAATAATAATCTCAATAATAATATTCACTTATATATATATAAGTTGGAAAATACACTCATTTACTGAAATAATTTTATATTCAAACATACACATAATTTCTTACAATAAATACAAATAGTATATACGAAAGTAAGGTTTAGAAAACATCTTACAGCCGATCATGAAAACAAGTATATAAAATAAATTAACCTGATTACCTCAACTCCAAGCTCAACTTTAACTTGAGGGGCAAAATACAAATAATCACCGGTTATAAGAAAACTCCACATTCTTAATGTAGATACTAATCAACCACAAATAATAATAGGGTGAAGGTGCAAATTTGCCAACTAACTATTAGCCAAGGAGCGTCTGGGCCAAATAACTATAGAAGGGACCAAAATTACCAATCAACAATTAAAAAGTGGAAAAAAAACACCAAATAATTATTAAAAGTGAAAAAAAAACACCAAATAACTATTTTTTAAAAAAAAACAACTATCACAATTAAGTTAAAATGTGAGACACTGGCGTAGGACGGTGGCGGAAACGCTGGAGAAAAGAGCGGTTAAACCTTCTTGTTGGAAAAGGAAAACACCAACAGAGATGGGACCCATGGGAGCAGGCATTGCGGCATCAGCGGTTGCTGCTTGTGGCATCGGAGGGATGGAACCAGGGTGCAAGGTGAGTGTCAATCAAATGCTGTGGACTACTGGATGAGTTCAAGAAAGTGAGTGGAACACCCAGCAACAATAGAAGCTTTGGAAATGCCGACGTCACTGACACTATGACAGTCAATGGAAGACGGAGACAACAAGACAGTGACGGGGTAATAGTTCGTTGGCGAATCTGCTCCAAATTGTGTGTGTTTTTTTTTCCACTTTTTAATTGTTGATAGGCAATTTTGGTCTCCTCAATAGTTATTTGGCCCAGACACTCCTCGGGTAATAGTTGGTTGGCAAATCTGCACCTTGACCCATAATAATAAAGTAAATAAGTTATACAATTCAACTCTCAAAACCCAATTTCCTCTATATCCATTATCCTTAACATCCTAATTCCCTCAACTGTCCAAGATCTTAGATCACTTTTTATGAGTTCAAATTGCTCATTAAAATATTTAGATAACCTGTATTCCATAATCTCACCTCAATCACTCAATTTTTATAAATTAAAGTTTCACCTCTAACACATATATAATCATAAAACCATCAATATAAACATCCTAGACTAATTAAGTCTTTTTTCTAACTTATACAAACGTAATCCAGATATTAAATAATTCTTCAAGCTTCCATATAATTAAAACCATAACTTATAATTTTATAAAATTCAAGATGTACAAATTCTAATAATAATATATTTTTATAATAGAAATTGAAAATGACAGGTTGAGATTTAAATTTTAAAAATGATCGTTTAGTCTTTCAAAATTAATAAATGCCAGTTTAGTCCTTAAAATTTTGATATGATAGTTTAGGCCTTCAAATTTTAGAAATGACAGCTTAACATTTTAATTTAAGAAATGACAAATTAAACCTTCAAATTTCAAAAATAACTATTCAATCCTTCAATTTTTCAAAACTAAACCAATCAAAATTTCAATAATATCTCCATTAACTCAAATAAATTATTAAACCCACATTTAATCAGTAGAAATATCCTATAAAATATATATTCCAAACTTCTTAAAGAGAAAAATTCATTTTAAATTCCTACAAGAACCAAACAACATATCCAAACCAATCAAAAATTAACTATTATTCATCCTCTCTCTCTCTCTCTCTCTATTTACACACACACACACGCACACATAGTTTCCTATTGCCAAAACTCAAACCTCCTAATATATTAACCTTAAAATTTTCACTAATCAGCACAATAATCTTCTCCTCTCCTTCTTTCCTCGCTCTCACTGTGGCTCTCAATATCGATCTTGTTCTCGCTCACCACCCACTAGGGGTGTTCATGAAGCCCATGAGCTGTGTGTGCCCGCCTGAGCCCAGAGAAAAAGCAGCCATGAAAAAATTAGGCACAACTGGATTGGACATTTTTATGGACAGTGCCAAGCATCAGGCAGGGTATACTGCCTTACCCATTTGGCCCTGTTCAGTATATATATTATTATACTTTTTATAAGTCCATTGATATTTGATATATTAGTTCGGCCCTTCCCTTTTTCTCTCATTTTTGGATTGCCTGTTGCCCAGTTCCCTTTTTTAAACTACGACTAAGAGCCTATGATTACTCGTAACTTGTACATGTAAATGATGTATTCATACGCTTTATTTTTTACTTTCTTGTAGGTAATTCCATATGCTTCATCCTTTTGACAATTTGGGGCATTGATGCAACCACTTCGAGTTTTAGATGAGTACAAGGCTTTAATTACAATTTTTTAATGCCTTATATTTAATAGATTATGGATGTTATTTAATTCTTCACATATAAGTATTTGACTATTTTTCAAGACATATAATTGTCATTTTAATTTCAAGAACTCAAGTTGTAGACTTATTTTGGAATATTCCAAAGTATAGAATTATGGATTTCATTTGAAGTTTGCAATATTGTTTATATTGAAGTTGTTTTTTTCATATAAGATGTGGCAGGGTATCACAACTTGGGCAGGAAAGTCAGCCGAGCCCAGCCCATTATTTCCTAGCCTAAAAATGTCAAGGCTTCTACCAGGTAGGGCCAGGCACCAGACTGCATTTTATTACTCAATAATCCTTTTGGTAGGATATCGGACAAGGATCTCGCCTTGTCCAGCCCAACCCTACCCATGAAAACCCTTAGTGTAGATATCGTGTTTTTAGTTTTAAAATATAAAAAACATTATTTTTGCTTGATATAGAAAAACATTTTATGAATGCAACATTTGATAAACTTTTGGTTCAAACTGCTATATTTAATGATCTATATTTGATGCATTCAATGTAATCTCTTTTCCAACTACTAATTTTCTCCCTCTCATGTGGAAAAAACTTTCTCAAATGAAATTATAATAGTGGAACAAAATTTGGACAAAAGTTTGATGTATCAACCAAAAAGGAACTGCGCTGCCCTACCTTCGGTTTCAAATAAAAAACACCGTCCAGGAGAAATTCCATAATATAATTGGTGGTTAATAAGAAAATTTCCAAATATTGACCTTATAATAATTTAATAGGAGAAAACTTAAAAGTGTGATAAATTATTCCTCTCTTTTTTTTTTTTTTTTTTGCAATAGAGGAAAAGTTTAGGTAAGTTCGATTTTGTTAAGATCAAGGGCACGCCTTCTTACTTAAAATGAAACTTACAGATTATTTACCAACTCCAAAAAAAAAAAAAAAACCTTACAACATGATTTGAATTCACAAAGGTTTTAAGCCAAATTCTTACCTACTAAACTGATATTTGTTCGCATTTATCTATCAATTTAAAACCCATAAAAACTTTAACAAGTCACCTATGTCTCCTTAGTTCTACTCGGATTTGGCGTAAAGGAAAAAAAAACAGTGGTCCAAGCAGCTAGGCCAACCAGGCATTGTGGGCTAGATGAGCAGCGGCCTGTTATCCCTCCACTGTGAAGAGCCAGAGGTTTTCGCTGCTCTGTGAAACCAGCCTCACGCGGTGCCCTCTTGTCTAAGAGCCAAGAGACCAAAGCCTTCGCCAAAGTCCCATGACCCAACTCACCGCTTGGAGCGGGCAGGCCAGCAAATTGCAACAACCATCCCAGCCCAGCTGAGCCAGAACTGTGTTCCACTGTTTTAATGCCCCCACTTGGGTTACAAGCTGTCGCAACTCAGCCCGGCAAACTGATGGGTACGATCAGACGCTTATATACAAGAATTCTTTTACAAAACTAAACGATGTGGGACTCTTTGGATCTTTCCTGCTCATTCAAGAATCTCTTGTTCTGCGTGTGTTTTATTTGACCCCCACCGAATTAGAACGTGTTCTTAATTACTGTGTTGTAATCATGAATTTGGAGAATCATACATCCAGAATGGAAGCTATTCTTTAGAAATAGGAATCTTTGGTTTTTTTTTCTCTCCATCGAGGTTCGTCGTAGGAATGAATGTCAGCCGAACTTAGAGTTTTTCTTTAACGCCCGCGATGCTCTTGGCTGTCAAATTTTCTACCACTTCAGACTAGAGATCACCTGATCCATAAATCTATTAAATTGCATACATACTACTCATTTCTAAATTCTAAATTCTGAAGAAACAACCTATTTGGATTTAAGTACTTTGCCCAACAGGATGAGCTATATTAACTAGCGCCATATCTGATATCTAGTTTCCTTTGAAGCTATACTACAACCAGAGACAAAATTCTTGGGAAGAACGAAGACTAATTGCTTCACTACAATTTTCCTTTTAGCGTACAATATCAATGATCAATGGAGCAGTACCAAAATGAATCAGCCTTGCATTTTTCTTCAATAACGTGTTAATATATACGTCATAACGCCTTCCTAACCAGGCTTTAGGCTTTAGCCAGCATCTTAGAATAATTTTTCTGACGAATTGTTCAAATTTTCCATACACAATTGGAGTCAAGAGGTTTTTCCTTCTCTGTGATGATCATTCATGCGGTGTTTCCAATGCTCGAAACAGTCTAGTTGAAACAAAACAATTCCTCTATAGTTTTTAACAATCATTTCTATAATTTTTCTGACAAATCGGAGTCCAATATTCACTACTAAGAAAGGGGTAGATCATCAAGATTTTGATACTGGTACTGACACTGAAATGGATTCAAAGCAAAAGATAAATGGCAAGTAGGGATATGAGAGAAACATACCAGACAACTATAACAGGTCTTCGTCGTTTTTTTTTTTTTTTTGCTCAGAAAGGATACTTCTATTACTCAACAAATAAAGTCTCACATACAGCAGAAACAACAAGCTACTGAAACAAACATACAGAACTAGATGAAAACTAGATGAAACAACCATACAACTACAGCGAAATTAGAAAACTAGATAACACCACTACCAGCCTACATAACACACAATAGAAGCTATAAAAGTCTAAGAGATCCCTGCTTCATCAGCGCAAGAGTCAGAATTATCCATGACAGAATTCATCTCCGGAGCATCCAAGGTTAGAATAGCAATCAAGGTAGGTGTTGGTTGGAAAACCCACCCAACTGGGCACACCTCCTTATAGGAATTTGCTGTAAGAAGATCCGCAGCTCTATTACCCCGACGGGGGATAAAAGATAAGGAAAACCCAACCCTATCAGAAAAGAGACAAATAATATCATGTATAATACATCTACTCCTCCACTCACAAGAAACATCAGATCTAGCATTAATGCAAGACACCAATACTAAGCAATCAGATTCAAATATGACATTGTCATGCCCCAAATCAACTGCCAACATCAAGGCTTTTTTAAGAGCAAGGGCCTCTGTCATGAAGGCCGATATTGATTTAATCTTTTCTACATAGCCCCATTTAAACTCCCCATAACTGCCACGACAAATTACTCCAAGGGCTGCATATGTTTTTCCGGCCCCATACGCTCCATCAACATTTATCTTCAGTTTTCCCACTTCGGGTGGACTCCAGCAAGTGCCCACAATCTCATCAGCATTAACACTTGCTGATACATCTGATAGTTTTTCCGTTTGGCTCCAAAACTCCTCATTGCTTCTCTTGGCAGATTCAATCACAGCATAAGGGTTTGGTTCAACATGGTTAAATACTTTCTCGTTCCTTTGCTTCCAGATCAGCCATACCAGCCAGCAAATTAATGACAAATCCTTTTCAGACAAGGATTTCAGCTTGGCTATCATCATCCACCATTCATTGAAATTAGTTACCATGGACCAGTCAGTCCTTGCTCCTAAGCTACACCCAAACCAAACGCATCTCGTCCATCCACACTGAAACAGCAAATGCTCGATACTTTCTACCTTGCCCTCACAAATAGGACACATTCTGTTACTCGATCTCTTCCTTACAACGAGGGCTGCATTGGTGGCCACAGAATTAGTTAGAAGGCGCCACAAAAATTGCTGAACTCTTGGTATCGTCTTGATTTTCCAAACAGATTTCTAGGTAGATGCCGGCACCACTATAGATGAGCTTGCTCTTGAATTATCTACCAATCTCTTGCCCTTAGCACTATGATATCCGGCTTTCACCTTATATTCTCCATTAGTTGCAGTGGTCCACACTAATCGGTCTCCCATACCATTGTTGGGTATATGAGTGGACAGAATAGCTATTTTAATCTCTGGAACAACCAAGTGCTCAATGGGTTGTAAATTCCATGAACCGTCTTCAATGAGATCCTTCACTCTTCCTTTCTTGACAATAAATTCCTCATTGTTTGCTGGTTTCACCAATGGTGGAATTCTAGGTATCCAAGCATCCCCCCAAATTCGAATATTTTGTCCATCTCCTATATCCCATCTTAGCTCATTCCTCATAAATTCCCTACCATCTATTAGGCTAGACCAGCACCATGAAGCATGATTACCTTTACCCACATCCATAAAATCTGATTTAGGAAAATAGACACTTCTAAGCACAACAGCCCACAAATCATTAGGTCTGGTCATAAATCTCCACACAATCTTAGCAAGTAGTGCATTATTCATAATCTCCAAATCCCGGAAACCCATACCACCTTGACACTTACTCAACATTAGATAATCCCAAGCTTTCCAATGAGTTTGCCCTCCAGATGCACTGCCACTCCACCAAAAATTAGCCACCATGCTATTAATTTCCTTACATGTCTTGAGGGGGAATTTAAAGCAATTCATGGGGTATATAGGAATGGCTTGTATAACAGCCTTAATTAGGACTTCCCTCCCTGCTGGTGATAAGAATTTGTGACCCCAGCTCTGTAGCTTATTAAAGACCCTCTCCCTGATGTAAGCTAACGCTTGCTGTTTAGTCTTCCCCCATATACTTGGGATGCCCAGATACTTACCCGGATCTCCCGATACAGGGATACGCAACATTTCTCCAACAGCCACACCTACCTCTTGCGGTGTATTGGTTGAGAAGAACAAGCTTGACTTTTCCAAATTTATCAACTGCCCAGATGCATTGCAATACTGCTGTAATATCGTTGCCAGCTGAACACAATCACAACGGTTAGCATTCATATAAATCAATGCATCATCCGCAAAAAAAACTATGCGTCAGGGCCGGACAGCTAATGCTCAATTTAATTCCTTTGATTAATCCTTCTTCCTGGCTCTTGGTGATCATAAGAGATAGGACCTCTGCCACTAGTATAAAAAGATAAGGGGATAAGGGGTCCCCCTGCCGAAGTCCTCTACCTGGTGCAAATGAGTCCACAGCCTCACCAGACAAGCAAACATTCAGTCTCACAGATCTTACACATTTCATCACTAAGGATACCCAAACATTATCAAAACCAAATCTCTCCAACACTCCTTCCAGAAAATCCCATTCTACCCTATCATAGGCCTTACTCATGTCCATTTTAAGAGCAAACTCATATTTACTACTTGTTTTTTTCCTTCTCAAATAATGGTACACCTCGTGAGCTATAATAATATTGTCCTGAATACACCTTCCCGGAACAAAGGCCCCTTGGTTAGGAGAAATACATTTATCAAGTAAGGGCCTCATCCTACATGCCATCAGCTTAGATATTATCTTATATGAAAAATTACACAAGCCTAAAGGCCGAAACTCGTTCTTCTGGTATATATATCATGAAGATTCCAGTACGTACCCACGAGAAGTATTTGAGAATATTGTACGAATCAATCAAAGAATCAAAGACCATATTGAAGAATGGAGCTAAATACCCAAGAGGGGGGGTGAATTGGATATCTTTAAAAAAAATTAAAGATTGAGCTCTGTTTTTGACTAATGAAAACAGAGGCTAACAGAGAAGTAGGGAAGGAAAGCTTTACACAATGTGATTTATACTGGTTCGGTCCTTTCTCTGACCTACATCCAGTCCCCAAGCCTCACCTGGGATTTTCAATCCACTATAATCAAATATTGATTACACACTCTGTACTAAGAGTTGTTCTCTCACTAGAACACACTCCCCCTTACAAGTTGTAATCAATACACCCCAACTACCAAGTCCC